>JARFIW010000301.1:6103291-7369125 GCA_036346225.1 Platerodrilus igneus
TATTAGTATGCTTTTTTATTAAAAAGTACAAACAGTGTCTTTTTAATAGAAAATTTGTTGTGTACTTTTTCTTTCAGGATCATCGAGATTGAAGAGGTTGTAAGTATGTTCCAGAGGTTTCCAGATGTGTTAGTTCATTAAGTTGTAAGTTTTTTATGGTGCTTAAATCCAATGAGTTTCTGTATCTTCTCATAGGAGTATTGAATTTCTAGTGTTGTCCATATAGATACAGTGGCGCTCAATTTCCCTTTTTTCTTTTTATGTTAGCTTATTGTTGAGTTTATATCATCCCCACGCCCATTTTCATTGCCCACCCTTGGGGTAATTCCCAGACTTAGCCGCGAACAAGTAAAAAAGGATAAAGCTTCACTTGTATCCAACGAGTGGAGGCGAGAAAAATAGTTTCAATCTTTTCATAAGATACTTTCGTTATATATCGTCCATATAGATGCGGTGGCGGTCAATCCCCTTTTCCCTTTCCATGCCTGTTCATAGATGAGTTTACGTTATATCCACGTCCATTCTCATTGCTCACCCTTGGTGTAATTCCCAAACTAAGCCGCGAATATCGTGAAGTTCGTGAGTCTATTGGAAGTGATAGCTTCTGGAATAAATTCTTGCCAGACAATAAAATTAAATATCGCTTCACTGACACCCAACATCAAAATAGTTTCATTGGCGTGCCTGACTCACCACCAACCAAACAAAAAAAATAATTGTTACAATCTTAAAGTAAATCCAACATTTTCTCTTATTGTCCTAATTTTCTTAGATAGTAAATCACTTGCTAATTCTGTTATTCTATTTTATACATTGCCAGATTAGCATAACTTAAGTATGGGTAATATTCATAAGCAAGAGACTCAGTAGCATTATATAGCTGTTTATACAAATTGTGTAGACACCATATTGCGAAGGCAAATTATTTTATATATCTTTTCTCAAGCCTCTAACTAGCAAATATTCTCAACAATTATATATAACCAAGTACATGATCACAAATACTCAATGAACCAGATTACAAATAGGAGATCTTTAAAAAAACAAATATAAACTGCAATCTTTATTATAACGTAGTCTCGAATAATATTTATACAATTAACAAACTAGTTCCGTGACCAGTAATGTGAATTATCAATATAAAGTAACACAAATTTCAAAAGAAAATCCTTTTATTTCCACTTACAGCAATTGCCTGAAACTTATAACTTCATTCTAATAAATGTAATGATTATAAATCAATTCACTCTCGTTACCCAGAAAGAAGTTTGTCGGTTGCTGGGGGTGAAAAACACCCAAATAACACCATTGCAGCCACGATCGGATGGTACGGTAGAGCGCATGTACCCCATCTTAGACAAGTACCTTTTTAAAGTGGTCTCCCAATATAAGAGAAACTGAGACCAATATTTGAATCTATTTTGATTGGCATATCGGTATTCGATTCATGAATGCACTGGACAGATACCTGTATTGTCATGCAGGGAAACGAGATACGTTTACCATGCGATTTTGAGTTTGGGTGTAAGCCCAAAGATGACATCGTGGGCGAGAGAATGGTCAAGAAGCCCAAGAGCAAGATGTTAAGAAAAATATCCAGGTCGTAGACGATCGAATGAAGACCAGTTATGACATTAGGGTGTAGGATTCTAGTTTTCAAGAAGGTTGTCGTCGAAGTTACAATAGTCATTGGGAGGGTCTGTTCGAAGTTATAAAAAGTATCAACGACGTGGTATATCGGATTCGTAAGCTCCCAAAGATAAGAGCAATAGTGGTGCACATTAACCGGTTAACACCCTAACATAGTGACGACACGGGTAATGTCGACGAACGGCAACCAGTGAGATGAACAAACAGTTACGTGTGTGAGGATGAACAAAAGTCTTTATTGAGCTATGATTGGTTAATGTCTCTGTATTGCGAGACAGGCAAAGCGAAATTTGATGTCACGGAAAAGATTCAAGGTAATCTATTCGATACGCCATTGGAATATTCCCTGGCACATTACGTAGCGGCGGAACTTGATATGTCACGATGACTTACTCGGGTGTTTAAAAATAAACTTCGTGATCTGATCGACTTCGCCACAACAACAAGAGGTTGCCAAGATAATATGTATTTGTTTCTGTTGTATAAAGTAGTGATCACACAACTCCTGTAGAGGTACGAGCAGATTAAAGGAGATAGTTACTTACAGCTGTAGTCAGAGATTATGAAAATATACTACTAGTTAATTGGAGTGCTGTTTAATTGCAAAAGAAGATAAATCTTAAATATAAGATATGGTACAGTCGCAACAATCAATAAATGTACAGAAATTTATAAGTATTATCAGAGAAGGGTAGAAAAAATAAAATAGTGAAGTTAGTGAGATCATGTGCATCAAATTTATAACAAATATAAAGGAAACTGATAAAGCGAAATTATGGACTATTGACCACATTTGCAATTTGAAGGGAATTTAACTAAAAGCGTTTTAAACAAAATTTTGAAATATCCATGCTAGCGGCAGGAAAAACGGAAAATGCAAAAGTGGCATTTTTTAAATTCAATTGATGAAAAAGTAGTAGAAATTACGTTGGCATTAAGTAATGCTGATAGAGAAAAGTATGAGAAACTTTTGGAGAAATTTGAAAATTACATGATGAAAAATTATATACGAACTATTAGAAATTTTCAGTCGCAATTAAAAAGAAATAGAAACTTTTGATCATTTTGTCACTGACTTAAAGAAGGAATTAGAAACAACATTCTACAAGAAACTGGTGCGAAGAAAAGTTTAGAAAAAGCCGAAAAAGAATGTACACCATCTGAAATTAGAAAATCGCAAATACGGCAAATACAAGAAGAGAAAGTTTATGTTGGAGAAGCGAAGAAACGGGGATAAAAAAAATAATCAGGCAACAAACTCCACAACCAAGTTTGTATCTATAGCCAAATTTTATGTTATAGGTGTAGAGTGATTCGTAGACTGAGAGAATGCAAGGCATTTGGACAAACGTGCAAGAAATACGAAATAAAAAATCATTTTTCAGTTGTATGCAGAGCAAGAAATGTTAAGGAATGAAAGAAGAATATGAACAAGAAGAAGGTGAACTAGTTTATTACAGAAATAAGCGAAATTAACGTAGATTAAAGTTTATACTTGTTTGAAATTAACAAGAATAATGATGTACCCATTAATTTTAAAATTGGTACAGGATCAGAAGTTGACAAATGCCAAAGGAAGTTTTTAAAAATTATTTCAACAACTTGCAATTAAGTAAGACAAATGTAATGTTAACATACGGAAAATTTAAATTAAAACCGTTAGGAATGATCAGTTTAAGTTGTCAGAAAGTAGGGAATAGTTCAAATGAAAATTTAATTTCCACAGTAAATTCATGCCCGATATTAGGATTAAAAATATACACACAGTGGCACTGGCGACTACAGAACAAATGTTGAGGAAGTATACAATGAACTCTTCAAGTCTGGGCAAATTTTCTTAAAAGTATGAGTTCAGCTAAAATCTAATTATTAGGCTGTGACAAAACCTGCTACAAAGGTGCCTTTGAAACTATAAATAAAACTAAAAGACAAATTGAAATTGTTAGAAAAATAAGAAATTATTAGTAAGATAGATAATTCAAGGGAATAGGTTAGTAAAATCGTAATCGTTAAAAACAGATGGTAATTTAAGAATATGTTTAGATTCTCAAGAATTAAATAAAACAAATCAAAAAATTATTATGTAACTCCAACGCTAGAGGAGATATCAACAAAATTAGCAGGAAAGAAATGTTTTACGGTTTTTGATTAAAAGATAGATATCATCAATACAAGTTAACTGAAAAGTCGCAGGAAAGATGTACCTTTAGTAATCTAGTGGGCTGTTATAAATTTAATGGATCATCGTTTGGTATAGCAATTGCACCAGAGTTTTTCCAAAGAATAATTAACAAAAAATTTGAGGACAAAAAAGGTGTATGTGTATATTTTGATGATATTTTGATAGCAGCAAGAACAGAGAGAGAATTGATCAAATCATTGAAGCTGTAATGAACAGAGTAAAAAGCTTAAATATCAAATTTAATCCAAATAAATTCCAATACAAACGAAACAGTGTCAAGTATTTAAAGCATACATTTTGAGAAGAACGAGTAGAACCTGATAGTAATACGGTCAAAAAAGTAAATAGTATTGAAAATCCTGAACATGTTAAAGTATTACAAAGAATTTTGGTATAGTAAATTATCTACATCGTTTTATACTAAATTTAGGAGAATTGATAAGTCCGTTGAAAGAACTTCTAAAACAGAATCTTAAATTTAGTTGGTTACCAGTACATAAAGTAGTATTAAACAAAATTCAACGAATGTTGAGGTCAGAACCGGTTTTGGGAAATTTTAATCCACAAAATATAACAATAGAAACCGATGCATCCGAAAACGGCTGATGGTATGTATAATTACAAGAGGATAGACCAATACATTGTGCATCAAGAAGTTCGACAGAGGTAAAAAAGACGTACTCTGAAATAGAAAAAGAATTTTTAGGTGTGGTATATGCATCAACAAAGTTTCAATATTTTATATGTGGGAAAACAGTGCCTATAGATCACGCGCCTTATGAATAAAGAAATTCTCAAAACTGCATCACATAAGCTTCAAAAAATGAAATTAAAGTTAACTAAGTATAATATAGAAATCGAATATAAATCTGGAATAGTATTATTCATATCAGATACTTCATCCAGATCATTTAATGGAGAAAATGTTGAGTTATGCGAGGTCATTCATTCGATAGAAAAATATTTTCAAATACGCAAAAAATTTAAACCAGAAGCTACAGAACACCAAGTATTAACAGTAATAGATAAATATATTAATGAGGGATGGTCAAAAAATTATCATAAATTACCAAGGGTTGCAAAACCATGCTGACCGTATAAAGATAACTTGGTATATGTCAATTGATTAGTATTTTGCGAAGATAGATTAGTAGTTCCAAAAACGCTAATTAATGAGATGTTGAAACTATTAAATGCAAACCACGTGGGAATAACTAAGCAAATGTTAGGGCTCAAATAAATTTGTTTTGAAACAATATGACGAGTGACATAAGATTAATTGTGAATTGTAAAATATGTGAGCGGGTCAGAAATAAAAATGTACGAGAACCAATGATACTGCATAATACACTAGATATGCCATTTGCTAAAACTGTCAGTAACGTATTTTAATTTGGAAACATTATTTTGTCATCGTAGACTACTCTTCGAAGTGGTTAGTCATTAAAATTGATAAAACGGCTGATTGTTTAATTAAATTTAAGTTTATATTTCGGCAGAAAGTATACGTAATGAGATAATGTCAGAAAACATGCCATATAATTCATACACTTTCAGAAAGTTTGCTCAAGATTGGGGTTTTAAAATTACCACAAGTAGCTCACATGATCACAGATCAAGTAGTCTATTTAAAAAAAAAAGATGTAGGAGTTGGTACAAGTTTTCTAAAAAGAACATGTTGATAAGTTTGTTAGAATATAGAAATATGCCAATACAGAACATTAAATTAGAGCCCGTACAACTGTTGATGAGGAAATTGTGTTTCAAGACCGATCGCAGAAAATGTGTTGGTGACAAATAAAATTATGAACTTTCAAGATGTTCAAGACACAATTGTTAAAAAAAATTAGATAAACAATATTCTGATCGACATTCTCAAGAAAGGGCATCATTTAAAAAATAGGAAAATGTAGTGAAGATGCAAGGAAAAGAATGGTGTTCTGCTAGAATAGATGCAGAAACTGATTAACTTAGGTCTTATTGGATTCTATATGAGATGCAACAGAGGTATAGAAAAAATAGCAGTCAGTTGTGAAGGTCGTAGAACGAACCGACGTTTCAGAATGAAAAAGCCAAGAATGCAGCAGGAGATGACCATCTAAGTGATCAAATGGCAAATACACAACCGGAAGAAGTAATGAAAACTTCACAAAGGAAGAGAATTGGAGCATTGCCTACTAGATTTAGAGATGTTGTATTGCATTAAGACAACACATTAAAAAGGGAGTAGATGTTGTATAAAGCAATAGACATAGCATCATCAGTAGAGATACGGACTGTTAAAAAGGATAGTTAGTTGTAGATGCAGCCAGAGATTATAAAAATATACTAAAAGTTAATTAGAGTGTTGTTTAATTACAAGACAAGTTAAATCCTAAATATAAAGCAGTTTCTGTTGCCAACAATTCAAAAAGCCTCATCAATAAACAATATTTTGATTTTAAATTGACGTACTTTACGTCATCGGTTACAAAACTTAAAATAAGACAGATGTAGTAATACATGATCAGATTGCAATGTGTTAAATAAGAGTATATCCAAGAAAATCGTTTAATAAGAGCGTTTTTAGTGACACAAAGTTAGAAAACGCGTTATAACGGGTTCTCGCCAACATGACCTGATATTTTTCAAAATGCTATAACTAAAGTATTAACTGTGGTATATCAATTGTATTATTAATATTATACCTTGGATAAAATATATAAAACATAAAATATATCAAACAGCGGCCCTGGATCTTGAGACATTTATTTTATCGAAAACGGAAAACTAACATACATCGCTACATAATATCTAATAGTTGTTAAAGTTTTCAATTATTTATTTTATCATTTAGTTGTCACATAATAAAAATGAACAAGTGTTCAGGCAAATACCGTGCTTTTGTAGTAGATACATTTTACAAGGAATCCAAAAATATGGTTCAACGCTTATTTAGACGTCATTTCAAACTTACGTCGCCTCTACGTATGGATTTCACCAGCACCCATGTAAAATCCAGTGGTGCATAAGTTATAAAATGAAGACTGTTGTACAAATAAACGTTGGTCATCAGTTTATTGCATTATTAAATGAAAATCCTGAGGTCCTATATAACATGTTCATGTCAGATGAAACTCACTATCATCTGTTAGAACTGTCAATGACAAAATTGTCAATAGTGGATTTCTAATAAGTCATCGGAACTCCATTAAGAACAACTGTATAGTATCAAAGTAACAGTATTATGCACCATCTCTAGTACTAGAATCATCACTCATAAATTCTTTGAGCAACTGTAACATATGCTCGCTCTCAGGGCATGTTGAAAAATTCTGCCGTTCCTCAGCTACAATTTTTCCAATTTCTGGTTCCAGTAAAACAAAGCTACCACTCACACTGCTCGCATCTGTAACACGTTGCGTTACGTTAGTCATAAATTTAATGGGAATTTTTTTTAATTCGACAGAATAAATTAAATGCACTTTATATAATACAATAAACAAATTAATTAATCCTAATGAGCATAATATTTTACTTCTTTTGTTTTAAAAAAAATAATGTCAAATTAGGGCAGTTAGTATACCTAAAGCAATAAAAATTAATTTTCTTAAAATAAATTATTACAATTTAATACAATCTTGAAATAATGCATTTGTCATTAAATGGGATAAATGTCGCGATAATATAAACCGCTGAAGTGAAAGATTTCATAAATCAAACAATGTAATAGATATGTAATTCACTAATACAGGGGGTCGTGCAATACATAAAATAATACGTGAGAACTTCAGCATCATATCGGAAACCTGACTAGACGTTTAAGACCGAGTGTGGAACTTTTTGTAATAATAGGAAAAGAACTATTTTATCCAGCATAGATAATTGATATTTTGTGAAAACGGATTTTTATAGTGGGAGAAATACCGTGGTTAAACCGACATAAAAGAATTTCAATTAATTATTCGCGAGCAGTTAATTAGAAAACGTCAAAATGTAGTTTTAAGAAGAAGTAATACCCTACATTAGATTTTCTTATGCTCCACCCGAAGATACTATACTGGTCAAGAAAAAAGTTTTTTATCTGAAAATTTTGAATTTTACCAAATCCAACAATGCTTCTCTAACATTTTTCAAGCGGTGGGTGTCGGGAATCGAACCCGGGACCTTGGGTTTAGTAGTCATACGCATACCAACTAAACCACGGAGCGGCTTGACAAAGCAATACCGCGGAAGCGCGTGCTGTTGTGTCGTATGAGGGCAAGTTAAATGGTAAATTGAAAGTGATCAAAACCAGCCTCAAGTATGAAACGTGGCATTCTCTCCAAGGAAAAATTTTAATCGGTGCGCGAGCTTTTGTGGAACTTTGCTTGCAAGTTTGGCAGGGAATGCGTTTTCCGTGCGCGGAACTTTGATAAATCGCGTGTGCCGTATTAAAAGGGATACCTGCGAGGATAGCTCAAACAAGTGGATTGTATGTGGGTGTTAAGGGAGCTGTGTTAGTTGGATGATCTCCGTAATTGTTGTTTAAAGGATAAAAAAATTGGAAAGCGTGTGATCGGGACATTATTAACCTTATAACACGCGAATTAAGCCGTGAGTAATTATTTATTTATTTATTTACATAAACAGGGCGACCAACAAAACTGGTAAATAGTTCCAATTACAGGACGCCACAATAACACTATATATAGAAAAAAAATATTATATCTACAAAACTAAATCTAAACAAACGTGACTCAAGGTTAGATAGAAACTAAAGTTTGATTAATTGTAATTCATTGTAAAATACATTTTTCTTAAATATCTAAACTATTCAGCAGTAGCAATACGGAGGTTTTAAAAGGTTTTAATAAGTTTTTATGTTTATATTTTGATGTATATGTGAATTTTGAATGTAAACATACTTGGTATTGTATGGCATAGGATATTAATCAAACATAAACGTGATTATTTTGTTGAAGGATAACTTTGCGACGGAACGAGTGTCGAGTAAATTTAAAGACAATGTAATCATTTTAAAATATTAAGAAATATTAATTCTACATTATTTTGGAATCGACAATGAAATGTTGGTTATTAAAGACATTCCCAGCAATTGAAATTTAGAGTGTCAAATTATTTAATACGGGATACGGAGAAAAATTTGGAGTTACAGTATTATTGATGGATTTAATTTAATAATCTTTTTAGGATTTTTTTAGTACTACCTGGTCAGAGTGAGGTTAAGGATTTAAAATTTTTTTGTATATTTGTATTTATATCGCAACTATTTGATGTCAATAGCGCTTAACTTTAAGTTATATTGTATTTGAATTTATTTAGAACTACGTAAAAAGGCTAATTTCTAAAAGTATATCCAGCACCCGCGGTAAAGGATTCGTATTTGAAACGCATTTTATTTTTGAATTTTATTTTATTTGACCAATAATTTAATAAGTGTTTTAAGATATTTTAGAGGAAGAAAATATATAATGTGATACGGAATAATCGTCTTCCGTGTAAAGATAATACCGAAGGGATTACTGTGGCAGATGATTTGGCGCCTCTTCATTATGACAAGAGAAAAGGCTTTCGGGGTAAGTGATTTTGTAACGTAGTTTATTTATATTTGAGCAATTTTATTTATCAATTTTTTTTGTTTATTATTTTTACTTCAAATTTTTCTATTTTCTTTAATAATTTCTTCTATAGGAACGTATCCCCGCTCCACTGCAGTTACCCGACGTACCCTTGTATTGTTACGGGGTCACTATGCCCTTTTGGGTATATCAAAATTTATTAACGTAATGCTAATTTTACCTGTAACAAATCAGAACGAATTTATTACGTTAAATGTTTTAGAATTTACTTATATCCAGATATGGCGATATTCATTGGTCATCCAGATCACCTGATATAACAGATTCCAACTTTTTCATGAAGGTACCTTAAAGGTAAAGTTTTTACGGGTTACATTCACAACATTCAGAAATTAAGACATCAAATTCGAGAAGATATTTCAGCCATTCAATAGATATGATGTAACGGTGTATACTAAATTTTCGTTTGCAATAAATAAACGTCTAGATGTCCAAGGCCATTAGTTGAACGATGTAATTTGTCACATATAAATGGCATAACGTGTACTATAATACTAATAAAAAAAATCGAAATACCATAGTTAATGTTTTAATTATAGCGTTTTGAAAAGTGTTACGTCATTTTGGAGAAACCGGTACACGCATAAATTAGATGAAACTGACTACTTTTAAAGATCGCAGGAAAAGCAGAACATTAAGATATTATTGAATGATACATTTTTAAAACACTATTTTAATAAGGAAAGAGATAGATTATGGAATGACTATTACCACAGCAAAATACATATTGGTCTTAGGTCAAGTTTCAAGTAATGAAAATATAAAATGGTATGTGCATACTGAAACCGAATTATTTTGTAAGGTATACAAAATATTGATTTCGATTAATTTTGCTATTAACATTAAAATTGATTGTCCAAATTAAAACTACAAGAACTTTCTGATTAAAATAAACACCCATAAACCCGATAACCCATTAATATCTGAATTTCTTTGGTATTCCAAGAATACACAAGATCAATATCTCCATAAGTTTCCTTGCAAAATTTTGTCAACACACCTGCAGTTCTTATCTTCTTTTATACTTAAATTGATTATTTCTTTTGTAGAAATTAAACCTAAAAACATAATTTCACACGAAACGAAACTATAAACGCATTTAAAAATTTCATTTTTCTTAAAAATAATTTATTGAGTTTGTTTGATATGGCAAATCTATTCCATGAATTTCCACAATGCAAACTATTCGGCAATACAAGGCCGTCCTAACCAGGTGCTGCAAGTAGTGCGCCCCATAAGGCGTCATCGATAGGGGGACGTTAAACTCCATCTGTATTTTGTCAATTTTATTTTAAATTAATAAATAATAAAAATAATAATAGTAAGAAGGTAAAGTACATGTGATTTTTCTTTTTTCCAATGCTCAACCCGAAGGTACTACATTGGCCAGGAAGCAAGTGCCCGTGCCGGGATTGGAACCCCGGACCTTGGGCGTCGTAGTCACACACATACCAACTTCGCCACGGAGCGGCCTGAAGGTAAAGTTAAGCTGAAACTTTAAAACTCAGATGAGAAACGCTTTCATTGATACAAAATTAAAAACCCGAGAGCGATATATGTAATTGAACTCTTGGTGATAATAACGTACCTCCCATAGCCAAAAACAAATTTCTGTATTTTAGGTATAATTTTCGGAAACGTGAGACTATGGCCGATATATTATTTTTATAGAATTGAGCACATTATTTCAACATCATGCTAGAAGACGATACAAGTGTGAATTTGCCAGGCGACATTAGGGAGATATCAAATAGATTATTCTTGTTTGGCAGCGGTATAGGAATCAAATAAAAGACTGTAGAAGCTATCTAGAAGCAGATACAAACACTGACCACATAATGAAAGCTGCGCTTAAATTTAAAAATTTGGAAACAAAGGAGCAGAAAAAGACACTGACTTTGAGAAACCAAAAGATATTCACAAACGATTTGAAAAAAAGTCAAACGAATTACTGAAAGACATTGGGAAAATTTCTTATACTAAGGAAGTAAAAAACAGAATGGAATAACAATAAATCCAGCTAGACGTGACGTCCGAAAATATTATGGGGTACAAACAAAAAGAAAATAAGAAACCATGAGTAACAAAGGATATTCTGAATTTAACAGAAGAACGGCGAAACTAGAAAAACAGACCAGACGAAGCGGAAAACAGAGATACAAAACCATAAAATAGAAAATTATTCGCACATGCAGAAAAGCTAAAGAACAACGGACTGATGAAACGTGCAAAGAGGTACAACTAAGAGGGAAATAGAAAAGACAGGCAAAGCATACAAACTAATTAGAACGAATTTCAGGGATGTAAAACCGTATAGCAAAAATATAAGGGACCGAGAGGAGACAACATTATAGAAAATCTAGAAAAAGTGGTTAGATGGCAAGAATATATAGGAAATTTGTATGCAGGACAGGAACTAGAAGCACTAGAATAGCAACCAGATTTGAGAAAGATGACAAGATATTCTATACTTAGAGATGGGTTTGAATTAGCATTAAAAAGTCTAAAGAATAATAAAGCACCGGATATGGATAAGGTGCTAGCAAAAACTCTAAAACTACCAGATAAGCAGAAACAGAACGTTTCTTGCAACTTGTAAGCTATATGTATGAGACGGCAAGATACCCAAGGATTTTAAACGTAACACCAGTAACACCATTGTCACTATACCAAAAAAAGAGAGATGCGGATAGATGTGAAAATTTTCGAACAATAACAATGACAATAAACGTGTCAAAAATATTAACTAGAATTGTATAAAGATCGATAGAAAGACAGGCTGAAGAAATACTAGAGAAGGTCAATTTGGGTTTAAGCGAAACAAAAGAACATGAGAGACCATTTGACCTCCAAGGGTGATAATGGAGAAAACAATAGAAAAAGAAGAAGGAGTGTATATAGGGTTTGTAAATCTGGAGAAAGCATTCCACAATGCAAAATGGGAAAAAATGTTCGAAATACTCAAGAAGATTGGACTGATTTATAGGGATAGACGGATAGTGCATATCTTATACAAAGAGTCAACAGCTGTAATAGAATTAGAGCAAGGACTTGCGATGCAAATATTAGGAAAGGGTAAAATAAGGATGTGCCCTATCCCCATTAATTTTTAACTTGTATCTCAAAGAGGCAATGAATACTGTCAAATGCAGAAAGGCATTTGGAATTATTATGCAGAGACAAACGACTAAATGCTTAAATTCGTAGATATAGCGGTATTAGCATCTAGCAAAGAAGAGTTAGAAGCAGCTCTTAATGAAATGGAAACAGTACTAACAAAGAGATACGGTATGAAAATTAACAAAACTAAAACTAAAGTACTAGTATGAAAAAGAGAGGAAAATAAATTAAAAATCAGAATACAAATAGGAAACGAGAACTTACAAGAGGTTAAGGATCTCTGCTAGCTAGGAAGTCGAATAACGCAAAATGGGAAAAGTGCTAAAGATACAAAAGAAAAATTAGCACAAGAAAATGCAACTAATATGTTCAAAGACTACAAACATAGAAACACGATTGCTAAAGGCATATGTGTCGAGCGCAGCACTGTACGGCTGTGAAACGTGGACAGTAGGAGAAGCGGATAGAAAAAAGATAAAAGCCTTTGAAACGATGTGCTATAGGTATATGATAAAGATATCATAAACAGATAAAGTTAAAAACAAAGAAGGTCTAGAAATGGTAGGAGAAGAAAAAAAAATATGTGAAAAACAGTCAAAATTGGAGAAATATGATGATACGATACATACTAAAGCATGAGGGAATAGTGCGGAATATTAAAAGCAGAGAACGTAAAAAGAGGTAAAAGTAGACCTGGATTAGACTATTGCACACATATAGTGTCATATGTAGGCCGTGGGAATTTCAGGGAAATGTGTAGGTTAGCTCAGAATAGATATCAATAGGTACGTGTCCAACCAGTTCCAGAATTGAAAACCTAATGACGAAAAAAGTAATTGTATTTAAACTTGATGATTGTCGTAAATAACTAAGTGTTGGTTTTGAAATATTCTTAACAAATGTTGATTATACAAAAGGAGTAATTGGAAACTATTGATTCGGCAAAAGTCTAAGTGGTAGGCGATCTTGATAGCCGTTAGGTTGCTTTACCCGTCTTGCGCGCCACTCAATATAGGTGAAATAGAGTATATTTTTAGAAAACATGTTACAGGCGGAAAAGCTACTAAGTATGTATTTTCCAGTAAAATTATAAAATGGGGGCGGCCTGTAACACAAAAATTAAAGGGGGTCACCGGCACTAGCTAGCGGAAGGTCGTGGATCATATAGAGGGTTAAAATTTTGAAAAAGGGGTTAAAGTAATTTATAAGATACTACAAAAGATTTGGCACTTACCTTTCATAAAATATTGTGGCTTAATGACAATTGCCAAGGGCGCCAGATAAGTCGAGAATGTCCAAATGTTCGTACAAAACCTTGAGAGACTTGTCATCCCAAGGAGGACAATTGTTCCTTTTAATCAATTCCTCACTTTTCTACTACTTATAAAAAAAATAAGAAAAACTATTGACTTAATCAACGGCAAACAAAACTATTTAATTCACAGAGCAAGAAACGTGAACCTCTTACATTCATTGATTTTAATTTAGAAATTTAAGTGAATAGGTGACTATGGAATTTATGAAAATTTTGAGTACATAAGTAGTTCCCAAACACTTGTATATGAACGAAAACTTATATTATAAATCTTACACTAAATTAATCCTACGGTTTATGGCCAAATCGTCCTAACAAATAAACTAACTAAAAATTGGGCATGCTACTTAACTATAAAAACTTACTTACTAAAAATTGTCCATTGTTTGAGGGTTTGTTTTCCAACGTAGAACAGTTCTTAAATTGGGGAAGAGAATCTCGCTTGTTGCTTCTGTTTGTAATTTTTTAAAGAATTGACTGGCACACGAACCCGGCAGAATCTTCTTGACAATATCACTTACTTGTGTGTCACACGCCTACAAGCTTTTAAATAGTTACCTTGTATCACTATAAATCCGCGAACATATGGGCATAACCCTCGCGAACTGGAAGAGTATCACTCCTTTCCAATGTTTACAATGTGATACGAAGTGAAATATTTTATCTGTGATGCCGGAGAACGCTACCCGCGAACTACGTTTCTTTCTACTTCTTGACCACGGACAGCCCCATTGGAAAAACTCCCTCTTTTCGCTAAAGCCTTCAGTTATATAGACTAATTCCTACCCTAATCATTATGTACCTCATTTTCTGTTATCCAATGACTGAACAGAACCTCCCACATAACAAGATTTCAGAAACCAAATCCAACCTTTTTAGATGAGAGTCACGGAAGCAATTATTTTCCCAAGAGTTTAAATTATATTTTACCTTCTACGAATTTCTTAATTATTGAAATGTGGTTCCTACCTATGGCGACAGTAGTCTGCCATTAACAAAGACCGGCTAACCTACTTGAGCCGAAATGGATTTTAAATACAATGGATGTCTCCAGACTAATTAAAATTACTTGTAATATTTGAACAAATCAAATTGGAAATAGTTTTCGCTATTTATAATGTTTCGTTTTCTATAACCCGCTGTCAATCAACGAAAGTATTAAGAAGGTTAAGCTTTTCAAACAGAAAATTGCTTTCCTTTATTTACGCTGAAAGGTACTATTACATTTTAATTTTATCACTTTCGTCAATCTGTAACGGACCTAAACTTTAAGAGGTTTATTGTATTTGATTTACGAGGGTAAACCTTTAAATGATGAAAGCCGCTGGAATTTACAATAGTTTAGCCTGAAGCTATTTGTAAAGCTGGTCTTTTATTATAAGGGAGCCTGACTGAAATATGAAGTAATTTATTGTGGAATTTTTTGTCTTTAAGTTATGCAAGTTACTGAATTTTAATTAATTAATTGATTTGTTTATTCGTTAACATTACAAAATAATGTTACAAACAATAGAAGAGGAAAAAGCAAAAATAAAAAAATTAGCATAAGACCGTGCTGTATCTAACAAGAGAAAGTAACTGCTATGTTCCAAGATTACAACATAAAACCGAGGAAAAATTGTTAAAAGCACATGTGTACGACTGTGAAATGTGAACTCTGAAGAAGAAGACAGAAAAAAACCCAAAGACATAGAGATGTGGAGCTATGATGAAGGTAAGATGGAAAAAGTTAAGAACAAAGAGGTATTATAAATAGTAGGGAAAGAAAGATACCTGTGGAAAACAGTAAAAAAAATAGGAGAATTAGGACGATAGGACAAGTTCTAAGGCATGAGGGAATAATACGGGATTTATTAGAAGCATTATTGTACACAGATATTGAAAGATGTAGGCTGTGAAAATTTCTGGGAAATGGGTAGGTTAGTTAAGAATAGGGAACAATGGAAATACACGTCTAAGAAGTTCCAGAACTGAAGACCTGATGATGATGATGAGAGTCAAGCAGTTCATTTTTTAGTTGCCTTTACCGCCTTCAGCTTTGAGTCTTACAATTTCAGCTCTATTCTTAATAATAATGAAATCAGTGATTTATTTTTACGTCAAAAATAAAATTCCCTCAGATTTTCAAATCATAAGAGAAAGTCATCGACAGACAGTTATCGATGATACACCCCATCCCCTGAAGTGACGATGGCAACATTCCGCAACAATCAGTAACCTGAAATCTCTAAAAGACAAAGAGGCAAGTCAGTAACCCACTTTTCGTTACATTAGTTCATATGCATTCTGCTTTTTGTTGCTATGCAGATAGATATATAGACTAAATAAAAAATCCAATTTATTTAACACTAAAATACATTAAAAATTAACTGTATAGCATTTGTTAATCGCAATAAGAAATAGGTTAATAAATATAAACAAATAAACAAATTTTAAACAAACCTTACTAAACTTGCAGAAATAAAAAAAAACGAACTTACTATACTTGATTTCAAAATCAGAAATATTCCTCCAGTAAAATTTGAACTTTTAACCACTCGTTTCGTAATTTATATCGTAAGTAACTATGAACTTCAATTGATGTTGAAGCATCTTATACACTCGTATAAATGTACTTGCTCGCGTATGTGGATGTCTGTGCTTGCGTGTGTATATGTGAATGTATGTGTTGTGTTGTGTGTGTAGGCGCGCGCGCGCGCGTATGCGTGCGTGCATATTTATGTTCGTGCGTGAGTGTATAAGTGTATACATTACATTTTTAATCGATTTACAGTATTGCTATTACAAACTGTGCATTCAATTTAATTGCCTGGTACTTAAAAATGTTTATTATCAGAATTCCTTTACATAAACATCTGTGCCTGATTTTTGTTGTTGATTTGGGTACTATTATATTAAAACTAAAATATTTGAAAATTAGCTATTTAACATTTAAAAATTACCTATTTAATAACGGGTGTTTCAAATTGCACGGGTTTTTTAAGAATAAGTAAAATATAGATGGCGCATTGAATTCGTTTGGTTATTTTGACATTTAAGAAGTGTGAGGAATGACGTTTATAAAAATGGCTTCGTTCACGATAGAACAACGCGTTCAAATTGTTGAATTATTTTATGAAAATCAGCGTTCTGTGAAAAGTGTTTTTAGAAAACTACGTGAATTTCTTGGTTTACATAATCGTCCAGCTGAAAGTACTATTGGTCGAATTATTAAAAAATTTCAAGAGACCGGTTCGGTAGAAGATCAAAAAAGTGAAAAATACAGTCGTAACGGTCGTTCACAAGAAAATATTGATTTGGTTCGTGATAGTGTTGCTGAAGATCCTAAAATGTCCATTAGACGACGTTCACAACAAGTTGGACTTAGTGGATCAACAACATGGCGTATTTTGCACAAGGATTTAACTCTGAAGGCATATAAGGTTCAAATACCACAGGCACTAAAGCCATTAGATCATTTAAAACGTCGTTCATATGTCAATTTCATCAATGAACAACAGGCTGATTTTTTCCCAAAAAAATCATGTTTCCGATGAGGCCCTTTTTAACTTGGTGGCTATGTTAATAAACAAAATTGTCGTATCTGGGAAGAGGAAAAACCACAAATTATTCATGAGAAAGCTATGCATTCTAAACGAGTCACTGTTTGGTGTGCATTATGGTCAGGTGGTGTAATTTGACCTTACTTCTTTGAAAATGCTGCTGCTGTAACTGCCAATGGTGATCGATATCGTCGGATGATAACCGAATTTTTGTGGCCTGAATTAATGAATATTGATTTAGAGCATAGGTTCCCAACCTTTTCTGAACCACCGCCCCCTCTACTGGAAAAAAACTTCCAACGCCCCCCTCCTCATCATAGTGCATTATAACGAATATTAAAATATTGTTGCATAGTATCTATCTATCTATATATATATACATAGATACTCATATACGAACGTTGCACTTTTGACTGCTATTACAAGCGTTCACTAAAGCGTTGGATAAGGTATATATATTAAAAATCGCAAAAGTAAACCTTAATTAAAACGACTATCAAATGTAGTACAAACTTGTTTATTAAAAACTTAAATATGAATACATAATGAACAGAAAAAAAGATTAAGAAGAAAAATTAATGAGATAGTTGAGGCTGGTGAAGTTTTAACAATTTGCTAATGTCGGGTTCCAATTTCGTTAACATCAGCCGCAAATCGCCACGTTCAGTAATGTGCAGTCTGTTCCTTTTCTTAGACAATAAATTAGCTACTGCACTGAACCCACGCTCAGCCAAATAAGATGAAGGAAATGCAATTAAAAATATCTGTACTCTTGACCACAATCCAGGGTAAAGAACTGGTATTGGTTTTGAAGCCAGAACTCTTGATATCCATTTCTGAATTTTACTTTTAGTTCTTCGTTAGTTGTGAGTTCTACGAGTTCCTCTTCTAAATTTGATGATTCTGCTGTATCTGCATTTGCGAAAGGATCTAAAACCCAACCCGGTATATTCATGTTTAAAATATCCTGGAATCGCTCCACACAATCAACATGAAGAACGTCCAAGTGTTGGCAGTAAGTAAGTAAATCTTCATGTTTTGCAGAGACTGCTGATAATGTGGGAAAGTGGCTGTATTCACCTCTCCCTAGATTTCGTTTGAATAGAAGAAGTTTTCCCACAAAAGCAGCTATGACGTTTTTGTTTTAATTAAATTCAATTCGTCACCTTGCAATTGTAAATTGACTTCATTAAATATTTTAAACAAGTCTGTCAAATAAGCGATGTCATTTTATGTATAATCAGGTTTTCGCGCAATTTTTCGTTTCTGTTTTCAAGAAAGTCCAGTACTGAATCAAATAGTTGAAAAAAAACGGTTCAAACATGTACCTTTTGAGAGCCAACGAACTTCTGTGTGCAGCAGCAAGCGATTGTAATCTTCATCATTTTCACTACAAAGTTGGCTAAATAATCTGTCATGCAATGAATTGCTTCTAATCGTATTTACTGCTCTAATAACGTAATGAAGCGACGAATGCAAACGTTCGTTCAGATTTTTTGCAACCAAGCGCTGACGATGAATAATACAATGTATAGCGAGTACATTTGGTACTGCTTGTTTCAAATGAGCTATGAAACCCTTATGACGTCCCGTCATTGCTGGAGCACCATCAGTAGCTGCCGACAAAATATTATGCATAGGTATTTCTTTCTCTTGAAAAACGTACTCATGGTATTAAATATCGTTTCTCCCTTTGTATCAGTTTCCAAATTTTTGCAAATAATAACTCTTGATAAATTTTTTCGTCTTTTATGAAACGAACGTATGATAACAGCAGTACTTCGTTATTTGGTAGAGTGGATTCATCAAGTTGAATGGAAAAATTGCAAGTTTTAAGTAATCGCATAATGATATTTCAACGTCTTGAGCCATTTCGTCTATTCTCCTTTGCACTGAGTTATTACTCAGAGGAATTTTTCTGATGACATCTGCCGATGTCTTATGATGAAGAACAGTTTTATTACCTCTCTGACTGCCGGCAAGATAAGTTCCTCGCCAATGGTATGTGGTTTTCCGTTTTGCGATTAACAATGAAATGTTATATGATGCTCGTAGTCCATCATCTTCTTGTTTAGAAGACGACGCAAATAGGTTTGATATAGTTGGCTGTTTCAAATATTTCTTCTGCAGTTCTTGAAAATAGGACAAATCTTTGTCCTTTTATCAGTATGCATTTTATTTAAATGTTCTTGTAGCCTAGAAGGCTTCATGGCTTCATTTGAGAAAACTTTTGGCAAAGTAAACACATGGGTAATGATGGGTTTACAGGAGAGTGCGTAAATCCATATTTCAAATACAAAAGATTGTACTGCCGGCATTTCTTCTTAGATTCAGACATTTTGAAATCCAAAACTTGCCACGGTTTAAAATAAATTAACTTTTCAACGAATTTATAGATAATTATAAAATTAATGGTTATAATGACTTATATAACTTATCACTCACGAACATGGATTATTTGCGAAGCACACAAAAATAATAACACATTCCTAGAGCTATCCCTGCCTTTTATACGTTTGATTTCATACAAGCATCAACTTGTATGTTTTATGTTGTTTGCGATGCCGGTGCACTTTGTAAGCAAGTCATATCGCGTCTTTGCTTATCAACTTGCAAAGACTTGTTGCGGACAATATTAAACGGAATTAGGTATTCATAGACCTAATGCTGAATTAAATGTTTTAAAGTATATTTTCTCGATAACAATAACATAGACATTTTAGATAGCTAAATAAACTGTCTATTCATGCCAACTAGGTATTTTCAAAGTATTTTAATATATTTATTTTTTAAAAAGGTAAGTACGTCACGAACGCCCTCTTTGATCCTCCTAACGCCCCCCTTTTGCCCCTGTACTCGCTACCGCCCCCTTTGAAAGCTACAGCGCCCACTGGGGGGCGGTACCGCCCCCGTTGGGAACCTATGATTTAGAGGATATTTGGTTTCAACAGGGTGGCGCTACATCTCACTCTGCGCAAGAAACAATTGCTTTATTGAGAGAAAAATTTTCTGGACGTGTAATCTCAAGAAACGGCGATGTTGATTGGCCACCAAGATCATGTGATTTGACTCCATTAGACTATTTTTTTTTCGAGTTATGTGAAAAGTCAGGTTTATTAAAACAATCCACAATCGATTCCTGCTTTGAAAGATGAAATTATTGGTGTCATTGGTAAGATAGAGCCTTAATCATGTCAAAATGTCATTGAAAATTTTAACAAAAGAATGAACGTCTGTGGAACTGCAAGAGTCGGCCATTTGGCAGATATTATTTTTCGCATATAAATGTCATTAGTGATACTTCAATTACCAATAAAAAGTTTTTGAAAATGAATGCAAATTATGTGTCTTATTTATTGTTAAAAAAACCGCGCAATTTGAAACACCCTATATTTAAAAATAAACCTTTTTAATTATTTTTTACAAGAATTTTAGTTTCAAAATCGATTTTTATTTCTTCTAATGTTTATTAGGCTACGTAATGTAGGTATATCACCATTTCGGATTAAAAGCAATCTAACGCAATGTGGCAAACTTTTCTAATACGCCGATTCTCGCATAAGACGTCTATTATCGCATCATTGGTTAGGTATTCTGTTAGAAAAGACTACATTAAGGTTCAAACAAAATACGAATATTTCTTGTATAAATGGCACATAAAACGACTGCATATAAAGCGAATTTTCGGTATTGCTTTTGTGCTTCCGGGCAGTATAAATTCGTCTGTAAGTATATTCTCGGACCTCTCATCTTTCGGAAACAACAGCCTCATCCAGATTTATGATACTTGACTTTCTCATCCTTTGTAATTCTATATCCAAAATAACAAAAGTCTTCGGATTCGGCATATCTAACGTACAGTAAAAAGGTAAATTTTATTATCTTTACTGCATGTCATTATTGTTGTTTTATTTTTATTTATTTTCATATTGTAGTTTTTCTTTAAAACTTTCTCCATAGCAGGGTAAATGTGCCTAAGTGGACAACTATATACAAAAGAACAAAATAAGTTTTCTATTCATGTCAACCCTTAAATGTAATAAATAGTACTTAGTCCCAGTCTTTAACTATTCTACCTGCTACAAGAAAGAGTCAGTATTATAATACACCTTGCTCAGAAAAGTTTTATTGTGAAAGTGACATTGAATTAAAGTTTATGTCTGAAAACTTAACAGCAATATTTAAAAGGTAGACGACTTTTGATCTTTATTATTACTGTTATTTAAGGTATTTATTTGATTATTTTACTCTATGGTAAAAAATTATGATTTTAAAAGTAAACTGAAATCATACAATTGTTTACTAAAATTTAAGTGGGCAACTATAGGAATTTCTGTCCTCGTTTAACAACCTAAAATCGCGTGTTTATTATTTGAAATCCATATGTATATCACCTATCTCTATAGTAGACCGGGTTGGTCGGTCCATTACCAATACATGGGCTGCTTCACTACAAGAACATCGTAAGTATACTTTAAACTTGTGTGCTCTTTTTTAGCATTATAGATAGAGTACAGAAGCGAGAGAAAAATTATACAGGAAAGAGAGTGCAAAAGGCACTAAATTACCCCAACCAATGAGCCTTATTAGTTGCAAAGAAGCATGACATGCCACAAACAACTCTTCAAAAGATGTCGAAATGTTCGGTGATAAGCACAATAAAAGTCCGGGAACTGTATTTTCTGATAACCAAGAGACACTTATTGTCAATTTGATAAAGACTATAGCAAAAGCAGGTTTTCCCGTGACAAAAGGAACATTAATGTGTAGCGTTCTAAAACTTACAAAAAAGCTGAAATTAACTATCAATAAGAAAGAGTTTGTTCCTGGTCGTACTAGTCAGAACTTGACAGTCCAAAGAAGAGCCGTCACACAAGAGAATCTTGATCAGGGGTTTAAGGAGGTTGATCCTTATCTACGTGATAATACTATCTATAGGATCCTTTAACACAGATGAAACAGCTTTCTTTTAAAACTCAAATCTGGTGAAGTATGGGCACAAAAAAGGAGCTAAAACAGTTGACACTTGTGTAGGTAGAGAGAAAAAACAAAATTTAACTGTTCTGTTGTCTGCAAATACTACAGTCCAGTTACCTCCACCAATGATAGGTTTTAGATATGCCAGAATTCCAATCAATATAGTTCAAGTCATGCCTTTTGGGTGGGCTATGGAAAAATCACAAAATGACTTGAAGACACAAGAAGCATTTTACGAATACATCGCAAATATTTTTGAATAATGGTTAGAAAAAGAAGAAATTCACGACCAGAGGTATAGAACTAATTGTGTACGAAATGCAATCCATTTCATTCAGCCCATGGATGCACTGTATTTTGTACACTGAAAGCAAGCTGGAAAAAGAAAGTTGCCGAGTGGTGAATGGAGCATGATGAAAAGCAATTCAGAAATAAAACTTCCTACTTGTTTTAGAATCTGTACTGAATGTATTAAGTAAAGAGACAATTATAAGCGGCTTTGGAGCATGTGGACTGATGCCTTGGGATTCAAAACATGTGAGAATTTCTAAACATAATAAAGAAAGTAACTTATTAGTAAAACTAAGGATTCAAATAAATTACAGATACTTTTAAAGTGTTAAAAAGAAATTAGGCAAGATGTTATCAAGAAATTCAAAAGCCGCGAGGGAGAGCGGAATTTGATATTAGAAAAGAAAGAGCTTTTCCTCTTATAGATGAAAACATGTGATAGGCTACATCCTACTGTTCATTATCAAAAAGACAATCTTAAAATAGAATCTGCTGAGGGCCTCATAACAACAGACAAAACTGCTATAGATAAGGATAGATTATCCAGTGCTCCAAACAAAAATACAACTAACATTGAGGACCCTGTTCCTGCTCCATCAAATTTCTAACACCCTCTAAAAAAAGACTTTTGGCCAACTAAAGAAGAAATTTGTTTAAAAAACGTAAACGAGATAAGTTACTAGCAGTAACAATATTGCCAAAGTTATTGCCTACTTGAAAAAAAAGAGGAAGAAACAAAACTGACAAACGAGACTGAAAAGAAGAGAAAACAAACTGAAAAGAAGAGAAAAAGGTGTTAGCCGAGAAAAAAGCGATTTGCTGAAGTAGAAAGGACTAAAAAGAAATTAGAATTTGCATCTACGTCACCATCATCTTTTGGTAGTGGATCTGATATAACATTAGAAGAGTCCGACAATTCTCCATGGTTAGAAACTGAAAAGCGTGAAGAGGAACTGAAATCAATCAATACAAATAATTTGGAGATTGGG
This sequence comes from Platerodrilus igneus, assembly GCA_036346225.1. NCBI lineage: Eukaryota > Metazoa > Arthropoda > Insecta > Coleoptera > Lycidae > Platerodrilus > Platerodrilus igneus. The sequence goes on from JARFIW010000301.1 coordinate 6,126,979, forward strand.
CAGTTCATTGTTGTGGAATTCATGGGCGGTAAATGAAATACAACTACATACATATACTTGTGTGTTATTCAAGAAAAATATGAAAACGAATTAAGAGTATAAGGTTTAAACACACTTAATAAAGAGATGAAATCTTTTGTTATTAAAGAACACGATATTTCTGCAATGAATTTAGTCAAGTAGCAGATGCGGTATCGTTTCCAAAAATGTAAATCAGTGACAGAAAAATAACATACACATTCAAGAAAAGATTAACGCTCTTTGAAAAATAAGTCTAAATTATAATTACCTTGTATTTTATATAAGTGTACACATATTTTTAATCCAAATAAACTTGTTTTTACAGATGTGTCATTTTAATCTATTTTAAAATGCATGTTTCTGTAAAAAAATTCTTTGCAATGAATTTTGATCATTTCTAATTAAATTCTAGGTAATTCAAACTCAGTTTAACAGTACCGTTAGAAAATGCGCATTTACAGAATTATTTTGCATGTAATGTCACAAGGAACTACATGCTAAGTGGTCCAGTACAAGTGAGTCCACTTTCGGTACACCAACTTTCAAACCAATCCAATATAGTTGCACAATGTACCGTTAATATTAAACAAATTTTGGCAGTTTTAACTAAAAGGTTTGAAAAAAAGTGATAGCAAGTTATAGTAGAAGGTTAGAGCTAGCAGTTGCTACATTTCGTTCTACAGATAACGTGCGTGTACAGAAAATGAATTCAGTCAAACCCTTAAATGGTCCACTAGTCCACTACTAGTGCATTTACCTTAATTAACATGCTTTGGAGATCGATTATTCTATTGACTAATCCACAATCTTAGCTTTTAATATTACTATTTAAATTCCTTAATTGCATACTCTATGTATAAATTAAAAGGAACAGCAGATAAAGAACATCCATGTCTGGCACCCTCCTTTACATTTGCTACTGCGATGTTAGCTATTTTCTTTTGTAGATATTTGCAATTACTTTTCTGTTTCTCTATTTTAAACGTACTGAAACAATGACGTTGAGGGTTTAGAACTGAAACGGACAAAGCCGTTAAACGAGAAATGGATTGATTGACAGCTATATCGATGTATTTCAAGAACTACATAAAGGGGTGATTCGATTATAATCTCGTAGAATCTAGAACTTCTGAAATGTATGAAATAATTATAGCTCGATATATATACTGTACAACACGGAGGCAATGCAGTCCAATTACTAATCCACAAGTGATATGAACTAAATTGTTATTCGAGTGGTCAAAAAAATACGCTTACTGTCAAAGTAAATTAAGTAGAATAGTTAGTGCTCATGTAATTAACATAGTGTAATTGTCGTGTTGAGAAAGTAATTAATAGAGTAGATATTGTAGTATTATCATCAGTGATCTGAATGTATTATTTCTCCAGAAAGTCTTAGTAATTCTGCAGGTGGGTTTGCATCATAGTACAATAAATTCCAAGCAAATCCTTTAATGCATTTTTCAATTATGTGTGTGACACACTGCAAAAATAATAGCATGATATTTCCTGTAAACTTACATCATTCGAAACTCGCATTTTATAATGTTATTATTTGCCATAATAATTACAAATAAAAGTGTAAATCAGATCGCGTTGCAATTCTACAGTTTCTTTTTTCAAGGATAATACAAAAATTGCCATAAAAATTACTGTATTAGTACCGCATTACTATTTAATTGCCCACACAGCAATTAAATCTATGTCCGCAATCTAAAACCAAGAGGCATATAATATTTACTTTTAAAACAGTTTAAAAATGAAAGTGAAACGAAACGCAAATAAATATATACCTCTGCCTATTTAATTCCGTTTGTACACGGAAAATATTGAGCAATGAAACCAACGATGTTTACTTCAGAATATAGCACATATTAGATGCGTTCATGAATGTCTACCGGGAATAGTCTACTATTCCAACTGAAAATTCCAACATTAAAACTTTGACATAAAAGTGAAAAGTAGCGAAAACCCGGTACACATTTTACTTTTCATCTTTTAAAATCAGCTACATCTCTCACTAACAAATTCTGATATATCCATCTGCCACAAAATTGGAAATCCTTTCTTAAACAAGCCAAATTCCATTTATCAAGCAAAGTAACAGCTCAAAGGTAGTAACAATAGAATTGCAGACATTTCTAAGATGAATTATTATCTGTATATAGAAACGCAGAGTTATAGAAAACAAAAAGTTTGATCGTTCAATGAAAACGTTTTTGAAATAAATCGAAATCAACAAATAAAAATGATTACCAATGACGACTTAAGGCAGTTAAAAATCTTGCTTCAATGTCATATTATAGTAAAGATCATTTACATAAATAATACGTTAAAAATTTATTTTTAATATTGTGCTATTTGTTGCTATTTAAACCAAAATGTGGTCGATGTATAAACCACATTTATTTATCGCACTACGAGGTTCACATTGATTATATTATAACAGTCGTTAAGAAATATATAGAACAGTTTGGAAAGGACGCTTATTCGGTTGTCTCTAAAGCCGTCTCATATCTGTCTAGCAAAAAGAAAAGATGATAGACAGGTATCGCAACACAATAGGGTTATTTTCGAAAGGTTGGGTGACCCACATTCTAGGCGGCTCCGTGGCGTAGTGGTATGTGTGTGACTACTACGCCCTAGGTCCCGGGTTCGAATCCCGACACGGTCCGCTTGAAAAATGTTAGGCGAGCATTTTTCGCAAAAATACACCCTCGTTCGGATGAGAGGTAAAATGGAGGTCCCGTGTGTGAGTGTTGTCACGCACGTTAAAGATCCCTACCTTGCTTGGAACAGCAAGGATTCGGCAAAATTCAAAATTTTCCGGGTAAAAAAACTCGCTTCCTGGCCAATGTAGTACCTTCGGGTGGAGCATTGGAAAATCACATGTAATGACCCACATTCTAGATATTTATTTCTCCATTTTTCCGAATAAAGAATTATCGTATATAAGTGTGGACCGCGTTGTAGTTTTAGTTTGAGCTAGGTCGTAATAAACGTTTGATATATATATATATATATATATATATATATATATATATATATAATTTTTCTAAAGTTTCAGCAAGTTAAATTTTAATTTCACAATCGTTCATATAAGTACTCAGGAAATATGGCACATGATATATAATAAACATCCCGTGTAAAATACGGCATTTAAAATTTTAGATTTTAAAACACAAATTTCAAACCTCTTATTTGTAGTAAAGCTAGTGGTTATATTTGCTAAAAGCTTTTCGAATATGTTTTGAAGAAGGGAGTTTTCCTTTTATTATAAATAGGGGAGATAAGGACTGAACAAACAACGACGATTCCAGTTACCGATGTCAATTAAGTGGGGTGAGTGAGATTTATGACTGCTAGAAAAAGCGTAAAACTTAATAAGTGGAATTGGGATGGGGCAGCAGTTGTCCGTTGAACAACGAATATTAAAAACAAGGTAACAAAGAAAGTTAATTTGAGCGAATATGTAGAGGGAGATGGATATAACACGTGTTGGTTAGAGGCGTATTTTAGATGTTAATTTTCGTTGACTTAGGGTAAATGCCAAGGAAAGTTTGGGGTATTGATTTTTCCAATACTACGAAACATTTAGTACACGTGCGGTTGTTGTTAGCTTCAAGTTGGTTTACGGAAAAGTGTTTTTAAAATTGTGTAACTAATGAGTGGCGGTTGGAAAGAAATACACGGAATTTGTGTACATGCGAGTGTGAGTGTGAGAGGTTTTGCAGAAAAGCCTTGTGGATGTAGAAGTTTTTAGGAATTTAACAGGTTTTTGGAGGTGGAGGACTTTTATATAATCAGCATGAGACTGATTTGAAGCTCTCTTACGCTCTTATATTTTACGAAGCTTTTACGACGTCTCTGTAATTTTTAAACGCTGATACTCTAATACTGAGATGATTGCAGAATATTTTGAATTTGAAAACGGTAAATGGTTTATAGTAACAACAGTTTGATTTAATTGCACATTTAGTGTAAAGTAGGTAATTAGTTTGGAGTAATTGTCGGCGCCTATTAATTCGCTTTACGATTAAAAATTATGGTACGAAAAGAAAAAGTTTGATGTACTGCACGAGTTAGGATGCACTGCCGAATGGTAGACGAGAGAGAATTTCTTGGTAATTTGGTTACGGTTTGCAGTTGGAGAATGCAATCCAGATTGGAGTGTTCGTGCATGCAACAGTCATGGGGAATAATGGTAGCAGGCTCCGCGTGTAAATATGAACCTCAGGTAACTGTACCTTATCAATGTTAGTTGTAAATATGAAAATGATAACTTTGTGGATTGGGAGTGTGATTTTATATTAACTCAAAGGACAAAAAGCGGAAAGTTTCTTGATTGAACATTATAATTAGGGTTATTTTTATTTTTTAAATAATACATTTCATCCCATATTCACAGATTAATAATCATAAAAAGTAACAGGGCTTTACCGCCAACCTTACGTTACCCTGGCTTAATGCGAGCTCTAATTACTCGTGCTAATTTCAGCACAACAAATTACAAAAAGTCCCTTTTACCTTGCACATAATAATATAGCACAACAATCATTTTAATAACCTAAATTCCCTCTAAGCAAAATATAGACAAATAATAGCATCTAAGTTCAACCAGTACCTGTTTTCTATTCAGTTACTTTTAGTTCCATAACACATACCCACAAAGTATAAAACTCGTTGCACATCAATTAAATATAAAAAGCAAAATTTTTAAGAAACATCCGTTATCTGGATTTCTACTGCCCATGGATCTGCTCTCACACCATCGGCGTCTGCGGCCTTTATCAATAGCTACGCCTTCAGGAATGTCCCCCAATTAGGAATGCACCAGAGGTAACTGCTACCTGCGACTCTATCCGCTCGATTATCAGAGACTTACAAATCTCTCTGCGTCTGCTACAAATCCCTACAAATCACGCAGTCGGTACTTACTTGTTTTCGTCTGCTACCATTTGCATTCTTTAAAATTTTTTATAATACTTATGCTGACAACTGGACGAAACTCAACACCATTGGTGTTGATTATATTTTAAACTCGAAGACTGTTGTTACTTGCAGACAAGTCAGCTGTAATCTCGTTCACTATTACTACCGTAGTTAGCGCGTAAAGAGAAGCGTAGATAAGAGAGCCCTACCACCAAATCCTTGTCTTTATATAGGCTTTTGTGCCCTTCTAAAGCTCCTAAATTCTGCAAAACAAAGTTTTCTTGGTAAACTTCCAACGGTCACCCAATTCTTAAAACCCCACAAGCTAACGTTCGCTTATTTCTCCGAAATTTCTCTACAAAATATCAACTGTCATCCAAATCTTAGAATTTTACCCCGGCACAAACTCTCTCACGCGAAGAAGTTGAGAGGGCCGTAGACGAATATTTTCACAGCTTTCCAGACTCTCGCTTCCGGGAAGGAATACTGATGTTGGAGAAACGCTGGACCAAGTGTGTTGAAGTTAAGGGGGATTATGTCGAAAACTAAAATCATTTTTTTTACTGAAAATTGCAGTCTTTCATTGTAGGCCGAAAATTTTTCACCTTATCCTCGTATCAAATGTTTCTTAAGCTCTCCCGTTGGTCGCGATGAGAATAGGGTAGAAGTGGTATAGGTTTGAACTTTGAATTTAAAAAGCTACCCATAGTGAAGTCGCATGATCTTCAAATTTGCAGAACAAACCCTAGATCTTTTCCGTGAAAAGATGTGTTTTGCATGTAAAATGGGTGTTAGTGTTCGATTTTGTTTACTGCTGTATAAGAATGTTTAAGGTAACTGAACAGAAAAAGCTACTAATATTAGGGTTTTAGAAATAGTTCAGGAACTTAGAAGCATCACAAGTGTAATTAAAAGAAGGTGTTACAGGATGAAATGTCATTTAAAGGGCTGAAAAATTGTTAATACTGAGTGGTGCACACAAAATCGGTTCAAACCGGTTAAATTTCTTTAGTAGCCGTGCATTGCCTAGTAGCAACAGTATAGCGTGACCGTACAGGGTAACTGTATTTAGACGAGTATTTATAGTCATTATTAAGCATGTAGCTCTTAATCATGCCGTATCCCACTGAGCCACGCGTGCTCGTCGTTGAAGAATATGTGCGGTCTCAATCCATTGTAGTTGTTCGTAATAGCTTTCATGAAAAGTTTTCTGAAAGTGATGTTCTAGCAAAATTATCAATTCCGGATCTACTGAAAAAATGGCGTGTAACAGGTAGTGTTTTAATACAAAATGAAATATGCAACCGACTGTATCCTGAAGCCGTGGCATACCTGACGACAACAAATTCAAAGAAGCTCCAACAAGTCAACACTACGATTATCACAGCAATATGGAATTTCTCGCAGGTTATGTCAGTGTCTTCATGACTTAGGAACGAAACCTTTCCGTGCGAGTGTTGCTCAGGAAATAAAACCAGCATATAAGGGTAAGCGCGCAAATTACTGTAATTGGTTGCTACAGAACTTGCCGAGGGAAATCTTGATTCATTGCTCTTCTTTTCAATGGATGAAGCTTAATTTCATCTATTGGGTTATGTTAATTCGCAAAACATACCTCACTGGATCGCAGAGAACCCACGCGAGTTCCGGCAAAAAGCCATTACACGATTTAATAGTTGGAGTATGGTCTGCTCTTTCTGGTAACAGAATAATGGATCCAATATTCTTTAAGGAAACTATTAATAACAACGTTTACTTGTAGGTCTATAATGAATTTTCTGTTCAGTTAGCTCCACACGAAAGATGGGTCAACTTACGTCGGATCTGTCATTGGTTCGTATACATATCGATTTTATACAGTATTTCCTGCGGAACTTTATAAAGGCAAAAGTCTACCGAAACAATTCCATAACACTTGGCGGATTAAAAATAACATAAGAGAAGAGATTCCTAACATCCCTCAACGTGTATTGAAAATTGTTTTCAATAACATGCTTAGAGGTGCACAACTTTGCTTGGACATTGGCTAAGAACATTTCGAACACAGACTTTAAATTGATTTCTGAAACGTTCTGTTAATTAAACTAAAATAATGTGACGTACGTTAGCATATTTAATGAAAGCATAGTAAACAACTAAAAGATATACACACATCGACTTCGATTATTGATTTTATTTACGGAAATATGACATTGAATTATGGGGCCCATTTTATTTGCGCCATTCTGTAGTAACAGAGAGTAGAGCAGAAAGTAAAATAGACATAGGAAGGTATAGGCTTCAGTATATAAACATGATTAAAACAGTCATAGAAAAAGATAAGTAGGTTAGGATAAGATACAATGGAGAGTTTTGTCAACCAACACTGGGGTTGTGTCTTCGAGCGCAAGAGTACTATTTCAACGTTTTCAGCTGACAACAAACACTTTTGTAATGCATTGTTAACGGTATCCTTTGAGAAATAGTTTACGCCCATAAAGTTACTGGAATTAAAGAAAATTTAAATATAGATCGTTCAGGATAAACGTACACATAATTCTGGTTTCATTCAATTTATATATTTATTACAAACACATTATATTAACATAGAAACTTGCCAACCTTGTTTTCATTGTGGACACGTGTGTACAACTTTTTTAAGGAAAGATTTAAAGAAGAACGAATTCATGCCTATGAATTTAATTTATAATAGAGGTACAAATATTACAAAACAGCTTCCTTAAGAATTTTTATGTACTTTGTAGTGTAAATGATTACTACAAATGTAATATTTTTTACAAACATGCACGCCAACTCAGATGTTTATTAAGATGGTTCAAATAAATTCTCAAATTGAAATTCGTATTCGAGGTTATCACCCATGAACCAAACAACGGAAGTTCAGAAACTAACCTACATGTACATTACATTCACCGATACTTTCCATTTAAAAATTTTAACTAGAACCCGCATCCTATAAATGCATAACTTCATTTAACTATTTTACCTCTTATATTAAAATTTTCACTTGGATATACGTAACTATTAACCAGATACTACAATTAAGTGTAACAAACGTATTTTTTAGAAAGTTTTTAATAAAGTATTGTGATCTCCTACACTTAGAGGAAATGATTTAATAATAATAATAATAATAATAAACCAATGTACTTGTACTCGATTTGCAACAATTATTATTATACCTTGTAACACATTAATTACTTTAATAGTATGCATATTTTATAATAGTGTGATGTGAAAGCTTTTACTTGGTATGTACTGATGCGAAAACTGTAAAATCGAAGGGTCAATTAAAAATTCCGATTAATTCATTCTGTAAGTAATTGCTTCATCAAAAATCAAGGAGAAATACGATGATTCTACAAATCAGTAACACAAATTGTGTTCAACCAAAATATGTTTTAGTCCTTTAGATATGAAATGTCCAATTTCTTAAACTTCAAAAACATCAATCGCTTTGATCAACTTGGAAGTGGTTTATTTGCGCAGTTATTTTGTGTTAGTTCTGACAGATAACAAAATATTGTCGTTGAGCTACGAATACCTCCGATGCTACAAAATCACGAAAATCCAGATTGTTATTCGACATGGCTTGTAATACCTACCACAAATGTGAAAATAAATCGTGTGCGCATTGATAATAATATATTACATTACTAGTGTGGAAAGTGGGAGAGTTGTCGCACGAGGCTAACGCTTCGTATGACAATCCCTCGAGTGTAAAATGGCACTTTCGACACGAGTACTGTACACGATTTTTCCGACAATCGCAAGTAAAGAAAAAATTATGAAAAATATTTTAAATAAACGTACACTGTTGCTCTTTCCCTTAAATACCTTATCTTGATACAAGGTCGTGCGATCGTCTAGTGATAATGTCGAACAAACTCTACATCATGTATTTTACATTGGCCATGTTGAGTCGTCTAAGTAATTAACGTACTAATATCCCATCCGTCATATCACTCGGGAGTTGAAAATTATTTCAACACTGCAGTGATATTTACTTTCGCACTCTAGAGTGATATACGCCACCTTCTAAGTAGTGTACAGTCTGTTGTTTTCATACACGGTCGTCAAAAAAATTAAATAAAATTCCACAATGTGATATCTAGCATAAATTTGAAACAGTAATACCGTCAACGTGTTATATTATTACACTGTAGATATTACGGACCTGGACTAACACATTGCTGACACATGGGAGCTGTTGTTAAAGTTATAATCGAGATGATGTGATACATCCTCGGTAATATTTGTTATTTTTCTTTAAACATAAATCTACTAAAATCAAAAATATGTAAGTAGTAGTGACAATTATTCTTCAGCCAAAATACACGAAAGTAAAGTCTTGTACAGGACAATTAATTTTCTTACTATTTTAACTTAACCTTAAAAATCAAATATTTAACTAATTTTTATTTTATTATATACCTTATACTCTCTAAACACGTTCTTTATGGCGGCGTTTTCCAAACTGGGAGGCGAGTCTCACTAGGGAGGCGTGGACTAGTCTAAGAGGAGGCGCGAATATTAGTCTCACTTTCTTACTTATGATATCCACTCATTGCAAGAATAAACCACCAGCGGTATGATACGTAACTTGCCCGACCAGTAACTCTCCAAAAATCCAGACAATATCGACTTCAGTTTAGTCAGCAGTATTATATCGTGTTTCTGATTTTATTTTGACGTACCTGATTACTCCTGATCACAATAGTAAGTAATTTAATTAAGTTTAATTTTCTTAAGAACAATAAATTGATTATCCTAATATTTTTAGAAAAATGGATAAGTTCTTGACTGGTTATAAGAAAAAAATCCTCTAATAATGAAGAATGTTGGTACAAGTAGTAGGAATCAGGACAGGAAGAACTCCCAAGACAAGAAAACACGATACATTATTTATCGTTCGGATTTACAAGTGTTACTACTGATAATGTGGAAAAACCAATGTGTTTGTTTAATTCGAAAGTTTTGGCTGCTGATAGTATGAGACTCGGAAAATTAAAACGCCACATTGAAACTATGCATACTCAATACGTTGCCAAATCCCAAGAATTTTTTCAAAGAAAATTGGATGAGTTCACTAAACAAAAGCAGACGATCAAAAAATAGTTCATATTCCATAAAATGCGTTACTAGCATCGTACAGTAATCTTACAGAATCGCGATGTGTAAAAACCACACACAATAGGAGAAACATTAGTTTTACAAATAGCTATCAATCTTTGGCGAAACATATGCAAAACAGTTGCGACAAATACCGCTTGCTGATAACACTGTTGGCAGAAGAATCGATGATATATTTGACGATCTTTGCGATCAATTAGTTTCTCAATTGCGCACTTCATAATTCGACTTACAAATAGATGAAGCGGCCTATTTAGCTAAAGACGCACATTTAAATGCATATGTTCGATATGTTGAAGAGAATAAAATAATTGAAGATGTAGTATTTTGCAAACCCATTCCTGGTAAAGCCACATCCAGTTAAATTTTTAATATAATCCACAATTTTTTTATGAGAACGGCATATTGTGGAATAATTGCATTGGGCTTTGTACAGACGGTGCACAGTCCATGCAAGAACACAAAACTGGCCTAATTAAAAAGAATATACCCGATGTTCTCTGGACGCACTGCATACTCTACAGAGCAGCTCTCGTATCAAAAAATATGAGTGAGGAATTTAACTACGTTTTTACAAAAGTAACGAAAGTTGTAAGCTACATAAAACAGTCCATTATAAGTTAGGTTATTTGCAAAGCTGTGTGAAGATATGGGAACTGCTTACACCTCACTTTTGTACTATTGTGAAGTGCGTTAGCTATCTCGTGCAACTCGTGAACTCAAGAAAGAAATTGCAATTTTTATAGAAGAAAATCATGAGCTGCAGATATGTTGAGGGATGATAATTTTATTATTAAACTTACCTATTTGGTGGAAATTTTTTAAAAATTGAGTGTTTTGAATTAATCGATGCAAGGGCCACAAATGCATTTATTAATTCAAAAAGATAAAGTGAAAGCATTCATAAAAAAATGGGGATATGGAAAACAAATTTGGAAAAAAATAGGTTTGACATGCTTCCACTTTACTTGCGCTCAAGTTAATATAGAAGCAAACAAAAACCTATTTGTTGAACACCTGGATGGTTTGTTAATTCATTTTTCGAATTATTTTGATGATCTTGATTTTACAAAATATGCGTGGATACAGAATCCATTTATCGACGAAGAAGATGACGAATTTGTATTAACAAATATTGAGAAAGAAAACTTGATTGAATTATCTTGTGATGCTTCTTTAAAACACAAATTTCAGAATGTATCTCTGATTCAATTTTGGCTAGATATTAAGAGTGAAAATAATATTTTGTCAAATAAAGCTTTAAAAGTATTGCTGCTGTTCGCCATATCTTATTTATGCGAAACAGGATTTTCTGCATTAGCTGCAATAAAATCGAAATGTCGTGCTCGTTTGGTTGTAGAAAAGAAACTTCGTGTAGCTTATCTCATCAATGAAACCGAGAATTGATCAACTTTGCGCTAATAGGTAAGCACATCCATCTCATTAAGCGACAATAATAAAATATTGTTATTCGTTTTTTTCTTGTGTATAAGAGTTTATCTTAATAATTTTTTTAGTACTAAAAATTTTTATGTTTGTAGTATTTTATAAAATGGAAGTGAGGCGCCATATGATCAAATATTTTTAAGGAAGCCATGGAAAAATAAAGTTTGGAAACCACTGCTTTATGGTTTTATAGTTTATAATGATGCGGTCCAAAAGCAAAAAAGTAATGTAGGTGCTGCAATTATTGCCATTTCAGAATTATAATAAAGAAAATAATGACTATGTTCATAAAGATAACACTACAAATTTAAATTGAAATTTCAACAAGTGTAAAGACTGGCAAGTTAATTAATTTTCCAACGACCACTTGTGAAAACAACAGATTACACACTACTTATTTATGTAGAAAGTAAAGTATATCACTCTAGAGTGCGAAAGTACATATCACTCTAGTGTTGAAATACTTTTCAACTCTAGAGTGATATGACCGATGTTAGTATGCTAATTACTTAGGCAACCCAAACGACTACCGGTTTCTACCTTTTTGGATTCATTCGTTTCGTTTTGGCTAATAATAGTTTAAAATACCCATAGTTAAATCGATACTGACAGTTTCCGTTTTACTTAAAGATGTAATTACTCATATTAGTTTGTAATTGAAATGATTTCTTCAATAAAAATTGAGAATGCATACGCTAAAAGCAACAGATTCGCGGATTTTATAAAAACAAAGTAGGTGTTCGAATTTTCAACATCAAAACGTCAAATAAATTTTATAGGTGTCTGTCTGTCTTGCATTATTGCGTACACATTTATTGCAAATAAGCATAAAAATAACTATTTCGTACTGATGCGAAAACTGTAAAATCGAAGGGTCAATTAAAAATTCCGATTAATTCATTCTGTAAGTAATTGCTTCATCAAAATCAAGGAGAAATACGATGATTCTACAAATCAGTAACACAAATTGTGTTCAACCAAAATATGTTTTAGTCCTTTAGATATGAAATGTCCAATTTCTTAAACTTCAAAAACATCAATCGCTTTGATCAACTTGGAAGTGGTTTATTTGCGCAGTTATTTTGTGTTAGTTCTGACAGATAACAAAATATTGTCGTTGAGCTACGAATACCTCCGATGCTACAAAATCACGAAAATCCAGATTGTTATTCGACATGGCTTGTAATACCTACCACAAATGTGAAAATAAATCGTGTGCGCATTGATAATAATATATTACATTACTAGTGTGGAAAGTGGGAGAGTTGTCGCACGAGGCTAACGCTTCGTATGACAATCCTCGAGTGTAAAATGGCACTTTCGACACGAGTACTGTACACGATTTTTCCGACAATCGCAAGTAAAGAAAAATTATGAAAAATATTTTAAATAAACGTACACTGTTGCTCTTTCCCTTAAATACCTTATCTTGATACAAGGTCGTGCGATCGTCTAGTGATAATGTCGAACAAACTCTACATCATGTATTTTACATTGGCCATGTTGAGTCGTCTAAGTAATTAACGTACTAATATCCCATCCGTCATATCACTCGGGAGTTGAAAATTATTTCAACACTGCACTGATATTTACTTTCGCACTCTAGAGTGATATACGCCACCTTCTAAGTAGTGTACAGTCTGTTGTTTTCATACACGGTCGTCAAAAAAAATTAAATAAAATTCCACAATGTGATATCTAGCATAAATTTGAAACAGTAATACAGTCAACGTGTTATATTATTACACTGTAGATATTACGGACCTGGACTAACACATTGCTGACACATGGGAGCTGTTGTTAAAGTTATAATCGAGATGATGTGATACATCCTCGGTAATATTTGTTATTTTTCTTTAAACATAAATCTACTAAAATCAAAAATATGTAAGTAGTAGTGACAATTATTCTTCAGCCAAAATACACGAAAGTAAAGTCTTGTACAGGACAATTAATTTTCTTACTATTTTAACTTAACCTTAAAAATCAAATATTTAACTAATTTTTATTTTTATTATATACCTTATACTCTCTAAACACGTTCTTTATGGCGGCGTTTTCCAAACTGGGAGGCGAGTCTCACTAGGGAGGCGTGGACTAGTCTAAGAGGAGGCGCGAATATTAGTCTCACTTTCTTACTTATGATATCCACTCATTGCAAGAATAAACCACCAGCGGTATGATACGTAACTTGCCCGACCAGTAACTCTCCAAAAATCCAGACAATATCGACTTCAGTTTAGTCAGCAGTATTATATCGTGTTTCTGATTTTATTTTGACGTACCTGATTACTCCCTGATCACAATAGTAAGTAATTTAATTAAGTTTAATTTTCTTAAGAACAATAAATTGATTATCCTAATATTTTTAGAAAAATGGATAAGTTCTTGACTGGTTATAAGAAAAAAATCCTCTAATAATGAAGAATGTTGGTACAAGTAGTAGGAATCAGGACAGGAAGAACTCCCAAGACAAGAAAACACGATACATTATTTATCGTTCGGATTTACAAGTGTTACTACTGATAATGTGGAAAAACCAATGTGTTTGTTTTATTCGAAAGTTTTGGCTGCTGATAGTATGAGACTCGGAAAATTAAAACGCCACATTGAAACTATGCATACTCAATACGTTGCCAAATCCCAAGAATTTTTTCAAAGAAAATTGGATGAGTTCACTAAACAAAAGCAGACGATCAAAAAATAGTTCATATTCCATAAAATGCGTTACTAGCATCGTACAGTAATCTTACAGAATCGCGAAGTGTAAAAACCACACACAATAGGAGAAACATTAGTTTTACAAATAGCTATCAATCTTTGGCGAAACATATGCAAAACAGTTGCGACAAATACCGCTTGCTGATAACACTGTTGGCAGAAGAATCGATGATATATTTGACGATCTTTGCGATCAATTGTTTCTCAATTGCGCACTTCATAATTCGACTTACAAATAGATGAAGCGGCCTATTTAGCTAAAGACGCACATTTAAATGCATATGTTCGATATGTTGAAGAGAATAAAATAATTGAAGATGTAGTATTTTGCAAACCCATTCCTGGTAAAGCCACATCCAGTTAAATTTTTAATATAATCCACAATTTTTTTATGAGAACGGCATATTGTGGAATAATTGCATTGGGCTTTGTACAGACGGTGCACAGTCCATGCAAGAACACAAAACTGGCCTAATTAAAAGAATATACCCGATGTTCTCTGGACGCACTGCATACTCTACAGAGCAGCTCTCGTATCAAAAATATGAGTGAGGAATTTAACTACGTTTTACAAAAGTAACGAAAGTTGTAAGCTACATAAAACAGTCCATTATAAGTTAGGTTATTTGCAAAGCTGTGTGAAGATATGGGAACTGCTTACACCTCACTTTTGTACTATTGTGAAGTGCGTTAGCTATCTCGTGCAACTCGTGAACTCAAGAAAGAAATTGCAATTTTTATAGAAGAAAATCATGAGCTGCAGATATGTTGAGGGATGATAATTTTATTATTAAACTTACCTATTTGGTGGAAATTTTTAAAATTGAGTGTTTTGAATAAATCGATGCAAGGGCCATAAATGCATTTATTGATTCAAAAAGATAAAGTGAAAGCATTCACAAAAAATGGAGATATGGAAGACAAATTTGAAAAAAAATAGGTTTGACATGCTTCCACTTTACTTGCGCTCAAGTTAATATAGGAGCAAACAAAAATCTATTTGTTGAACACTTGGATGGTCAGTTAATTCATTTTTCGAATTATTTTGATGATCTTGATGATCTTTACAAAATATGCATGGATACAGAATCCATTAATCGACGAAGAAGATGACAAATTTGAATTAACAAGTATTGAGAAAGAAAACTTGATTTTGCGATACTTCATTAAAATACAAATTTCAGAATGTATCTCTGATTCAATTCTGGCTAGATATTAAGAGTGAAAATAATATTTTGTCAAATAAAGCTTTAAAAGTATTGCTGCTGTTCGCCATATCTTATTTATGCGAAACAGGATTTTCTGCATTAGCTGCAATAAAATCGAAATGTCGTGCTCGTTTGGTTGTAGAAAAGAAACTTCGTGTAGCTTATCTCATCAATGAAACCGAGAATTGATCAACTTTGCGCTAATAGGTAAGCACATCCATCTCATTAAGCGACAATAATAAAATATTGTTATTCGTTTTTTTCTTGTGTATAAGAGTTTATCTTAATAATTTTTTTAGTACTAAAAATTTTTATGTTTGTAGTATTTTATAAAATGGAAGTGAGGCGCCATATGATCAAATATTTTTAAGGAAGCCATGGAAAAATAAAGTTTGGAAACCACTGCTTTATGGTTTTATAGTTTATAATGATGCGGTCCAAAAGCAAAAAAGTAATGTAGGTGCTGCAATTATTGCCATTTCAGAATTATAATAAAGAAAATAATGACTATGTTCATAAAGATAACACTACAAATTTAAATTGAAATTTCAACAAGTGTAAAGACTGGCAAGTTAATTAATTTTCCAACAACCACTTGTGAAAACAACAGATTACACACTACTTATTTATGTAGAAAGTAAAGTATATCACTCTAGAGTGCGAAAGTACATATCACTCTAGTGTTGAAATACTTTTCAACTCTAGAGTGATATGACCGATGTTAGTATGCTAATTACTTAGGCAACCCAAACGACTACCGGTTTCTACCTTTTTGGATTCATTCGTTTCGTTTTGGCTAATAATAGTTTAAAATACCCATAGTTAAATCGATACTGACAGTTTCCGTTTTACTTAAAGATGTAATTACTCATATTAGTTTGTAATTGAAATGATTTCTTCAATAAAAATTGAGAATGCATACGCTAAAAGCAACAGATTCGCGGATTTTATAAAAACAAAGTAGGTGTTCGAATTTTCAACATCAAAACGTCAAATAAATTTTATAGGTGTCTGTCTGTCTTGCATTATTGCGTACACATTTATTGCAAATAAGCATAAAAATAACTATTTCGTAATTGTTTTTAGTGGTGGTCGTCGGAAAAATAGTGTACAGTACTCGCGTGGAAAGTGACATTTCACGCTAGTAATGTAATATACTATTACGTTATGAATATGGACTTACTCATTCGGTGTATTTTGAATTTTCAACAATGGGTAATAAAAGTAACGATATCCCTACGCGCCTTGCTAGTTCCAATTGTTTTGACGAAAACAAATACAAGCTGTGTTGTTGTTGAATAAAACCTTTATATAGGTTTAATATACATCAATTTAGTCGACAACATTGTTACGTTTTTCTCGTGGTCCCACGTTGGGCGCCAAATTTTCTGTTACGTTAATTCGCGGCAGCCACGTTGGGCGCCAAAATCTCTGTTACGTTAATTCGTGGCAGCCACGTTGGGCGCCAAATTTCTGCTACGTTGGCTCGTAGCCGTGCGTAAGCCAAAGAAAATCAAAGAAACGACCGGGCTCAATCGGAGATTAGGGGGGTTGTAGAAAGCAGACTGACATATGATGTATGCGGCGGTAAGAAGTTAGTGACAATACCTGTAAGAAAATTAGTTAAGCAAACCTGAAAAAAAAGAAAATAAGCATAGCAGCAATGAAAAGTCTAAGTTATTCAGTACTTTGTAGAATATAAATAAAACTGTTTAGATAAACTATATAATATAATTACGATAAAAGCATTACAAAAATTTTTATCACAAAGTGAGGTAATATTGGGTAGTAGCAGAAACGTTTCCTCACACACCAATTAAACATAAATCAGACAAAATGTTAACAAAAGATAAATAGATAAGACACAATTGATATGAGTAATCCAGTAGTATTGATTTTGTTTTTCTTTCTTTTTTTTTTTCTTAGTAGCATGCACTTCTATTATAAAAGGTATCAGAACGACAAAGATATTGCAAAACAAACGGATAGATATTTACAGTAATAACAAGTATGAAATAGTTCAACTTACACAACCAGGAGCACAGGAAGAGTTTCTATAGAATTGGACTAGTTCGGCTACTGATAGCCTTGCAGTTGGAGCTGGTGGAGTGTGGGGTGTCCATGGTTCCATCCCATTATCAACTTGAAACTTGACACTACTATCAACTGCAGATTGTTCTTTTACTTTCTGTATCTGATCGAAAGCCTCCTGATAGCTTGGTAAGCCGGATGCACTGGTGTAGCTTGGCAAAGATTCACAGTCTATTCGCGGGGGTGGAATTTGTGGTACAACAGACAGGAACACATGCAACACACGCAATTAAGAACAATTAAAGTTAGTATAATTCCGATCCAAACATCCGCCAAGAATTTTTCGTATTGCGGATCTGCTTCAGCAGAAAGAACTTCGTCAACTTCTGAAGCTGATTTCAGTTGGTAAAGGCATTGGTTGAATACGGTGAAACATTTAAAAGCACGATCACTCTCACAATCTCGTCTTTAAAAAAAAATGTACGTTCATATTTTATTTACTTAGAATACAGTGGCGTACGCAAATATTTAATATTTATAATACTTTTGAGGTTATAATATAAACTTGCATTTTTTTAAATGGAAACCACAATCGGTTGTCACTTTATTTAAAAGCTCTTTTTGACAGCTTTTCAAAAATATATAGTTTAGTATAATTATTCTTTCAAATGGCCGATTTATTCCATGTTTTTGGTATAATAAAATAATTTATTGTATTGGTAATTTATAGTTGGCCGCGAAACAAAAGATAAACACAATACAAGAGTTTATTATTGTACCACACCACTCTAAACAACAAAGTTTGAAAGCTAGAAGAATACAATATCATAACTACATATATTACAAAATTAATATAACTACATCTTAAATTGAAAATTATACTTTCCTATCCACATTTAAACAGTCTATAATCCATATATGGATACACAAATACACACATACTCACACACCTCATACCCTCACAAACACACACACACAAGCACGCGCCCAATGCACGCACGCATGCGCACACAACCACACACACCCTCACCTACACACATAATATATATAAAACACTAGAACACAGATGGGAATACTACAATAGTTTTATTTACTGATAATTCAGAGATATTGTTTAAACTGGCCTCCATTCTCTCTTAAACAAATTCGCATCGTTTTATTAAAGACCTAATAGAATTTAATAAATAAACCGCCTTAACTTTACGAAATGCTGCTTCAATTGAATTCCGGAACTCTTCAATACTATGGTTCCGGGTTTTATAGATTTCCTCTTTCAAAAATTCCACAAAAATAGTCCAATATCGACAAGTCAGGAGATCTAGGCGGCCACTGAACAGGTCCAAACGTACCCATCCATTTATTGAGATATTCTCTATTTAAATAATCACGAGTAATTATAGCGTTGTGCGGGGTGCACCATCTTGTTTGAACCACACTTTTGTCTTTTTCGAGAGGCATGTCCTCCAGTAATTCGTGCAAGTTGGTGTACAAAATTTCAATATAGTGTACTAGGCCGCCCCTATAATAAGAGGGAGAAGTATCCGTAATGTTTAAGTGGTCCGATAGGTAACGGTAAGTGGGGTTAAGCTTGCGAGAGAGTGCGGCACGTTTATCCTAGCGCGTGTCGGGTGTTTTAGAACTTAGTTTAAATGGTGAACTTTGCGTTGAAATTAAATTATAAAGTGATCCGTAAGAGTGTGGCAATGATAGGATGCTAATGTGGATCAGTTGGATTGTATTTACAGATAAGTTATAGCGTAGTATTATTTCTTTGTTTGTTTTTAATGACAACGCCGCTGGCCGCATTGTAGTTACGGTGCATGCTGCGAATTTCTATTTAGCTGTGTTTGTTTTCTATGTAGTGATATTGGTTACAAGTCATTAAACTACATAAATCCATTTACGAGTTATTATTAAATATCCACAGGTTGTAACAGGTAAAACTAAAGGATCACGAAAATACCGCAGGAGAGGGGTTGCCGCTAGTCTGGGCCGACATCTACAAGGGCAACCACTCGTTTCACGCCTCCTGGAATGTCTGATCTTTCGGAGGAGCTCAGTGCAATAGCGACAAGCTGAATGATTGTCTTCAAAAATATGGTATTGAAATTTGCCAGCAACAATGTAGCAACAAATATCCAAACCATAACGGCTTTGTTGACGCCTCGTATGTTTGATAGGTATTTTCATTCGACCAGTAAGTGCTTCATCAGACCATATAATGTTATTTCCAAAATTGTTAGTAGCAGAACTTTTACGGGGATACCTTCTTTTTGAAAATCGTCGGGAAACAAACTATGTATAATTTTATTTTATAGGGTCAATATTTATTACGCTTCAATATTCTTGAAGCTGCTGATTTAGAAAGACCCATTTCCTTTCAATTTTCCTACATGATGTTCTTGGGTTTGTTTCACACATGCTATGGTTGAAACAGTAGTTTGCTCTTAATTAAAAACTGCATACTGTTTCGTTCTAGTTTTTCAAAGCAGCCAAACTGTTGTAAATTACTATCTATCCTTTTAAACATGTTAATATTAGGTTGCTGTCTTTCAGGGTATCTGTATTATTTACAAATGACATAGTAATATTATTTGCTATTAGTTACACAATTACCTGTTAAAATATAAAGTTTTTACTGATAGAGGAATTCTCGCAGACTCAATAAATGCAACTAGCATATCGTATTTTTCGTAATTTTCAAATTTTGCCATTTAGTAACAGACCGAAGGTTCACTTACAAACTAACAATACAATTTATTGCATGTGCAATAGATATGATTGAAGCTCGTTTACGTTTGTTATACAAACAATTATCGTTTTTTGTTTACCTTTTGTTTCGCGGCCAACTATTTATTAGCAATATAATAAATTATTTTATTATACCAAAAATATGGAATAAATCGGCCATTTGAAAAATAATTATACTAAACTATATATTTTGAAAAGCTGTTAAAAGACCTTTTAAATAAAGTGACAACTAATAGTGGTTTCCATTTAAAAAATGCGAGTTTATATTATAACCTCAAAAGTATTATAAATATTAAATATTTGCGTACGCCACTGTATTCTACGTAAAACCGTATAAAAACTATTACAGTATTTTTGGATATTTTGCAACCAAACGAGTTATACGAATTAATAGAATTGTTAAAATATCAATTTTGGCTATAACTCGAAAACAAAAGAAGATCGCTCATTTGTGATTTCACCATTGAATTGATCTCAAAAAGTTGGCACATGACTGCGCACACAGTTTTATTGTATCTTTAATAACAACTAAGTTACCCATTTAATACATCCAATTTGGGACACACTGTACAGTACTCGCGTGGAAAGTGACATTTCACGCTAGTAATGTAATATACTATTACGTTATGAATATGGACTTACTCATTCGGTGTATTTTGAATTTTCAACAATGGGTAATAAAAGTAACGATATCCCTACGCGCCTTGCTAGTTCCAATTGTTTTGACGAAAACAAATACAAGCTGTGTTGTTGTTGAATAAAACCTTTATATAGGTTTAATATACATCAATTTAGTCGACAACATTGTTACGTTTTTCTCGTGGTCCCACGTTGGGCGCCAAATTTTCTGTTACGTTAATTCGCGGCAGCCACGTTGGGCGCCAAAATCTCTGTTACGTTAATTCGTGGCAGCCACGTTGGGCGCAAAATTTCTGCTACGTTGGCTCGTAGCCGTGCGTAAGCCAAAGAAAATCAAAGAAACGACCGGGCTCAATCGGAGATTAGGGGTTGTAGAAAGCAGACTGACATATGATGTATGCGGCGGTAAGAAGTTAGTGACAATACCTGTAAGAAAATTAGTTAAGCAAACCTGAAAAAAGAAAATAAGCATAGCAGCAATGAAAAGTCTAAGTTATTCAGTACTTTGTAGAATATAAATAAAACTGTTTAGATAAACTATATAATATAATTACGATAAAAGCATTACAAAATTTTTATCACAAAGTGAGGTAATATTGGGTAGTAGCAGAAACGTTTCCTCACACACCAATTAAACATAAATCAGACAAAATGTTAACAAAAGATAAATAGATAAGACACAATTGATATGAGTAATCCAGTAGTATTGATTTTGTTTTCTTTCTTTTTTTTTCTTAGTAGCATGCACTTCTATTATAAAAGGTATCAGAACGACAAAGATATTGCAAAACAAACGGATAGATATTTACAGTAATAACAAGTATGAAATAGTTCAACTTACACAACCAGGAGCACAGGAAGAGTTTCTATAGAATTGGACTAGTTCGGCTACTGATAGCCTTGCAGTTGGAGCTGGTGGAGTGTGGGGTGTCCATGGTTCCATCCCATTATCAACTTGAAACTTGACACTACTATCAACTGCAGATTGTTCTTTTACTTTCTGTATCTGATCGAAAGCCTCCTGATAGCTTGGTAAGCCGGATGCACTGGTGTAGCTTGGCAAAGATTCACAGTCTATTCGCGGGGGTGGAATTTGTGGTACAACAGACAGGAACACATGCAACACACGCAACTAAGAACAATTAAAGTTAGTATAATTCCGATCCAAACATCCGCCAAGAATTTTTCGTATTGCGGATCTGCTTCAGCAGAAAGAACTTCGTCAACTTCTGAAGCTGATTTCAGTTGGTAAAGGCATTGGTTGAATACGGTGAAACATTTAAAAGCACGATCACTCTCACAATCTCGTCTTTAAAAAAAAATGTACGTTCATATTTTATTTACTTATTAAATGCAAGGTAAATTTAACATATCATTAATACTGAATGAGTTAAACACTTCTGCAATTTCATTTTGCAAATGTTTTAGGGAGTTTAAAACCTGACTAAAGTGGCTCCTTTAAAAATTCTGTACAAGTTTATTGCACTTACCCTGATAAAAAAGGACCACTAAACTAGATCGCGCACACAGTAATCCTAAAGAAGAATCGGTCAAGTTTAGCAAGCAAGTTCTACAACTTTTATTTCACAAGAAAAACAACTAAAAACACAATTAGTAAAGCAACAAGGAAACAGTATTTTTTAACGTAATATATCGGAACAAAACACAAACTACAACTGCTTTCAAAGCAAAAAGGAAACAGCATTTTTAACGTAATTAATAGGAACGAAGAACAAACTCCAACTACTAATCTGCTTATATAAACTCGTTGCTATTCTATAACCTCTTATCGACTATTATCTAAACTTGTATATCCACATAAGGAACAAAATTTATTTTAACGGCAAGACAAGAACGATGCAATTTATAATTAATTACAAGCGGTTTATCATTTTTCAATTAGTTGGAAAGTAATTTACGAATAATCCTATTTAAAATTCGTTCCTTGCAATTCATTTATTAATTGAAAATCAATCTTCAATTAAACTATCTTTAATTAATACACACGAGTTAAATTGCATACACTTCTGAATTATTCTGAAGTATTTACTTTATACTAATAAATATAAAATATAGAACTAGTAGTTGCAGAAATGTATTTACGAATTGAGAAAAAGCGTAAAATGTTAAACGATTAAAAATGCACGTTACAACATTCCTAATGGAAAACTTAGAAAAATACCAGAGATCTAGTCGTCTTGAAACTGACCCTAGTTTGTGCTTTCTGTCTGATGACTGAATCTATTGGAAATAAACTTTTAATAATTTTCTTGCTGCACAAACTGGAGCAATAACTGAAGGATTTAAGTTACAGATGTTGGTAAATCACGTGTCTCTCAATATTTTTAAAATGATAAGTGATTGCAAAACCATGTCTGAAGCTGTGAAGAGCTTAGATGCCATTTTTATAAAGCAAGTTATATTCTGAACACTCGTCGTCAACTAACTGGTGAGTCGACGAGTCAGTACTTCATCGTCATTAGGTCTTCAGTCCTGAAACTGGTTAGAGGCGTACTCTCATTATTTCCTATTCTGAACTAACCTACACATTTCCCTGAAATTTGCACAGTCTGCATCTATCACTATCTGCGTGCAAAAGTCTGATCTCGGTCTACCTCTACTTCTTTTTTCCTATCTCTGCTTGTAATATATCCCGTACTATTCCTCAAAAATGCCTTAGAACGTATCCTGCCCTTCTATTTCTCAAATTTTTTTAATTTTCCACAGATATCTTTATTCCTCTACGTCTTCTATAACCTATTTCTTATTAACATTGTCTGTCCATGCTATCATCCTTATACATCTGAAGCACAACGTTCCAGAAAGCTTCTATCTATTTATGTCTGCTCTACCTACTGCCCCTATTTCATTGACGTACTGTGCTGTGTTCCACACACATGCTTTAAACAATTTTCTTCTTATCTCTATGTTTATTGTCTTTGAACATATACCCTATTCTTTCTTGTTAGATGCAGTTCGGTCATCTTCTATGGTTTTACAGTTATATACACTACTTCCCCAATATTAAGTGCTATGTGAAGGAGAAGCGACTTCTTGGCATAGTTGGTATGCGTGTGACTACTACGCTCAAGATCCCGGGTTCGAATCCCGACACGGTCCGCTTGAAAAATGTTAGGCGAGCATTTGTCACAAAAATACGACCTCCTTCGGATGAGAAGTAAAATATAGGTCCCGTGTGCGAGTGTTGTCACGCACGTTAAAGATCCCCACCTTGCTTGGAACAGCAAGGGTTCGGCAAATTCAAAATTTTTCAGATAAAAACTCGGTTCCTGGCCAATGTAGTACCTTCGGGTGAAGCATTGGAAAATCACATGTAGGGTATGTGAAGGAGGGTCCGGCTTCGAATCCCGACACAGTCCGCTTGAAAAATGTTAGACGAGCATTTTTCGCAGAGGTAAAATGAAGGTCCCGGCTGTGAGTGTTGTCACGCACGTTATAAATCCCTACCTTGCTTGGAGGAGCAAGGGTTCGACAAAATGCAAAATTTTCAAGGTTATAACAAAATTCGCTTCCTGGTCAATGTAGTATCTTCGGGTGGAGCATTGGAAAAAATCACATGTATGGTATGTGGAGTGGGTAAGCAGCCTGTGGTTGCCAAGTTCCACCAACATTGGAACATTTGTCGAATTAATAGTTTTACCAATATATCATTTCGCACAATCAATATTAGCTGAAGATATTTCACAACCAACACCTGTAGTTGTTTATAATAATCAGCAGATTTAAGTGCACTTATTTTTTCGTCATTAGATTTTCCGTCTTGAAACTAGTTGGACGCGTACCTCCACTTATTTATGTTCTGAGCTAGCCTACACAGTTCTCTGAAATTCCCACAACAGCCTATATACAGCTCGGTTCCACCTCTATTATTTTCTAATTATATGCCCAATTTCACCAATATTCAGTGGTATGCGAAGGAGGGCGTCTCCGTGGCGTAGTGGTATATGTGTGACTACTACGCCCAAGGTCCCGGGTTCGAATCCCGGCACGGTCCGCTTGAAAAATGTTAGGCGAGCATTTTTCACAAAAATACATCCTCGTTTGCATGAGAGGTAAAATGGAGAACCCGCGTGTGAGTGTTGTCACGCACGTTAAAGATCCCTACCTTGCTTGGAACAGCAAGGGTTCGGCAAAATTCCAAATTTTCCAGGTAAAAATACTCGCTTCCTGGCCAATGTAGTACCTTCGGGTGGATCATTGGAAAATCACATGTAAGGTATGCGAAGGAGGTTGAGCAGCCTGTGGCTGTCAAGAATCCCCCAACACTTAGACATTTGCGAATTAACAGTTTTTCAGTTTTCCAATTAACATTGGTTGAGAATATTGCAAGGTTTCTACCTTTATTCTGTCCGCTTCTTTTACTGCCCAGGCTTCACAGCCGTACAGTGCTGTGCTCCACATATATGTTTTAAGCAATCTTTTCTTTATTTCTATGTTTGTTGTCTTAGTACACAGTAGTTGCTTTTTCGTGTTAAATGTAGCAAGACTTTGTGCTAATCTTTATTTTCTATCTTCTGTGCTTTTCCCATCTTGGGTTATACGACTTCCTAGGTAGCAGAAATCCTTAACCTTTTGTAAGTTCTCGTTGCCTATTTGTATTCTTGTTTTTGATTTATTTTCCCTCTTTTACATACTAGAACTTTAGTTTTATTTTTGTTAACTTTCATACCGTATCTCTCTCTTAGAACTGTTTCCATTTCATTAAGAGCAGCTTCTAACTTTTCTTTGCTAGATGCTAACTAATACCGCTATATCATCTGCAAATCTAAGCATATCAATCTTTTGTCCATGCATAGTCCCTGCACAGTACTTACAGAAACTTAAACAACTAACAAAAGAATATGATTTCTAGGCAGTCTCGGAACTAGAAAACAGAAATAACTACATAAGGGATGCTTTCATTGCTGGATTGTTATCTCTCGAAATTAAACGAAGGCTGTTAGAAAATAGTACTCTGGATATTTAAAAAGCTTTATTTAGAGAGCGTTCTTCTTCAGTCATCTACCTACGTGGCTGCTCTTCCCGTTTTTTTGAATTCTTTAGGAACGTGCTTAAACATAATGTCAAATGACAATAGTAATCATGTAAATAACGCGGACGCCTACGAACTCTGGTAGGCATCTTCGTTGAAGATTCAGGATCACCTAACGGCAAGTTCGTTGTATGCGGATAATGGTTAGTGTTTAATTGCACTGCGGTCAATTGATTTATCCCCAGGTATTATTTTACAAGACAAGGCTCCCAATATGTGTGCGGAAGGAAGTCGTAGACCTTCTATTTTAATTGCAACTTTGGATTTTTGTAAGCCAAGTCGCAGACGACAAGTTTTCGTCTACAAAACTCTCCATGCTACGGTTGTCCAACAAGGTTCTGACTTTTAAACCTTTCCTCGCACATCTCTAATTGCAATGGTTGCGATTGCTAACAAAGTGACGGTTTTTGAAGAACGCGAGGAAAATAAGCTGCTAGTACTGTACGTACTTGCACAATGTTAATCTGACTGAAACGTGGGCGCTTAAGTTGAAGAGTTCTAGTTCCCTACTGATTTTTAGTTAGCAAAATGTAGCAATGTATTGTGAAATTTATCACATTTTCTACAAACAGATTTCGAAAATCATTTTGTAACTTGAGTAAGTCCTGATAAACAATTGACGCAGACATTTTTCGGCTGAATAAATTCGCAACGCTTTTGAAGCGTATTGTCCAAAAAATAATGACACTGATATAAAGCATGCTTGACTTTACAATCAATACTTTTTTTGTTGTCCGATATGATCATCAACGAAGTGTGATATTGCGAAAAGGTTTATCAGAGAGTGTTGATTATTATTTGTTTTAGAATGTTTGCGCAAAACTATATAACTAACTTCCAAGATTTTACAATGCCTTTCAACAAATGTTTTCAACTGATTATATGTGGAATCAAATTTGAAACCACGGAATTATTTTCAAATTCAAATGACTTTAAAACCTCGTTATCCAATTTCTTAGAAGTTTACGAAATAGAAACATATTTAATACATTTACGTTAGCTTGTTCTAACCCTGCCAAATTTTCTACAAAGCAGTTGATCAACATTCTACACTCTTGATGATAATTAGAGTTTGCTTTTGGAATATTTTCCAAAGCCACAAAATATGAATTTACCAAAAACCTTTTGTTTTCATATCTTTCAACCACCAGGGAGTAGGCTAATTCAAAATGTTCCCTACTGATAGGTAAGTGCATACTCAAATTTTTTTATCCTGCATATACTGTATCGAGCAAGAAATAAAATTTCTCTACCCTTAACAAATTCTTGTTGTCATAGACAAGATTCTTGAAAAGTGCATTGAAATGGAAGAAATCTGAAATTTTCCCCAAAAATTCTTGGTACTTAAATCAGAGAAAGTCTTATATTAGGAGAGAACACCTTTTTTATTTTAAATAAATTAATCTGTGCCAAACTATTCTTTATTGAAATGACAAGACCAATAACACTAGCTTTTGACGCTTTCAGCTCGGCCATATTTTATTCTTCTAAAATACACAAACGATACGAGGCTTCCATTTTCTACTTTATTTCAATAGCAGTTTGCGCTAAGATTTGAGCCAAAACTAGATTATTTTCTGTTGAGTTCAGTTCTGACATTTGATCAGTAACGGAACGAAGTTCTTCAGACTCAATTTTAAATCAACAACAAAACATTCATCTGAAATTTTATTTGCAGTCCTTGTAGCCAATGAAACACACTGTCTCAAATATTTCTATGAAGTAAATGCATTTAAAACCAATGACACCACTTTGCCTTTGAAAATTAAATGAATAATTTTAGTATGTTTACCAAAACAGAATGTATTGCGTGCTTTGGCATGACAACAAAATATTACGATTTTAAATATGCCGCTAAATAAACCAATCTGGATTTTTAATTTTAATGCGAACACGAAACACTTTCAATTAATTGCTAGTGAAAACAATCAGTCGTAAAAGATTAGACATACTCAAAGTGACGCCGATGTGCGACTCTGAATGCTATGATTTGATTTGAATGCAATACGTGTTTTAATCCAATATTGTGTTTATAATAACTTATTGCTAAATTGATGATCTTCAATATATGTGCCACATAATAATGATTTAAACTGATAATTTAAATGAAATACAATGATCTAAATCAACAAAAATAGTAACTACATTTGTTGAGAAAGAAAATTATATATGAATACCTTATTCGGCTCGAAGAGCCAAAATGTGTATGTTTATTTATCAAATAACAATGTTTTAAGACAGTTACCTTGTAAAGGTTGCCAATTGCGCTGGTTATGAAGACGAGTGTATAATATTTCTGCATGATGCAATTCACAATTCTTGAGGATTATGAACCAGAAGCATTACATGTTTGTAAACGCGCCGAAAAACAACGACATTCACTTCCATTGCTTAAGCTATAATGATCACAGATAATGTCCTCTTCGCGAATACTGCACACGCGCGACATTACTTCACACTGCAATGCAACTATATGATATGTGTTATCGGCACACTAGAAATGATCAAAGGATAGGACTTTGATAATACCATTATATACATTATATACAACTGCATAACAATACGATTTTTCTTAAACTAGTTTCTTGTTTTAATAGTAAAATATTCTTTTTTATTGATTGTATAATTTTTTATCAGTTATCATAAATAAAACAACAAGTTAAATAGGAATAAGTTAGTAAATGCTCTTTAATTGTTTTTATAGACCTTGCCAATCAGACGTCCAACCTGACCTTCCTGAAGCAAGCAACATGGTTGACGTAAAACTCAATTTTTTTATTAGAATAACACACCAACCATTTGAATTGTGTGACAAGTATAATTTATTAGCACTAAGTAATAATAGTAAACAGAAAAACTACCATTTTTATTATCTTTAGAACGCGCACCCTTTGGTCAACACAATCAACGATTGATTATTTGTTTTCTTAAATTGTTATGTTGTTAAACATTAACTTATAAAAAAACGTGCAAAACCGGTAGGAAATTCATTCGTTAGATCCAAAGACAGTTCACTACGTAACACAGCACTATTCGCATTTACCTCCGCATTTGTGTGGTGCCAAGTTCCAAATTTTTATCAGAACTATCACTATGTTATGTACTTGCACTTTGAGCAAGTTTTTTTAAAATTATTGACGACTATTGTCCGTTTGAAGCAAAACTAGTAGACACTACTGTCGAAAGTGCAATTTTTTCCATATGTTTGTTCTTGATCTTGCGTTTCGAAATCTATATAATTAAAAAGGGAACTCATTTTTGGAATCTTACTATTTAATTCAAACGATTTTTTTAGGTTTTTTGCAGCGCCATTTGTGGAGTTCATTTTATGGAATAAATTAACAACTTATTTTCTGCAAGTCTTAGTGAAATTGGTGCCAAGGTAATTAAATAAGTAATGGCTATTTAAAAGCTTTTTGAAATTGCAAAACACATACTTTAATTAAAAAACACAAATAAATCTAAATTGAAAGCATAAATAATTATGTAATTCTCAATGGGAATTAAACTATGACCAGATCTATAATAGTTTAATAAAAAAAAGTTATATAATACTTACGTTTCAATGAAAGACCTAAGATAAGATTAACACAGCAATAACATAAGTAAAACGAATAGAGTGTTTTCTTAATTTCTTTCAGTTGTATAATGCAAATAATACAAGTTGTGGCGACCATCTGAACCAAACCAGCAAATGTATCTTCAACTTTTATAGATTTAATAAAGGAAACTGACGAAGCAAAGCTACCTGTGAATCTGTACGTGTACAGTACAGACAAATAGCTTAAGACATTCGATTCCTGCTTCTAGACAATGTAATCGTAAAAAAACATAAA
Organism: Platerodrilus igneus; assembly: GCA_036346225.1. Lineage (NCBI taxonomy): Eukaryota > Metazoa > Arthropoda > Insecta > Coleoptera > Lycidae > Platerodrilus > Platerodrilus igneus. Next base: position 6,156,750 of record JARFIW010000301.1, read on the forward strand.
CCAAACTAACCCTAAGTCGTATAATGGCGCTGCACCATTTTATACAGTTTACTGACCAATAATAAGATCAGCACTTTTGTTAAAGTTATCGTTCTTTCCCACTATATAGTTTATTTATTAACCCTTGGAAATACAGGGATGCCTTTTATATTTCGGGATTTCAAATTAACGACAATTATTTAGCAACAAAAATGGCTTTATAGTTTTTCGAAATATTCTCTATGAAGATCAATACACTTTCACATGCATTTGAACCAATTTTCGAAACAATTTTTACCCTCCGATTAAGACAACTCCAAAACAGGCATTTTTATAGCAGTAACCGCTTCTTAAGATATATCACAAAAGCGTTGCGCTCGCAATTGATTGATCATCATCATCATTAGGTCTTCAGTCCTGGAACTGGTTAGACGCGAACCCTCATTGTTTCCTATTCTAAACTAACCTACACATTTCCCTGAAATTTGCACAGTCTGCATCTATCACCATCTGATCTAGGTGGTAACCTACCTCCTTCTTCCTATCTCTGCTTGTAATATATCCGATACTATTCCCCAAAAAAGCCTTAGAACGTATTCTGACCTTCTATTCCTCCTATTTTTTCCACAGATATCTTTCTTCCCCTACTATTTTTATAACCTATTTTTTATTAACTTTGTCTGTCCATGTTGTCATCCTCATACATCTGAAGCACAACATTCCAAAAGGCTACTACCGTTTTTCTGTCTGCTTTTCCTACTACCCGTATTTCACAGGCATACTGTGCTCTGCTCCACACATATGCTTTCAACAATTTTCTTCTTGTTTCTACGTTTGTTGTCTTTGATCATAGGCGCTGTTCTTTCTTGTTAGATGTAGTTCGGTGCCCTCCTATTGTTTTACAATTATATACCCAGTTTCTCCGACATTCGGTGGTTGTGAAGGGGGATACGCAGCCTGTGGCTGCCAAGTCCCCCAGCACTTCAACATTTGCCGATTTAATATTTTTTCCAATATATCTTTTCGCACAGTCAACATTAGTTGCAGATATTTTACAACCAACACCTGTAGTTGTTTGTAACAATCATTAGATTTATCTGCGCTTATTTTTTCGTCATTAGGTTTTCCGTCTCAAAACTGGTTAGACACGTACCTCCACGTATTTATATTCTGAGCTAGCCTGCGCAGTTCCCTGAAATTTCCACAAAGCCTATATACAGCTCGGTTCTCCTTTTATTGTGTTCTAATCATGTGCCCTATTTCACCGAGATTCAATGGTATGTGTAGGGGGTTAAGCAGCCTGTGGCTGCCTAGATCCCAAAACACTTAGACATTTACCGATTTTCCAGTAAATCCTTTCAAACAAATAACATTATTTGAGAATATTGTTCAACCAATACTTATAGTTGTTTATAATAATCATCATGTTTAAGTACAGTTATTTTTTTCGTCACTAGTTTATGCACCTTGGGACTGGTTGAATGCATACCTCCATTGATTTCTATTCTGAGCTAGCCTACACATGTCCCTGAAATTCCTACAGTCTACATCTTTCGCTATCTGTGTGCAATGGTCTAACCTAGGTCTATCTCTACTTCTCCTTTTCCTATCTCTGCTTTTAATATACTCCGCACTATTCCCTCATGCCGTAGTATGTGGCCTATCATACTATCTCTCCTATTTTTTTTACCGTTTTCCACATATTTCTTGCTTCTCCTACCATTTTTAGTACCTCTTTGTTCTTAACTTTGTCTGTTCATCATACGTCTGTAGCACCACATTTCAAAGGCTTCTTCCACCTTTTCTTGTTCTCGTCTCCTACTGTCCAGGTTTCACAGCCGTACAGTGATGTGCTCCACACATATGTTTTAAGCAATCTTTTCCTTGTTTCTATGTTTGTTGTCTTTGAACACAGCAGTTGCCTTTTCTTGTTAAATGTAGTCCGACTTTGTGCTAATCTTTTATATCTTTTGAGCTTTCCCATCTTGCGTTATTTGACTCCCTAGGAAGCAAATATCCTTAACTTCTTATAAGCTCTTGTTATATATTTGTATTTTTGTTTTTGATTTATTTTCCGCTCCTTTGCATACTAGTACTTTAGTTTTATTTTTGTTAATTTTCATACCGTATCTCTCTGTTACAACCGTTTCTATTTCATTAACAGCAGTATCTAACTCTTCCTTGCTAGATGCTAATACCCCTATATTATCTGCAATTCTAAGCATATCAATTTTGTGTCCCTGCATAGTAGTTTTCCAAATGTCTTCCTGCATTTGACACTATTCATTGCCTCTTCAATGTACAAGTTAAAAATTAATGGGGATAGGGCACATTCCTGTGTCACCTCTTTCCTAATGTTTACTTCTCTACGTTCCTCCTCTAATTCTATTACTGCTATTAGCTCTTTGTATAAGCTATGTACTTTTCGTCTATCCCCATAACTCAATCCAATCTTTTTGAGTATTTCGAATATTTTTTCCATTTTACATTGTCGAATGCTTTTCCCAGATCTACATACACTTTATACATGCTTTCCCCCTTTTCTATTGTTTTCTCCATTATCTCTTCGAGCTAAAATAGCCTCCCGTGTTCCTCTGTTTCGTCAAAACCCAAATAGATATTCTCCAAGTATTTCTTCAACTCGTTTTCCATTCGCCTCTGTACAATTCTAGTTAATATTTTTGACGTGTGCTGTGAAACTTATTATTCGAAAATTTTCACATTTATGTTACTATGTTAGGCTTGAAATTTTTGGGTATCTTGCCTGGCTCATACATATAGCTTACAAGTTGGAAAAGACGTTCTGTTACGCTTGTCCAGCGGCTTTTAGAGTTTCTGCTTGAACGTTATCTGTACCCGGCGCCTTACCATTTTATAGACCCTTTAATGCTAATTCAAACTCATCTCTAAGTATAGGATATCCCAAGTCATCGTTTTCAATGTTAGATTCCTGTTCTAATGCTGTCAGTGCCTCCCCTGCGTATAAATTCCCCATATATTCTTGCCATCTACCCGCTTTCTCTACATTTTCTATAATGACGTTTCCTCCCGCGTCCTTTATATTTTTGCTATACCTAAAATTGATTCTAATTAGTTTGTATGCTTCATCTGTTTTTCCTATTTCCATCTTAGTTTGTACCCCATTGCACTTTTCATCAATCCATTGTTCTTTAGCTTTCCTGCATTTGCGAATAATTTCCCAATATATGGTTTTGTATCTCTGCTTTCCTATTTCATCTGATTTATTTTTGTATTTTCGTCTTTCTTCTATTAAATTTAAGATATTCTTTGTTTTCCATGGTTTCTTATTTTCTTTTTGTGTGTATACCCCAGTATATCCTGGCCGCCGTATCTAAGCTGGATTTAATGTTATTCCATTCTGTTTCTACTTCCTTAGTAACAGATATTTTGCCGATATCTTTCAGCAATTCATTTGACTTTTTTCGAATCTTTCTTAAATATTTTATCTTTTAGTTTCTCAAAGTTAAAGTGCCTTTTTCCGTTTCCGTTTTTCAAATTTTTTAATTTAAGTGCAGCCTTCATAATTACGATGTTGTGGTCAGTGTGTATATCTGCTTCTGGGTAGCTTCTACAGTCTTTTACTTGATTCCTAAACCGTTGTCTAACAGGAATATAACCTATTTAATATCTTCCTATATCTGCTGGTATCTTCCACGTATATCGTCTTCTAGCATGATATTGAAATAATGTGTTTGTGATCATTAAATAGTTCGTGTCGCAAAATTCTCCCCGCCTATTTCTCCTGCCGTTTCTCGGCGCCTAAATCAAATAAACCTACTACCGCATCCTCCGAAGTAGTCCCCTCCCAGAGATCCGAATGGGGGATTATTTTAACTTCGGAATCTTTTACCCCAGAGAATGCCATCGTGTCTATTACAATTTAAGTACGCTGTGTACTTTGGAGGTAGTGTGGTGGTTTCCCGTTGTCTTCCACATCGCGGTAGTGGATCTTAGATATCCATACCGACCCCTATGGTGTCTGCCAATCTAAGTACCGAAAGAGCCGCTGCCCTCTTTCGGGGACCTGTCCTAGTCTGGTTCCTCACTAACGCTACTACTTTGGTTGGACCTGTAGTTTGGCTCATTAGAACATGCAAGCCATTTCACCTGTTCTAGTAATGTAGAACTTCGGCAAGGTGCAGGTCCATTCGAAATGGAATTGATTGGTATGCGGAAATAAAAAGAAGCCATTAGAACCCACATCAAATCTACGTGGCGGATAACCCATCAAATCGATGTTTTGAGTGTTCGAAAAATCACTTGTTTCAGTCGAATTGTGAGAGCTCGCATTGTCGTGGTTGAGAATGATCTATTTTAAGCGGTTGGATTTTCTTATTTCTTCGAAGACTACTGACACACGCATTATTGTATATTATTGGACTCTCTGCGTTTCTCTAAACTTACGGGTGCTACATGTCCAACTTTTTTGGAAAACATATGACCATTTGCTAAGTGCTTCGTGCATGAGCAACTTTTGTTAGATTTGGCTGCTTTTGAAAGACCCATTCAATTGATTGCTGTTTATTTTCGCGTTCAAATGCGTAGATCTGCGATTCGTCACCTGCCAGGATGTAGACGTGTTTGGAAACGCCCGGGTGTATTTTTTGATTATTTCTTTCGATCATCGACACGAGCCTGTTTTTGAGTGATTATCAATTTATCGGAGATCCAACGTGAATAAATCTTTTTAACGGCCAAATGTTCGTGCAATATTGAATGTATGCAAATACCCAAGAGTGCCTCAATCTCACGAGAAGTCACATGACAATCTCGCACTACCAGTTCACGCACAGCATCGATGTTTTCTTCAACAACAACCGATTTTGACGACTTTCATGAAATTCATCCTTAACCACACCACGGTCACGACTAAGTCTGCAAACCATCGATAAATAGTAGTTCCTGATGATGCTTTATCGCCAAAAGTCGAAATAGGTTCATCGAAGCAGTGTTATTGGGTTAATCCACGTCTAACGTTGTAAAAAATGATCGCTCGAAAATGTTTACGATTTAATTTCACTTTTAGCGGAGATGAATTTTTAAAGTTACTATAAACAGCACAAATAGCACTCGTACGTAAATACGTTCTGAGCACATATACCATCAAGAATGTCAAACTTTAAGATAGAAACGTCAGTTGCCAATTGACAGAATTAGTTTAGCGCAAACCCGAAATATAAAAGTCAACACTGTAGGGCTGTGAAACATGGGCAGTATAGGAGAAGCCAAGAGGAAAAAGTTAGAAGCCCTTGAAACGTGGTGCTACAAATGTATGATCAAGATAGCACGGACAGATAAAGTTAAGAACAAAGAGGTTCTAGAAATTGTAGGAGAAGAAAGAAATAAATGAAAAAGTAAAAAAATAGTAGAGGACGATGGGATGAGGGAATTGTGCAAGGATATATTAGAAGCACAAAAAGGAAAAAAGTGAGGTAGAGGTACACCTAGATTAGACTATTGCGACAGATAGCGAAAGATGTAGATTGTGGAAATTTCAAGAAAATCTGAAGGGTTAGCTCAAAATAGGAAACAATGAAGGTAAGGGTTCAAGTTCCAGGACTGAAAACCTAATGATGATTGTTTGGTCTCTTTGTCGCACGTTTTCGTGGTTAATTTTAAGTCGTTGTAAATTTGTAGTTGTAAGTCAAATAGTAAAGCTGTAATCCCTTGTCCTGTTATATCCTGTCATAAACCTCCTTTGTGCTGATGGAAATTAAATTCGACCAAAGAGGTAGTGATAGACACTTGCTCATAGACATCGAAGTGAAAAACGTTTGTTGGTTCGGTCGAGTGAGTTAAGTCATTAGCGTCGCCGAATGTGATTTTATGTGATAACCCCTAGCCAACACAGTGATAGTCCAAACGTAACACGTCCAATAAAACGCCTTAGAGTCCACTTCGTTAAAGAGTAGGAACGTCGCTTATAGAACAATATATTACGCCTGAGGCCTGAGGTAAGTCGATATATAAAATTATAAGACCCCTCGCGCATTAAACAATAATGATTATTTTAAAAATTCGTATTTTCTGACAAATATCAATATTGTAGATACGAGGCATTGCATTAGAACTACACACCATCGATATAATTATGTATATATTTCTTTTTTTTTGTTGTGTGAAATAATAAAATTCTCTTTTCTACAGTAACCTCATCCTAAACTTTTTGTAATCAACGAATCGCCACTGATTATTACTATTTTTATTATTTATTAATACAAAAAAATGGACAAAACAGGGACGGAGATTTGGTTCCACTGAATCAACGACATCCTGGCACAGCGCACCACCTAGTTAGACCTCCTCGATTGCCGAAACGTTAAAGTACGTGAGCAATATCAGGTGCGAGCGGATTGTTAAATCAATAATTCCTAGGGAAGTTTTAATTGCATAGATGACCAACGGTCAAATACGTGCATACGTTAAAAAATGGCTACATCAAATTAACGCATTTTCTTTTAATCAATGACGATTGTTTGGAGGGTCCCAAGTAGGTCTTAATAAAAAGTACTCGAAGTTGTATAGATCCTACAGTTATAAAAATACACTGTCAATTATTCTGAACTCGCACAGTATGAACTCTGCAAATAAAAACAACTTCAACATAGGTACCATATGAATTCTCAGAAAATACGTATAGTGCAACTCAAATTTCTGATTTTTAATAAAATTGGCTTCTTGAGTAACACCAATACAACGACTTCAAACAGGGTAAATGCTGTCTGTTTCAGAAACAATATTATAACTTGTGTGAAATAACAGTTTAGATTAAAAAAACTTGTAGTGATTTGTACGCTAGAGTAAGTTTCAAACCTACACAAATAATTCCTAACAGGATACAACTCAATATTATATGTAGCTTCACTTACCCATTTTAATTAAAATATCCTTTCGACTAAGTTAACAAAGCACTATATTTGGTTAAAAAAGTTGTACACAAATACGCACACTACTAGTACCTATTACTCGGCACGTTGACCACTACATATAAACCGCTATGTTGCACTGCTAAACATTGACTGGACAAGAATTCATCTTACAACCAACGGTGCCGTAACAAAGAAATAACTGCGGCAAGTTTGTTACAATCGTAACAGTAATTGGTGATGTGTAAAAGTTTTTGTAAGATTTGGAAATGACACCGCCTATTACTACGATAGAGATTTTATTATTAAAAACTGGAATTCATTTGCTTTAAAGAAATTAAGCTTGCTAGTACATTTGGCAACAGTGACTAGCTCAACAGTTGCTCCGAAAGCTAAATACCGTACAGTCAGAAAGAAATATTTTCTGTTAATCATAGTTTGGTAATGAATTAGTTAACCTTTGTGGCTAATAAAGGACAATTGCTTTTACCGTTGCTTACTAGTTAACTAATTGGGAATTCAGCATCATTTTAAATGTTAATACATGCAGGCATTTTTTATGGTGGAGGCAAATTTGTTACAACTTTATATGCACTTAGACTTTATTCCATCATTAAAACCGCACCGGTTTTTAAATTATTTAAGCCAATGGTTTAACCATTAACCAGCCTCTGGCGCTCTCAGAGCACATAATCCTACTTTAGTAACAAGTTTTGATAATATTAAAGTCGCCAATGGAATTGCGTATTACTAGTTAAGTAATGTTTACAGGCTCCCCTCCATATTATCCACACGTACAAAGAATAACGAAAGGTAAATGCCAAGCGTCTAGCAGTGCTCCAGTCAATAGCCAGCGCTAGGAAGCGAATTTAAAACCGGATGCTGATACAATTCCTTTGTATTTGATATTTGAAATAAATACTTATAAACCATGATTTCAAGTGATTATATTTTAGAACTTTACAATGTGTATTATACAGGGCAGGTATGTTGTAAAACTTCTTGAAATAATAAATTTAATCAACATTTAAGGTGGAACCAAGTAGTAGTTGTGTTCAGAGGCTGCTCGGAAGTGTTAAAACTGGAGTAATTCTTAAAGATGTTTCGCTAGCGGTTCAGTCGGGAGAGGTTCTTGCAGTACTTGGGTCAAAAGGTAATTTAATTTAATTGCTTCGTTATTATTACAATACTCAAGACGCACATTTAACCTTTTTTCATGAGAATTTTGTTAATTTGTTTAATAAACATTCGCCCTTCTTTACATCACATTTATCTAAAGTGAAAACTTAGGTTTAATTTCGCGTAGGGATAAAACTTTGTTACAGTTTATGATAACTGGAAACACCACTGTGTTTACTATAAAATTTAAAGGAATTACACTACACTGAATTTGCAATTTGCAAGGATAAAGAAGCTTACTGTGAGATTATTCTGTCTAGTACTATTGGTGGTTATATAAACTTGGGAAGTATTAGAGAATTTAACATTTCTTATAACTTACTCAAAAACTATTACCTCAAAATATTTTAGTACACGTACAATCAATGATTATGTTGTAAATTCGATTCCTGCTTCTAAATCCTGGCCGCATGACATGTTAACATTTTATTCAAGTGTGGCCCACTTACCCCAAACTATGGGGTAAATTTGTCGCCCCACCTACATTTTCATAAGAATAATGTTGAACGACTCGGGTAGTAAGTGGGCCACCCTTTGAATAGTTCTTCGTTCAAGTCTATTTTTAATTTTAGGATCAATCTTATGGTTTTGAAGTTATGAAGTCAAATCAAAATAAACCTAAATATGCTTAATCTAACTTTATTATAATCATTTCACAAAATCAAATGCTTACATACCCAAATAAATGAAAAATGCAATTAATATAACAATTTTACTTAAAATGATAAAAAACTCTTACTTCCTTAAGGACTTACTTTGTTAAAATTTGTCTAAATATCTCTCCATATAAGGGACATTATATATACCCCTTTTATTAATAGCAATTGGTTTCGGTATTATTGTATAGACTTCATTTGATTTATAAGTAAGCACATCTGGCTTTTCTGGCCATTTCCATCCATTAAATTTTCCACATACCATATGTTGTACTACTTCATCCCTTTCTAATTTTGTTACCTATGCAGGATAGTGTTTTTCATCACAACATACAACGACATAATCATTAATAATAACATAATGCATTTTTGTCCCCTCATCATCAGTTCAATCATATATGATTGATGGCACACTAGATTCACTAGAGGATGATGTATTACACGTTTTCTTCTTTTTCATCTGTTTCGTACTGTTCTGTTCTTTCTCTAGCTTCCTTTTTAATATCTAGCTTTTCTTTTGTTCTTTAAGCAATAATGTCTCTTTTTTCTGTTCATCCTCACTTTTTAACTTTGCTAAATATTCTGCTGTTGTAATTATTTCTGCATAGGCACATACTCTTTTTCTTGTAGTTTTTGGTATAGTGTTGCTTTTACTCTTCTCTACAATACTAAGCAGAATATATTCAAATGACTTGGTTGACATATTAGGAGTTTTTCTGTAATTAAGTTAGTGTCAATTTCAAATGTTTTTTTGACCTTATGGTCGGTATTAGTGGATGCAGATTCTACAAGTGCAAGTTCAGTCTTTTGTTCAATTTCCTGTCTAGTGGTCGCATTAACATCTTTATTTCTATTTATTTAATTTTTTTATTTGAGTTTGCTTCATAGTTTGACTGCGATGGTGTAGGAATAGTTTGGTTTCTTTTGATTTTTTTAAATAAAAACTGCTTATATTGTTTAATATGTTCAGGTTTAAATACATCCTCTTCAATGGCATATTTATTTACAGGATTTCTACTTTCTAGTACACATGTTTCGTCATAGATGCCAGTTGCTTTAAATCCATTTTTAATTATATCTATATCCAAATTGTCATAAACTCTGTTTAAAATTGCGACAAAGATTGATTTTGGAATTCTTTGCCGTGGATTACTTCTTTGCCACTTCACAAGCTCTTTTTCCCACCCATTTTTGAAAGATTTGAATATAGCAACATCTAAAGGCTGTAAAACACGTGTTATGGGAAGGAAGTTTTAAAATCGTAATTTGATTTTCCAGCGTGGCTTGAATAAGATCAGGAGAAATATGGGTGGAATGCCCATCATATAATAATAGTAATGGTCTTTCGGTAGGTATAGCAGGTAGAACACATTTTTTAAACCAGTTTGTAAATACATGTGATTCCATCCATCTTCGTTTGTTGTTGCGTAAAATATCTTATCAGTTTCAGTGACATTCAACCAGTTCTCTAAAATATTCTTCCCTTTAAATATTACCAGAGGAGTAATTTTCTCTCCCACAGCAGAACAACAAATTAGTACGGAAGTATTACCCCTTCCTGGCGAGCTAATCATTCTTGTACTTTTTCACACCTTTGGCTCCTACCACTTTAGCCTTACTATGATCATAGGAAAAACTTGACTCATCCAAATTAAAAATTAATATAGGTTTATCATGAAGATTAAGGTCTTCAACAGTTTGACTTAATAAGTCATAAAACCCATAGATCACAAATGGGTTAATCTGGCCCATTATTGAGGTTTCTTAATAAACAAGTTACGTCTTTTACTAAACGCGAGATACCAGTCCTCTACTGGTCTATCATCTTTGAATCTAGTTTTAAGGTCATTTTCTTTAACATACATTTGAACAATATCAAGAACTTCCCTTGTCAACCCAAATCCCCATTTCTCCATCGTTATTATGCATTTGACTAAGGATTCTTCAACTTTGAATAGCAAACTTGTCTTGCAACCACCACCAGAACCTTTTGCTGCAACAAATCCTTTATTTCCTCTAGTCCCGGCAAGTCGATGTCTAAGTGTAGTTCGAGGAATATTAATAGGATGTGGCAGCGTCCTTGACGGTTTTTGAGCCACTTTTAATATCGTTTATTGTTCTCTCTAATGCCTGTGTACTGACCGAGCACCATCTGCTTCTCTTTGGGTCTTTCTAATATAAGTACGAGGCATTTTCCTAAAAAAAATCTTTAAAATTTGCTAAAAGGTTAAGTGGGCCAATCCAGTCCCAATTGCCCCAGCAAGTAGAGCCCACTTACCCCTTTTAAAAAAAATTGGGAAAAGCGGGCATCCCTTTCATAACATCAGAATATTGAAATATTTGCTTTAGTCAAGAATGCAATGAAAAATATATTAAAAACACTTACTTTTTTCATAAAATAATGATAATATTCCAATTTTGCTATGCAGCGTAAATATTTCAAGAAAACCTTGCACAAAGTTGCACTGATCAAAAATCCCTTATTATAATTTGACAACATTTGATTTATATAAGTTCACATACTTGCTAACAGAAAAGTTGCTTCATGAAGTATTACTAGAGTAGAGATTTCTAGATTATAAAATAAATTTTTAATGTGAGTGATTCCACCAATAAAAGGTGGTGGCCCACCTATCCTGGTGCTCCATTTACCCCACCTTACCTTAGTCTTAAAATAAACGTTAGTAAACCTTTTCAATTTCATACAGTCACCATTGACGTAGTTACTCAAGTATTATATCTATTAATTTGAAATAATAATAATAATAAATAACTATTATATATTGTGTTAGAGAAGGAAAGACAAAATATCAGCTAAAGCTAGTCTTCCCCTAAACCAGATTGTACAGAAAAAGTAAGTATGACATAATTATTCATATAACGTAGTAGCGCTTGACTGGCATTGTAATAAGTTTGCTTTAATATTTCTTTTCAAAGTTGCTATGGCTATTTGTTTTGAAAGTAAATTATCAAATTAATTAGATATGCGTGCTGCCACGTATGCAAATGAAGATTCGAGCTTTGTTGTCTCATGTATAGGTACAGTTAATAATTGGCCAGGTCAGATATTTACAGTGTTTGTTGGCTCTGAAAGTAAACAACTTATAAAAATAGGACGGCACTCTGGTCTTAATCACAGTATATATTATGGTTGTGCTTTCCATTTTTAGTGTATTCTTTTCAATATATTGAGGTGTTACATGATCTCGATACCAGATTCTGAATTTTTTGCATTATGTTTTGGGATTTTTTGGTTGATGTTGAGAGTAAATGCTACTGCAATAATTATAGTTGTTTAAGATTAGAATATTGACCAAATTCCTTTTGCCCATGGGACACAGGACATTTTTATATCTTTAAATTGTCTTATATTTTATAAAGGTGTGTGGGGGGCCAAGAATATTCTCTTGGGGAACCTCTTGCTAATTTCTTTGTATAAATATTAGGTATAGCATTATTAACATAAAAATCATTTAGCTCATTTGGTTCTATTACATCTTGCGATATATTGATCAGCTCTTTTTGATGTATTTTATGTTTGGTAATTTTGTCTGGTTTAGAAAAGTAATTCAAAGCGTAGTAAACAAGAATTAAATTGTAGGTTATTTTACAAAAGAAAAGCCAAATGATCGGTTTTGCTATAGTTGCAGCTCATCAGATTGGCACATTTCCCTTTGCAAAACAACCAACAAAGTATTTCAATTATACACGCATTACAGTGTATTAATAAATACAAAAGATTTCTATTCGTTCTCTATACTTAAATGTAAACAACTAGCTATCGATGACTCCTTCAAGTCTCCGATATGGTAGTGAAGATGGCATTGTCAGACAAAATTTCATAATTAGTCTAAAGATAACTAAGGTGGATTAAAACGATTGACTGATTGCCCATTATAACATCAACAGACTTTCTAAGAAAGTACTATACCTAATGTTAATCGGGAACTTGGTCATCTGAAACTAATGCGTTTCTACTTCAATAGTAATGTTGTCTGGTTTAGAAAAATAATTCAAAGCACAATAAACGAAAATTAAATTGTTGGTCATTTTACAAAGAGAAGAGCCAATGACCGGGTTTTGCTGTAGTTGCAGCTTATCAGATTGTCGCATTTCTCTTTGCAAAACAACCAACAAAGTTCTGGAATTATACACAAATTATGGTGTATATTAAATACAAAGGATTTCCGTCCGTCCTGTATACTTGAATGTACACAACTAACTATCTGCGACTTCTTCAAGTCTCCGATAGATAATGAAGAAGGCATTCCCAGACAACATTTCATAACTAGTCCATAGACAACTAAGGTGGAAATTACTTTACTAAACCAGGCAAAATTATTATTAAAGTAGAAACACATTAGTTTCTGACAACCAACTTCCTGATTAACATTAGGTGTGGAACTTTCTTAGAAAGATTGCCGATGTTATAATGGATAATCGGTCATTTGTTTTATTTCCACTTTAGTTGTCTTGAGACTAGTTATGAAATGTTGTCCGGCAGTGCCATCTTCACTATCATATTGGAAACTTGAAGAAGTCGCCGATTGTTAGTTGTTTACATTCAAGTACAGAGGGTGGATGGAAATCTTTAGTATTTATTATTACAGTATAATTCGTGTATAATTCAAGAAGTTTGTTGGTTGCTTTGCAAAGAGATATGCGAAACCGGTCATTGGCTTTTCTCTTAGTAAATAACCAACCATTTAATTCTCGTTTACTATGATTTAAATTCCTATTGTAAACCAGACAAAATTACTATTAAAGTATACACGCAATAGTTTCTGATGATCAACTTTGTCAATTAACATAAGATGTAGTACTTTCTTAGAAAGTCTGGTATCAAGAGTTGTGTGCTTGAGGTTTTTGGAAATACAGTTTATATGGAGTAAAGTCTGTATTGTCTGTAATTCTTGTGGGTTTAGTGATTATTTTGCATTGGTTACAAAGTTCTAATACATTGGAAAACTGTTTTGTTAAGGTGGAATTTTTTAACAGGTTAATATTAAAATCATGCACTACAATTATATTTTCTTCTTTTTAAGACTGAATTACTTCTAACTTTTCCTTGTTATAGTCTGTTTTTAAACTAAGATGAGTGAATAAAACATCATTTACGCTGTAAAATTGTAACTAGAAAATATCACTATGTTACATTTGGCAGCAAATTTGAATCATACTACATTATCCAAAAATATGATTGATATAATAATTTCTAAAAGAGAGGTTATGATGTAAAATTCATGCAGCTTTTAAATGTAACTGTTAGCAAACTAGATTGCCTCTTAAACAATTTCGTAAAATACTTAATATGTTGCTACAGTAAAATGCACAGGTCAGGCAGAAACCGAAAGTAAAGTAAGGAATCACACAAATCACGATAATGTATAAAAAGATAAAAGAAACTTAGAGGTTCCTTGCTAACTAGAAAAGCGGCGAGTGGGATGGTTCACATAGACAAAGAAAGGACATTGCCATCAAATTTTTATTGACCATAAACACCAAAAATTTCTATTTAAAAAATAGAATTACTTTCTACGGACAATTTTAGTAATTGATGTATGAAGAAGTGCACATTTCGTATTGTAACATGTAAAATGGATCGGTAATAAACAAAGAAGTGATGCTTATGATTTCTTTTAAACAGACATTTTCAGTTAAACAATACATTTAGAGCAATTTCTAATAAGCAATTTAAAATAACAAGAAACAATAGTGAAGCTAGTTTCGAAGTGGGTTTTGTATACTTACTCAGCTGAATTCAAGTTCTTTGTGGTGCATGAGTTACACATCAACATCAAACGCTGATAAGTAATAATCTCTTGATATAAAAAACAAGGTTACATACCTCCATGTGCCCAGATACATATCTTGCAACTAAATCAGTTGAGGTGAAGCATCAAAACATCTTGATCTCGCTCACTGAGGAATTGTCACCATGGTAGACAGTATCGTTAATGCTGCAACCATAATTGAACTAGCGGGCGTATGCAAAAGAGCTAAAACGAAATTCCTTTTAGCCATTAATACCAATGTAAGAAACCTACCAGTGCACAGAGGATATAAGCCTACCCAAGGAAGTGTGCATCGCTCTGAAATTAACAGCATCAGGAATGCAGAGAATACATCTAAGGACGAAATGTAGAATAGAAGTGAACCCAGTTTAAAAAACGATATGATAATAATCGGTCAAAATATTAGGAACACTCCTAGAGTATTGGTAACAGATACATAGGTAAAGAAAATGGCAAATTCGAATTCAAAAGCCTTCGCTAATCACACATGCAGCAAATTTATTCTATACAACTTGTGGTACTACTTTTAATAAAGCGAGCATATCCTTTCAGAAAGCAAAGATTGTTGAAAACTGAATACATTTGCGCTGTTATATCAAACAATAGAGATAGATTGAGGCACTTTGACTTAAACTAAATATACTAATAACATTCTACAGGGTGTTGAACAAGCACTTATTACATTTGTATTAGGATAAGTTTTATGGGAACAAATTGAATTTTAAATTATAATACGTCATCAGGAGCATCTCCTATAACAGGTAGTTATACAAAATATCGAAGTGGAAGTGTGGAAATATTTGAAAAATGCATAAATCGAATGAAAATATTTAGAAGGATAAAATTGAATGTAGCAATATTTCAACTTGCATTGAGGCTGTTCCCTATATTAATAATTAAAAAATAAATGTGAAATTAGTATTTAATTGTAAACAACACGAAACAATTATAAGTAGTTATTGTTCTAAAAAATGTGATACAAACTACAAGAGTGTGTTCCTAAATGGTATAGATTACCAGAAGAATGATCAAAGTTGAAGGAACCACTTCGGGAAGATATCACACTTAGAACACTGCAAGCTTCATTTTTAAATGATGCTGGGTTGATTCCAAACATTTTACAACTGGCAAATAGCACACTACACATAATTAATCAGTCCTCATCCAAACTTTCAGAACTATTTTCAGCGCCAAGTGAAATATCAGATGTTCCACCAAGTCATCTATAACTCCATCCAATCTACACATTTTGTCTTCTTCCTTTATCACGTGCTCAATACAGTTATTCCAATGAACAGCAGTAACATTGTTATTGGCCTTTATGAACAATTTATCAATCTGACAATTTGAAAGTAGTGTTTTTTGCTGTATCTTCGCTTTTAGTTTGTGTCCAAATTAACTCAATTAGATTGAGTTCACAATGATAAGATGGTAGGCGTAACATATTTATTATAACTTTTAGGCATTCCATCAATCGCATACTGGTTATATCGTTTCTTATGCAATTTAATTAAATGAAGCAATCCTAATCGCACCATGATTTTGCTAAATTAAATATATTTTTATCGTAGCTATTCTTGCATGTCTTTCTTTTTTGAAGATGTCGTTGTATTGCCTCTAATCTGTGGTTGAGATAAGACGTTTTGTCTATAAAATTTACAGCAGTATCTGGTAATTTTGATAATATACGCATGAACCATTTTTTGAACATGGTTGAATTCATTTCCTCATGGTAATCGATGGTTTGTTTGCTCTGAAAAAGGTAAATACCATCTTTTACAACACCTTCTGTAAACTCCACGTGCACCATAAAAGCCGCTTTTCTTTTTCAGATGGCCGTTTGATTCCAGTCGATAACCCTTTAATAAACGCCTGCCTCTGATTTCTTATGTTGTCGTCTACTCACAGTTTTTGTTTGGTATGGCCTTCATTAATTTATGTCTCGTCAAGGTAATAAATGGATCACAAGTTGAAGACTTATTGGCTGCATACACAAACTTTTCCAATAAAATCTAAAAAAAACAGTATTTTCATCATGTAAAAATAATATAACAGTTAACATATATAGATTGCAGCAGAGCGCATTTGGCATATTAGCCATCTTCGGTGCTATGTCAAGTTATTTTGAAAAATGTATTCCATTAAACTAATTCAATAAATAGATAACATTTAAACTATTAAACTAATATCATCTAGAAAAGACTAATTAACAAATTGATTTTTCCAATAAATATGGATTACATTGTCATAATCACCGAAGTTGTTAACGAAAAATTTTATTTTTGAATAAACTTGTTAACAGGGTTTCTGTCCGTTCCAAATGGACCTGTACCTTGAAGAAGTTCTAGATTACTGGGTGGAATGACTTCCGTGTTCCAGTGATCTAAAGAGCCACACTATAGGTCCGACCAAAGTAGTAGGGTCTTTAGTGAGGAACTAAGACAGATCTCCGAAAGAGGGCAGCAGCTTTTTTGGTACTTAGAGCGGCAGATATCATATGGGTTGGTATGGCATTCTAAAACACACTACCGCGATGTGGAAGGCAACGGGAAATCACCACATTACCTCCCAAGTACACACCATAATTCGGAAAATTTCTAAATGTTGGGGAATCCTTAGCAGCCACAGGCTGTATAACCCCCTTCACATACCACTGAATCTTGGTGAAATAGGACATATAATTAGGAAACAACAGAAGGGAAACTGAGCTATATCTAGGCTGTGGGAATTTCAGGGAAGGGTGTAGGCTAGCTCGAAATAGAAATAAGTGAAGGTATACGACCAACACACATACCCACTATGCCACGGAGCCCCCCACCCAACCCTCACATACTACTGAATATCAGGGAAATAGATGTATACAATAGGAGGGGAACCAAACTGCATCTAACAAGAAAGAACAGCGGCTATGTTCGGAGACAACAAACATAGAAACAAGGAGAAAATTGTTGAAAGCATATGTGAGGAGCACAGCACAGTACGTCTATGAAATAGGGGCAGTAGGAGAGGCAGACAGGAAAAGGATGAAGCCTTTTGGAAGGTTATGCATTAGATGTATAATGATGATAGCAGCATAGACAGATAAAGTTAATAACAAAGAGGTTATAGAAATAGTAGGGGAATAAAGACATCTGCAGAAAACAAAACACATGACATTTAAAAACAGGGTATAGATAGTACGATCTTTTTAATATTTCGAACATTGTTTTTCCATTTTACATTGTCAAATGCTTTTCAAGATCTACAAACTATATATATATATATATATATATATATATATATATATATATACTCATATTTAGACCAGGGTAGAAAATTAAATAATCACATCAAATAATTTTAATCACTGTGTAGAAGCTTTGGGAAAAGGTACACGTTATTTAAAAAACCGTGAAGCATAAAAATTCATTCGTTTTATTAAAATTAAGAGATTTAAAATATTTATAAGACGCTTTATATAAAAGGAAGCAGTATTAGAAAACTTTACGGGTAATTTAATTATCCCTAGTAAAGAAACAAATAAAAATTACGTGCAAAATTTATATTAATTAACTCTATTTTAAGTAACCGGTATTAAACAAAACGTACAGATAATAATTAATATTTAGTTAGGATTCACTAAAATTTAAAGGGTATTAATTTTAATTGAAGTTAATTGAACCGTTAGTAACATATAATATCTATAAAAACTTGTAAAAACCCAATAAAATAAAGCTCTGAGAATTAATATTATGTTTGAACACCTGCGTATTTTTAAAAAGCTCATTCTGCGTAAATTTTGCAGATAATTAATGGTTACAAAGAATCTTGGAGAAACCGGGGCTTAATATTCACGGGAAGGCGCGATACGGGGTTATTTAACCCAGATAGTCCACATGGACTGAAATAATCGATAGTAAGGAATATCAATTTGCACCACTAAGAACAGGTTAGAGAAGGAAAGATAATGTGCGTAAGACAAAGACACTAATAATTAAAGGCGTGATATGAGCAACGTCACGAGGGTCACGATTGGTTGAAAATAAGATGCACATATGAGAGGTAGAAACAACAATTTCTGTATAAAATTTAATTAGTTATTCTCGGACATGTTTGCGTGCCGTGTGAGAATTTCTGAGATTTAACTGGGACGAGTGCAAAATTCGTAAAATCGCATGCCGAGCTGCGGACTGGGAACCTAGCATGCGAAATTCTTTAGAATTGTCCGTTTTGGGGAACAGACCGACAGACAGGCTAACCGCTATATATACCGAGGTGAATATAAACAAGCTCTCTTACATCCGCGACTTGATTCAATACGTTAAACAGTGCATTTTAGTTTGATAGAATAATTTAAAGTTTGCTCGTATATTTTGGTGATTTAAAACAGTTTGTTATTTACGTGCTAACATGAATGTACTTGAGTGCACTTAGATACAAGGTAATAAAATTTAGTATCACTGTACCAATTAGTAAAATTTACAACGACAAATAAATACACAAAAGTAAGCAGTTTTGGCGTATATTGGTGAAAGAAGCATGAATTTCTTTGCTATTTTTCGGGGGTATTAATACTTAAATGGTGCATAAACGTGTCTGGATCCACGAAACAAGGGTCAGATATACACAGAGGAGTTCCGGAAAAGCCCTGAAACAACTTTAAATAAATGGTGATGGAGAAAATTTTTAAAGCGTTGAGAATCAGAAGCCGTAAATATAACCCAGTTGGAATGGTGTGATTAACAAAAGGGACGATGTGCATTGAAGCTACGAGTGCAAGTAACCTTCAGGTAAATTATACTATTTTGTTTGAACTTTGATATTGTTGTGTGTGTTGAATAACTTTATAATTGATTTACTCAAAATGGACAGTAGTGAAATGGTACTAACAATAATATTTTAATTTTAAGGTGAAATTTGCTTGTTTAAGTAGAAAGGGGTATTTAGTATTGATGTTCTGGATTATGATGAAAATTTAGGGTATGTCTTTGAGCTCAATTAGACGAACCTGGTTAATTAACGTAAAGGGGTGGTAGATGCTCCTTTGTACTCTGCATATATTGTTATAGTAATTAGTAGGCATCCTACAAGGACTTTAATTCTGGATGCACATTAAAATGATAATAAATTTAATTTTGAAATTTTCCGATATTAAAATTTATGCTGAATATTAATTTTGAAATTTTAATGTATTGTGAATATTGATGTAAATAGAGTTGACGTTGATGTTTGTGGTAGGAATGTGTTTGTTTTTTTATGTATGAGGATGAAAGCTATCTAGAGGAGCAGCCGAGGCGATTAACAGAAGAAAGTCAATGGACCAACACAGTTAAGGTAATGAATAGCTTTTTGTAGGATTCACAGCATTCTTGACATCCAATTCGTAGGGGCTCGATTCAATTTTTAGGGAAACACAGCATTCGTGACGCCCAAAAGTGAGGCTCGATTCTAATTAAAAAGGTTTCACAGCATTCTTGACGCCCAAAAGTGAGGCTCGATTATAAAGCGTAGTTCAAGAATGTTGGTATCACAGCAATATATATACGCTTTCTCCTTTTTTATTGTTTTCGCCATGTTCCCCTGTTTTGCCTAAATCCAAATTGATCTCGTAGTAATTCTGCAGCCCGTTTTTCCATCCGTCTTTGTACAATTCTAGTTAATATTTTTGACATGTGTGCTGTCAAACTTATTGTTCAAAAATTTTTACATCTATCCCCACTTTTGTGTTTTGATATAGTGATTATAGTGCTACGTTTGAAATCTTTGGGTATATCGCCTGTCTAATACATATAACTTAGAAGAGACATTCTGTTATTGCTTGTCCAGCGACTTTTAGAGTTTCTGCTTGCACCTTATCTATACCCGGTGCCTTATTATTGTTAGACTTTTTAATAGTAATTCAAACAAGTCGTCCTTTTTATAGTCTGATTCCTGTTCTAGTGCTTCTAGTTCTGGTCGTACATATAAATTTCCTATATATTGTTGCGAGCTAACCACTTTCTTTAAATTTTCTATGTCTCCTCGGACGCCCCTTATATTTTTGCGATATGGTTTTAATTCCTAAAATTCATTGTAATTAGTTTGTATGCTCCGTCTGTGTTTATTAAGTTTATTGTTCAGACTCTGCAAACCAAGGAATATATCCAGACATGTGGAAAACTTCATTTTTAATACCGCTTTTCAAAAATGGTGAACCTATGTTAATTATGAATTACCGTCCTATTTCCATATTATCATAAATTGCAAAAATTAGAGATTGTTGTTACTAAACAACTTACCTTTCAACTCAAGCACTTAATCATACCAGTGCAACATGGATTTATTAAAGGTAGATCTACCACCTCAAACCTACTAATCTATGAACAAATAGTTCTTGGTGCACTTGAAAATGGATATCAGATGGATTCCATTT
Organism: Platerodrilus igneus; assembly: GCA_036346225.1. Taxonomy (NCBI): domain Eukaryota; kingdom Metazoa; phylum Arthropoda; class Insecta; order Coleoptera; family Lycidae; genus Platerodrilus; species Platerodrilus igneus. Next base: position 6,177,637 of record JARFIW010000301.1, read on the forward strand.
GCACTGATTTCGCTAAGGCTTTTGTCAGTCATAATATTTTAGTGAAAAAGCTTTTGATGATTGGTAGTAGATAGAATAGGTATGTTCTAGAACACTTCGATCCTCACTCGATCGATCCCCCCACCCTGCCTTCTATTTCGCAGTTGTTGAGGTGGTGTGCCTTGTAAATTCTGACGATCCTCAAGACACTTCTGGCGCACACCGTTTTTCACTGGATCACCGCCCCCCTCCAACCCTTTTTGGCTTGCCTACTAGTCGTAGGGTGTTGAAGGGGGAAGGGGGTCTCATGACGATTCTCATGACTCATTCGAATTCTTCATTATGTTTATCAGCTTTGCGGGTGTCCTAATCGGCATTTTGCGGGCTAGAAAATTTTTAACGATAGTGATAGGCAGATATAATTAGCATCGTGAAATTACATGGGATTATTTAGCACTATTATTTTAATATTATAATTATACTTTTTAACATATATCATTTTTAATATTAGACTAGTATAAGTGTGTTCTTAAATTTTAGAATTAAGTTGACTCCATAATTGGACTTCTATACATATGTCTGTGTAGACTTTATTAATAAATGAAATAAATGAAATTATGTTTATCGGCTTTATGGGTACCCCATTTTGCATTTTGCGGTCTAGAAAAATTTTAACGATCCTCATGACTCGTATGAATTCTTCATTATGTTTATCGGCTTTGCGGGTGCCCCATTCGACATTTTGCGGTTTAGAAAAAATTTTAAAAATTTTTAAATCGAGCGAACATATGTCTTGGGGTTTAAAAATCAACTCAAAATTATATGGCATAGGTATGGGTAATCAAAATTGTAAAGGGTAATTGTTTCCGTTCTCTGGGATCGGTGATTGAGCACAGAAATAAAAATAAACTGCTATGTATATGGAAATAAAAATTTATTAGACAATCTATACACAGTAGTAATAAATTCTTTGTATATATCTATATTTACAATAATATTATCATTGTACATGTTTTAGGCTAAACATGTATATACATTGTGACCCTAAAACAGTCACGTAATGTGTACAACTTAAATCCGAGCAATATATACAACTTATAAACTAAGTAAAATAAAATCTATTATCTATTTCACTATGCCCCCATGCATACGTTAAGGTCGTGTTAGGGATGACGAAACGCTTATCATCTGCGCCCGATAAACTAACTTGCTAAGTAACAGCGTAAACAAATCATGTTTTTTGCTCCTAATAGTTCGCATCGAATGCACGAAGGCTCGGAAGTTACTGTTATGTGCTACGTCCTTAAAACTATCAACACTTATACCCTGCACAACACTACGCTTAACCCCTTTAATCTTTTTTATTACATCCCTTTCGCTAACTATACAGTAACTCTTGGCGCGAGTACCCACAAACTCCAAAACTATCTCATCACCAAACTCATCCTTGAACTTTCCGAGCACTTTCTTGTTTACAAGTGGGATCTTATATTTATTGTCTGGGTGGTAGTCACTAGTGTCGAATAGGTCCAGGCGGGCATGAATATCACTGTACAAGTCTTCTGTTTCGACACTATACACGAGCGAATCTGTATCTGTATACAAAAGCGAAAGCTTAGACCCATACAGAGGCAACAGTTTCTCATAGTGAAAGTCATAAATCAAGGTTTTTGATAGGTCTAAAATCGAAAAGCCTGCATATATAGGTTTATTATAGGTGACTTTAACGCGGTCCATCTGTATGAGTGCTAAATTTTCGCCTAGTACCAGATTACAATTAAAGTTCGGGCGGGCAATCAGGGTACTCGCACACAAGGTCTTCCGGTTACACTCCCACCGAGTCACAAGCTTCACGTCGACGCGCTTGTCTATATTTTCCATGGTTTTACCAAAGATGGCATTGTTCATGAGTTTGAAAAAGTCCTTCTCAAAAGCGTTAGTGGCACGAGTGCGAAGGTCTGTGTTCAACTCGATATAAGGCTTCAACCATGGAGACTGGTCGAACTCGAGAACCCGATGGATGGAGGTCAACACTAATCCATTCCGCACACACTGCTGTAGATTCCTGTAGTGGATAATGTAGCGGTGTTTGTCTTCTAAGGTGGCGAGGAGCTTGAGCCTTAGATGTGATATAAGGCGACGTTTTCATTTCCGGGCAGAACGGCAGGTCGTTGTGGAGATCATGTAAATGTGAAGGGTACTCCAAGTCGACCTCCAGAATGAATCCTTTCGCAGAGTCCTCGGGAACATTTAAGATGGTGGCCTGGAGTTCGGCTATATCGGTAGAGGGCAACCATCGAAATCCTCCAAGAGGGAGAGCCTGGCTCATGGCCCAGCCATACAAGTTATTGGCATCGTAGTATGCCAAATACTTAGACGGAGCCGCAGGATCGTACTCTTCCATATACTTGTTGTTGGCAGCAGCGTAGCGTCCACTACACTGAGTCAGACCCCCTCTGATCCTAGACTTTATAAAATGGTACATGTCAATATTCGTGAGGAGCTCCAGTTTCACGCCGGTGTATTTTAACATAGCGTCCCAGGTTAATGAGGGCGCTGTCACATACTGGCACGGATCAAGGTCATAAGTCGACATGCACACCCGGCGAAAGTTCTCGAAGACGTCTGCTAACAACAGTACATCTGTCTTCAAATAGAGATCGCTATATTCTCCGAGCGTGTTAAGACCAAAGTCGCGCCATACCTTTTGGGCCCTCTCGTATTCGTCGGTGGTAATGGATGTAGAGGCGAGATCATTGTAGAAGGCAGCCTGTGGTGGGAGAGCTGTTTCCTCCAATACTTCCATACTTTGTATGTAAGTGTATGGAAACACACCTTTCTTGGTAACCAGTCGGAACCTGGAGTCCTCGGGAAAGTGATGTCTGACCTCTACAAACTGGTCCTGGGTCAAATTCTTCGCCAGTGTATCCAACCCGGACGCCATAAATCGGAGAGAGTCGATAAACCGAAGTTGGACACAGGGCTTGTCGACAGTCTTTTCTTGTTCGTCTAAGACCACTTCTGTATCGTATAGTCGTACAGTTTTCGAAAATGAGATGAACCGCTCTTTATTGTTCGGTATAACGTTAATCTTCTCGTTATCATACCCCAGTTCTTTTATGATGAAATGAGCATCATATCCACTAAGGTTGTGAAACACCACTGGGATAAACTGCGGAACCCGATAGAGGATGTTACATTTGGAGTGTACAGGAAAGCGGTACGCCCCATTCATGTGGTTGTGATCCCGCACACGGTCTGTTCCAAGCGGTTTCTTGCATATCCCACAGTCATCGATAGTGTGGAACAAAAGTTCATTCTGGGCATCCAAAGGAATCATGGGCACATTCGTCGTCAATATCTTACCCAGACGTCTAGCTTCCTCTCTAAGTTTGATAACAAATTTACGTGCTACGTCTGGGCCCCGGTAGATCTCAAATTTATTGAGGGAGTTGTCATAGCAGCATTTAATGTAATATGCCCAGCTATAAGGGGTATGCAGCTGGAGCGGTGTTGTAGATGATGTGGAGGGTTGAAGTCCATGAAACCCTCCACAAATAAAGATTTCTTCGTACATAAGGTAAGTCTGCAATAAGTTCTTGGAAAAAAAAATAAAACACATAACTAAGAAATATAGATGCTGTGTCACTGATAGAAATTGTAAATAATCTATCATAAAATGTATACCTGTATAAATATTACACTTTAATATTATACGTAGAGCAGGACCTGAAGCTTCACATCGGTGAAAATTTCAAATTTTTAGATAGCTCTGCGAAATATGCCATCAAAATGTTTTCTGAAATCGAATGCACTTTGTTCTTTTGTCATCATTCCATGAATCGTAAATATGACAAATTGTATTTATTTAAGGAAGTTTGGGGTAATAACTCTTCGCTAATATTATTTGCTGCATCTGTAATGTGTGGAGGAGTATTGACATCACTACTGGTGTCCATTTTGGTAAATAAATTTACTTCTGTATTTAACACTTCAATAATCTAGACTGAATTACGATTTGAATTCAGGTAACTAAATTTGAATAACACATATCAGTCGCTTGTTGTTATTGGATAATACATAAACGTTGAATTAAAGGACGGAATATATGTTAGGAATTGTCTTTATTTATTATGCTTTATGCTATTTAAAGTAATACGGCGCAATTTTAAATATGAATGCACAGTATGGAAAAATGTTTCTGCACAGTTCAGTGAACGTTTATGGAATTGATGGTTTTGAGGTTTAAAAATTAGTATAGAATATGACATTTTCTATGTTGATAGTAGAAGAAAGATATTTTCTGTATTTAAATGTCATACATTATCTTTCAATTACCGATTAAAAAATTATTGAAATCAACACAATTGTGTGTTTTATTCAGGAATTACAAACACACAATTTCAAGAGCTTTTTATAAATTACTATCTGTGGAGTTTTCCATTTACACATAATAAAGATGAAGTACCAATTTCTGTTTGACATTCTGCTCACCACATTGGTGTACTATTTCTTTTAACATTTATATATTTGTTGTTCTTAAACTACTTATTTATGTTCCTTTTTTAAATTATTAAAAAGAGTTATGTATTCCCAGGTAGTGGTAAGAAGGCTCTTCTTGATGTAATATCCAGACGGGTACAAGGTCCCATCCGAGGACAAATTCTGCTAAATAATCAGCCTATGAGCTTATCACTATTTCAACAAAGATGTGGATATGTAACACATAAATGTGACCTTATTCCAGGACTTACTGTTCAAGAGACACTGTATTACTCACCTGCTAAAGTAAGTTAATTAAAGGTTTCTATGCTGTTTTTTAAATTTGAAATGATTATGTGCAAGTTAGGCTAAGTAAGATGATTTAACTTTGTTTTTGTTGATATTGATTTTACTCATTTCACTAATGGCCATACTTGAACTATTGTTTAAATATTTTAGAACACCAAAAAATTATAAATGATTAAAAGGAACAGTGTTTCTTATTTCGATAAATTATTTGCATATAGGTGAAATTGCATTTTAAGACACATTGTTTTATTTAACCCTGTAGCGTAATTTAACCAATGTTACAAAATATATTCCATGCAAAATTTAGCAAAATGATTTATATATTTAAATATAATATTTGAAGAAACCTTTATAGCTTTTATAGTCTGAGAAAATTCTTTATAATCAAAAGAAAGGCATACTCTTAAACTTATACATTTCTTAAAATTGCAGTTTGGTTATATAGTGTGGACTATGCATGAAGAACTAGTCGTTTTGTTTCAAAACTAACTCTACTAGCGGATGTCGGGTTTCTACAGTAAATTAAAAACAGTTTTGGTCCCTTAAACAAAAAGTGTTGTAATAAGTTTGAGAAATGTGGTTAATACAATTATATTGTTTGCATTTTGAATCTTTTCAGTGTCATCAACAAAGACCGTAGGTGTATTACTCGAACAATGTGTCAACATTTCTGTAGTAATGAAGATCAAATAATAAACTAATATTACAACACTCAAGGAAAGGTACGAAATATTTCCCAAGACAAATAGTGTCTGCGTTCCAATTTTATTGATAGAACGTATAGAAGCAATCGTAGATCTTATCATTTTTAGTAGAACATTATTAGAAACAAAATGTAATCGTATTTAAAAATTATTATTTAGTGGCTAGCAATCAACATAATGGATGTAGTGATGCTTTATTTTCAATATAGAGCAGCAATAATACTCTGATATCTGCTAAAAAGTTTATAATCTACAATTTCAGTATAATTCGTTTTAGTACATTCTAGTAATTACATTGGATCTCTTCTTCTATAACATTAATGATTAATCATCATTAAATATTAATCAGAATGCTAATAATATATTGCATAACTAGTGATATACAAACAATTAATCATTTACTTGCAGATATCAGGATACTTAAAGAAAACTAAAGTGAAACAAGTTATGGCAGACTTAGCTTTATCACAAGCAGCTAATCGATGTACCGAAAATCTAACTCAAAGTGAATATAGACGTTTAATGATTGGTTTACAGCTTATTAAAGATCCAAGTACATAGTTACACTTATTCATAATGCAGTAAGTAAATCACAATATATATTTTAGTTATTTTACTTCTTGATGAACCAACATGGGATTTGGATCCTTTGAATACTTATTTAGTCATTTCAATTTTATCGAATGCCGCCAAAAAGTATGGTGTTGCTGTAATATTAACAATGGAGAAACCTAGGTCTGATGTGTTTCCATTTTTGGAAAGAGTTTTATATTTATGCTTAGGCGATGTAGTATACATGGGTGGCACTCGTCAAATGTTGGAATATTTTAATGCAATTGGTTTTCCATGCCCTCAGCTTGAAAATCCTTTAATGTATTATCGTATGTTGAAACATTATTTCTATATTTATATTTAATTGTTTGTTTTAGTTTGTTTATCTACAGTAGATCGACGATCACGAGAACGATTTATAGAAAGTAATCACCAAATTGCAGCATTGGTTGAGAAATTCAAACTCGAAGGTGGAGCATTCCAAAAAGTTTCACAAAATAGTCATGGTACATTAAATTTGAGCCACAATAGTAAAGTTCCTTTATTACAAGAAAAACCATCTACTCTTTATGTGGGATGGATTCTATATTTGTAATGATTTATACTGTTCATATTTTAATTCTTTACAGTTACATGATCAAAACCGTATCATATCAATCTAAATTATACTCTCAAATTAATGCATCAATTGTTTTTGTATTGCAATGTTATTATTGTTGACAGTTGCACTGGTTTGTTTAAACAATAGACCACAGACTACATAAGTTAAATGCATATTTGTATTTTTAACTAAACTGTACTAATGTTAGGTCATATTTAAAACAAAAAGCTATTAATTGGATATTTTATAACATATTCATACTTCAGTTTTTTATACAATGGCCAATGTTGAAGTCATTGTCAATTCGAAATATTCTTCTAAAGTAATACTGCTATCATTTGATGGAATCCTTACTTGACTACATCGAATATATTATGTTTTACTTTGTTCAATTAAATCAGTACAGAATACTCCCATACAAATGCTTGTATACATAAAAACAGCTTATATTTTTCTTCTTTATAAAAACACAAAACTGGAAACTTTAAGATTCTATTTTTATGAAGGAAAAACAACAGCTACAACTACATGTTCCGTGAATTTTGTTTTTCAAAAAAATGATTACATTTCTTTAAGGTTCACTAAAACCTGCGGTAATCAGAGCTTGTGTACTGCACTAATCTGTAGAACTAGCCAGCTAATAAAAGCATTTTGTGACTAAACAGTACAATGGTAACGTGTGCCAAGTTGTTTATTCCTCAAAAATAGAAACATTGATATATAACCAAAGTTGGTCACATCAGATTAAGAACTTCAATCACTAACTGCAATTTAAGTAAGGTCTACTCCCAAGTTTATCAATACCTATTTGTACTCTTGTACCGATTTTGAGTTAAACTGCTTGGTATACTAACACACATTTACAGATTTATGCATGCATTTTTTCGGTTGGTGTGCATTCTGCTATTTTTAGTTTTTAAATTTAAAACCAGTGTCTTCAATAATATATTTCAATAATAGCCCTAAAGATGTACTAATTGCTAAAGCATATTCCAATTTTTATTTTAATGTCTTTAATGTAACTTCCATTCTGAACATACCGGCACCTTGAAGAAGTTCTCAAATATTAGAATAGGTGGAATGACGTGTGTGTTTCAGTGAGTTAAAGAGCCAAACTATAGGTTTAACCGAATTAATGGAGTCTTTAGTGAGCAACCAGACTAAGATAGGTCCCCGAAAGAAGGTAGCAGCTCTTTCAGCACTTAGAGTGGCAAATACCTTGTCAGTATGGCATTCTAAGACATGCTACTGTGATGTGGAAGACAATGGGTAACCACCACATTACCACCCAAATACACAGAGCACTGAAAAGTTAAAATAGTCCTCCATGCGGATCTCCGGAAAATGTGATCGACAAGTTTAAAAGAAGAACAGGGAACATTTTGTGAGTTGGAGTGTAGAATGTCAGAACCATGAAGCAAGTAGGTAAGCTAACGAATTTGAATATTGAAATGGATAGGTTGGCATTAGAAATAGTAGGGTGAGCGATGTCCGGTGGCCAGAGGTGGGTGATTTTTGAACTGGAGACTGGGGTAATTTATACAGGATCAGAGAAAGCAAATTTAAGTGTGGGGATAGTTCTGTGGAGCAAGATAGACCACTATGTAGAAAACTACATACAAAAGAACGAAGGAGTGCTCATGGTTAGATTAAAAGCTAAACCGATAAATACAGTAATAATACAAGTATACATGCCCACCTCTAATTACAGTGAGGAGGACGTAGAACCGATCTACAAAGATATCTCGGACATACTAGACTCGTAAAAGAATATGAAAGGTTAATAATTGTGGGAGATTTTAATGCAATGGAAGGCGAGGGCAGGGAAGGAGCAGTAGTAGGTTTATTTGGTTTAGACATGAGAAATGAAATGGGAAATAGGCTGGTAGTATTTTGTGGCAAAAACAATTTAAGTATCACAAACACATTATTTCCATATCATGCTGGAAGACGATGCACATGGAAGATGCCAAAAGACATAGGGAGATATCAAATAGATTACATTCTTGTTTGACAATGGTTTAAAAGTCGAGTAAAGGACTGTAGAAGCTGCCCAGAGACAGATATAGACACTGACCACAACATAGTAATTATGAAAGCCATGCTTAAATTTAAACATTTGAAAAAAGAAACGGAAAAAAGGACTTTGACAAACTAAAAGATAAAGATATCCACAAAAGATTTGTAGAAAAACGAAGTTCTGAAAGACATTGGGAAAATCTCTTATACTCAGAAAGTAGAAACAGAATGGAATTACGTTAAATCCAGCTTAAATATGGTGGCCAGAGGTATTCTGGGGTATAAACAAAAAGAAAATAAGAAGCTTTGGGTAACAAAGGATATTCTGAATTTAATAAAGGAAAGGCGAAAATACAAAAACAGAACATATGCAGCAGGAAAACAGAGATACAAAGCCAAAAATGGGAAATTACTTCAAATGCAGGCAAGCTAAAGAACAATGGATTGATGAAAAGTGTAAAACGGCAGAAACTAAGATGGAAATATGAAAAACAGACGAAGCATACAAACCAATTAGAATGAATTTTAGGCATATGAAGCAAAAATATAAAGGAAGGAAACATTATTTTAGAAAATGTAGAGATAGGCAACAATATATAGGGAAATTATATGCAGGTCGGGAGCTAGAAGCATTAGAACAGGAATCGAGCATTAAAAAGGGCGACGGGATATCTTATATTTAGAGATGAGTTTGAATTAGCATTAAATAGGCAGCGGGTAGAGAAAGGTGCATGCAGAAACTCTAAAAGCCGCTGGACAAGCAATAGCAAAATGTCTCTTCCAACTTGTAACTTATATGGATGAGACAGGCGAGATATTCAAAGATTTCAAATGTAACACCATACCAAAAAAAAAGATGCGGATAGATGTGAAAACTTTCGAACAATAAGTTTGATGGCACGCGTCTCAAAAATATTAACTAGAATTGTACAAAGATGGATGGAAAAGCGGGCTGAAAAAAATACTAAGAGAAGATTAGTTTGGGTTTACGTGAAACAGAAGAACATGTGAGGTCATTTTAGCTCTGAGGGTGATAATGGACAATAGAAAAGGGGGAGAGTTTGTATATAAGATTTGTAGATTTGGAAAAAGTATTCGACTATGTAAAATGGGAGAAAATGTTTGAAATATCCAAAAAGATTGGAATGAGTTATAGGGATAAACAAATAGTACATAGCTTATACAAAGAGCAAACAGTAGTTAATAGACTTAGAGCATGAATGTAGAAAAGTAACTATTAAGAAAGGAGTGAGTCACGGATGTGCCCTAACCCCGTAATTTTTAACTTGTTTATCAGAGGCAATAAATAGTGTCAAATGCAGAAAGACATTTGGAATTATTATGCAGGGACAAACATTTGATGTGCATAGATTTGCAAGTGATATAGCAGTATTAGTATCTAGCAAGAAAGAGTTAGAAGCTGCTCTTAATGAAATGAAAATAAAACTAAAGTATTAAAATATAAAGGAGGGGTAAATAAGTGAAAAACCAGAACTCAAATAGGAAAGGAGAACTTACAAGTGGTTAAAGATTTCTGCTATCTAGGAAGTCAAATAACACAATAGTGACAGAGTGCAAAAGATATAAAACAACAATTAGCACAAGGTCATGCTGCATTTAACAAGAAAAAGCAACTATTATGTTCAAAGACGACAAACAGAAACAAGGAAAAGATTGCTGAAACCATGTGTGGATCACAGCACTGTATGGTTGTGAAATTCAGACAGTGGGAGAAGCGGGCAGGAAAAAGGTAAAGGCCTTTGAAATCTGGTGCTACTGACATATGATGAAGATATCATGGACAGATAAAGTTAAGAACCAAGAGGTTTTGGAAATGGTAGGGCAAGAAAGAAATATGTGGAAACAGTAAAAATAAGAGATATATGACGACAGGACACACTATGAGGGAATAGTACATAATATATTAGAACCATAGAAGGAAAAAAGAAAGGTAGGGTAGACCTAGATTAGACTATTGCACATAGATAACGAAAGCTGAAGGCTGTGCGAATTTCAGGGAAATATGTATGTTAGCTCAGAATAGAAAACAATGAAGGTACATGTCCAACCAGTTCTAGGACTGAAGACCTAGTGATGATGGTGAATGTAACTTAACATTGTTAGGTTAATCGTTAATCTTTAATTTTGTATACGATTTTTTTTTACCAGAGAAACTTAAAACAACCTTGTACTTTCCACTGTTTAAAAATGATTACAGTCTTTGTGAAAATTTTACAAAGTCCATTGATTACTTTTTTATTAAACTAATTTAAGAGCTATAAGACTAGCTCTTTGACCTGTTTATTTAATTGTTTTTCTTGCATTCCACAAAGTAATACAAAACCATTCAACTAAACTTCAAAAGTTAGGATCAAATAATTTATTATACTTACACTACATCAAGAATTTATAGAGACGTTTGCTCCTAAGAGAACGGTTTTTATTAATTTGCTAGACAAATATAAAAATAACATCAGAACATGAATGTAACCAAAGAAGATGCAAATTTTGACAAGTGTTAATTTTAATTGCCAGATACATAATAAAAACTAGAATAGTACAATTTTTGCACAAAGCACAAGCTTATGTTTATAAGGTTCTTTGTTTATATTGTTTGCAAATTAGAACGATGTATTTTGAAGCTCAAAATGGCAACCCATCTTTCATTTATTTTTTAAATTTATAGTGATCTGATTAAGAAGAGTAACAGCTCATCTTTAATTATCTATAAAAAAGAACAACTAAATACAAATTAAGATTTGTTAAAAATACGTACCTCAATTCTTAAATAATTAAAAGTAAATGACTAGACCTAAACGTTGCAATCTAATTAAAAGGTGTGTTATAGATATCAACATAAAGATATGAGTGACCGGTTGAATGAGTATAAATTGTTGTTGGTGTAAAAAGGATGCATAATATAAAATTTTCTAAATGTTAGTTAGCAGAGAATACACTTATGGTTATAGTTATATTTTAAAGTTAACGGTAGGTTGGTTATTCTAGGTTAAAAATGTTAATGTATATTGCAGACAGATTTTGGGTATCCGTTTTTTGATTAATTGAAAAACCATTTCTTTAAACAAATGACGTGTAAGATTTTCTCCTACGGCTAAAACACAGATATTTTCATAGTCAAATTCGTGCTATTTTGGTGTCTATTATTACGCGATGAAATTTTGTAATCGGATTTGTGGTCCCTGATTCTATCACCAAGTAACTGTTTGGTCTGGCCTATGTACTGACCATCGAATAATCTATCAATCCTTTATTCCTATGCTTGTAAGGGTGTTTGGCCAAAAGTCCTTAACAGATAGTCTATTTAGTAAAGGTCAAAATACCTCGAATTTCAACCTCAAAATTTGCAGTAAATTATCCTTATGCGAATAATAAAATAAGAAGTTATTCTAGATTTAAATTGCAAAATATATATTTATTTTAATCAATTAACAGACACAGAACCTAAGTTTTATGCTTGTGATAGTAAAATAGCGCTTATCCAACTCGTAATTAACGATTAAATACCTCCTGATTCTATTTTATATTGACGTTAAATCCCAGTTGACCAGTTTGTCCATATTATTTTAAATCGCCATTTAGAATATTAAATTCTCAGAGTGCATCTTCTTTTATTTTTAATTAATTAACTTCAGAGTTGCTTTTTTTATCGATGAACGTTCAATTTTCGTAGTGTCTAAAAAAATAAGTATGTTCCATATTTATGCAGAGTTATGTTCTAAGAATTAATCCTTGACTGAAAGTTGCATTTTAAATGTTAAATACTGTATACATGACGCATACTTTACTCAAAGTAACATGTTCGACGTCTTAAAACGAATTGCGAATTTTTGAATCTTGATTGAATCATTCTAAACATGTTCCAGCTTTTATAATAAAATATCTAACTACGTAATAATTTTCATACTATTCTAGATTTAATTGAAAAATTACTCACGGCTGATGTAAGAATTTATAGGAATGTTGGCATTTAACGATCTCATTAGAGTCAAATGGCATGATTTATGTGCTAATTAGCGTCAACTATGATTTACGTATATTGTGAAATGTGCTGTTTATCTTTGTGTAATGCACCGAGTTATCTGCTACTATCTTCTTGTTTCGTATTATCATATGGAAAGCAATTAAAACTATCAACCTCGCGCTGTCTTATCTCCACTGCATTTTACAACATTTTATAATAGTCGCGCGAGTTCTTTGAATAAATGTTCATTTATAAATGAAAATAATTGGGTTCTAGACAACTAAAATGAAGTATTCTTTGTATGAATCGCAAATGTTCCAGAAAAATTCTTTATTTAAAAATGAATTTATGTTATACACACACACGAGAGTCAATTTAACTAATGAATGCTTCCATTTTCTGTGCGGGATTGCAAAATACAAAAGGATTTGCATCTTAATAATTGTAGCAATAGATTAGTTTTTACTGCAAAAAACGTGTTGTAGCACATTTTTATAAAGATTTAAGCGTTATTCTTAACAAGATTGAATGTAATTTTATTTTAAGTGAAAAACACTATTCTATGGTAATTACGGTGCATATTTTATGCACGGAGGATGCATTTTTATGATAATTAATTAAAGTTTTATCTTTTAGAATGCTTGTTTACACACACTCAATAACATTTATTTCATACACGGAACAATATGCTTTTTATTAAAGCGAAATGATTTAATGGCCTTGTACATGTTACTTCTTTTTAATCTATACGCCAATATATTTCGTTTTGCTTCTATATCTACACATGGGAAACTAATCACATAATTAATACGAGCTTTGTCTTTTAGTGGCAAAGAAGTACGCTTGTATTATACAGAGTAGCGACATTAAAAATTTGGAAATTTTAACTCTTTTATTGTTTACTTCCATTTGGATTGGTTTCATTTATGAAATTTGGGTTTCAATGACCTCTCATGATCTTTTTATCACATCATATATATATATATATATATATATATATATATATATATTGTAATAATAACCACGTAACTGTAAGGAACCAAAATATGAACTATAAGGTAAATGAAATTATGGTTATTTAATTTTTGTAGGAGACTGCTCGTAGCAACATTTAATATTAGAAAATCTGGCTTGAAGCAGCTGTTTTTGAGATTATTTTTTACTCCTCTATGCTTTTTATTTTTATGGGCATTTTATAGTGACTTAAAGGTAAGTGCTAATCTTATGTATCAAATCCTTATGTGACTTGAATTTTTAGAACTATCAACATACTTTTATAACCAGGAGTGGTTTAATATTAAATATATTGGCTATTGTCAATTTTTTGGGAATTATAAATACAACCTTAATATGTAAGTTTAAATCTTTTACTACTAAAGAGAGAATGATCAATTTCTATACTAATTAATTTGGTTGTAGTTCAAAAGTAATTGGAATAACATTGTGTAATAAATGCATTAGATTTTCAAATGCCATGTGGAAAGACATTTTTAACCGAAATAAAATACAAGTTTAAATGGCATTGATTTGTGATTAATTAATTCCATATCTAGTAGGGTGCTACAATTATCCACCTAAACATTGTTTTTAACGAGACATTGAAAATTTTTCAATTTACATTTATATTTTTATGACATATTTCTTCTTGACAATTCCCACTAATGTTATTATTTATATATTCCTATTTGATGGCATTTCCATACATATCTGAAACCAATAGGCACTTTTCATTACTAAGATCTTGATATTGTAGAATATGTTAAAAACTGGAAAGAGCAAATTATCTGACAAAAAATAAATAGAGAATGGAATAGGAACTTTGTTTTACTGGGATTGCTTTAATGATATAATTTTGTGAGCACAAAATTCTTCTATTTGTTGTTTTATATTATATTCGGGAGAGCCATTTAGAATCAAATAAAAAGCAAAAACTGCTTAGTGATAGGAGACATTATTTTAAGACTATTAATTTATTTGCTATATTCTCAGCTTTATGAGTAGTCAACACATGTTTATCAGCAGCCGAAAGAGAGGGACATTTATCATTAGTACCACTGAGGGCACATGTTCACAATGCAGCGCTGTCCTGAAAGGTATTCCTGATATTTATTATCTTTAGTGGGTACACAGTACTTCATTAAATTACAAGCAATATCTTTAAATTTACCCTCTCTTACAAATATTCTGTAGTATTTTAGTGTATTTTAAAATTCTCTTTTCAGTAGCCCTTTTCCTTCCACTGGCAATAAAAAGAATCCCTATTGAAAAACATGTATAATACCTTTTGAAACTTATAATACGATTTTCTCTAAATAGGTCAGCCATAGCTCCAATACAAATAAAGATAACGCATATGCATTGCAATTGCGCACCTAACATTTTGTTTACTTAATATTAGTTACCATGGTTACTACGCCGGGTTTTGCTTTCTGTCAGTACGTTCAACATGTTTGCCGTTTTAACAAATTCAAAAGCTGTTTGTTTCTTTATTAGTGTCATTTTGTGTAGACGCCCCTTGTAAAACTTATTATGTTGTAAAAAGTAATTGCCCTACGAAGCATCAATCTTGGTAGCTCTGAAAGCTCAGAGATATGTAATATTCATTGTTATTGATGGTGATATGCTTGTGCTTTGTAAACATGTAATATTTAAGATAAACATATAACGTGTAATTATTAAATATATAAATGTCACCTTAGTTTCATTTATAGACGAACAGTACGTGCCACAGATGCTTTAGTTCATGTAATAGTTATTACTGTACAATTAAAGTCTGGATAACAATTTAATAATATGCTTTTTATATATTATAAATTTGTGTTAAAATTGCACGAATGCCCACTTTCACGAATTTGCAAATAAAATAGTGGATCTTTTTTGTTCTAATTGCGAATGTACAATAATTAATTTAATTGGCGATTGGTGATGATAGCATTAGTATCTGTTTGGGTCTATGTTAAGGAACACAGTATGTAATATTAGTAGCATGTGCGTTGAACAGTGACAATGTTGTGTAATTGTCCTTAATCATATCCACCTTTTTAATATCTGTGGCTATTGAAGTTTTAACTGCTGCATTTAGTTTACATATACAGATGGTTATTAATGTAGTATAATGGTGCATCACGAATTGCCAACAAAAGGATACAGACAGTACACATTAATTATGATAAACAGAAAATATGTCATCTATACCTGTAAGTATAAGGAGAATATGCCCAAATATTAATTTTTTTCCTTCTAATGCTTAAGAGTGTTTCATGTGCAACCACATAAAATGCATCATGTGGATTTTAATGCCTCTGTATTATTAAAAAAACACTGGTCAGTGTAAGTGTGCAGTTCTTGGTCTTCATTTTATACTCTCAGAAAATGAACTCTCGCAACTTAATAACCATGTATCCTAATTTCATCTCTCTCATTATGGTTATTCTAGCCTCACATTCAGAGTAAAACATTTTGATGAGATCCTTATGTAAAAAATTATCTCGGTCATATTTAAAATAGCTAAAATACATGTAGTGGTGGCAGTTCTAAAACTCAGACACCTATGGAGGTTTAGAACACAAACCATCTAGTTCAATTACTATTTTGGGAAGATTCTTTTGTGTCACGAATATCCAGCTTTTGGAATAAGACTGGTCTCATTTGATTTGAGGAAACTGGGCTGATATATCCTGTTGCATATTGGCACAATTTTATGCTCTTCTTAAATATGCATCTACTGTTTGCTTCAAACACTTGTCTTTTAGTCTCAAAAAAAAATAATTGATTAGATTACATTGAATGCCGAATTCTTCTTGTATATGCAATCGATATCCAGTACTCCGACAATAGTGAGAGTAATAAGATTTGGCGGGTAGTACAGGTTACAACTATTTTAAATTAGCAGCAATGTTGAATAAGTGGGGAAAGTATGTCTTTTTAAAAACTGATGCCAAGCCCAAATGCCTTTGAGAATTTAGATAGAGCCATACAAAAATATTTAAGGGCTCCCAAACCTTTTACACTTCCTATTGCTGTAGACATTATTTTTCTTCCTCAAATTATAAGTTCCATCTGCAAGTCTGCCTTAGTTAATATACAATTTTAAATAAGTTGGTGGACAAGGACCTAACCATTAAGAACTAAAGCCTCCAGTCGTTTGAATTTTTTTCTTGCCACTAAAGTATATTTCACAAAGCTTTCTATCACATACTCCTATGTATGAACAAGTCCTCTGCAAGCAAATCTCTAGTAAAAATATACATTATTTTTTATGTATCTGGCATATCTATATTGAGTTTGCATTGATAATCTGTCTCAGTTCGAAAATGTTCCTCAATTCCAGATTGTAAAACAAAGCTTATATTCGCAGATTAAGGCATGTCAGTGTCTAGCTACATATAACAATGGTGGGTGTGGAGCTTGTGAGTGCTACATATTTTGCCACATTTTATTCTCATTTGTTTTTAAAATATTCAAACATTTGTTGCAACGCCTCATCTTGCACGCCACTTTTTATGCTTTTACAAACATTGTTGTCCTCCCATACATAAGAGAAAAAAGCATCTTGATGCACATTTGTGACCATCTGATGTTGAATGATCAAAATTGCTTGCAACAGCAGCTGTAATAAACTGTAGCTGTATGATATGTTGCTATATTTTAATGTTGCTTGTGATATTGCAAATTCAACGATGAACATTCTATTACACCTACAAAAATGATGTTCTTTCTTTTAGCACCATTTTTTGGAAATTATAATTTTTTAGTTCATGGGTTCTTTGAATTGTTACTCCTACTAGTAAAACCATACACTTGATTTAATCCAAGTTCAATAAACAGTAACACATTGCCACTATTTTACTGAGTAAAAAATATATTATTAATAATTCTTTAACCAATGATATATGTACAACCAAATTTATACAAAAATAAGTGTTTACAATATTTACAGAATGGAAAGGTTGTCACTTGAACAATAAAAATAAAATAAAATAATTGCTGCAATGCAAACTGTATAAACAAATTGTGAAATACTTTAATATTGAATGAAGTCGTCAAGTATTTTAAATCGAGCTCGTTTTAATTGTTTCAGACTTGTACAAAATTGAAGTCCCTAGATTAGTAACTAATTCAAGCAAAAAATTTAGCTTAATGAAATTTCATGTGCTGCTTTAAATGAATATTACAGTACAGTTTTAACTACTCATAGAATTAAAATTTTGCTATTATAAATGGAAAAAATTGATAATACCTGTTTGCGTGTTTGGTATATAGATAATTGTTGTCACATGATAAATAAGTTGATAGCGATGTTACCTAGTGGGCTTCAACCAGAACTGTCTATTATTGATTGACCAAGGACAACACTTATGTGGAGATAATAGCTTCAAAAACACAATTGGACAGCGTGCACGATTAACGGCTTTCCTTATTCTACGATTACAACATCAAAACGCATTATTGTGGATTCCATGTAAAATTACTTATTAAACTGTAGATTGGTTATACTGATGATTGTTAAAAATACTCTTGAGAAATGGTGGCTGCATTGGAGGGTGCGTTCATAGTGACAACGAATGATGTTTTGAGATGTCCCAAACTTAGTGGTTAGAATAAACCATGTGCGAATTCCTTTAAAAATACATATTTCTGATACCAGAATGAATAATCCAGGATCAAAATTATTTCCAAGTGCTCTCGGGAATAATTGATTATTGCATGGTTCTCGCAATAATTTAATGTCACGTGAACCCGTAACTAAATGCCACTTTCGTGAATCCTTAACTAAATGCTAAAGTGAAAAACCCTCGTTAGATTTAGCAATTTCAAATTAATAAAAGCGAAGTACACTAACCCACTTTCGGTTTTGCACATTATTACAGAGTGAATAAACTAAGTTATGAGCACTTAGATGCTTGATGCTTTTCAGACTAAGCTCAAGTTCACAATTTGCAAGACCCATTTTTCTGCAGTGCTTAAATCAAAATGGAAGACAAAATTCGCGTATCAAACGAAGTAGATAATATCCCTCCTAAGCACAGGTGGTTTCTAAAATGTTGTTTTCGACCAAACATGTTCCTACGAGGTCTGTATGTATGGTTGTCTATCTATCAGAATAAGTAGAATGCATTGCCTAACCAACAGTATTGGTAACAGAAAAATTTAAACTGTTACAACGGGTATGAAATAGGGACAGTAGGAGAAGCAGACAGGAAAGAGGTAGAAGCCTTTTGGAATGTTGTGCTTCAGATGTATGATGATAATAGCATGAACGTTGACTTTAATAACAAAGAGGTTCTAGAAATAGTAGGAGAAAAAGATATCCGTGGAAAACAAAAAATAGAATAAATAGAAGGGCAGGATATGTTCCAAGGCATTTTTGGGGAATAGTGTTGGATATATTACAAGCAGAGATAGGAAAAAAGAGAGATAGAGGTAGACCTAGATCAGACTATTACATATAGTTAGACAAAAGTGTAGACTGTGGGAATTTCAGGTAAATGTGCAGGTTAGCTCAAAATATGAAACACTGAAGGTACGCGTCTAACCAGTTCCAGGACTGAAGACCTAATGATGCTGAAGCATAACTTAATCTATATTTTATTGTCTGAATGTTGAACAACATAAATAACTAAAATGCAACAATATGAAAAAACAAACTGGTAAGGTAATTGCAATTCATTTTATGACGATTTTACACATGATGAATAATTATTATATAAATAGTTTATAATACTAGTGAATGCTGTTAATATAATTCCTGTTATATTTATTTGCAAATTTTCTTTTGATGAAATGTTATTTTCATTTGTTGGTAACACTACCCATCAAACTGAGATTGCATACAAATTGCACAAGTGTAGAAAGGAAATGGCATGCAAGTGACATGCAATGCAATGCCTTGCATTGCACCAAACTTGCATAATGTAAAGCCACCTAACTATTAGAATTCTGACAGAGGTGTACCTAGATGCATTAATCACAAGGTAATATTTTTAGAAGTAATTACACGTTAATTAAAAGTGCAGATGTTTTTAGTAAATACACGTGTGTCGAGCATTACTAATACATTGATAATGTAAGCACATAGTACCATGAATTCAAACTCTTACGACAACAATGCCAATTAAAATAACCACGGTTATTTAAATATAAAAAGAGTTAAGGTATTAACAGAAACACACTATTACAACAATTTTACTCTGAACTCTATATATTTTTATTTAGAAAGTATCTTCGCTTTCAAGTGGTCTTATTTTAAAATATTTTTCAGATCCAATGTATAGAACAAGGTATTATCAGGAATCCCAGGAAGGAATGTATGCAGGGACTTTATTCTTATTTACATATAATTTTGTTTCCATACCATTTTCATTTTTCTCAATGCTTGGTGCTAGTGCTATACTATTTCCGTAAGTAACATTTACAGTTAATTATCTACACGTAATTTTTATAAACCTTTGAAACTTATTACTATCTTATTATCAACCAAAGAATTAATTTTAAGTAATTTCTGGTGAAAATTATTATGTTTTGAATTTGAAGATGTATTGTACATTATATGCATTGAAATTTCTCATGCTGCTTATTGTCCATCTTTGTATATGCAAAGCTAACTTTATTGTACAATGTTTCGGCAAGAAGCCTATTATTCTGAATTAATTCCAGTAAAACAATAAAAACTACTATTTACTGTAAACTGTGTTCATTAAGAATGGTTACATTAGTAGCAGATGCATTCATCAGGGACTGCCGAAGCGAACTAACTTAGATACAAGTTTGAGGGTGCAGATGACGTCTCAAATACTTCGAGCATAGAATATGTACAGGATGTGAACTGTAATATAACCATAACAACGTACTAGGTAATAAATTATAACAAATACGAATAAATGCAATATATTCGTGAACATACAACTTCTATAGTAAGTAGTTGAAAAACATGCAGCTTCCTCCATGAAAATGTATTTCATATATTGTGCAGCTTTCTTATTAATGAACTTCATCAATAAACTACATAAAGTCCAATAACATACTATGGACTAATAAATTTAGTTTTAAAGACAAAACTAACATTTTGATTAACTAATATTTATTCCACAAATATTCTCTCAAAAAATTGAATATGATCCGTTTATATTACAAACAGAATACTTTTGTTTTTAACATTTAGGTCAACACGGTTTAAGTCCTACCAAATAAACAAAGAGGCAGCACTCCACATTCATAGCAAAACCTTATCCAACACTTTACTCATGATCCAGCTCTCATAACATCTTATGACCCTTAACATGGTTGTTACATCTTAATGCCTGGAGAGCCCAACAAGAACTAACTCATACTTACATTAGCTCACCTGGCAGCAATTAGCAACTGACACTATTAAACAGATAACTACTATAATGAAAAGGATTTCAAATAGTCAAATTGGCTGGAAAATATTCACGATCATGTAAGTGAAATGTTCAACCCTTGTTGGATTTCTGCAGGATTCTCAAAACCCCTACATTCAAAAATCAGATATTTTATATTTAATGATACAATATAATATATTAAATGAATACATTTTAACATAACTGCACTACTAGAGGGTTTTAAAATGGAAAGTTTGTTAAATTTCCATTTTAGATGCGTATACCGAAGGTTGCATGCTTTTACAATTAATTGATTTACAAGTTGTACATACTTACCGATTGTTTAAAATTTCATGGGCAATGCAATTTTTGCTTCTGTGTAGAAATCTACTTACAAAAGAGTACCCATGATTAGATTAAAATCTAAACTGGTAAATACAGCAATAATGCAAGTATACATGCCCATTGACGATTTGTAAAAGAACATGAAAATCTAATAATTACAGGAGATTTAAATGCAGCGGTAGGGGAGGAGCAGTAGTATGTTTATTTGGTTTAGGCACAAGAAAGGACAGGGGAAATAGGTTTGTAGAATTTTGCAGCAAAAACAATTCTACCTTCATAAACACATTATTTCAACTCGTGCTAGAAGATGATACACATGGAAGATGCCAGGATACATAGGGAGATATAAATTAGATTACATTCTTGTTAGACAATGGTTAGGAACCAAGTAAAATACTACCCTAGCCAGAAGCAGATATAAACACTAACCACAACATAATAATTGTGAAAGCCACGCTTGAAAATTTGAAAAAAAATATGGAATTGAAAAATGCACTTTAACTTTGAGAAACTAAAAGATAGACATATCCACAAAAGATTTGAGAAAAAGCCAAACGAATTGCTGAAAGACATCTTGAAAATTCCTGATACTAAGGAAGTCGAAACAGAATGAAAGAACATTAAATTTAGCTTAGACGTGTAACAGAAGAAAGGCGAAAATACAAAAATAGACCAGACGAAGCAGGAAAACATACAAAGCTATAAGATGGGAAAGTGCAAAGAGGTACAAACTAAGATGAAACTAGGAGAGACAGACGAAGCATACAAATTAATTTAATTTTAGGGATATAAAACCATATAGCTAAAATATAAGGGATGCAGGAGGAGACATTATAGAAAATGTAGAGAAAGGAATTTATATGCAGGACAAGAACTAGAAACACTGCAACAGGAATTAGACATGCGGTGCAAACAGAAACTTTGAAAATTGCTGGACAACCAGTAACAGAATGCCTCTTCCAACTTGTAAGCTATATGTATATATAATATATAAATTCAGTGTATTGTAGGGAAAAATCTGAATTTTATGTAATACAAATAAAAAATACAATATTTTTCATCACGTATCAGTACACATTACTTCTTGTATTAATTAAATATGATTAAGATTACTAGTAACCTCTATAAGTCTTCAAATTTAATATAACATAATAACAAACAATGGATTAAAGTGAGTATAACTTAATCAACCAAATCTATAATACCAATTATTAAGAACAATTGGTGTTTCTTCTAGCCACATCTTATAAATAAGTAAGCTTCAGCAAATCCAAAAGAATAAGCAACTACATTTCAAAACTGAAACGCTCCTTTTAATTTTCTACAATTCCATATGTTAAAATGTCTAAAGTGAATGGAAAAAAAATATCGCTTGGGTTCATTTGCAAACCAAAATACCATTTGAATGCTTTTTCATCCATTTTATGCACTGAAATATGATATAGGTAAACTTATGTACATTTTTCAGAAGCAATTCCTTTTGGAATATGTTTCAAATTGCTTGTGTTGATTGCATTGTATTGCTATTCTATATTTAATTTACACTTGAATATATTATTTTTATTAATTTTTTTACAGGTTAATAGGATCTTTTGAGGAACCTTTAAATTTTCTGTATTTTGGATTAGTTTTATGGGCATGCTATATATTTACAGAACAACAAACTATGGCAATTTTGATGATTGGGAAAGATTATTTAAATGCAGCTATTTTCAGCATCTATATCACATCTGTATCTCTAGTACTTAGTAGTGGAATTTTACGGTAAAACTTTTGATCCCATGTTAATTTATAAACGGTTGTTTTATATTTTGTTTCAGATCAATTAAAGGTTTACAGCAATGGCTATTTTATCTAACTTATGCAACACAGACACGTTATGCAGGTGCTTTTCTGAATAGACTATTTTTCATTAATCCAGCTTTGCATGATCCTTTGCCATATGATGCGCAACGCAATTGTACTACTATGAACCTTATCGAAACTGCAAACTTAAATGGAGCTGCCAATGCTTATTGTCGGTACGTTAATGGTCAAGCATTTTTAACAGAAAGATACGCAAGAGATCACACAGATGTCATTTTTAATGGAATTTTGGATTTTGAACTTAATATTGGAATCACTTTCGCTTTTGCAGTTGGGATGATTGTTTTTAATTTGTTTTTATATCTAATACCTATACCCGCTTTTATTAAAGCAAAATTTAGAGAAGAATGATAATGACTATTCATACTTCTTTATGAATTTAATATTGTGCAATGACAATGTTTTTGTATTATTAAATTTTAGTGTGTGTTTTAATTAATTATTTATTTCAATATTTTGGTTATATTTTAAAGTCTTTTAGCTTATGTGCTCTCGATACTGTTATTTTGTAGAAACGAGTATTCTTCAGCTTTCATTGTGGTGGTAATTTTATTATAATTGTGTTTGTATGAAATAATGGAGAAAAAGCAATACACTTCAACAATAAAAATGTTCGGTGACGACATCTAATAAATTAAGAAGTCTATAGAGAAGATAGAAACCTGTGGAAGACTACTAAGGATTATGTAGTAGTCATACAGCATGTGACACACTAAATTTTGTAAAAAGTTAAAAGAAAGGTAAAGTAGGTTTAAACTCTAGGAAGTTCTGTTGAGATTTACTTTTACAAATGTTCTAGAAAATACCCCATAAGAAAGTTAATGAAATTAAGTGTCCTGAATTGGTTAATAAATATAGATACAGTTTTATACTAGCTGGAGTTTTACACTTTAAAGGTATAAAGTAAAAAAAGAACTATATGCTTTGACTATTATCCCAAGGGAGAATTAGAGATAGGGCGGGGTTGAATTTTCTTAGTTAAATAAAAGAAAATGTAATTTTAAGTTGGACGCCACTGTATCTAACACTTATTATATAATTTTGAAGGGCAGAAACAGAAAACCCTTGATTGTTTTTTAATTCTTATTCTTTACCAAGATTCTTGGATAAATAAGGCATTACAATATATAAGGTAGGCTTGTCTCGATCATTTAGATGAATTTCCCAACAAACAAAAAATAAGACACAACTCTTAAATTGCCAAAACATAAAAAAATTGCCAACATAATGACATATTTCAGGTAGATAAATAAATATGCTTTGTCATAATAACACAAAATTCATATTCAACGAAATCATCAAATATCACAGGTTTTTGGTTTTAAGGTGTTAAAACAGAAGTTTTAAATAGTTTGCATATTTACAAATTTATCAATTCAATTATGATTTGTCAGATCTGGCATCACTTACATATTTATTTCCAGACCTTTCATAAAATACATTGGCAAAATTTTAAATTGCATAATTGGAATGTTGATTGGTTCTCTACTTTTATACTAGGCAAATTCGTTGCAAATCATCACACAAAGAAATTTATTAAAACTTTATTAGTTCGTCCTCTCACAAATGAGAAAGACAAACAACAGAAAGCTCAAATTAGAACAAACTATTTGTTACAAATTTTGAACAGAAATTCATTTAAAATATCTGAATCTAAAGAATTGAAATTTTGATTACAATTACAGTTTCACAAAAAAATTTATGAACTGAAATGATGGTACTTTTAAATCTAGTTGGGTTAATGGATGTATCGACGCCTTAAGCCTTAAAGGAAGTTGTTTAATACAATACATAAATTCTTTAACGAATTCAGCAACAATAAAACACTCACCTTTAACAGGAAGTTGTGGATTATTACCCTGATGAAACTACTCTGTCATGTTACAGGATTCTAACTAGGTGGAACCATAGAGTTTGTTATCATCAATTGTTCATTTTCGTTTGACAAATCATACTGCTTCAGACCAACATCTCTGGAGGGATAAACTGTATTGTTTCTCTCAAATTATTTTTGCGCTCTAAAAAACACGAATTAAAGCAGTCTAATTTTTAAACTAAATTTTACCATCAACGGCTCAACTACTACCATGTAGGAGAACAGAACAGGAGTGACCAAACTATCAAAGCAGTTCATAAGAACAATTTATACCGGGAAATCCTATCTACACGGAACTATGTAAAGCAAGACACATGTTTAACAAAAGCAGAACGGACCACCAACGGTGGAAAATAACTCTGGAAAAACCTTGAAATATTTGAGAGCAATAAAGTATTTACCTACAATAGCTAACGTTAAATGGCTATTTTAAGCAATTACCTTGAAATTTTGATGACTTTCACAAGATTTTGAACGTGTTATGTTCCTGAAGCATATAATTTGTTATTACAGTAAAGTATGGAACTTAACCTTAAATAGAATTAAAAGGAATTAACTGATTGTTTATTATTTCCAATCAGGAACTTAAATTTGCTATGAATATCAAAACTTATTTCAGATTGAAAATAAATAATTCAGCAAATTTTTTCATTCATAAAAAATTGTTGCACTGAATAATTAATATTTTTGGGACTGTCAAGTGCCGCTATATTACATTGCATAAATTCACCAGGAACCGCGCTTTTTCAACTCCTCAACAGCATCAGATAAGGCCACTGCCTTGCAGAAATTTTGGTTTAATCAAATAATCAGTTTTAAACCAAAAAAAACAATTGAATTGTAAATGAAGGTATATGTGTTTAAGATAGTATCAGTTGTTTCTTTGGTAGTTTTTTATTAAAAGGCTGAATTGTCTTTTTCTTTCTTTGTTTTAAAAGATCAATGACAGTGATATCACCGCCAACTGACTGACCGCTTGCTTCTTTTACGAACAGCGACCGTTGTTTTCTTATTGTATTAGTTCCCACATTTACTATGTTATTGACATCGTCAATAATACTATTATTATTTTCTTCATCACAATTTTTCTCATTAGATTCTCTTTCAGTAATATCATTAGAACTATTACTAGTAGTTGTGCAATTAATATCACAATTATTTTGCAATTGGAAATTCTCCTCATTAATAAATACAGAAGCTTTCCAAGACTTAAGTCACGACTATCATTACCGGGTACTTCACTATCAGTCAGAAAAATATATTGCTCAATGCATACATTGTCGTCAGTAGTATATTGCTGATCAATAGTAATTTCACAATTACTTTGATCTACAACATTAATAACGTCGATTTGAGGTATTTCACATGTATTCACAATTTCAAAATTTTTAACTAGGATAAGATTGTCATAATCAATTATCTGCTCCTTCAAATCGTTGTCACAATTTATGTTTCCGGCAATTTCAGTGGTTCACTGTATTTCTTGTTAGCCCATTCATTAGAAATATTGTACTGACCCATTTGCAAATTTTCGACAAATTTATCTAAAGTTTTATTTATAATGCATACCACAAACTTCAGAAGCCAAAGTAGCCAAAAGTTAAGACTTTACAAAGGTTTTCCTATATCTTTCTTGACATGTTAAGGGCATGTATTTGTTTTCTAAAGATAAAACATTCGTTGTTTTCTAACGATCCAGAACTAAATCACAATGAAACAGATTTTCATTTAAACGTTTTCTGATGGCAAATATATGTTAGGATGGAAATCCCATTGAAATAAAAAAATAATAATTACATGAGTTATGTGAAGTTTTCAATTGCCTGCATCTATTTGCTTTAATAGCATAAAATTGATTATCGTGATCAATTGTAGATGACACCGAGTTAAATTCAAATTGAGAATTAAGTTTTCAAACTAATACGGTGTTAATAATTGTGCATATTTATACTGAAATTCTTCAGCTTTATAATGACTGCTTGTTTTCCGTTTTATTAAATTGTTGGCAACGTGAGTGTTCTTTTTATTTTGCAAAAATTTATAAATCGCAGCCAATTTTTCTACGAAATTTTCTAAAAACTATGTTTGTCTAGTACTGATTTTAATTTAGCATTTATTCCTTCAAGACGGTTATTGGTAATATTCATAAAATTGTTGTGTTTAAAGCCAATGAAGGGACACCATTCTTTTATACTAACCCAACTGTCATTCAAATAATTAGCAACTCTTTCGTTTTTTGCTTTAACTTTTTCAAAAATGTTAAAATACGTCGTCAGACTTTCAATATACAAGTTTTTGGAGCAATTCATGTATTATTTCCTTAGTACTTGCCGCGAATTTAAATTTTTCAAAAGTAATTTCTCGTCGAAAAATTTGTGAGACATGGAATACACAAATATGTAGTGTCGTATTTGACATACATTGTTCTTAGCACTTCTCTTTCAATTATATCTTTTTCGGTCATTATGTTGATTATATTTTATATATTTATTTATCCATTCATAGGTACACTAGACACATGTACAGTGAACTAGGAACTCCAATAAGAAGAGCTTCAGGTATGCTGATTTACAAGCTCTCATAAAACTATACAACAAAACAAACAATAAGCCTTATGTAGCATTAATCTATTAATAAAGCTAACAAAATTTGCTTTTTAAAGCTCTCCTTGCAGCTAACTTGAAAGAGTGAATAATCTATATATAAATAGCGTAAGTGGTTAGTTTGTTCCAATTTTAGCTTCAATATTATAAGAGCAATATACACATATTATACATCAAAAAATTCAGCTTCTAGCGTAGATTTGCCAAAAACTATTAAAATTGGAAAATATTGTACCACTATGGAGTTATGATATGTCAAACATGCAAAAACACGCCATAGAGATAACATTATAAATTTTAAGACGCTGCACGCACGTTAGCACTAGTATTTATTGAATATGAATGGAGTCATGTACAAAAAAGAACATTGGAATTTTCTAGTTGAATGATAAGTACTAGATAAATCTTGAACATTCTTAAGTTTAACTTATGTGTTAGTGCCCTAGGTAGTACCATTTCAACTAAGTATGCAGAACATTTTGCAGTGGTTACTTGATATATGAGAGACGAAAACTGCAGTGTAGCTCTATTATGGAATTTGAGTATTGCTCTGGAGTTATAATGAGGTGTTGTGTTCCCTAGATTCCACGTTAAAAGAATATCTAAAACATACATTCTGCAGCACCTGTATTTTGTGTTTGAATAGTTATGATAGAAAGTTGTAATAAACCACACTGCAGTAGTCAAGATTACACAATACTAGACTGTTACAAAGTCTCTGTTTTATGGAAGGACCTAGAAGTAATTTGTATCTGTGCAAAATGTGCATTTTGTGATAAGCAATTCTGATTTTTGTATTAACGTGCTCTTTAAAGCTAAGTTGAGAATCTATAGTTACCCCCAGGTAGTTAGCATAATCACAAATAGGTATTATTGAATTATCAATATGTAGGTCAACAGTACGTCTCATTTCAGCATTGGTGCAGTAAGTTTTGGAACCAAGACAAATAGCTACAGTCTTATTTGCATTAAGTACCAAACCGTTATTGACTACCCACGAACTGACTGCGGCAAGATCATCGTTTAACTGATTGATAGCATAGTTAATATTGTAAATGTCTGTTGAAGTATGTCGGCATACATATGATATTTGCAAGCGGATGATAACTGTTGAGGTAGATCTGTTGTGAAGATTGCAAACAATAGTGGGCCCAGGATGATACCTTATGGAACTCCTTGAGCAACAGCAAGAAGCATGGATATTTGGTTGTTAATTTTGACTCACTGTGTCCTTACTTTTAAATAACTTGTGAGCCATTGTAGAACAATACCTTGAATTCCATAGTAAGTTAGCTTTGCTTCTAAGTGTATGGTTAATTACATCGAAAGCTTTACTAAAGTCAAGTAATACCAGGTATGTAACTTGTGCTGTATCTATTGAACTACTAAGATCAGATAAGACTTTGGTCAATGCTGTAGCAGTACTATAGCCTTTACGAAAACCTGACTGATGTGTAGGTAGTATATTATGATTAGCGATATGCTGAGTTATTTGAATATATACCAAATGCTCTATAATTTTGGATATGTAACAGATAGTATACTTATTGGACGTAGGTCTGCAAAGGTAGTTGCTAGTGATATTTTCGGAATAGGTGTAACTAGCGATTCTGTCCATATAGTAGGAAAGGAGCCATGTTAAAGTGAGAAGTTAATGGTGTCTGTAATCACATCAATGCTATATGGCATTATTAACAATAGTATCTTCCTGTCAATTCCATCTTTACCCTCTGCATTAGATTTGAGTCTTTTAATAGATTTCCATACTAGGTCTGTTGTAACTGGCTGAAAACTAGCAAGGCACGTTCCAGGTGTTAGAAATTTATTGATTTCAATTGCAGGCAAATATCGTCTAGGGATATTTACTGACATATGTACCTCCTTGAAGGTGTTAGTAAACCACTGCAAACTATCTTTATCATCAGACATCAAAATGCTCACACCTATAATATTGTTTTCACCATTGCCATAAATGTTTAGAATAATGTAAACTACAGCTTTGATTGCCAATAACTAATAGGTAACATCCACAAAAAACTTTTCTGGATATGCAGCTAATAAGTCGATCACTTCTTTAGATAAAAAACAAGCCTTTGAGTACATCATTTCCATCAATTAAAACATGACAATAACTAAAAACCTATTTATAACATAAATCGATTTTAAAAAATCTTACAAATTGAAGCTATTTTTTCTGAAACATTTTGTATGTTATTTTGACTTTCTGCTTTGCTTTTTTGCTGTATATTTCTCAAATCTTTTAATG
The DNA here is from genome assembly GCA_036346225.1 of Platerodrilus igneus. NCBI lineage: Eukaryota > Metazoa > Arthropoda > Insecta > Coleoptera > Lycidae > Platerodrilus > Platerodrilus igneus. Next base: position 6,207,563 of record JARFIW010000301.1, read on the forward strand.
TTACAGATTTATATATATATATATATATATATATATATATATATATATATATAATATATATATATATTGTTGATACTCGAAACCACAATAGTATATTGTGCAATGAGTGGGAAAATAGGATATTTCATACGAGTGCGATAAGATGATAAGCCACGAGTCGTAGGCGAGTGGTTTATCATCTTGTCAGACGAGTTGTACACAATACTTTTCCAACGACTTAGCTAAAAAATAAACAAGGTGGATTGTATAAAAATCACTTTTACAAGAAAATCTTGTTCTAGAATTGAGTGTTTTATACCACTCACCCATAATGGCAAAAATAATGGACTAAGGAGTATATTTATAAAAGCTAAATTGCACAAACAGAACGAATGTTATTAAATATATTTAACAAAGTGAATGATGGGTTATTTAAGAACTATTACCGTAATAATTATTTATTGTAATATTTGAACAATTGTTTAATACTAATAGTTGCATTGCTCTCTAAAGCACGAACTTCTGGTGGAGTAGAAATTAATATTTCATCATGATGAAAAATCCATATTTAATGAAAATGAACAACAATTTTAATCACTTTGCTAGTACAATATAACTAATTTAAATGTAATATAATGTAAAAAGTACTGATGCTGTAGATGTGAATTTATTTGTAGATTTGTTATTGTCACAGCCACCTATAACTGAGTATAAATTAAAGTATATTATATATGCGCACCAATCGTAGAGCGAGAATTTTCATTTCGTGTGAAATATATTTCGCACTAGTGCAAAATATATATTTTTTCTGCTAGTTGAGTGTGAAATGATACGTTTTTCAAATAGGTCGTCGGAAAAGTCATTTCCAGAATCTGATATAATAAGATGCACATATGCTGGACACAACTCTTCTTTTCTTAGTGTGCTAAAATGTTGAACATTCAACATTTCAATATATTAAACTTTTTGTAATTTACCGTTTTTGTACAACTCATAATTTTAAAGGAAATATGTAGTCTCCAAGTGGGGTTGTAAAATTCAAATATAAAATGTCTCAAAATCTTCCCACATCAAATTGTTTATTAATAATTAAGCAGCTACATGTTTCGAGGCTAATAAAATCCAAATAGAATAATACAAAACAACATCTAAAGATCTACTAATATGGTTCCTAAAAATTATGTAAATTTAAAATTATAAGATATGATATGAAATACTTACAATTAAGACATAAGACAAATAAAGAGTTTTATATATTGTATGTTAACACTAAATTAAAGAACTGGACAAATGTTACATGTTATTCAGAGTTAAAAACATCTGTATAAAGTTGAAATGATAGTGATTGGTTTTTTTACATCGTTTGCAATGTTTACCAAATGCAAAGCATCTCCCTACGTCAAGACTGGTTGCATTTCCTGCACTAAAAGGTACTAACTTTTGTTTTTGCCTTATTTTCTTTATTAATTCCTGCTTTCTTGTCCTGACAATAAATGACCTTATTAATTAATTAGTAATACTGCTTTGACCTGGTCTTGCAAAACCCTTACTCGATTTTTCGTAATTTCGTTGCTATGACATACCTCCACTGCTTTTAGTAAATTCATTAATTACTCCTGGCTACCAAAAAATCAAAACCTTTAATAAGCTTTTTAAGATCTTGGACAAATTGATCGACTGTTTCACCTTCTTTTTGTGCTCATTTATAGAACAAATATCAATTATAAATTACATCTTCTTTAGGATTCATGTACGTTTCAAACTCTTGAATTACCTTATTATAATCCTTTTTATCTACTTCACTTCGTTTAAAATTATTAAATATTTCAATACCTTCTTTGCTAGCTGTTTGAACTACTTCATGCTTTTTGAGTGTCATGTTCACTTTTTACTTCTATAATCTCTTATTGTACCTATTTTGATTAATTGTCAAACTATGCCATATTTTGTATGTAATTCACATTAGATTTCAATATGTATTTTTTAGTTAAATGTTAAAAGTTTTACATTATTTTTCATAATTACAAGTGACAGCATTAACCTTCTTGTTTACCGCTTACAACAAACTACTATCGTTCTCTATGTAGAGTCTCCACTCAGGACACTGTGAGTATGTATATAACAACCACACCCGCCTTTTACATCGTAGTTATGAAAGTACAAAAGAATACATAGAAAACGACACGTTCTTCCAGTCCAGTATTGGCTTGTATCGAAGATAAAGATAATAATACCGTAGCATCGGCGGTTAATGATTTAATGCCTATTATCCCTCTGAAAGTTTCGGGGCCTAAACATGAAGAGATAGTTTATGCTTTACTCAATACCAGAGCCAGTTTCTCTATGTTATGAACAGGTAGCAAATTAAATAGCTCAATAAAACCATTGATTTTTAATATCTGTGCGAATGAAATAAGCGAAGATGATGGGTCGATATTAATACATTTACAAGTTCAAGGAGTTCTACGAAATTCCAATACCTTTGTTATGAAAGGAGTTCGAGCTATAAAGAATGCTGACCTTCCACCAAATCTTACAAATTACAAAAAAAATGATAAAAAAATATCCATACTTGCATAGTGCAAAAGTAAAATCAGTTCAAAATGAAAAATAAAACATGATTATGGGATATGACAACCAGCCTGTTTTGTTCACTCTATATGATTGAGGATCCTAAAGAAATTGGACTCCTCACATTTATACAGATTGGGATGGTACATATCTGGAGTTAGAGTAGGAAACAGTTGTTACTTTGCTTGTGGATCATGTGAAAGTGAAAGCGATGATCATCTCCATGCAAACAATTTTTCTCCATTGAAGAAACGAGTACAAAGATTTTCATCACAGTCCCTCATTCTCAAGAAGGTGTGAAAGCTTTGCAATTGTTCGAAAAAGCAAATCGTTGGGAAATTTTTATGTTGTGAAAAAAGATAATCCATTTTACCTGAAAGCACAAATATGGCCATACAACGATTAAGTTTCATGGAGAAGAAAATAAACTGCAATGCAGAATTTGCGCGTCTTTGTTGTGAAACATTCCCAGCCTATATTCAGAATGAGTGCCTTATGCCAAAAAATATATAAAAAAAACTAGAATCTATTGAACGAACATGGTATCTGCCTTGGTTCTTTGGTTATCATGCTACGGAATAGCCTAGATAAATTTTTGATGTAATAGCAAAGACTGGAGTGAAGACTTTAAATGATTTTTTATTGAAAGGGGCGGACATGTTAAACCCCTTGCTAGATGTCTTAATGCAATTTCGCAGCTTTCCCATTGCTTTGACAGCGGATATAAAGTAAATGTTTCATCAAGTGAAACTGAACCCCCCCAAAGACTGGCCAAGTCAAACAATTTTATACAAAGGTATGAGGAGAAATGAACCACCACAAAATTATTACACGACAGTCTTATTTTTGGAGCTGCATCACGACTAGGCTGGCAAAATTTGAAAAAGTTGTATTCGATTAATCGAATTTTGCAGTATTCGCAAACCGATTAAACCGATTAATCGATTTTCTATAAAATATTCGGTTAATCGAATATTCGATTAATCGGTTAATCGAATATTCGATTAATCGATTAACTGATTAATGGAATAATCGAATATTCGATTAATCGATTAACCGATTATTCGATTGTTAACAAATTTTTTAGTTAACTAATTGCCTAGTTCATTAATCGGTTAGTCAATCAATCGTATGGCTGTCTAGATAATCTATTAATCGACTAACCGTTTAATCGACTAATCAACTAGTCAAACAAATTATTTCTAACCAAATAATCGTTTATCACTATCGTGCGGGGTGGTCAATTACAAAATCCATCAAGTCGTGTTTCATTTCATTTTCAAGTATCCTCCATCCAATAGCAAGATCTTGTCCTGAACTTGTACTATGTGTGGTTGTATTTTTGTCTTCCCTCACGTTATAGCTTGCACACATAGGAAAAATAGAACTTGGGCTCTATATACGTAATACAAATAATACGACTATAATTTAGTTAGGTATTATAAGTTCAAGTTAGAAACAAACTTACAATATCATTTTAAAATTTGTTACGTGCCAATCGGCACTTAAACACTGTATTAGGTTAAGTTGATGTACGGAGGTTTCGCGCCATATATTCAAAAGACGCGGTGCGCGGAATTTTAATAGACTAGGCGTGTACTTCCGTTACGTCATAGTGAGTTTGCGCAGATCGCGCGACGCGGGAGGATATGGACGAATAATTTCGCGCCGATGTAAAAAGACAAGGAGTGGGGACAAAGTGGTGAGAGGTTTCCGTGACGCTTGAACGTGGGGTTTGCCTTTGTTCTTCGAGTAGTGTGGACGCTTTGAGGTATCGTATCGTGCTTATCGTATCTATATAGACTTCCTTTGCCTAATTATCTTTGTCTGTTGCCTTTACCTAGTATTCCTGCCCATTCCCTGCATAGGTAGGTAATAATTTGAGAGCCGTAAGGCGTACCGTACTCCACGACCCGAGATGACGAGTCACCATCTTCCATTACTCCGGGAGGGAGCCCTGATGGACTTGGAATAGAAGTCAACTTTGACGCAGGGACATATCCATGTGAGTAATTATTGTGCTATCTTTTGTCCGACATTTATGTATATTTTTCCGATAATTACGTCTTAAATTTATGCATTGGTGACGCCATTGGTAGATGACCGCGCCCCAAATCTGTATAAGGTTCGCGCTTTCATCCGCCAGAGGCGTAGCCCGCTTTTCTCATTGCGCTTGCGCGATGTATTTATGAACTCTTAAACTGTATTACCGACTTTGTAACTGTATTTATCAACGTACTTCGTAAACTGTTTTATCGACTCTTTAAGTGTAAGAACTATCACCATATAAATTGCAATAAATTATGAACTTGCAGTTTAATAAGCAACAACTAAATTATAAACTATAATAGTGGACCCACTCAGGTAATCGGAAATCGCACAGCTATTAATACAGGCGTTTCCTTACTATATTATTGTACACTCACGTAGATAGTTGATTTTAATCTATTCAAACCGAATTATATATACGTCACGGATCATGTTAGTCAATTAACACAATAAAAAATTATTCTTCCAATTGATTCAAGTCAGTTAATCAAATAACAGTGATTATAAGTGTTGTTGGATGTATTTCTAATTTATTTCACAAAAATATATCGTTTGTAATTTTGTGTACATGTCCGGTTCCTGTACACAGATCAGAGCACGCTTAAGTTTTATTTTACATGTTTCTACTGTTATATTTTTAATTTTACTAGAACTTTCGTTCTGTAAGGACTTGCCTCTTAATAGAAATAAAAACAAACCATTTTTCTTCTAACTGTATTTTATTTACCCATAATTTTTAATAAGTGTGTCCTATTGGTCGACTAATCGAATATTCGAATATTTGATTGTTCGATTAATCGATTATTCGATTAATTGTAGGCTATTATTTAAATTTCCCGCCAAGCACCAACTGTAAGCTATTATAAAGTTCCCGCCAGGCACCTACCTTATGATTGGCTCTTGTGACAAGTGGGAGCTGAAGAGGGACTGCGCACGCAACCAGCATTATTATTACTACGAATGTCCGGTGATCGAAAGCAACCGTTTTATGCTCGTCACCAGTACTTATTTTTATTTTGTGTATTATTCGGTTATTAAATCTGACAATTAGTTCTTTTAGTTTTATTTATTCTGCCGCTCGATCCACCCTACATAATCTATTATTCGAATATTCGATTAATCGAATAATCAATTTGTTAATCTTTAAAAACCGCGATTTTCGATTAATCGAATAATCGATTAATCGAATATTATTGCCAGCACTAATCACGACCTTGTTCTGCAATTTATGTCAAAAATTAAAATGCTGAGGTGTCTTTAAATAAATATTCAACTGCAGTAAAATCAACAACTCGTGATTTTTACATAGACAATTATTTGGGAGGGGCTTCCACTCTGGAGGAAGCTGTTTCTACAACAGCAAAATAACTAAAATACATTCTTCTGAAGGTTTCGATATAGTCAAATGGAATAGCAAATTTTTAGAACTTTTAAAGTTTATACCAAACGAAATTCAGTCAAAATGGCAACAAAAAAACTTCGTTTAAAAATGAAGAAATGGAATTGTGACGAAATACGGTGTGATGCATGTGTGAAAGGCATTTCTTAACATTTCGATCCACCAGCTTGTCCTCACATGGAAGGATGTTATGAGTGTTTGATTGGTAGTGCTAAGAAGATACGCTCAAACTAATTAAAAGGTCGAACTTCAAAAGAAAGTGTTTTACGAACTTTGCTATATGAAGTAATGGACGTTATGAATGACAGACCACTAACATATGCCTCAATTGATCCAAATGATAATAGGTGTCTTACACCAAAACATTTTTTGATAATGAGTTGTTTACAAGCCCCGATTTTACCTGGAGTGTATTCCAACAACAGATAAGTACAAATCCTCATGGAGATACTGTTAATATTTGGCAAATGAATTTTGGAAACGGACTGACGAGTGTCTTTCAGTTTTGATGATTCAATGCCCGAAATGGAGGAATAGAACAGAAGCTATAAATGTAGGCGATGTAGTCATTGTTAAAGACGACTTAGTGCCAAGAAGTTCCTGGAAACAACGGGATCATCGTTAAAATATTTCCCGGAAAGAATAAGCAGGTTCGAGCAATTATGTGCGAGTTGCTATAGCAAAAGCTGGTAAAAAGATATGTTTCAAAGTTTATAAACATCCAGTTTTGAAGGTTACTCCTATTGCAGAAAGAATCGCGTATGAAGAACACTGGGAGGAGTGAAATGTTGCTGCTCAAATAAGTTAAATTGTGTATGTTTCTGTAGGTTCCTTTGACATGGCATTAAGTTATTAGTAACCATAGTAGTAAATAAACAAATGGCCAATTACTAATTTTTCAAGATCTTTGTTGGTTGTTTTGCAGAGAGAAATGGTCCAATCATACGAGCTGCAATAACACCAAAACTGGTCATTGAATTTTTCTCTTTTCAAAATAACCAACAATTTATATTAATTTTCGTTCAATATGCTCGAATTACTTTCCTAAAGCCAGAGAAAATTATTCATAACCATAGGATATTTTTTATGATATGTTTGTCAGTTTATTGACGTTATAAAATAAAAATTCTTCAAAAAGTTGATTAAATACCTGAACGAGTAGGTGTAATCATACTCGAGACCAGCTTGAATGAAATAAATTGGTCTTTGCGTAGAAGAAATAAGCATAAAAACAAGAACTGTAGTTCCAACATTAATATAATGAGTTAAATAAGATGGGTGTAATGTGCTGCATGTACAACTGTCGTCCTATTAAATGGAACCAGGGAAAGTACTTGTGTTATCATGTGATTTACTTAGGTTAACAACATGTTTGCTTATCTTTTGCAGAGAATATAAAATGAGTAGTACATTGTAATGAGGAATACTATGTTGCAGAACAGATTAAACAATTTGCATAATGATGATTACCTCTTATTCTACTTAACGGATTTTGAAAATCCTAACACTAAATAATGTGGACAACACAGCCGTATCTAAAAATAATACATTTAATAAGGAAATTGGTAAAGTTTCTTATTTACTATCTTCATCATTAGGTATTCAGTCTTGGAACTGGTTTCCCTGAAATTTCCACAGTCTGCATCTTTCACAAACTGCGTGCAATAGTCTGATCTAGGTCTACTTCTACCTCTTTTTTCCTATCTCTGCTTGTAATATATCCCGCACTAGTTCCCAAAAATGCCTTAGAACGTATTCTGCTCTTCTATTTCTCCTATTTTTGTTTTGTTTTCCACAAATATCTTTATTCCCCTATTTCGAGAACCTCTGTTCTTAACTTTGCCTGTTCATGCTATAATCCTCATACATTTGTAGCACAACATTCCAAAAGGCTTCTACCGTTTTTGTCTGCATCCCCTACTTCCCTATTTCATAAACGTACTGTATTGTGTTTCACACATACGCTTTCAACAATTTTCTCTTTGTTTCTATGTTTATTGTCTTGAAACATGGCCGCTGCTCTCTCTTGTTAGATGTAGTTTGGTTCTCCTTCTATTGTTTACAAATATATAACCTATTTCCAGGAAGTGTGAGGAAGGTTAAGTAGACTGTGGCTACCAAGATTGCAGAGCACTATTACATTTGCCGGCGTCGCCGTGGATCAATGTAGTAAGTGTAAGACTACGGATCCCAAGGTCCTGGGTTCGAATCCCGACACGGCCGACTGCTTGAAAAATGGCAGGTAGGCATTTTTCACAAAAATTACGCCCTCGTTCGGATGAGAGGTTAAATGGAGGTCCCGTGTGTGAGTGTTGTGACGCACGTTAAAGATCCCTACCTTGCCTGGAACGACAAGGGTTCGGCAAAATTCTAAATTTCCAGGCAACAAAAAACTCGCCTCCTGGTCAATGTAGTACCTTCGGGTGGAGCATTGCAAATGTAAATGCAATATATTACATTTGCCAAATTAATAGTTTTCCAATATATCCTTTTGAACAATCAAATTAGTTGAAAATATTTCAAAACCAACACCTGTGGTTGTTTATAATAATCATCAGATTTACGTGCAATTATTTTTTTCGTCATTAGGTTTTCCGTCTTGAAACTGGTTGGACCCATATTTTCACTTATCTGAGCTAGTCTATACTGTTCCCTGAAACAAAGACAAATATTAGTGATGTGCATCATTTCATTTATTGGCCCACATTCAAAATGACTATAATTAAAAACTTCGAAATTTATAGTTCTGAGTATGAGTACATTAAAACTTAACTTATTTATAAAGCCGCAGTCTAAGTACTTGAGGTTCTGCATTATAAATACAAATGTGACACTAGCAATGGCACGTCTATGATCAAGCGATGTCAGTCCATACATATTAATCAGGCAATTTTATGATTTAAATAAGGATAGTATCTATGCTCTCTGGTATAAAGAAACCTTACAAATCGGTTTTGCACTTTTTCTATATTATTAATATGTATTGCTGCTTGCGGTGCCCAAACAACTGAAGTGTTCTAAGTGAGACTGCACAATGATGTTAAGTAATGTTACTAGTGTTTGTATTTTGTTGAAATATTGTGTATCTTATAATAAAATCCTAGTGTTTTTAGTGCTTTGTTAATACAGTGATTATACTGCATGTTAAATTTGAGGTCTTTGTGGTAGTAGACACCATAATCTTTATGTGCATATTCACGCTCCAGAGCTACTTTTTCCTAATGAGTATACATAAAACACTAGTGTCATTCGCCTAGTCAGAGTCATGACAGCACATTATTTTGTTGAGGCTCATTCCGTTATTTTGACAGCACATTCGTAGCCTATCAAGGTCATTTTGTAGTAGTTCACAGTGTTGTTCACATTTTATAGTCTGAAAGATCTTCCTCACCATTGTGTACTAAAGCTAAAGAGCACCACTGTTCGGAAAACGAATGCCTATTTCCAGCTATTTTTGTTCATTTTATAAATTGCATTACAATCAAGTTGTGTTATACGAAGGGTGGCTATAGGTAACCGTTGCCTGGGGAATAAAAATAAATAACTTTTTGTTTTTTATGCATATATTGTCAATACAAGCCTTTTTTCACATTTAACTTCGAGCCAGTATTATAAAAATTTTCATATCATCAGCCTCCAATTTAATTATAACCACTGTTAAAGGTCATCAAGCCAATGTATCATGCCATAATAAACAACTTGGCAACATTTAATTATATTCAAAGGGATATGTAGCAGAGTAAGTTCCAGTACATATACCTTTTGTGGTCCTTAACGAGTCGTGATGAATATTAGTCATATAAGAAACATTTTAATTCATTAGCTTTGTAGTATCAAGCACTATAGTTTGCAGCTGATCATTTTCATTACTTATTGCTGGAAGCCAAAGTACTTGGTCTTGAGAAATATTCAAACACTGCATTACACTCCCGTTTCTAGAATTCTCTATCATTACGACTATTGTATCTACTTAAAAGTTTGTTACCTCCCTAAAAGCAGTAAGTTTTAAGTATACTCCGATAAATAAGTATTACTTAAATATATGAGAGATTAAAATTCTTTATTTACAAATCACATATGTATATCAATACTAAAAATTCCTGAAAATATATAATATATGCTCTTAATTACATTGTTTCAATCCTTTCATTATTTTTGAAATTATTGGCCATCTTAAAACAAAACAAACATAAAATCCATGAATGAAGTAGTAATATTCAATTTATGATACAGAAATCTGTCCCATAGGTTTTAAGTTAGGAGAAACTTCAAAAGTACATCCAGTAGAAGCTAAAACTTCTTCAACACCAACACCTTCAGCAATCTCAGTTAGAGTAAGGCCTTTTTCATTATCTACTTCAAATACACCCTGCAAAGTTTAATATAATTAACATCTCTAAAAGTCCTGAAACTACAGTAAATTACCTTGTGTTAAAAAACATAAAACTTGATACAAATCACTTTTAATCCACATTGTTAATAAAACAAAGACACATTCAAAGCAAATATACAACAAATTACGTTTGCAACCATTATTTTTGTAGACAGTAGTTTATATACAGCAGAACTCTGGATATTTATATATAAAGGTATGATATATTTGACAACAGCCACCTCTTATATGCGAGCCAGCCAATTAGGTACTTGGTAGTTGGGCCCATGCAACCTGGGGACCCACCTAACGTAACAGCTAATATTATATTTACATATTTGATTTATAATTTAAAATCGTACTATAAATTTTTAGTATGTAGTGCTGAAATTCGTAAGTAAAATATAATAGCAACAGTTAACTAGTGGTTGAACAGAACCCACTTGTAATGCTCTTTGGCACCACAAGCTTTATTTTAAATAATTAGGTGTTAGGGATTTCCAATCTTGTATTGGAATGTAATTTCCCATCATAATTTAGTTAGTATAATTAGGTTATGATGCATTATAAATAAATATAAATATTTTAACAAGCTTCAACGAAAGTGTGGTCATTATCTCAACCATGGGAACGTTCGAGAATGAGAGAAGTTTTTACATGTTCGTGTGAACAGATACCATGGCCTTGGCAGATTATCTTGGATTACCTAACTGAACAGATGTAGTGAAAGTTAGTGCGGGTGATGCAGTGAAATTACCTTTTGGAATTCATTGCCGTCCTTATATGTTTAATTATCTTTTTTTCACATGTTGCAGCGTATCTACGACCTTCACTGTATCATCTGAATAAGGCCAATGAACTACTACAACCCCCTGCTAATGCAGTTAGAAAAAAAGGCACATTCATCCATGCGACATTTGCCAAAATACAAGGATCGATTATTTAAATCTATCGTGAATATCTATATTGATAAAGGTAAGCTATTTCATACTACTGGTAATTATTATTCATTCTTGTATTAAAAAATCTTGAACTCTCCTTTTTTCTCTGAAATGTTTGGTGCAGACATTCTAGCGAGCTTTGGTTTACATGCTCGCAAATTTAACACTAGGGCTACCCGTTTATTTTATTATGAATATCACAGGACCAATTATGGGAGAGAAATGTGTATAATGAACAGATTGTCCAAATCCAGTGATTCATATTTATCTAATATTAATATATTTCATGTTTCACTTTACATTTTTAAATCTATTCTTAGAAATAAGCTGTAAACTGTATTTTAAATTTATTATTGTATACTTATTTTGTTTTATGTTCCTTACATCTATGTAAAGGTATTCTACGGTTAATAAACTTTATTATTATTATTATTATCTAGCTCGAGCTATGAGTATCCCCATTTCTTCAAATCACCCTTTCATTCAACCCAATCTGCGATTTCGCCGTCCGAACCATGTTCCACCACAATAAAGTTTTCCTATAAGTATTCCTGTCAATCTGACCTAATTTTGAAAGAGTTTGTGGAGCTATTGAAAATATTTCTTCTAAAAGTACCGGAAAATGGAATACCTGGTTGCATGAAGTGCATAGATTTTTTCACTCTTCTACTGTCGCTTCTATTTTCATTAAGAAACCTTTAGCTAATCGTCCACATCTCCAAATATCTGTTGCTTGCTTATCTATCATGGCTTTGGTGGATTCTGGTACTACTAATTTGATAATCGTGTAAAAATCGATATTTTCTTTTCAATATTTGCTTCTTTAACGGTGCCAATTCAATCCTTAGAATATTTCACAAAGTTCATACACAATACCCAGTCAAATTAAACCTTTGAACTGGACTATTTGATGGCCGTATTATTGGTCCGTTCTTCCTAGAAGATAATCTTCCTGGTGAAATCTATTTGGAGTAACTTGCAGAATAATATTGTTCCTACACAACAGGCATTGTTCAGCCCAATAATAATGACTCTGAAGACCAATTGCTATTTCAACAAGATGGAGCACCTGTTCGCTTTGCCTGTTTGACAATATCTTGAGTAAAGATTATAAGATAAATGAATTTGAAGGAAGAGCTATGTAGAATGGCCAGCTCCGCCAGATTTAGCATATTTTCCATTTCTAAAGCTACATAAAGACTAAAATTTAAGCAAAATTTCTTACATTCTTACAAGAATATGTCAACAGTATAAAAGTCTGCTCCGAGATCACTCTAGCAATGCTCTAAAATGTGCATCAATTCTCTTGAGTAAACTCTGTAATATGGTGTCGAGGGTCGCCAAGTTGAAAATTTAAAACACTCATGTTATTAACTCTAATGTAATAAGTTTATTAGTTTTAAAATAATACAGCACTCAATCCCACTTGCAATTTAAAATTTTGAGGATTAATGCCACCCTTTAAAGGTTGAAGTGGGAGAGTTCAAATGGGCTACAAAAATTTCTCCCTTATAAACAGAAGTTACATATGTAAACAATCTTTCTAAAAATATTATAAGGTGCAAAAAACACATGTTTAATTTTTGGTGGGTCATTCAGTATATGCCTACGTAGTCTTAAATGTAATATGCAAATCTATTATTGTATACGATTTACGACCATAAACACTAATGAAAAATGGTCTAAATGCATGCATTCTGAACTCAAACATTTATCAATATTCTGGTAAATATTACAAATACCAGATTTAACTACCATTGTAGATTAAAATTCACCACTTAGACATAAAGTAAGTTCCGAAAGTTTATTTTATTAAGGATGACAAAATAGGTTCAGAAATATTACTGATAATTTATTACTATAGGAAAAATCTATGAAGCAGAAAATAAATGAGAAATTTGTTGCTACTGAAACATGTCTATTCTAGGTTTTGTAATATTAATTTTAAAATTTAACAATTTATCATAATACTTTTCATGTAGTCTGTAGCACATTCACTCCACATTCACAACTATATACCATATTGTTCAAAGCTTGCACACTAATTAGCAAAATCAAGTTTTATTTTTTTAAACAAAATGCAAAATATAATCGGTAATAAACATAAATTTTAATATAAAACTAAATTACCTTTTCAGTTATGATCATATTAACACAATTTTTTCCTGTAAGTGGCAAGGAACAACTTTCCAATATTTTATGTGTACCATCCTTTGCAGTATGTTCCATGCACACTACGACTTTTGTTCCAGGTGCTGCTACTAAATCCATAGCACCTCCCATACCTTTAACCAATTTACCCTACAATATATGATTTAAAACATTCATTTTATATAAAATCAATTCTTACTGGAATCATCCAATTAGCAAGATCACCATACTGTGATACCTCCATAGCTCCCAAAATGGTTAAGTCTATGTGACCTCTATAAAATGTATAATAATGATTAATCATAACTATATAATGTACTTACCCCCTAATCATAGCAAAACTATCATCACTGCTAAAATACGAGGCACCTAAATTGTAAACAATTAGTTTTATTGTGTGCTTAAGAAAATAAATTAGTTAATATTTAATTAAAATCTAGAAGTAATAACCACTTATATAACATAAATATAAATTGATTCTTTTTGTAAGTACACAATTTTTTAATAATAAATTACAAGTTATAAACTCTGTTACGCTTTATTGTATAAGCTCCAAAATTAAGTTTCTTAATTTAGAGTTAGGGACTGTTTTTAGAATTCGAGAAAAATCTAAATACTGCAATTTTCGTTGATGCTGTGAAACCCGGGATTATTAGGGTTCACACGGGTCTTGATATCATTCACTTATGTTTGCGATCATAAGCCCTGACCTAAGGCTTTGTATGTGAGAAGAAGTTCATTTTCTCATAAACGCACGTGGAAGTACGTCAATCTCGGTTGGAGGGGAGACACGTTTAAGGTGAGAAACGCCGCATAGCTCGGCAATTACCGTACTGACTTCTGTGGAGTAAAAATTATTGTACTGTCTACCAGGTAGTGCTATTGTGAATGCCCGTTTCCGTTCCCACCCTTTTAACTCTATCCTTACCGTATCATCAGCGAGGCGCCGCCAGCAGGATCCACAACAGGGCTACAGCAGAGAACCGCCCCTGAGAAGAACATCGACGCCCATTTAAATCTCGAGGTAAGTGTTTTATAACATTATTTATTTGGCCAGGGATTTATTGGGAGGGTTGATCGTAATAACTCCCAGGAGGAAAAGTTAAACTTTATATTAAATGTGTGTATGAGATGATGTTTTTCTATATTAGAATCTATATGCAAAAACATAATTATTGGTATTATAGCTTATATTAGCTTTCAAAATGTTATAAGTTGACCAAAAAAATGTCAACTGATTGCGATGTTTTATTTAACAATATAAAAATTAGTTTATCTTTTTTCGAAAACAATTTCCTATCAATATTCGGGAGGGATAAAAGATGTCAATTTATAATAGCATGAATACAGTAAATACTCATGCTGAGTTGTAAACCACCAGGCAGAAATCAAATCACCTGTTTTTGTTTTGATAATTGATTTTTAATCTATACGTACTTAAGCAGTTATCTGTATTTTACGAGAAAGTAAACTTGAATTCTCTAAATGCACAGCTTAAAATATACATTTAACCTGTAATCCAAACAAGGACGTAATTTTGTAAAAATATTCTTCTCTGCTGAAAATCCAACCTCGGACCATATGATTAGATTAATTCATGAAACCGCTAAACTTCATATGCAATAATGATAGCATAATTATAAAAAACAAAAAGCATCTCATATAGTTTTAAGCAGTGATAACAAAATTTTATCGTATATCACATTTGACGCGATACTTTTAATCGATGAATTTATTTTCTTTTATTGTCCAACAGCAGCAGCCAATAACAGGACAAAGCAATTTACATAAATATTAGCAATAACAATGAAAAAACTGTTCCCTATTTATAGAATATACACATAGTTAACAGATACACAATAACTATACAGAACAAAGTGTACAGCATGCAGTATCCAATTTGATGCAGATTAAGCAATTTACTCAAGTTATTAATAAGAACCGACAATTTATATGAACCACTATTGTTATCCAACATGAATTCTTATTTTTTATTTTATTTATTTATTTATTTAAGTACGCTACAGAGTAACTCCAAATGGTACATAGAACATATTAGTAAATCAAACAACAGTCAACTCTCTTGTTTGACATTAAAAACGAGATTTAATAGTACTAATGCTATAGTGAAACACGTCATATACATTAAAATAACAATTGTAACATTTTAGTAATCTGTCAATAAATGCCTTGGTGCCATAATTAGTACGATGATGACTAATGTGAAACAAGGTGTCGCATCGGGTTTCTCCGGATGCAACTCTTAGTGTAATTAAAGTCACCTATTATAAATAAATGTTTAGTATACATATGACCCTGTTGGAAATAATCCAAAATGATTTCAAATCTAGAGGTTGATGTATGTGGAATGTATAAAACAAACACTATAATTGCGATGTTTGATAAGACACTTACAACCAAGTATATTAAAAGTGAGAGGCAACTATATCTAGAAGGTTCTTAGCTGCAAGCAGCACCCCACCCACCACTCATAGTCCCAGAAGTTATAAAGTTCCTATCACCCATATACACAGTGTAACTATCCATGCAAAAATATTCAGAACTGGAAATATCATCCGATAACCAAGTTTCACTTAATGCTACTAAATCACATTCATTGTCAGATATGCTAGATACAAATTCATGTATTTTATCACGTAATGCTGCGTACATTCTGATAATAGCATGTCAGCTACATAAATAGCTTTATTTACTTCATTGGCTGATGATTGGTGTTTACTTGAAAATTTAGAGGATTGTGAGATTCAATAAAGCGTCTTACAGCTATTTGTTGAGGCCAAAATGCAGGATCTAGCTACTATTACATAAAGCAGATGGAACTGAAATTTTAAAAGAACTATCGGAATCAAGATATTTCGAATTTAATTTACAAATTTACACATTATTATTCAACTTCTCATCATCCATACTGCATTTCAGTTGACCAATAATGTACGAAGGATACTCGATATGTATCGGGAATAGCTAACAAAACAAAACTTAAGGTGTGAAAACTTCTTTACTGTTTTTCAAAATATTCTCCACGATGATTGATACACTTTTGCATACGTTGGAACCAATTTTCATAGCATTTTTTCTATTCTGATTGAGGTATCTCCAAAACATGGGTTTTGAACGCATCAACCGCCTCTTTTGGTGTCGAAAATCGTTGTCCATGATGGACAATGGTTCCGCGCGGTCCGTTTATTTTTCTTATTTTTCCGAAAACTTGTGGCACACAAATGGTTGTATACCAAGCAGAATTAACTGTTCTTAATAAAAGATATGCAAGATCAGCAGCTGCTTTTATTGATATTAGTAAAGCTTTTGATTGTTCACAATAGCATACTTTTGCATAAACTTGACCATTATAGTATTAGAGGTACTGCAAATCAATGGTTTAAATCATACTTACAGGACAGAACTCAGTCTGTTAGACTCGCTACTCAATATAATACAATTCTATCGGATAAGGTACACTTAAATTTAGGTGTGCCCCAAGGTTCTGTCCTGGGCCCTATTTTATTTTTATTTTACATTAATGACTTTACATTTTCTATCCGTTATGCCCAGTGTATTCTTTTTGTTGACGATATCACTTTATATTGGGACAGTCCCTCGTTGTCGAACACTACAAGACCTTATTTCGACTGATCTTGAAACTGCACAAAATTGGTTTTGTATAAATAAATTCTCCGTCAACTCGAAAAAACATGTTGCATTTTTTTTTAGACCTCATAGTATTGCTGAAAATAAATAATTATTAAATTTAGTTACCTCTACTAAGTTCTTAGGTTTAAGCATAGATCAGAGCTTATCATGGTCAGAGCATATATCTTCTCTCTCTGCTAAATTAGCTTCTGCATGTTATGCCTTAAGAACTGTGTCCAGGAAATTGTCAGAAGAGACTGCTCTAAAAGTTTATTATGCCCTTTTTGAATCCAGACTTCGATATGGTATATGTTTCTGGGGATACACAATTTTAGATAAAATGTTTCTTATATTTAAACTGCAAAAACGTGCGATTCATATTATTTGCAACAAACCAAGAGACGAGCATTGCAGACCGCTTTTTAAACAACTCAAACTGTTAACCTATTTCTCTCTCTTTATTTTTGATACCATAATGTTCTTCTGCAAAAATCTACATACATATAGTAGTGCTAGTTCACTACATTTGTATAATACAAGGAACGGTAGCGACTACTATAAAATTACACCTACATCAACACTAGTTTACAAATCTATTATCTATATGGCCCCAACACTTTACAATAGACTTCCAAATAACATCAAATCTATTCAGAGCAATTATAAATTCAAATCGACAGTGTTGACATTGCTGCATGAACGATACTACTACTCAGTGGAGGAATTCCTTAATGAAGAGCTGTAGAGTAGACTTACTACTGGTATAGGACATGATACCTTTTTTTTTCACTTTTTCATATTGACTGTGATATCTTTTGTATATTTTCACATCTTAGACGATAAGATTTTATTAATTTTTCATATTCTGTGTAATAATTTCTGTAAAATTTATACACTACCATGTTAAATGGGTAAAAATAAATACTACTACTACTACTATATGTCCATTGAATTCGAAAAAACAGGCAACTACTTTAACGAAGTGCTTCGAGCACGAACAACTTTTGTTGGATTTCGTGCATCTTGGAAGACCCATACAGTCGACTGCTGTTTACTTCTGGTTCATACGAATAAATCCAAGATTCGTCACCTGTATAGATGTTATACACTGTATTTGATGCTCCGCAATCGTATTTTTTAGCATTTCTTTGCACCAATCGACACGAGTCTTTTTTTGAGCGATTGTCAAATTATGTGGGATCCAACAAGGACATAGCTTTTTCACAGCTAAATGTTCATCTAATATAGAATGTATACTTGTCATACTAATGCCTAGGGATGTCCGAATCTCACGATAAGTAATATGACAATCTTGCATTATCAATTCGCACACAGTATCGATGTTCTCTGGCACAACAGCCGATTGGACGACCTTTAAATTCATCCGCTAGCGAACCACGACCA
Organism: Platerodrilus igneus; assembly: GCA_036346225.1. Classification (NCBI taxonomy): domain Eukaryota; kingdom Metazoa; phylum Arthropoda; class Insecta; order Coleoptera; family Lycidae; genus Platerodrilus; species Platerodrilus igneus. Next base: position 6,226,080 of record JARFIW010000301.1, read on the forward strand.
CGATCGAATTCACTATACTAACAATATACACTGGTTTTAGTTGGAGCTTCTTCCCAAAAAGTCAAAATAAATCGATTCAGGCACTGTTGTGGAGAAAATCTACGTTGGAAATAGTAAAAATCATTGCACGAAAATGTTCACGAGTTAATTCCATTTTTTGGCCGAGACGAAATTTTCAACTCAATCAAAATAAAACAAATAGTGTTCATATGGCAAAACGTTATAAGTATGTATACTGTCAAAAATGTCAAACTTTAGGTTAGAAACGTTGAATCACATCTAGCAACACTAGTGTTGTCAGTTCCTAATACATATCGAGCACCCTTCGTATGCAAGGATTTTACTTTCATTCACATTTGGATTAACTCTAGTAAGATATAGCTGACTAAACCTTATTTTTCTTTGAACAGCAACAAATTCATTGCAGTCTCCTGCATTATTCTCCGATTGCTCAGTACATGCAGTATATAACTAAAGGCTTCCTATTTCTCAATATTTGAGATTAGGAACCTGTTTAATATTTGAATTCCTTTTATCAATATTGGCTTTAATAATAGATTTCTTATTAGGTGGTGGTTCACTGTTTACAGTAGCATATGATTTAACAATATGATTGGTACTTTGATTAGAATTAAGCAGTTGCTCATTAAGTTTATTGATTGAGCTATTACTAAAATTGAGAAAATCTGCAATTTCCCCATCTTCAGACAAATTTTGAATGCTTGTATCCATATCTTTATTAGTGACCACATTTACATTAACATTTTGATCAACATTGTTGACTTGGTAGTTTTTAGTTAATAACTTAACCAGTTCAATATTACTTTCTTTTAGATTTACTACTTGAGTCTTTAGTTCCTGAATTTGGTAGGTTAATTTTTCAGTCACAACCAATTGGATATTTAATAATACTGCTAAATTCATCACCTTTCATAAAATTAATCACATCTACTCCTAAAATATTCTTGCTGGCTAGTTTAGTAGAAACAGAACTATTAGATTTCACAAGATTTTCATCAATATCACAATTAAAAACATCACGAACAGCATCCACAATAGGGTTGCACATAGGTAAGTTAGAGCACATCTTACATAAGAATATTAATTCATCGCCATTTGCTTGCTGATATGTACCGAATCTATCACTACATGATGTATGAACTTTGTTATTGCACTTGCAACACTTTATAACTTTATTAACAACCTTTTTCTTACAATAAAAGCAGAAAATATTCTGCTTAGAATTATTAGACATTTCATTATCGGCCATCTTGAAATATTGCTACCTAATGGTGCCTTTATAATAACCAGTATTAATTAAAACATTTTTTAACAAGTCCACTTAAAAATCATAATTAGTGTAAACAAATTTAAATGTAATAAATTTTGTTTTAAATTCTCATCTCAATTCATGCTCCAAACATATCAGCTAATGTTCTTTTAAAGCTAACATATGAAAGGAGCTTTTTAGTAAACAAAAGAACAATATTTTCATTTCAATAGAATGTGTTCGTTGAGAGCCATTCTAATAGAAAAAGTATAAATTGGGCTTTTGAAAAGTAATACACAGTTGCTTCTAACTCATGAACAAAAGTGTCTGGAACCCTGCACAGCAGAACTTGCAACATTCCCCTCTTCGCATATAAGTTTTGTTCCGTTCAGTTGAACAGTTTGTCTTGTTATATGGCATTACATACATCTGATATAGCTACACAATTAAAACAGCTACATTCATAGAATTTCTAATGCGTAAGGAATGCATTTAACCGATATTTATAGATGTTTATATGGAAGACAGTTGACAACAATTCAATGAGCACATGGCCTATCAGAAGTCTTGGTTCTGAAGTCGATACTTTGCATACTTCCAACAAGCTGTTACGTGTTAAATTGACACTAACTACCCGAATGAAATTTATCCTACCAGGAGACGTAACAGTAATAATGGTGGTTTTAGTAAGTTATTATTTTAAATATTTTTACATAGTGTATTAATATTGAACGAACGGTTCGTTTTATGCCTATAAACCCTCATATCATTTATTACCTATTTTTCACAAGAAATCGATTTGTGAAAAAATATACAGGATGTTCCATTTGAAATAACAGAATAGTTACATTTAGGGTAAAGCAGTAGTCCTGTGCTTTTTGGAAAAGGTTGGTACAAATTTTGTAAGACGACTATTATTGAAAGTCGGTGGTGCAACAAGACTTGAAAATTTTTGATTAGAACCAAAACAACACGACTCCAAAGTTGACTCATTTTAACATTAAAGTGGCAATATCTCCAGAACGGTTACACTTAGCCACCTCAAAATTTTAATTGTAAAAGCCACGGTGAATCCGAATATGAAAAATATCCAGGGTGTTCCATTTAAAAAAACACAAGTTTGGGTCAGCATTTGTTTGTGAATCACACTGTATGCACCTAAATATTTTTAAAATGTAGGTACAATGATCATGTAGCATCATGCCCAAGTTAGTTTTAATACCTCTAAATAGTTACATAGCATTCCTTCGTGCATGCAGTAAACTCCCCCCTGTATATACAAGTTCTTACAAATCCCTAAATCCAGAATACAGATTATTGTTATTTTAAACTTGGCTTTTCAGTTTTAATCATTTAAATTGGATAAGTTCAATATTTTTAATATTTGTTACAATGTAATTGCATTTAATTTTGTTTCTCACAGTATAGACAGACTTTAATTTTGTTAAAGTACAGGAAAAGATCATAAATCGAGTTTTTTTTTATTGACTTGCATTCGATTATAGTAAACAATATCGAGGCGGCTCTGTGGCGTAGTTGGTATCTGTGTGACTACTACGCCCAAGGTCCCGGGTTCAAATTCTGACACGGTCCGCTTGAAAAATGTTAGGCGAACATTTTTTTACAAAAATACAGCCTCGTTCAGATTAGAGGTAAAATGGAGGTCCCGTGTGTGTGTTGTACGCACGTTAAAGATCCCTACCTTGCTTCGAACAGCAAGGGTTCTGCAAAATTCCAAATTTTTCCAGGTAAAAAAAACTCGTTTCCTGGTCAATGTAGTACTTTCGGGTGGAGCATTAGAAAATCGCATGTAGAGTAAACAATATCAGCAAACTATCAACCATGCAGTAAATGGTTTAGTTTGTTTTTTTTCGAAATTTTGCATATTATGTTTCGGACAGCAGCAATAGTCCTCTCATTATTTTCTACATTTTGTCGACACAATATTTTTGGTAAACTTTAAGTAATTTTGTTGGAATATGAGTTTGAATATCTTAATTATCTAGTTGCAGTAATCGTAAATTTGCTTTGGGTGTGATATTGATTTATTATTCCGATGGGATCATAACTCTGTACATTAATGCAAAAGTGAGTGATATCAAGGGAAGCTATCTGTGTTTCTTACGTTTCACATGTCTTTTATATCTTTAAGCCTGGCATATTTTTAAAAATAAATAAATAAATCATTCAGCAAATGTCTAAGTGTTGGGGATCCAGGGTAACCCCTTCACATACCACTTAATCCCGGTGAAATAGGGCATATCATTAGTAAAAACAGAAGGGGGACCGAGCTGTATCTAGATTGTGAAAATTTCTGGGAACGGTGTAGGCTAGCTCAGAATAGAAATCAGTGAAGATACACGTCCAACCAGTTTCAAAATGGAAAACCTGATGTCGAAAAAATAATTACACTTAAATCTGATGATTATTATAAACAACTACACGTGTTGGTTTTGAAATATTTTCAACTAATGTTGATTGTGTGAAAGGATATGTTGGAAAACTATTAATTCGGCAAATGTTCAAGTGTTGGGATCTTGGTAGCCGCAGGTTGCTTACCCCCATTCACATACCCTACATGTGATTTTCCAATGCTCCACCCGAAGGTACTACATTGGCCAGGAAGCGAGTTTTTTTACCTGAAAAATTTTGAATTTTGCCGAATCCTTGCTGTTTCAAGCAAGATAGGGTTCTTTAACGAGTGTGACAACACACACACGGGACCTCCATTTTACCTCTCATCCGAACGAGGGCATATTTTTGTGAAAATTGCTCACCTAACATTTTTCAAGCGAGATTCAAACCCGAACCTTGGACGTAGTAGTCACACGCATACCAACTATGCCACGGAGCCGACCCCCTTCACATACCACTGAATATCGAGGAAATAGAGTATATATTTATAAACAGTAGAAGGGGAATCGAACTGCATCTAACAAGGAGGAGCAGCGACTGTGCTCAAAGAAAACAAACATAGAAACAAGGAGATAATTGCTGAAAGCATGTGTGCAGAGCACAGCACAGTATGTTTATGAAATAAGGGCAGTAGGAGAAGCAGACAGAAAAACGGTAGAAGCCTTTTGCAATGTTGTGCTACAGATGTATGAGGATGATAGCATGGGCAGACAACGTTATTAACAAAGGGGTCATAAAAATAGTAGGGGAATAAAGATACGAGGAAAAAAATAATAGGAGAAATAGAAGGGCAGAATATGTTCTAATGCATTTTTGGGGAATAGTGAAAGATATATTACAAGCAGAGATAGGAAAAAAGAGGTAGAGGTAGACCTAGATTAAACTATTGCATGGAGATATTGAAAGATACAGACTGTGCAAATTTCAGGGAAATGTGTAGGTTGGCATAGAATAGAAAACAATGAAGGCACATGTCTAACCAGTTCCAGGACTGAAGATCTTATGAAGACGAAATCATACACAAGACTTGAAAAAGAAAAAAAGATACCAATCATACAAGAAACAAAGAAAAAGGATTCATTTGAGGTCACAAACCTTACACAGCATACCAATTCAAGACAGGAGAAGTAATAAGAAATAACATTATACATAAATAAAGTAATGATTACTGCAACCAAATAACCAAAATACTCGAAACTACAATCATCCAATAATCATTAGATTTAATAAGAGATATAAAAAAGGAAGAATCAATAATGATATAACCTCTGTCAACACTAATTTCCTTCAATAGAAAATACATACCATCAGTGCATTTAAAACAGAAAGTTGTGGAAACCACCACAACCAATTAAACAAAAAAATAATTAGTGAAGTTGATGCTAAAACATTTAGAAAGTTTTGAAAAGGTAAAAATATATAATATTAGAAGTTACTACCAGCTTACCAACAGATACTGCAAAACTGTAAAAAATTATAAAAGTGATTATTGTATAATCTTTACGAAATATGAAATAACCACAAAAAAAACTATTGTTCCAGATTCACTTTTTATGTAAAAATCAGTCTAATTTTTCCAACTCTAGACTGCATTGAAATAAGAAGTCTTCTATTTCATAAACAAGAAATAAATACCAAATAAATGACTTTGTATCTTAGTCATAGTGAGGAAACATGAAAAGATAACTCAAAATTTTTAATAAGTTGAAATACTGAATTGGCTTTTTAAGTGTCACTTAAAAAATCAGGCAATTAAACACTAAAGACTAATGAATCATATGGCTTGGATGTATAAGCAAGCAACAAAGTGTCTTCTGTAAATCAAGTCTGAAATCCACCAAGCTATTGATGGTAAATCCAAAGGCAACAAATTCTTCGTCAGAATATTACTCAACGGTATTTTATAATTTTTTTAAATTGATTAATAACTTTTATTTTGTATATACAGCCATCAACTGTAAAAATTTGTCTTGTAAAACTTTTGCACCTTTAAAAGAAATAAGATTATTTAAAAAGTACACCATATACCCAAGTACAAAATTATGACATTAGAATTTTATATTACATCTGACTACATTATAATTATGGAAGAAAAAGGAAAAATAACTATAGAAAGAAAGAAACTTTTTTCTTCAGCAGTTTGTTTCACAAATACAACAAAAATATAATTAGTTAAGGCATACTTATTCTTAAGTAAAAATAAACTCCAAAACAATGTGATATCATTGATTCGCTTTACGTGACTGTTATACAAGTCTCCAAAACAAGGAAGATTAATGGTTTGTTTGCATCATTAACATATGAAATCAGCAATCATGTCATATTTCCACACTAGCAACATCAAACCAGATTGGTGTTGTCATCATAATTAGATGACATTTAATATTAAAACATTGGTGCTAATAAAAACATATATCATTTTATATTTTGTTATGCTTAGTAGATAACCCAAAATATGTAAAAGATAAACCAGAAAGTATTGGTTTTGCCAATAATTACCATAGCTACAATTAAAAATGCAAGTTTATCTGAAAAAACTGGAAATGGCATGGCACTATCTAATCAGAGTAATATTTACAAATGTTTTCATTTGAGATAATGACAATGCAAGACTTATGTTGTCATATAACTGATATAAAAATATAAGAACTTGGAGACAAATGAATCTTAAGAAACAAGTCTAAATGCTGTTTACTAAAAGTGTTCATAAATACCCCATGCAAATATTTTAACCTTTTCAATTATTAATAATCATCTTTAAATTAAGCTGCCTAAACTCACGATCAAAATTACATCTCTTCAAATATTTGGCAAATTTTTAACTTTTTATATTACACCAAGGTTAACTTTTATAATGTAAGGTTCCTCAAGTTATAATCAATTTTAAATTAATAAATGATTATGCAATAACTAACATATAGCACAATTGTCACATCAAGTACAGTAGAAACCAAGAAAGAATATATCTACGCCATCACTTGTATTCATATGAATTAAGTTGAAAATTTTAAGTCAATGTAGTATTTATATTTAGTTCATAAAGACCAACTAAATAATCCGATTAGCTGGTTTTCGTTAAGCTTCAGTCATGTGCAAAACGTAACGAAGCAGGGTTGCAAATAATATTTTATTTTCACACATGTAGTTACTTTGACCATTTTTAAATTGGTGGTCTAAATGTTTTAAGAGTTCAATGAATTCAATTAAAATAAAATTCTTTTTCAGAAATTTAAGTTACACCTATTAATCTAAATAGAGAGGTGCAGTAACTGTAATATAAACTATTACCTTCAGCTGCAGTTGAAATTTTTCTCAAGACCAAAACTGTAAGAAAACGAGCTTTTGTTTTTTTGATATTTTAATAAAATGACATTTTTACAAATCAATTAAGTTAATACTTTTAAAAATTTACAAAGTATATTTCATTTACGAAAAAACTAAGAATGGTATCCCATTTAAAAAAAAAGGAATGCAATGTAAGTTTTATAGCAAAAGTAAGTTTATGTTGTGATTGTTATATAAGGTGTTTGGAGAGGAATGATACATACATTAATATGTTATAGTAATGTTCATTTTAAACAAAAAAGTTTATATAAACATGTGTCCAATTTCCAAGGGTTACTGAGATAGTCATTTTAATGAGTAACATTTATACAGAAAAATAAAGCGTTAATTTTAAAGAAATGGTTGGAATACATCTACATCCAAACCACGTTTCCTGGTGCCCTTTTATTTGTGTAGCACTGGCCACAATGTAAGCAATTAGTTCATCTAGTGTGTTTACTTTTTCTTGATAAATACAATTTTTCAACCATTCCCATAACCCTAAACCCAAGGAAATTGAGTCCCAACTAGCCAATTTATCGGACCACCACTTCCGATGCACTCTTCTTCAAATGTTTAATGTAGATACTGTAACGTGCATTTTTATTAAGTGTAACATTTTACGCTCTTCTCAAATAGTAAATACCTTTCCGCAATTACTATTTCTATATTTTATTTATAATGAGTGGATCGCTGTTTGTATAAAGGAAATACTTCCGCATAGGTTTCAGAATTGTATGCAATTTAATTCGCGTGTATTAATTTTAAAAGTAGTTTAGTTGAGGATTGATTTTCATTCATAAATAAATTGCGAGGAACGAATTTAAATTGGATTATTCGTAAATTACTTTCTCAACTTATCGGAAATGATAAACCGCGGTAATTAATTATCTAGATAGGAGTGCTGCATTCTTTTATTTGGATGTTCCTTATGTGGATATACAAGTTTAGTTGATAGGCGATAAGTGGTTGTAATAACAACGGTTTTATATCTACAGACGAGCAGTTGTCGTTTGGTTCTTTTGTTGATATACATAAATAACTTTGAAAAGTACTGTTTCCTTGTTGCTTTAAAAATAGTGAGAATTAATGCAGTATAAATTGTCGAATTGTGTTTTTAGTTGGCTTTCTTGTGAAATGAAAAGCTGTATATTAACTGTAGCAGTGTAGTTCTGTTTACCATTTGAAGGAAATATGCTTGATATGTAACGTGTTTGACGTGCTTGTTTACGGAACACGGACGGGTTTTAGTGATACACGTTGCTTTACTGATTGTGTTTTTTTGTGGCGTTGTCCTTTTTTTTTTATTTGAGTAGTTCATACTTTGGATTATCCCAAATACTGTGGATACTGTAGTTTCAGAAGTTTCTAACAACAAAGAATCTAAAATAGATCCTTACTTGTGCAAGTTTCGTGTTTGCGAAATATAACCGATTACCGGTTTACTAAGGTATTGGTTGTAGTTTCTCACTGCGTATTGGGATGTTTATGAAAATAATATACCTTTGGTCCCAGTTGAAATTAAACTAGTGCTACAGAATATTTCGAAATTATTGTCTTAGGAAATAGAATTACCAAGAAATTTATCAACTATATAGTTCCGACGCGTGATATTGTCTGCTGCTAATACCAGTGAAATACGTAGGTGTGATTAGTGTAACGTGTGATAAGTTTCATCAACACCCTCACAGTCAAGGGTGAAGTGCTTCGTTAGTGCAGGACATCGTTGAATCCCACACTTCAGTTGCAAGGAAGCGTTGCTGAAGGACTTTTGTAAGTTGAACTGTTTCCTACTGATTATTACTTTAAATATCTATCCGTTGCTTTACCCTATCTTTGTGGTTCAGATACCTTTTACAATAGACTTGCATGCTATTTTAAAACATAAAAAAAGAAAGAAAGAAAAATCAATACTACTGAATTACTCATACCAATTGTGTTTTATCTATTTATCTTTTGTCAACATTTTATCTGATTTATGTTTAATTGGTGTGTGAGGAAACGTTTCTGCTACTCCCCAATATTACCTCACTGTATACTAAAAATTTTTGTATTGCTTTTACCGTTGTTATATTATATAGATTATCGAAACAGTTTCTTTTTTTTACATTCTACAAAGTACTGAATAATTTAGACTTTTCATTGCTGCTATGCTTTTTCTTTATTTCAGGTTTGCAGGACTAATCATTTTTATTGCAGGTTTACTATTCTAATTTCTTTTATTGCAGGTACTGTTACTAACTCCTTACCGCCGCATACATCATAGGTCAGTCTGCTTTCTACAACCCCCCCTACTCTCCGATTGAGCCGGGTCATTTCTTTGACTTTCTTTGTGTTACGTAGCATAAATTTGGCGCCCAACGTGGCTGCCACGAAAAAAACGTAACAATACTATGTCAGTAGATGGCTGTAATGAGCAGGAGCACCATCATGTTGGAGTATCATACTCGCTCTAATGGCCAAAGGAATATCCTCTAACAATGTGGGAAATTCAATGTGGCTGCTGTTAAACACTCTTGTAATACATAAGGTTCAATCAAGCTATTGTCAATCATTCTACACCATACATTTGCAGAGAATCTTTGTTGGAAATTTGATTCTACAGTGGCATGTGGATTGTCATAGGGCCACCGGCGATCGTTACGAGCATTATTAATGTCAATATGGCTAAAAGTGGCTTCATTATTAAAAAGTATAATTGGAACTAATTCGCAATTGGCAGTTATTCACTCACAAATTCCAATGTTTTGGCATGATCATTAAATTGGAGGTGTTTTGTTGGACATGATAGGGATTCAAGCCTTGCCGACGTAATGTGTGCCAAACTCTTACATGAGAAATACGCATTTGCATAGAAATTTTTCTTGTGTTTGTTGATGGACTTTGCTCTACTGATTCAAAACCTCTTCTACTTCATTCAAAGTTTAATTAACTGAACGCTCATAATGAAAACCACTGCTTGAAAGAACATCAGTTTCACATAGTTTGTGGAATGTTCAATTAAATGCTCTTGAATCCGTAATTATTCCCCATTGGAAAATTACCTTTGATAATCTATACAGGCAGGATGTACCCCTCCATTGCAAACCCATAGTTGAACACCATATCGGCATATTGTGTATTACTAAACACATATGGCACTTTTAATAAATTACACAAACAGATTAGGTACAAAAAATATCAAGTGACATAAGTAATATACTGCATGAAATTGTTTTATAATTTTAACTACTTATTTGTAAATGCAGCTTACTAGATAATTGCAAAAGGGTGCTCAGCTTATTACATACACTATTAGGCGTAAGTATTGCAACAAATTGAAAAAATCGTAACAGCAAAAATTAAGAATTTCTGAAGTTGCTTATAATTTTATTTTCGTTTTTCTGAAATAGTAGACTGTGATACTGTTGTAAATACGTTTTCTTCTTTCTTAACATTTAAATGTTATATTATGTGGTGGCTTTAATGTTTCATTTAATACAAAGGACAAAGACGCTAAAGAGCTAACTGATGTCTGTCAATCGTTTACATAAGATAAAATGGCAATATTTTTAACACAAGACTGAATAACCGTTTAGACAATATATTTAGAAACATAACACTTTCACACAGAAAAGCAGAACAACACAATATCTGATCATTTAAGTATAAAGTTGGAAGCATGTATAAAAACGGCAAAGGATACTGTGGGAATCAGAAAAGTTCGTCATTTTTTCACCAAAAAAAAAACATTTATATTCTTCAAGCGCGATAAATTGGAGGTTTACAGCTTAAAGTGGTGCAGTAAAGAAGTTTGAGAGCTTCCATGCAACTCTTCTTATTTCATTTAAAGAAGCCTTTCCATTGTAAACAATAGCTTATAGTCCAAAGAGTGCCAGCGTTTCATGGTTAAATAAAAACTTCAGAATTATGCATAATATTCTACAGCTGTTAAATGAAATACACATCAAATTGACAACATTAGCAAATAGATGTAGACGTGATAATTACAAAGCAAAGCAGCATTCTAATATCATAAAACAATTGAATAACCGTATAAGATCTATGTGGAATATTGTAGTGTTTTTTTGGGGCCTCTAATCGTATTCACAAAGTTAAAATAAAGTCGAAGACCATTACAAATTATTTTAATTTCATACATTAAGGTACTGAGTGTGGCATTATTATAGTTGTGGGGTTGAGATTTGGGTAGTTCAAGTACATCTCGCCATAAAGTTGGAATTTTAGATTGTGTTATAGCTATCATGTAGAAAATGGAAAGCTGGTGTGGTCTGGACATTCTAAACCTTAAATTGGGTGAATCAAACTGTAAGTGATATTATAGGCTTGTTTACGATTTTGTATAATTTATGTGAGTGTGGAAGTAAATGTTTAATATTTTTTGACGTAGGACATTAATTGAACATCATAGTGATTAATTTTACTGATTAATAATTTGTCGAAGGAACAGTTGGTGATTAAATTTAAGGTTAATGTTATTAGTTTAAAATATTAAGAACTATGTAGACACTGGTATTCACGTATTTTGGAAAGGACAATGAAAAGATATAACAAGTATGGATTTAACTGTCCTTTTGTTTTTTTAATGAACGAAATCGCCAATAATATGGTATTTATGAATATCTTATAATTAAATATGAAAGCAGGAAAAATTTGTAGTGGCAAATGGTTTTGTTGATGGCTTAGATTTTAATGTTTTTCATTAGGATTTGTTTTAGCAATACCTGGCCAAATTGAAGGTGGAAAATTTTGTTTCTAGGAAAGTATATTTGTATGTGTACTGAAATAATTTTATGTTAACAGAGTTAAGTTTAGATTGATTTTTATTGCAACTTATTTAGAAAATAGATAAGGCCAGCTACTTGTAAAGAATATCCAGCTACCCCAGTGATAGGTTCTATTTGGAAGAAGTGTTTTAGTTTACAATTTTCTTTTATTATGACCGAATTCAGGACACCAACGCAAGGGGTTTTATGCAGAAAAACCATCTTCCATATAGAAATCACACCACAATGAATTGCTGTGACAAGCGGTTTGGTGTCCCCCAATTTTGATAAAAGTAGGATAAGTATTTAAGCCTATGTATTTATTATTTTTGTATTTTATTATTTTTCTTTATTTTCTTTTCGTATTTTCTCATACTGCACTGCACCCTTAGATCTTTGTGGGATCCCCCGCCTTCAGAGCAGTTCAAAATTTAATTTATTTAATGCTTATTTCACCAGTAACAAGTTGTATGTTTGCTTACCTATTTATCCTTACATTAGCACATATTGATAAGCCTGAAAAGACGAATAAAATTTCATAAAACTTTATATTATATTCTTGATTTTCGCTGGACAATTCAATCGATTCTTAGCAAAGATCGATGAATCTTGCTTTGAACACCAGTCGTTTTTTTTTGTTTTGGTAATAATAATAATAATAAATTTAATTTATTGAATATACAAATACATATATCCAAAAGGACATGGTTCAGCAAGGTTGATTTTCAACCACTCCTGACTATAATTTAGTACACTTATTTAGATTATTTTTCATAATACTTATTTAACAAAATTTTTTTCATTTCTTTCTTAAATGTACATTGATTTTTACAACTTTTATACAGATTTATATTTTGATTTATAAACTTAGCTGCCGTATGTTCAAATGTAGCTTTAAATTTGGCTACTTGATGTCTAGGTACATTAATCATATCTACTGATCTTAAGTTTAGATTATGTATGTCACTTTGCTTCTTCAGTAGTTCATACAAGTAATTTGTTTTTTTTTTTGTAATAATAATTCCATACAGTAACACTGCAAACAACAATTCACACCTACTTTGAAATTTTAAAATTTTATGTTCTTTATAAATAGGTGTTACATGATTAAATTTTCTATGATTAAAAATAAATCGTATGCAACTGTTTTGTAATACCTGCAACTTATTTTTTAATTCGTTAGTTAGATAATTAAAATAGACACAACTACAATAATCAAGCTGACTAATTATTAAAGTATTACATAATTTCATTTTTGCATGTGATAAAATCAAGTTTTTATAACTGTATAGTCGCTTTAAAATGGCATAGCCTGACTTAATCTTTGTTACTACATGTTTTTCAAAATTTAGATTGGTATCTATAATAAGACCAAGATTTTTTGAACTCGATGAAAAAGTAACTTCTACATTATTGATTGTGATAACCTCATTTATATTGTCGTGAACTTTCCTACAAGCCAATTTATTTCCCAAGCACACAGCGACCGTTTTTGTAGGATTTAAGAGTAAACCATTTTCTTTTGACCATTTAGATATTTGTTCCAAATCCATATTTAAATATTGAATAGTTTTGTTAATTTCTTCTGCTGTACATGATACATACACTTGCACATCATCAGCATACATGTGCACTGAACATACCTTTATCACCTCTGGTAGATATGCGGTAAATAGGGAAAATATAATTGGTGCTAAAACACTTCCCTGTGGCACTCCTTGCTTTAGTGCTAAAAATTCTGAGAACCTATTGTTGAAGTTTACTTGCTGATACCTTTCACTGAGATAGTTTTTAAACCATAATAAAACTGTCTTACTGCAGCCATATAATTCTAGTTTACGAAGCAAAAGTTGTATATTTACTAGTTCGAATGCTTTGCTATAGTCTAACATTACCAATAGAGTAACCTTGGCTTCATTCATAGCTCTCGTAATGTCATTAACAATCTTACATAGCGCTGTTATAGCACTGTGCCCCTTTCGGAATCCAGACTGTGCTGATGGCAAAATATATGTATTGATATACTCACTATACTGATCATAAACTATTTTTTCTGCTATTTTTGACATTGTGCTTAAAATATTGATTGGCCTTAGATGAGTCAATTCTGTAGCATTAAATACTTTTGCAATAGACGTGACTATTGAGTACTTCCAAATCTTAGGATAGGTTCCTTCATTTAATGAGCATCTTAAAATATTAACCAGCAAATCTATACAGAAAGGTAGTATATATTTTAGCATTTTTATGCCAATACCATCCACACCAATTGCTTCTGATTTGATACCAGATATAATTTTGTATACTGCATCATGTGTAATTTTTTGCATATCAAATTTAAATTGTTGCTTAAACACTGGATAATCTAATTTATTATTTAGATCTATTTCTATGCTTGAAGCCAAATTTTCTGCAGCTTTAACAAAGAATCTGTTTAGGTGATTGGGGTCGTTCAAATTTTCTTGGAATGTATTTTCTGGTTTATGATATATTTGTCTTTTCCTAAAGAATTCCCACAATCTTTTCTTGTTGCCTCTATGTTTATTAATTTCAAACTTAAAGTATGCAGCGTTCTCTGCCTTAATTGCAGTATTAGTAATATTACGTAAATCTTTATAATACCCTAAATGACTTGCTAATTTAGTTCTGCGATAACGAGCATATGCTTTGTCACACAGCTTTATCATATTTTTTATAGTTATAGTTATGTAAGGTTTATTCAGACTACTAGTTCTAAATCGTTGCATAGGCGCATGTAAATCAAATAATTCCCTTATCATATTATTAAGACAACTCACTTTGTCATCAATATTTTGCATATTTAGAATTTGCTCCCAATTTAACAATTTAGCATCATTATTAAATAATTCCAAATCAAAATACTTAAAATTTCTTGCTGTATTATATTTTACAGAAACTTGATATGTATCTGTTTTTATATTTCCATATATAAGACGATGATCTGACATGATATTCATATCCAGTGTGTCACCGCTGATGGTAAACCAGAAATAGAACGATAGGTAATTGGTTCCTGTTGTAACAATGGCAGAAGGGGAGGGTGGCTTGCTCAGCCAGGAGGTCGTGGGCTGACGGCTTCGACTAAGGACCAGAATGGCGAAGCTCGAAGAGTAAGGGCGCCAGAGTCTTGCCACAAAGAAAATATAGAACCGCGACTCAAAGGTTCCAACTCATACACAAGTTCCCAAATACCATATCCACGCAGCACAATCGTCGGGCGCTAACTCCAAACAATAATAAAAATAATAATCAAGGAACACGTATAATATTTACTTGGCACAAATATAGGTGACACAATGCACAAATATATATATATATATATATATATATATATATATATAAAGTACGGTATATAGAATATTGTGTAAATAATGCACCTAAGGTGGTACAACACCAAAAAAAAGAGAAAATAAGGTGGTGCGTGGAGACCGACGAATGGTTCGGTACATACACGGGGTGCCGCAAAATAGGCGAATGAATAAGTTGTAACTAATGCAAGTTAAAACACGACAAAAGGCATGCCGCTCATCCGTTATATATAAAGGCGCGGAGATAAATAATCTCTAAAATTTATAAATATATCGCGTCCGTTGGTGGATCTTTTACAAAACAAAATATCGTAGCATAAAAATAAACCTGAAAAATAAGGCAAAATATGTAGCATATAAATCTGGTGAAATTAATAGTAAAGCAGATCACAAAAAAAAAGTATAAACACACTGTAGGTCACAATTGTTACTACAAAACTTCGGTGTCTAAAGAAAAAGTACACACAATAGTTCGCCTGAATAGTGATTAAATATGTAAACACCGAGGGGAAAGCACAAGAATTTATCAAACGTTACTTCTAATTTCCAAGAATGTAAAAATATAACTTTCGTTGTGATAAAACTGGATTTTGTAATAATTAAAGCGTAAATAAATTTGGCTGATAACGTAGTTTAAATTGGTTGTTGAGGCGATACCAAAAAAAAAAACAACAGGTATTAAGGTAAATATGTATACGACCTTCGAGATCTAGGTGTCCTGAGTACTCTTAGTAGCAGCAACACAGCTCTGGGCTCGATAATCGGCGGGGCGACTATTGCTTCCTTCCAGAACAGCAAATTTAAATTTGTAAACAAAAGCAAGGAACAAGCAGGAACGGTGATCGAAAGCAAAAACAAAATGTACTACTAAGAGTAGTACCGACGGCAGTCTAAAGCAGGTAGTACTAAAAGATGGTACAAAAAAAAGAAGGCCACTAAAATGTGAGAAAAATAATTAAAATACCAATACTGTACCTAAATAATTACGTACGTTGGACGGCCTTTTCGCAAAAGCGAAGAGTCGGAGACGCAAATAAATTCCACAAATGGAAGTGGACAAACGCCACTAACTTCTGTCGTATAATTACAGGTCCTCCCCAAGGAGATGGTAAAACAAATGCTCAATACGCACTTATAAAATTATACAACAAAACCAAGAGCGTTCACTTTACTCTTTTACAAGCTTCAAACAAACAATGAATATCAAAATCATGCATACTACACCTGCTAGATAAGATAATCGACCCATTCAGAAATAGAAATAGACAAAGAATTAAAGCGATTTGGAAATTAATTTCGAGAACCGGATAAGATTTTGCAGAAAACACAGAATAACTTCAAAACTGGAAAGCTACACGTAACAAGTGTACCACAGTTTTGGATACTGATGTTGTTGCTAACACATAAAATGTCGAGTAGTGTTTCTGAATGTTCTGTTACTCTTGTAGGTTCTATATTACATCTTATTAAGTTGAAACATTCTAATATCTGATTTAAATAATTAGTAGCTCTGGCAGTTTGGAGCATATCGGTATTAATATCACCCATTAATATTGTGTTATCGTATTGAATGCTACAATCACATAATACGCTCTCCAATTCTTTCAGGCATGTTATCGATTTTGTGGGACATATATATATATATATATATATATATATATATATATATATATATATATGACACCCATTATATATGACTGAGATTTAATTTTAAATGTAATCCAGTGCTGTTCTAGTTCAGCTCCTGTTATATAACTTATATCAACACTCTTCCAATTGATCCATGTCCTTACGTAAAAACATACTCCGCCTCCCCTACTTGGCCTGTCTAATCTTGTTAATGTATAACCTGGTAACATGATTAGTTCAGACGGTATATCCTTTGTGAGCCAAGTTTCTGATAATGCTATGATATCAAACTTCTCATTATTCACAAAGTCTGTAAAATGTGAAAAGCACGATAGCAACGAACGTATATTTAAGTGACATACTGACATTTTGATTTTTGATATGTATATATTGCTTATCTCGGGTACCGAAACACTGTTGTTTATGCTGTGATTGCTAAACTTGTTTGCCATAGTCAATTTTGGAACGAGCTATCTGCAACTGCTTGCACCATGTGTGACAGGTTTTATCAAAGGGTGAATGGTTAATGTTGAGCGTTAATGAATATTTGGTAATCATTTCTTTGCAGTTCGGACATTGTGTTTCCAAATTCTTACATACTTCCCCTGGGTGATTTTCATATCCACATTTAGAACAAACTGGTTGTTTTTGACAAACGTTTGCATAGTGGTTATACCCATAACAATTAAAGCATCTTTTAAGATTAATATGCTCATAAACCGCACAAGCTGAAAATTCAATGCAAAGAGCACCATTATCTAATATGCTATTATATGTGTCAATATCCACCTGTATAATTGCAGTCCATTTACTATTGCTATTTACCATCCTTTCTATATTAATCACTTTGATTTCAGCATTGTCACTAATACATCTGTTTTGTTTGATAATAGCATTTATTAGAGAATCAGGTGCAATCTCTTCTAAAATACCAACAATTTTTACACATGGTTTTTGTTTACTCAGTGTTTTGATTAAATATTCACTATGTAATTTATTTTCGGTTTCTGTTTTCAGTTTGATTAAATCTTCTTTTGATGAACGACTGATAGAAAGTCCACCCTTATTTGTACCTCTAATTCCTGCAATGGTCACCCCTAATTCACTAACACTAATCTTTTCTTTAATTTCATTTCTGGTCTTGTTTGAATTTTGGTCTTTTTTGGTTTGATTAACAAAACATTATCATTGGCTTTTAGGGCATCCGCAAAGCTTTTTGATTTCCCACTAGTAACAATTTCATTTTTAACATTTGGATCCACATTATTATTTGTTTGTGTTTTCAATGTTGTTTTTAATTTATATTCTAGGTCATTTACCTTATCTTGTAACAATAGTATTGTTTTTTCCTTATCAGTTATGAGAGCATCTTTCTGTAGATTTAATTCCTTTAATAGTACAACCTGTTCCATTAACCCATTGTGATTATCACCATTGAAGGTTATGGTATTTTTATCCATACAGCACATGACTTTTGAATTATTAATGATTTTCACATTTTTCAATCTATCTACACAACTCTGGTGAAATATTGCATAACAATTTACACAAGTTACTAATGTACATACTTTATTTTTACAGCATTTAAAAACTTTCTCTTGAGCACTTTCAGAACCATTTACATCAGTGGTTATCTTGAAAGTTGCTTTCATCATGCCACAACTACTTTTATTTAATTTCTTATTTCTATATGTGGCAAAAGTAGCTGATTTTTTAATTCTTATAATACACTTACTAGGAGCAAGCATGAGTCTCTGAAAATATGCAAACTAAAATGCAGCACCAACATATGTAGCAAATCACAGGAAGCAATCAGCTTAATTGCATACTGCACAAATTAGATATGTTTTACTAATAAAGTTGACGATTTAAAACATTTATAGATGATTTGGAACTGACAACATTCTATCTTATGCATGTCATATACAACTAATTAATACATAACTACTATGTTCTTATGCTAACTATTAATTTACACTATTATTTGTTTGTATATATTAATATCACGGTGTAATTGTAAGTATCGTTTTTTAATATTTCAAAATTTAAAATATCACCTAACCATAAAATAACATCATTGCCACAGAATTCTATGTTATTCGGTTGTTGGTATTAGAGTCCATATTTATAATATTATTTAAAAATTTATCAATTTTAATATCCTTTATCCAACAGTTTTAAAACTACTACTATCAGTCATATAAAAGGTAGGTATAAACATTTTATAAAAATTATGTCTGCAACTTTACTTTAATAGTTGTGAAATGACAATTACAGATAAACGTACTTTAGTTTAAAGCTTGTTTATACAAGGGGTGTAATATTGCACAGATTTTTCATAATGAAAGAACAATAATTAACCAAAGAATGGCTTACATTTATCAATATAGATATTTATTGTATATAGAGATAGTTATAGCATTCTGGTGTTCGGATAATGCTCCCATAAATGTAATCTCTTCCTCAGTCGATCGTCTATTTATTCACAAATTGACAGTGAAGTTGATAACTTACAACATTTGGAACAAAGACATTAAGATAGAGGTAATGGGAGAAGATAGGAATTCACAGGTACTTCATTGCATGTTTCACGTACTGCTAGCATGTCTGTTTGTAAGGTGGTTTAAGATACTCTCCCCCCATTCATGACATTTGTTCACATAAATTCCTCAAAAGTCCTTCAACCATCAAATATTCTCATTGTGTGAGGTCATCATCATTTTGTTTTCGACCTTACTTAAGGTCGGTTTGACGCAGCTCTAACTTCTTTTCTAATCTGTGCTAATCTAAAAAAGCTCTACATACCCTTCACAACCTAAATTTCTAATAATTTGACTAATATAGTTTGGTCTAGATCTTCCTAAATCCTTCTATCTATTTCCTATCCAGCTGACTCCACATAGATATTAGCAACCTGATGGTTGTTAAAGAACTCTAACATGTTTACATGATTACCATTTATAAGGAAATGAAATATAACCTGGTTATCCGCTTCAAAAATGAAAAGTGTTAAATAATATGTTATGGTAAGACTTAAGCAACGAATCGCTGCCAACATGCCAGACCGCTATCTAATTGTGAGTTATGTCATGGTGACGTTTATTAAATTATATGTTATGGTAAGGCTTAAGCAACGAAACGCTACCAACATGCCAGACCGCTACCTAATTGTGAGTTATGTTATGGTGACGTTTATTAAATTATATGTTATGGTAAGGCTTAAGCAACGAAATGCTACCAACATGCCAGACCGCTACCTAATTGTGAGTTGTGTCCTGGTGACGTTTATTAAATTATATGTTATGGTAAGGCTTAAGCAACGAAACGCTACCAACATGCCAGACCGCTAACTAATTGTGAGTTATGTCCTGGTGACATTTAGTTAACTATTTTTTAATTTTTTTGTTTTGTTTTTGAACTTACTTAAAGTCGGTTTGACGCAGCTCTAAATTCTTTTCTATTCTGAGCTAGTCTAAAAAGGTCTACATACCCTTCACAACCTAAATCTCTAATAATTTGACTAATATAGCTTTGTCTAGGCCTTCCTACTCTATTTTTATTTGGTAGTCTATAATCTAAGACTTTACTAAATAGTCCTCTCATGTCTTAACTGGTGCCCTATCATTCTATCTCTCCTGACCTTCAATTGTTTCCACATACAGGGATCCTCACCTATCCTTCTATAAACTTCCTCGTTTGTTACTCTATCTGTCCAACTAATCTTTAACATTCTCCTATAACACCAAGTTTCAAAAGCTTCTATCTTTTCTTATCTACTTCTTTAATTGTCCAAGTCTCACTACCGTATAGTAGAACGCTCCATACGTATGACTTTAAGAAACTTTTCTATTATCTAAACTAATACTATTAGCTATTAGTAAGTTTTTCTTTTTAAAAACATTTTTCTAGCTTGAGCTATTCTAGCTACTATATCCCTTCTGCTACGTCCATCCTTTGTAATTATACTACCTAAATAGCAAAATTCATCTACCTCCTCTAACTCGGTATTACCTATTTTAATTTTGGTTTAGAACTAGGCTGTAACTCACTTGTCATTATCTTTGTCTTTACCGAGTTAATTCTCATACTATAGTTACTCCGTAGTATCTCATCTAAAATATTTAAAACTCTCCTAACTCTTTTCTAGACTCTGCTATAATGGCTATATCATCTGCAAAACGTAACATGTCTATTTTCTGTCCCTGTACACTAATACCTATCTCTTTTCTCTCTCTGGCTAAGTTTAAAGCTTCCTCAATATAAACATTAAAAATCAAGGAGACAGTATACAACCCTGTCTAACACCATTTCTAATCTTAGCTTCCTTTTCTATTTCATCAAATCTAATTACTACGCTTTGGTTTTTATATAGACTGTAAATAATTTTTCTATCTTTATGAGAGATTCCTATTTTTTGCAAAACCCTGAACATAACAATCCAATTAACCCTATCAAATGCTTTTCTAAATCTACAAACGCGAAATGAGTCTTTTTATTTTTTGTAACCTTTTTCGATAATTACCCTAATCATTAGTATCGGTTCTCTAGTCCCTCTGTCTTTACGAAAACCATATTGGTCTTCGCCTAAATAATTCTCAGTCAAAGCTACTACTCTATTTTTAATTATTATTGTTAGTATTTTGGAAGCATGAGAAGTTAAACTAACCGTTCTAAAATTCTCACACCTATCAGCTCCTGACTTTTTGGGATTGGGATAATAATATTTTTTCAAATCTATTGGAACCTCACCTGTGTCATATATTACATTTATTAGTTCATATAATCTGTCCAAAGTTTTCTGACTTGCATATTTTATTAATTCTGGGAATATCGTCTATCCCTGGCGCTTTATTTAATTTAAGATTCGAATAGCTCTATCAAATTCCTCTCTTAATATTGAGAACCCTATTTCTACATCCTCTTCTTGGTCGTTCTCTAACTCATCCATATCGTCTCCCTTATATAAATCTTCTAAATATCTTTTCCATCTATCAGCTACCTCAACTTTATTTATTAGAAGCTCATTATTCTCGTCTCTAATACCATTATATTTTTTCCTATCTTCCCCAAAAAACTTTTTAACTGCCCTGTAAGCCCTGTAAGCCCTGTCTGTCTTACCTACTCTCAAATCATCTTGTATTCCCTTACAATTCTCCTCCATCCATTTATTTCTAGCTTTTCTACACTCATGTACTATCTTATTTCTAACTGTATTATATTTTTGCTTCCTTTCACTATCCACTTCTCTGAAAGGTTTAAGCTTTCTTCTATTCTCTATTAAATCTAATATCTCCTTTGTTACCCACGGTTTTCTAGCTTCTATTTTTTTCTTACCTATAGTCTGTGTTGCTGTATCATGTACCGTCAGTTTTATTTCTTTCCATCTATTTTCACGTTCCTCCTACAGCTATCTCTTTGCTCTTATTATCTAATAGTTGTTTATATTCCTCTTTTACCCTACTATCATTAAGCTTACCTAGATCCCATCCCTCTCTTTTCACCTTTCTCAATTTTTTGAATTTTAGTTTACACTTCATTTTAACTAAGTTATGATCGCTATCTATGTCAGCCCCTGGATAACTACGACAGTTTTTAACTTGGTTTCTAAATCTTTGTTTAACTAAAATATAATCTATTTGGTATCTAGCTCTATCACCTGGGGCTTTCCAGGTATATCTTCTCCTAACATGTTGTTCGAATAGGGTGTTAACAGTTACTAATCTATGTTCCTGGCAAAACTCAACTAATCTTTCTCCTCTATCATTTCGTCTGCCATACCCAAATTTTCCTACCATTTTTCCCTCACTACCTTCTCCCACTGATGCATTAAAATCGCCCATAACTATTAAATTCTCATCTCCTTTACTTTTCTCACTATACTATTTATATCCTCGTATACCTTTTCTACTTCCTCATCCTCGTACTGAGTTGTTGGCATGTAAACCTGTACTAAAACAGTGTCTGTGGGTTTTGTACTCAATCTAACCATAATTATTCTATCACTAAATTGTAAGTACTCTTTAACTTTATGCCCTAATCTTTTATCTAACACTATTCCTACGCCTGCCTGTGCATTAGTTGAAGAAGTTGTAATTATTCTATAATTCTCCTTCCAAAAGTCATTACTATCTGGCCATCTCACCTCACTAATACCTAAAATGTCCAGCTTTTGCTTTCTCATTTCGACTAATAAATTCGTTAACTTATCTACTCTGAGTAATGACCTTACATTCCAAGTCCCTATCACTAAATCAAACTGTTGTTTTATATTCTTACGATGACGAGCCCCAAGTACCCCCTCCGGAGATCCGAATGAGGGAGTATTTTACCTCGGACAAGAATTTTACTTGTGAGCTCTCCATCATATCTATTTCGTGTTTTAGGCCACGCACACCTGGGAAATATTGTGGTAGGCTCCCATATCTTTCCACAACGCAGTTTTTAAAGATTTTAGCAAAAGCCGTATCCGTCACGGCCAACCCCAACAAGCTTAGAATTATTGAGGATCGCCCGAGACCAACCGACCCTCCTCCAATATCTTTTAGCCAGCAAGGCTGCTGCCCCTTGCTGCGCCTTTTAATCGCCTTTTACGATAAGCAGGCTTACTATAGTAGTATTCTTTATCCCCTACTATAGGGGATGTGTGAGGTAATGTCTCACATTACTTCAAGCATGGAAAAGCGTGTATTTGACAAAATACATATAATAAATTATAGGTTCTTCCCTATGCTGCAGGAATCTCAAACCACACATTTATAATGCATCATAACCTACTTTATACTACTTAAATTGATGATGGAAAATAATGTTTACAATTTTGGATTGAAAATCCCTTATACCTAATTAATAAAATAATACTTGTAATACTAAGAAGCGCAACAATCAAACCTTATTAATTTGACTAATTTCTTTGAAAATGAATGAGATATATATAGATTAAACTTTGTAAATTGTGCAATATTATTTATCCAGTTGAAAATAGACAAATGAATGTTTTTATCGACGCTTTTATATAACAAAAAAAAGAACTACAAATTCAAAAAGTTCATTCTAAGGTCAGATATATTAACAAGTTCTGCGATAAAACAACAAGCTGCAGGTGTATAGACATTTCAATTGAAAAATGGACTGAATTAGCTGTTGCCGCAACTGAAAAGTCTATTGTATTCATAAAAAGAATTAAAAAAGAAGTTATTGCTACTGACAATGGCTTAATAAAATCTTCGTCAAAACAAAGTGGAGATACTAATAAAATAGTGCAGCCATAATTGTCCAGACAGAGCATACATCCATTTTGGTAATTTGAGGAATGGAGTTTCACAAAATGCTATATATTTATGTATGTTCACTTCAGGTATAGCACTTGCTTCAAACTTCACTCAGACTCATCAAACTTTGAAACCAGAAGTCTCTTGCAAATTTCATACAAATCGGGTTTGTTTCTAATATTGAAAAAAGTGATGTCATAAAAACTTTGTGAACCACCAATTTTTGTGTACCTATAGCACAATGTCAAGAAAATACAGTTAAAGTTAACATCAAAAATCATTATTCGATGAACACAAATCCAAAGGACCTATTTTAAGCAATCTACATACCTGTAAATTAGCAACACCATTTGCTGAATCATAATTATTATGCAAATAAGAATTACATTTTACAATGCATATATTTAACCAGCAAATGGATTGTAATATTCTTTTAAAGGTCACTGGTCCAAAATGTTTAAACATTTGCACCGTTTGAAATTTTATCATTATCTTAAAAGTGATAGGTTAAAGAAATCCTGTAAAGAAGTATAGATCACTGATTAGCACAAAGATCATTTGCCATTTAAATTATAAAAAAATATTATCACTTAAACTTGTTAATATACAATAATTAACTTATACAGTTTTTATGGCTTCAGTATCTACGTAATTACTTTCTAAATAAGATATGGCTATTAGTAATTAATGTAGTCAAATTAATAATTATTACCAATTTCCCACATAAATATAAATCGATATTTATTATTGATGAATTGTATTAAAGTTATATTCCTTAGTTAATATTGTTATATCTTTAATCGGTTTACAAATGTTAGCTAAATCTCCAATACACAATATATTAAACTAAAAATAGTTTCTAAATTTTCTAAAAGTTTATTGTCCATCTTAAATGTGTTACATAAAGTAAAGGTATCTTCGTTAATCGTATGCTAGCACAAAGGGTATACTAGCAAATATAGCAAATATTTAATTATTCAACTAGTGCGGTTCAGAATGACCAAGGGCAGATGTTCAAGATTACAGATTCAATCCTGATCACGTCAAAGTTTTTAGAGCACCTGCACTGATGTCATTTTGCATAAGAGCAGCACTGCTTTTTCTGAATATTATACAGACATGCCAAGAGATGTCGGCAGTTGGAAACATACCAGCGATTCAGCTGACACAACATTTGAGGAAGCCATGCGCCACACCTACTAGGCAGATGTTTTTTCTTTTCCTTAATTGATCAGTTTGGGTTTACAGTATCAAATATTTTTATATAAACACAAATTCAGATCAAAATGACTTTTTACTTTCTAACCTTTCCTAGACCATATCTTTGTTATTAAAGGCTTTTGACAACATGTTTATGAGAACAAAAAGTCCAGTTTTTGGCTAAGAAATATGCTTCTAAAATATCTACATGTTGTTCAGTTATACTTTGTATGAATGAAATATATGTATGTAACATCGTTACCACAAATAATCTGCACATTTGTTAAATTAATCATTACTAGTACTGTAATGATTTAAGGCTTTAGGACATAAGTAAAACACCTACAAATTGTCCTTGGATCCTGAAAATTGAAATTCAACACAAAAAATAGGGTCAAACATTTTTCATTTAAAAAAAAACCGTTATAATACAGCTAAGTCAAAAATATTTGATATTAAATAAAAGTCCCTATGTGCTAAGTAAAAAAACTCTATTTTTCCTACATTTCGTGCTATGTTCAGATATAAACAAACAATTCACAAGTACCAATTATAGCAAAAACTACTGTAGTATTTTCAATATTAATAATGCACCATAGAATAGAATGCTAAAAATTCTATTAACTTTTGGCATTTTCAGAAACATTCTACTACACTAAATGCATATGACTAAAATGCAAGCTTTTTAAACAAAAAGAAAGTGTAAAAATGCATTAATTTTTGTAATCCTTCTTGCTATAATTTTCACAAACTATATACAATTTTTATGACCTTGCCTTATTTTGAATAAAAAAAGCACCACATAACTTTTAATGAAGGGTTAAAAAGCATCATTTTAACAGGTATTTTTTTATAATAAAATATGAATTCTGTTTGATGGCAATTTTAACACATTATTTGAATATTGGTTCGAATACGACTGCAGTGTCATCATTGGCTATTGGTATTAATTTTTAATAAAATCATTCTTCATTTTATCTAGAGGGTGTTTAGAATTTTTTACATCATATTATTTTTGTATTTGATGAAAATATGTAACACAAACTATTTTATAAAATTTTTGAATAATCAAAACTAACTTCAAAGTGTATTGCTTACTGACATTCGGTAAACACTTAGGGTGGGTTGTACCAATGCGAGTTAACTTCGGGATTAGTTAACTCAGTATTAATAGTTAACACTGGTTTATAAACATTTTATATTGTACCAGAACGAAATATTTTCAAATAGTTTAACTCAATATTTTTGTGTTGGTAGTAGTGAAATGTAGACTTTTGCAAGTTTTAATTGTGCGCATGCTTATTGCAACCACGATCATCTGTTTGTTATTGTATAAGGAATGTCAAATAGTGATTTTTCAGTCTCGTTCGTGCGGAAAAGCATGTAGATTTTCTCATTTTGTTGCTACAATAGAGTATACCTGTTTGCATCCTTTTTTTGTAAAATGTTGTGTTCAAGCGAAAAACGAAAACGTGCTGAAAATTTTTTATAAAAAGAAAATATCCTACTAATAGAAACAGTAAACCAATTTGCTTTTGCAATTGAAAGTAAAAAGACGGATGTTGACAACACTAGAGTAAAAACGATGCATGGGAAAATTATTATTTATTATTATTTCTAAAATACAAAATATTAGTGGAATAATTGATTATGATATGTATTTTACCTATTAATTTTTGAAGCTATTTCTTTTTCAATTTTGGTAATTATACAGGGCGAGTTTTTTTCATTTTCACGATGGGCATCTTGGAAACCATTAAAGATAGAGAAACGCTCAAATGGGAAAGTAATGCGGTTTTGTCTGCTGATCTCGCATGTGCTTTTCTTTTTTAAAAAAATCCACGAATATCTAGATATATTGAAAAAACTAAATATTGCAATTTTTTTCAAATCCATCTGCCGGCTTTATTGTTGACAGAGTAATAATGTAAATAGAAAACTTGTAGATATTTTTATGCTGAATTAGAATAAGTGGTTGGAAAAATTTAATTTTTTTGTTCCATACATATGTACATAATCTCAATTTTTTAAATGGAAAGCATAGTTGGCTATAGACTTGTTTAATAGCTTATGTTGTGCAGATTTTACTGATATAGCACATGATGGAATTACTCTTGGAAATGACCAAAATATTGAGTTTTTTGTTTTATTTAAAAAATAGCATGTTTCAATATACAATCAGGAAAGGAGACTTAACAACTGTATGATAATAACCCGATATAACTGGAAGTGCTAAAGTATTGAAACCTGCAAATTTTCAGATTTGTTCTAACATTGGATTTACATATACAGGAAACCTACCACTTAAAAAACATTTTGTTTATATTATCACAAGTTGACACTACCCATAACTTATCTTTTATCTTGTATATAAAATTGTCTCTATGGTGCTTTATAAGGTTCTGATAAAAGACTTGATTAACCAGGTGTATACCTCAATGCTAAAGGATATCCTACTGTTAATCTAATCTAAATCCTATTTCCGACTTTTTGCGGTGGTAACACAAATATATGCAACTTTACACCATTTAATTTTTTAGCAATGGCAACAATATACAAAAAAAAAACATTTTTACTTCTAGTTCTTTCAGTAACTAATACACAAACTGCATTTTAAAAACTAATCTTTTGCCAATCAGCATTAGCAGTATACTTTGAACGATCGTCAAAGATTGCTAATGTCATATTTATGACAAGGGCAGTAAAAGTAGCGCAAATGCCGTTTACAGTTGCCAAACATAAACAACAATTTGACAAAAAGTTTATTTAAAAAAAAATGCATTTACAAACATTCATTGTAATTTATTTATTTGAATATGTACTGTAAAATTAAAACTATCTTGGATTGTAATTGGAGCTTCCTCATTTCCTTTTATTAGAACTAGTAATAGAGTCCACATCTACTGAATTATTGCTTTCACCACTAGAAATTTCTGCAAAAATTCTTTTGCTCATATGGCATTCGTTAGCAATGGAATCATCAATGTCATTTTCTGTTATTGTAGATGACCACCACCTGCCATGTCGTTTCAATATTACAATTTTTGCCCCCGAATTCACCAATAAAGTAACCAAAGTCCAACAGACCAATAGTCGGTATATTTTCCTTAAGATTCGATAATCCATGAAACATTGCCGTGTGCTCAGGCATTTTACCGAAAGTATGAATACCCATTGTCTGCTGAAATGCTTTTCCATATAAATATTTAAAGAAAACTTATCGTTTTGAAAATTTTCTTACGGTAACTTTTTGAAATCGACAGATTCTGCATGAAATTGTAACGACCTTAACTGAAATTCTATTTTGTTATCTACACCGGCTCGGTCACTCAATTTTTATGGGCGATAAAACTCACCATCCTAATTAAGCTATTTCATGGTAGCGTGGATCGATAATCAGACAACCCTCTATACCTTGTTAAAAGTCAAGCAACCTACTTGCTTATTTCTGCTGCCCAACTCGCTCGAATATTTTAAATTATAGTTTGCTTTCCCATTAGGGATATTCTACACCAATATCGGTGGGAATGGTTTTATATTTTCCTTCCATGTTTTCAAAGGTGTACAAATACAAGTCCAACTTTGAAAAAGTCTCTTATTTTATTCGACTTCTCTTTTTATTATTCGAATTCGTTCTCGTACTGTTATACAATGTCCTTTGAGCGTTATAAAGTCGCGCTTTTAAAATCCGTTTGTGCTGGTACAGTATAGTTAAGTTGTTCCAGCCCCAGCTACACTTCCTGAGATAGTACCCCAAAGAAGATAGCTCCAGGTGCAATGCATTTTCTGCTTGCTTTATTTTGTGCTGCAGTTTTGGCAGATATACATTCTGTTGATTAATTCCACAACACATTGCAGACCGACGTCCACGCATGCTTACAACTCCACTAATTATGTATTTATTTTTATAAATTAGTTAAAATTTTTGAATGTGTTTAGAGAGCTTTTCTACTGATTGCTTTTTACTGTATAAATTAATGTCACCAACGGACTATTTGAAATTGTAATGTTACGAGATGCGTTTCGTACAAAAACTTTTTACTTACTATATTATTATTTCGAAATTTCTTGTACATATTTAGGGTTGGAACATATTGTAAGTATGCTTGTATTTAGATAGTAAGAGTTTATGCTTGATATTTTCCAATGTTTAGGTTATACTGTATGATATGTAAATTGACGTTGTAACAAACGATTACGCAAATATGTATTTTTGACGCTTGTAAATATTCTTTTGGGACTGTATGTTTGTATTACATGTTTGTAATATAAATTTCTTTGTTACTAAGGTTTCCAATTTTTTTCTTTCTAGGTCACCCACTCCACTCTCCGACATCTTTGAGCTAGCTCAAACTCTGATTCTTTTGGAGTTTGATTCCGTCTCGGTGTTTTATTGCGGTATTCGATGTAGGCAATTCTTTCTACTACTTACTGTGCTGCGTTCTTCTTTATCTGCATGGAATACTGTAAAACAACAATTT
Organism: Platerodrilus igneus; assembly: GCA_036346225.1. Taxonomy (NCBI): domain Eukaryota; kingdom Metazoa; phylum Arthropoda; class Insecta; order Coleoptera; family Lycidae; genus Platerodrilus; species Platerodrilus igneus. Next base: position 6,255,762 of record JARFIW010000301.1, read on the forward strand.
GTTCGTCCCACAGCTACATACTTTCAATACATTTTTAAATATTCTGAAACAACAAATGATCTTGTCATTTTATCTTGATAATGGGCACCATAATTAATAATTTGGTCACCAAATCCTGAATATAATCCAAAGGTATTCGAAATAACTCGTCACATCCCCATGCTTCTGCTACGCCAAATATCATTGCAACTTAAAATAAGAAATAATTATGTTTTTTTTTTCATATTGACACATTATCAACGAGCTCCAACTTTGGTAGTTAACTGTGTATCATCTGGGATTTAGCATAGAAACTTATTAACTTTGTATATTTCCAACACTTTCGATTTGCTTGCTTGATAACTATCCGCCGACGCTTCAGGAAGACTTTAATTTTAAATATCATGTGTGGTTAACATTTAGGGTCAAAATTTGAAACTCCAGCCACAGCATTAAATCCTTTGTTTTATTGCCTGATTAATCAAATAAGGAAAAGGTGTAGTAATTTTACAAGGTTAAATGTGAATCACTTTTGGCACGCTTGAAGCCGGGGGGTGGGGATAGAGCAATCTGCACGTGAGAATTGGAAATTTGCCAGTAACAATGAGTCAGTAGACAACTACACAATGTGCATACGTGGTCAAAACGTTTTTTAAGCGTGACGATTCCACTATAAGGGTTCGTTGCACGCTTTTTGTTTAAAATGGAATTTGCCAACCGAGTAACACGAGTGAGACATTTTACAAAAACCCGTTCCATAACCAATGCAGAATAATATTAACTGTGAAATGTGTAGGCAAGAATACTGCAACATTGAAGATTTAGCAAAATATATTGAAGCCATCAAAATTGCAAACTTTTATACGAAATCGGCTATATTATCTGTATTAGATTTATTGTCCGTTGCTATTAACGTATAGTAATTATTGGTGACCACATTTCAAGGTAACATTTAAAGCAATGTAATTTTGAGGTAATGGAACATTATTTATGATCAATACAAAATTTTTATATGGTTAGACATGATACCATATTATGCCATAAGATTTTAGCAGCATCAAAAGTTCAACATGACAAGCACTGGTAACAGCATTTGACCAATTTATTAAAACCAATATAAATCGAAGTTTGTTTCCGAGAGAAACACAATAATCTATAAGTTCATAAAATGGAAATGTATAAATTAAGAAAGAATAATTTATATTCATGTAGTAGCTCAGTAATTTAGTTCAAAATTTTTTGATACAAACCCTAAAATAAATGAAAAACGATACTGAATTATTTTGTTATCCCAGACTAAAATTACTTTCATTGTTATCAAAACTTCAATCATACTAAAAATGTTTCACAATAGTTTTATAATAGGTAGAAATTCAATTTTATTGCTATACAATTAACTTATAATTAAATAACTTACCATCAACAACAGTTATAGTCTCCTTTCCAGCATTTATTAAATCAGGATCAACAGCACTAGCAGATGGATAGGCGCCCAAACCAAGAATTCCATTCTCCGATTGTAATAAAACGTGAACATCATTTGAATGTAGTTAGAAGCTAACATAGGCATGCCAATACCTAAGTTAACTAAATATCATGTTAAGAAACTATATGAATTAGTTGATATTATTATAATTTTTAATTAGCGAAAATTCAGGTAAATACAGCAAACAAAACAGTACCAAAATTAAATTTCAATATTTTCAATGAAGTATATAGTGATGGTAACAAAAATGAATTTATAGAAACCGCTATAAGTTGAAAGATTGTTATAGTAAAATTATATTGAAGTGTAAAATAAATTTTTTACTTAATGTAAAATAGTTAATACAATAACTAAGGAATATTTTTTCTTGGATACAAAGATTCACCAATATATTTGTTGACTTCCATAAATGTAACACTCTTTGGATTGCTTTTATGAACCAAATTGCCAATTTTTGACATTCTAAATCAAACACAGTACATTGAATTTAAAATATTTTCCATTGATATTCTTAAATGCACTTTTTTTGTGTAATGATATAAAACATACATGAGAAATTAATAATTGCTTAATTCATTCATTGCTAATACCATAGAAAATAAGCATATATTTTATTCTACAAAATGAGAAAATTCAACATGACATTTGGCAAACTACATAAGATCCATGATGAGGGCCCTGTATATGATTTGTTTTCTTCAAAAAATTTTATTTAAATTTTCCTATAAATTTTTTCCAAGTTCCTGTACTTGTGAGAAAGGATTAATATTTACTTCCAAATAGTTTTTAGCGTGTTTGCATTTCTCAACCATTAAACATTTTTAATATACCACATATTCAGATAATTATTACAATATTGTAGTTAACAATGTTTGAGAGGATGGATAATTTACTTCAATGATGGCCATAAGAGATTACTTTACTTCTGATATTCCTATTGAACGTGTCTGCAGCCGAGTTCTCTACCTAGCAACGCAATCCTATTTTACTTTAAGAATGGATGGACTAAGCTAGATTGGTATTTTCTTAATTTGGCACTAGCTTGTGTACTTCGTTTAAATACATTTTAGTTTTTATTAAATTTTTGATTGAATTTCAGGTATGTTGTAATCAAAAGCAGATTGCACAATTAGATTTAAATTATAAGTAAACCATGAAACATGCTATCATTCTGTTGAGTTATTCTGGCAAGTTCATCTTTATAACTGTATAATAAATTAGCTCTCATATAATTATCTTTACTCTAAGATATTGGAAACAATTTTGTGAGAGAGCGCTTTTATTTAAGTTCCTAACAAACATAAAAACTAACTATCATTAATTGTATAAGTAAAAAGATTTTTTATCAGAAGAGCTATCAAGTTATTACAAGTTTCTTAAATTTTCTGGTTAATTAAAAGCCTTAAGTGAAGACAAAAATGTTTTTCATTGATATTATTTAGCATATGGATGTTCATTAAATCTCAAGAAAGAGTTACTATTATTATTAATATTAATATTTGAGTAATGCTACTGCAGCTTTAGGTTTCGCCACAGCACCAGAAATACCTTCACGTATGTGTAATACCACTATTTTTGATAAATTCACCCTCTCCATTAATTATTGCCCGTACCTAGATTTACATGATTAGTAAGGTTTCCCTCCATAAAAAACATTTTTGTGCTAACCTGCATTTTGCCTGAACGAAACCAGCTCCAAGTATAAAATGTTGTTTTATTCGCAGGAGAAAAAATTTAAATTGTGCACAAGCTTTTGTAGGATATCGCTTGCAGTTTGGCAAGAATGATAACCATGCGTGGGATTTTGCAAACTTATATGTGTATAATAAAAGTGCCACCTGTGAGAATAGCTTAAGCAAGTGGGTTGTGTGTGTTACGGGAACTGTTTTCTTTTTTTGAAAAGCAAGTGGAAATAGCCATACTAGTGATTTCTGGAAATCTTAACCCTTTTTAAAATGGTAGATTTTAAAATTGCAAGTAAAATTATAAGCTTTCGTGTCAGTACTTTTTACTAATGTGTATGTGAATTTTACATGTGAAATGGTTGGTATTTATGAAATAGGATAATAATCGAACATGAAGGTGATTATTCTGTTGAACGATCATCTAGAAACAGAATGAGGAGTGTTGGTTAAATTTAAGCAGAATATTCTGTTTAAAATATTAAGAAATATGTATGTATTGGCTTTAAATTATTTTGAACAGACAGTACAAGAAGAAAGCAGGTATTTAACTGTTTTCTATGTTAGTTATTAAAAACAATTCCAGAAATTGGGATTTATAAGTGTCATGTAATTTAATATAATGGGAAAATTTGGAGTAATGATGCGATTATTGTTAGATTAGATTTTTCTTAAGATTTTTTTAGCGATATCTGGCCAGGGTGAGGTTAAGACACTAAATTTTTTAAAGTATATTTGTGTCTATATTTCAATTATTTTATGTTAATAGAGCTTAAGTTTAAGTTAAATTTTATTTGAATTTATTTAAAAATTAAGTAAAAACCAGATACATCAACACATTTGTAAAGGATATCCAGCTACCTCAGTGATGTAATTTTATTTGGAGAGTCATTTTATTTAATTTGACCAAAATTTAATGGGCGTTTTAAGGTATTTTAGCAAAAGGTAATAAAAGATGTTAAAATTTAGGAAATCGAAGCAAGGGAGGTCTGAGCAGAATAACCGTCTTCCTTGTACTATTAATATCAAAAGTGATTGCTATCACTAGACGACTTGGCGACCCTTAATTATGACAAGAGAAAACGCCTTTCAAGGTAAGTGATTTTGTACCATAGTTGTTTTCATTCCAATTTTATTTCTTTATTTTACCATTTTTATTATTTCTTCAATAGGAACCCGCTCCCCACACCACTGTAGTTAGCTCAAGCACCCTTGTATTGCTACGAGGTCTCTGTCCTTTCAGGGTAAATCAAAATAGATTAACTTACTGCTCAATTTACCCTTAATAAATAAATTTCAAGGTCAAGTTCAATTTTGCTTTTATTTATCATTATTGTACTATAACCGGAAACTTAACAATCAAATGTACCACGCAACTTAATTCAAATTAATACAACTAAGCAAAATTGGTAGAATAACAAATAATACAAATTTACTGTACCATGGGAATAATTTTAATTAGCCAATAGTGGACATTTATATCTAAAAAGCAAAACCCCTAGATAGTTAACCAAAGGAAAAAAGCAAAAAAAATGAACTCCACTGAAGATTAGTCCTGATACTGAAAAGGACCAAACAGCATTGATAACAAAATAAAAGTAAACAAGCAGCCTTGTACTGCTCATGATCAAGCTATAAAGCTGAGTTGCAACTCTAAGAGGTACAATCAATAAGTAACATTCCTTCATTCATTAAATGTAAACAACTTTTAATATCAAGGTAAAATTATTCTCAAATACTCCCAAGCCTAATTAACAATTGTTGTAAGGAACTTTCTTCGTTAAAATTACTTGGTCTTTGTTTCTGTAAATGAATGAATGAATTCTCAAGGAACAAGCCATTTTAGTGTTTGACCTGGAATAATAGGGTCTTTAATAAGAGCACTTTTACCAACACTACTACAATAGAACTTTATATACTTCGTCATAGTCCATTGTTATTCTCCTTACAACAAATAAGATTTACTGTTTAGTTTACTAACATCAACATTAAATTCCTACAGCTTGATGCAGGTAGAACACTTTTAGAACTGCTTTGTTTTCAAGGGCAGCAGCTTTATAATTTAGTTTATGTAAATATTTAAAACATCACCTGATTTTGTGAAAGTTATTGAATTTCAAATACCCTGTCCGAAGCTTTTTACTGTATTTAATATAAACCTTTTCTCAGAGGTAAATGAACTTTCTTGTTTAATTTTTAGGGAAGGATTACTTAAAATAATAATACTCAAATCAAACGAAATCTTATTAATCACAACAGAAATTTGAATAATATTCTTGGAAAGATTTTAGATAAATTGAATGTGATCAATTCTGAATGTGTCCTTGAACAAAAATTACTTAATTTAAACCTTCCAAATATATTATAAAAGAATTTTAAACTTAAATGATATATTTTTGTTTTTCAGTGCTGTTACTATCCACACTGACCTCTTTCTTCAACGAAACAAGTTTTAAACTTACAGCAATATATAATCAACACATTCCTGCATTTTTTAGCACAGAATTTATAATGCGAATTTACATGGGTTCTCACCTGATATAAACAAAGTGATGTCAGCCACGCATTTAGCACATATGTTGGAATATTGTCAGTTAATAAAATCTTATGCTTTTAAGATAGTTATAAAGAAAAAATTGTACTAAACCCTCTTTTTCGTGCAAATTACACTGTTGCCTTTAGATAACAATTACAAAAGAATTTGTCATTTACCATTTTCACACAGGGTACAAATATAGCAACATAGCAAGAACCAAATAACACTTTAGAAGATTCATTCAAATGCACGAAAACAAAACAACCTCATGCATATATATACTATTTTATTTCACTCATTCTAACCATTATAAAAACTAGCTATAGAAAGATTAAGTTTCTATTGCTATAGTACAAAAAATAATAGACCTATGCCAGAGTTCGATTCTGTTTTTCTTTTAATTCAATATCAAAACATGTCTCCATCAACAATCAAGAGGACATGCAACAGTTTTAGTACTCCTAAGCTTTTGACACCATTAATCACGATGATTTGTATGCTATCTTGTTCCATATTGGGAAAATAGTGCAAATATGATTCATAGTTACCTACATAATAGAAAATATCGTCACAACACAGATGCTTTGTTTGTAAGATTCGTGAATATTAAGTTACAGATGAGTAATTATATTATTCCATACAAGCTAATAATGTTCTCAATGTATTTATTCGGCTTGATTAAAAAAATGCAAGTCACAGGCATGCAGTTTTTCATAAAGGGATCCCATAGATTTATGCCGAAATCATGTGTTTCATTCCTTAACTCATTACGACAGACCTGCCAATGAAATAATCCCCATGTGAATGCAAGAAGAGTGGGAGAAATGTCGCTATACAGCCACCGGGAATCAATTAATGAATTATTCGCAAACCAGTAGCGAATAGACATGTGAAAGATCATTCATATAAACGAGAAGTCAATGAATCCCATTGGCTAGAAAGTAGTAGCTTGGTCTTTAATATATTGACGACCCAATATTTAAAAATGGGTATTTAGTCCATACTAGGCGGTTCTGTGGAGTCGACAGGTTCGCACGTGACTGCTGTTCCTAAGGTCCCAGGTTCGATTCTCAACACGAACTGCTTGAAAAATGTTGGGGGAGCATTTTTTACAAAAAAAAAACCACGTTCAGATGAGAGGTAAAATGTAGGAGCCGTGAATGAATGTTGGCACAAACGTTATAGATCCCTTACTTGCATGGAATAGCAAAAGTTCAACATAATTCAAAATTTCCAGGTAAAAAACTCACTTTCTGGCCAATGTACCACCTACGAGTAGAGCATTAGAAAGTCAATTTGGTGGAAAAATGAGTAATTCCTTCTATTGTGGATTCCAGCTGGTGAATAGTATGTCTTTAATTAAATTAATAAGCATTTATTAAAAAGGTTAGTGTATAAATTATTCTTTTGTTTTGAGGTAAACCTGTTTAGCTGGAAATTAAATGTAAAACGTCTATCTGTATTTTAGGTTATAGTATTTGCTTTATTAGATTTAAGAAGCCTGGACATAGGAATTCATAACAAAGGAAAAGATGTAGTTTAATGGTACAGGAAAATTAAACAAAGGGTGTGACTAACTATAAGTGACTAAACTATGTAATGTCAAATGCTGTATGCATACAGATTCATTAGAAGATGTTATGCTATTTGCATTTATTTGGATTTAAGTAATTTTAATATTTTGTACATACATATTTCGAAAATATTATTATGTGAAGGATATTGAAATTTATATAGATAATTTATGTACATGTTTTCAAAAATATTATTAAGTGAATGGTGTGAAAATTATTTTAACCTTAAAAAATTTATGTACACCTGTTTATAAGAATAATACTATGATGTATTAAGAGTTAACTGACCCAGTGAGACTGTTTTTCTTGATCAAATATATCAATTAATTGTGAAAGGATCTCCATTACACCAGGAGGTTAATGTAATTAAAATCTCCCCGGATTGCTCATCGTCTTGGCGATTCTCAATTGACTAAAACAGATGAGCTGCCCATAAACTTGACAGATTGAAAACGTTTCAAAGTAAGTGTTATTGGTGACCATGCTTGAAATTGCATCTAGTAAATCGTTACATTTTCTGAATCTTTGTTCAATTTTCTTTACTTATTTCTATAGAGACCCAACCTGCACCACTGAAGTTAGCCAATGTTTTGTTACAGGACACTTGTTCATTTTGGGCAATTCCAAATTTAATAATTTAATGTTTCACACACTTTTAACAAGGAGGCCAGTAATAACAAATATAAAATAATATAATGCAATTAACATTTTTAGTAATATTATTAAATCACATATTACATTAAATTGTCCGGTGCTTGATTGAAAGATATTCATGAAGTATGAATCCCATTAGAGTAACTATTATTTTTAGGAAAGCATGTGTTTATACTTAATTTTTCTATTTGAAGCTATTTTGATAACCACAGATGCCATATGATAAAAGATCTACATATGGAATTCAACTCAGGATTTCAAATACAATCTTAAATGTGTATATCTAGATTTTGGATGTGGATTATAGAACCTTTAGAAGTGGACACATATTTATGTAGAACAAAACCCAAGAAAGAGTACTAACTATGTTAAAAACCACAACTGCCATACGATACAAGATTCAAATTCTGAACGCTACTTGGAATTTCAACTACAATTCAGACCGTGTACCACAATTTTATATGTAGATTATAGAAACTCTAAGTGGACACATATCTACATAGAACAAAACCCAACAAAAAATTTTTCTACTAGAAAGTATCACAATTCAAGAATAACATTGAAAGTTTTTACACTAGTGAATTTCAAAAAGTATAAAAATAATTTTTAATTCTTAGAATGCAGATTAAATGCACAAATTTTTAATTTGTGCTTCATATTGATGTCTAATTTCCAACCCTTCAAAGATAATAAAACTAAACAAAAGGATACCGTACATTCCATCTTTAAATTCCAAAGCGGCTCGTCGAATTATCTTCTCACGACGTTCTGCACCTGGATTCTTTTTAGCAATTGATCCCTTGGCATCCTCCTTTTGTACAGTAACTTTCTAAAATAATACAACACTTAAAGGTGAATAAGAAGATAAATGTACGCACCTCAATACGCTTTTCATATTTTGCTCCTTTAATTATTCGATCAACATATATACCTGGCAAGTGTACATGATCTGGTGGTATATCCCCCACTTCAAGGATCTCCTCTACTTCTGCTATTGTTATTTTAGCAGCCTTAGCCATTGTTGGATTAAAATTGCGAGCTGATTTACTGAAATAATTATTTTTATAATATATCTTGTAAAGCTACATACTTACTTAAAAAGAAGGTTACCAAATGTATCTGCTTTCCATGCTTTAATAAGCGCAAAATCTCCGGTAATAGCTTCTTCCATTATATAAGGTTTTCCATTAAAATTTTGCATGCTTCTTTGATTACTAGGAATTTCAATTTTACCTTCTTTGTTGTATTTAATAGGTGCACCACCTTCATGCACTAAAGTGCCAAATGCAGTTGGAGTAAAAAAAGCAGGAACACCAGCACCACCCGATCGTAAACGTTCAGCCAAAGTTCCCTAACATGCAAACATTCAATATTATTATAAAAAATATACCTAAATAAACAAACCTGCGGAGTTAATTCTACCTCTAATTCCCCTGCTAAGAACTGTCTTTCAAATTCTGCATTTTCTCCGACATAAGATGCAATTATTCGTTTAACTTTCTTTTGTTTTAAAAGTAGGCCTAGTCCAAAATTATCTACACCTGCATTATTAGAAACAACAATGTAATCTTTAGCACCATGTTTAAGCAGGGCATCTATTAAATTTTCAGGAATTCCACATAATCCAAAACCTCCAACAAGAAGTTTTGCACCATCTTTAATATCTTGTATGGCTTCTAAGGGATCGTCAAAAATTTTACGTTTTTTGACTAATACTGATGATTGTTGCGGTTCTATTTTAGTCGAAAACTTACACGATAATATCTAAAACAACAATGTTACAAAATAAAAATTATTCACTAATGATAAAAATTAAATTTGGATGGTCATTAATATCTATCACTGAATTAACATGATACCTTCTTTTACTATTCAAAAGAATAGTAAATGTTTTTACAAAAAGTTTGCAAAACATATAGTTGATGAAATTTCACTGATTGCATTAAAAAATTAAAATAATGGATATATATATATATATATATATATATATATATATATATATATTGGTTAACAAATGGATTACTCATTATTGAAAACTAGTAATATGGTAAAAACACAAATACGTAATATTGCATAAAGATCTGTTACAAAGCATTTATTAAAACTCATAACACACAATAAAACAAGATGTGCTACAATAAAGTGAAAGACATCCGTTTAATTCACAATAAATAAAAATTTTCTTAGACAAATTTGAAATATTATTCTTTGCCAGAAATAACAATTTTCAAAATCGTCATTTTGTAATTAGGATCTAAGAAAGGTGCCATTGAAAATGTGCTTTGGTTGTATCACTTGGAATACGATAAAAATAATTGCAAAACATTTGTTAATATTTTGACATTTCTACTAGGTTGTCTGATGTGAAAATGATGATCAATTTTTAGAAATCTTCCTTCAATCAACACAGGCAAATTCTGTAAAAGAACGGTCTCAAGTACATTCATGATGAAAGTTTTCTTGAACAAGTACTGAATAAACATTTTTTACATTAAGCTGACAAATTTAAAAAACCTTCATCCTTATGCAATCTGAAGCTAAAAAGTAGCAATACCCAAACAAAGATAATATTCAAATTTTTATCAGTTTTGTAATAAAAAAACAGAGAGCAAAACCGATGAATTAAGAAAGTGGCATTTTATAATCTGTAACTTAAAAAGTAAAACAATGACAAACATTAAATTCATGTTTTAATCCAACAGTTTGTAAAATTGTACAAGGACTCTATAAACCGTAAGAAGAAAATCTTGGCATTAGATCATCGTCAACTCATGCTAATAAATATTATCAATGAAATGCATTTTTATAAATTCTACCAATCATTTTTTAAATTGTACAAAAAAAACATATTCATTATTTCAACGTATATCAACCAATAAAAATACTTTAGATCGGAAGGAATTAAAATTCTGGAAAATTTTGGAAACAAGATATAATTATTTGCTAACATGGTAAGTTATTTAAAATTGTAATTTCAATTACACTGTTATCCTATACAACACCATCATCATCATTACGTCTTTAGTCCTGGAATTGGTTAGAAGCGTACCCCATTGTTTCATATTCTGAGCTAACCTACACATTTCCCTGAAATTCCCACAGTGTATCTTTTACTATCTGCATGCAATAGTCTGATCTAGGTCTAGCTCTACCTCTCTTTTTTTCTATATCTGCTTGTAATATAGCCTGCACTATTCCCCAAAAATGTCTCAGAATGTATCCTGTCCTATTTCGCCTATTTTTTCCACAGATATCTTTATTGTCCTACTATTTATATAACCTTTGTTATTAACTTTATCTGTCCATGCTATCAACATCCTACATCTGAAGCATAACATTTAAAAAGGTTTCTTCCTTTTCCTGCCTGCTTCTCCTACTGTCCTTATTTCACAGTGCTATGCCCCACATATGCTTCCAACACTTTTGTTCATGTTTCTATGTTTGTTGTCTTCGAACATAGTCACTGCTGCTTCCTGTTAAATACAGTACGGTTTCCCTTCTATTGTTTTCTAAATTTATACCCTATTTCACCAATATTCAGAGGTATGTGAAAAGGATTAAGCAGCCTCTGGCTACCAAGATCCCTCCACACTTGAACATTTGCCGAATTAACAGTTTCCCAATAAATCCTTTCGCACAATCAAGATTAGTTGAAAATATTGCAAAATCAACACCTGTAGTTGTTTATAATAATCATCAGGTTTAAGTACAATTATTTTATTTTGTCATAAGGCTTTCCATCTTGGAACTGGTTGGACACGACCTCTATTGATTTCTACTGTGAGCTAGGCCTACACATTTCCCTAAAATTCCCACAGCCTACATATTTGACTATCTGTGTGTAATAATCTAACCTAAGTCTACCTCAAACTCTATTTATTCCTATCTCTGCTTCTAATATATTCTGTACTATTCCCTCATGACATAGTATTATTTTTTACTGTTTTACTCATATTTATTTCTCCTCCTACCATTTCTAGAACCTCTTTGTTCTTAACTTTGTCTGTCCATGATATCTTCATCATACATCTGTAGCACCTCATTTCAAAGGCTTTCCTGTCCGCTTCTCCTACTGTCCAAGTTTCGCAGCCATAGAATGCTGTGCTCCACAAATATGCTTTCAGCAATATTTTCCTTGCTTCTATGTTTGTTGTCTTTGAACACAGTAGTTACTTTTTCTTATTAAATTTAGTACGAGCTTGTGCTAATCTTTGTTTTACATCGTTTGTGCTTTTCCCATCTTTTGTTATTTGGCTTCCTAAGTAGCAGAAATCGTCAACCTTTTGTAAGTTCTCGCTTCCTATTTATGGCTTTATATATCTGTTTTCTAGCTTCGTTCAGTCTGTTTTTGTATTTTCGTTTTTCTTCTATTAAATTCAGGATATCTTTTGTTATCCATGGTTTCTTACTTTCCTTTTGTGTATACCCCAGAATATTTCTGGCCGCCATGTCTAAGCTGGATTTAATGTTATTCCATTCAGTTTCTAGTTCCATAGTATCAGAAATTTTCCCGATATCTTTCAGCAATTCATTTGACATTTTTCAAATCTTTCGTGGATATCTTTATCTTTTAATTTCTAAAAGTAAAAGTGTATTTTTCCATTCCTTTTTCTCAAATTTTTAAGTTTAAGAGCGTCCTTCATAATTACAATGTTGTGGTCAGTGTCCATATCTGTTTCTGGGTAGCGTCTACAGTCTTTTATTTGATTTCTAAACCGTTGTCTAACAAGAATGTAATCTATTTGATATCTTCCTATATATCCTGGTATCTTCCACAAGTATCGTCTTCTAGCATGATGTTGAAATAATGTGTTTGTGATGGTTAAATTGTTTTTGTCGCAAAATTCTACCAACGTACTTCCCCTGTCTATGCTCGTGTCTAAACCAAATAGACCTACTACCGCTTCTTCCCTACCCCCACGTACCACTGCGTTAAAATCCCCCGTAATTATTAAATTTTCATGTCCTTTTACGTATAGTATGTCTTCGACGTCTTTGTAGATCGCCTCTACCTCTTTCTCGCTGTAGCTAGAGGTGGGCATGTATACTTGTATTGTTACTGTATTTACCGGTTTAGATTCAAATCTAACCATGAATACTCTTTCGGTCTTTTGTAGATAGTTTTCTACACACTGTTCTATCTTTTTTCTCATAACTATCCCCACATCCGAATTTCCTTCCTCTGATCCTGTGTGAATTACCCTAAAGTCATCTGAGATGTCACACATGTATTAACTATTTATGCATACATTTGCCAGTATAATAACATAAGTATCTGTGTTAGTTTTAGTTTGAATAATAGCAATATGCAACGTTGCCAACAATTTTATAATGGAATATTAAACATTGACGTTTAATTTTCAGGTTATATTATGCGTTGTTTAGTTTGTGTCAACAACCTCGTGAATTTTTCTGTTTTTATACATTAATATTTGGTTGGGTTTTGCTTCAAATAGCTCTTTTCAAAACTCATGATCACCAAAGACAATGCCCAGAATTTGTTCGGACATCAAAACTAAGCAACTTGTTATTAGTTTGATAATTTTTTGGAACAAGAAAGGGATAATGGTGGACCATTTACTTATTTAATAATGGTTCATGAGGTAATTTAGTTGTTTGTTTACTTCATAAACAATTTATTATGAATATTTTTAGAGTGTCGACTGCTCTGGTTCTATGTTTTGGCACAGTAAAATCGATTTCCCAAATATTGCAAGAAATAAGCCTTTCACATCGAAAAAGCGAGTTCATACAAATTTTGCCATTGACGTAGATGAATTTGGCACATGTGTATCGAAATATGATTCATAGGTTGTATGAAAATCGTAACTACTCATTTTCAAGTTAAATTTATAGTGTGACATGTGATTATTTTAGATTATCATGTTTCAATTAATACTTTTTGGCAGAATCTAAAGAATGATGAACTTGAATTGTAAATGGATTTATAAATAGGGCTGATTTGATTTTTCTTCTTGCACAAAAAAAAACCAGCTTACCACAGAGAAATGAATGAACAAAATTTGTTATATTGATTTGAAAAACAATTATTAAAGAATTTAGAAGTACCATCTATAATAGTTTTAGACAACGTGCTGTACTATTGTACTTTGTTAAATACAATAACTAACAGTTCCTGGAAAGAAATAACATTTCTTTTGAAACAACCAACAATTTTAAAGCGCAGCTTTTTCAACTTGTCACGATGTAAGTCAAAATAATATATATTTTGTAATATATCAGTAATTTTATAAAATTGTAGGCATAAACTGCTAAAGGTTTTTCAATTGGAATTGCTGGCCGAACAATACAGACGTGTGGTATTGTATTGCCTACATATTATTTCATATTCAATGCAATTCAGAATGTATGGGGTATGAGTAAGACCTACTACAATCAACACATCGGAAGGGATGGAAAATCCATTGAAAATTGTTTACAGATGTGGAGGAAGAGTTGGAAAGAATAACCGTGCATTTATATTTCCAATGCTCCACCAGAAGGTACTACATTGGCCAGGAGACGAGTTTTTTATTGCCTGGAAATTTAGAATTTTGCCGAACCCTTGCCGTTCCAGGCAAGGTAGGGATCTTTAACGTGCGTGACAACACTCACACACGGGACCTCCATTTAACCTCTCATCCGAACGAGGGCGTAATTTTTGTGAAAAATGCTCACCTGCCATTTTTCAAGCAGTCGGCCGTGTCGGGATTTGAACCCAGGACCTTGGGATCCGTAGTCTCACGCTTACTACATTGATCCACGGCGACGCCGAAAAGAATAACCCCAGAGCTGTGGGTACATTCGATAGAACATGCTGATAAGATTATCAAAGATTGGTTTTAATGTAAGATCAAATTCGATCAATGGGACAGTGCACCTATAATTATTAAAATTAACTATGGTGATGGTGGAGAGTGAAACATATTTTCAATTTAATTAAAGAAACTTTTTACAGATAGAAATATTTTTAATTTAACGTATAATAAACAAGTATAACTAACTACATATAAAAACTGTTTTTCCCACAACTAATAACTCCTTTATCTACATCTCTTTCATTATCGAAGTTTGAGAAACAGTTATATACATCCATATTTAAATAATTGTGTAATTTATAATTGAAAAAGAATAACCTCTTGAATAACTGTGGCTTTTAGTCTGTATTCTACCGATAGCATTATTATAGTCTGTGGTAATAGTTATTGGTAGTGGTAACATCAACACAAAGTGACGTCACCAATATTGATGACACAGGTCTATTTAAAGATTGCGAACACTATATAATATAACAATTTGAAAAAATTGTTTTTTAAGTTTAATAAAGTGTTTTGATTCAAATGAGTTTTGAAATGTTCTGTATCAAAGTTTCTAAAATAATAAACATCTTTAGTTCATTAATATGTACGTATGTGGTGAAAATAAAACAACTGTAGTTTTTTAAACTCTAATTAGAAATTAAAAATAACCATACAAACTGGGAAACTTAAAAGACTAACATTCTTTATTCAAATCTAGTATGCAGAATTTTGAAATCCAAGTAATTTTTGACTATTTTCACTGACAATACTATATGAATCTTTTATGTCATTTATGCCATTTACCACAAATATCAAAACTTAATAAAAATGGAAACAAACTCTTTATGAGTGGGATAAGTTCAAATGATGCGCCTCTATGTTAAAACTTTTTCAGAGCAAGTTTGACAACATGCAATGGTGAACATATTGTAAACAATGGAAAAAATTGCAAATTCATAAGATAATTAAATATTATTTTAAAAAATGGTTTACTCTAATTAACTTTGTATATTATAAACTCAGTCCACTATTGGGAGACTCTTCTCTATCATATACAGGGTGTCACAGTTAACCTCGTTCTCTATGGGTATTTTAGAAACCAACAGAAATACAAATTCGGTTAAATTACAAAACAGTTGCGCCCTTTCAAGACCTTTTAATAACATGTTTCAGAATGACGATACTGATAATGGTTCCTGTAATATGAAAAACCTGAAAAAATCATTTTTTATAAATTACACGTAACTATTATATTTACAGAGATATTCAATTGAAAATCGATGTAGGAGTATCTTAGCATGTACAGAATTCTAAACTGACATTAGAATTCACATAACACTTTTAGACTTTAATATACGACAGTCAACTTTTTTCTCTTATGGACACCATATTGAATTTTTTGGTTACCGAATGACATTTTCAAATCTACACAACCCTTTTTTCAATTTTTAAAATTCTTCATAAATAAAAAAGTTAAAAGTAATTTTAATATTTTTTTGCAGTAGGCCATGGAAATAAATAAAAACAATGGACTGGTAAACTGTTTTTATCAATAACAAAGTGTCAAAATAGGTAATCTCTTATTATCAGTTTATTGCCAGTGTTGATGGGTATTATTATTATTATTATTCCTAGTTGTGTCTATCAGTTTATTATCAGGTGTTATTTAAATGACTATTCACGTCTCTACCCAGAAAGAAGGTGACCACATTGTACATTATTTGCAAAATTTGAACGATCACTATAACAGAATAGATCTTTTAATACTATAAGTGTACAAAAAAGAAGTAAAAGAATATTCAAAATTAGAGAAATTGATATCCTAGCGGCAGCTGTGGCAAATTCCTATGCATCGTCTTGGCAAATCCAAAATAAACGTAATATTCCTAAGGCCACCGTTTCCAAAATCTTAAAGCATAATAGGATTGCATGTCGGTTTAAGTTTAAGTGGTACTGGTTTTGAACAGCGCTTGGCTTTCTGTCATTGGTTTCGCAACAAACTCAATGGAAATCCAAATCTGCCTCTCAGTATATATGGAGCGATCGATCAAAGCACATTCACTAATTGTGGAGTCTTTAGTACAAAAAATTTTCATTATTATGCATTTCAAAATCCATATATAATAAGCCAAAAGAAATTCCAGCAGAGATTTTCTATTAATGTATGGTGTGGGATAATTGGAAATAAAGTGGTGGGTCCGTATTTTTTTGATGGCAATTTAAATGGAGAAAAGTATTTGAAAATTCTCCATGAACAGTGTGAAAACTTCTTAGACGATTTGCCATTGCAGACTAGAAGGCAAATAAGATATTTTCAGCAAGGGGCTACTGCCTATAAGAGCTGGATGGTTAGTTAATATTTAGATCACATATATCCTCACAGTTGGATAGGTAATCACCGTCCAACAGAGTTATGTATTCTACGATAACAAGTACTACCCATCAATTGCTGCACAGCTGGGCTATCAAGATCTTATTCCATTGGACTATTTTTTATGGAGATACATTAAAGATATTGTTTATACAAAATCTTATAACATCAAAAATTTGCAAGATGCAATTACAAGGGCATTTGATACTTTAGAGACAGTTGTTTTGGAAAATGCATGCAGAGACATTGTTAGACTAGTGCAATTATGTGCTGAAGTAAATGGGACATTTCGAGCACTTATAAAATTGTATTTTGTTTTCTTAGTTTTCTTGCTCTACAATGGTAAAAACAATTTACCAGTCCATTATTTTCATTTATTTCCATGACCTACTGCAAAAAAATATTAAAATTACTTTTAACTTTTTTATTTATGGAAGAATTGTAAAAATTTAAAAAGCGTTATGCGGAGATTTGAAAATGTCATTCGGTAAAAAAAAGTCCAATATGGCGTCCATAAGAAAAGAAAAAGCTGATGTCACATATTAAAGTCTCAAAGCGCTATGTGAATTTTAATGTCAGTTTTGAATTCTGCACGTGCTAAGATACCCCTATGCCGATTTTCAATGAAAATCTATGTAAATATAATAGTTATGAGAAGTTTATAAAAACGATTTTTCAGTTTTATCATGATACTTCAGGAACCATTATCAATATCATCATTCTGGAACATGTTATTTAATAGGTCTTGAAAGGGTACGACTTTTTTGTAATTTAACCGAATTTGTATTTCTGTTGGTTTCTAAAATATCCATAGTGAGCGAGCTTAAACGAGGCATCCTGTATAGCTTTTGTACGATGGCTTACCAAATTTAAAATGAAACAATTCAACTACCAACATTGTATTACACAGTGGTAAAAGTGAAATAAATTAGTATATTAACATATGATAGAGATTAAATGACCTCAGTATTAGCATGAAAATATACGAATTATGACAAAATATTTTTATAATTCAAGGTAAATGCCCAAAACATCAATACATTTAGAAATTAACTTATCAATTCCTGGTCAAAAAACGTGCATCAATTGCCACCTTGAGTCCTATATTGTTATAAAACCACTTTCTACTAAGACTTTTTTAATTTGGGAATACATAGTAGTCACTAGTCCAGCATCTATAAGGGGTTGTGCATGCACTGAAAGAGTGATGCAGTTTGGCTTTTGATTGTTGTTGGGAACATGTAATAGATGAAAAAAGTCCATGTCGTCGCCCTACCAACAGGAGGAGGAGCACAAGCGCAATAGAGTAATTAAATCAATTCAACTTTAGTTTTCTGATATAAGTAAAAAATTTAAATCAATATTTCATAAATAATGCCAAAATACAAGTGTCAAATGTATTTTCGATTAAAATTGCTTATTTCTGAAAAAAAGATCCTGTTTTAAACAAATAACAAAATAACTAGCAAGAGTATGCCAGCGACCCTCGTAACTCCTCTTTAATATTTCGGAAAAACCTAAAGTCTATTTTTCATACCATGTAGACTATTTACAAGAAAGTTATTGTCAAATCTTCTATACACACCTTCCTTTACTTCATTTTCTTCTTCCGAGTCAGCTTTGTTTAAAGAATTTTTACAATTTTTATATCACTTACACGAACAGCACGATGAAGGCCAAGAACAACAGCAATTACTGCACTAAGTGTAACGGGCAGTTTAATTAGAAGTAGATGTAGTTTGCCGTTTTCATCTATGTAATATCCAAACTT
Organism: Platerodrilus igneus; assembly: GCA_036346225.1. NCBI lineage: Eukaryota > Metazoa > Arthropoda > Insecta > Coleoptera > Lycidae > Platerodrilus > Platerodrilus igneus. The sequence continues at coordinate 6,274,615 of JARFIW010000301.1, forward strand.
TGTTAAATCCAAAAGCTCAACGAAAGTATTTAGAGAATTTTTTCAAAAGTATAACTGTGAAGCACACCTTAGTGTATATGCAGTTCATAACTGTCAGATGACATCTTACTAATATCATTACTGACGGATGAGTCGTAGAAATTTGTATGTAGTGACTTGCACTGCAAGTTCACTGTTTAACAGAAAAACTTGCGTTATGCTAAAACCTGCATTTATAATTTAAACATTATTTTGAAACTATATTATATAATACTATCAAGCAAGCTTCATCATCATCATTAGGTCTTTTTGTTTAATATTTTTTACATTTTCCCCCTTATATTGTTTTCTAAAAATATACCACCATTTCTATAGTCTAATCTAGGTCTACCTATACCAGTTTCTCTGCTTCTAGTATATCCAAAACTACTCCCTCATGCCTTAGAACACATTCTGCCATTCTCACTCTTATACTATTTTACTGTTTTCCACAAGTATCTTTCTTCCCCACTATTTCTAGATCCTCTTTATTCTTAACTGTGGGCATGATATCTTCATCATACATCTGTAATACCACATTTCAAGGACTTCTATCTTTTTCCTGTCGCTTCTCCTACTGTTCAGGTTTCACAGATGTACAGTGCTGTGCTCCACACATATGCCTTCAACAATTTTTCACATGTTTCTATGTTTGTTGTCTTCGAACATAGCAGCTTCTTTTTCTTGTTAGATACAACATGGCTCCCCTTCTATTGTTTTCTAAACATATACCCTATTTCACCGATATTCAGTGATATGTGAAGGGGGTTAAGCAACCTGATGGCTACCAAGATCCCTCAACACTTAGACATTTACCGAATCAATATTTTTCCAATTACTCCTTTCGCACAATCAACATTTGTTGAGAATATTGCAAAACAAACACTTACTTGTTTACGATAATCATTGGGTTTAAATACGATTACTTTTTCAACATTAGGTTTTCTGTTCTGGAACTGTTTCGATGTGCACCTCCATTGATTTCTATTCTGAACTAACCTACACAGTTCCGTCTTCACACTATTACCTCATGCCTTGGTATGTGTCCTATCATGCTATCTCTTTTATTTTTACCATTTTCAGCATATTTCTTTCTCCCCCACCATTTCAAAACTTCTTTCTTCTTAACTTTGTCTGTCTGTGATATCTTCATCATACGTTTGTAGAAGCATATTTCAAGGGCGTCTGCCTTTTTTTCTGCCCTCTTCTTCTAGTGTACAACAGTCGTACAGTGTTGTGCTCCTCACATATGCTTTCAGCAATCTTTTCCTTGTTTCTATGTCTGTTGCCTTTGAAATAGTAGTTGCTTTTTCTTGTAAAATGCAGCACAGTCTTGTGCTCATATTTGTTTATATCTTTTGCACTTTTCCCATCTTGCATTGATTGGCTTCCTAGGTACCAGAAATCCTAAACCTCTTGTAAGTTTTCATTTCCTATTTGTGTTTTGATTTTTGACTTATCTCCCCATCCTTTACATACACGTACTTTAGTTTTTGTTTCTTTAATTTTCATACCGTACATCTCTGTTAGTACAGTTTCTATTTCATTAACAGCTGCGTCTAGCTCTTCCTTACTACATGCTAATACCACAATATAATATGCAAATCTAAGCATATCCATCACTTATTCCTGCATAATAATTCCAAATGTCTTTCTGCATTTGTCTATCAAGCATATTCAAATAAAAAATATTTTAAAGATTACAGTTCTGTAGGAATAGAATTTGATGTTTTAACTCGAATAGTAGAAATCATTTATTTTTGCAAAATAAATAGTGGTGAGCAAGCAGACTTCGTTTAGTGTAGTTAAACAGTAGTGGGGATAAAGGATATAATAAACATCACAAAGCGAGAAATTACACTCCGCAAATTTTTTTTATCAAATTGTTGGTAAAATAAGGTTTATTCATACGTGATTTAAAACCATTCATTCCATCTGTGTATGAATAAAACCTTCAACGTAGGAGCCCTATATTAGTGTAGTTGGCATGTACATAATGGAAATAATTTTATGATCATATGAGTATTTTCTCCTGTTTAACAAACATAAATAAATTATACTAATAATAAAAAATGAAAAATATATTAAATCAAATATTATTAGGTTGCCTTTGCAATTTATTGCTTCCTCAATTGTCTGGACAATGCGTTAACTAAAGTTTGACATCCATCGAGCATGAAACTGTCCCAAATTTCTTGAAATCATGCACGTAATTCTATAAGTCAAGTAGGTAATTCTGGAACAGCTCTACAGGTTGAGCGAGCAGCTTTGTCTTTATGATATGCCACAGAGTTTAAATTGGAAAAGATATTGACTACTGGATGATCATTTTAAAAGAAAGGTATTGTTTTCGCACATCGAATCTTTTATTTTCTTATCCACATAAGAAGAGACATAATTTTATCGAAAAATATATTTTATATTATTCAAACGTATTTCTTCTATGTATGGTTTCAAATTGTTTTGTAGAAAGTGGATGTATTTATCAGTGTTCATTATTACTTCTACAAAGTGTAGTTTATCCATGCTTTGGTACATATGCTTCTTAAAATCATTTAGAAGTAAGAAACTGAACTTTCTTTTTCAGACGTCATTGTGATAAACTTATGGCTTGGTTCTTATGAAATAGCTTTATGTATCACATATGCAAACCTCAAATCTTGCCTAACTGTTCTACACAATTGAGTTCCATAAATGTTGAGTTTCCTTTCAAATGCAAGTGAATTTTTACTTTTTACACTTCTTTGCAACCAGCTTTGGCTCAAGACATTTGTGACGTTCTTTTGAAATACTTATAATCATATTTCATTTTAATAGTTTCTGTATTAGTAAATCCAACCAATAGATTAGGTTATTTCCTTTAAGAAATATAATTTTTAGGTTACTACAATTTTGATCCAAGGTAAAATTATTTTTTATCATAAATGGTTCACATTCAAAGGTTGTCAAATTCATTATGTCAGTTTTTAAAGGTTAGAAATGATGTTATCATTGTAATTTCATTCTAAATTATTAGTTTCCTGATTCATTTGTTTTCATTAATAATGTATTACACTGGCGCTCCGGTGATCTCACCGGCTGAGAATGAAGACTTCAAACGTAAATTTGTAGTGACTCAAATAAATAAAAATCCCGATTTTTAGTTGAGTTAAGATATCCATTAGTTGACTGTACATACATACTAGATAAAAAATGACACGAGGTATTTTCATTTTGTAGTCTAAATTTATCTCTCCGAAGTTTGCCGAAGGTAGATCCATTTTCTTACAGAACTTTGCACTTAATATCCAAACATTCAATAATCAAGTTTAGTATGCTAATTACCTTTGACAAAAAGGTTTTCGAACAGACAAGTCGTCAAATATTCACATAATACCCTATCAAGTTAGTTATTTTCAATTTTAAGGACAGGTACCCAGATCGACAACTTTATGTTGGAGGTAAACATGTTCAGGGTTACGCAGCCACCATAGGCATCTTATTGTATCCACCTTAACACAGCCAATTACTCATCAGGTATTTATGAATCCATCTAAAACTATACCCGCAAAAATTAGTAGGATAACTGAACATTTTTTTCATTCATTGCATGAACTGATAAAACGTACTTATAGTATGTCTGTGTGATTAGGTTAAGAACTTAGTTATTAAATTTGTGATATATTTGCTTTTTAATATTTGCTTAAGGATGTCTCTCTGTTTATGCCGTTTACATTTAGTTTAATTTGTAATATAAATCAAATATCACATATTGTATATATTGCTGAGTGCCACCCTAGCTTTTACACATTAATCATTATCCAAAACGATCCAACCCAAACCACATCGAACACATCCCTTGTATTCCTGTTTTAGCCTTACAAATAACAGACGTTAATTTATGGTCACTAACGTCGTCGTCGTTCGTTTTTAAAACACCATACATATCACATTGCATGTTGCAATTAAAAACTAAGCACACGGTTGCTCAAGTGTGTGGAGTGAGTTATCGCAGTGAGCAATAACAATCAGTGGTCATAACATACATTGTTTTTAGTGGCAATAAAACATTTGCTTGTCGGAATTTTTAGAACACTGGTGATACGTTGCTATGGCATGGAATGGCAATCAACCGATGAAATACAGCCGTACAACAAAAGAAGATTTCTTCATTAAACAATTTGGCATTACCAGCGTGGTCAAACGTACTATAAGTGGAAAGTTATTATTTTAATCTCTCACTGCATACAAACACTATCATATAATTTTAAGTAACCCGTATGTGTAATACCATTGCAAACACAATCATGTAAAATAATGTATTGATATTTTTATATTTGGTTTTCAATTAATGGAAAAATATAGTTACAGTTTGTTGTAATACATTATTTTGCAATTACCTAGAAGCGTAATTGAAAATTTCAGGTCATTTAACAATTGATTTTAGAGGCCTTTCTTTCGGCTAGCTGTTCTAAATAGGTTGTTAGTGTCTTTATGGTTGAGGTTTGTTTTATGTTTAAGCAATAGTGTACATAACGATTTCTCAGGCATATTTTAAACAGACTCACACACCTGAACTCAGGTTTTGGCACCCTTTTGTTATTCTTTTTAAAGATTTTTCCTAGAAACCCTGCAAGATTAAGTGGCATTCAAGATACTTTTCAATTAAGACCTATTTCACACATAACCTATTTTGGAACGCCCTTGAAATTAAAATTATTAAAATAATTCTTAAAAAATTGTTTTAACATTTGGAATTCGACCAAAAACTGTGTGGTTTTTATTGCAACATAATTCTCTAATGTTTATATTTTAAACAGTTGAATCAACAACACCGAGCTGGGGTTTGTATTTTCAATCAATAATAACATTTTGATATTGTATAGAAGTGTTTCTTCAATACACTACTGGATCATTATACCTTGAACATGAAATAAACATTTTTATAGATAAAATAGAGCAATATTTAATACTATTTCCTTCAAAAGCAAATTAGAAGATTAACAGATATCCAGCAAACCCAGAAGATACAAAATACACAAACTATCAATAACCACCTACAAATTATTTTAAAATATTTTACCTTAAATAATTCAGAAGTGTTTGTTGATGTATTGTTTTGCAATACACTTACAAAATTATGACTGAATGTCCGATATACACTTTTAAACATTTTTTGACTAAATGTCCTATAAACACTTTTAAACATTACAACACTTTCACTACAGTAACCTAAAAGTGAAGAGTCACAACGATATCAGATAGAAGCCAAGTAAAACTAGCTATAAGTGCACAGTTCATGTTTTATATATTTGATAAATACGTCATTGTGTCAAAGGTAGAGGTCACATTAATATAATGTAATTTCTTATCTGCTTGTTGAAATTATTTGGATAATTTGTGTTTTGGTTTAGATAACAAATTACGATTAATCAGATAAAGTATAATGTAAAAAATTAATAAACAATAGTATGAACAGCAACCACTATGACATAATACAGTACTTACTCGCTATATGTTTGTTGTGGTTTGTTTTGTATTCTTCTTAATTTTCTTTGAGAATTAAACCACTCATAGTTGTTAAAATCGTCTTTAATTACGCTTCGATCCGTGACCTAGGATCGCTGTCAAAATAATAAAAAAAATTAATTTTTTTTATTATTTCAACAACAATCCTAGGTCATGGATCGAAACGTAAATAAAGACGAGTTTAACAACTACGAGTAATTTAATTCCCAAAGATTCCCTAGGATCGTTAGTCAAAATAATAAAAAAATGTTTTTTTTTTATTATTTCGGCAACCACCCTAGGTCATAGGTCGAAACGTAAATAAAGACGATTTTAACAACTATGAGTGGTTTAATTCTCAAAGAAAATTAAGAATAATACAATACTAATGAAACACATGTATTAGCATTCGGTTAAGACACAGTGGACTGTATTTTTTAAACATGAACAAACAAAAATAATGCAATGAACTTACCCAAGATCTGCAGCTCGCTTTAAATAGGCGTTTAAAGGGTGAGATTTAGGATGGTCATTGAAGGAAAGCAACGATCACCAATGTAGAAATTTAACGTTTTCGAACCCACGCTAAGACGGGTGCAAGGGGTTATTTTGACGTGCACACCGATGCCACAGTTTACTAGCGAACCGAATCACACTGATATTTGTTACTATCTGTTTTAATTTAGTTATTGTCAGAATTGGCATATGTTTCAATTTATCTATAAATTAAAATAACCTGAATTGAATGCTATTCTGGCAATAATTTATCGAATTAATAAACTGTAATATATTAAAATAAAAGGAATTTGTTGCCGGCGTTACCAACATGCATGTTCTATTGAAATTCAGATATATTACCTGCTATTTAACAATGTTTTACAGTAGGCATTTTTTCAAAGTAAATACACTAATTTGATCTTAATATTGTCATTAAATGCTTATGGTCAAGATTTCCCGAATCATTTAATTAAATTATGATGAAAGTATTTTCATGTAAGATTTTCCTATATCATTATTCCACTTGAATTTAAGATGCTCTTATTAAGAAATATCTTTGTCGCATTAGAAATGGAATAAACTTTACAGTGGTACTTGAGTATTTATATTTTGTATTCTATCATATCCAGCAGACCCAACTGATGATATATCACCGTCATATTGATTGTTTGACTTTTAGTTTACTACTAAATATATCAATCGCAATTCTAAAATTTATATATTTTGCTTTAGCATACCCAAACACTGGTTGAGCATCTGTAGAGAGAACACAAAACATCAAGTTGATGGCTACAATAAATTCTAAAAGACAATATATTATCCACTACAGAAATCTGAAACAAGTCTTAACAGATGGACTTAAAGTATTGGCAATTCATCGAGTGCAAAGATTTAGGCAAAGCTATTGGTTAAAATCCTACATTGACCTAAATACTGAACTTCGGAAATGTGCAAGGAATGAATTGAGAAGAACTTGTTTAAGTTTGCATAATGCAGTCTTTAGGAAAACAATGTAAAATATATGAAAAGCTTGTAAAGGTTGACCAAACTGGGATGGTAGATATGGAGCCGAAGCCCAGATATCCGAAAATGTTATGACCTTCCATGAAAATCTTGCAGCATTGTATCGGCATAAAACAGAAATATAGTTTAATAAGACCATACATGTAGGCACGTGCATCCTCGATACATCCAAATTGACTATTTAAGAGGTTCACTATGCCTAAATAAAGACAGCTTTTGAAGATGACTGTCATATTCTATACACCGACACCGATAGTATAATCCACAAAATTATAAACCACAAGGCAATATTTTTGGCAATATTTCGACACATCAAACTACCCTTTCAACAACATTTATGGAATTCCGCTAATTAACAAGAAAGTGTTGGAGATGATAAAAGATGAAAATAATGGGCGACTTACGAGTGATTTTGTTGGATTGCGATCAAAGATGTATGTGACAAGGATTTTAAGGACGGCTGAAGAAGAAGGAGCAGGACACTCAGAAGACGAGCACTCATTTGTTGCCCATGACTTCAATGTCACTAAGAAGATAAAACAAATTAAAAGATCCATAATGAGAAATAGAATTACCTTTGATGAGTATGTTGGTTGCGTAGAAGATTTTAAAGAAGTACTTATAACACAGAAGTTCATCCAATCTTTCTATTGCTCACAATGACAAACATAATTTAATTTCTGGATAATATTTAATCTTGCCGCTTGGAGATTTTTCAATCGTGTACACCAATTAGACACTATATATAATATTTATTTTTATTATATAAGCTGTACATATAGTTACTGTATGTTATGTATATCAAATTTTTAATATGTTGGTGGTCAATCACTTATAATATCTTGGCATTTTAGAGCTTCTTCTAAGTCGACAGCTTAAAACTGGTACATTTGTATTAGTTCGAGTAGAAGGAAATAAATGTAGTTATCGATATGTGGCAGTTTGTGAAGATGACATGGACGATGATGGGGAAACCAAAATGATGTATATGAAATTAGTTTCAAAAGATGGCACAATATTTTGTTCTAATTTATCTGACGTATAATATGTACCGTACATAAACGTGTTAAATATTTTGGATCCTACTTAAATCCAAATGAAAGGAGATAGACTCTTTTATAAGTTTAAAAAGCCAGTATATGTGTATGGATAATAAATTCTGTTTATATTTTTACATATTCCTATTAATTCCTAGGATTTAATTTTTTGTATTGTATGATAGATTAGTCACCACATAAAATTCATTACTAATTTGAGTTGTTGAATGTAATTTTAGAAAATTAGTTAACTAGCATCTTTTCGCAAATTATTCATCATTACGCCAATGCTGAGATTGTTAGCATGCATCATCAAAAAAGAAGTAACCTAATAAGTACCTGGGGTTTTTAAAATTGTAGTTTTACTTATAAATAATACAAGAAATGCTATTCGGTTTTAAGCTAGACGATTTCAAAACACTACAAGCAATAATTGTTAGAAAAATATAGGATATTTATAAACTCTTAGTTTACTTGCACTTTTTGAACAGCTTATTGTGGATAGTTTAAAAATTCCTGTCAAATAATTCACTGCATGTGTATGACTGTAAGAAAATGCAGTGCTCGAATTATTACTACTTTTTTTACAAACAACTGTAACTTACAACATCATCGGCTAAATGATTTAGAAGTAGATGCTAAGTTACAAAATTGCTGGGAAAATCATTTTAAAAAGTCCAGCTCGGCTACTTTGGGGTTTTAACTTTGAAACTCAATTTAACTACATAGACATATTTCCGGTATTTTTCAGTCTGATTTTTTCATTTTCTTTTAAAGCAGAAAAGTTCCACTTTTGTAGAATCAACCTTAACAATGAGTTTGAGAAAAATTATCTTAAGAAATACTGAAAGCAACAGATAAGTAGCGTATCCAATTGAGCTAAAGGTAAAATTGCACATTTCAATTATTCATAGGCAATTTGAAAACCAAATGTTACCAGCCATAACTTTTTCAAAAACCTATAAAAAAAAGTTATCAAACAAAAAATTATTCATAGGCAATTTGAAAACAAAATGTTACCCGCCATAACTTTTCCAAAAAGCTATAAAAAAAGTTATCAAACAAAAAGATAAGAGCGACCGTGAAAACTAAAAGCTTGCTGCTTTATGAACCTAATCTTGTAATAAGTTATACCTGGTCACAAGATTTTTTTAATGATTGTTACTTTCATAACTACAGTTAATTAAAACAATAAAGTTAAACATTAATAAAAAAATCGAGTAATTATTATTGTGTTCTCTATCACTTTAAAACTGCACTAATAGTGTAAAACCAAATCATTAAGTAACATCACATCTCAAAAGAATCTGATGGCCTCCAGAAATAAAATAATTTTAGTCATAAAAATAAGGTTATTTTCTAAAAAAATATTAGTGCACTGCAAGAATACGTCTTTCAAAGTCTTATGAATATAGGCTCCTTTTCGTTAGTAACAGAGAACTTGGGAGTTGTTTACCTTATACACCGATTTAGGGTCTGTGAGGGTTCACCATAACACAGTACATTCAATCGTTAAAATATCAAAAACAAGAACCTCTTAGTCAAGTATAGTTTGAAAATGGTTTTCGCAAGTATATACTTAATCTCTGGGATGTTTCTAAAAATAATACAGAAGAATTCCTTATGACTTAAAAGCATCTGATCAACACATTTCGACAAATGACCACACTTCAATACGAATACATGTAAGATAATATATACAGTCGTTTCTCGATACACTTTTGCACTTTGGCGAAATAGCAATGAAAGGTTTGTATATGTTAAGGAAAGTCAAACTTAATGTAATCACAGTGAAATGAAATAGCAAAAAATAAACTTCCAAGTGATAGATTGAAATAACCACCTAAGAATTACTTTACAATTTTATTACCTTACATAAATCAGTGGTGTTTGTTGAAATATTGTTCTGTAACAAATTTATAAAACTAGGATTAAATGTCCGATACACACTTTTTAACATTTTTTGACTCATTGTCCGATACACACTTTTAAACATTTGAAGAATGACACTGCCGTAACCTCAAAACGCTCAAAATGTGAAAAACGTAACCCCAAACGGAAGCTGGATAGTTACTAGTAGGTTATTAACGACTAAATTAGAATGCATATGCCTTATATTCTTGATAAACATGTTTACGTAATAAAGGTAAAGGTCATATTAGCATAATGAATATTATCTTATAGTAAACAAGTTTATAATTTCATAACAAAAAGCAGTATTTTTACAAAGTTGACAAAGTATCTAACACCACGACATGTCAATAATGCATAAATTAGAGTAGAAATACCTAGTTCACCCATTAGCTATCTTTCAACGTAGCATCTAGTTCATATAGACCAAATAAATATTCTGAATTAGTAGTATTCGTTAAGTTCACTGATTGCAACACTAAGATGTATAATAAGTTCTTTAAACACCTTGGTGCAAACCATAATAAAGCAGGGTTGGAAATAATATCCTATTTTCACACAGGTAGTTCTTTTAACAATTTTTAAATCGACGGCCTAATGTTTTACGAGTTCAAGGAATTCGATTAAGATAAAACACATTTTCAAAAATTGAGCGACTCCTATTCACTTAAACAGAGAGGTGCAATAACTGCAATATAAACTATTTGTCTGAATTTTAGCAAATGTGCTACATTAAACGCGTGAATGCAATATTCAAACTATAAATACCTTCGATAGCAGGACCATATGCGTAACAACAACAATTAATATGATATAATGCGTAACAGAGACTTACCAATCGCTGTAGATTAGCACTTCATTCAACACGCAATAATATGGAATAAAGGAAAACAGGAGTGATATTTGGAAATTGGAGTATTATACTATTACCTACGATCACTAGTTATAACCACTGGCGAGTCTTTGCTATATAATCAGACATGTGATTGACACATTTCAACACATACCAAAAATTAATCACGTCGGTACAATTAGTAAGGTTCAACTGTCTTATAATTTTGAAAATGAATGAATTTTGTAGATAAGAACCAGTTCTATGTTGTACAATATAGACTGGATTTACCATCATTTATTTAATAACAAATTAAATTACAATTGGCGCGAACACTATTACCTTCAGCTACAGTTGAAATCTTTCTCAAGCTTATAACTTTGGCAACCATTTATCTTTGTTAATGCTTTTAAAACATTACAAAGTATATTTCATTTACCAAAAACTGGGAATGGTATCCTATTTTAAAAAGAGGCGTACAGCATAGTTTTATAGCAAAAGTAAGGTTGTACTGTGATTGTTTTTGAAATGCATTCCATAAAATTAATGTTCCTTAACCTAGAATTAAAACGCAACAAAAATACTTCCTAAAGAATTAATTACAAATTTGTTGTAAAAAGAATAAAATTACATCAATTATAATAAGAAAGAATTTCCAAAGTAAAATGAGTAGATAGTAAAAAGGACCTTTATTTAATCTTCAAAAATTTTCAGAACTCGATTATGAGTTTTCACCAATTTGTATTATAAAGTTTTTAACAGTCATATCAAGTACCTTTTCTCTTTCATACCATTTATTTATAATATCATTTGTATGATTGATACAAGCTTACCAAACATTTCCGGTACACTAATTTAGTGATTCTTACTACATTGCCACAACCTTGTCATTGCCTTAGCTATCACGACTAAATTTTTGTTGTAATATTTCTTTGCATTGGCAAACATAATCTCAATGGCATTAAATTCGCAATGATAAGGTAGCAATCGCAATGTCCGTGAGTTTGTATCCACTCGTCCACCTGAAGCAAAGATTGTGCTACGTGCATTGACGTAACCTAGAATAAAAACCAAAAAAAAATAGACCGGGCTCAATCGGCGAGTGGGCGGGGTATTATATCTACAACAAAAATTAAGGGAGGCCTGAAATAAAAAAAGAAAAATTACACACACTCATTCAAACTCAAAACACAACATTTCAACAAAAGAAACCTAAAATTAAACATAATATGTACACGCAATAAATAATTACACACTAAATCTAAAAAAAAATACCAACCAAAAGAACAAATCTTTTTTTTTTAAATGGTGAGCTGCCGGTTTTAGGTTACTCGCTAGCTTGAGTTTCAACAAAAAAAAAATTAAGCGAAATTACCCCTCTAAAACCAACAGCTCTACATCAGCATGGCAAATCTAAAACTAAGTATATACATCTAATGGCAACAACATTTTCAAACGTGCCAGCAAGCCTCCAAATCATTTTCACTTTAATAAGTTGTACACTCTTAGTTATTTAAAGCAAATAGTAATGTATTCATATAGTGTCAATAAATCTTAAACTAATTCACTAATTGTTGTCTAAACGGATTAAATTTAGGAATGCATGAGCTTAAACCGAAAATCCCAAGCGATATGGTCGCAATCGTAAATGATGGAGAAAAAAACACACCCTTGAAGTTACTGACGTCGGGGTTGAGTCACGAGCTGGTCCATGGCAACGAGTAGGTGGGCCTACACCCAGAAAGAACGCACTTGGCTTCCCATTACAGCAAGAAACGACCATTCATCGTGGCTTACCGCCACCGGAAGAAGCACGCCGTATTGCGTGCGCGAAATTTTCATAACGAAAAACGGAAACAACCAAACATTTCTACACGTGTCTCCGTTGTGTAGATTAGAGAGCAAATGAAATCAATTTCGTTCAGCCAGTCACCAGAGTTCAAAGTAATATTAACCTGGAAAAACACAGTTTATATTGGGATAATACGCAGCTTTAGTTCGACGAATTCTTCCTATGGAAAACACACAAGAAGCAATTATCGGATACTTGGGACACGTTATCGATTATCTGAGCATAGCGTAAAGTTTACGTTAGGGAATTCTGGGAAGTAGAATTTATTCTTAATTAGCTGAAGTATTTACCAAGTAAAATATACAGGATATTTAATATAGCGAATAAAGTTTCGTTTTATAGGCAAAGTGGATTTTAGTTGAAGATTATTAGCCAGCGTATTTCTTTTTAATTATGAATCAACACCGTGGACATGGAATTTAGATAACCGAATAATTAATTAGCGAAGGATTTGAGCTGAAAATTATTGTAAATAAAATAACCATTTATTGCCGAAAATGAACGTAACAATTGTTCTTTTAAATTTTGCATATAGAACTGGAATAAAACAATAGATAGCTCTTAAAGACTTTATGGTTTTTCGTAGCATTCTCCACGAAGATTAATGCACTTTTGCATCCCCTCGAATCAACTCTGGAAGCAGTTATTCCACTCGTTTGTTGGTACAGTCAAAAGCACATTTTTGAAGAAATCTACTGCTTCTTCTGACGATTGCAACATTTGACTACGCAGTGCGTTCTTGATTTTCGGAAAAGTTTAGACATTTTTTGGGACTTACGTCGGGCCCGTACGGAGGAGAGTCTAAGAATTCGACGTTTTGTTGTGTTGAAAATTCAATTGTCTTGCGAGCTTTGTGTGAACTTGCATTGTATTTGTGGAGGATGATTTGTCGTTTGGGGTTTGTATCTCGAAGCTCGGTGATGACTTGTGGCAAACAAGTGATTGTATACCATTTGGCAGTAACAGTTCTTTGATCTTGTAAAGGAATTGTTACTACACGACCTGTTTTCGAGAAAAATGTTGACACCTTCTTTTTGGAGATACTTCGAGAACGCATGACTTTTATTGGTTTTTTTCACTCAAATAGATAACTGGCGTTTATTTTGGGCTCGTATGAATAAATCCAAGATTCATCATCAATCAGGATGTTGAAGTTTTTAGAGTTTCTTGCATTGAAACGGTCTAGAGTTTTTTAACACCAATTCACCATAGAATCTTTCTGTTCTTCGGTCAATGGATAGTGTATCCAACAGGAAACTAATTTTTTTAAACAAAATTTTTCATGCAAAATTTTTTGAATTGAAGTTTTGAAATTTCCAATGATGCCTCAATTTCGTGATAAAACACATGCCAATCTCCAGTGATGAGCTTGTGCACAGCATCGACGTTTTCTTGAGTGGCTGTCGTTTTTGGCGCACCTGCCCTTGGATCGTTGCTAAAACTAATCCGTTCACGTTTGAATTCTCCATACCAATGAGTAATTGTTGACTGATGCAGTGATTCATTCCCGAAAACGGGTAATTCCAAGCAAAGGACCCCTCTCCAATTAAGGTAAGTAATATGTCATTATATTCAGTTTTTCACGCTAATTCCAAATATAAAATTAGTTTTGTGCAGAAATTAATTGTTAAAAAGTTATTTAGACTCAAAGTTAAAATATTCCCGCTTTTTTCAAAAATTTTTGTTTCCTTTAAAATGCAATATGCTAATTGATATGGATGATAAAATGCCTTTATTTTCATATTTGTATTTTCATTCGCAAACTTGAAATTCTTTAAATTTATCATCTTATCATTTTTTCAATTATTTTATCATTTCAACATGGAAAAGTGGAATTTAAAGACCATATTCAGTTTAGATAATTTGGAAAAAGAAAGAATTGTTAACTTTCTACAGTCCATGGGTTTGCTCAAAGACAAAATATACTGTCCACAGTGTCATTTGCCCATGAATTTGGACCTAAATAAAGATGCATGGAGGTATCGAAAAACCCCAATTAAAAATTGGAGAAAAGTGAAATGTGACAGCAAAGTGTCAATCATAGGTTAGATAAGTTAATATAAATAAACCACTCAGGATGAACTTTTGTTAACAACACCGCGCCATCCAGCGATCGTTTTAACCTGGTTTCAGCATGCATCCGGTGGAGGAATTTTAAAATTATTTACATGTATCCGGTGGCGGAATTTCGAAATTATTTAAATTGTATTTACATATAAATTTATTTCTAGACCTTTTCCTTTTAACACAAATGCTGTATACAGGTTATGCTTTTGAAGGTAGTATTTCTAGAGTATTTACATGACAAAAATTCCAATGTGAAACATGAATCAGGTAGCAAGAACAGTAATCAGTATACATTAATTACATGCGACATCTATGCCCATGAAAATTAAGAAGTGAGATTAAAATTTCAGAAAATTGATTTAAATACACTGATATATACGTTCTATATTAATGCATACAGTTAACACATCGAAAAAGTTAAGTGGTGTTCCAAATATTATTAATGCCAACACTGATGTAAATAAAACCAAGTAATACGTATGTTAAAAACACCAATGCATAATAACCATTTATTATATAGCAACATAACATATTAGTACAAAGAAAACACATTCTGAGATGTATATGTTTATATATTATTGGAGAATCTATAGAATAGGATAAACAAGAACGTCTTCAACCTGTCAGAGGTCCAGTCAAACAAACAATATTTCACGATTTTTAATAATAGTATAAATGATAAATGCGAAGGTCTTCTTATCGCTAAAAATACAAACCTAATCTAAGCATCAACAATACTGATACGATTAAGGCAGTAGAGTCTGGTAGAGTTCCAACAGTGTAATAAAGAGACCCTTTAATTTAGGCTTATTAAATACAATACAATTATAACTACAAGTGTACATTACGTGGTACTTTTTGAAACACTATACTTACAATAATAAAACGCATTAGGGAAAATCTAACAAAATGATTAAACTTAAGGCGATTTTTCGCGACATAAACTAACATACTTAATTATGTGTGTATGTGTTAAACTTGCGTTTTGACGATAAAATTTACTGGAGGGGAAATTGTACGGCACCATTCTATCAGATAAACGAACATACCCTGATCTGTACCAGGTTATGCTTGTGTATGTTAAACACTTGACTTTTACTGGTTAATTATTCAAAGCGAGGTTAGGACACTACAATACGTTTTCGCGGTGCCGCACAAGTAAATATTTTTTAAATAGTGGGTGGATACTTCAACATACCATACTTGAACAATTCAAGTATGTCGCGAAAAATCGCCTTTAGCTAATGATATCCAACACACAAATTGACACATAGGTTAATTGACATTCAAGATTTCAAACATCTAAGATAATTGCACTTTCCTTCAATTCCATCATAAATTTTGTAGACAATGCCATATACTGAGGCTTTTGAGTCTGTTTAACTTGTCAATAGGATCCCCATTAAAGTGTTCCTACCGTGGTGTCAATTAATAATCATAGTTGGTTTAGTTTACACAAACTAAACTACGTTTAAGTTATTTCCCTTACTTATAAGCTTGCTCATAATTATAAGAATATTGACGTTTCTCAGGAATTGGAGATTTCCCTCAACACATTGACAGATCGTCGAATCAAAATTCGGAAAAAGAACATTCAATAAAGGACACTATGTTGAAGGTACTACGTATAAAATTTACATTTATTAAAATATTACATATTGAATATTTTAGGTCAATGGGTCTTTGGGCGTGTGGAACGCGAAACGGGAAGAATGTATATGGTTTCAGTGGAAAAGAGGGACTTTGCCACACTTATTCCCATTATCAAAGAACGAATCTCCCTTGGAACTACTATTATAAGTGACTGCTAGAAGGCTTCCGACATTCTTAGTAAGGACCACTATCACCATTTAAAAGTGAATCACTCCCGTAATTTTGTCAATCCGAAAACTGAAGCACACACCAATACGGTCGAGTCAAATTGGAGGCATACTAAAGATTTTATTCCAGGATGCTGCCGAAAAAAGAGTCGTATAGTGGATACTTGACCCACTATATGTTTAAAAAATATTGTAAACATAAAAATATTGATATTGTGGTCAAATTTTGGGAAGTGGTGAGAAATATTGATTTCAATACTGATTAATTAATTAATCAATATTGAAAATGAACAAAACTTTTGATTTGCATTGATTTAATATTATTAAAGTTATATCTTTGTATTAGGTTCGGTTAAGTTAGGTGTCATAACGGGAAATTACACCGCGCTCAGCGCGATTAGGAATATTAGGAATGGGAAATTGTTTAGATTAATGAAGTTGATAAAAAATTAAATGTTAAGTTGTTTGACTCTAAATAACTTTTTAACAATTAATTTCTGCAAAAAACTAATTTTATATTTGGAGTTGCGTGAAAAACTGAGCAAAATGATATATTACTTAATTGGCGAAGGGGCCCTTTGCTTGGAATGTTCTCCGAAAACAAAAACCAACTTGACGAGGCATTCTTGTTGAGATAATTGTCTTCAAAAATTTTTCAAAATTATTGCGCGGTAATTTTCACAATTTAATTCCATTTTTCGATTGATTTGTTAACTTTGACTGTTCGTTGTAGCTACAACACTAACGAGTGTCTACACATTGCTCAAGCTGCAACGTTGCAATTTTTGTAAAATTAAGACTGACCGTCAATCTAGACTATAATCGTTGATTATCAACGCTATAACATGTGCACTTATTTATGGGAAAATCATGTATGATGATAGAATTGTTTCTATAATGAAGATGCTTATTTAGAAGGCAGATTTTTAGTTATTATGTTAATTATTCTTAATATTTACAGCATAAACACTGGCGCTTGAACAATGTGTAGACGCTCGTCAACACTACACGTATACGTATCATCAAAGGTTAGATTAGCTTAGATATGACACTTCCTGCATAATGGTGTTGGCGTCTTTGCCTGCCATCTGATCGAATAGTATTAATACTAACTACGAAATTATAGAACTGGTTTGTATCTACGCTATACTTAAAGGTAAAGAACCCTGCTATGGTTCGTATCTAACACGGCACTGCAATTAATTTGAAAGTTACAAATGCAAAAATTTATATTTTCATATTTTGCTAAAATGAACTACATACATACTTTATGTATGTATATAGGTCAAATTCATAAAACTAAAAATATAAACTTGTACGTCATATAGGAATTTTAAGAAATGAAACGAACAATATTTTTACCAAAATATATTATTGGTTTATTGCATATTATGCAAAGAAGAAAAACTGATTTCAGGTACAACAAAACACAGGCCATTGATATACAAATCTAAAAACCAATCAACAATACGTACTTTATTCTTAATTAAGATTTGAAAACCATTTCGAATGGACCTGCACCTTGCCGAAGTTCTAGATTACTAGAACAGGTGAAATGGCTTGCGTGTTCTAATGAGCTAAAGAGCCAAACTACAGGTCCAACCAAAGTAGTAGGGTCGTTAGTGAGGAACCAGACTAAGACAGGTCCCCGAAAGAGGGCAGCGGCTCTTTTGGTACTTAGATTGGCAGAGACCATAGGGGTCGGTATGGCAGTCTAAGACACACTACCGCGATGTGGAAGGCAACGGGAAACCACCACATTACCTCCCAAGTACACAGCGTACCTAAATTATAATAAAATGATGGCATTCTCTGGGGTAAAAGATTCCGGAGTTAAAATAGTCCCCCATTCGGATCTACTTCGGAGGATGCGATCGGAAAGTTAAGAATAAGAGTCGGCAACATTTTGCGAGTCGGAGCGTGGAATGTTATAAGTATGAAGCAAGTAGGTAAGCTAGAGAACCTAAAAATCGAAATGAATAGGTTATCATTAGACATAGTAGGGATCAGCGAAGTTCGGTGGCCAGAGGCGGGGATTTTGGAGTGGAGACTTCAGGGTAATTCATACAGGAGCCGAGGAAGGAAATTTGGGTGTGGGGATAGTTATGCGGAAAAAGATAGGATACTGTGTAGAAAATTACTTACAAAAGAATGAAAGAGTACTCATGGTTAGATTAGAATCTAAACCGGTAAACACAGTAATAATACAAGTAAACATGCCCACCTCTAGCTACAGTGACGAAGAGGTAGAAGCAATCTACAAAGATATCGAAGACATATTAAGACACGTAAAAGGACATGAAAATTTAATAATTACGGGGGGATTTTAATGCAGTGGTAGGTGAGGGTAGGGAAGGAGCGATAGTAGGTTTATTTGGTTTAGGCACTAGAAACGACAGAGGAAATAGGCTGGTAGAATTTTGCGACAAGAACAATTTAATCATTACAAACACATTATTTCAACATCATGCTAGAAGACGATATACGTGGAAGATGCCAGGAGATATAGGAAGATATCAAATAGATTACATTCTTGCTAGACAACGGTTTAGAAATCAAGTAAAAGACTGTAGAAGCTACCCAGAAGCAGATATAGACACTGACCACAACATCGTAATTATGAAGGCCGCACTTAAATTTAAAAATTTGAAAAAAAGAAACGGAAAAAGGCACTTGGACCTACAGAAACTAAAAGAGAAAGATATTCAAGAAAGATTCGAAAAAAAGATCAAATGAATTGCTCAAAGATATCGGTAAAATATCCGATACTAAGCAAGTAGAAACAGAATGGAATAACATTAAATCCAGCCTCGACATGGCGGCCAGAGATATTCTGGGGTATACACAAAAGTAAATAAGAAACCATGGATAACAAAGGATATCCTGAATTTAATAGAAGAAAGACGAAAATACAAAAATAAATCAGACGAAACAGGAAAACAGAGATACAAATCCATAAAATGGGAAATTATTCGAAAATGCAGGAAAGCTAAAGAACAATGGATTGATGAAAAGTGCAAAGAGGTACAAACTAAGATGGAAGTAGGAAAGACAGATGAAGCATACAAACTAATTAGAATCAATTTTAGGGATATAGAACCGTATAGCAAAAATATAAGGGATGCGGGAGGAAATGTCATTATAGAAAATGTAGAGAAAGTGGGTAGATGGCAAGAATATATAGGAAATTTATATGCAGGAGAAGAACTAACTGCATTAGAAAAGGAATCAGACATTGAAAATGATGACTTGGGATATCCTATACTTAGAGATGAATTTGAAATAGCATTAAAGGGTCTGAAAAATGGTAAGGCGCCGGGTACAGATAAGGTGCAAGCGGAGACTCTAAAAGCCGCTGGTCAAGCAGTAACAGAACGTCTCTTCCAACTTGTATGCTATATGTATGAGACAGGCGAGATACCCAAAGATTTCAAACATAACATCATAGTAACTATACCAAAAAAGAAAGGCGCAGATAGATGTGAAAATTTTCGAACAATAAGCTTGACAGCACACGTATCAAAAATATTAACTAGAATTGTACAAAGACGAATGGAAAACGGGCTGAAGAAATACTAGAGAAGACCAATTTGGGTTTAGGCGAAACAGGGGAACACGGGAGGCTATCTTAGCTCTGAGGGTGATAATGGAGAAAACAATAGAAAAAGGGGAAAGCGTGCATATAGGGTTTGTAGATCTGGAAAAAGCATTTGACAATGTAAAATGGAAAAAAATGTTCGAAATACTCAAAAGATTGGAATGAGTTATAGGGATAGACGGATAGTACATAGTTTATACAAAGAGCAAACAGGAGTAATAGAATTAGAGCAGGAACGTAGAGAAGTAAACATCAGGAAAGGGGTAAGACAGGGATGTTCCCTATCCCCACTAATTTTTAACTTGTACATTGAGGAGGCAATGAATACTGTCAAATGCAGGAAGACATTTGGAATTACTATGCAGGGACAAAAAATTGATATGCTTAGATTTGCAGATGATATAGCGGTATTAGCATCTAGCAAGGAAGAGTTAGAAGCTGCTCTCAATGAAATGGAAACGGTTTTAACAGAGAGATACGGTATGAAAATTAACAAAAGTAAAACTAAAGTACTAGTATGCAAAGGAGGGAAAAATAAATCAAAAACAAGAATACAAATATGTAACACGAACTTACAAGAGGTTAAGGATTTCTGCTACCTAGGAAGCCAAATAACGCAAGATGGGAAAAGCACAAAGATATAAAACAAAGATTAGCACAAGGTCGTGCTACATTTAACAAGAAAAGCAACTACTGTGCTCAAAGACCACAAACATAGAAACAAGGAAAAGATTGCTCAAAACATATGTGTGGAGCACAGCACTGTATGGCTGTGAAGCCTGGACAGTGGGAGAAGCGGACAAGAAAAAGGTAGAAGCCTTTGAAATGTGGTGCTACAGACGTATGATGAAGATATCATGGACAGACAAAGTTAAGAACGAAGAGGTACTAAAATGGTAGGGAAGAAAGAAATATGTGGAAAACGGTAAAAATAGGAGAGATAGGATGATAGGCCACATACTACGGCATGAAGGAATAGTGCGGAATATACTAGAAGCAGAGATAGGAAAAAAGAGAAGAAGAGGTAGACCTAGGTTAGACTACTGCACACAGATAGTGAAAGATGTAGGCTGTAGGAGTTTCAGGAAATGTGTAGGCTAGCTCAGAAGAGAAATCAATGGAGGTACGCATCCAACCAGTCCCAAGATGGATAAATTAATGACGAAGAAAGTATCTGCACTTAAACATGATATTTATTATAAGCAACTACAAGCTTTGGAGGGGCAATATTCTCGAATAATGGTAATTGCGTGAAAGCATTTACTGGAAAACTATTATTTCGGCAAATGTCTAAGTGTTGGGGATCTTGGCAGCCACAGGTTGCTTAACCCCTTCAATAAATCTCAGTGAAAAGGGCATAATATTAGAAAACAATAGAAGAAACATGATATTTATTATAATCAACTACAAGCATTGGATGGGCAATATTCTCGAATTATAGTAATTGCGTGAAAGCATTTACTGGAAAACTATTATTTCGGCAAATGTCTAAGTGTTGGGGATCTTGGCAGCCACAGGTTGTAACCCCTTCAATAAATCTCAGTGAAAAGGACATAATATTAGAAAACAATAGAAGAAACATGATATTTATTATAATCAACTACAAGCATTGGATGGGCAATATTCTCGAATTATGGTAATTGCGTGAAAGCATTTACTGGAAAACTATTATTTCGGCAAATGTCTAAGTGTTGGGGATCTTGGCAGCCACAGGTTGCTTAACCCCTTCAATAAATCTCTGTGAAATAGGGCATAATATTAAAAACAATATAAGGGAACCGAGCTGTATTACTGTGTGAGAATTTCAGGGAACCATGTAGGCTGGTTTAGAAAAGAAATAAGTGCAAGTACATATCCAACCAGTTTTGAGACGGGAAACCCAATGACGAAAAAATAAGCGCAGACAAATCTGATGATTATTATAAACTAGTTGTTTGTTGTGAAATATCTGCAACTAATGTTGACTGTGCGAAAAGACATATTGGAAAAAATATTAAATCAGTAAATGTCCAAGTGCAGGGGAACTTTGCAGCCACAGGCTGCTTACCCCTTCGCAACCACTGAATGTCGAAGAAATGGGGTATATAATTGTAAAATAGAAGGTGACCGAACTGCATCTAACAAGAAAGAACGGCACCTATGATGAAAGACAACAAACATAGAACAAAAAGTTGTTGAAAGCGTATGTGGAGCACAGCACAGACAATATGCCTAGGAAATACGAGCAGTCTGAAAAGCAGACAGAAGAACAGTAGCGGCCTTTGAAATGCCGTGCTTCAGATGTTCGAGGATGGACAGACAAAGTTAATAACAAATAGGTTATAGAAACAGTAAGGAACAAGGATATCTTTGGGAAAAATATGAGAAGTAGAAGGGCATAATACGTTATAAGGCATTTTTGGGGAATAGTATGTGATATATGACAAGCAGAGATAGGAAAAAAAGGGTAGATGTAGACCTAGATCAGATAGTGATAGATGCAGACTGTGCAAATTTCAGGGAAATCTGTAGGTTAGTTCAGAATAGGAAACAATGATGGTACGCGTCTAACCAGTTTCAGGACTGAAGACCCAATGATGATGATGATGATGATGAAGATTTGAAAATGTGTGCCTCGTGCATTCTTATTTCTACCTCTCACATTATAGAAAGCATATCCACAATCCACGATTCAGTTAAAAATATGTTACCCATTATTTACCTGATACAAAAAGTAATAAACACGAATCTACCCTAAAAAAAGTAATGTATAAACAAATACCAAACTTAACTTTAAGATATCAGTTTCTGTTAATTTTTTAATTTTACAATAAATTATTTGTCCATGCGATTTCAGTATGTAATAACAGCTATTGACGATGAAACTAAGTATCTACAAAAACAACACTAATGTAATTTTAAGTAAATGGTAATTTTTTAAATCATACACTTGGATATATTCAAGAAGTTGATTATCAAAATTGTAATTCCCAATGAGTTTTTTTGAAATGGAGTAATATGCTAATTCGAATTAAACAATCTTTAAATCACACTACGGTTAAATAAACAATAATTCTAAATCTAAACGTCAGGTTAATGTCAGATAAATGACAATTAATACTCGCTGTTAAAATTGGGAGCGCCATCTATTCGGATAATGTTAATACTAAATTGAGCCAAAAGAATCGTCTATAGAGTGCTCACACCCCTTGTTTGTATACTACGTAGTATATAAACAAAGCTCACACCGTGCGTATCATACTGAAATTTTGGTGGAGGTTAATTTTTAGTGCAAACATTTAATTAGTGGCGCCTTCTATGACCCGGCATGTAAAACATAAAAGACATCCCTTGTACTGCATTTGTTTATTATACTATTTAGCCAGTGCCAACAGTTTAGACACAGATTGTCCACCTCTTAGGTGGATAACTGTGGTTTAGATTTGAACATATGCTTGTCACTCTGTATGTTAGTATTTATTAGCCACTATTTAATTGTATCTTTATTCCATGATGACGACGGCATCTTTTCAACTAAATTGAATGATAGGACGCATTATCCGTAATAATCGAAGATGGTTTTTCAAGATTATTTATTAGTTGGATATCCGCCTATTTCAAAAACATTTAACTACTCAGCTCGCCTTGATAATCTTCTTTGTGATTTTGATCCAAAGATCAATCCAGTATTATTCACAAAACCTGCCTTAGAATCTGCATGTACAATTACGAAGCGTTTGCCAGCATAACCTCCAGGTTTACAAACACTTTATAATCATCTTGCCATGAACGCCGTGGATTTTCTTTAGAAAATAACCATGCCCGATCTATAACGACATTTCGTCTAATATGCCTTAGCGATGGATATTTTTCGATTAAAGCATGACGGCTGTTTTCTTCCTTAAAGTTAAATCCAATGTTGTGAGTTCAGTTTAAGCGGGTATTGGTAGTGAATAACAAGCATTGATGCATACAACTCCTCTCTGCTCCTCCACTTTCACCACCACATCCACCTCCACCTGCACCTTCACCTCCATCACCACATCCACCTCCAACTCCACCTCAATCACCACCGACACCTCCATCTCCACATCTACCTACATCTCCACCTTCACTTCCACCACAACTTCCACTTCCACCTTCGCCTCTGCCTCTTCTTCCCGCCTCCGCCTCCTGCAGCGCCACCGTCTCTTTCTCCGCACCAGGTCCGCTTCCGTCTCCGCATCCACCACCGCCTCCGTCACCATTGTTCACGCTAGCGCAGAGTTGAAATTCGACCAAGTCAAATTGCAAGAGATCTCTTGTTAGAGGCTTAAGCTTTGTATGCCGACGCAGAAAATATTTGCGGGCCGGTTGTTTAAACGATGATTGCCTTGCACATATTTGCGCAATACTGACTATTTTGTTCTTTCTATCATGCTTTCAACGCTACTAAAATAATCTGTAACAACTTGGGATATTTCGACTGCTGAAGTTTGGATATTTATATTAGTCGTATATAAATTTTTGCGGTCTGCTGCCTTTTCCAATTTTTCAATATTATACCATGCATCCATTCCGAATGGGCCTGCACTTTGAAGAAGTTCTAGATTACTAGAACGGTGGAATAGCTTGCGCGTTCCAATGATCTAAAGAGCCAAACTACAGGTCCAACCAAATTAGCAGGGTTTTTAGTGAGCCCGAAAGAGGGCAGCGGCTTTTTCGGTACTTAGAGTGGCAGAGACCATAGGGGTCGGTATAGCATTCTAAGACACGCTACTGTGATCTGTAAGGCAACGGAAAACCACCACATTGCCGACCAAGTTCACATCGTACTTAAATAAGATGATTACATCCTCTGGGGTAAAAAATTCCGGAAGTAAAATAGTCCCTCAATCAAATCTCCGTGAGGGGACTACTTCTGGGGATGTGATCGGAAAGTATAAAAGAAAGAGTCCTGAACCTTCTGCGGGTTGGAGCATGGAATGTGTTACGTACCAAATTGGCACTTAAACATTTTTTAGTTTAATTTTGACGTGCGGAAGTTTCGCGCCACAAATTCAAAAGACTTGGCGTATATTTCCGTCACTCAGAGTGCGTTTGCGCCAGATCGCGCGACGCGAGTGGCGGAGAAAAAGTAGGAAAAGTGTTTTCCGCGAAACTCTGTAACGTCGCTGTTTGCCTTGGAACATCGAGAAAGGCGGTCGTGTCTGGTATCGTATCTTCATTTTTATTATGTAGATTTCCTTTTGCTTATCTTTGTTTGACCTTACCTGATAAACCTGTTTCCTTATCGTTCCCGCTACATATAGGAATTAGATATGACCCTGTAGCAGTCCCACGACCCTAGAACGAGCCGGATGTCCATGCTCCGCAGCAGCTAACCGGAGCAGTCACCATCTTTAACTATCTTAAAGGGGGCTCCAGCCATCTGGAAGGCGTACCCTCCGTTAATTGCCTTAAAAGGGGCCATCAGTAACCCTGATGGACGTCAACAGAAGCCAACTTTAATTCAACCCCGCAGGACGTCGGATTTCTTATGTAAGTACTTTATCTGCTTAATCTGTTCGCGAATTAAATAAATATTTTCCGTCAGTTGCGCATTTAATTTGTGCATTGTGTGACGTCATTGACAGATTGGCGCGCCGAAATCTGTATAAGGATTAGCGTTACCAACTGCCGGTGGTGTCTAGTGCACCGCGCAAGCGGAGTTGTATTTATGAACATTTAAATTGTAAGAAATGTCAGAATTATGAAGTAAGTATGTAAGCTAGAGAACTTGAAAATTGAAATGGATAAGTTAGCATTCGACATAGTAGCGATCAGCAAAGTTCGGTGGTCAGAGGCGGGGAATTTTTGGAGCGGAGACTTTAGGGTAATTCATACAGGATCAAAGGAAGGAAATTTGGGCGTGGGGATAGTAATGCGAAAAAAAATAGGACAACGTGTAGAATACTACTTACAAAAGAACGAAAGAGTACTCATTGTTAGATTAGAATCTAAACCGGTAAATACAGTACTAATACAAGTAAACATGCCCACCTCCAGTTACGGTGAGGAAGGGGTAGCGGCGATCAAGAAAGATATCGAAGACATACTAAGATATGTAAAAGGACATGAAAAATTAATAATCGCAAGGGATTTTAATGCAGTGGTAGGTGAGGGTAGGGAAGGAGCTGTAGTGGGTTTATTTGGTCTAGGCACGAAAAATGTCAGAAGAAATAAGCTGGTAGAATTTTACGATAAGAACTATTTAACCATCACAAACACATAATTTTAACATCATGCTATAAGACGATGCACGTGAAAGATGCCAGGAGATATGGGAAGATATCAAATATATTACATTCTCGTTAGACAACAGTTTAGGAATCAAGTAAAAGGCGGTAGAAGCTACCCAGAAGCAGATATAGACAATGACCACATTGTAATTATGAAGGCCGCTCTTAAATTTAAAATTTGAAAAAAAGGTAGGGAGAGAGGCCCTTTGACTTTAAGAAACTAAAAGATAAAGATATCCACAAAAGATTTGAAAAAAAGTCAAATGAATTGCTGAAAGATATCGAAAAAATTTCTTATACTAAAGAAGTAGAAACAGAATGCAATAACATTAAATCCAGCTTAGACATGGCGGCCAAAGATATTCTGGGGTATACACAAAAAGAAAATAAGAAACTATGGATAACAAAGGATATTTTGAATCAAATAGAAGAAAGGCGAAAATACAGAAGTAGATCAGATGAGACAGGAAAACAGAGATACTAAGCCATAAAATGGAACATTATTCGCAAATGCAAGAAAGCTACAGAACAATGGATTGATGGAAAGTGCAAAGAGGTACAAACTAAGATGGAAATAGAATAGGCAGACGAAGCATACTGTTGCGATCCACTATTAGGCAACCCGTCAAACATACAAACGCCCGGGGCACAGCGTATTCTTCAGCATTCGAGAATCCTTCTACAAAGTTCTAGATAATGAATCATATCTTAATGCAGGGTATATATAAGGCCGCTTATGAATGTAAGAGTTAGTCTATTCTTGAATGTCTAATATAAATTATGTCGTTGTAAAGTAAACGTAGTTGAGTTTTTAGAATATATACATAAATGATATGCTGTGTCTAATGTGCATGCAACTTGCAGTATACATAAATAAATAGAAGTGTATAAACAAATAGTTGTGTTAGTGTTGTTAATGAACTTATGGTAAAGGAGTTAATTTAAGAAGATATTAGTACTTGTAAATTCATTAGTGTAATAGTGCTTCATTGTTGAGTGGACTGAAAACATCTATGAATAAGGCATATACTGTTAATTAGACTTGTGAACAGTGAGCAATAAAGACCATTATTATTACTTGTTTTAAATTAAAGAAACGCGGTAGGAGTAACCCGTTACACTGGTGTCAGGTGTGGGGTGATTAATTAAGTCTAAAGACATTTAAGTAGTTTGTATATGCCTGTTACAAGAAACCAAAGTAAGATGGAGGCAGAGACTTTAATGAATTTCCTTAAGGATTTTAAATCCGGTATGGAGGAAAAGTTAAGCGAAAATACTACGAAATTAGAGGAAAAGTTTAGTGAAAATGCTGAGAAAATGGAGGAGAGGTCGGCTAAACTGGAAGTGACACTAAAAGAAAAGTTGAATGAAAGTACAGCCACGTTAGAACAAAGATTAATGGAAAGTTCCATTGCATTGAAAGAAGATTTCACTGAACAGGTAAAACAGTTGAGCAAAAGTTGGATAATAAATTGGTAAAATGGAAGAAGATGTGATGAGGCTTCAAGAACAAATGATTTCACTAACAACGCGACCACTTGAATTACCAAGCCATGTTGTTAATCAGAACATTCCAGAAATAAGAACCATGGAAAGAAGCGAGTCAATTCCGTCTAAATTTAAAGTAAAACCACCTACGTTCGATGGTAAAACGCCTTGGCCCACATATTTGAAACAATTTGAAGCTGCTGCAATAGCCAACGGTTGGTGCAACAAAGAAAAGGCCATCTCCTTAATAGTGGCCTTACGGGGGGAGGCTCTTAACATCTTACAAACGATTCCCGATCACCAGCAGAATGATTACGGCCTCTTAACATCAAAGCTTGAGATGAGATATGGAGATGCTCACCTTCAACAGGTTTACCACGCACAAGTTAAGAACCGCTCGCAAAAGACAAGTGAAAGCCTGCAAGAATTCGAAGCTGACATTGCCAGGTTAGTTAGATTGGCATATCCGACGGCACCAGATAGCTTCCTCGAACAACTTGCTGTCCAAACATTTGTGGATGGCGTTAAGGATGGCGAAATACAGCAAGCGCTAAGACTAGCACGTCCAAAATGTTGGATGACGCACTGGCCCATGCGCTTGAATTTGAAGCAGCTAAGCAGACATCACACAGGATGGGTCACAAAGTTCGGTCTGCCTTAGAGGAACCTGGTCAAGCTCAGAACAGCAGAGATGAAATAGTCAATCGTGTGTTTGAAAAGCGAAAGGCGGAAAGGCTGAAAAGACAACGACCGCGGAGATGGCGTCTACGATGCTGGAGCTGCGGTGAAGTTGGCCATATGCAGAGACGCTGTACTCAACCAAAGAAACAACCGGTTGTGCCAAAGCTGGTCCATATAAGGGGGCAAACTTCGACAGCACAGCGTAGTGCCCCGGAGATTATCATCCGTGCTGCATCGTCGGTGGAAAGTCTGGACAGCATTTATATCGATGGTAGAATTAATGGTAGGGTTGTCCGATTACTTGTGGATACAGGAGCGACAAGAACTATTGTGAGACCAGATTTGGTTGGTCGTGGAAAAGTGCTACCTGTATCGGTGTGTCTCCGAACGGCAAGTGGTGAGAAGATTGGTACTCACGGAGAGACTGCCGTTATGTTGACAATTGGGGACAAATTAATTAATCATCGAGTGTTGGTAGCTGAAATTACAGAAGAAGTGATCTTGGGAATGGATCTCATGAGAGAATATGGGTTTCATGTAAACATGAAAGAAAATGTGCTTCGGATAGATGATGATGAGATTCCATTTCAAGGTAGGAGTAACCAGACGATGCAAGTTCGAATGATTTGTGATATGAAAATACCCGAGAAGGCGGAAATGATAGTAATGGGACACCCGGATGGTACGCTCCGGAAAGGACAAGTATGCATGATGGAAGCAACTGAATCGGGAATGGGTCAGGAGGACTTCTGATTGGAAGAACGCTGGTAAAGTCTCGAAACATGGTACCAGTAAGGGTGCTGAACATTAATCCCCATACAGTGACCCTGAAGAAAGGCATGATTGTGGGAAGTTGCATTCCAGTATGTCATATTAAACGTTGTGTGGACGACACGAAAATAAACCAACCAACGGTTGCTCACAGAAATTGCTGGATATGTTGATACCCTCGTGTCAAGGATTAAATGGCGACCAACAGGGCAAGGTAAAAGAACTGGTCGGACGATATCGAGGTGTGTTTGCACTGGATGATAGTGAGAAAGGAAGGACGAATGTTGTGCAACACAAGATCAATACTGGAGATGCGCAACCGATAAGACAACACCCAGGCGGCTTCCTTTGGCAAAACGTAAGGAAGCTGAGCAAATTATCACCGATATGGAAGAACAGGGAGTGATTGAACCTCGAATAGTCCATGGGCATCCCCGGTAGTGCTTGTCAAGAAAAAGGACGGGTCGACAAGGTTTTGTGTAGACTACCGGCGGCTTAATAATGTGACAAAGAAAGACAGCTATCCTTTGCCCAGAATTGATGACACCTTAGATACTCTATCCGGATCTAAATGGTTTTCGACCTTGGACTTGAAAAGCGGATACTGGCAGGTAGGCTTGGAGCCAAACGATAAAGAAAAGACTGCCTTTACAATTGGAACTGGATTATGGCAGTTCAAGGTCATGCCATTTGGATTATGCAATGCTCCTGCTACTTTTGAACGATTGATGGAGTCGGTACTGCGTGGACTGTCCTGGAAGACATGTCTGGTGTACCTGGACGACGTGATAGTGTTAGGTCGGTCTTTCGAAGAACATCTTAAGAACCTAGAGGAGATATTCCAGAGATTAAGGGGCAAACCTTACATTGAGCCCCAAGAAGTGTCACCTGTTTGGAAAAGAGGTGAAATACCTAGGACATGTCGTTTCGGAGACCGGAATAAGAGCTGACCCTGACAAAATAAAAACGGTACAGGAGTGGCCTACACCAGCAGATATACACCAACTACGCAGTTTTCTAGGATTGTGCACATATTACCGACGTTTTATACTTGGGTTTGCGAACATTGCCAAACCGTTAACAAAATTAACCGAAGATGGACAAGAATATGATTGGAATGACGACTGCCACAGAGCATTTGAACAACTGAAACGGCTACTAGTTACAGCACCAATTTTGAGTTATCCACGGATGGAGGGAAAATTTGTGTTGGATACCGATGCCAGTAACACAGCTATAGGAGGCGTTCTTTCTCAAGTGCAGGACGGACAAGAAAAGTTATTGGGTATTTCAGCAAGGTCTTGTCGCGGCCAGAAAGGAACTATTGTGTGACAAGAAGGAGCTGTTGGCCGTCGTCAAATCCGTAGAGCACTTTTATAAGTACTTATACGGCCGTAAATTCCTGTTGAGAACAGACCATGCTGCACTGAAATGGTTATTGCAGTTTCGAAATCCTGAAGGGCAAGTGGCAAGGTGGATAGAGCGGCTGCAGGAATATGACTTTGATACAGAACATCGTGTAGGAACTAGCCATCGGAATGCAGACGCTCTATCAAGGAGACCTTGTCCGATGGACTGCAATCATTGCTCCAAGATGGAAGAGAAAATAAGTGTCATCCATAGAATGACGGTAACCGATGATACTTGGCAACTCGAAAGAATACGAGAAGACCAGGAGAATGACGCCGAATTGGGACGTATTATTGAGTGGAAAATAGAGGACAACGGCCAGCTTGGGAAGAAATTAGTATTTCAAGTAGGAGCCTGAAGGCATACTGGGCACAGTGGGACTCCTTGATGATGGAAAATAGAATCTTGAAACGACGCCTGGAATTTGAAGATGGCACTGAGAGACTTCAAGTGATAGTGCCAAGAAGCAGAGTGCCGGAGATGTTGCAGCACTTGCACGATGGTATTTCCGGAGGGCACTTTGGCGTGAAAAGAACTCTCGAAAGAGTGAGAGAAAGATTTTATTGGGTGAACTGCAAAGAAGATGTGAAGGAGTGGTGCCGGAAATGTGAATTGTGTGCCTCTGCAAATGGCCCGGTCACAAAACGGAAAGCCCCAATGAGACAGTATAACGTCGGGAATCCTTTTGAGAGGGTAGCCATTGATATAGCTGGTCCGTTTCCTGAATCAGAGAAAGGAAATAAATACATCTTGGTTGCGATGGATTATTTTACCAAATGGCCGGAGGCATATGCTATACCTAACCAAGAAGCCGAGACGGTGGCAGATGTACTAGTCAGGAGTTGTTTTGTCGTTTTGGAGTTCCGTTGGAATTACACTCGATCAAGGTCGAAACTTCGAATCGGCGTTGTTTCAAAACGTCTGCAAGCACTTTGGAATCAGGAAGACTAGAACCACGCCACTTCATCCCCAATCGGATGGAATGGTTGAAAGAATGAACAGGACGTTAGGAAGTACCTGACCAAAGTTGTCTCTGAACATCAACGAGACTGGGACCAATATTTACATTTGTTCCTACTGGCGTACCGATCTTCGGTACATGACAGCACAGGATACTCGCCCGCTTGCGTAATGCTAGGACGTGAATTGCGGCTACCATGTGATCTTCAGTTTGGATTTAAACCTGGAGAAGAGATCGCAGGTGAAGATTACGTTAGTAAGCTTCGTGAAAGATCAAATAGTATTCACGAAAACGTCCGAAAGAATATACAGGCAGCAAGCGATCGAATGAAATCACAATATGACACGAGAGCGCAAGAAGGTGGTTATCAACCTGGAGATTTAGTGTGGTTGTACAATCCACAAAGAAAACGTGGATTGTCGCCAAAACTACAAAGACAATGGGAAGGGCCGTACGAAGTGTTAAAAGGATTAATGATGTAGTGTACCGGATCAGAAGATCCCCGTGGTAAACCGAAAGTGGTACACTTTGACCGTTTAACATCCTACGCTGGCAACAACCAGGAAGACTCGAATAATGATGATGGTGTTCGACAAGTTATTAATCATGAGCCAAATGTAGATTTTGAGAGCTTTATGGCAGCATATGGTGGTTCCGCTAAGGCGAGATTTGGCGTTGTTGTTGAAAAACAGCAAGATCTGTTTAGAGCACCAGAAGAGTATTCCCTTGCACATTGCGTAGCTCAAGATTTGGCAATGTCAAGGGAATAGCTGTTGTTTTCAAGAAAAGTTTGGACGTGTAGATGAATTAGTACAACAGCAGCCAACTGTAGGAAAAGCTTTAGTTCTTCAAGATAACAATCGTTATGTTTACTATCTGGTCACCAAAATTCTTCATGGCAAAGACCTAGTTATGGACATCTATGGGAGGCTTTGCTAAATCTTAAGGCGCAGATGATGGAAAATGGAGTAACGAGACTAGCGGTGCCCAAGCTGGGCTGTGGACTGGATCGTTTGGATTGGAGGATAGTCCGAAATATGCTAGAAGTAGTTTTCCAGGAACCAACGTCCAGGTTCTTGTTTGTTGTTATCAACCGGTTGCCTACCAAGACCATGAAAAGAGTGTTGACTGTTACTTCCAACGACGCGGTGGATGCACCAGAGGAGATAGCTGCCGATACCGTCACCAGTCATCGAATTGGCGTCAAGATGGATTTACAGTTACGAGACGTAACGGTTTTAAAGAGGGGGCAGTGTTGCGATCCACTATTAGGCAACCCGTCAAACATACAAACGCCCGGGGCACAGCGTATTCTTCAGCATTCGAGAATCCTTCTACAAAGTTCTAGATAATGAATCATATCTTAATGCAGGGTATATATAAGGCCGCTTATGAATGTAAGAGTTAGTCTATTCTTGAATGTCTAATATAAATTATGTCGTTGTAAAGTAAACGTAGTTGAGTTTTTAGAATATATACATAAATGATATGCTGTGTCTAATGTGCATGCAACTTGCAGTATACATAAATAAATAGAAGTGTATAAACAAATAGTTGTGTTAGTGTTGTTAATGAACTTATGGTAAAGGAGTTAATTTAAGAAGATATTAGTACTTGTAAATTCATTAGTGTAATAGTGCTTCATTGTTGAGTGGACTGAAAACATCTATGAATAAGGCATATACTGTTAATTAGACTTGTGAACAGTGAGCAATAAAGACCATTATTATTACTTGTTTTAAATTAAAGAAACGCGGTAGGAGTAACCCGTTACAATACAATCTAATTAGAATAAATTTTAGGGATATAAAACCATATAGCAAAAATATAAGAGACGCGGGAGGAAACTTCATTATAGAAAATGTAAAGAAAGTGGATAGATGGCAAGAATATATAGGGAATTTATATGCAGAAGAAGGACTAACAGCATTAGAACAAGAATCAGACATTGAAAAGGATGACTTGGAATATCCTATGTTTAGAGATGAGTTTGAATTAGCATTAAAGGGTCTGAAAAATGGTACGGCACCGGGTACAGATAAGGTGCAAAATGTCTCTTCCATCTTGTAAGCAATATGTATGAGACGGGCAAGATACTCAATAATTTCAAACGTAACATCACAGTTACTATACCAGAAACGAGAGACTCGAATAGATGTGAAAATTTTCGAACAATAAGTTTAACAGCGCGCATGTCAAAAATATTAACTAGAATTGTACAAAGACGAATGGAAAACGAGCTCAAAAA
The DNA here is from genome assembly GCA_036346225.1 of Platerodrilus igneus. Lineage (NCBI taxonomy): Eukaryota > Metazoa > Arthropoda > Insecta > Coleoptera > Lycidae > Platerodrilus > Platerodrilus igneus. The sequence continues at coordinate 6,308,556 of JARFIW010000301.1, forward strand.
GTACTAGGAGAAGATTAATTGGGGTTCAGACGAAACAGGGGAACACGGCAGGCTACTTTAGCTCTGAGGATGATAATGGAGAAAACAATAGAAAAAGGGGAAAGCGTGTACATAGGGTTTGTAGAGCTGGAAAAAGCATTAGACGATGTAAAATGAATAAAAATGTTCGAAATACTCAAAAAGATTGGAATGAGTTTTAGTTATAGACAGATAAGATAGTACATTACCTATACAAAAAGGAAACAGCGGTTATAGAATTAGAGCAGGAACGTAGAGAAGTAAATATTAGGATAGGTGCGAGACAGGGATGTGCCCCATCCCTATTAATTTTAACTTGTACATCGAAGAGGTAATGAATACTGACAAATGCAGGAAGACATTTGGAATTACTATAAAGGGACAAAAGATTGATATGCTTAGATTTGAGGATGATATAGCGTTATTAGCGTCTAGCAAGGAAGAGTTAAAAGTTGCTCTTAATGAAATGGAAACATTTCTAACAGAGAGATACGGTATGAAAATTTAACAAAACTAAAGTTCTAGTAAGCTAAGGAGGGGAAAATAAATTAAAAACTAGAATACAAATAGGTAACGAAAACTTACAAGAGGTTAAGGATTTCTGCTGCCTAGGAAGCCAAATAACGCAAGATGGAAAGAGCACAAAAGATATAAAACAAAGATTAGCTCAAGGTCGTGCTACATTTAACAAGAAAAAGCAAGTACTGTGTTCAAAAATAACAAACCTAGAAACAAGGAAAAGATTACTTAAAACATATGTGTGGAACACAGCACTGTATGGCTGTAAAGCCTGGACAGTAAGAGAAGCGGGCAGGAAAAAGATAGAAGCCTTTGAAATGTGGTGCTACAGATGTATGATGAAGATATCGTGGGCAGACACAGTTAAGAAAAAAGAGGTACTAGAAATGGTATAAGAAGAAAGAAGTATGTGGAAAACAGTAAAAAATAGGAGAGATAGGATGATAGGCCACACACTAAGGCATGAGGGAATAGTGCGGAATATATTAGAAGCAGAGATAGAAAAAAAAAAGAGGTAGAGATAGACATAGGTTAGAGTATTGCACACAGATAGTGAAAGATGTAGGATGTGAGAATTTCATTGAAATACGCAGGCTAGATCAGAATAGAAATCAATGGAGGTACGCTTCCAACCAATCCAGAGATGGAAAACCTAATGACTTAAACCTGATGATTATTATAAGCAACTACAGGTATTGGTTTCGGAATACTCTCAACCAATGTTAATTGCGCGAAAGGATTTACTGGAAAACTATTAATTTGACAAATGTCTAAGTGTTGGGGGATCCTTGGAAGCCACAGGCTGCATAACCCGCCTTCACATACCGCTGAATTCAAGTGAAATAGGGCATATAATTAGGAAACAACAGAAGGGGAACCAAGCTGTATCTAGGCTCTGGAAATTTAAGGCAACTGTGTAGGCTAGATCGGAAGAGAAATAAGTGAAGGTACGCGTCCAATCAGTTTCAAGACGGAAAAATAATTGCACTTAAATCTGATTATTATTATAAACAAGTCAGGTGTTGGTTTTGAAATATTTTCAACTAATGTTGATTGTGCAAAAGGATATATCGGAAACCTACTAATTCGGTAAATGTTCAAGTGTAGGGGGACCTTGGTAGCCGCAGGCTGCTCAACCCATTTCACATACTATTGAATATCGGAAAAATAGGGTATATATTTATAAACAATAGAAGGGGAACCGAACTGCATCTAACAAGAAAGTGCAGAGGATATGTTCGAAAACAACAAACAGAAACAATAAGAAAATTGTTGAATGCATGTGTGGAGCACAGCACAGTACGTCTATGAAATAGGGGCACTAGGAAAAGCAGACAGAAAAAGGGTAGAAACTTTTTGGAATGTTGTGCTTCAGATGTATGAGGACAAAGTTAATAACAAAGAGGTTATAGAAATAGTAGAGGAATAAAGATATCTGTGGAAAACAAAAAAAAATAGGAGAAATAGAAGGGCAGATTACGTTCTAATTCATTTTTGGGGAATAGTGCAGGATATATTACAAGCAAAGATAGAAATAAAGATAGGTAGAGGTAAATCTATATCAAAGTATTGCACACAGATAATGAAGGATGCAGACTGTGCAAATTTCAAGGAAATGTGTGAATTAACCCAAAATAGAAAATAATGAGGGTACGCGTATAACCACTTCCAGGACTGAAGACCTGATGATGATGATACCATGCATACTCGTAAATTTAACGATCAGAACCTGAATGCATTTAAATAAGGAACTAAAATGTCTCTTTAATTCAACGTACACAATACACATACTGTTTACTTGCTACATCTAACACATGATGTCCAATAATGGTTATAAAATGGTTTCTTCAATTGTATAGTTTAGGTTTAAGTCAAGCGTCAGCTGAACTTTTCAGGTTTCCAGAAAATACTTGATTTACGAGATTAACAGTGAACTTTTTAGATACACAATCACTGTCATCTTTTGGTTTCGCTACATTGACACGAGGTTTCTGCTGCATGTCGTACCTCACACTATCTGCTGTTATTGCAAAACCACGTCCAGGGGGATCTTGCCAACCAGATTGTAAGCACGTACGTTCAGAACGTTCAAAGCGGTCTTTCTGTGTGACTATTTCTATTACTCCAAGAGCGATGCGCGTCTTTCACGAGAAGCTAATATCCTCGGTGCATCGGTAAGTTTTCTACGTGTTTATTAATACTACTAAGGTTCTCTTTTTTTAGCTTTTTTACGTAGACCTAATTGCTCTTCCGCGAAGGCCCGCTGTTTCAGCTATGGTCCTAACTACTTTGAAGACAACTCCTCAGCGAGCGAGGTCACGATGTCTTGCTGGTACCCCCTGCGGATGACTTAGCAAGCCAGATAAGGCCAGAGCACGATGTTTAGCTATTCCAACCCAACGAATTTAGACACAAGATAAGTATCTCGACACGTGAAGGTATGTGCCGATATTAGCCCTTTATCTTGTTTGTCCACTTTTTGCTGTATATGCGAAACCCGACCCGCAGATGAATTCAGGTCCTATTGTGTCGACGGACAAAATCAGCTTTCAAAAGCCAATCCAAAGCTAGCTTCACAATTTTTTTTTGTGTATAATATACTTACTATGTTCAACTTAAAAAGGTTTGTCTAGAAGAAAGCATTTTCATTAAATTTGTGTATGACTGATAAATTTTACATGTAACCATACGAAATGCGCACTTCTTGGCAGAAATATAAAAATTGTCCGTAAAACATCTCTTTATTTTTTACAATAGTAATTTTGGTGTTAATTGGCAATAAAAGCTCGATGGCGATATACTTTTTCTTGTCTATGTGAACCATTCCACTCTCCACACTTGTCGTTTGCCCGGTATTTCTAAATTTTCTTTATCTTTGTATACGTGACTATAATTCGTGCGGGAGCTTACTTCGCTTTCCTTCCGGTTTCTGTCTGACCCGTGCGTTTTACCGTTACAAGTATGGTGATTACTTTAAGAAAATAATTTCTAAGTAGTTTTCTCTAACGTTTGGAGCTCTTTTTGTATTCTAGGTTTGTTTGTATTGTACTCTCCGAAGGTTCTATAATGTATTTCTAGGGGTTTCGTACGGAGTCTGTTGTTATCTGAGGGGTGTTTTAAACGAGGTTGTTATTTATTTGCATGCTGCGAGCTTATTAGTCAGTTAGTTAGGAGTATGGTTGGTTGCAAACTCCCACATATCCTCTTTCTAGTAACTGTGTTAGTTATGATAAATAGTGATATATTTCTTTGGGCAATGTACTCTTCTAGTAATTGTCTTTGGAGAAGTACAAGTTTGTTCTTCTGGACTTGTGTCAACTGTTTCTGAGGGTTCGTTCTCCATGTATTCTGGTTTGACATTGTCGATTGAAACATTTGTTTTTTGCCCTGTTTGTTGATGGTTACAGTTTTGTCGTCCATGTGGATTACTGTGTATGGTCCATGGTATGTATATTGAAAAGCATTTTTGTTACCTCTATAGTGTACAAAAATGTGGTTTGAGTTTTCGACTCCTTGAACACAAATATTTGTCTGTTGCTATGCTTGGTGCCTTGGACTGGCTGTAGTCGTTGAAATTGGCGACTCCGTGGCATAGTGGTATGTGTGTAACTACTACGCCCAATGTCCCGGGTTCGAATCCGACACGGTCCGTTTGAAAAATGTTAGGCGAGCATTTTTTACAAAAATACACCCTCGTTCGAATGAGAGATAAAATGGAGGTCCCGTGTGTGGGTGTTGTCATGCACGTTAAAGATCCCTACCTTGCTTGGAACAGCAAGGGTTCGGCAAAATTCCAAATTTTCCAGGTAAAAAAAACTCGCTTCCTGGCCAATGTAGTACCTTCGGGTTGAGCATTAGAAAATCACATGTAATGTAGTCATTGAAAGTGGTAACGTAGCTGGTTTGCAAGTGCCTCAGCATGTTTGTCGGTTGGCTTGCTCAAACTTGTGAGGAATTCTCTTAGTAGGCGTAGTGTTTCGGTAAATGTAAGCTCTGCAGCTGTAGCGCTTAGTTCTTCTTTCCAAGCATTTCTGGTTTCGAGTCGGACTAAAGGTAATGCTTCTGTCCATTTCACGGTCTTTTAGCAGATGAATGCAGTTTTCAGTTGTTGGTAGAATCGTTTCTGCATGCGATTTGACTGCGGGGATATTGTGTTATGTGGATTCTCGTAAATTCCATCAAGGTTTCTAATTATTTGAATAGTTGTGATTCAAACTGACGTCCTTGATCGGTTGTAACTCCAACTGGTATGCCAAAGCGTTTGATCCATTGTTCTATGAACTCTCTGGCTACCGTTATAGCTTCAATGTTTTGCAGAGGTATTGCTTCTGGCCATCTTGTAAAGTGGTCGATTCATGTGAATGTGTATCGGTGTCCCTCTGATACTGGTAACGGTTTGACAATGTCTATGTGGTCATGCTCGAAGCTTGAAGGTGGTGGTTTGAAATTTTGTGTTTCTGCGTTCACTTGTCTTATGACTTTACCACTTCAGCATTGAATGCAACGGTGTTCAGAAGCGTCAGTCTGATTTGATATCAAGTCAAACGAATTTTTGGGCTACCAGCTTCTTGGTTGCACGAATAAAGACGAATATATAAATTAGAATTTGAAGAGGAGGTTCAACATCAACGTTACTAATAGGAGTTCTGGGATTGTTGTGAAAATAAAGTCTGTTGCTTCAATTTATTACACTATAAGTATAGGTTGATATTAATATATGTATTTATTTAAGTAAAGTGGAGTGAGGAAATAGATATTAGATAATTATATAATAGATATAGAAATACAAATAATAGGTTATTGGTCATCAAGTAAGTGATAAAACCATATTGTCTTCTACCAAGGTTTCGATCTATTTAAAATCTTCATCAGAGTACTAAAAAATGAATTAATGTAATTACCTCTGACAATAAAACAATATAATGTTACTTACAGAACTATGAGTTAAAATACTGGGTTAAAATTAACGAGAAACATTAAAAATACTGTAGATGAGCATACATATTCAAAAATTTTTTATATAATGGAATACAAGACACATAATGCACTTACATATTAAAATACATCTGAGGTTATAACTTACAAATTACAACAAGCCTGGTAGGTAATAGTTCAGTGATATAAAATTATCACGGGGTATAAACCAACAACTGGTCCGAGGTGTATGAAGTAGACAATGCGTTTTCCAGTTCATACAAGTATACTGGGTTGCCTGCAGCATACACGAATATAATATGCATTTTTACCAATTCTTAGCCAAAGTCTGCAATCTCAGTTTCAAATTCCACTCACCGCTTGATTTTAGCTCTATTTTCTTCATTTCCTAGAGCACAATGAGAATCGCAACTAATGGATTTTCAGCCGTGTTTAATTCGTAGTGGTCTTGGCGTTCAAATTTCCAGCATTCGAATAATTGAAAGTGCAGCTAAAATAAATGAATAATTATGCATAAGCTATTGGTAACTAAAAATCACGTAAAACTTTTTTCAATCACGTTAAAAATATTTAATTAATATTCATGTAGGAATTCATCGGTGTAATATATTGTAGCGGGCTACTATAACGCGTTTCACTAATTTAAACAAGTTGTAACAAAAGTCTTTATTACTCACTATTCCAATTAACAGTATATGCCTTATTTGTAGATGTTTTCAGTTCAATTAACAATGAAGCACTATCACACTAATGAATTTACAAGCACTAATATCTTCTTAAACTAAATTCTTAACTAAGTGTTTATTAACAACACTAACACTACTATAATTTATTTATTACACTTTTGTCTATTTATGTATTCTACAAGTTGGCGATACCATATACACGTTCACAAAACACAAATTTATATTTACTCTTGGACTTTTAAAAGCGTATAACTAACTAACTTTCCACGATATAATTTATATTCGACATTTAGATATATACTAACTCTGTACTACATCAGCGGTCTTATATATATACCCTGAATAAAATAGATGACTCATGCTCCGGTATATGCTAGAAAGTTTGAGGCTTATGTAGTATATACATTGCTTACGGCGCTTGTGTTTTTGACGGGTTGCCTAATAGTAGCTCGTAACACTGCCCCCTCTTTAAAACCGTTACGTCTCGTAATTGTAAATACATTTTGACGCCATTTCGATGACTTATGACGGTATCGGCAAATTTTCAATTATAGTTATGCTGAGTTTTCGCAAATAATATTTTATTTGCGTATGTATTTGTACGTATAACTCGATTCAAACATTGTTTTAAGTTCTAGAACAGAGAAATAATTTGTAATAGCACCGATGAACTTTTTTAGAAATTTTTAACTCAATAAATGCTTGAAAATTTAATTAAAGGTAAATATTTTAAGGCTATTTGTAAAATAAAAACGCATTTTTTAGGTTTGACTAATATTTTAAATCTAAATATAAGATTGTAGAAAAATTCTCTTCACGAACGCCACTTTCTAGTTGAACTTCTTCCTTCACTTTTGTGGGGTCCCTATTGGTCGTATCTTAACGTTAGGATGTTTACGGTTCCCGTAAAATCGAGGTATAAATGGAATAATGGATAATGGTACTTTCAACTTAATTACGGTTGTAATTAAAATTACATTCGAGCTATAACTTAGGTTTATGATATCAGTTCCACTATTGTTTCATGCTCAAGAACATGATATAAATGCATTAGTAAACGATTAGCTATTAGTGTAACATAACAAATAGAAGAGGCGTTAAATAAATGTTTAGATAGTATATAACCTTTACAGAATATTTGCTTTATAAAAAAATTAACTATTTAACAAGAGGTGAACAAAATACTACAGTTTGCTCCTATGCTAAAATTGGTGTCAGGGCATTTAATGTTGTCAAGGCCGATCAACAGTTTGGAAATAAAGAAAAAGGAAAAGTTATTGAAGAATATAAGATTCAGTTGAGAGTAGTGTCTGTCTAGGATCAACAACAGACGGGATAGTACAGACAAGGAATAGTTTATAAACATAAATACATTGAAGAAGCATTTAATGGATACTTTAATAATTAAAGGCGGACGACTTCTTAAAGGTAGTGTTTATGTTAGTGGAGCTAAAAATTCTGCATTACCTATTATGGCTGCAGCTCTACTTACTGATAATCTTACTATTAACAATATTCCAAAACTCACCGACATTTACACCATGAAAAAATTGTTTGAAGACTTGGGTGGTATTGTTACTCTAACAAATCATCTAGATCAATTAACCTTGGATATTAATTGCAGCAATATTAATAATTTTACAGCCTCTTATGATATAGTAACTAAAATAAGAGCCTCGATTTGGATTCTGGGTCCGTTGCTTTCCAGATTTTCTCAAGCAAAGGTGCCATTACCTGGAGGATGCACTATAGGAGCTCGGCAAGTAGATCTACATATAGCCATACTACACGCTATGGGAGCGACTATTGATATGGATCATGGGTATATTAATGCAAAAACTAAAGGTAGGCTAAAAGCTACTTGTTTTGTTTTTGATAGAATTTCTGTTGGTGCAACAATTAACGGCATAATGGCAGCAACTTTAGCGGATGGGGAACCAAACTATTTAACTGTGCTAAAGAACCAGAAATTGTTGATTTATGTAATTGTCTTAACAAAATGGGGGCGGAAATAAGTGGTATTGCTACGAGTGAAATAAAAATAGTTGGTAAATCTTGTTTAAAAAGTACTGATTATTTAATTATGCCTGATCGCATTGAGGCTGGAACTTATATGATAGCTGCAGCGATTACCAAAGGAAGTTTAAGTATTTATGGAATCGATAAATTCATCGTAGAAGAGCCTGTACGAAAACTTGTTGAAGCTGGTATTGAAGTGCTGCCCATCGATAATGGATTAAAAATTTCTTACATAGACAAATTAAAGCCCGTGAATACTCACACAAATCCATATCCTGGTTTTCCTACGGATTTACAACCTCAGTTTATGAGTCTTATGACCATTTGTGGGGGTACTTCTATAATTACTGAAAATATTTTTGAAAATCGCTTTATGCATGTCCCAGAACTATCTAGAATGGGTGCAAACATAACTATTAGTGGTAAGAGTGCCTTAATAAAAGGAGTATCTACTTTAATAGGTGCAGAAGTTATGGCTACTGATCTTAGGGCATCAGCATCTTTAGTATTAGCGGGACTTGCCGCAAATGGTACAACAATAGTACACCAAATTCATCATCTTGACCGGGGGTATCCAGCTTTGGAGAAAAAATTAACTAATTGTGGTGCCGATATAGTACGCTATATCAATGGCACAAATTAAGTGCATGTGTTGTTTCCATTTTAAGTACATCTTTCACACTGTGTAACTCTCAACCTAGAGTTAAATATTGAAACTCGATAAACAACGCAGGAAGAAGATATTATTGACTTTTATAAGGTATTTCCATTATAAAAAAAATTTTGTAAAATGTGTCTGCATGTATTTGTTTTTAAATATTTTAACTTCAAGTAGAGTTTTCAATAATATAATTGATCAACAACTCGTATGCATTAATATGATATACTATCATCTTTTATTGGCTTTATAGACTTTCAACTTTTGCACTCTTAAGGGAATGGCGGGAATCGAAATATATTATATATTGTTTGCAATGTAGTGTCTGGAATAGCAACTTTTTCTATTTTGTTGGAGTATTAAAAAATAGCTTATTATTATTATGCATTATGCAAAATTTGGGACAATTCGTACATATATATTGACGTGCTAAGGGGTTACAAGAGGTCATTGAAACCCAAAGCCTACAAATAAAGTCTACCCAAATATAAAAGAAACCGGAAAGAATAGAAATTTTTCAAAATTCATTGTTCTACCCTGTATATAATATAAGAGTATTGTAAATATAAAGCCACTAAAATACAAAGCAAAACACACTTTCCGTGTATTTAAGAGCCCTAATTTTAAATCAATAATACAACCGTGTGTACAAATGTAAGCAGTGTATGTAAAAATAATTAATTGTTGAGAAATACTGTAAAAACGAATTTAAATATTTGAAAGATATAAACAAATCGATCATTTTCAAGCGTATTATAAATACAAAGCCATTTATTTTATTACATTAGAGATAAGTACAAATCCATTCATTTTCATTTATCGTAAAACAATTTAAAATTTATTGCATTTTATTAAATATGTGTGTAAAATATGCACTAGAGCACCTTCTATTTACAATTATGAAGATGCAAATCATTTGCATTTGAAATCGATTAATTGCGTTGGTCATTTATGTAACAAATAATTACCCCGTGTGTATATCTGTCTAAAAACAATGCAAATCTTATTGCATCTTTATGGGATGTATAAAGCAATTAAAACTTTAATTGATTAGTTAAATTGTCTTGTGTATAATATTTGAAATAAAACATGTTGTAGAAGCTTCGGCAGAAAATAGAGAAAATGCGTCATCTGTACCTAGAACTACTTAAATACCTAATTAATAAACAAACGTTTATTCTAAGAAGCTGCGCGAATATTAAAAATGTCGTAAAATCGATAAGAATTAATTATAGTTTTCGCATTACTATAAGAAGAAATGCAATGCAAAATTAATCCGTGAATCAGACAAAGATAAACAACAATTTAACCACGGCGATTTGACGCTAACTAAACGATTAAAACTGTGAAATTCCCAGAAATATTACACAGCAATATCACAAAGCATTTATACAGTATGAAATATATTCTCTCATGCAAAAGCATATAACATTTACAACAATGTTTCTTTCAAACATCAAATAATTTCTAACAAGTACTTATTTACTTAATTACAAAGTTCCTTACCTTATTTAAATTTACAGAACTAAATCTCTTTTCTTATGGATGGTTTATCTGGTTATGATTCTCGTGCTTGTAAAATTTGTTTTGGTCAAAAATATTCTTGATAGATAATCTATTAAAAGGTCAGAGTGTTTCGAACTCTGAACACAAAATTTCCTGGTAAAGATCGTTACAAAAATAAAATATATCATGATTAACACTTATTCTAGTTTAGATTTAAATAACAAATACTCAACTATCAGTTACAAACAATTAATACTTGCAAAAATCCACAAAGCTCTCCTTTTATCCATTCGTAATTAAATTTCTTCTTATTTTAAATTGACGTTCAAATCAGCTTACAAGACTCTCATTATTTACATTTCTATTTGGTAGCCAATGTACATCCTCGGTTTGATTATTCAATAAAATTTTAAATAGCTTTTTATATCGAAGCATGTCCCATCTTCATTGTATATAATTAAATTTAACAATTTCCAATTTTTTATACATGTTGCGTTTAAAACATCACTTCCTTATTCACTGTTACATATTAATTACGATATGCGTACTGCATACCTTAAAACAATACCTTCCAAATTCTTTTCTCAATGTGATATTTTCGCGATTGAATTTATAAATGAATCTATACAATAAAAGCTTCCTTATATATACCAAATTATCTATTTCTAGGATGTAGTAATATTTGCTCGATTTCATTGCCAATAATATAGGCATATCTAACGTAATATTTTGGGAAATCCTCATTAGCGTTTAAAATCGCCGAATTTTATTACCTTGTTATCTCGTTCCAGTTATTAGTGACGTGCGTTGCTCGTCTTTGTTTAACACTCAAAGTTATTGTGGCGTCGCATACTAATCTAGTAATTGCAAAAGGTAATAAATAACTTTTATCAATTTTTGTTACATTTTATGGGGTTTTTTATTGTTCCAGACGCTTAGTAGAATCATCATCATTAGGTCTTCAGTTCTGGAACTGGTTAGACGCGTACCATCATTGTTTCCTATTCTGAACTAACCTACAGATTTCCCTGAAATTTGCACAGTCTGCATCTATCACTATCTGATCTAGGTCAACATCTACCTCTTTTTTCCTATCTCTGCTTGTAATATATCCCATACTATTACCCAAAAATCCCTTAGAACGTATTCTGCCCTTCTATTTCTCTTATCTTTTTCCCCAGATATCCTTGTTTCCCTACTATTTCTATAACCTATTTGTTATTATCTTTGTCTGTCCATGCTATCGTCCTCATACATCTGAAGCACAGCATTTCAAAAAACTGTGTATACAGCTCGTTACCCTTCTATTGTTTTCTAATTTTATGCCCTATTTCACCGAGATTCAGTGAATGGGGGTAAGCAACCTGTGGCTACCAAGATCCCCCAACACTTAGAGCTTAGTAGAATAAACCTTTATTTATTAATGAGTTTAACAAAGTTGACGTATTTCTTCTCAATTCCTCTGGCAAATACGAGAACATGTTTTATTTAAATTGAATTTAGGTAATATACAGGGTAATTAATTTAAACTTTAATGAATTTATAATGCAAATTAATTGCATTTTTATAGCAAATATTTGCTTTCACGTCAAAACGTGTTTTACAATACACCTATTAAGGTTAAAATTAGGGTTTCTAACAAGATTAATTTTAGTTTTTATGCTAAATGCGTAAAGCTACTACTATTCTACGCTATTTACAGCAGATGAAGAGCGTTTTTATATGCATCGAAAACGTATTGATAATTAATAAGTGAAAATAAATGACTGCATATATCTTAAAATGAACGATTTGCGTTCGCATTGAATGCGTTTTTAAAGTATCTCAAAATGAATTCTTTTTACATATACAGCTCATGTTATTTGCTATTTATTTACAATACGCTTATGCCATACAGGGTGATTATTTATACACGCGCAATTGCAGTTTTTGCTTGTACCTCAATGAATAAAAATACGCTTCTATTATACAGGGCGTAACCATGAATTTAAGGAAATTTCTGTTTTTTCCGGATTCTTTTATACCTTGGTTGGATTTATTTGTAAAATTTGGGTTTCAACGACCTCTTATGGCCTCTTATCACGTATATATATATATATATATATATATATATATATAAATTGACGTGCAAATGAGGTCATGAGAGGTTATTGAAACCAAATTCTATAATTAAAATCCACCCAGAGAAAAGAAAACAGGAGAAATTTCAAATTTCCAAATATTTAATTGTTCCACTACGTATAAAATAAGTGTATCTCATTTCCTTAAAATACAAAATTATTCATGCACTCGCGTTATTATAATAAAACATAGAAAGAACTCCATATGTAATTAATTTTCCGTGAATAAAGACGCGTTAGAACACGTTTCAATTACTATAAAACAAATCTTTTTGCATTTACAATTGTTAAGTTTTATTGCATTTGCAAAGATTAAAATAATTATGTTTAAGAATTTTCAAATTCATTATCAATTACTAAGAAATGTAGAAATAGCCAATTATGAATAAACGCCTTATTAAAATGCAATAAAATAAAACCGAGATAGATAGGAATTAATTTATAACTTTCCGGGTTGCAATAAGAAGGAATGAGGCGTGACCATTAACCTCCTGCGTTAAAAAAGGTTCGATAACGCTTTGAGATGCCCGTAAATCATATCGAGCGCAGTAGCTTGATGCTAACTAGATCATAAAACGCGAGTTACATATCCCCCAAATTAGGATATATAGGTAATCAAAGGTAATTATTAAATTTGAAGTTAGATTGATACGTTGTATAATTAATTGATGAACAAGTAATAAAAGGTTAATGGAAGTTCATAAACCAGACATGAGAACGGATGTGAATGCATTGTATTCCAGACGTAATAAGACACTGCAGTTGCAGGTCACAGGAGACAATAAGATTGCAATTATTAGAATTAAGATTGTTACTTTGTATTGTATAAATGAATAAAGAAATAAGCAGACATGAGCTCTGTAATTCCCACAAGCAAGGTGACGGGTAGGGAGAACATAAAACAAAATGGCCAGTCAGTTTGAGCTTCATAACTTTAACCTTGTTGGTTGTTCAGCTACTCATCCTAATTTTTGTTTATTTAATTCAGTGAATATCAACTTAGAATAATTTTGATCTCAACACGTTAATGAATATAATGTACTTGTAATTAAAAATTCAACTTGTAAATCTGTATAAATAAAAATCGATAGAAGAGTTTTTGAAGATACTTTTAAAAAGTCGCTCAAAAAAGCCCAAAATCTATCTCGCACCATTCGCGGAAATACTACATCATTCAAGGGTGAATAAGATTCGAGAGTACAGTGGAATAATGACGTATTGAAATTACTTTATATGTAAACGGAGTAATTGATATTCAATATTCATTTTATTATACGAGATTGACCATGTAAGTTTAAGTAAAGATTCATTCTTTGCTAAGCAAAATAATATGTAACATTCGCGAAGATTTTACTTTACAAGATCGACCATTCAGATTTACAATGAAACATATAAGTTTAAGTAGTTTCAAGCAAAGAGGTTATCAAATGCTATTATTTGATGAAGCATCATTTCTTTTGTAATATACTCAGAAAATTGAACCTTCTTCGATACAAGAGTTACTCTAAAGTTAACTATTTAAACAAATGATGCACTTTTACAAACTAAAAAACTGATGGATATTTAAGATGAAAATGGGAATATTTTAATGCCGTTAATTACGTTGGAAATGCGATTTTAATAAGCGCTATATGACCATAAGAATTGCAAGTATAAATTAAAATTTTTTTTTTAATAATTAAATGACTCGTAGAAACTTAAGCTGTAAACTGTTTTATAATTTTTTTTGTACGAAAGAAAAAACTTTTTGAATGTGTAGATGTTTTTTGAGATTGCTGTATTTCATTTCATTTTGTAAATTCCACAGTATAATTTCCGTTAAATTAAGCAGGCAAAGCAAAGTAAAGAAAAACAAGGTAAGATAGTAATTTCAAATTTTTCATTGCTGTACCTAAGTCTTCAAGTGCTGGGGGAACTTGGCAGCCAAAGGCTGTTTACTCCCTTCACATACACTACATTTGGTTTCCAGTGCTCTACTTTAAGGTGCTACACTAGCCAGGAAGCGAGTTTTTTTTTACCTGGAAATTTGGAGGTTTGCCGAACCCTTGCTGTTCCAAGGAGGACGTATTTTTGTGAAAAATGCTCGCCTAACACTTTTTAATTGAACCGTGTCGATATTTGAACCTGGGACCTTGGGAATAGTAGTCATAGGCATACCAACTTCACCACGGAGCCGTCCTCCCTTCACATACCATTGAATCACGGGAAACAAGGAAATTTCCTTTTTGACAAGTTTGATTCTCTAGCTAGAATCTTTACTCCATCAAAATCAATTTTATGTCCTAATTCAAACACATATGATGCCAAGGCACACCACTGAGGTTTCAGTTTGACATCACTTTTATGTAACGATATCCTTGACTTCATAATTTGTGACGTATGCTCTATATAAGATTGTACACAATTGTTACAAGAAATTTTGTATATTACATGTGATTGTGCGCATACCGGAAACCCAGATTTCAATCTACTAAAAATCCTTCCTACTGTTTTTGTCTACTTTTTTCCTATAACAATATCTTCTGTTTTGAAAATGTTAATCAGTTTGTCAGTCAATGATCCAATTTTAGGTAAAGAGATGTATTTATACACAAATGATGTATTTATACATAAATGATGAATTTATAGATAAATGATGTATTTATACATAAATACATCTCGTTACCTCAAATTGGATCTTTAACTAACAAACTGATTAACATTTTCAAAACAGAAGATATTGTTATAGGAAAAAAGTTTACAAAATCAGTAGGGACTATTTTTAGTAGATTGAAATCTGGTTTACTGACATGCGCACAATCACATGTAGTGTACAAATTAATAAGAATATTGTAGTGATCCATAATATTTCCTAAGTCGATTCTCATTGGTTGATAATATTGCAAATATTATTGTGTACATATTTATATTTGAAGGTATTTGTTTGAATAGCTCAGTAACCATTTACAGGTTTTTAAACGCATTCCTTGACGTCAGGATTTACGATATAAGGGGCGCATGGAAGGTAGGGGTGATCGATCTAGTCGACAAATTTAAAGGACTTGACTTTAGCATTTCAAAATGGTAGGTCGAAAAGCTTCAATTGACGGTTTTATTAAATATAATTCTTTACAAGTTTATAATGTAGTTGCTATTTGGGGTAATCTGATTACATCTTGTAATTCCAATCCTGTTTTGATTGTGATGTTGGTACTTATTGTAAAACCGTTATTTATGTAAACATCGAAGGGCGTATTTTTGTGATTACCTTAAAAGACTACTTACAAAACAATAAAACAAATAAGTTGCGTAATCTTTTGTTACGTGCTAGTAAACAAAGCGTCATAACATAAGCATATAAAAATGGGTAAACAAAATATATAACATCTTATAGTCTAAATACTTACAATGGTTCACCTTAAATACATATAAAAAGAAATTAAGCATAAACTGTACAGTAAATCTAGGAAAAGAAGTATACCTAAATTATATATATATATATATATATATATATATATATACATGCTGCTTTGTGAAGTGCACCTCCTCAAGAAATAGTATAACGTTAAAATTAGACACCCTAGCTTAAATTAATCAAATATTAAGTACTTTTAAATTAAAAGACAAAAGAAACAGTAAAACGGACTCTACCACAAATTTTGAATAATTAATTTTTAATTTAAAGAATGATTATTACATCGTCGCTCGTGCACTGTAAATTTGTGTTTGGTAACATGGTGTTGGTAATTTATTGGATATTTATGAGTAGCAGCAAATAAAATATCTATACTCCACAGCAGCATAAAAGAATTGCGAAAATAGAAAAACTGTACCTTGAACTAGTTGGCTTCGTATCATGTTGTGGATGGAAAAATGTGACTGCATTTCTTTATTTGGCTTTCAAAGATATCGCCGAAAAATCATGTGTGCAGAATTCCCAGGTAACAGCTGCCGAAATACAAACTGTAACAGCTTGCCAACAAGCAGATAACGCAATTATCAAAGGATTTTAGACAAAGGAAAACAATCTTATTACTTTGTAACATCTTAACAGCTGCAGAATACCAGATATCAAGTCCATTGTAAGCAGATGTAGGCATGTGGTAAGTGGTCTTATCTTTTAGAAAAAACAGCCCATTTACATGCAGCTTTTAATTAAAATGTAATCACTGCAGGTGCTAGGAAATATTGCAACTACTTTGTAACGTAATGTTTCCTAAGCAGCTGTTTGATTTTATAAGGCAAACTTTTGTATAGAGTAATTACTTGAGAAATTTTATAAAATAACACTAATTCAAATGGCGGGAAATCTAGCTTGTTGAGAAATTTTAGGGCGTTTTAAAAATAAACGCAGAAAAAATTGTTTGCAGGGTTTTGAACGTAACACAGTGCTAAATAAAAAATCCATCTATCTTATTTCCGAGAAACGTGTTAAAAAGCAACAAAAATTAGTTTCATCAAACTCAAAATGAAGTAAATGTCCCACAACACCTCACGCAGTTTTTTTATTCAAACGCTCAAGAATGAAATCATTGAAAATTCATAACTTACAACGAGGATACTACTTTACCGTAAATATTCAATCAATGAATTGTTGTGAATTGTTGAAATGAAAGGTACATTTCGAAAGATTATATTATAAAATTGTACGGCCTTCCCGTTTCTATATTATCGTCAAACTTGTAATTCTATAACTATACAGATAACTTCATATAGAATAAATAAAAATTCTATATAGTAATATTACTTTTTAAATTTCTTAATTTCCAAAACTGAGCATTGAACACTAGTAAAATATGGACATACATCAATGTATCATATCATTGACATTACTAATTCCAAAAGCCTTTCATCCGAGTTAATTCTAATTTTTATTTAAGGAGATATAAAGTCTAGTTGACAAATAATTTTGTTTTTATGGGGCCGTAACTTGGTAGGGACTAGTCCGATTTATTCCTCTGAAAAATCCTAAATGAAATACATGTGTTAACTGTACAAAATTCTCTGAAAGTAAAATAATCTACATGTGCAAAATCTCACTGGTCGTCTTAAAAAGGCTGTAACTCGATAAGGATTAAATTTATGAGTTGTGACAAACAAGTTACCAGTCTTATAACAGTATAATAAGTATTTATAGATATTAAGATTTATTGGCAAAATAAGTGTAATTAAAAGGGCAACGTTTATTAATATTGTAGTGTAACCGACTGAGGACTGACCCGAACGCTCTCTTTAAACGGCACACCGGGCTTCATAATCTAACATCTAGTGGCAGTGGTTCGGCGATACCTACGTTGTATTGTCATCATGTGACCCAAATTCACACTGAGAAAATGGCGTTAAGCCGGAAAGTTTTGAAATAAAACTACGGTATTTACATATACCTACTTTTACTCAAAACAATAACCATTAAATAGATCATTCGTATGTAGGCATAGAAAAATAACATTCAAAGCAAACAGTGACGTACTCAAACTGGGCGATTGGAGAAAAAGCAAGACAGAAAAAAAACCAAACTGTCCTCACGCTTCCAACTGCATTTGGCACATCTCGGCAAAGACAGGTGACGTACAAGAACCCAGATCACCAACACTGAATTTGATGGAATGCCAACTGTTACCCAGACATATCGCACATGACGACTGAAGAAACTTTAATGTAGCCCAGCTAGTCTTCTTGGATGGTACTGAGGTCGGATAACCAATACTACCCAGCTACAGTTGAAAAGGAAGGACATCAGGAAGATAAACTCTGCCTTGACTAACAATATCCCTCCCCACGCGGACATAAAATGTTAGTAATATTCAACAAGACTCAATCACACGCGCCCATATACACGCATTAACAGTTTCTAGCTCATGTTACAAAATATTTCGCAAAGCCTAGATGACTTCCTACTATTTGCAAAAGGGTACAACTATAAGTACATTGACTATACAACATGAATCGCTGAAATGAAAATATGATATGATTGCGTATAGTTAAAAAGGTGCTTATTATTGAATAGACTATCTCTTACATAGTCATAAATGCAAAGGCGTAGGCAAGAGATGGTCGGTCATACCAGAGGTTTAATTTAATTGTATCACAACAATTACCACAAACGTTAAATACTAGTTGGTTATGCAGGATCATCGGCTAGATAGGATAAACATAAACAAACATATAATTAAGTTTAAACCAAGCTGTGAGCGATGCAGTTGTAAATGTGGTTAATATGCTGAAATAAAACAATTACACATAATAAAAATGCCAAAGTAAGTCACAAATATCAAACAAATATAACATAGGAATATAATATTGTTCATATTCAAACCTACTTAATAATTTTGTTTAATATCTAACGGATGATGTCGGTACTTTTCAGTAATTGTCGTAAAATCACAGTAATGGTATATTTACAATTGATTCTGCAATAGGTGCGATGCCATTGGAGCTCCAACTAAACATTAATTCAAATAAATAAATGTTTATTTGTCGGTTGTTAAACCAAACAATACTCCTTTACATATAAAACATGTGCAATAAAATTGTAAATCCATATGCAATTATATATTACACATCATTAGTAAAACAACCGGCACGGCAGAATTGTATACAACAACTCAAAGACAAAAGCAACAGGTAATCACAAAAATACGCCCTTCGATGTTTACATAAATAACGGTTTTACAATAAGTACCAACATCACATTCAAAACAGGACTGGAATTACAAGATGTAATCAGATTACCCCAAATAGCAACTACATTATAAACTTGTAAAGCATTACATTTAATAAAACCGTCAATTGAAGCTTTTCGACCTACCATTTTGAAATGCTAAAGTCAAGTCCTTTAACTTTGTCGACTAGATCGATCACCCCTACCTTCCATGCGCCCCTTATATCGTAAATCCTGACGTCAAAAAATGCGTTCAAAAACCTGCAAATGGTTACTGAGCTATTCAAACAAATACCTTCAAATATAAATATGTACACAATAATATTTGCAATTTTTCTTAATCTTCTTTGGGAATGAAACCACTCATAGTTTTTAAAATCTATTTTATTTACGTTTCGATCCTAGGTCATGGATCGAAACGTAAATAAAATAGATTTTAAAAACTATGAGTGGTTTCATTCCCAAAGAAGATTAAGAAGAATGCTAAACAAACCACAACAAACATACAGGGAGTATTTAATATTTGCAATATTATCAATCAATCAGAATCGACTTAGGAAATATTATGGATCACTACAATATCCTTATTAATTTGTACACTACATGTGATTGTGCGCATGTCAGTAAACCAGATTTCAATCTACTAAAAATAGTCCCTACTGATTTTGTGTACTTTTTTCCTATAGCAATATCTTCTGTTTTGAAAATGTTAATCAGTTTGTTAGTTAAAGATCCAATTTGAGGTAACGAGATGTATTTATGTATAAATACATCATTTATCTATAAATTCATCATTTATGTATAAATACATCATTTGTGTATAAATACATCTCTTTACCTAAAATTGGATCATTGACTGACAAACTGATTAACATTTTCAAAACAGAAGATATTGTTATAGGAAAAAAGTACACAAAAACAGTAGGAAGGATTTTTAGTAGATTGAAATCTGGGTTTCCGGTATGCGCACAATCACATGTAATATACAAAATTTCTTGTAACAATTGTATACAATCTTATATAGAGCATACGTCACAAATTATGAAGTCAAGGATATCGTTACATAAAAGTGATGTCAAACTGAAACCTCAGTGGTGTGTCTTGGCATCATATGTGTTTGAATTAGGACATAAAATTGATTTTGATGGAGTAAAGATTCTAGCTAGAGAATCAAACTTGTCAAAAAGGAAATTTCCTTGTTTCCCTATATTCAATGGTATGTGAAGGGGGGACGGCTCCGTGTTGAAGTTGGTATGCGTATGACTACTATTCCCAAGGTCCCAGGTTCAAATATCGACACGGTTCAATTAAAAAGTGTTAGGCGAGCATTTTTCACAAAAATACGTCCTCCTTGGAACAGCAAGGGTTCGGCAAACCTCCAAATTTCCAGGTGAAAAAAAACTCGCTTCCTGGCCAGTGTAGCACCTTAAAGTAGAGCACTGGAAAGCAAATGTAGTGTATGTGAAGGGAGTAAACAGCCTTTGGCTGCCAAGTTCCCCCAGCACTTGAAGACTTAAGTACAGCAATGAAAAATTTGAAATTACTATCTTACCTTGTTTTTCTTTACTTTGCTTTGCCTGCTTAATTTAACGGAAATTATACTGTGGAATTTACAAAATGAAATGAAATACAGCAATCTCAAAAAACATCTACACATTCAAAAAGTTTTTTCTTTCGTACAAAAAATTTATAAAACAGTTTACAGCTTAAGTTTCTACGAGTCATTTAATTATTAAAATAATTCATACCTAATCTTTGTTAAAAATTACAAAATCCTCTTTAATTTCTATGTGGATATTCCCTTATCTTTATTATCACGCTTAAGGGTGATTGGCCAATAACTCTCCACAGATAATTTATTAAAGATCAAAATGCTTCGAAACTCAAATATTCCTGGTAATTATCTGCTTGCAAAAGAAAAATATATGATTAAGACTTATTCTAGCTTACAATTATTTGAATATTTTTATCTATTACAAACAAAAAAATTTTTAATTTATACTTGCAATTCTTATGGTCATATAGCGCTTATTAAAATCTCATTTCCAACGTAATTAACGGCATTAAAAGATTCCCATTTTCATCTTAAATATCCATCAGTTTTTTAGTTTGTAAAAGTGCATCATTTGTTTAAATAGTTAACTTTAGAGTAACTCTTGTATCGAAGAAGGTTCAATTTTCCGAGTATATTACAAAAGAAATGATGCTTCATCAAATAATAGCATTTGATAACCTCTTTGCTTGAAACTACTTAAACTTATACGTTTCATTGTAAATCTGAATGGTCGATCTTGTAAAGTAAAATCTTCGCGAATGTTACATATGATTTTGCTTAGCAAAGAATGAATCTCTACTTAAACTTACATGGTCAATCTCGTATAATAAAATGAATATTGAACATCAATAACTCCGTTTACATATAAAGTAATCTCAATACGTCATTATTCCACTGTACTCTCGAATCTTATTCACCCTTGAATGATGTAGTATTTCCGCGAATGGTGCGAGATATATTTTGGGCTTTTTTGAGCGACTTTTTAAAAGTATCTTCAAAAACTCTTCTATCGATTTTTATTTATACAGATTTACAAGTTGAATTTTTAATAACAAGTACATTATATTCATTAACGTGTTGAGATCAAAATTATTCTAAGTTGATATTCACTGAATTAAATAAACAAAAATTAGGATGAGTAGCTGAACAACCAACAAGGTTA
Organism: Platerodrilus igneus; assembly: GCA_036346225.1. NCBI lineage: Eukaryota > Metazoa > Arthropoda > Insecta > Coleoptera > Lycidae > Platerodrilus > Platerodrilus igneus. Next base: position 6,330,374 of record JARFIW010000301.1, read on the forward strand.
AAGTTATGAAGCTCAAACTGACTGGCCATCTTAGGCTCTCGAGGGTATTTATGTTCTCCCTACCCGTCACCTTGCTTGTGGGAATTACAGAGCTCATGTCTGCTTATTTCTTTATTCATTTATACAATACAAAGTAACAATCTTAATTCTAATAATTGCAATCTTATTGTCTCCTGTGACCTGTAACTGCAGTGTCTTATTACGTCTGGAATACAATGCATTCACATCCGTTCTCATGTCTGGTTTATGAACTTCCATTAACCTTTTATTACTTGTTCATCAATTAATTATACAATGTATCAATCTAACTTCAAATTTAATAATTACCTTTGATTACCTATATATCCTAATTTGGGGGATATGTAACTCGCGCTTTATGATCTAGTTAGCATCAAGCTACTGCGCTCGATATAATTTACGGGCATCTCAAAGCGTTATCGAACCTTTTTTAACGCAGGAGGTTAATGGTCACGCCTCATTCCTTCTTATTGCAACCCGGAAAGTTATAAATTAATTCCTATCTATCTCGGTTTTATTTTATTGCATTTTAATAAGGCGTTTATTCATAATTGGCTATTTCTACAACATTTCTTAGTAATTGATAATGAATTTGAAAATTCTTAAACATAATTATTTTAATCTTTGCAAATGCAATAAAACTTAACAATTGTAAATGCAAAAAGATTTGTTTTATAGTAATTGAAACGTGTTCTAACGCATCTTTATTCACGGGAAATTAATTACACAAGGAGTTCTTTCTATGTTTTATAATAACGCGAGTGCATGAATAATTTTGTATTTTAAGGAAATGAGATACACTTATTTTATACAGGGTGGAACAATTAAATATTTGGAAATTTGAAATTTCTCCTGTTTTCTTTTCTCTGAGTGGATTTTAATTATAGAATTTGGTTTCAATAATCTCTCATGACCTCATTTGCACGTCAATTTATATATATATATATATATATATATAACACATCACTCAATAAGTCCGTAGGATAACTAAGAAAAACACATTTTTTTGGCGAAATTCGATTTTATTCATCAACATACATTCCTTCAAGAGTGATACAATCAGTCCAACGCCGTTCTAGCATTTCGATACCTTTTTTGTAAAACAATTCGTCTTTGGCCTCAAAATAAGCTTCAGTTTCAGCGATCACCTCTTCATCCGAGCCAAATTTTTTTCCGGCGAGCATTTTTTTCAGGTCTGCGAACAGGTAGTAGTCGCTGGGGGCCAAATCTGGAGAATACGGTGGGTGCGGAAGCAATTCGAAGCCCAATTGGTGCAATTTGGCCATCGTTGCGATCGACTTGTGACACGGTGCATTGTCTTGGTGAAAGAGAATTTTTTCTTCTTCATGTGTGGCCGTTTTTGGCAATTTCTTCCTTCAAACGCACTAATAATGCCATGTAGTATTCGTTGTTGATTCTTCTTCCTTTCTCAAAATAGTCGATGTACAAAATTCCGTGCGCATCCCAAAATACAGACGCCAAAACCTTACCAGCCGACTTTTGCGGTTTTGGCCGCTTTGGACGTGGTTCTCCGGCTGCAGTCCACTCAGCTGACTGCCGATTAGACTCTGGAGTGTGGTGGTGGATCCATGTTTCATCCATTGTCACATACCGACGCAAAAGTCCTTTTTATTCCGGTTGAACAGCTCCAAACAGCTCTCAGAATCATCGACACGTTGTTGTTTTTGGTCCACTGTGAGCAAACGCGGCACCCACTTTGAGAACAGCTTTCTCATGGACAAATGTTCATGCAAAATAGTGTGCACACTGCCTTCTGATATCTTCAAGGTGTCAGCTATCTCACGCAATTTCACTTTTCTGTTTTCCAAAACGATTCGGTGGACTTTTTTGATGTTTTCCGGTGTAACCACCTCAATTGGCCTTCCAGAGCGTTCAGCATCGTCAGTGCCTGTACGGCCACGTTTAAAATCAGCAAACCACTTCTCCACCGTTTGCCTCGATGGAGCAGAGCCCGGATAACACTTATCAAGCCATGCTTTGGCTGCGATGGTATTTTACCCATCAAAAGCAATGATAAATCAACACGCGAAATTGCTTGGAATTCATTTTTTTGAAAAACTCAAAAGTATCGTCACTTGAACCTCTGTAACTTGTAAACTAATCGTCGGATTGTCATGAAATTTTGACAGATATCTTTTTAAGGTTAGTACTTCCTACAAATCATATGGATTATTACATAGCAACGCCATCTATGTATCATCCTACGGACTTATTGAGTGATGTAGTATATATATATATATATATATATATATATATATATATATATATACGTGATAAGAGGCCATAAGAGGTCGTTGAAACCCAAATTTTACAAATAAATCCAACCAAGGTATAAAAGAATCCGGAAAAAACAGAAATTTCCTTAAATTCATGGTTACGCCCTGTATAATAGAAGCGTATTTTTATTCATTGAGGTACAAGCAAAAACTGCAATTGCGCGTGTATAAATAATCACCCTGTATGGCATAAGCGTATTGTAAATAAATAGCAAATAACATGAGCTGTATATGTAAAAAGAATTCATTTTAAGATACTTTAAAAACGCATTCAATGCGAACGCAAATCGATCATTTTAAGATATATGCAGTCATTTATTTTCACTTATTAATTATCAATACGTTTTCGATGCATAAAAAAACGCTCTTCATCTGCTGTAAATAGTGTAGAATAGTATTAGCTTTACGGATTTAGCATAAAAACTAAAATTAATCTTGTTAAAAACCCTAATTTTAACGTTAATAGGTGTATTGTAAAACACGTTTTGACGTGAAAGCAAATATTTGCTATAAAAATGCAATTAATTTGCATTATAAATTCATTAAAGTTTAAATTAATTACCCTGTATATTACCTAAATTCAATTTAAATAAAACATGTTTTCGTATTTTCCAGAGGAATTGAGAAGAAATACGTCAACTTCGTTAAACTCATTAATAAATAAAGGTTTATTCTACTAAGCGTCTGGAACAATAAAAAACCCCATAAAATGTAACAAAAATTGATAAAAGTTATTTATTACCTTTTGCAATTACTAGATTAGTATGCGACGCCACACTAACCTTGAGTGTTAAACAAAGACGAGCAACGCACGTCACTAATAACTGGAACGAGATAACAAGGTAATAAAATTCGGCGATTTTAGACGCTAATGAGGATTTCCCAAAATATTACGTTAGATATGCCTATATTATTGGCAATGGAATCGAGCAAATATTACTACATCCTAGAAATAGATAATTTGGTATATATAAGGAAGCTTTTATTGTATAGATTCATTTATAAATTCAATCGCGAAAATATCACATTGAGAAAAGAATTTGGAAGCTATTGTTTTAAGGTATGCCGTACGCATATCGTAATTAATATGTAACAGTGAATAAGGAAGTGATGTTTTAAACGCAACATGTATAAAAAATTGGAAATTGTTAAATTTAATTACATACAATGAAGATGGGACATGCTTCGATATAAAAAGCTATTTAAAATTTTATTGAATAATCAAACCGAAAATGTACATTGGCTACCAAATAGAAATGTAAATAATGAGAGTCTTGTAAGCTGATTTGAACGTCAATTTAAAATAAGAAGAAATTTAATTACGAATTATTTGATGTTTGAAAGAAACATTGTTGTAAATGTTATATGCTTTTGCATGAGAGAATATATTTCATACTGTATAAATGCTTTGTGATATTGCTGTGTAATATTTCTGGGAATTTCACAGTTTTAATCGTTTAGTTAGCGTCAAATCGCCGTGCTTGAATTGTTGTTTATCTTTGTCTGATTCACGGATTAATTTTGCATTGCATTTCTTCTTATAGTAATGCGAAAACTATAAATAATTCTTATCGATTTTACGACATTTTTAATATTCGCGCAGCTTCTTAGAATAAACGTTTGTTTATTAATTAGGTATTTAAGTAGTTCTAAGTACAGATGACGCATTTTCTCTATTTTCTGCCAAAGCTTCTACAACATGTTTTATTTCAAATATTATACACAAGACAATTTAACTAATCAATTAAAGTTTTAATTGCTTTATATATCCCATAAAGATGCAATAAGATTTGCATTGTTTTTAGACAGATATACACACGGGGTAATTATTTGTTACATAAATGACCAACGCGATTAATCGATTTCAAATGCAAATGATTTGCATCTTCATAATTGTAAATAGAAGGTGTTCTAGTGCATATTTTACACACATATTTAATAAAATGCAATAAATTTAAATTGTTTTTACGATAAATGAAAATGAATGGATTTGTACTTATCTCTAATGTAATAAAATAAATGGCTTTGTATTTATAATACGCTTGAAAATGATCGATTTGTTTATATCTTTCAAATATTTAAATTCGTTTTTACAGTATTTCTCAACAATTAATTATTTTTACATACACTGCTTACATTTGTACACACGGTTGTATTATTGATTTAAAATTAGGGCTCTTAAATACACGGAAAGTGTGTTTTGCTTTGTATTTTAGTGGCTTTATATTTACAATACTCTTATATTATATACAGGGTAGAACAATGAATTTTGAAAAATTTCTATTCTTTCCGGTTTCTTTTATATTTGGGTAGACTTTATTTATAGGCTTTGGGTTTCAATGACCTCTTGTAACCCCTTAGCACGTCAATATATATGTACGAATTGTCCCAAATTTTGCATAATGCATAATAATAATAAGCTATTTTTTAATACTCCAACAAAATAGAAAAAGTTGCTATTCCAGACACTACATTGCAAACAATATATAATATATTTCGATTCCCGCCATTCCCTTAAGAGTGCAAAAAGTTGAAAGTCTATAAAGCCAATAAAAGATGATAGTATATCATATTAATGCATACGAGTTGTTGATCAATTATATTATTGAAAACTCTACTTGAAGTTAAAATATTTAAAAACAAATACATGCAAAGACACAAAAAAATTTTTACAATGGAAATACCTTATAAAAGTCAATAATATCTTCTTCCTGCGTTGTTTATCGAGTTTCAATATTTAACTCTAGGTTGAGAGTTACACAGTGTGAAAGATGTACTTAAAATGGAAACAACACATGCACTTAATTTGTGCCATTGATATAGCGTACTATATCGGCACCACAATTAGTTAACTTTTTCTCCAAAGCTGGATACCCCCGGTCAAGATGATGAATTTGGTGTACTATTGTTGTACCATTTGCGGCAAGTCCCGCTAATACTAAAGATGCTGATGCCCTAAGATCAGTAGCCATAACTTCTGCACCTATTAAAGTAGATACTCCTTTTATTAAGGCACTCTTACCACTAATAGTTATGTTTGCACCCATTCTACATAGTTCAGGGACATGCATAAAGCGATTTTCAAAAATATTTTCAGTAATTATAGAAGTACCCCCACAAATGGTCATAAGACTCATAAACTGAGGTTGTAAATCCGTAGGAAAACCAGGATATGGATTTGTGTGAATATTCACGGGCTTTAATTTGTCTATGTAAGAAATTTTTAATCCATTATCGATGGGCAGCACTTCAATACCAGTTTCAACAAGTTTTCGTACAGGCTCTTCTACGATGAATTTATCGATTCCATAAATACTTAAACTCCCTTTGGTAATCGCTGCAGCTATCATATAAGTACCAGCCTCAATGCGATCAGGCATAATTAAATAATCAGTACTTTTTAAACAAGATTTACCAACTATTTTTATTTCACTCGTAGCAATACCACTTATTTCCGCCCCCATTTTGTTAAGACAATTACATAAATCAACAATTTCTGGTTCTTTAGCACAGTTAAATAGTTTGGTTTCCCCATCCGCTAAAGTTGCTGCCATTATGCCGTTAATTGTTGCACCAACAGAAATTCTATCAAAAACAAAACAAGTAGCTTTTAGCCTACCTTTAGTTTTTGCATTAATATACCCATGATCCATATCAATAGTCGCTCCCATAGCGTGTAGTATGGCTATATGTAGATCTACTTGCCGAGCTCCTATAGTGCATCCTCCAGGTAATGGCACCTTTGCTTGAGAAAATCTGGAAAGCAACGGACCCAGAATCCAAATCGAGGCTCTTATTTTAGTTACTATATCATAAGAGGCTGTAAAATTATTAATATTGCTGCAATTAATATCCAAGGTTAATTGATCTAGATGATTTGTTAGAGTAACAATACCACCCAAGTCTTCAAGCAATTTTTTCATGGTGTAAATGTCGGTGAGTTTTGGAATATTGTTAATAGTAAGATTATCAGTAAGTAGAGCTGCAGCCATAATAGGTAATGCAGAATTTTTAGCTCCACTAACATAAACACTACCTTTAAGAAGTCGTCCGCCTTTAATTATTAAAGTATCCATTAAATGCTTCTTCAATGTATTTATGTTTATAAACTATTCCTTGTCTGTACTATCCCGTCTGTTGTTGATCCTAGACAGACACTACTCTCAACTGAATCTTATATTCTTCAATAACTTTTCCTTTTGCTTTATTTCCAAACTGTTGATCGGCCTTGACAACATTAAATGCCCTGACACCAATTTTAGCATAGGAGCAAACTGTAGTATTTTGTTCACCTCTTGTTAAATAGTTAATTTTTTATAAAGCAAATATTCTGTAAAGGTTATATCCTATCTAAACATTTATTTAACGCCTCTTCTATTTGTTATGTTACACTAATAGCTAATCGTTTACTAATGCATTTATATCATGTTCTTGAGCATGAAACAATAGTGGAACTGATATCATAAACCTAAGTTATAGCTCGAATGTAATTTTAATTACAACCGTAATTAAGTTGAAAGTACCATTATCCATTATTCCATTTATACCTCGATTTTACGGGAACCGTAAACATCCTAACGTTAAGATACGACCAATAGGGACCCCACAAAAGTGAAGGAAGAAGTTCAACTAGAAAGTGGCGTTCGTGAAGAGAATTTTTCTACAATCTTATATTTAGATTTAAAATATTAGTCAAACCTAAAAAATGCGTTTTTATTTTACAAATAGCCTTAAAATATTTACCTTTAATTAAATTTTCAAGCATTTATTGAGTTAAAAATTTCTAAAAAAGTTCATCGGTGCTATTACAAATTATTTCTCTGTTCTAGAACTTAAAACAATGTTTGAATCGAGTTATACGTACAAATACATATGCAAATAAAATGTTATTTGCGAAAACTCAGCATAACTATAATTGAAAATTTGATAAGATGGTGGCATTGAACGATATAAGTTAAACTTTATCTAAGAAAGTGGTGGCTGGTCACATGAGGCAAATGAAACGCTACTTCACCATAAAGCTACTACATAATTTTTTTCAATAAAAAAATTCTGTTGTAACTTGTAAAAGATTCTCTTAAACAATTACAGTTTTAGCCAAATATATTGTAGCGGGCTACTACTAATGCGTTTCACTAATTTAAAACAAGTAGTAATAAAAGTCTTTATTACTCACGATTCACAAGCCTAATTAACAGTATATGCCTTATTTATAGATGTTTTCAGTCCAATTAACAATGAAGCACTATCACACTAATGCTATTTACAAGCACTAATATCTTTTTAAACTAAATTCTTAACTATAGGTCAATTAACAACACTAACACTACTATTTATTTATTACACTTTTGTCTATTTATGTATTCTACAAGCTGTCGGTACAATAGACACGTTCACATAATATAAATTTATATTTACTAAAAGACTTTCAGAACGTAATGAACCACTAACTATATACGAGATGATTTATATACGACATTCTGATATAGACTAACTCTGTACTTCAGCATAGGTCTTATTTATACACTGAATTAAATAGATGATTCATTCTCTGGTATGTGCTCGAACATTCTCGGTTCCTGGAGAATATATATTGCTTATGGCGCTTGTGTGTTTTGACGGGTTGCCTAATAATAGCTCGTAACAATATCATAACACGATTAATCATCAATTCTATACAATGACCGTTCGTAATCCAAGATACATTTCTAAATTTATTTATTCATCTGAGGAGTTATAAAACGCACCACACGTATTTAACCAACTTCATTCACCAAGCTATATAAAAACTTTATTCGTTAACAGGTTCCTCACATGGACGGTGCCCCCGTTGCCACAAAAACACGACCCGAGAGCCAGGGGGCCCACAAAGAAGCAAAAAACACATGAGTAAAAACAAAATGTAAAAACTTCATAATTACAGTAAAAATGCAGGTAAACTACTAACTACTCTGACAGACGCAGTTAGAGACCGGGCTCTCATCCGCCGTCTCAGCTCAAGGTGAATGACGAATGACCACGCTTGTGATGAATCACTCAGTGTCACATAACATCCACTTTATAATGAAAACTGATATTCATAACTTGAGCATTAAGTTTTAGGCAACCAACGATAGAAGTGAAGTATGGAGTTTAAACACTGCAGAAAAGTAGCACTGTAGTCTTCGTAAACGATCGTCTCGTTCCGTTTGGCAATTTGTAATGTAGTAAGTGACTCCAAGATAGTCAAAGGTTTTCTAAGTTAAATTTAGCTACTACAGTATTATTTTTTGTTAGGGTGCAATGACACTGAGAGTAAGAGACATTTTTTCCCTAAAAATGATGGAGAACTGTTTAGGTTGTTACGTTTATTTTTCTGCCTAAATTAAGTACCCTTTTTCCCCCGGTTAAATCATTACCCGCTCGAATAAATTCCATTTCTATTCTTAAATTCTCCAACAATACCCTATATAGTGTACCTGTTCAGTATAAGTCCGCTTAACATAATTTTAACTCAAATCCACTTTGCTTTTAAAACGAAAAGTTATTCGTTAAATTAAATAGTCTATACCTTGTTTTAGGTATCCATTAATTTGTTAAACATTCCGATAGCGTATAATTGTTTTCTCTGGTGTTTCCCATTTAAAGACTTGTCGAAATGATAGATCCTACCAGTATTTGATACCGTATTTTGCAGTTTTGATAATCATGCTTCGATAACGCGATTATTTCAGTTCGAACTCGTGTTATTTGAACCCATTTTGAATTTGATTTTGCAGCTTGCGCGTTGAAATATTTTCTACATTATTCGTCACAGTACTTCAAAAGCAATGCACGTTTCTTTGTTCGACAAGTAGGAAGTATCTTGCGTGTATTGGTGAGTTTTCCCGCACTTACCCATTCTAATCAGATTCTCTTTTTAGCTCTTAGCTGGAGGCCAAATGGGTTCTTTCTTTATGTAGACCAACTGCTTTTGTCTGTAGACCGCTTCTGCAGTTACGGTGGCAGGGTGAATGAATCCTAACTACCATGGCGTTGCTGTGCTGACTCACCCGCAACGGGTTGCAAGATAAGTATCCAGACTCATACAGGTATACAACTTGTTTTCTTTTATGTATAACAGGGGCATATTCCGTATCAGCGTTTGGTGTAGTTATGCGATTAGAAACGTGACACTGTAGGACTATTGTTTGTTGCTGCAAATCGATATTATCGCTCTACAGGTGTGATGTACCATTGTTAAAAGTGTTTGATAGACACACGCTTATTCTTTTCTACTGATTGGTTTATTTTACAAACGATATTATGTACAATTTAAAAGAATGTTGGACAAAAGCTTTCACACGTTAATTCTTTCCTACTGATTAGTTTATTTTACAAAAAGTATCAGGTGCAATTTAAAAAAAAAGCGCTTGACAAAAGTTCTCACATGTTTATTTACTACTAATTAATTTAATTTTGTGTAAAATACGAGATGCGCACTTTGTATCTAAAGTACTAAATTGTTCATGTCACATAATTGTTTGCTTTGAAATAGTAATGCTTAATTTATTGCTTTTGCTTGTTTGTACAGAATCCTTTGTTTTTAATTGTTAATAGATAATCGTGGGCGACGTATGTAGATGCATTCCCACTCTCCGCGTTTGGTAGTTAGCCTGGTATTTAGTTTTCTTCCAGCTACGTCTAGGTGCGTAGCAAGGTTATGGATTACAATGTAAACAACCCCTTGTTATTAAATAAAACCATTAGCCAGATCTGCAGTAGTTATGTTGCATGCAATAAACATTTTTTAAAGGGGTTCTGGTTGAAGGTACAAAACGTGGTTTACGAAGAGATGTTTATCCTAATATCAATTTATAACCACTATAAACTTTATATCTGTTTGGTTATACACCCGCTTTTCTCTCCTGAATATCCTTTTATGTACTCAACATTTAAATTTTGATTCTTGTCGAGTCGGATATTACCAGTAGCAGATATTAGCACTATAATTTAAAACATAATTATTAATCATTTACCTGAGGTCAAGTTTGTGTTGTCGAACGTATTGTCTTGATAATACAAATGTTATATTACTTGAATTGCATTCATTCCCATTAGTTATCGTGTTTGATACAAAGTTTATTACTTTGTTTGTATTTACATCTATTTACATTTACCTACGATTATGCAGTTTGTGCATAAATTGATAAAGCTTACAAGCATTTTGCAGTACTAACTTTCTATAAAATTTTTAAGAAAATTTGTGCTTTAATTATTATTTAAAATGGCAAGGAAACTTAAAAAGTTGAAATTTTCACGATACACGCAGATTCAAAGTTTACAAGAGACACAAGAAATCGGGCAAACGGCCGTTTCTAATGCCGTATATCATAATTTATTTAAATTGCACCTTGAGCATATGGTTAAATTAGAAGAAGCCTTTTATCAAAGTCACAATAACATTATCTCCTTGATCGCCACGGATTAAAACTTCGGAAGATTTGTTTGAGGTTGAAGATATAATCAGAAAAGTGTTTGATAGTTTCTTTTATTTAATCAAGTCAATCAAGATGAAACTTTTTGAGTCTAAACCGCCAGAACCTAGCGCTGTTGTTTCTGTCGCTCACCCAAAATCAAAGATAAATTTACCTTCGTTGTAGGCCCCTCCTTTGGGGCCGATTTTTCCATGTTTAGAGGTTTCATTGATTTATACGACTTCCTCATACATAGTAACCCGGAACTGTCGCCAATAGACAAATTCGCGTATTTAAAATCACTTTTACAAGGTCCGGCATTACTCGCCATTAAAAATTTTGATTTAACTGAAAGTCATTATACACTGACGTACAATAAACTGCGCAGTAAATTTGAAAACATCCGCCAAATTACGAGTGCGTATTGGGCAAATTTGGACAATTTTCCCAAACTGCACTCTGATGACCCCTCTGGTTTACAAAAATTAGTCGACGTTTTTACCGATAATTTGAAAGCCTTAAAAAAGTTTGATCTTTCGGTTGAGGAGTGGAGCTTTATTTTAGCTCAAATGCTTTTAAATCGACTGGACGCACACGCAGCTCGAGGTTTTGAGTTGCAGCACGATCCCGCCACCATTCTTACTTATACTGAAATCATTACATTTCTAGATACAACATGTAAATCCCTAAGCAACTAATCTTTAAATTACAAATCAGACACGAACAAAATTGTTCACGCGCAGAGCAGACCAGGTTCACGTCCCAGTGTTTTAATGTTAGTCCGCACTACCAATCGTGCGCATAAGGTTTTTGGCTCAATAAATTTAGTAAATCATACCAATACATTTAATTATTTTCCCATTAGTACTTTTTCCAAGTAAATTGAAATTTTTTACCAAATAATTAGTAATGTTATCAAAATCGTATTTATGCAAATAATCTAGTACTTTTTCCAGTAAAAAATTTGTTTTTTAATCTGAATTATCCAAATCTGCTAAAATAGCTCAATTTAGGCTGCTTGTGTTAATATAGCCGCTTTATTTACTGTCACACTGTCATACAAACTGCCTGCTGTCTACATTTGCTGTCATTCTGTCTGCACTGCTGTCATTCATATTTTCTTCATTCTCCTCTTTTGTGTTTTTAACACCATTATCACCTACAACATGGATTTATCTCATTTGGCAACTGTTCCATCCCAACCTGTAACATACAATGATGACGAAGACATCGAAAATACATCTCCAGAGAAGCTACCGAAGAAAAGGAAGGCAAAAAACTTTTCGTACAAGTTTATCAAGTCTTTTGAAAATTCTGATAGTGCGGTTGAGTTTATCAAGACTTTTGGTAGAATTGGCTACCATGGCAGCAACGGTCATAAACGTGCCAAGATGTCTCACGGCGAGAAGTATTACTTCTTATGTAATACTGACAAACAATGCGATTTTCGTGCCTACATCTCCTGTCCTGATGATAATGATGTTTGCTTGGTGTTCAAAACTGATCTACCTCATAGCCATAAAGCAAAAGATCCACGTGGCATACCTAAAGAGGTAAAAGAGATAATTCACACTCTGCACGATATGGGTGTCGACAAACCACAACAAATAATGGACGCTTTAATTGACGAGGTATTTATTATCAGTAAGAATATTCGTGCTAGTGATAATTTTTTAATCATTTTAGAATATTAATCCACCCGACTATTTCCAACTTACTAATCATCTGAAACTTCATCGGGCAGCACTGGACAAGCAAATCACTACACTTGGTGAGCTTGAAGCCTACATTCAGTCAATATTACCTTTCCAAGAGGATGATGACGAACCGTATGTGGTGGCTTATAACATTGACTATTCTACTCGAAAGGTGGGCATCTTGTGGTCTACCAAACGGCTACTTTCGTTAATGCAGTTTACCGACCTGGTAGCCATCGACGCTACATACAAGTTGAACTTGGAAGAGTGGCCTGCAATTGTGGTTGGAAGTGTTGATAAGCAAAAGATTTTCCACCCATTTGGGATGACCTTAGTTACCAATGAGGCCTCAGCAGACTACGAATTTGCTTTATCTACTTTAAAGAAAGCAAACCCTCAATTTAATCCAACCGTTCTACTTGGCGACTGTGCCCCTGCAATCACAAATGGTTTTGCTGCTGTGTTTGGACATGATTTCAAACGTATTATGTGCTTTTTTCACGTTATGAAAAATGTAAAAGAACACTCAAAATCTCTTACCTATCCCAAGACAAAGGAGGTGATAAAGGATATGCAAGATTTGCAACGGTGCCGATCAGTAAAAGAATTTTCATTTGGTTCAAAATTGTTTGTTGATGAATGGAAAAATGAAACCGAAAATCAAGAGATCCATCAATTTTTGGACTACTTTTACGCAAACTACGTGGAGGAGAGGAATACCTGGTATGAAGGTTATTCTGTCGCCTACCCAAAGACAAATAACCACTCAGAAGCGACAAACCGACACTTGAAGGGACCTAGAGGCACGAACCGACGCAAGCTTCCTCTCGCCAAGTTTGTTGGCATGGTTGGCAAATTTCTCAAAAGTTGGTCCAACCAAACGAATTTGGTGTACGGTCAGTCGGTGGCCTTTGCGCGAAGTTCCTCCAATCAATATAAAGCTATCAACAAACGCATGACAATATTCACAACTTTACATGAAACTTGTTCAGTAAAAACAACATCAGCAAACTATTTACTACTTTTTTCCATCTAACCTCTCTATTACCACCAATCGAAAAGCCTTTACAGATACCGAACTGAATAAGTTTCTTGCAAACACCAAGCAGCTGCGCTATCATTCCTTTGACACATTCGTCAAAGGTCACCTGGACCGCATATGGATTGTCACATATAACTGTGGTGGAGAATGGCTCAAAGAATCGCACTGTAGTTGCCCTGAGTTTTACAAGTCCTACGTGTGCAAACATTTAGTTTGCATTGCTATAATCAACTCTGATTACTCACCTCCAATGAAGGCTAAGGCTATCTCACTAAACGCGAAAAGAGGTCCCGGAAGGCCTGCAAAAGTAGGCAATGCCCTGTCTTTACAGTAAATCTTGGGATTTTTGCTTGATTTTTGTTGTTGTGATTATTCTTTTGTGATTTTTTCTTAGCCTATGACTTCAATTTTGTAGTAAATTAACACAATTAAACCATTTTTATCAATTACTAATTATATTGGAGCTATTACTATATTTATTGGCAAAAAAGCAATTTTTTTGAGATATGTACTAATGGTGGACATAATTAAATTAATTGGCAGCATTTACTAAATTTATTGGTCGATTAATTGTATGCCCCAATCGTGTTGCTATGTGCCCGCATTGCAAAGTTGACCATCCGCTATATAAATGTCTCGCCTTTTTAGAATTAACCCATAACGACCGTTATAATTTTGTATAAGAATGCAAACTTTGCATTGTCTAAGCAGTTCGCATAGTTTTTTCAAGTGCAAATCGATTATGACTTGTCGCACTTCTCGCCAGCGGCATCATACCTCGTTACACTTTAACCCCCCATTAGAATCGTTTTCAAAAGGTAGCGTTTCTACTAGAGTTTATACCGCCTCCTCTGATAACGCCGAACAAGGTATTTGCAAGCCATCTGTTACCCACGCTTTGAGTACCTGCGAATTTCCACCAGTAAGGCGTTTTCTCCTCTGCTTCCAATAATTGCAATGTTGTGTTATTTAACACGAATTTCCAAAAAAGGGTGGTTTTATTGTTTACTACGCAAATTGAAGTTCATGATCGTTTCGATAATTTTCAAAAGTTTATCTGCTTGTTAGAAACCGGTAGTATGACTTCATTTATTACTCAACAATGTGTTAAGCGCTTAGGTTTAAAACCTACCCCACTACCTCTTACCCTTAACGGGCTTGGCTCTATGCAGACCGTGGCTACTCACGGCGTTGTTTCTGTCTTTATTAAACCAGTTAACAAAATGAATCATTTTTTTAATGTAGGCGCAATAGTCCTACCTAAGATTTGCGAAAACCTGCCTACTACTTGCGTCAACGTCAACCAGTTACCGCCATTACATAGCATTCAGATGGCCGACCCACAATTTTCAAAACACGGTCCTATAGACTTATTACTAGGGGCCGATGTATTTCCACAAATTCTAATAAATGATCGTGTTCCTGTAGAACACCAAACACCCATACGCATGAAAACTGTTTTCGGATATATTTTAATGGGATCAACTCCCGCGTCAAGCACCCCGCAGGTTACCGCTTTACTTTACTCTACGGACCAAGTAACTTCCCTGAAAAAAATAGTTTTTAAATTTTGGGAGGTCGAATCATTTCCCGACGTCGAAATCCTTTCAATAGCGGAAAAGAAGCTGAAATTATTTTCAAAGAAACTCATATGCGGACAGATCAGGACCGTTATGTAGTTTCTTTGCCCTTTAAGGATACTGCTCCCACGTTTACCGAAAGCCACGATTTAGGAACACAAAGATTTCTTTCCTTAGAACGACGCTTTCTAAAACAGCCCCTTGTATATCAACAATATAAAGATTTTCATCAAGAATACATCGATCTTCAACACATGCAGCCTATCCCTAATAAGGGTCACTTTGATCATTCTTATTATATACCTCATCATTGTGTTATAAAACCTAACAGTGTTAGCACTAAGCTTCGCGTGGTTTTTAATGCCTCCGCTGCATGTATTTCCGGAGGTTCACTAAAGGATCATTTATTAATTGGTCCTAAATTGCAGAGAGACCTCACTACACTGTTTTTACAATTTTGTCTGCATCGTTACATCGTCACTGCAGATATTCGTCAAATGTTGTTACGTGCCAAATTTGACACTAGACTTTTTAGTTTAATTTTAAAATGCGGGAGTTTTCGCGCCATAAATTTCAAAGACTCGGTGCACGTATTTCCATCACGTCAGAAGTGGGTTGGACGAACTTCGCGCCGACGCGAGTGGCGAAAAAATTGGGAAAGTTTCCGGGAGACGCTGTAACGTGGCTTTTTGCGTTTGAACTTCCAGAAGAGTGGTTGGGTTTAGGTATCGTATCGTATCGTTATCTTTATTTATGTAGATGTCCTTGCCTTATCTGATTGTCGTCCCTATTACCTGTTCCTTATTCGTTCCCTACATAGGTAGAAGGTAATTTGCAAGCAGCCTGCCCGAACCGCAGTCCACGACCCTAGAACGAGCCGGAGTCCATGCCCCGCTAACAGCTAACCGGAGCAGTCACCATCTTTAAATACTTCAGAAGGGGGCTCCAGCAATCCCGAAGGACGCTAGGCGCACCGTCCTCAAACTATCTTGAAGGGGCTCCTAGCAACCCTGAAGGTAGCTGTACCTATTTATGTAAGTACCTTATTGTCTATACTGCATTTATAATGTTTAATATTTTCAGTCATTTATGCTTATTAATTGACATATTGTGTGACGTCATTGACAGATGGGCGCGCTAAAATCTGTATCCAAGATAAGGGTTACCATCTGCCGGTGCGTTACGTAATCTCGCGCTTGCGGGATTGTAATTTCAACTTTTAAGTGAAAGAATTGCCGCCCAACGTGTTTTTTAGGTTGTAATACTTCTTTTATAAATATGCAATGTATTAACCAATGTTATTTATAGCTTTTTCACTAAAAAAATTAATTATCTAATATCTGTTAATCTTGAAATTTATGTGGTGTTTTGGAACCCACCACATTGCTGAGATGTCAAAAATAATTGTTATGGTAACTAAAAGTAGGCGGTCATTTTGATATTGAAAATATGTTTCAATTTAATGTTCTTCTAATTTTGAATAAGGTGTGCTTTGTTAACTTTAATTATATTATTTATGTGCATAGTTTGTATTTAAATGCAAATTCAAGTTTTTAGGGACGATTTTCAACACGTTAACCCTACTTCTTCTGCACTATACACGTGAGTACATTTATATAAATAAACAATCAAATAAATAAATAATTAAGTAATGC
The DNA here is from genome assembly GCA_036346225.1 of Platerodrilus igneus. Lineage (NCBI taxonomy): Eukaryota > Metazoa > Arthropoda > Insecta > Coleoptera > Lycidae > Platerodrilus > Platerodrilus igneus. The sequence goes on from JARFIW010000301.1 coordinate 6,347,098, forward strand.
ATGCCTTAAACACTGTTTATTAGGAAAATTAACTATTTATATTAGATTAAAACATAACCCTTGCTTGTTTTTCGACTTTAAAATCTGTTTTAAAAATTATAAATAAAGACTGTCTGGTGTGTTAACAGTTTGGAGGTGTCTTTTAGTAATTTTCCTGTTTGATTATGATTTTCGGATTACTTTTAAAGAAACCTTATGTTTAAAAACGTTTAATGTAGTGAATTGCCCTTTTAGAATATTTTTTGAAAACGCTAGACTAACGGGATCTTATTGTAGTTGTTAAATAACACATATTATGTACTTTTTTATAATTTGGAGTGTCTTTATGTAACCTAACCGTGATATATTTCTTTCATTAAATACTATCTTGCCCTCTTACAGTTCTAAATGTGGTTACTTACTGATTTAAAATAGTTACCGTAATTAAATTTAAATACTATACCTTACGAACGCCTTTTATAAGAAGTTTTTATCTTTAAATACGTTTATCGTACTGACTTGAAGTTAGCTGTATCGTTTATTATCTTCTGAATTGCTTTAGTATTGTATATGTATTGTATACAAATATTAATTCAAAATGAACATCGCACATCTTACGTCTTTGGAGCTGATTTACGAGATTGAGTGTAGAAACATTACGCCTGCCTCTAACCAAAATGATAGACGATTACAACTTAAAGGCATTCTAGCTTAGAAAATGAAACGCTTACCTATTTTTAAAAAAATTGTTTCCGATTTGGCTCAAAACGTATCTGAAATCAAGCTGTCTCTTGACGATATAACTAATATAATAAAAAAAATAGACCCCGGCCCAACTGATATCGAGTTAAAACGCTTAGTTTCGAGAATCATCCATCTTAAACAGCGCATAAAGTTATTGTGCTTATATGACAATGAACAAGCGAACCAAGCTAAACAAACTTTTCTATCAGATATATTATTACGTGAAGGAATAGTTCTTGAGAGACTCAATCCAAACGCAGACACAGATATATCTTCACCGTTATCAAATCTCGTAATTGCTCAAGCTTAACCTTTAGGAAAATCTATACTTGTTTATAAATGGGGTCTAACTTTTCAAGGTTTCGACTCTGAAATCTTTTTAATGTCTTTTCTCGACAGGATTAACGATTTTAAAATTTCTCGACAATGTACCGACCAGGATTTATTTGTTTCAGCAGGTGAATTGTTTTCCGATTCTGCGTTGATCTGGTACCGAAACGTTAGAGATCAAATTTCTACCTGGGAGGAGTTAGTTGCGTGTTTAACACGAGACTTCCTTCCGCATGGTTATATTACCGACCTTTGGAACGAGATACGAAATCGAACCCAAGGACCTGATGAAAATGTTATTTCCTTCATTACCTCAATGGAAGCCTTATATAGTAGACTTGATAATAAACCTTCAGAATCTGAAATTATTGATCAGTTACTTAGAAATTTAAGTCCTTATTTTTCCGAACGTCTAGCGTTACAACACATTTCTTCCTTAGCCAACTTCAAAGATTTATGTCGTTCCCTTCAGGAAGTAAAGCTACGAGTTGATAAATACCGTCACCCTCCAGAAAAACAATCTGGCTTTTTAGAACCCGATTTAGCGTGTCAAGTTCGAGCTTCTCATAAAGTATCTACCCTTAATGTTCCTTCTACCGCAACAAATAACTCACTTACCTGTTGGAACTGTAAGAGAAGTGGACATAACTATAATGTTTGCACATACCCTAAAAATATTTTTTGTTATGGCTGTGTTCGCGCAAAAATCTATAAATCTAACTGTACGAATTGTAATACTAACGTATCAGGAAACTCTCGTCGAGATATTTCTACTCAGGGCGTAAATATCTCAAGGAATCAAAATCGTCCTCAACACCAATCATTCAACGAATCCAGACGTCAAGAAACTTAAACCATAAAACTACCTCTAACGCTGTACCTTTATTAAATTTATCTAACAATAATATCGCTAGTGTCAATGTACAAAATGCCTTACCTTTATTAGAAGAATTATGTTATACTACCCCGTCAGAGTGCTCTAATTGGCTACAAACCGTTAATTCCTTTTACCACAAAAGGTCTGCCGCTTTACAACTTGTTAAGAAACCCTTTGATAATCGTCCACATTTACCCATCCTTAAATGTAATAGCTTTATTGGACACAGGTTCTTCATGCTCCCTTATAAACAACGAAGGTCTACAGCAATTATCTAAACAAAATATTAAAATTCAAATTGTTCCCGAAAAAACTTCTATAAATTTAGCTGACGATAAACAAATATATGTAACAGGTTCCCTTAAATTAAAAATTCGAGTAGAATCACTTGAACGTGAGGTTCCATTTTTGATTGTCCCTGCATTAGCTTATCTTTTCTTATTAGGTGTGGATTTTTGTAAACTTTTTAATTTGTCGCTTTACTTCCAGGATTTTTTATGGCAAACTTCTCTTAAAACAAATTCCTGTGCATCTGCAGGAATATCTAACAAAATTTCTTTTACTGATTCCCAAAATCTAATTATTAACTCTACAATTGACAAATTTCGTAAACTTAATACCTCTGAACTTGGTTGCGTTACTACTGCAACACATGTTATCTCTACAGGTGATGCCCTCCCTTTTAAGCAACGTCAATGTCCGTTATCGCCTGCATTACAAAAGCATTTGCATGCTGAAATAGATAAAATGTTAGAATCTGGTGTTATCTCTCCCTCAAATTCACCCTGGACGTCTCCCGTATTATTAGTTCGTAAGAAGAATGACGATTGGCGTGTTTGTTTTGATGGCAGGAAGTTGAATTCCGTGACTGTTTCCGACGCTTACCCTCTATCTAGAACTGACTCTATTTTAAGCCGGCTTCGAAACGCAAAATTTATCTCATCTATCGACCTTAGACAAGCTTTTTATCAGATACCTCTCGACCTACCTTCTCGTCAAAAAACTGCTTTTTGTGTTCCAGACCGAGGTCTTTTCGAATATAATTTTTTGCCATTTGGTCTGTAACGCACCACAAACCCTACAACGTACTATGGATCAAACGTTACGTCCTATCTTACATCAGGAACGTGCCTTTGTATTTTTGGATGATATTTTGGTTATCTCAAGTTCCTTTGATGAACATATCGCCACATTAAATGAGGTTGCAGAACGCCTAAATGCAGCAGGTTTTAAGATAAACTGGGAAAAGTGTCAATTTTGTTGTTCGTCGCTCACATTCCTTGGTTTTATTATCGATGGAACTGGCCTACGAGCAGATCCTGCTAAAGTTGACGCTATTACTAAATTTAAAATACCTAAAACTGTTACTGAAATCAAACGTTTAATTGGAATGATTAGCTACTACCGCATCTTTCTACCCAACCTTTCAACTATATCTGCACCCATTACCGCTTTAATTAAAAATAAAAATAAATCCCAAACTATCGAATGGAATTTAGAATCTCAACAGGCTTTCGAACAAATTAAAACGTTAATCACTTCAGCACCTATCTTAATCTCACCCAATTTCGATGAAAATTTTTATATACAAACCGATGCATCACTTACTGGTTTAGGTGCAATGTTGTTCCAGGTGAGCAATGGTTTAGAGCACCCAATCGCCTATGCAAGTCGTGCCTTAATTTCTGCCGAACAAAAATACTCAGCTACCGAACGAGAATTATTGGGCGTTATCTTTGGAATCGAAAAATTTAGAGGATATGTTGAAGGTACACATTTTACCGTAATCACTGATTGTGCAGCTCTCACTTGGCTTAATAACTTAAAACAACCCGCAGGTCGTTTGGCAAGATGGATCTTGCGTATCTCTCAATTCACTTTTGATGTTAGGCATAGGCCTTGCAAATTAAATATCGTTCCTAATGCCTTATCTTGTGATGTTGTCTCTCTTAACATTCCAAATCTAATTCCTGATACCTGGTATCTTAATATGATTAAAAAAGTTTCTGATAATCCCGATAAATTTCCTACCTTTCGTGTAACTAATAATAGACTATATAAATTTGTATCTTCTTCACCTCATAAAATATCTAATATTCCTGAATGGAAACTTGTCGTCACTACCGCTAACCGCAGTGAGGTGCTTAAATTATGTCACGATGATCCCATTGCTGCGCACCTTGGTGTTACAAAAACTCTCGCTAAAATATCTGAATTATATTATTGGCCCACACTGAAACAATCTGTCTGTCGTTATATTAGGAACTGTAAAATTTGTGGTTCTCATAAGAGTTCACAGGACGCTCTTTCTGGCTTAATGGGTAACTTTAAACGTGTCTCTTATCCCTTTCAATTAATATCGCTTGACTTATTAGGACCTCTCCCTCGATCGAAAAGAGGTAATCAATATCTTTTAGTTGTCACCGATTGGTTTTCTAAATTTGTTATGGTGCAACCCTTACGTAAAGCTACATCTGCTGCTATAATTAAATTCCTAGAGCAAAATGTATTTCTTATCTTTGGTGTTCCTCAGATTATTCTTTGTGACAATGGGGCACAATTTATCTCTAAAGATTTTCAAAATTTCGTTAAGAGTTATAAAGTACAAAAAATTTGGTTTAATGCAAAATACCATCCTCAAGTAAACCCTACCAAAAGAGTAAATAGAGTTTTAATTACCGCTATTTCTTCCTATATTGATTCAGACCATACTACATGGAATGAACATATTTTTAAAATTGCTCAAGCTTTGCGTACATCTAAACACGAAGCAACCCAATTCACTCCGTCATTTCTTGTTTTTGGAAGATATACCCCAATCGATGGGAGTTACTATGGTTTAGTGCCTGACGATACTAACGTAATTGAATTTGACGATAAAGTACACTGGGACGAAGACCAACAATCATTACCTTCTATCTTTAACGACGTTAGAAAAAATTTGTTAAAAGCTTACGAAAAGAGTAAGGACCACTATAACTAACGTAAACGAAATATTTCTTTCGCCTTGGGCGAACAAGTTTGGAAAAGGAATTATGTCTTATCGGATGCATCTAAGAAATTTTCTTCAAAATTAGCCCCTAAATTCATTCTTTGTAAGGTCACTCGTGTCATTAGTCCTCTTATTTACGAACTTCAAGATGCTGAAGGAAAACGCCAAGGCAGGTGGCATATTAAAGACCTTAAGCCATTCTCTGCTGACCCAAATGCTACTTAAGTTTTTCACATTTCATTCCCCTCACAATTTACCTAATATTTTTTGTTCTCACCATCAATTAGTAACTTTAATCGCTTATTTCCTCTCTTGTACTGTGTATACCTCTTACACGTTTAACTTTACTTACCTTAAATTAGCTATCTTTTTCCTCTTGGTTGTTTTTTCCTTGAACTTACCGTTAGTTATATATCGCTTCATTCTCTACACCCCCCAATATAACTCTGTCGTTTCATTTAATTAATCCTCGAACTTTTCCTACAGCATATTATTTGGTTTTTAGTATTTTTCTTACGTCATTTAATTTTGTGTGGTAATTGTCGTAACTTTGGTTGTAATAACTCATTGAACTTTTATTATTGGTTTTAGCTGATGTTAGAGTGGATGTTTTTCTTCTTTGGGTTCACATAGGACACGCGCGAGCTATGCCATTGTAAGAAATAGTTCATATTCGCAGTTGCAAAAAACTAGGATTGCCTATTCCATGTGTTTTTTTTCTGAATTATTGCAGTCGCCCACATTATACTATATCATTATTTGTTTCTTTTTCTACTAAATCACCATAACTTATAAACATTTTTTTCATTGTTTTTTTGTTGAACTTTGTGGTGAGGCGCTATTGCTTCTTATGGATATCTTATTAAATTCTCGGTTGTTTTAGCATATTGGGACAGTGTATATGTATTTAACTGCTTATAATTAGGTATTTTTGTGTGTTTAGGGCGTTACCGTAAAAAAAACAACCTTGAAACAGTTGGGTTTTCGTGTGATTGTATCTGTAATGATACTTTTGAGTTGTTGTGTCAACTTTTGTCTGATTTTCTTATCGTAGTGGATGCACTCGTTAGGAAAATGATCGTACTAGTTCTCTTAAGAGCCTAGTGAATTTTAACTTATGTTATAACTTAACTCGTTGGATTAATATCGCAGGTGGTTCTTCAGACCGCGCTGTGTTTAAATAGGGACAACTCTCTACCTTCTCTCGGACGCTTGCCCAAAAACTCTACTTTTTCTTATCCTACTGTCTCCGTTTCTGCCTTATTCTTCTTTCGGTGGACCTGTTCTCGTCCCGGAACACCCGTCTGCCACATAAGAGTGATGTTCCCTCACTCCGGGCTACTGACCACATTGGCTGGTTGTGTAGCGCTTTGCTATCCACCTTTTTCTGTCTCTTTAGCTCGATGCGAGCCCTTCCTCTACTTTTTTCTACCTGGAAGTGCTTCTTATGCATTCCGAATACCCACCTCCTTCTTTCTACCGTTCCTATTTCTCTGCCTTTTCATTTCCGTTAGTCACCGTGTGGTTGCGCGGGAGGTTTTCACAGACACCTGGACCCCGTCTCTGGGAATCTTTCGTGAGGTCATGCGGTGCCGCTGTCAGCGCATGGGCACTGACAGTGAAGGTATGTATGAGTGTGTGAATGTGTGAGTGCATGTATATATATATATATATATATATATATATATATATATTGCTATATATCGTGTGGGTTTTCGGGTGATCATATCACCAATATCAATTAACGCCGGGTGCAGGGATGCACCCAAATGCCTTTGCCGGTCCCTCGTGCCGTTTATTGCAAACGGGCCTGCTTCACAGGTCACTCTTTTTAGAGGGTACGAGAAATGCCCATTTAACGGCTCCACGGAGCCACTCTATCGATATCTTTATCTATTATCTTTGATAATAACTAAGCTAATATCTTTGTCTTATTTATTATCTATGATAATGACCTTAGGTTAATATCATTATCTTATCTATTAACTTTAATAACAATCTTAGTTGAATATCGTTATCTTACTGATTACCTATAATAATAATTTTAGTTATATTGTTATCTTACCGACAACCGTTAGTAATAACTTTAGTTAATTTCGCGTTATCTTACCTGTTATCTTTAAGTAATAACTTTTGTTTAATGTCGCGTTACCTTACCTACTATCTCTAATAATAAATTTAGCTTAATATCGCGTTATCTTACCTAGTATCTCAAATAATAACTAAAGTTTAATATCGTTATCTTATCTATTACCTTTGATGATAACAATTTAAGCTCAATATCGTTATCTTATCTATTATCTTCAACAACAATTTGAGATCTTGTTTTATCTTTTTATCTTCCTAACGTTTGGTATTTATGACCAGACGTGGGAATTATTTTTCTTGAAATTTAAGTGAAAAAGCTAACCTGATGTAGAAATGTATTTTGTTAAGTTAGTAATGTAAGGATTTAGTAGGGTGGTACTTTTGGTAAATTTCTTGATTCACAACTATGTCATAGACAAGTTTTGATGTGTATCGTTAGTAAACCAAAGTACCAGTAACAAAAATTTGCTAGAGTGTAGACTAACGCACTCTCATGAACATTTTTTAAATTTGGGCACTTTTGCCAACAACGAATAGTTTTGATGCAACGCTCATGTGCGTTTGCGTGTAGGAAACTTTAATGTTAGCTTTAGTTTAGATAGGTTAGGCGACTTGTCGCATCTGTTTTACTTTAAGTAGTGTTTCATGCTCCCCGACAAATTTGTGCTGTCGATTATTAGTGTAGTCAAAGGCAATGGGGCTACATTTTCCGTTTCCTGGTAATTCGGTAGACGTGTTATCGGTCGAAAAAACCAGGTGGCGCCTTAAATAAACATTTTGTAGGTTTTAAGTTAGGTTTTACGTAGGGTAACTAGGATTTAGATTTTAAGCTGTTACTGTTGTGCTAACAGTCTTTTTCTTTTTTTAAGTTTTTTCTTTTATGGCTTTGTCGCGATTGTTACGTGCCAAATTTGGCACTAGACTTTTTAGTTTAATTTTAAAATGCGGGAGTTTTCGCGCCATAAATTTCAAAGACTCGGTGCGCGTATTTCCGTCACGTCAGAAGTGGGTTGAACGAACTTCGCGCCGACGCGAGTGGCGAAAAAAAGTGGGGAGGTTTCCGGGAGACGCTAACAACTAACCGGAGCAGTCACCATCTTTAAATACTTCAGAAGGGGGTCCAGCAATCCCGAAGGACGCTAGGCGCACCGTCCGTAAACTATTTTGAAGGGGGCTCCTAGCAACCCTGAAGGTAGCTGTACCTATTTATGTAAGTACCTTATTGTCTATACTGCATTTATAATGTTTAATATTTTCCGTCATTTATGTTTATTAATTGGCATATTGTGTGACGTCATTGACAGATGGGTGCGCTAAAATCTGTATCCAAGATAAGGGTTACCATCTGCCGGTGCGTTACGTAATCTCGCGCTTGCGGGATTGTAATTTCAACTTTTAAGTGTAAGAATGTATCGGCAAATTCTTATTGCACCCGATCAGCGTGATTATCAACGGCTTGTGTAGCGTTTCTCTCCTGATAATCCTATCTAGGATTTTCAGTTTAATACCGTTACTTATGGGGTCAACTGCGCTCCATTTCTTGCCATACGTACTCTTTTGCAACTTGCCGATAATGAAGGTGGGCCCTTTCCTCTAGCCGCTTTCGCTCTTCGTCATCGATGTATTGATGACGTAGTGACAGGTCGAGATACTTTTCGATCCATCATAGATTTAACAAAGTAGCTTGTAGCTCTTTTAAAACGAGGTGGCTTCGACCTACACAAGTGGTCTAGTAATGATCCCAATTTGCTTAACGGCATTATCACCTCTTATCGGTGTTTTCAACCGCATTGCATTGATGATCCTTTTGATCCTATCGTGAAAGTTTTGGGTCTCCAGTGGAACCCCCCTTCAGATAATTTCCTTTTCGTGTTCAACCCTATACATACTCCTTGTACAAAACGTAATATTTTTTCTAATCTAGGCCGCATTTTTGACCCGTTAGAAATTCTCTCTCCTTTTTCCTTTTTTATAAAGCATTTCCTCCAACGTTTTTGGACTCTCACAATAGATTGGGATGCCCGTCTACCACATGAGTTTTGTCGTTTATGGGAAAGATTTGTTGAGAGCCTTTCTCTTCTTGCAGATTTTTTCTTACCGCGCCTTTTAGTCGCTTTTCACTACGATTCGTGTGGCGTACATTGTTTTGGGGACGCTTCGAAACGCGGCGACTGCGCCGTCGTTTATTTTTGTTTTTTTAACGGTTCTAAAGAGCCTATAGTTCGTTTGGTATGTGCAAAATCTAAAGTAGCTCCATTGATAACCGCTGCCTTATCTGTTAAATTATTAGATGAATGTGTTTTTTTCCTATCTCACCTTTAATATAATATACTGTTGGTCCGATTCGATGGTTGTACATTCAATGATTTCCGCTCCGCCCCAACAATGGAAGTCTTTCGTGGCCAACAGAGTAGCCTATATCCAAGATAAAACTTCTAACGCCATGTGGCTTCACGTGCCTTCTAACGATAATCCCGCTGACTTTGGGTCACGTGGTTTGTTACCCGCCGAGTTGCTCCAATGTTCGTTATGGTGGGTGATTTCACCCATTTTAGTACGTTTTTAAGAAATAAATCATGTTCCACGTTCTTGATCTCTGGAACCGCAAAAGGTACTAAGTGAAGAACGGTCCGTTACAATCATTACTACTTTGTCCTGTAATGTATTGGATGCCCTACTTAAAAATCGGTCTTCTTTTCTTTCTGTCGTTCGTATAACCGTTATCTTTCGCTTTATTAATAATGTCTGGCATCCTACAACTAAACGTACTGGATCTGTATCCGCTCATGAGTTCGAGCTCGCTTTGGAATACCTCGTAAAACATACCCAACAAGCATCTTTTACAGTTGAGATCAGGGCTTTTCAATCCGGAACCCCACTTTCTATAAGGTTCCAAAAATTATCCCCCTTTCGTTTAAATGACGTGCTTCGTGTAGGTGGCAGGTTGAGTTACGCCCCTATTTCTTAAGATAAACGATTCCCTGCTTTATTGCCCAGTAAGAGCCGTTTCACGGATCTGTATATTCAGTACATTCATCACAAATATTATCACGCAGGTATTCAAACAATACAATTCCTTATAAGCCAGAGATTTTGGATAGTTTCTGCGAGAAAATCTATTTGCCGAGTACTTCGCCTTTGTATTCCTTGTTGGAAAACATATCCCAAGTCTTTTTAGCCCCCCATGGGCAATCTTCCATCTGCTAGAATAACTCAAGTTAAACCATTTTTGCAAACCGTGTTACATACCAAAATTGGCAATGTACATTTTTAGATTTAGTTGTCCCTGACAGTCGCGTCTGCGCAAAAGTGATGCGGAGTGCGCGCGTGGTGTAAAAGAGGCCATTAAGTTACGAGCCCTCGACGAAGCAACATCTATCTGTGTGGTGTGTCTTTTCTTTTTAGGCATGTAGGTTCTTTCTACCTTTATCTTTTATTGTACCTGGTACCTTAATTCCTGTCACTCCCCTACGAGTACAGAAGTTACAGGAAGGACGGATAGTAATTTGATTCAACATGGCGTAACTGGACCCAACCTCACAAAGCACCGAGGGACCCTGAGATGAATTTCCGAGATTTCACCACGTAATTAATTTGATTTCATTTAAATTGTGCTTTCAAATTGAGTTATAAAGCGGTTGCATCACTTTTAAAGCGTGGTTGCTATAAGTTACAATATGGCCGGTAAATTTGTCGCGTAATTACGCGTTTCATTATAACAATTGCGCAATAGTATAACAATTGCGCGCAATAGTATAACAACCGGCGTGGACTTTTGCGGCCCGTTTACAATAACCATGAGCCGAATCCGCGGTGCTAAAACTTGAAAAGCCTACCTCTGCATTTTTATTTGTATGTGTATCAAGGCTATTCACCTGGAGTTAGTTTCCGATTTAACCGCTGACGCTTTTTTGGCCGCGTTTTGTCGGTTTCTTGCTAGTCGAAATCGGTGTGAACATTTGTACAGCAACTGTGGTACAAATTTTGTCAGTGCCCATCGCCAACTGATTTCCTTTGCTAAAGCGTCAGCTTCCCAAAACTAATTACTTGGCTTTTTAACCCACCTTCCGCGCCCCATTTTGGGGGTCTTTGGGAAGCTGACGTCAAATCCGTCAAGATCCTTCATGTTGTACAAGAGCAGGTTTAACTTTTGAAGAGTTGTCAACCATTTTTATCCAAATTGAAGCTGTCCTCAATTCGCGCCCTCTGACCCCAGTTAGTAATGATACTAACGACCTTATAGTTCAACACTGGGTCATTTTTTGACCCTATCCGCTCTTTCCGCCCCGCCTGGTCTCGCACTGACGGCACTGCTTTTAAATCGTCTGTCTCGATGGCAATTATTGCAGCGTATCTACCAGGACTTTTGGGTGCACTGCACTCTTCTTCCTCTTCAGTAGTCACTTGGGCGTATTAACTCCGTGCATCCTGGCGTCAACGGGATTGTCCGCGTTGCCACCGTTAAAACGGTGCGTGGTGAGTTTAGGCGTCCTGTGGTTAAATTCTGCCCCCGCCCTCTAGATAAAAATTAAAATGTTTTCATTTTGGTGAGCAGTATGTTCCGTCCAACCCTGTATATATTCATTTAGTTTGTTTATATTATTACTATAAAATTTAAGTTTATTTTTAATGATAATATCTGCTCTTTTATTTAAATTTGATAAAGTCGGTCGCGTTTCACCTTCAATGTTTGCCATATGTGTGGTGACTGCGCAGTCTAATACAGTCTATTGTCACCGCTTGAACAATAAGTTTCTGTTTTCTGAGGTCAGTCCTCGTATAGGACTACCTCACCGCTTTATATTATTTTTCGAGTGTAGTAATAAGTGTTTTGGATCCAAGAATCCTCACCGCTCTAACTGGACATCAGGTAAGAATATTGAAGGCCGCATTTGTTTAATATCTGCTTGGTTATACACCCGCTTTTCTCTCCTGAGTATCCTTTTATGTACTCAACAGCACCATTAACTATGTAAATGCCAATAAAAACTAAACAATAAGAAAAAGAAAATTGCAAATGTATATACAAGCAAACAACATGGAAGGACGTTTTTGGACTCTCACAATAGATTGGGATGCCCGTCTACCACATGAGTTTTGTCGTTTATGGGAAAGATTTGTTGAGAGCCTTTCTCTTCTTGCAGATTTTTCTTCGCGCCTTTTAGTCGCTTTTCACTACGATTCGTGTGGCGTACATTGTTTTGGGACGCTTGAAACGCGGCGACTGCGCCGTCGTTTATTTTTGTTTTTAACGGTTCTAAAGAGCCTATAGTTCGTTTGGTATGTGCAAAATCTAAAGTAGCTCCATTGATAACCGCTGCCTTATCTGTTAAATTATTAGATGAATGTGTTTTTTCCTATCTCCCTTTAATATAATATACTGTTGGTCCGATTCGATGGTTGTACATTCAATGATTTCCGCTCCGCCCCAACAATGGAAGTCTTTCGTGGCCAACAGAGTAGCCTATATCCAAGATAAAACTTCTAACGCCATGTGGCTTCACGTGCCTTCTAACGATAATCCCGCTGACTTTGGGTCACGTGGTTTGTTACCCGCCGAGTTGCTCAATGTTCGTTATGGTGGGTGATTTCACCCATTTTAGTACGTTTTAAGAAATAAATCATGTTCCACGTTCTTGATCTCTGGAACCGCAAAGGTACTAAGTGAAGAACGGTCCGTTACAATCATTACTACTTTGTCCTGTAATGTATTGGATGCCCTACTTAAAAATCGGTCTTCTTTTCTTTCTGTCGTTCGTATAACCGCTATCTTTCGCTTTATTAATAATGTCTGGCATCCTATAACTAAACGTACTGGATCTGTATCCGCTCATGAGTTCGAGCTCGCTTTGGAATACCTCGTAAAACATACCCAACAAGCATCTTTTACAGTTGAGATCAGGGCTTTTCAATCCGGAACCCCACTTTTAAAGGTTCCAAAATTATCCCCCGTTTAAATGACGTGCTTCGTGTAGGTGGCAGGTTGAGTTACGCCCCTATTTCTTAAGATAAACGATTCCCCGCTTTATTGCCCAGTAAGAGCCGTTTCACGGATCTGTATATTCAGTACATTCATCACAAATATTATCACGCAGGTATTCAAACAATACAATTCCTTATAAGCCAGAGATTTTGGATAGTTTCTGCAGAAAATCTATTTGCCGAGTACTTCGCCTTTGTATTCCTTGTTGGAAAACACATCCCAAGTCTTTTAGCCCCCATGGGCAAACTTCCATCTGCTAGAATAACTCAAGTTAAACCATTTTTGCATACCGTGTTACATGCCAAAATTGGCAATGTACATTTTAGATTTAGTTGTCCCTGACAGTCGCGTCTGCGCAAAAGTGATGCGGGTGCGCGTGGTGTAAAAAGAGGCCATTAAGTTACGAGCCCTCGACGAAGCAACATCTATCTGTGTGGTGTGTCTTTTCTTTTAGGCATGTAGGTTCTTTCTACCTTTATCTTTTATTGTACCTGGTACCTTAATTCCTGTCACTCCCCTACGAGTACAGAAGTTACAGGAAGGACGGATGGTAATTTGATTCAACATGGCGTAACTGGACCCAACCTCACAAAGCACCGAGGGACCCTGAGATGAATTTCGAGATTTCACCACGTAATTAATTTGATTTCATTTAAATTGTGCTTTCAAATTGAGTTATAAAGCGGTTGCATCACTTTTTTTTTTTTTTTTTTTTTTTTTTGGGGGGGGGGGGCGTGGACTTTTGCGGCCCGTTTACAATAACCATAAGCCGAATCCGCGGTGCTAAAACTTGAAAAGCCTACCTCTGCATTTTTATTTGTATGTGTATCAAGGCTTTTCACCTGGAGCTAGTTTCCGATTTAACCGCTGACGCTTTTTGGCCGCGTTTTGTCGGTTTCTTGCTAGTCGAAATCGGTGTGAACATTTGTACAGCAACTGTGGTACAAATTTTGTCAGTGCCCATCGCCAACTGATTTCCTTTGCTAAAGCGTCAGCTTCCCAAAAACTAATTACTTGGCTTTTTAACCCACCTTCCGCGCCCCATTTTGGGGGTCTTTGGGAAGCTTACGTCAAATCCGTCAAGATCCTTCGTGTTGTAGAAGAGCAGGTTTAACCTTTGAAGAGTTGTCAACCATTTTATCCAAATTGAAGCTGTCCTCAATTCGCGCCCTCTGACCCCAGTTAGTAATGATACTAACGACCTTATAGTTCAACACTGGGTCATTTTTTGACCCTATCCGCTCTTTCCGCCCCGCCTGGTCTCGCACTGACGGCACTGCTTTTAAATCGTCTGTCTCGATGGCAATTATTGCAGCGTATCTACCAGGACTTTTGGGTGCACTGCACTCTTCTTCCTCTTCAGTAGTCACTTGGGCGTATTAACTCCGTGCATCCTGGCGTCAACGGGATTGTCCGCGTTGCCACCGTTAAAACGGTGCGTGGTGAGTTTAGGCGTCCTGTGGTTAAATTCTGCCCCGCCCTCTAGATAAAAATTAAAATGTTTTCATTTTGGTGAGCGGTATGTTCCGTCCAACCCTGTATATATTCATTTAGTTTGTTTATATTATTACTATAAAATTTAAGTTTATTTTTTAATGATAATATCTGCTCTTTTATTTAAATTTGATAAAGTCGGTCGCGTTTCACCTTCAATGTTTGCCATATGTGTGGTGACTGCGCAGTCTAATACAGTCTATTGTCACCGCTTGAACAATAAGTTTCTGTTTTCTGAGGTCAGTCCTCGTATAGGACTACCTCACCGCTTTATATTATTTTTCGAGTGTAGTAATAAGTGTTTTGGATCCAAGAATCCTCACCGCTCTAACTGGACATCAGGTAAGAATATTGAAGGCCGCATTTGTTTAATATCTGCTTGGTTATACACCCGCTTTTCTCTCCTGAGTATCCTTTTATGTACTCAACAGCACCATTAACTATGTAAATGCCAATAAAAACTAAACAATAAGAAAAAAGAAAATTGCAAATGTATATACAAGCAAACAACATGGAAGGAATTAAAGATGCGTTACGCTAATGGCAACAGTGCTAACTTTACCATGAGTCGCTTAAATATACCCTTGGAAGTTTTAACTTCTGCAACTCACACAACCCCATCAGAGCCTGGAAAGGTCTTGACATTGCGGCCTAGCTTCCACTGGAAGGGAGGAAGTAGGTCATTTTTAATGAAGGCCAAGGTGTCCTTTTGGATAAGCTGAACGTCAGTTGTGCGATGCCACTTTGCCCGTTGTTGGAGGGTATGTAAATACTTGCAACTCCAATAAGTCCAGAAATCTCGATCGATTTTTTGAAGAAGTTTCCATCTGCTTTTCAGAGGTAAGAGAACCTGAGAGACATCTTCATCAGGAGCAGCAGCAAGAGGCTCTGCGGTGAAAAAATGACCAGGAGTTAGATAGAAAATCGTTAGGGTTTGAAGTCGCATATTGTCCGTGAATTCAAAAGAGACTCGATTTGAGTTAAAATTGTACAACATTCCTCGAAAGTAAGGATTTGGTCATTGATTAGAATTAGAATTAGAAATTATTTATTAAATAGAAGAATACAATAAGTAACAACTACATAAATGGGAGTATGTCAGTATAGCTGATGTTTGCATATCCATGTTGCACTATTATAATTTTTGAAATTCTAACAATTTTTTAAGTACTAATTTTTTAAATGCAGAAGCTGACACACCTAAAAACAGATCTGCATATTTGTTGAATATGTAACCACTATTATATTCAAACGAACACTTAAATTTTGACGTTTTATGATGGGGTATGGTTAATTCATCATTATTGCGCAGATTACAATTATGTACAGAAGATCTTACATTTAGTAGACTATATAAATCAGTTGGTTTTCTCGATTCATAAATATTAAATACAAAACTGGCAAACAATAGCTCACAATGTAGTATTAATTTGAGGATTTTGATGTTATTATTATTATTATTATTATTATTGTCTTTATTGAACATTTTCTGAAAATTAATATACCTTTGTACACATACAATTATTTACAATTTTCACAGAAAAGAACAATCCCAATTTTGGTGAGCAGTATGTTCCGTTCAACCCTGTATATATTCATTTAGTTTCTTTATATTATTACTATAAAATTTAAGTTTATTTTTAATGGTAATATCTGCTCTTTTATTTAAATTTGATAAAGCTGGTCGCGTTTCACCTTCAATGTTCTATCTTGTTTGCCATATGTGTGGTGAAGGCGCAGTCCTCGTATAGGACTACCTCACCGCTTTATATTATTTTTCGAGTGTAGTAATAAGTTACATTATTTCGGCAAATGTCTAAGTGTTGGGGGATCTTGGTAGCCACAGGTTGCTTAACCTCCTTCACTGAATCTCGGTAAAATAGGGTATAAAATTAGAAAACAATAGAAAGGAACGAGCTGAATACACATACTCCTGAAAAGAAGAAAAGAAGAAAACCACCAAAACGGAAATCAAAGTAGCTGCTTATATAACCCTACATAAAAATAACTGAGTTGCAAACGAATCCGTGACTTTCAGTAAACAATGGATTCCATTACTAAAAGAAATAACAAAAGAAATAACAAATGATAACCAAATGCCCACAATATCTAGGTAGCATTGTAAGTTTTTCCGGGGTTTTCCTTGCAATATTAACATGAAATACAGCCTACATACATGATTTCTATTTATACATAAAATAACTAATTACATAAAAATACGCATATTAACAATCCTTGTAAAACAGCATTGGTATCTGACAAGTATAAATCCACAATAAGGTTACCTCAAAACCATATACAATCTCCGTTGAACAGTATTGGTATCTGACAAGTGTAAACCCACCATAGGGTCGCCTCAGATCCATATACAATCTTCATAGAACAACATTGGTATCTGACAAGTGTAAACCCGCCATAGAGTCGCCTCAGAACCATGTTAAAATCTACCAAAGAGGTAACTTAAATCATAATGAATTTTCCTCTCAAAATAAATATAAAAAACGACTACTTAAGCCTTTCAATAATGCAATCGCACACTTCTTTAATAACCATCCTCTCAATTGTATAAATAGAAACATGTTAAAAATGTTTTCCAATTCCAAGTTATTGAATTTATATAAAATTCACCAATAAAAATTAATCAGCTGATTTCACGTTAAGCGTATGGCTACCTAAAGAAAGCCGATCCCAGGTCGCAACACAAATTGAAGGCAATCATTCTGTTAAACTTTAAAAATTTTTGCTTAGTATACTCAAACCAAATATTTCAAACATCAATAAATCAAAGTCACCTTCAATTTATGTCATAAATGTCAAACTTGAAGTTTTTATTATTATTTTGACAACGATCCTAGGTCATGGATCGAAACGTAAATAAAGCTGATTTTAAAAACTATGAGTGGTTTAATTCCCAAAGAAGATTAACCTGAATACACATGTTGTGTTCAACCAGTTTTGAGACGGAAAATATAATGGCTGCGAAATACCTGCAACTAATGTTGACTGTGCGAAAAGATAAATTGGAAAATATATTAAATCGCCAAATGGTTAAGTGTTGGGAGAACTTGGCAGCCACAGACTGCTTACCTCCTTTCACAACCATTGAAGGTCGGAGAAATAGGGCATATAACTGTAAAACAATAGAAAGTGATCGAACTGCATCTAACAAGAAAGAACATCGCCTATGAGGAAAGACAACAAACAGAATAAGAAGAAAATTGTTGAAAGCATATGTGTGGAGCACAGCACAGTATGCCTATGAAATACGGGAAGTCTGAAACGAAGACAGAAAAACGGTAGCATCCTTTTGAAATGATGTGCTTCAGATGTATGAGGACGATAGCATGGACAGACAAAGATAATAACAAATAAGTTACAGAAATAGTAGGGAACAAGGATATCTGAGGAAAAAGAGAAATAGTAGGGCGGAATACGTTCTAAGGCATTTTTGGGGAATAGTATGTGATATTTTACAAGCAGAGATAGGAAAAAAGAGGTAGATGTAGACCTAGATCAGACAGTTATAGATGCAAACTGTGCATATTTCAGGGAAATCTGTAGGTTAGTTCAGAATAGGGAACAATGATGGTACGCGTCTAACCAGTTCTAGGACTGAATACCTAATGATGATGTAGTAATAAGTGTTCTGGATCCAAGAATCATCACCGCTCTAACTGGACATCAGGTAAGAATATTGAAGGCCGCATTTGTTTAATATCTGTTTGGTTATACACCCGCTTTTCTCTCCTTGAGTGTCCCTTTATGTACTCAACAGCACCATTAACTATGTAAATGCCAATAAAAACTAAACAAGAAGAAAAAAGAAAATTGCAAATGTATATACAAGCAAACAACATGGAAGGAATTAATATACCTTTGTACACATACAATTATTTACAATTTTCACAGAAAAGAACAATCCCAAAAGAAGTTCAGCTTGCTCTATAAACAAAGCTCGCTGCTCTATCACTTAATCCTTGCTAAAATAAAATTAGAATTAAGAAGTGTGTGTATAAATTAAGAATATTCCAACATTATCAAAACAAAAGTAACGTAAAAGCTTTTAAATTAATTTTATTGGCCAGTATTGTTTTTAATAATAACCTCTTGTATTTGGTTTTAAAATGATTTAACGGAAGTGCTTTAAATTGATCAGGAACATTGTTATACAGCTTGGTAATTTTGTAAGAGAAACACTTTTGGTAGAATTCTTTACGATGCACTGGTGGTGTAAGGGTGCCTTTTTTAAACCTTAGGTTTATAGTGTGCACATCAGATCTAAATACAATTTTATTGTAAAGGTAGGGTGACTTTACGGAGTATATAATGTTATTATAAAAACATACAGATCTTAACAGTCGTCTGGAACTTATATTTAACCACTTGAGTTCTAGTAATTTGTGAGAAATATGTTGGTACTTGCGAATACCAAATATAAGTCTCATACAGGAGTTTTGCATTTTCTGTATTTTTCTCTTATTATTAAAATCAAGAAATGAATCACAGATAACGCAACAATAATTGAAATGTGATAACACTAGAGCCTCACAAACATACTTTTTTACCTTTATAGATAAGTATTGCCGATTACTATAGATATATTTTAATGCAACGTGAGCTTTCTGCAAAAATTTATTAAACATGATAATTAAATTTCAAATCCGTATCTATGATTACACCCAAACTATTGACGGAGTCTGCAAGAATTATCTCATTATTATCAATAACAATATGTAGATTCAATTGTAAGAATAGTGCTTTCAAATGCTTTGGCCCAAAGAGCATTGCTTGTGATTTAGATGGATTAATTTCTAAGCAGTGTTGAAGTGAAAATTGAAACAATCTATTTAAATCTTGTTTCCTATATTTAAAAGTGGTGACAAGTGTGAAATTTCTAATTACAGGGGTATTGCTTGATGTCAGTGATAGCCAAGGTATTTGAAGCAATTATCGCAGACGAACTCTTCCGTACTTTTAAATATTTAATTGCTAAGCTACAACATGGTTTTTATACAGGAAGATCTACTACGACGAATTTAATGGTCGTTCAGAAATTTTTGGTAAATGCAGTTGAAATTGACAAAAAATTCATTGGGATCAAGATCAGCAAATGCTACCTACCATTATTGCCACTGTTAGAAAAAATTTGTTAAAGGCTTATGAAAAAAGCAAAGTTCACTATAATTTGAAAAAACGAGATATTTCTTTTACCTAGGAAAACAAGTTTGGAAAAAGTGGCTAAAAAATGTTCTGCAAAATTAGCTCCGAAATTTATTTGATATAAGATGGCATGGGTTGTTAGTTCACTTGTCCACGAACTTGAAGATCTTGATGGTAAATCACAAGGGAAGCAGCATAGAAATGACCTAAAACATTTTGTCGATAATGCTTCTCTACAATAATTAGTACTTTTTATCTACCTTTTTAAATATATCTTGTATTATATATCATAATATCTCTTGTCATTTCCCTTTACTTATCTTTTTTCCTTCTCTCATGTGGAAAATATATTCTACCCTTCATATTTAAATAGGTGAAACACTTAAGTTTTTCTAAATTTCTTATTCCTTTGATAATTTGCTTTCAAATTGCGGCAAAAATAACTGTGCATGCAATACTGAGGTAGCCTATCAGTTAGTGGCTACTGCTGTTTCCTGATTTAGTGCGGTTTGTTTTAAGGAACATCTGGTGGTGTTTAAAAAATAAAAACTTTATCTAGTCATTAAGGCCTGTAGGTTATAAGTAGTTGCCTGGATTTGGGCGAACAAGAGGATTCTTTTTCTTTTTTTTTGTAGTTTTTCCAGAATTGTCACATGTTAAATGATTCAACTCCTACCATGCCTTTTATTTACTGGATATCTAACTTCAGTCTATTATATCTATTATATTTTGTATACGTGGGGTGCACAATATATATCGGGAACTGACAACATTAGTTTTGCTAGGTGCGATCTGACGCTTCTAACCTAAAGTTTAACATTTTTGACAGTATACATACATACATATACCATTTCGAATGGACCTGCACCTTGCAGAAGTTCTAAATTACTAGAACAGGTGAAATGGCTTGCGTGTTCTAATGAGCTAAAGAGCCAAACTACAGGTCCAACCAAAGTAGTAGGGTCGTTAGTGAGGAACCAGACTAAGACAGGTCCCCGAAAGAGGGCAGCGGCTCTTTCGGTACTTAGATTGGCAGAGACCATAGGGGTCGGTATGGCAGTCTAAGACACACTACCGCGATGTGGAAGGCAACGGGAAACCACCACATCACCTCCCAAGTACACTGCGTACCTAAATTATAATAAAATGATGGCATTCTCTGGGGTAAAAGATTCCGGAGTTAAAATAGTCCCCCATTCGGATCTCCGGGAGGGGACTACTTCGGAGGATGCGATCGGAAAGTTAAAAATAAGAGTCGGGAACATTCTGCGAGTCGGAGCGTGGAATGTTAGAAGTATGAAGCAAGTAGGTAAGCTAGAGAACCTAAAAATCGAAATGAATAGGTTATCACTAGACATAGTAGGGATCAGCGAAGTTCGGTGGCCAGAGGCAGGGGATTTTTGGAGTGGAGACTTCAGGGTAATTCATACAGGAGCAGAGGATGGAAATTTGGGTGTGGGGATAGTTATGCGGAAAAAGATAGGACACTGTGTGGAAAATTACTTACAAAAGAACGAAAGAGTACTCATGGTTAGATTAGAATCTAAACCGGTAAACACAGTAATAATACAAGTATACATGCCCACCTCTAGCTACAGTGACGAAGAGGTAGAAGCCATCTACAATGATATCGAAGACATATTAAGATACGTAAAAGGACATGAAAATTTAATAATTACGGGGGATTTTAATGCTCGTTGATTAGAATTAGAATTAGAAATTATTTATTAAATAGAAGAATACAATAAGTAACAACTACATAAATGGGAGTATGTCAGTATAGCTGATGTTTGCATATCCATGTTGCACTATTATAATTTTTGAAATTCTAACAATTTTTTAAGTACTAATTTTTTAAATGCAGAAGCTGACTCACACCTAAAAACAGATCTGCATATTTGTTGAATATGTAAACACTATTATATTTAAACGAACACTTAAATTTTGACGTTTTATGATGGGGTATGGTTAATTCATCATTATTGCGCAGATTACAATTATGTACAGAAGATCTTACATTTAGTAGACTATATAAATCGGTTGGTTTTCTCGATTCATAAATATTAAATACAAAACTGGCAAACAATAGCTCACAATGTAGTGTTAATTTGAGGATTTCGATGTTATTATTATTATTATTATTATTATTGTCTTTATTGAACATTTTCTGAAAATTAATATACCTTTGTACACATACAATTATTTACAATTTTCACAGAAAAGAACAATCCCAAAAAGAAGTTCAGCTTGCTCTATAAACAAAGCTCGCAGCTCTACCACTTAATCCTTGCTAAAATAAAATTAGAATTAAGAAGAGTGTGTATAAATTAAGAATATTCCAACATTATCAAAACAAAAGTAACATAAAAGCTTTTAAATTAATTTTATTGGCCAGTATTGTTTTTTAATAATAACCTCTTGTATTTGGTTTTAAAATGATTTAACGGAAGTGCTTTAAATTGATCAGGAATATTGTTACACAGCTTGGTAATTTTGTAAGAGAAACACTTTTAGTAGAATTCTTTACGATACACTGGTGGTGTAAGGGTGCCTTTTTTAAACCTTAGGTTTATAGTGTGCACATCAGATCTAAATACAATTTTATTGTAAAGGTAGGGTGACTTTTAAGAGTATATAATGTTATTATAAAAACATACAGATCTTAACAGTCGTCTGGAACTTATATTTAACCACTTGAGTTCTAGTAATTTGTGAGAAATATGTTGGTACTTGCGAATACCAAATATGTCTCATACAGGAGTTTTGCATTTTCTGTATTTTTCACTTATTATTAAAATCAAGAAATGAATCACAGATAACGCAACAATAATTGAAATGTGATAACACTAGAGCCTCACAAACATACTTTTTTACCTTTATAGATAAGTATTGCCGATTACTATAGATATATTTTAATGCAACGTGAGCTTTCTGCAAAAATTTATTAAACATGATAATTAAATTTCAAATCCGTATCTATGATTACACCCAAACTATTGACGGAGTCTGCAAGAATTATCTCATTATTATCAATAACAATATGTAGATTCAATTGTAAGAATAGTGCTTTCAAATGTTTTGGCCCAAAGAGCATTGCTTGTGATTTAGATGGATTAATTTCTAAGCAGTGTTGAAGTGAAAATTGAAACAATATATTTAAATCTTGTTTCCTATATTTAAAAGTGGTGACAAGTGTGAAATTTCTAATTACAGGGGTATTGCTTGATGTCAGTGATAGCCAAGGTATTTGAAGCAATTATCGCAGACGAACTCTTCCGTACTTTTAAATATTTAATTGCTAAGCTACAACATGGTTTTTATACAGGAAGATCTACTACGACGAATTTAATGGTCGTTCAGAAATTTTTGGTAAATGCAGTTGAAATTGACAAAAAATTCATTGGGATCAAGATCAGCAAATGCTACCTACCATTATTGCCACTGTTAGAAAAAATTTGTTAAAGGCTTGTGAAAAAGCAAAGTTCACTATAATTTGAAAAAACGAGATATTTCTTTTACCTAGGAAAACAAGTTTGGAAAAAGTGGCTAAAAAATGTTCTGCAAAATTAGCTCCGAAATTTATTTGATATAAGATGGCATGGGTTGTTAGTTCACTTGTCCACGAACTTGAAGATCTTGATGGTAAACCACAAGGGAAGCAGCATAGAAATGACCTAAAACATTTTGTCGATAATGCTTCTCTACAATAATTAGTACTTTTTATCTACCTTTTTAAATATATCTTGTATTATATATCATAATATCTGTTGTCATTTCCCTTTACTTATCTTTTTTCCTTCTCTCATGTGGAAAATATATTCTACCCTTCATATTTAAATAGGTGAAACACTTAAGTTTTTCTAAATTTCTTATTCCTTTGATAATTTGCTTTCAAATTTTTTTGTTCCTGACGATTTTTAATCTGTTCAATATATCTTTAGTTGTTTATTTTTTGACTCCTTGCATATTCAAAGTATCTTCACTAATTTCTACACCCCTCCCCTCTCCATTTAAGCCATATCTTTGGAATTAATAATGCAATAAATCTTTAGTACTTGTTGGAGCTGATGTTGAGTTGATACTTTCCCAATAAAGTAAACATGGTAGTCGATAACAACCTATGTTGAAAAACAGTTGCAAAAAACAGTAAATTTCCATGTCATGTATCTTCGTTCTGAAGTTTTCACTCATTATCCCGTTCCATTTCATTCTCCTTCTTCCTTTATTTGTGGCCTAGAAATTTCATTACATTTTTTTGTGTCTAACATAAGGGTGAGACGCTATCGCTTCTATTACAGTTTTTGATTATGGTAGTGTGCATTTACCATAGATATCTTTCTTGTATCTGCTTTTGATGTTTTTATCTTGGGATTTAACCTTTATCTTGGGGTTATCTTTTGAAATCTTGAGATTTTACCTCTGTTTTGAGCTTGTCTTGAGAAATTATCTTTCTGTTCTTTTAATTGGGCAAAACTTTTTGGAAAATTTAAATGGCCGATATTTTGAAACCAAGATTTGTATAATCTGGGTAAAAGGTGAAAAAAGAGCCTAACTGGCTTTTAGCTTTACAATTTGTTAGGGCGGTTAGTTCAGAAAAAATTTTGATTCTGATACCAAACAGACATGGTAAGATTTGGATACTTACCGGTGTTTTCATAGAATGCTTTTTTATATATTAAAAAGCTCATACTTAAGAAAATTGAGAAAAAATAGTAAATTTAAAATTTCTATCAATAAATAGACAAAAATAGCTAATTAAATTAAGTTATATATTAGATCTACAATTCAATTTATAGATCTAGGATTTTAGGTTAAGAAACTTTCTTGCTTTCTGATAAAATGTGATCCTGTCGGGATTGCGGCAAAAATAACTGTGCATGCAATACTGAGGTAGCCTATCAGTTAGTGGCTACTTCTGTTTCCTGATTTAGTGCGGTTTGTTTTAAGGAAAATCTGGTGGTGTTTAAAAAAAAACTTTATCTAGTCATTAAGGCCTGTAGGTTATAAGTAGTTGCCTGGATTTGGGCGAACAAGAGGATTCTTTTTCTTTTTTTTTGTAGTTTTTCCAGAATTGTCACATGTTAAATGATTCAACTCCTACCATGCCTTTTATTTACTGGATATCTAACTTCAGTCTATTATATCTATTATATTTTGTTTACGTGGGGTGCACAATATATATCGGGAACTGACAACATTAGTTTTGCTAGGTGCGATCTGACGCTTCTAACCTAAAGTTTAACATTTTTGACAGTATACATACATACATATACCATTTCGAATGGACCTGCACCTTGCAGAAGTTCTAAATTACTAGAACAGGTGAAATGGCTTGCGTGTTCTAATGAGCTAAAGAGCCAAACTACAGGTCCAACCAAAGTAGTAGGGTCGTTAGTGAGGAACCAGACTAAGACAGGTCCCCGAAAGAGGGCAGCGCTCTTTCGGTACTTAGATTGGCAGAGACCATAGGGGTCGGTATGGCAGTCTAAGACACACTACCGCGATGTGGAAGGCAACGGAAACCACCACATCACCTCCCAAGTAC
The DNA here is from genome assembly GCA_036346225.1 of Platerodrilus igneus. NCBI lineage: Eukaryota > Metazoa > Arthropoda > Insecta > Coleoptera > Lycidae > Platerodrilus > Platerodrilus igneus. The sequence goes on from JARFIW010000301.1 coordinate 6,372,290, forward strand.
ACTGCGTACCTAAATTATAATAAAATGATGGCATTCTCTGGGGTAAAAGATTCCGAGTTAAAATAGTCCCCATTCGGATCTCCGGAGGGGACTACTTCGGAGGATGCGATCGGAAAGTTAAAAATAAGAGTCGGGAACATTCTGCGAGTCGGAGCGTGGAATGTTAGAAGTATGAAACAAGTAGGTAAGCTAGAGAACCTAAAAATCGAAATGAATAGGTTATCACTAGACATAGTAGGGATCAGCGAAGTTCGGTGGCCAGAGGCAGGGGATTTTGGAGTGGAGACTTCAGGGTAATTCATACAGGAGCAGAGGATGGAAATTTGGGTGTGGGGATAGTTATGCGGAAAAGATAGGACACTGTGTGGAAAATTACTTACAAAAGAACGAAAGAGTACTCATGGTTAGATTAGAATCTAAACCGGTAAACACAGTAATAATACAAGTATACATGCCCACCTCTAGCTACAGTGACGAAGAGGTAGAAGCCATCTACAATGATATCGAAGACATATTAAGATACGTAAAAGGACATGAAAATTTAATAATTACGGGGGATTTTAATGCTGTGGTAGGTGAGGGTAGGGAAGGAGCGGTAGTAGGTTTATTTGGTTTAGGCACGAGAAACAACAGGGGAAATAGGCTGGTAGAATTTTGCGACAAGAACAATTTAATCATCACAAACACATTATTTCAACATCATGCTAGAAGATGATATACGTGGAAGATGCCAGGAGATATAGGACGATATCAAATAGATTACATTCTTGTTAGACAACGGTTTAGGAATCAAGTAAAAGACTGTAGAAGTTACCCAGAAGCAGATATAGATACTGACCACAACATCGTAATTATGAAGGCCGCACTTAAATTTAAAAATCTGAAAAGAGGAACGGAAAAGGCACTTGGACTTAGAGAAACTAAAAGACAAAGATATTCAAGTAAGATTCGAAAAAGTCAAATGAATTGCTGAATGATATCGCGAAAATATCTTAAACTAAGGAAGTAGAAACAGAATGGAATAACATTAAATCCAGCCTAGACATGGCGGCCAGAGATATTTTGGGGTATACACAAAAAGAAAATAAGAAACCATGGATAACAAAGGATATCGTGAATTTAATAGAAGAAAGACGAAAATACAAAAATAAATCAGACGAAACAGGAAAACAGAGATACAAAGCCATAAAATGGGAAATTATTCGAAAATGCAGGAAAGCTAAAGAACAATGGATTGATGAAAAGTGCAAAGAAGTACAAACTAAGATGGAAATAGGAAAGACAGACGAAGCATACAAATTAATTAGAATGAATTTTAGGGATATAAAACCGTATAGCAAAAATATAAGGGACGCACAAGGAAACGTCATTATAGAAAACGTAGAAAGTGAGTAGATGGCAAGAATATATAGGAATTTATATGCAGGAGAGGAACTAACTGCATTAGAACAGGAATCAGACATTGAAAATGATGACTTGGGATATCCTATACTTGAGACAAGTTTGAATTAGCATTAAAGAGTCTGAAAATGGTAAGGCGCCGGGTACAGATAAGGTGCAAGCAGAAACTCTAAAAGCCGCTGGACAAGCAGTAACAGAACGTCTCTTCCAACTTGTAAGTTATATGTATGAGACAGGCGAGATACCCAAAGATTTCAAACGTAAAATCATAGTAACTATACCAAAAAGAAAGGCGCGGATAGATGTGAAAATTTTCGAACAATAAGTTTGACAGCACACGTGTCAAAAATATTAACTAGAATTGTGCAAAGACGAATGGAAAACGAGCTGAAGAAATACTAGGAAAAGACCAATTTGGGTTTAGGCGAAACAGGGGAACACGGAGGCTATTTTAGCTCTGAGAGTGATAATGGAGAAAACAATAGAAAAGGGGAAAGCATGTATATAGGGTTTGTAGATCTGGAAAAGCATTCGACAATGTAAATTGGAAAAAATGTTTGAAATACTCAAAAGGATTGGAATGAGTTATAGGGATAGACGAATAGTACTAGCTTATACAAAGAGCAAACAGCAGTAATAGAATTAGAGCAGGAACGTAGAGAAGTAAACATTAGGAAAGGGGTGAGACAGGGATGTGCCCTATCCCCATTGATTTTAACTTGTACATAGAAGAGGCAATGAATACTGTCAAATGCAGAAAGACATTTGGAATTACTATGCAGGGACAAAAATTGATATGCTTAGATTTGCAGATGACATAGCGGTATTAGCATCTAGCAAGGAAGAGTTAGAAGCGGCTCTTAATGAAATGGAAACGGTTCTAACAGAGAGATACGGTATGAAAATTAACAAAACTAAAACTAAAGTTCTAGTTTGCAAAGGTGGGGAAAATAAATCAAAACAAGAATACAAGTATTTAACACGAACTTACAAGAGGTTAAGGATTTCTGCTACCTAGGAAGCCAAATAACGCAAGATGGGAAAAGCACAAAGATATAAAACAAAGATTAGCACAAGGTCGTGCTACATTTAACAAGAAAAGCAACTATTGTGCTCAAAGACCACAAACATAGAAACAAGGAAAAGATTGCTTAAAACAGATGTGTGGAGCACTGCACTGTACGGCTGTGAAGCCTGGACAGTAGGAGAAGCGGACAAGAAAAGGTAGAAGCCTTTGAAATGTGGTGTTACAGGCGTATGATGAAGATATCATGGACAGACAAAGTTAAGAACGAAGAGGTACTAAAAATGGTAGGGAAGAAAGAAATATGTGGAAAACGGTAAAAATAGGAGAGATAGGATGATAGGCCACATACTACGGCATGAGGGAATAGTGCGGAATATTTTAGAAGCAGAGATAGGAAAAAGAGAAGAAGAGGCAGACCTAGATTAGACTACTGCACACAGATAGTAAAAGATGTAGGCTGTAGAGGTTTCAGGGAGATGTGTAGGCTAGCCCAGAATAGAAATCAATGGAGGTACGCATCCAACCAATCCCAAGATGGATAAACTAATGACGAAAAGATAACTGTGCGTAAACATGATGATTATTATAAGTAACTACAAGAATTGGTTGGGCAATATTCTCGAATAATGTTAAGTGTGTGAAAGGATTTACTAGAAAACCATTATTTCGGCAAATGTCTAAGTGTTGGGGATCTTGGTAGCTACAGGTTGCTTAACCTCCTTCACTGAATCTCGGTAAAATAGGGTATAAAATTAGAAAACAATAGAAAGGAACGAGCTGAATACACATACTCCTGAAAAGAAGAAAAGAAGAAAAGAAGAAAACCACCAAAACGCAAAATCAAAGAAGCTGCCTAAATAACCCTACATAAAAATAACTGCGTTGCAAACGAAATCGTGACTTTCAGTAAACAATGGATTCCATTACTAAAAGAAATAACAAATGAAAATCAAATGCCCACAATATCTAGGTAGCATTGCAAGTTTTCCTGGGTTTTCCTTGCAATATTAACATGAAATACAGCCTACATACATGATTTCTATTTATACATAAAATAACTAATTACATAAAATAAGCATATTAACAATCCTTGTAAAACAGCATTGGTATCTGACAAGTATAAATCCACAATAAGGTTACCTCAAAACCATATACAATCTTCGTTGAACAGTATTAGTATCTGACAAGTGTAAACCCGCCATAGGGTCGCCTCAGATCCATATACAATCTTCATAGAACAACATTGGTATCTGACAAGTGTAAACCCGCCATAGGGTCGCCTCAGAACCATGTTAAAATCTACCAAAGAGGTAACTTAAATCATAATGAATTTTCCCCCTCAAAATAAATATAAAAAAACGACTACTTAAGCCTTTCAATAATGCAATCGCACACTTCTTTAATAACCATCCTCTCAATTGTATAAATAGAAACATGTTAAAAAATGTTGGCTGAAATGCAGACACAAAAACGGTAGCAGTCTTTTGAAATGCTCCAGATGTATGAGGACGATAGCATGGACAGACAAAGATAATAACAAATAAGTTACAGAAATAGTATGGGAACAAGGATATCTGGGGAAAAAGAGAAATAGTAGGGCGGAATACGTTCTAAGGCATTTTTGGGGAATAGTATGTGATATATTACAAGCAGAGATAGGAAAAAAGGGGTAGATGTAGACCTAGATCAGACAGTTATAGATGCAAACTGTGCATATTTCAGGGAAATCTGTAGGTTAGTTCAGAATAGGGAACAACGATGGTACGCGTCTAACCAGTTCTAGGACTGAAGACCTAATGATGATGACATACATATAACATTTTGCCATGTGAACGCTATTTGTTTTGTTTTGATTAGTTGAAAATTTCGTCTCGGTGAAAAAAAATACGTGAACATTATAGTGCGATGATTTTTTTAAGATTTCCGAGGTGAATTATTTCCATAACAGTGCCTGAACCAACTTATTTCGACTTTTGGGAAAGAAGTTCCAACTAAAACCAATGTATTTTGTTGATATAGTGAATTCAATTGTGGTCGTAGTTCGCTAACGGATGAATTTAAAGGTCATCTAAAATCAGCTATTGTGCCAGAAAACAATGATGCTGTGCACGAATGATAATGCAAATATGTGATTTATCATGGATATTTAGCTGTGAAAAGATGTGTGCGTTGATTCCCACATAATTTGACAATCACTCAAAAAAGACGTGTGTCGATTGGTGCGAAGAAATGCTCCAAAAATATGATTACGGTGCATCAAATGAAGTGTATAACATCTACACAGGGAATGAATCTTGGATTTATTCGTATGAACCCGAAAGTAAACAGCAGTCGACTGCATGGATCTTCCAAAAGGAACGAAATCCAACAAAAGTTGTTCGCACTCGAAGCACTTCTAAGAAAATGGTTGCCTGTTTTCTCGGAACAAACGGCCGTTGTTTTAAAGGATCGTAGAACAGTTAATTCTGCTTTGTTTGCCACAAGTTTTCGGAGAAATAAGAAAAATAAACCAACAACGCCAAAGCATTCTCCATCATGACAATATGAGCTCTCACAGTGGTTCAAACAAGTGACTATTTGAGCATCCAAAACATCGCATAGTCCTGATTTGGAACCTAATGATTTCTTTTTGTTCCCACACGTAAAGAACAAACTGCTTGGACGATTTTCGACACTAGAAGAGGCGGTTGATGCATTCAAAACCCATGTTTTGGAGATGTCAATCGAAATGGAAAAAATGCTATGTAAATTGGTTCCAATGTATGCAAAAGTGCATCAATCATCGTGGAGAATATTTAAAAAACAGCAAAGAAGTTTTCACACCTTAAGTTTTGTTTTTGTTACTGATTCCTCATACATATTCAGCACCCCTTGTAGAAGGAATTCCTTGTGTTTCTTAAATTTAGTCCTGAATATTTTATAAATTATTATTTACATTGTAAGAATAAAATAGTTTTGAGGTGCTTAAATCCGTTAAGATATCCCTGGAGGATTTTTATTGCTCTAAGGGAAGTGTTATGAGAACACGCTCTTCAAGTAACAACGTTCTCTATTCTAATTGGATTAAGACATCAGCAGGTTTGAATGACCCAACTTGCGAGGGACGAAAAAGTTCTAGGACAATGGGGAATTATATGGACACTTTAGTGCAAGACTTCATAGATGTGACCCTTATCATTTGGGAGAGTGCCTTTACCACGAGCTTCAATGTAGTGTTCTAATTTTCTATTTCTCCCCGTTTACCTTTTCCTTTAGGCTACTACAGCATTCTTGGGCAGGCAACAACGTTATAAAATTTGAAGAAGACAGAATCACCGTGACTCTGAGAAGAGTTCCGTTGCAGAAGGCAATGTACCATAAGTGTTTATAACTTAGAAATACAAAAATTTACAGGATTGAACCTTAATAATGCATTGTGTCGAGAATTGAGTGTAACAGCCCCCCCCCCCCTCTCACTAATAATCAGCAGAAATAATCATAGATGATGGTAGCTACTATCATTATATCGTTGTTAGTATTCCCACCACTACTAGAACAAAACTTTATCAGTTACAGACACTTAGGCTAGAGTGTGTGCAAACCTGTTTGACAGTTGTGTGCATAATTGGATGCCAGGATACAAAGGTTGTAGAAGGAATCGCTATGTATCTGTCGTAAATGATCTTTAAATAACAGATTTATTATAAATTCTGTAATTGAAAACTAAGCAAAATATGAAACAATATTAATAAAATGCTTCATTTATATAGAAGGAAAGTTTTCTTGATTCAAGTCGTGTAATTTTCCCATAAGAACCTATGTCTTCGTAGAAAATACTTGGGAAATAATTTATAAAATAGGTCTTTCAGCTTCATGTTAAGTAAGTATTAATTTAATAAAACTCATTTAAATTTATCACTTCGGCAAATTATGAAATGAAATAACAATTTCTTCAACATTTTATTACAAATTTTTAAATACAATATTATTATTGAATGTAATAAACAATATTTATACATAACAATACTTTATCTTAAAGGAATGATATAGTTGCCCGACTTCATAAAAATTCATCCCAAGTTCAAACAAATCTCTGTACAAAATAATAAAAATTTTCAATCCAGTCTTATAAAATAATTACAAAGATAGTGGCACTTTAATTATTGCTCTATTGCTTTAAACGTCCTGCACGGGCATCTGTAATTGCGCCCCATAATTCTATAATTAAGTCATCTGAAAAACCAAATTCCTCCAAATCTGAGTTGTCAATGGCTTCAGCGAAATCCATAGTATTTGTCTTTCCTTCGCCTTTATCCCATATCTGTGTTGCTAGATCAGTATCATTTATACCCATGAAACTTTCTAAAATTGTATTTATTTTCTCTACCCCAACTTCCATTACATCATCCTGTAATTTGTTGATATTAATAAGTACCTTGATATATCACTGTGATACAAATAATACATGCAACTTTTGGCCCTTAACAAAATGTTGCATGTAAAATTTGTTTACTTATAATTATATATATTAAATTTATAGATGGTAATTCATAGTACAAATAAGTTGAGCAATAAAAGTATTAATTAAGCATTTCCTAAAAACGTATATCTGACTCATCCTAGTAACAATTTACAACATATATAAAAAAGTTTAATTAGTCACTTTAAAGTGAGAAATCTCAATATAAAATAACATAATACAATGGTGTAAAGTATTCCTAACTATTCATGAAAACCAAACAGAATCGATATCAACAATTTAACATTTTTATTTCTTAAGTGAGTTTTTTGAGGTCTACTTATTTAAAACTGCTACGAGATACAAGATAGAAAATAAAGAATAACCAAAATACGACTGCCCACATGTTTTAATGAATGATAAATTTTTATTGCAGGTTTAACAAGTACAAATAATGGTTTAAACCTTAATAAGCCCTAAGCAAAAAATATTAGCAGATAATTAAAACATATCCATATACAACACGAGTGGTCAACCCATGGGCAGCATGTGGCTGCCTTCAATAATTTACGGTGAGCTTAATCGCAATTTGACAACATATGTTTATTTTGTGCCGTTTTTGTATTTGTAACAAATAAATACCAAAACTGCATTTATTCTAACACTGTGATTGTTTTTATAATACTTAAAAGTGGGCAACACTACGCTCGATTCCTGTAACTTTATCATGCTGCTTATTATTAAACATATTCAGATATGTTCAGTAGTGCAGTACACCAGCCACTCGCTACATACATTCCACTCACTTTGACTATTACTTGCTGACAACAGAGCGCTCTATGTCAATTAACATTTTGTTTTCTGGTTTTGTGGTGTGTTGTGACTGTAGGAGCATTATTTTAGTATATTTTCAACAAAAATAGGCAGGTAATACAAATTCCATTAAAATAAAAAAAATGAAGTCAATTTAAACATTAAAAAATATTTTATTTCCTTCTTATGTTCAGTATGATTGCTAAGTCAATGAGTTGAGAAATAAATATCTCCTTAATTAAATACATTAAATATTATTCGACCATTTCATTATTATCATTATTATATTATGTGTATTTATATTTACAAATAATAATAAAAACAATAATAAATCATTGTTTTAAATTTTCACTTAAAATTTTTTTGTAGGGGGTCCAAATCTAATATGGGAATATATAATTTTATATATGGCCTGTGGGATTATAATGCACACCCAAAGTATCATTTGGGTTGGTCACCCAGAGCTACAAAGTTTGTCACAAGTCAAGCCAGATACAAATTTGAAGCGAAAAACTACTGAAATTCTCATAAACAATATTAAATGTAGTAGTGTATACTATCTCTGTTGAAACCTTATATAAATGTTTAGATACAAAACCACATGAAAAAGAAATTATCAAGAAATTATGCAACATTTGCACCCATCTTTTACTAAACATTTAATGCATACCCTACATAGTGGAATTAGCAAATGTTAAGTTAGAGATTTGTCGGAAAAACTACCGAATACATTGAACCAGCTCAAAAAAAAGATTACCATCTACTACATCTGAACATAACCCAAGATTTTAGCGGGTTACTTAACAAGGCGGATATGGTTTAATATTTAACAAATAATTTTAACTTTGCCTGCCTTAGATAATATACAGAATACAATAATGTAATTTTAGATAATGATAAAACAGTTGGCAAAGATTGCTTAACGTGGGTAAATTCCAATATTCGCATTAGGTTTATACGCCAAGTAACCAGTCTAGACATTAGCAAACAAATAGAAAAACATACAGGGATTTTAACTGACTGGATGCTCAATTAAAGCAGACATTTAGATCTACTATGGCTAAAGAACATGGCATTACGAGACTAGAAGCAACAATTATATAACTGGGCGGTTGGAAATTGTTTTATGCTACATCATGCATATAATCCATTTAAGGATTGCCTAACTTTGACGGAAGTAAGTAAAATTATACTTGAGAAATGCACCAGTGTACTCAGTCACGATTGCAAAAATGCAAAAAACTAATCAAAAATCTGCAAACAGTTGCTGTCTTGCATTTAAAGTAACATTCCACAATACGTTTATTGGGGAAACAGCAATGCAAGAAAACTGATCAGATTACAGCCTGTTACCAGACAATATCAAGAACAGCAGCAAAGTATTGAATTATGTAATGTCAACATTCAGCTTTAACTGCTTACCGATTAACTATGTAAAAGTCATAGAAGATGGATCAAACAAGGATGGCGTATGAATTACAAAAAATGCTGCATTAAAGACACAGACGCGTATTTCTCCAAGTCTAGAACACCATTCTCTGCAATTCTTAAAAATGACTTCAGTGATCTAGAACTGATCGCTACAAGCAATGTTTTTCTGCAAGCTTTAAGAAAGCAAATCAATACATGCAACAAACTTTTACCGTACACTGTAAATAGAACCTGCTTCGGCTATTTATGTAATATCGATTAAGAAGAGAACACTCGAGTTGGAGGAAGTGAATTTAAAAAAAAAAAGGAATACGAGGCAAAGACAATCGCGTTCAAGCAGCAGCATAAACATCTAGTAAAAAAGAATGCAAGATGGCACAATTAAGAGAGAGGTTAATAAATCATTTTAAAATCCAATGAAAAGTTTTGGACATATCCGGCATTTATAATGTTTCTGCATCTACAGTTAATAGCCCAGGAATATATTCTGATGTTAAAATTCTTGCAGAGAAGAATGTGTATAAGAATGTGTATTTTTTAAAGCGATTTTACAAATTCCAGTTTACTAAGATGTACGATGCAGGAGAAGCCCTTACGAACAAGGATATATGGCAATTCTTCTTAATGAAATGGATCTGATTGTTCTGCCTACAGAAATGTGTTTTGTAACATTTAGAACTTTCGAAGTTAGAGAGCTTAAGGTTTTTTCCAATGTTTGGAATAACATGTAAAATGTATCCTTTATAAAGAAACAGTAGAACAAAAAGACAAAATTGTAATGTAGGAAGTAAGAAAGTGTGTATATATTACAAACTGCTGAAGACTGGAGCAAACGGAACTTGTTATTGCTGCTATAAAAAAAGTGAAGCACAGAAACAGTTGCGTTATATATTCCAACTCAAAAATCAAGACACACTGTACATAACCAATTACTGGTAACAAAAGGAACTACAAAAGAAAATATGGATCTAAACTATAAAATAAGAATTAAATTACATAAGTTAAAAACAATTCTGAATAAAAACACAACGAAAAAGTATAATTAATCGTTTTTATGTTTATGCAATTAAACAAGATTGTTAAACTGAAATCAGGGAATATTAAACATTGTTTGGAAAGTTTGGAAAGTATAAAGTATAAAACCCCTCTTAATTGAAATGGTAGTGTAAGGTCTCGTTCCCCTCACATTAGTTTTATTTAAAGGCACCTGATAATTACAATTCTCAAGATGTAGAGCCTAAAAATACATAGTGCCCTAGTTGATCTAAAATATTATTAAGTCTTAGAAGTGAATAAGCATCACTTCGATATTATTTAGTTTTCATATTCAACTGCACGCACTCTAGATATAACCAACTTTTTAGAGACCGCTATATGGGAAAGACTTAGTATTTTTGAACGATTTGAGATGTTCCTCTCTAGTTTTAGCCTGTACATAATCTTCTGCATATCTATAGGTTGCTGAAGGACTAGAAATGTGTGATAGTGTTATTTCATGAGCTATAGAAGAAGCTCCAGCTTTTTGCTTACCTGGCCTCCCATTCATATATTCTAACTGATTGATTCACTGCCATTCAATATGCTTTATTAAAATGATACAAGTGTAATATGCACCACCTATTTAAAAAGAGAGAGTTCAAAAGAGTTCAAAATATGCTTTAAAACAAAAACAGGTAAAAAATTTATCATCATTTCATCTTCAGTCCTAGAACTGGTTGGACGCATACCTCCATTGTTTTCTATTCTGAGCTAACCTACACATTTCCCTGAAATTTCCACAGCCCACATCTTTCACTGCCTGTGTGCAATAGTCTAATCTAAGTCTACATCTACCTCTCATTTTTCCTATCTCTGCTTTTAATGTTGTTACGTGCCAAAGTGGCACTTAAACATGTTTTAGTTTAATTTTGATGTGCGGAAGTTTCGCGCCATAAATTCAAAAGACTCGGTGCGCGTATTTCCGTCACGTCAAAAGTGGGTTGGACGAATAATTTCGCGCCGACGCATGAAAGGACAAAAAGTGGGACAAGTGTTTCCGCGAGACGCTATAACGTGGCCGTTTGCCTTTGAACATCGAGAAGGGCGGTCGTGTCAGGCCGTTTTGCCTTTGAACATCGAGAAGGGCGGTCGTGACTGGTATCGTATCTTTATTTTTATTATGTAGATTTCCCTTGTTTATCTTTGTTTATCTTTACCTAATTAACCTATTCCTTATCGTTCTGCTACATATAGAAATCTGATACGACCTTAGAGTAATCCACGACCCAAGAACGAGCCGGAAGTCCATGCTCCGCCAACAGCACCAGAGCAAGCACCATCTTTAATCACCCCGGAGTGGAGCCATGAGATCCCGTCCGAGCGCTTTGGAAGAGCGTTGGGCGTGCCCCCGTTAATTGCCTTAAAAGGATCATTAGCAGCCCTTATGGACGTGCTGACGCCATCTTTATCTATCCTGAAGGACGATTGGCGTACTTCGTGGAAATCTGGACCTATCATGTGAGTATTTTGCCGTACAAACTATTGTCTTAAATTTATATGTTTTCCGATAATTGCGTATTAAATTTGTGCATTGGTGACGTCATTGACAGATGGGCGCGCCGAAATCTGTAAAAAGATTAGCGTTACCAACCGTCCGTGGCGTCGCTTTTTCCGCGCTTGCGCGATGTATTTATGAACTTTTAAGTGTAAGAATTTGAATTTTAAAACCGTAAGAATTTGGCGCCCTCAACGTGAGAATATGGCAATTAGAGTCTTTCTTTTGTTTTTATGACTATACAATGTATTCCCAATGTCATTTATAGCTTTTTCACTAAAAAATCAATTATCTAATATCTGTTGACCTTAAAACGCTATATCCGTGTTTTGGAACACGCCACATTGCTTTAGATGTCAAAATCAGTTATGGTGATCTGAAGGTAGGCGGCCATTTTGACATCGAAATATACAGCTTGTGTATTTAAAAGGTTTGGCTGATTTAATGTTTTCCCAATTTAAATATGGTATGCCTTTGTTAACTTCAGTTATATTATTGTGAGTGATTAGTTTGTTTTTGAATGGATAAATAAGTTTCTAGCAAGGATCAATCCCTTGACCCTACTTTTTTACACGTAAGTACACAAATAAATAAGCATTTAACTAATTTTATGTCTTAAACACGGTTTATTATGAAGTTATCTACTTTACATTAAAACATAACCCTTGTCTGTTTTTTTTCGACTTTAAAAAACTATTTTGAAACCATAAATCAACACTGTTTTGTGGTTACATTCTAAAAGTGTCTTAGTAATTTACCTGTTTAAATAATGATATTCAAATTATCTTTACAAGAAACCTTGTGTTTAAAAGCACTTAACGAAATAAATTGCCCTTTTTCAATATCTTTTTAAGAAACGTTAAACTACGGGTTGTTGCATTTGTTAAATAACACATTACCTACGTGTTTTTATAATTTGGGTTGTCTTTTTGTAGTTTATCAATGATATATTCCTTTTATTAAACACAAACCTTGCCCTCGTACAGTTCTAAACGTGTTTTTTTAGTGTTTCGGATACTTAGCGTGATTAAATTTGAATATTATACCCTACGAATGCCTTTTTTAAAGAAGATTTTCCGTTTATATATAGTATCGAAATTACCTAATCATATCTTTTACCTTTCAAAACGTTGTAATAAACTGAATCGCTTTATATCTGCTCCTTTTAATACTAAAATAAAGGAATTTCCGTTAACGTTTTATTAATTATACTCATTTATGATAGTTGTTGGTAACTCCCGCAATATCGAAAGAACATTCCAATAATTTGGAATACCGTCTTTTTATACATGTATCGTGGAATTTTTCTTTTGTATAGCGGGTATGAGTTTGTCTTGATGGCATATTTTTTTTAGATATCAATATTTCAACGTAGGATCTTAAGATCCGTTAAGCGAGATTTGCCATTCGAATTGGTCGTCCAGCTCTGTAAGTCTAGAACGAGACCCAAAGGACCGGTCGTTAAGCATTATCAGTCTAGACGAGGTTTGATGGTAAGTTTGTCGTTTTAGAGTTTTGTGAATCATTTTTTTAATGATGATGTTGAAATTTTTCCTTATTGGTTTGGATAGAACTCAAATGAGAGCTTCCCATCCCAGTAAATATATGCTTTATATAATATCTTTTTGTTATTCAACAATTTTATTAGTGAATCAAGTCTCGATTACTCTTATCTCTTTACATATCGATTTAAACCCCATTAAATGCCTTAAAATTATCTTTAAAATCGTTCAACCCTACGTACATCTAAAAGCTTTTCACGTTTTACTTCTTTGACAATTTATCTAATGTTTTTAGCCCTCACTATCAATTGGTTAACTTTAATTACCTATTCCCTCTCTCATACAGTATATATCTTCTACACGTTTAATTTACTTACCTTAAATTAGCTATCTTTTTCCTTTTGGTTGACTTTTCCTTGAACTTACCGTTAGTTATATATCGCTTCATTCTCTACACCCCCCAATATAACTCTGTCGTTTCATTTAATTAATCCTCGAACTTTTCCTACAGCATATTATTTGGTTTTTAGTATTTTTCTTACGTCATTTAATTTTGTGTGGTAATTGTCGTAACTTTGGTTGTAATAACTCATTGAACTTTTATGATTGGTTTTAGCTGATGTTAGAGTGGATGTTTTTCTTCTTTGGGTTCACATAGGACACGCGCGAGCTATGCCATTGTAAGAAATAGTTCATATTCGCAGTTGCAAAAAACTAGGATTGCCTATTCCATGTGTTTTTTTTCTGAATTATTGCAGTCGCCCACATTATACTATATCATTATTTGTTTCTTTTCTACTAAATCACCATAACTTATAAACATTTTTTCATTGTTTTTGTTGAACTTTGTGGTGAGGCGCTATTGCTTCTTATGGATATCTTATTAAATTCTCGGTTGTTTTAGCATATTGGGACAGTGTATATGTATTTAACTGCTTATAATTGGGCATTTTTGTGTGTTTAGGGCGTTACCGTAAAAACAACCTTGAAACAGTTGTTTTCGTGTGATTGTATCTGTAATGATACTTTTGAGTTGTTGTGTCAACTTTTGTCTGATTTTCTTATCGTAGTGGATGCACTCGTTAGGAAAATGATCGTACTAGTTCTCTTAAGAGCCTAGTGAATTTTAACTTATGATACCTTATCTTGTCGGATTAATATCGCAGGTGGTCCTTCAGACTGCGCTGTGTTTCAACAGGGACAACTCTCTACCTTCTCTCGGACGCTTGTCCAAAAACTCTACTTTTTCATATCCCACTGTCTCCGTTTATGCCATATCCTTCTTTCGGTGGACCTGTTCTCATCCCGGAACACCCGTCTGCCACATAAGAGTGATGTTCCCTCACTCCGGGCTACTGGCTACATTGGCTGGTTGAATAGCACTTTGCTATCCACCTTTTTCTGTCTCTTTTGCTCAATGCGAGCCCTTCCTCTACTTTCTTCTACCTGGAAGTGCCTCTTATGCATTCCAAATAACCACCTCCCTCTTTTTACCGTTCCTGTTTCTCTGCCTTTTCATATCCGTTAGTCACCGTGTGGTTGCGCGGGAGGTTTTCACAGGCACCTGGACCCCATCTCTGGGAATCTTCCGTGAGGTCGTGCGGTGCCGCTGTCAGCGCATGGGCACTGGCAGTGAAGATATGTATGAGTGTGTGAATGTGTGAGTGCATGTGTTTGGGTATTGGGTGATTGTATCACCGATATCGATTAACGCCGGGTGCAGGGATGCACCCAAATGCCTTTGCCGGTCCCTCGTGCTGTTTCTTGTAAACGAGCCTGCTTCACAGGTCGCTCTTTTTAGAGGGTACGAGAAATACCTATTTAACGGCTCCACGCAGCCACTCTATTACCTTTATCTATTATCTTTGGTAATGATTAAGTTAATATCTTTATCTTATTCATTATCTTAGATAATACCCTTAGTTTTAATATCGTTATCTTACTGATTACCTATAATAATAACTTTAGTTTAGTATCGTTATCTTACCGACTACCGTTAGTAATAACTTTAGTTAATTTCGCGTTATCTTACCTATTATCTTAGTAATAACTTTTGTTTAATGTCGCGTTACCTTACCTACTATCTCTAATAATAACTTTAGCTTAATATCGCGCTATTTTACCTAGTATCTCAAATAATAACTAAAGCTTCATTTCGTTATCTTATCTATTACCTTTGAGGATAACAATTTAAGCTTAATATCGTTATCTTATCTATTATCTTTAACAACAATTTGAGATCTTGTCTTATCTTTTTATCTTCCTAACGTCTGGTATTTATGACCAGTCGTGGGAATTATTTTTCTTGAAATTTAAGTGAAAAAGCTAACCTGATGTAGAAATGTAATTTGTTAGGTTAGCAACATAAGGATTTAGTAGGGTGGTACTTTTGGTAAATTTGTTGATTCACAAACATTGTCATGGACAAGTTTTGATGTGTATCGTTAGAAAACCAAAGTACCAGTAACAAAAATTTGCTAGAGTGTAGACTAACGCACTCTTATGAACATTTTAAAATTTGGGCACTTTTTGCCAACAAAGAACAGTTTTGATGCAACGCTCATGTGTGTTTGCACGTAAGAACTTTAATGTTAGCTTTAGTTTAGATAGGTTAGGCGACTTGTCGCATCTGTTTTAATTTAAGTAGTGTTTCACGCTCCCCGACAAATTTGTGCTGTCGATCATTAGTGTAGTCAAAAACAATGGGGCTACATTTTCCGTTTCCTGGTAATTCGGTAGACGTGTTATCGGTCAAAAAACCAGGTGGCGCCTTATATAAACATTTTGTAGGTTTTAAGTTAGGTTTTATGTAGGGTAGTCAGGATTTAGATTTTAAGCTGTTACTGTGCTAACAGACTTTTTCTTTTTTTAAGTTTTTTCTTTTGTGGCTTTGTCGCGATTGTTACGTGCTAAAGTGGCACTTAAACATGTTTTAGTTTAATTTTGATGTGCGGAAGTTTCGCGCCATAAATTCAAAAGACTCGGTGCGCGTATTTCCGTCACGTCAAAAGTGGGTTGGACGAATAATTTCGCGCCGACGCGTGAAAGGACAAAAAGTGGGAGAAGTGTTTCCGTGAGACGCTATAACGTGGCCGTTTGCCTTTGAACATCGAGAAGGGCGGTCGTGTCAGGCCGTTTTGCCTTTGAACATCGAGAAGGGCGGTCGTGACTGGTATCGTATCTTTATTTTTATTATGTAGATTTCCCTTGTTTATCTTTGTTTATCTTTACCTAATTAACCTATTCCTTATCGTTCTGCTACATATAGAAATCTGATACGACCTTGGAGTAATCCACGACCCAAGAACGAGCCGGAAGTCCATGCTCCGCCAACAGCACCGGAGCAAGCACCATCTTTAATCACCCCGGAGTGGAGCCATGAGATCCCGTCCGAGCGCTTTGGAGCGTTGGGCGTACCCCCGTTAATTGCCTTAAAAGGGTCATTAGCAGCCCTTATGGACGTGCTGACGCCATCTTTATCTATCCTGAAGGACGATTGGCGTACTTCGTGGAAATCTGGACCTATCATGTGAGTATTTTGCCGTACAAACTATTGTCTTAAATTTATGTTTTCCGATAATTGCGTATTAAATTTGTGCATTGGTGACGTCATTGACAGATGGGCGTGCCGAAATCTGTAAAAAGATTAGCGTTACCAACCGCCCGTGGCGTCGCTTTTTCCGCGCTTGCGCGATGTATTTATGAACTTTTAAGTGTAAGAATTTGAATTTTAAAACCGTTAGAATGTATTCTGCACTATTCTCTCGTGTCTTAGTATGTGACCTATCATCCTATCTCTCCTATCTTTTACTGTTTTTCACATATTTCTTTCTTCCTCTACTATTTCTAGAATCTTTTTGTTCTTAACTTTGTCTGTCCATGATATCTTCGTCTTATGTCTGTAGCACCACATTTCAAATACTTCTATCTTTTTCCTGTCTACTTCTTCTACTGTCTATGTTTTACAGCCGTACAGTACTGTGTGCGACACCTATGTTTTCACAATTTCTCCATGTTTTTGTTTGTTGTCTTCGAACATGGCAGCTGCTTTTTCTTGTTAAGTACAGCACGGCCTTGTGCTAATCTTTTTTATATCTTTTGCATTGGCCCCTTCTATTGTTTTCTAAAAAGTAATGAATTACAAAATAAATTTTTTAATATACTAAATTATATTTAAAAATATAATTATACAATTAATCAAACACTATTATGATAGTGAAGAGCAGCCTAAATTCTCTTGATCACAAACACTATATTCATCAGATATTGCATATAAATCGCATTTGTCAGAATCTTCATTAATTCTGATAATAGTATCATCAATTTTGTCAATTAGGTATTCTCTTTTCAGATACTCCTCTTCAATCTTTTCAACATGGAGGCAAATATTTTCCCATTCTTTAACACCAAGGCACTAAACTTCTCCTGTACTATTTTTCTTAAATCGCTTAACTTGAAAGTTGTGTTGTGTTCTGCAACACAGTTTTTGACTAATTTTCATACTTTTTCAATTGAGTTTAGCTATGGATGATAAGGTGGTAGAAGAAGTATAGCACGCCCATATTGTTGTAAAAGTGCATCGACTACATACGTTTTACGACTAAGTTTGATCATCTGTATTTTTGAGCATAGTTCACTTTTTATTTCAGTCACATCATAAACAATTTCTTTCTCAGTTAACTAAGTCTGCATATAAACTTTTTTCCAAGCAGATGTTGGTCTACGTTCTGTTGTCACATTATGATATGATGCATTATCCATTACTAAAACTGAATTCTTTTCACAATTTAGCAGGAGCTGTTCTTGTAACCACCTTACAAATTTCATATCAACATGGTAATTTCCTGTTTTTCTATTTCTTCGAATAGGGCTTTGCTTATAAATGCTTGCATAAGTATATATAGTCGTTCAAACAATTTCCTCATCAAATTAGTCCACATTAGATTTGGGGCACCTCTTATGAATTTGTTTTCTTGGGAATGCAAAGTTGTTGCCCTCTGGTTAGCTTTTAGCTTTTGCAACAATTTCCTTTACTGCGTTTATTCAAACTCCTGTTGCACTTGCTACTTGTTCATGTAAATTACTCATAGAAATAACAGGTATTCCGTTCTTTACCTCGCTCATAAACTTAGACAACTATAAATAATTTCCCTCATTTTGGCTGTGGACTATTTTCGTGCAATTACTCATTGTAAAAATGAAATTTCAAGAATAAAAAATAATCTGTAAAAACAAATATTATTCATCATCTAATTGATTTGAACACCGCAATTTACTACAGAATCAACATGTGTAAGACGTAAAGGTTTGTGCAAGGTACATATCAGGTACATAAAAGTTTTGCTTATTACTTATGGAAAAAATTGACAGTTAAAGCTTCTATGAATAATGACTGACTATGCCAAAATATATAGATGATGTCTACATAGTCAGAATTTCAGATATATAGCATACAGTTTTAATACAATATAGGATATTACTATTGGTTGCTCAAGCATCTCCACAAATACCAATAATATTGATTTGATTAATAATATTCATCTTGGTGGTTAGGTCACTTTTCAGAATCCAAAAATACTATTGAATTAATATCAGGTTGGCTTTTACATCTTTCTTCAGCAATTGTATTTGAAGTAACTTAAAAACATGACATAATGACATAAAAAGGTGTGGTTCTACATTGAATAGAATAGCCTTGCGACAGCAGTAAAAAAATGTATAAGGAATGTTTAATATACATAAAATTGCTTTTTACAGGAACCCTAAAGATAATAAACTATTAACTAAAAAAGGTGGTACATTGGTTTGAACATTAATTAATTATTTAAATACATCCTATACAAATTTTTTTTTTCATAAACAAGTTGGAAGTAGCCCTCTTTCAGGGCAATGCATTTCAGTTTTAAAAATCAATAATTAAGGAATTTACACAGAAGAGACAGACTCGAGCATAGATTTATGGATATTTAAATAAAAGAAACCATATAACACAGTATTCAAGCTTAAGGCAAGCTAACACCTGATACAACACTATTAAACTTTAGGGTTTCAGAAAAGATTTAAATTATAAATTCTAATATTTTTAATGCAGAATTTACGATATTATTTATATGTTTTATTTTCAACCACTCGCATAAAATATTTATTTGAAATTTTAAAATTTGACAATCATCAGTAGAGGTAATTTTCACATACAATTTTAAATCAAAATAGACAAAATACTAACAAGAAAAAGAATTTATCACATCCATTATAAAATATAGGAATACAAGAGGTTGCAAAATTGAGCCATGTGGGACACATAAAGTTTCTAAGAACGGTGTCAACTTAAATCTATTATATTAATGTATAGAGTAGTTTCTTAAATAGGGTGCAAACAATGCAATAAGTAGCTTAAGCAGCAAAATAAGATGCTCTCTTAAAATTGGAGTAGAAATATCCACTTGTTCTGATAAGTATGAAGACTATTAGAAATCGATTAGTTACAGTGGAATTTATAGGAAAAATCATGTTAACATAGTAAGATCAAATGTTCAACAGTTGCAAATATTCTATTATATAGTACCGTTTCATTATTATAGTTATAAAGCATGAACATTGAACAATATTTCTCTACACAATGCAGTTTTGAAATAAGCTATACATATTATAGAACAATTTGGAACAGGTAGGAAATAGAAGAACATAACAATAAACAAATAATGGCTCACAATCTCTAATAAAAAGATGGTATTTGATCAAGGTCAGTTATAGAGCACAGTACAACTTTCAATCTCAAAGATAGAGAAGACACTT
Organism: Platerodrilus igneus; assembly: GCA_036346225.1. Taxonomy (NCBI): domain Eukaryota; kingdom Metazoa; phylum Arthropoda; class Insecta; order Coleoptera; family Lycidae; genus Platerodrilus; species Platerodrilus igneus. The sequence goes on from JARFIW010000301.1 coordinate 6,392,230, forward strand.
GCACTATGTAAAAAATAAACAACTGATTAAGCTTCAATGTCAAGATTCAAGTTCTAAATAAATCTAAATAAGCTTGTAGAAGCTTCAACAATTAACTGAGAAAAATCATATTAATAACCGTTAAAAGTAACTTCAACTGAAAACATAATGTCACGTGCTTAATCAGCAGCCAAAAATGAATCTAAATGAAAGTGGATCATTATATTCTTTTGTTGGCATTTAAATACATGGTATCTGAAAAACCCCAAAGATGACTTGTTTGTAAGAAAATTGAGAAAACGTTATGATGAACTGGATCAAATATATCTATGTATATTATATTTAATAACTAACAATTAATTGTTTATGTTTATACTTTTTTAAATCTAGAAAACACTTCAACTAAACTTGAAACGATTACCTAATTAGAAAATATTATAAGTGACCTACCATTATTCAAAATATATGGCAGCCCTACTATCATTACCATTGAAAAATATAAATTAAACGTTTGGGACAAAATTAATTTGACATTCCTGAAGCAACATCAAGACATATGAATTGCAATTATTACTGCTTATTAACCAAAGTAGTATGAATTTGTGCGCTGGAGTTTAATAACCAATATATTTAAACAGAACTATATAGAGAAAGCAAAAACAAATAAAAGCTGTAGAACTAGAAAACTTTAAAATAAAATGGATGATAGTTGATAGAAATTAAATGGATAAGGAAAAGTACTCTAATACATGTTGATATGCACTGTATAATTTTGATTTCATGTATAATAGTGTTCAAAAGTGTGACATTGCAATAAATTGGTAGTTTTATTCAAATCATAATCTTGCAACCACAAAAATAATTGTTTTATTTCTGTTAAACACATTGGAACTCAACTTAGGGCTATAAATTATTTTAAATCACAAAAATGTAAACAAAACATTTATAACTGTAAACTTTTATATGGAAGATTATCATTTTTTCATAAAACTTTTAGAATTATTGAGTAAATAACAGTGAATTCAATAATATGGATTTGAAATATAGGGAGCTATTAGAAATTTTAGTTAAATAAATTAAATGCAATGTTACCTAGTCTAAATATACATAGTTGCAATTACCATTAAAAAAAACTCAGACGTACTTTAAACAATGCTAAAACCCAGAGACTCAATAAGTGAAATACACACATTAAATTACTGATATGAGTTAATCATTTCATACAATACATTACAATGTATTCATTTATATTGTTGGACAGAAGAAATAATGTTAACCTAAGTAAATCGCATGACAACACAGGTACTTTCATTTCATAAACATATTAGGAAGACTATGACAGAAATTCCTTAACCAAACATTCGAAGTAGAGTGAGGAAAATACCGGAGTTAGACATTCGACAAAGAATAAACAGTCTGTTATTTGTGAACCGGTAAAAGTTCAACATCACGATGAAGTTATACAAAAAACGTAATACGGTGCTCACCCGAGCGGTCAGAATTCAATATAGCAAGAAGTTGAGATTTGAAAAAATAAAAATGTAGCAATATGAGTTAATAATAGAAAACAGAACGAAATGCAGTTGCAAGAAAAAATAAAGATGGACGCCCTCGCAGGGGAACAAACACGCTGCATACAATAAATACATGAACTTACTCTCGTGTAGACGAGGTATTTTCCATACAGCGGTGGATTAAAGAGGTTGGAAATTCGATAGTTCACTCTGCCATTAATTTGGAATTTTGGATTGTGTTCGATCAAGGCAGCTGTTATTGGAATTATTAATAAACTGGAAAGCTGGTGGTCTGGATACTCTTAACCTTATAGCAGGTGAATCAAACCATGACTAATTTATAAGCATTTATGATTATATATATATATATATATATATATATATATATATATATATATATATATATATATATATAATAAATATTTAACGTTTTTAAGAATTTTTAAGATTTTTCTTTTAACAATACTTGATTTACAATTTGTTTTAATTATAACTGAAGAATTAATAAGTGTTTTTAAGATAGTTTCGAGAAAGGTAGGATATGAGGTTATAAAGTTTAGGTTACTGAAGCAATAGAGATTTATGCGGAGTAGCCGTCTTCTATGTAAATATAATATCCAAAAGAAATTGCGGTGAGAGATGGTTTGGCACATCTCAATTTTGACAGAAAAAAATCTTTCAGTGTAAGTACTAGTGTAATAGGTTTTATTTTTGTATTTCAGCCCTTTTTTATTCTTTTATTATTTTTTATTTTGTATTTTTGTATGATCTATAATAATTTGCCTATAGGAACCCACTCCACACCACTGCAGTTAGCCAACGCATCCTTATATTGTTATGGGGCCCAGGCCCTTTCGGGGCAATTGAAAATTAATTAACTTCACGTGCATTTTACCCATAACAACTAGGTAAAGGGCTTTAAGTTGACAACTTCGAAATCATTATCAATTGAAAGTTGCATGCGTTCTGTATATGAAAAATACTTCAGTGATGTTAACATAACGAAGATGATAATTTGTCATGGAAACAAAATTTTTATGGAATATACTTTGTGCAATGTGAATTTCTGTATAAAAAATGCAAACAATACAAATTTTCATATTCATATATTTCAAAAAAAAAAAAATTAAATGAAAATTGAAGCTGTTGATAAAATGAAATAAGTGTATGTAGCAACTGAACAACATGTTTTTTATACATCTATTGCACGTGTGATATACAAAGTACCTCAATCAGAAATTTTGAGTAAAGAAAGAATGTGTTTTTTAGCATTGCCTGCTAAAGTACTTTAATAAATGATTTGTGTCATAACATTAGTGGAAAATATGTTACCTATTGCATTTAATTATATTCATAACTGTTATAACATGTTCTAATAATACAATTTCCTCAATTTCAGTTAAAATCAAAATGATATCACAATAGCTCTAAAACTATGAAATGCATTTAAGTACTTTTACTTTTTCAATATAATAGAGTGCCTTTATAAACGTACAAGACTTTTACAGTATTTTCCTTTAATAATTTATCTATTGGTATTGGTACATTGATTATCATAACAATCATTAGGGAAAGTGTAATGTTAACTTTCACACTACAAAGTCATACAAAGTTCATACAGGCTACGGTATGGAATGTTCTAATTATTTCGAAAATGGTTTGAACAATATTTATGAAATTTGCTTTGTGGAGGTTGTGTACTGTGACCGATCTTACAGTGGTATTTTTGTTGTTATCACATCTTCTGTTTTCCAAAAATATAGCAAAATTTGTTGTTTCAAATGGATCACCATGTATATTTTATCATTTTTAAATCGCTTAAGATATTCTACATAATTGTCATGTATTACTCCCTATACTTAAATGTAATACTTTTAGGAATAACTTCATCTGAATATTAAATGTTGAAATGACCATTTTATACTAAATGAACTTATCTAAAATAACTTAAATAACAAATATAAATCAATAGCAATTAGAATGCCTGCTCAAAATGTTGTTCAACAACTTCCAAACAATAAGGTATACGATCTATAAAACTACATAATACATTTTGAAACATATCTGCGGTAACACTATTTTTTAATTCTTGAATTTTGGCAGATTTATTTTTATAAACTGTATTTTTTAATGACTCCATAGGAAATAATCCAAAGGAATTATATTGGGTGATTGTGGGGGTCATTTCATATAACCACATTAGAAGTAATGCATCTTCTAGGAAACACATTATTTAAGTAGTCCTTCACTTGAACAGGTGGAGCTCCATCGTGTTCGAAACAAACATCATTGTTTGTGATGTTGTTATTGCCTAACAGTAACAAAGGATGAAATTTCTGAATTAAGGGACTGTAAAATACTTACTTCGGTTAAGAAATAACCAAGCTAGCTCGGAAGTAATATTTTTTTGTAGCAAATCCAAATAAGGCAGAAAATTTAGATTCCCTTCGATGAAAAAGAAGTTCAATTATTTTATCGCCTATTATACCAACCCAAACACTACGCTTTTTTAGATATTGGGTGTGAGATTCGTACATCCACCGAGGACTACGAAATGACCAATATGTACAATTAGGCATATTTGTGTTTCCATTGATGCATAAAGTTGTCTCATCAGAGAACATCATATTATTTAAAAAACTTGAATCGTTTCAATCGTAATCTTTTTTTGTAATTGTGTCAGCAAACTCTATACGTCTATCAAAATCATCATCTGACAACTTAAACTAATGTAACTTTGAACAGATCTTTGTGAAATATAAAGTTCTCTAGCTATTTGTCTACTACTCAAATGTGGATCTTCTTTTAATATGATGCAAACATCTAACAATATGTCTTCCGTTGCTTCATTTTTGTGTACCCTGATATGGGCTAATCTTTTATTGCACCAGTTATGTTAAACTTTCTTACTAATTTACTCACTGTAAACCTTGTTAAGGGATTTCTGTTAGACTACAAATTATTAAAGATAGTACAAGTTTCTTCTTGACTTCTTTGCATATCGCCATCCTAAGAAGATTGATACTTCAATTCATTCTTTTTCAGACAAATGATTCATTTTCAGTTTTATTAAACATCACCAATAAAATATAGTACAAAGGTCAAAGTTGACACAGATATAATTGCAATCATAGCCATCCTGACGTATTATTTTAGGTTCGACAGAAATAACAAACATTTAAGTTAGAAAATGTTCATTTATATATAAGAAGTAAGACATGAAAATTATTTAGAATATCTTAAGCAATTTAAAAATGATAAAATATAAGTGTGAAATAACAAAGTTCACTATATTTTCTGAAAAACAGAAGATCTGAGAGCAACATAAATACCACCATAATATTAGCCATAGTACACAACCCTCACAAATCAAATTTTATAAATATCGTACAAGCTGTTTCCAAGATAATTATATATATATATATATATATATATATATATATATATATATATATTATTATTATTATTGTGACTGAAGAATATAATTAAAATCAAAGAGTTAAAGAATAAATGATTGCACAGATAAAGGTTGTGTCGGCCTTTCAAATATTTAGAAATAGCGGTAATTTTTCCTGATAGTACCGCAACCTGACTTACATGCATATATTTAACCACGATGCAAAATACACTACTAACGTTTTGTATTTCTGTAAAATTAAATAAAGGAAAATTTTTTGTTTATTTATGCCATGGCTTTTGAAACTCACTCAGGGATTATTATATCTAGATATTTCTACTCTGTAAGAAAACGTGGGTTTTGGTAGTCTTACAGGTACATTAAACAGTTTCGCATAAAGCGTCGTCTAGTTAATATCACTTAACCTCTCGCAGTGCAGATGTGGCGTTATTATTTTCAAAGATTGATAAATATAATCACAAATATATATATACATGTCTCGATGTGTGTTAAAAAGTCACTTTTTGACATGATCATTCTTAATTTAAAAGCAATTATTTGTATTAAATTTAGCAGCATATAGAGATGTAATATTTATGAATTATTAATAAACAACATACCTTTTCCTCAATTGTCACTTTGCCATTAGGTTTAAATCTAAGGGTTTCTCTTCCAGTGCCCAAGCCAGGTTTATTTCCTGTTTTCACACTAGTTTTTGGTGCAATATTATTAAAACCACTTTTCATAGGTTCTATTAACCTAATTGTAAAGGCTAATCCTTTAGGAAGAAGTTTAAGTGCATTTGCAACTTCATAATGTCGTTTACCAACCATACTCTGTCCATTTAATTTTTCTATGTGATCACCAACCTATTGATAAAAATTAGTTTAAAGAAACAGTTATTATAAAAAAATTAATACTTCTATATATTGAGCTTGTTGTATGACGGATCCTTCTTTAATCCGTTTAATAAAAGCATATCCTGCACCATTATCAGTAATGGTTAAACCAAGGGAATCATCAGTTTTGATAACTTCCACTTCTTTAGCTTGACCTAATACAATTAATTAAAAATGAGAAGCTAATTATTATTATTACTATTATTACAAAACCAGTTATGAAAAGATCAATTTTATTTGACGACTGTAATATTTACTAAACCGAACGAAGCGAACAGGATTTACAAATTACATTAGTCAAATAAAATACTTTTTCATGACTGCTAAGTACAAAGTTTTTTGTACCCTGCTTTAAAATTAATCATAATATTGCTCATTAACTTCAGGACTGAGTTTTAGTAACTTTGTAATAATTTTATTGTTAATGCATATATAAACAACTCAGAAAAATAATTATTTTGTAAATTTTAATAAAGTTTCGGTATTTCGGTTTTAAGGTTGAATATGCTCGATCCGTTAAATCAAGGCCATGACATAATAAATAGTAGTTCGAGCAGCCAAATTGTAATGCTAATGCGTGTAAAAAGCTATAATGTGACATTAAATTTTAGAGCATTCTGGTTTTTGCACTGTTGCCAAGCCTATTGTGTTTGGTATGAAGCTAACACATATCCTGATATGAAGTCCGAATCTATCTTCATGTTAGTGTCAACTGTCAGTTATCTTGCTCATGTATTGAGTTGTCATTAATCTCTATAATTTTCTGAATATTATTGTAAATTCGTATAAAAAAAGGTCTTGTTAAACTACTTTTGTTTTTGATAATCTAATTGCGTTATTTCCAAATACATAAATGCCAGCACCTTAAGACAAACAGTGTAAATAGATGGTGTTAGTTATGCAGTATTTTCAACAGGAGGTTGAACACAGCGGCCCTTCGTTGCATCTAACTGCAATTACAGAAGTTGATACATACAATTTTGGCCCTCAAAGTATCAAGCAGGTAATTCACAGAAAATTCGGTGAAGTATTCTGCCAAAATCCCGTTTCGGTAAAATACCGAAAACCTCGACTGTACTAACAAAAAGTTGGTTACACACAAGTGAGACGGGTGGTGTAAGTGTTTAGCGAGGGTTCCAGAATGCTATCAGGTATGAAATATAGTTTTGATCGGGAAATATTTTGAACACCACCTAGTCTCGCAGAGTTCCTAGGGTAAAGCCCTAGAAAGAACTACAAGAGAGGTGTCAAAATCTGATTCGGACTTATAAATATACCCGAAAATGAATTAAAACCAGCACTACATTAAACTTACAACAAACATGAAACCTAAAAACACAGACCAATTTAAGACTGCTAACTGCAAAGAAGATTCCTAAAAGCAAATGTGAAATAACCTGAAATACTCAATCACGTGACTAGATAATTACAAAACAATTTAAAACAACAAAACTATAACAATAGTGTTTAAATAGAAAAACCAAGTATACAATGTCTTTACACAATCATATAGGACATTTGTAACTATATAGTACACACATTTTTGTTACAAATACACAATACAGTTTTAAACAAGTATTAAAAATCAAATATACCACAATTCTACTAACTAAAAACTTAATCTAAGCACAACGTACTATTGGTATGTTCAGTCACTTCATGCATTAATTTATGAACGTTTATTTACAAACGTTCACTCCGGTATAATTTCAGGAGTTTATTTCTATATTTATTTTTCCAAATGATTGACTATTATTCCATTAAATATTGATGTTGACTTCATTTTACCACAACATGGTTACTTCCAACACAAGGGTTGTATATATGGGAAGCAATGTGCCTCTAAAAATGAAACTGATCCAGTTGACAGGGAATTATCTGTACATACTTAGGCTACTCTGCCTTGCTCGATAACCTCTAATCAAGGTAATAGACCTACTACCAAAGTGGCATGTTGGTGGCTTGTATGTTACACAGTCTCCTACAAAAAATGAATCACCCCTTTCTAAAATCATTCAAGGCATCCTCGGTAAACTTTGGGCAGATGTATTAAGCATATCAAATGAACATACCACCTGTCGCCTTCTCCTACCTAACCTATATCCACTTAAATTTATGTATCGTCAACCTAGACACAGAAACTGGGATTTTACATTTATTTGAGTCACAAAACGATATATGACAAATCTTTGCTCCCAAACAATGAGATCATTTGGCGCCATTATTTCTTTGTAGACAAAACAAAATCACGTCTGTACCGATTACAATGATGACATCATTTCTAACCTTTAAAAACTGACATGAGATTGGCAACCTTTGACTATAGATAAAATATAATGCAAAAGAATTTTCTCTTGGATTAAAATTTATAGTAACCTAAAACTTATATTTCTTAAAGGGAATAAACTAATCCTATTGGTGGACTTTTCTGATACAGGAACTATTCAAATGAAATGTGATTATAACTATTTCTAAAGGAACGTCACAAAGTAAGTATTAAATATACATTAACCTCAGTGAATATATTAATTTTTGACACTAATAAAGATTAGGTTATTATGTTAAACAATAGATTGATATGATTATTCTTATTTCAGCATGTTCAACATTGCAATTTAGTCTATCCACAACCAACCCTATCGCTGCTACTACCAACAAGGCATAGTTGCCCAAGACCCTAAATGTAATAAACCACGTTCTAAGACAGTTGTAAACATACACCTCATGGCAACAATCTGAAATTAAGAATGTAATATATGACATGTATGCAAACAGTAAGTAGTATGTACCATACACATTGCACTAACTTAATTAAAATATATTGTAGAACAACATATTACACTACAAACCTTGCAAGAAACACTTAAAGAATGGGACTTTGTTAATGGTGATAAGACATCTTTGTCGGCAGTTATGAAAGACGTTGGATTTAAATACTGCAAGGACGACCTTCGACGTGGATTAATGAAGTTGCCTCAAATTACCTGGAAACGTATAGATTTTTGAAAAAAATATATGTGCTTGAAATATTAAGTGTTCAGTTTCTTTCTCTTGATGAATCATGAATTTTCAAGGATGACTGATAGCATATCATGGCAAGATAACAACAAGCGAAGTGTAATAAAACTAAAGGTTGGTGGAACGAAACATTGTTTTCAATGTTGGATTTATTCCTGGTGTAAAATTGGTCTTGCGTCAAAATCAAAAGATGCTGATTACCACAGTAAAATGAATTAAGTGAATTTCTTAAAGTGTCAGCTTTTAATAAATTCAGAAAAAGTGTCAGTGATTATTAGGGATAACGCTAGCTCCCACAGTACCGTACAATAAAAACTACCTTATAGATTCTCGGAAAGCTGTTATTCAAGAATAGCTTTATAGTAATAAAGTTACATATGACACAACAATGTTGAAGACAGAACTACTGGATTTACTTAAATCGTAAGTTTGTTTATACATATGTTTGTCAGGCATGTGAAGAGAAGCGTTACATCAAGCAACACCAGAAGTATGGACGAAGACCATTCACTACACTGAAAATGAAATTAAGAGATGTGAAAAAGAAAAATCATGATCGATAGGAAAGATGTTGCTCCACTCATAGTGAATGTTGGTGTAGATGATAACGATTATGAACAGTTATAGCAACAATTAAATTGTTATCGTGTGACTTTTCAACTTTAAGCAATAATACAATATATAATATATATATATATATATATATATATATAAATATATATATATATATATATATAGGTATATAAAAACTAATTTTTTAAAATGAACACTGTTGCATGATAAAAGTGAATTAAAAGGAAGAAAATAAGTTTTATACGCATGTTGTTTATATAGTTCTATTTCACATCTATGGCCACTTTAAATATTTTTATATAGACTTGACTAAACATAAAAGCGTGGAGCATTTGTAAACTGATATATCAATTGATTTAAAGATCGTAATTGTTGATTGTCAATAGAAATGTTTAAAAGCTTCATTCTTGCAATTTGCTGGTATTTAATTACCTGGAATACTATGATCAAATAACAAATGCTCCACGCTTTTATGTCTAGTCAAGTGTAGACAAAAATATTTCAAGTGGCTATAGATGTGAAATCGAACTACACAAACGATATGTGTATAAAAAATATGTCGTTCTTTTTAGAGTATTTTTTATCATGTAAAAATGTTCATTATACAAAATTAATTTTTATATATATTTATTTGTAATTCTGTCCTCTCTTCATTTTTAATCCTGCGAGTATGACAGCCTAAAACTCTAGAATTCAATGTATGCATTGAATGACTTTTTGTCAACATTGACATTGTCAGATGTGACTATTCCTATGCATATCATAAATTACTTTTATATTTAAAAATGATTTACATTTTGCAATCTAAAGCAAATTAAAAGCTGATTATTGCATTGTCATCAGAAACAAATAAATGTGCGGAATTTCAAAGCTCTATGGCATAGGGAAGTTGGTTAAAAATCTATTACAAAATTTGTGTCATAGAAAGTGGAGTTGAGCATAATCGTTTAATAAAAAAAGACTTAAATACTTCAAAAATTATGTCATTTGTTTGGTAAAATTTTCCATTGCATTGGAAAATGTTGATTTTATTTTCTGAATAACACATTTAATGTGTCATTAATTGTTGCTAGCTAGTTGTCAGGTGACACACACTTTTAAATTGTGAACAACATCAGATTGATGTGGTCGGATTATCTCATATACTTTCACTGACTGCAGCAATATTTTCATTTGATCGACTATTGCAAGGACATATCGGTGCTGCCATATTGCTAAAAATAACCAGTTTTTTTTGTTGCTTTAGTTAAATTCAAAACTGTTAACCATGTAAGTGCTTTCACGTCTTCCTAATATTGTACGAACCCTTTTTAATATAATTAATAATCCATTTCTTCACAAACTAATTGTTGTTGAACCGTGAAACTGCATGTTTACTTGGTATGGTATACAGTTGACAAAAAAAGGTGCACAATTTAAATTCTACACACGTTATTGAACCACTTTTTATTACTATTAACACAACTGCAAACGATAAACTAAACAATTCTGGCGACTGTACATATCGGCTGTGCTTTAGCTGAAACAAAAATATAGCACTTATTTGCACATAAGCTTCTTAAGGTATCTTCTGTACCATCTATGAATAAAAACAACTATCCAGGTTTTCTCCTTTGCTGTTATATTTAAAACAACAATGAATATTTCTGACATAATGCAAGCGAAACTAAATACTACATATTCTAGCGTTCACATACACTGTATCAATAATCAGTAGTGTATTTAAATGAAAAAAGTTTTTTTACAATTCTTGACTCTATTGTTTTGTTACAAAAGGAGGAAGTTTGGTATATTAGGGCACTAATATTTCTAGTATAGGAAAAGGTTTGTAGGTGTCTATCTATATCTAGCAACAAATCTGTGAATGTTTATATATGAATACCAAACACATTTTCAACATTTGGCAACTTTGCCGACAGCTAACCATGTGATGTCATGGGCCTGATTTGACGGATCAAGTATATCTAAATAATGGTTTAAATATTCAATTACATAACAAATCATTACATATCTAGTGATATAATGAAACTGAATTGTTAAAAATTTGACATTAGCTAACATCAAAAATGCCTTTAAAAGTTGACATTCTATAGTAAGGTTGGATAAATATATTAAGGTGATATTTCCTAATTTTTGTTTAGTAATAGTAGTTTTATGTCACCAGTTTGCAAACGTTTTATTGTGTGTAACAGATGCACATGTTCATCAACATCACACAAATTACAACAAAATTTGTTTTAATTTTTATTTAAAAAAGTTATATTTAAGATAAAATGAATAATTTTAAATATTGCATACTTTTTTTACCGTAACTAGCTAGATAACATAAAATATAGGATATTAGGAAAGTTTTAGTTGTTAAAAGTAATGTTATAAATTAGACATTAAAAAAATATCATTTTAAACTAAAATAAATGACACAAAACATACCTTTCCTATGTACAAAAATAAAATCTTCTAGTCCAATTTGACCTCCTAGTAATTTTTTCATGTCTATCTTATAAGTGTTTAATGTACAAAACAGCACCTGAAAAAAAAGAAAATTTTAGTATGCTTATAAAAATAAATAGCTGTTTGTATATTCAAAGAGAATAATGATTGCTGCTTTAGAAAAATTATTGTAAATATGATTAAAACCATAGATAGCATTAACGATTTCAATTATCCAACATTAATGAATATCGAGATATTGAATACACAAAATTCAAAATAAAGATTGAATCCAATATATTCATGGTGTTTTATAACTCATTTATTTGATTTAATTTAAGTATTTTAATTAAATTCTTTAATAATTCCTAAAATAATAAAAAAATTATATAATTTGACTTTATTTCATTTTTAAAAATGCGCATTTTAAAAAAATAATTGCATTGAAAGTTTCAAAATTCAGGTAAATTTATAAATTTTGTCTTCTGTCGCAGTAGATGTTGGTTTAAACAATATATTTATATTGTCTGTCCGTTTTTGTGTTTGTTAATCTTGAAACCTCTTAACAATGTAGTAATTACGTTGCAATGTTTTTCAACAATGGCAATTGAAGAAATTGCCACTTCCAGTTATTCCTATAGAGAATTTGCAGCGTTTTGACTATCAAGCCCATTTTCACTTGCGATTTCTTCAAATGCTTTCTCCAAATCATTGTGCTCAATACTGTTATTGTCACAACCAGATACATTAATTCTTTTCAAATTTCTACTGCCACAACAATGGCTGCAGCTTTTGAAGTAGAATTAAAATATTTAGACAAATGCGGAATATTGCCTATTTCTAAAAAAATTATTAATGTCATAAAGGTTTTTATTTCAATGTTCATCCATTCACCTTTCTATCTGTTTTGTTAAATTTTTACTTACATTCGTTTGTAACTGACCTAAGCTTTCGAATATAATTTATAAACACCTTCAGCGGTTAAAACGGTCATTGAATTTTTACTGAATTCCTTAATTACAGTTTCTAGCAGTGATTAGACATCTAATAGTTCTTTAAATTGATATATTCTCCTCTGAAATTTTTTGTTACCCCAATTCATTTAACAAATTTTATTTGCAGTATCCCTTATTTGAAGGAATCGTTTGAGAATTGTTATCAATAAATTGCACCGAGTTTTGATATCTAGCATCAACTACAATGTCTTGTCATCTTGTTCATTAACATATCGTTGTGAAATGTTATTTTTGACTAAAAAAGACTTTGTCATTCTTATCATTCTTCTAAAGTTTTAAAACTTCTTGACAATCTTTGGCGAGATCTTCGATTTCGATGTTTCCTTCTAGTTTTCAGACTATGTTAGCATCTTCGAAATTATTTGTATTCGTGTAATTATTAATGTTTTAGACATCTATTATATCTATTATATCTTCTTTAATATCATCATGGTCTGTTAATTCTTCGATTTCTTGACAAAATTTTGATTGTTGTTTTTTATACAGAACATGGTTATTGATAAATGCAAACCGTGATCATTGCAAAGTTGAGATATAATGCCCAAGATCCTTTCATACTTCATAATGGTGGATGCATCATGTGTTGATGATATTATATGTCTTGACATTAATTTTAAATACTTCCAACTTATTTTCAATTTATAGTCATGTTTGTTTTGCTTTACATGTACCTTTTATGTGAACTAACTCCAATACATACACTTCACATTTTTTCATTAAATTTCAACATGGGCATGAAGTGTAATATTGAGGTATCTATTCATAGAGTTATCAGTTCTCTCGTCTACTGTTACTGAAAATTTAACATTTTTTTTTAGTACCTTGATAATACTGTTTGTTTTTTTTATTTCATAAAATTTTAGAATGCATTTCATTACAGTTGTAGGACTTTTAGGCATGTTGAAGCCTTTACTTATAATGTATCTGTTAATTGCTTGTGATCTCACTGTAGAATTAATTGAAAAACCATCCTCTGCTACACATCACGATAAAATTTCCTGCAATGTTTTAGTTTTAATAAATTTTTTTATACTATTGTCATCGGCAATGCTCTTAAATTGTTTATGATATAAAGTTAGTTCCTGGAAAAGTTTAAACTTGTTATAAAATAAGTAGTGGGCTTGAACTAATTGTTCATAGATTTTCATTGTAATAATATATAATATATACAGCTTTCCTTAATATTTTCACAACCGTTTCAATCAATTGACGTATTGACTAACCCTACTGTTTTCGATTTTAGTGTGATACCAGTCTCGTTTAATCAATTATCTTTCTAAATAACCATGCAGTATTAGAAGTCGGAAAGACACATAAACATATTACTTTCAGTAGTATCTATAAAGTATGTTACGTACCATTCTGGTACCAGAAAGTAAAATTCAGAAAAGTTAATTTTAAACATCAAAATGTAGTAATACGAGTTAAACGTAACATTGATCAAAACCAACTTAAAACGTTGCCTTCTTCTCTAGGAGAAATGTAAACAGCGTGTGAGTTTTTTAAAACATCGCTTGCATCTTTGACAAGAAATGTTTTTTCCATGTGTGGTAGCTCATGTAAGTGGGTTGCGTGTGTCAAGGGAGCTGTGTTTTTTGGGAAAGCAAATAGAAAATTGCAATATTGATAAATTGGAAAGCTGGTGTGGTGTGGACAATCTTAACCTTAGAACAGGTGAACTAAAATACAATAAATTTCTAACCCAATTTTCTTAATTTAGAATTCAATAATCAACAATACAATCAATCTCTTATTACTTCAACTATTCCATTTATCCCTTTTTTTATCAGAAAAAATTGCTAAAACCTTAAATAGACAACAAATCAAAACAATATACAAAAATACAAACACTTTGAAAAAACATATTTTCACAAAATTAAAAGACAAACCTAAATCAAAATTTAACTCAAACCTAGTTTATAGAATTAATAGCAATCAATGCAATCTATCTACATAGGACAAACAAAATAATATTTAAAAAAAGAATGTCACAACATCAACAATCTATTAAAGAAAAGCCTTAAAGTCCTACTAAACCAAATACGGCCTTATCAGACCACGCAGTAAATAATTGTCATTCCTTTTATTTAAAAACACCAAAAATTATACACAAAGAAACTCATTTAAAAAAATACTATTACTAGATAGCATTGAAATAAGAAAAAAACACCATATGCAATACGCTATCATACAGATACTGAAAACTTGAATAGTAATTACTATAACTTACTACCATACAACACATAAAGAAAAACAAAAGCACTTTTTTAATTAATTAATCCAACATAAGCTAGTCCACAATAACATCACCAATACAAAAGGCTAATATTAAACTAACCAATCTTAACACGTTATTCTACTATTACAATTACTATAATTTACTCTATCTTAAACCACTTAAGAGTACTTTAATATATACATACAAACTTATGACATGCGCCTATCCAACAAAATTCTTAACCTAACTAATCTTTTACAAACCACGCTATAGATCAGTTCAACTACTACTTTATATCCGTTTAAATCTTTTTAATATTTTCGGATGTAGTTAAATTTACACCTATAATTATGAAGAGTTTTTTATTTAACACTTTTATATAACATTAGTTTTGAAATGTGTTTCAATTCCATACCCATATTTCAAAAATTTAATTTAACAGAACCAGAATGATAAGACAAACAATTCTTTCACTTACTGATTTTTTCAGATTATAGTATAAAAACAGCCTCACTTTTGCAAAAAATCAATTTTTTAGGATATAATTCTACAGTTATACCAATTTGTTATATAATTTTATAAATTACTGAAGAAGCTTAAAATAGCGAAAATGTTTTAATAATTTCAACGTATTTGAATTAACTATATTTTTGGCTGCTCATATATCTTTTACTCAACTTATGAAAAAAATTCCACAGTCGTATCAAATTTTAAATCTTGTAAAATGGAAATATTGATGTCTATGAGTTGTTTATTGAAGCTCTGTGAACTAAATACGAAATTTTGAAAGAAATGGAAAGATCGAATGAAGATTATGACATTTTAATACAATACATATATACACTGTAGTATTTTTTCATCGGACGTCACTGTGGATCAATGTAGTAAGCGTAAGACTACGGATCCCAAGGTCCTGGGTTAGAATCCCGACACGGCCGACTGCTTGAAAAATGGCAGGTGAGCATTTTTCACAATGAATGAGAGGTTAAATGGAGGTCCCGTGTGTGAGTGTTGTCACGCACGTTAAAAATCTCTACCTTGCTTGCAACAGCAAGGATTGGCCAAAATTCAAAATTTTCAGGTAAAAAAAAAACTCGCCTCCTGGCCAATGTAGTACCTTCGGGTGGAGCATTGGAAAATCACATGTAAGGTATGTTCTCACCCAATCTTTTAATTTCTTCTAAAATCTCATCAATTAATAGGGTTTTTGCTAACAAAAGGATTGGAAGATACAGTTGAGTGCACAACTCTACATAAACCCTACCCTATTTTACACCAATATGTAATTTGTGACTATTATTTGCAAAGAAATCAGGAAAATGCACCTTTTAGTGATATAACGGTTTCACTTATTTTCATTTATACATTTTGCATGGTGGTGATTTTACTTTTTAATTCAATGAAGCTTTCTGACAACCAAAGTGGTGCAACAAGCATATGGAAGAATTTGTATACTGATAACAAGTCACAACTTGTATAAGCACATTTATATCAACTAATCACGTATCTTGGATCATAAATGACCTCCTTGGGTATAAATAGGTTCATCTTTTCACAAATGTAGGTAAGTTGCTCTTGAGATACCAGTTGATAAATAATTTACTATGTTGGCTATGTAACGAGTTCAATACAAAAGCAGAAAGTAATTCAAAGTAAATCTTCATTCAATCTGGGAATTTGCCAAGCGAGGTGTAACAAAGGACAACAGCTGATTGCAGTACGGACATGAAACAAGGTCAAAGATCTATTTTATTTTAGTATTTGAATAACATTTATATTTTATTGTAAGGGCCTGTTAATCTATTGAAGAATTTTAAATACTAAGTAATTTCATGAAATGTTTGTAAGGTAGACTTACATTGATTTGGGTTAATCTATTAGAGTACATATACTGAATATTAGTAAAAAGTAATTTTTGAGCACAAACACTACTTCAGCATTTTGATGAAAGTTTTCAAATAAGACCATTTCAGCCATGTGTAAAGAAAACCAGTTATTTCTTTGCTACAAATCGATAAAACTTGCTCTATAAAATCGCGAGGTTACTAAACTTTGTAGTAATTTATTCAATGCATATCGCATATCATTCTTTTGTACATATTAGGCGCTCATCAGAACTTTGATTGTTGCGTATTTAGCTTTTTACTTATAAAACAACTTACAATTTTTGCAGACGATTTAAGTTTCAGATTTATCGACTGAGAGCTAACAACAACAGCATTATAAAAATTTTACTTTACAGTTATTGTTTACTCCTTATGTGACGGCACACACACGCACGCACACGCACCCCCGCGCGTGCGCACGCACCCGCGCCTACACACGCGTACGCATGCACACTTGCACGCACATCGACGCACACACACATCCATGGTGAATGGTTTCGTGCAATAATGAATTGGGTGAAAGTACACCTAATTTGCAACAAAAATTGTTAATATGGCTCATGATTTTGTTTAGTTTTCTTTCTTAATAACTCGACTTCTTGCAGTAAAAGTTAAATTTCTCGGCCCCTACTGCAAATAACAAGATAAAAATCCCATTTTCATAAACTACATTAAACTTTCTATAAAAAACGATCTTGTTTGTTTTTTAATTTTAAAAGAAACATTCATTCTAAAGGATTTAAAGGGAAAAAAATTACAAAGGAAAATATTTCATAAATATTATATACAGGGTGAGTTTTTAGTGTGGTAACAGTCGATAACTCCGTTATTATAAAAGCTACGTACACCAAATTTGGAGGCATATTAGGCATGCCTAAAGTGCACATTTTAAAAATATTTGGAAGCATACAGGGTGTTTCATAATTCCAGGGCATATTAAACTTATATTTTTTTAAATGGAGCACCCTATATATTATTACATTTTTGGAAAGCCCATAAAAAGAGCTTTAATTTGATATAAAATTGTATCTGTCTATTGTTTTTAGTTTTTGAGATATTCAACTGTTTTTAGAAAAAATGACCCTGATTAGATACATTGCCACTGCACTAATACACAACTTATGTTAATTTTCAAGATGCAGAAAATTTTACTATATACCATAGTATATTTGTAAATATCACTTTTGAAATTTCTTCATAGTATACAGGGTGTGTCAGGTTTCGCAAAATGCAATTTTTAAATGGTACCCTACCAATTTTATTGCTACAGTGGATAGTTCATTAAGTGTCCTTTCATTTTTGTTAAGCATTCCCTATATTAAATCCATTAATTTCTGAAAT
This sequence comes from Platerodrilus igneus, assembly GCA_036346225.1. NCBI lineage: Eukaryota > Metazoa > Arthropoda > Insecta > Coleoptera > Lycidae > Platerodrilus > Platerodrilus igneus. The sequence goes on from JARFIW010000301.1 coordinate 6,410,501, forward strand.
ATTTTTGATTTTCTTCAAATTTTAGGAATGTTTTTAATTTACGTAACTAAAAATAACTTACTATTGGAGAATATTATAAAACAATCAATACATTTTGATTAATAATTAACTACACTTATCCAATAACAATTTTCACAAAAGATATTTCAACCTACAATAATACGCTATCAACAGAATTCTGCCAGATCAGCAATATGCATTTTATAGCAAATGTTCAAGCGGGAAATCAGGCAGGCTTTGAAAAAAATAACAATTACAATTAAAATGACATTTAGGTTTATTAATTGTAGTGTGGAGTAAAATACAACTTATAAAAGTAAATTCTATTGAAACATGAACGACTTAAATGCGAAGAAGAATTATGGAGTTAATTAACATATTAATGGAAACATAAATGAAAGAATTGAAATTTGAGTTTCCTGTGCAGTTATTATGGTACAAAATGGAGATAGAAATTTGATTAACGACTTGGCTTGAAGAGTTTATTTTGAAAACGCAAGTATATCTTTGTTTAAATCTTTTAAAGAACATTAACTCAAGTACGTTAAATTACATAAAGGTTTGGCATATACATATTTTTCTGTAAATAGATGTTGTAAGTCCATTATAAAGATTATAAAGGAGTATCTGAACAGCTACTTTTTTTCTTTTTGTAGCTAAGTGAGATTATTACAATTATCCATCCTATTTTCAATAATTTGTACATAGTGTGATTTACATAGGAAAGGTCTGGGAAAGACTATAAGCTCTCCACATTAATTTATAGTAATTATGTAACGTTTGTTTTTGACTTAAGGCATACTCTTCATTTATAGTTTTAATGCTTGTGTGTAAGTAATATTTTTTGGATAATGTGTGTTGAAGAAAGATGTTTGCGAATGTTTATAAATACATAATGTTGTTATAATTGTGATGTTGAAATTTCGTTGTCGATAGCAAGATAATACTGGCATCTTCAGGCAATAATTCACATCAGATCAATTTTGTATTCATTGCACCTTTTGTTGAAGTCCGCATAGGAGCACATTTTCTATAGCTACAAAATTCACAGCAATTTACACACACACACACACACACACATATATATATATATATATATATATATATATATTGCTACAATATCGCCCTTCGCCAGATGTACAGCGATCAATTGCCTGCTGACCGCCGCCTCTCTGTGCCTTTAAAATAATTTAAAGTTAATAAATCAAATTTATGCCTCGACTAGCTCAGTGATACCCGCACAGAGTGAACGACGACATGATAACAGAGAATTTTTATTCCTCTCCAACACTCAATACCTCCGAATAAGACAAACAAAACTCACCAAAAATTATATAATAAACTATACAAAATTACAATTTACAAAACTACGCCCTTTTTAATATCATTTACATTTTATAGAACTTATAAATCAAAATTACAATTGTATCTTACCACGAATAGTTTCGTTGAATGTTCAAAGAAATGTCCCCTTTCTTAAACGTAACTCTATGTACCAACCAAATTTTTGTTGACCTTTTACACAAAATTACTTTAATCACATGCAATTTTCAAGCTCACTTCTGAATACACAAATTATGCAAGATTATAAATGTAACATAGTATAAATTGTATAGATAATTCTGACCTTATATTTCTCCTGTTTGTTTTTGCTGGAGCTTCCTGGCCCAAATCGGTCGTTTGTTCAGTAGCTTAGAGTCGTTAACCAGCACTTAGCGTGTTCACCCAGTAATTTGAAATATTTAGCAGCAACTTGGAGTCGTTTGTCCAATGATTTGAAGAATTAACCCAAGAATTTAGAGTATTTTAACCATTGGAGTATTTAACCATTCAAGTAGTGTATGAAAGTCGTAATTTGGATTAACCAGTGACTTAAAGTATTACTTAGAGTCGTTTACCCGCAACTTGGGGTATTACTTGGAGCATTCCTGAGTGTTCCTTAGAGAGTTCCGTAGCACCATAAATTAATAAATTGCAAAAATTTTCATTTATATTAACTATTGCTAGACTTACGTCTACATGCACGGCAAAATTCTATACAAATTTATTTCAACGCGCACTTTACTGTTTCTATCACTTGAAATTATAAATTTCAACTTACACTAAATTTTATTCACGTAATAATTTGCTTTCAACCATCACAGTCGGCGTGTGGATTAAAAAATGATGCTCCTTTATCTGTTTTGTTAGTTTTATAGAATATAATTCCTTCCTGAATCTTCCACGCGTTTTTATTGCAAGACCGAACGCTATCAGTTGTTCCTCCGTGGGTGGCGGCTCCGTGGCGTAGTGGTATGTGTGTGACTACTACGCCCAAGGTCCCGGGTTCGAATCCCGACACGGTCCGCTTGAAAAATGTTAGGCGAGCATTTTTCACAAAAATACACCCTCGTTCGGATGAGAGGTAAAATGGAGGTCCCGTGTGTGAGTGTTGTCACGCACGTTAAAGATCCCTACCTTGCTTGGAACAGCAAGGGTTCGGCAAAATTCAAAATTCTCCAGGTAAAAAAAACTCGCTTCCTGGCCAATGTAGTACCTTCGGGTGGAGCATTGGAAAATCACATGTAATGTTCCTCCGTGGAAAGGCGTTTCAATTACTTATCTGCAAGGTGTAGGATTTTAGCGGATCTAATATGTACGTTGTGAATTGCACGTAGACCGCAATTTTCTAGATGGACTTTATTCACAAATGGTATTTCATGTACGTTGAAAATCGCACGTACTCCTTCGCTTCAATATCCATACTTTATTTATATATGCTTGTGTTATTCAGTATGGCATTTTATTTACGTTCTAAACTGCACGTATTTCTGAAATTTCAATTATTTATTTTAATGAATGCGGTGAAGTTATACAGAATGAGCTTTCTTCCATTGATTGTAGCTTGTTATTGATTTTATACAGGGTGATTCGTATTTGCTTTTGCATAATGAGTGAATAATGTACATTTTATGATTTAAATGTTTGGTTTTCGTAGTTTTTATGATATTTAGATGAGGTATCCCTTGCGACCTTATATGACCTTAAATAAAGTTATTAATATATAGATCATTCAAATATGGTACTGCACCATTATCAAACTTACAAAATATTAACGTCATGTTTTATGCATTCTGCCACGAGTTGTACAAATTTAAAAGTTATTTTTCGGCATTGCTCCCACTAGTTACAGCCAACTTTAGCAGTGAATCGAAACGTGTTTTTATCTGTTGAACTATGGTTAAATAAATTAAAAATATGATCGTGTTCAATTTTATAGGGAAATGTTACTTTTTCTGTTTAAATTTTTGTGTTTAAATTACCATTCGCGACTCCTTGCGTTTTCTATCGCAACTCATCCAGAGAACTAATATCTTCTTTGTAAACCATTTTCTTCATTTGTGGCAATATTGAGAAGTATATAGTTTAAAATTGAACTGCTCGGTGACCCAATAAATTCACGTCCAAGGTCAATTCACTGATTCAGTTAAGTATTGGCGCACTGACAGAAAAACATAGTGAAGCAACGTCCTACATAAACCACATGTCGAGTGGCATAACATTTACAAACTCGTTTAAATTATGTTAAAAAAAGTCCAATTCGGATAGGCGACAGTTCAAAATGAACAATGAAATAAAAAATCCCACAATTCATTGTTTTTCAATTAAAAACTCTTCGTTTAGCAAACGTGGCCTCGTCGGTGAAAGGATGTAAATTTTATTTTAAAAATTTTGAATTCCATTTTATTCACCTTGTAAAAATTGGGATAAATTGTGGCATACTGGCAAAAATTGAGGTAATAAATCCTAAACATGAGTGTAGATATGTTTTTTTTCCAAATTCTGCAGATAGATCGTTCGTTTATTTCTGTTGCCGGCCGTACTTTATCGACGAGTGCTTCAATCAGTATTTTCCAAACCACGAATTAAACCGTTTCTTCATCGACTGTGATGGTTTTTAGCACCACTGCGACATTTAGGATGAAAAGATCCTGTCTCACCTACGCAACAGTCGTAAAAAATGTTAATGCGGTGCCGCTTGGTCTACCTGGGACCGGAGTGACGACATTAGAATGCAAACAAAGGGTTTGAACACAAAAGATAATTGATAACATGATATTGTTACATTAAATCCCTGGAACGATCTATTTCTGCATGAATATTAAATTCAAACTACATTTATTTAAAACGCCCTAAAATTTCTAACTTAAACGACCTCACGCTTTTGATGTTATTGCAAATCATACAAATTATTAATCAACCAGCTCGACTTCCTTTCAATGAATGAATACTTATTTAAACATTCTGTAAAATTTCCTCATCCTTTGAATACGTAGAATCTATTCTATAATAATCTCCTTTGCTTTGCAAAGATTAAAAAAAGAAGCCCGCGTAGTAAATTCCCTGAAATAAGTTAAACACCTGCATCAAATACTTTTATGGTTTTCTTTAGAAGATTAAAAACCTAGCGATTACACATTCTTCGAAATATGTTTCAACCACCTGCATGAACACTTTTAATGGGTTTGTTATGTATACAAAGAAATTCTGTCAAGCAGTATTCTGTTATCTTGCAGATGTGCACGTTTTGCGAGCAATAAAACTGTCCCCCTTGTTAGCAATTCTTAGAAACCGTTAAGTTATCTCTTTGTTTGCAAGCCATGTCCTACGAATGCCTTGCACCTGTTTTATATTTAAAGACTTGTAGGTGCTGTTCGTAGAAATACTTGACTTTTATAATAGTAATTGTTTTCGGAAACGGAAACACGTTTTTTCTTTCCTTCTAAATACAGCCTGAGCTTTGAAAGCTAGCGGATTCCATACAACGTCCTTTTATCGTAAAGTAACGGCGTAGAGATGCTTTGTTTTACTTAATGTTACAGTCTAGTTAAATTATTTGATCTAGTATCCAGTCCGTCGGCAAGTGCATACGCAATTTCAAATCCGTAATGGTGCCAGAGGCAGACAGCAACTCTTCCTAAGGTACACTTACTCTGTTTTGTTTTTTCTTTGATGCTGTTATAAAATATAGACACTTCTTTCTTGGTTGATAACCATGTAAATGCTGTAGTTTTCGTACTCATGGTTATGACACACTGAATTACAAACTGCGTACTAAAAGTTGACTTTCACAGTGCACAAGTGATTCCGTAATTATTTTACAAGTCATTTACATAATGCTAACGTCAACAACTTGTTTACTATAAGCTAGAGTAAGTTGACACTTGGTTTATTTTAGTTAGGGTTACGTTATTTCTTTCACAAAGTGCACTTCACAGAGCAGATAAAAATACTGTACCCATTATGTCTAATTTTCTTCTTGTATATATTTAGGGCTGGAAACATTGTGTAAGTATCCTTTTATGTTTTATTTAGATTATAAGATTTTACAATCGATATTTGGTTAAATGTATATTTTTATATTGTGTTATATGCGAGTAGATGATTTTTACCTATGGTTGTAACAGGGTGATTACGTAAATGTTTGATTTAGCGGTTTGTAAATATTCTTTTGAATACTATGTTCTTTTCTGTGTGCCCCACTACACTCTACGACGTTTGAACTAGCACAGAATCCAATCCTTCTCGATTCCTCTTCTGCCCTTCTGTTTTGTTGCGGTATTCGGCGTTGGCGATTTTCCTTTACTTACGTTACTAATTTTTGTCTTGTCTGCACGGAATATCGTAACAACTTCTTCAAATAAAGATGATTGACAGGTTCTGCGGTGCGAGATCACATAACTGACAGCTACAAGGCTGTTACATTTAAGGGTTGTTTTTACAATGAGAAATATCGAGAATGTCATTTGCATAATCTGGGTTGCTTTAGAATAGTTTAGAGCAATTGGAAACGTATATAAATTACCATCACTGAGATTGGAAATCAGTTCTGAAGTGCAGTTCTAAAGGAAGTTAAGTTCTGATTAAGCTTTTATTACAATATGTTATACTGTATGTTATATATGTTATATAGGTTAAAGCAAATTTGTCATATAAATTTCTGTGTATTGTTGACATAAATTAGTGTTGATATATATTATTGTGGTGATGATATAAATTAATATAAATTATTCATACTTCTTCGATAGTAATTTAGAAGATAGTATCGTAGTGTTAGCGGATACTACTTGTACTGTTAGCGATTAGTTCAGAAAGTAAATAAAGCGTTGTGAGATCTTCAGAAATTTTATTGTAACTACCAGTTGTTGAGCAAGCTTGTATAATCTGTTGGAAAATAAAGAACTGTTGTTGTTGCAAATAGGGTTTTTGTTACATTAACGTTTGTGAATGGGTTGCCTGAGATTGGAGAAATAATTGTAAATGTTTTCCGGCCGCTGCTAGTCTATTAAAATTTGATTGAGCAAAATAATAAATCATATCACTCATCTCACTATGCGAAAAATTATTATACGGTAATCTTATTTATCTAGTAGTTAATATTTTGCTATAAATAATTACTAAATCAGGAAAAAAGTTTCCCATTGGATACTATTAATACACTCCAACTCGTCACCCCAATACTTATTGACACTTCAGTGCTGGCATAGATCTACTTGGTAATTCAGAGAATAAAAATTTTAAAAACAAAATACATTACAACCACTAAAGACTAATATTACACAAATCAACAGAACTACATAAATTAAACAAAAGTAGCTGTTCTCTATAAATTGAACACTATCATATTTTTAATTTACTTTAACTATAGTTCAATACAAATTTTAATTCACTTTAGAACTGGTTGTGACTAGTGTGGCATATGAGTAAGACTGATGTCAGCTTCAAATTCGCAATTCTCCTGCGAAGATACATGAACATAGAAACTTTCGTATTGATTCTATTAAAATTTTCAAAAGTATTTAGAAATTTTAAAATATAATTTCAACTTTAAACAACCTGTACCTCTTGAACCAGAGAGATTGGCTTAATCATCCTATTCTAACGACACTTCTATTTGCCGTTCCTTATTTTCAAACGGATTATACAAGTCTTTTCAGCAACTCGTAGTTACAATAGAATTTGCTAAAAGTTCTCCCAACAATTTATTTCCGTATTATCTCTAATAGTATAAGTATTATCTTCTAGAACTACGATGTTATCTTTTAAATTACGACCGAAGCACTACAATTAACTGCCCAAGCACTAATTATCGATTTATATTATCACTACAATAATTTATATCAACACTAATTTACATCACAATACACAGAAATTTATATAATCTTTTTCAAAACTTTAAACAAGGGCATAACGCAATCAAAGTTTAATCAGAATTGCACTGAACTAACACTAACGCTCATTATGAAAATTTATATTTCATCCAATCGATCCAGAACATACCAAAATATGCAAATAATATTCTCGAGATTTCCTATTGTAATCTTTTAAATGCAAAGTCTTATACCTGTCAATCAAGAAATCTCGCACCGCAGAGCCTATCAATCATCTTTTGTGCACAAATCCTTCGTTTACGTTATAATGTAATAAATTATTCTGGTCGGAAGCAGACTAATAACCGCTACACTATTTTAGTATCTCGTTTACAAATTTCCCCTTATTAATAAAGCACCTTGTATATCAAATTGAAAAAGATGTAATTACAATTCATTTGTTCTACTTTAATACTTTTGCCAATTTACGGAAATATCCAGATGGAAGTTATTAGAAACAATATAATAAAAATCAAAATAATCACTAATTTTACAATATTCAAACTGAAATAGTAGTATGACCGAAGTTGACTTCCAATTATATTTCACATCCTAAACTTTAGTCTTATTAAATAAATATAAATCATGTTACAGCATTTTGTTTATGCATGGAATGTGTACATTTATTACAAAAGCATGATGTTTGGGTTTATTTTCATACATTAAAATAGTCAACATTGTTTGTCTTACCTCAGGTCTTGCGATGATCGAAGCCGGCCGATCAAACAACTTATTAACTCGTATAAAGTCTTACAAGTGTGATAGTTGAAATGTAACGAATTTCTTTTCACTGTTGTTTATTCGGCCCAATAAACGTTTAATTATTCAAATTTATTTACACAAAATCCTCAATGTACTCAGATGTCACCACAGAGATCGCTGACGATAATTACTACAATGTTTACTACGACAAGATTTTTTAACACCATGATTACATTATATTTATAACTAATCCAACTGCGCACGTTAATGTACCCTTAATTTATGATTATACAAGCACTAACGGTTATGTTATAATTTCTATAGGAATTAAGTGTATTTATTTTGACAGCTGATACAATAATTTATTTCACAATACCTACGAATTCAAACCCAAAACTGGCTTGACTGTCAGGTCGTAGGGTTTATATATCGAATTGCAAAGCATTCACATTATACCGGAAATTACGAGACTTCTTGATTCTTCGCATTATATATGACCCCTTTAGGTGTCAATCAATCCATTGTTAGTTTAATGACTTTATCTCCTTTAACTCTAAATTGTTCATAGTCATTGTTACAATAATATAGTTCAGACAGGCAGATCCTCCATAAAAATTGTAGAACATAAAATTAAGTACACAAGTGCAACATCATTTTTCAAATACACTAGACATTTAAGAACAAAAAATTTATAATTAGTGGTTTTGTTCAAAATTAGCATCCAAGGAAGTTACATTGCCGCAAACATTTCTCAATTTAAATAAATCTTAGGAAAAATTGCAACTAACCTAATTAATTCTCTAGTTATCATATTTGTAAATTGCATCCCACCTATAAACATTTTTATGTATAAAGGGAAATATTCTGCTAGATGGCCGTGAGATTTAATAGGCACCCAATGTAATTGTTGGATCTTAAACAAATCAATATGTAAGACCCATCAATATATAAAAAAAGAAATAAGGACAAAAATTCCCAGACAAATGGAAAGTTATGGGACATCAACTGGTTAACGAGGTAAAAGAAGTTAAGATTAGCATAAACACTTGTTAAATGATCAATATCAGACTATGCTTTAAAATATTTATTTTAACACACAATACATAAGTAATTTATTCAATAATGTTAAGATTGTGAATATTTAAGTAAGGTGTTCGCTGCAATAGCCATTCCTCTCAAAATCTTCATAAAATCTAGGGACTAGTAATAAAAATAAATACAACCCTTTTATTCAATAAATTACAATTTATTTTTTGGAATTTTCTTAATAATGGATCTTTCAATAAGAGGCGCCATACTAAATTTCTCGTCAGTTTTCAAGTACCCACTTACAACCATTGTTTCGAAGACATTTTACAAGTAATAACTTTGTGTTTTTCAGATATGGATATACACTCGCACAACGCTTTCAAATGGTGAAAGTTGTTTACTACAAAAAATGGAAAGAATTTCACGGAGACGGTTCGAGAAGTTCTTACTGATTTTGGTCATTATCAAATACCTTCTCGCACAGCTATACTAGATTTAATCAATAAATTCAAAGAAATCGGACAAGTTAGCGATGTGAAGACTGCAACTCAAGCTCCTTCGGTCGGGTTAGCTGAAAATATCGCCGCTGTAGCTGAGAGTGTGGAGCTAAAAAGCGAGGCTTGTCTATTTCGAGACGATCGCAAGAAATGTCACAAATCAGCTTGCACCAAGATTTGAATAAAGATCTTGGCCTACATACTTATAAATTGTAGTTAATACAAGAATTGAAGTCAGGAGATCACGCAGAGCCGTACATTCTGGAAATCCATGAACAAGATCGTGATGTTTTAAACAAAATTATTCTGAGTGATGAGGCTTATTTTCATCTATTTGGGTACGTAAACAAACAAAACTATAGTATCTAGAGCTCCGAAAGCCCACACGCAATAGTCGAACAACCTCTCCAACCACAACGAGTAACAGTGTGGTGCGGTTTTTGGGCTGGCAGTGTAATTGGGCCATACTTGTTTTAAAATGCTGCAGATTCAACAGTTACAGTGAATGAATTGCATTACTGAATTACGCTGACTAACTTTTTTGACATAAAATTGATGATATGGATGCGGACGGCGTTTATTTGCTGCAGGATAGCGCCACCTGCTGCACAGCTCGTGAAACAATAGCTCCTATTGTGTGAAAATTTATCTCGCCAAAACTTCTGGAAATGAAGATTTTAAATAGCTGCTAAAATCGTGCGAGTGCGATAACCAAAGGTGAACCGGTTAAATTAGAAACTAAATTAATCATAATGTATCAAACTGTTACATTCATTTTCCTACTTTAAAATATTTCCGTCTCTTTTTAAATAATTAAATATCACGATACCACTATTTGTTGCGGGTAAAATATGCGTTATGCAATTAATTTTAATTTGCCCTGAAAGGGCTGGGACCCGTAACAATATAAGAAAGTGCGTCGGTTAACTGAAGTGGTGCGGGAGTGGGTGCCCAGAAATAAATGAGAAGAGAAAATAAAAAAATTAAAAAAATAAATAATAAGGCTTAATTGCAAAAATCTGCATTGGGTTAACACTTACCCTGAAAGGTTTTTCCTACTTTAAAATCGAAGGGCGCCAAACCGCCGGTCACGTCAATTTCTTCTGATGTTATTTCTATCCGGAAGACGGTCTTTCCGCTTGCTTCCTCCAAATAAGGTTCTATTACTGGAGGGATATCTTTACAATTATTTGACTTCACCTATTTCCTAAATAAATTGAAATAAAAATTCACCTTAACTTAAACTCTATTAACACTAAATTATTTCAAGACACATACAAATATACTTTCCTAACCTCAAATCCGACCTGGTGTTGCTAAAATAAAAATATCCTAAAAGAATATCTTAAAAAACTTAACTCTAAGCCATTGACAAAACCATTTCATATTTAATTATAAGATATTCATAAATTCCAAATTACTGGCAATGCCGTTCAAGAAAAAAACACGGATAGACAGTTAGATCCCAACTTTTGGTGCATCTTTTCATTATTCATTCCAAAATCACTCAATTTAATACTTTTACTACTCTAAATTTTATTAATAAATCTGACATTTCAAATCACTAGTCCAACTAACTGATTATTTTCACTTAATTAATGTCTTATTACTAAAATACATGCAATTGACCTTTAAAAATTCATAATATTGTTTTTAATACGTTGCGAAAGACCCATAATAGTACTTACTTTTTTCAAAGATTTCCAACAACCTTCAGTATTCTTCCACACACATACACACACGTCCGCACACACTCACCCACACGCACGTACGCATGCACGCACACACACATTCCCGTTATACTTCATAGGTCATTGTTGGTTTTCCTGTTATTGCAAAATCTTACTGTTGAGTTTATGACAAATGTTACCATGTAATTTACTTAGTATTATATTTTATTGCTTTGTCTGAAGCCATATAAATGCATACATTGTAATTTATTGTATGAAATTATTAAGTCACCTCTGTAACCTTATACTTAAATTTTCATTGCACAGCGTCTAGTTTGTTACATTGTATCAAAATATATCTGTGGTTTCCATTTGTATTTGTAACTATGTATTAATTTAATTTATTCAACTAACAATTCTAAAGCTTATTGAAAAAATGGAACTATTTCACTACCAACGTATACAGTTATATCTTGTTTACACTTTCGTGGTTTAAAATAATTTTCACTTCTTGATTTAAGTTCCAATGTGTATTTAACAAAAATAAAACGATTATATTTGTGATTTTAAGTTTAGGATTTGAAAAAATACGGATTTGAATGCATATCTTGCTTTTAAATACTATTATACATCATCATCGTTAGGTCTTCAGTCCTGGAACTGGTTAGACGCGTACTCTCGTTATTTCCTATTCTGTGTTAACCTTGACATTTCCCTACAATTTACACAGTCTGCATCTTTCATTATCTGCGTGCAATAGTCTGATCTAGGTCTACCTCAACCTCTTTTTTTTTCTATCTCTGCTTGTAATATATCTCGCACTATTTCCCAAAAATGCCTTAGAACGTACCTGCCTTTCTATTTCTGCTATTTTTTTTTTATTTTCCACAAATACCTTTATTCCCCTACTATTTCTACAACCTCTTTGTTATTAACTTTGTCTATCCATGCTATCATCCTCATACATCTGAAGCACAACATTTCAAAGGCTTCTACCGTTTTTCTGTCTGCTTCTCCTACAGCCCCAATTTCATAGACGTACTGTGTTGTGCTCCACACATATGCTTTCAACAATTTTCTCTTTGTTTCTATGTTTGTTGTCTTTGAACATAGCCGTTGCTCTTTGTTGTTAGATGTGAAGGGGAGGTGTCGCCGTGGATCAATGTAGTAAGCTTAAGACTACGGATCCCAAGGTCCCGGGTTCAAATCCCGACACGGCCGACTGCTTGAAAAATGGCAGGTGAGCATTTTTCACAAATATTACGCCCTCGTTCGGATGAGAGGTTAAATGGAGGTCCCGTGTGTGAGTGTTGTCACGCACGTTAAAGATCCCTACCTTGCCTAGAACGGCAAGGGTTCGGCAAAATTCTAAATTTCCAGGCAACAAAAACTCGCCTCCTGGCCAATGTAGTACCTTCGGATGGAGCATTGGAAATGTAAATGAACGGTATGTGTAGGGGGCGGTTTCGTGGCGTAGTTAATATGCATGTGACTACTATGTCCAAGGACCCGGGTTCGAATCCCGACACGGTCCGCTTGAAAAATGTTAGGCGAGCATTTTTCACAAAAATACACCCTCGTTCGGATGACATGTGAAATGTAGGTTAAGTAAGTTATGGCGTTATGTGGTTTAAGAGCTTGAATTTTCATATTAAGACCTCATATTTGGGGTCATATGCGTTTAATTGCTTAAATTATCGGTCTTTAGGTTATGGGGGAATCCTGATTTGGAGCTGAATAGTCTTCGGATTCCGATCCAACGACCTGAAAACATATAATAAATATGGTCAGATGCCCAAAACATAGAAAAAATTTTTGTGTGCCTGTGTTATAAATCTGAAGTCAGACTTTTAAAATTTAAAATATCAGATCAAATATGGTAGTTTTTTTTTTAAACTATTAAACTTTTTTTTTATGCATAATGTTATTTTAATATATAAGAATTGTGAAAACAATTAATCTGAAAAGAAACGAACAAAAATATGTCAGTTTGTAATATAAATTTTATTTTAATAAAAACATAGTCACGCGTTGGCGGCGTTAGTGTTATACAAAATTATTTTAATAAAAAAAATAATGGCCCAACGTTGACGGCGTTACTGAAACAGAAAATTTTTCTTTATTATTTTTATCTAGTTCAAACGTTGCAGCACCTGTATAGTCAGCTAGCTCGAGTTACGGACTGTGCAGTAAACCTGAGAATGGGGGTGGTTGTTTTCTTAGATTTGTAAAAGCGATACAAAAACTAAAAGAGGTAATTACAAACATTGGGGGGGACGCCACCACATCTAACTGTAACAATAAATACACCTTAAGGCAAAATGCGGAAACACTGAAGTATGCCTGGGTAGTGTTGCCTAATAATAACTGATCAACCTTCATTTCTGAACATCAGCTAAAACCACTAACGAGAGCTGTAATGAATGTTAGATTATTAAATGATATACGAGACACTATTTGTACCTTACAATGTCATATAACAAATAAACTGAGGTATAAATGTATCAAAAGGTTTCAAATATTAATGTGGAGTGTTTTCTCCTATTTCACAATACTTCCTTCAACATTCTGGTTACAATATTTTAATTATATATAGGTAAAGATAAATTAAGCATGCTATAAATTTTGATATGATATCTTAGTCCTACGAATACGAGCATCAAAAACACTTAGTACCTATGCATAAAGTTCAAATTATCTACATATCACATCACATAATATGCAGGTGACTATAAAATGTATTTAGATTTTAACCTTTGATGTGCAAAAAAAAAAAAACGACAACTCACTTACATGTTATTAAAGCTTCAAATTACTTTAATAGATTATATTTTTTCAAGCACGAACTAACTTTCTTGATTTCAAATTACTCAACAATAACGAATGTGTTTTATTACAGGTTATGTAATAATTCTTTTAAAAAGTCGACCACCATATTTGAACCGCCATTTTGAATTTTAAAAATCTGACTTTAGATTCGTTATTAACGACCCCAAAAACCCCTAGATACCAAGTTTGAAGCAAATCCGTCAATATTAAAAAAAACCGTGCGCTTGCCACAAAATCTGCCATGTTTTTTGGGCTTACGGCTTGTGTCAAAAACCTGATGAGATACGGTAAAATGGACTTCGGATTATGTTTCAGCGACCCAAAAAACATATAATAAACATGGTCAGACTTCCCAGATCAGAAAGAAATTTTTTGGGTGGCTTTGTAATTGTAGAAGCTGTCAAACCCCCAGAAAAGAAAAAAATTCCTTTGTGTAGCTGGGTTACGATTGTTACGTTTATTTTCGGGATAAATTAAATACCCCCTTTTCCCTTGTTAATTCATAAGCCCGCTTTACAATAATTTTGTTAAATAGATTCCATTGCTATTCTTAAATCCTTCATCAACATCCTATCTATTTTACCTGTTCATCATATGCCCGCTTTACAATAATTTTTAACTCAAATCTAGTTGCTTTGAAACGTAAAGTTTATGCGATAATTAAATAGTCAGCACCTTGTTTTAGTTATCCGTTAACTGGTTATACAGTACGACCGCGTATAATTGATTCTTTTGTGATTTCCATCTAAAGACTCGTCGAACTAAGATCGCGTACAATCCGATAAAACCGTGTTTTCCAGTTTCTAATCGTTTGGTAACACCAATATTACTTTTTGAACTCTCGTTACTTAGTTAAACCAATTAATATTCACTTGCTTTTCCTTTACGACGAAAACAGTCGTTATATATTTGCTGTTTCCGTTTTCTTCGTGGGAATTTCGCGCACACAATACAGCGTGGTAGTAATGGTAGTAATAAAGATTTTACAAATCTATACTTTTCGACGGCAATAAATTAATTTCACCTATAACCATTCTAGCTTCTTCCGGTGGATAGGCCTACCTGTTACCTTGGACCTAATTGATGAGGCGATGGCCGCCCCTTTTTATATAGCACCAATTGCGTGGTCCTAGGTCCTGTTGCCCCGCTGCGGCCCTAAGGAGGGTGTGATAGGTCCAACATATTCGACACGTGGGTGAGTGTTTATCCACTATTTTTTTTATGAGTTCCATGAACTGGTTGAGCCAGTATATTTCCGTTTTGTTGGATGATTACACCTTGTGGTTCTAAAATGATTATCATTTGTACGGAGGGGTTTGCACGTATTATTGATATTGTAACGATTGTATATACTTAATTTTATATTTAAGATAACGATTTAGAGCTGCGGTTTTTAGAGTTGTGATTTGTTTTTCTTCTTTGTTAATTAATATGGGGGTAGGTACCTAAAACGGTAGCTCGTTATGTTAAGAATTGTTTTTTTTCTTGGTTCTTCCTGACATGCATATTGTGGTTACTACTAATTTTTGTTTTCATTTGTTTTTGGTACTACTGTACTGATATAACATGTTTATTTTGTTTAATTATAATTTTTTTTATGTTGCGTGTGGTTTTAATGAACAAGTGCGTGTATTTTTATTTCAGGCCTACTTTAATTTTTTATGTATGATACCCCGCCCACTCACCGAATGAGCTCCGTCAATTTCTTTATTTTCTTTCTTCTTCCTTTTTTTTTTGTTAGGCTACGTCAATGCTCGTAGCACGATTCTGAAGACAGACTTTCAAAATTCAAAATGCTAGATCAAATATGGCAGTTGAATTTTTTAATTTTGAAAATCTAACTTCAGATTGGTAATCAGCGACCCTAAAAAATCCTTAAATACAAAGTATCATAAAAACTTAACAATTTTTTTAAAAATCAATTGTCATATTTGATCCTCCATTTTGAATTTTAAAAATTTGACTTAAGATTCGGTATCAGCGTCCCCAAAAACCCCTAGGTACCAAGGTTGAAGCAAATTCGTCAAAATTCAAAAAAGTATGTTTGCCACATAAATTCGCCATTTTTTTGAGCATATGTCCAAAACATGATGTAATGAGACTGAAAGGACTTCGGATTGGATTTCAGCGAGTGCAAAAACATATAATAAACATGGTCAGACTCTCAGATCAGAAAGAAAAATTTTTTTGTGTGGTTGTAGTAAGTGTAGGCATTTGGTGTATGGTAACAAAATATGTTATTGTATAGTAGCTGCAGAAGTCGGCTTCGCCGACAATTTTTTTTGTGTTTTGTTCTTTTGTTACGTTGTGCAGCGTAGCCTAACAAAAAAAAAACAACAAAAGAAAATGGCCGGACTCAATCAGAGAGTGGGCGGGGTATTATACATACAAAAGAAAAAAATAGAAGAGTCTGAAATAGAAATAAGAAATTAACAGTGCTTATTAATAAGTATAATTATTCTAATTGACATTTTGGATAGACGTAACATTGCAGTATGACCACAGACACAAAAAGAAATCAAATCAAGACTAAATACATGTTTGAATAATTTTACAGATGTCCTATACAAAATAGTGAATAAACACTCACCAGGTGTGTCCACGGTGTAGGTGCTTGATCGCATCCTCTCTAAGGGCAGGGCAGAGCAGATGCACTGGAGATTCCGTAAACCGTGTATTCCCTCCCCAAAAGAAACGAACAAACGCCTCATCAAACAAGGCCAAAGCAACAGACGGTTCTATCCCCGGAAGGAGCTATAATAAGTACAGGTAAGAATTAATTTATTGACACCGAAAAGTTTTTTTTTTTTAAACAAAATACTCACCACACAGCGTGTGCTCGAATTTTTTTCACAGAACGAAATCGACAATTGCTCTTGTCGTATGCAGAAAAAATAAAAATTAACTTGTTTGATAGCACCAATTTACATTCCTCCCGGTGTTATCAAATATACGAAGGTGATAAGCACTTCGAAACAAGCTTTATCGGTGAAGTAAGATTCATTATTTCAACGAGTCTTTAGATGGAAGTAATCTAGAATCAATTATACGCGGTCCTACTGTATAACCAGTTATCGGATACCTAAAACAAGGTACTTACTATTTAATTATAGCAGAAACTTTACGTTTCAAAGCAGCTAGATTTGAGTTAAAAATTATTGTAAAGCGGGCTTATGATGAACAGGTAAAATAAATAGGAGGTTAATGAAGGATTTAAGAATAGCAACGAAATCGATTTAACAAAATTATTGTAAAGCGGGTTTATGAATTAACAAGAGAAAAGAAATATTTAATTGATCCCGAAAATAAACGTAGCAGTTTGTTCTAATTCCTTTTGTACCATATTCCTTGGTGTGCGCGGATGAGAATTGACACACCAAATTTTTGAAAATGACTCCTTAGCAGCAAAAATACTGTTCCTCACAGAAGAAAGCATTCTCTATTTTGACTGCCAAGAGCACTTTTAAAAATTCAGCTTGCCCACCCTCATCTACACACGCACACGATACAAAAAGCATTAGAACAATAAACAGTACAGGAACAAGTTACAGTGCCCGTTTGGAAGAAAATATTCCTCGAAAACTTGTCCAACATGCAGAGATCAAAATAAAACATTTTTCAAAAAGGCACTCTAAATTGACCGAACGAACCCGCATCGTCCACAGCTATACACTGGCTGGATATATTATCATTCTTTTTAACTTTTATTATAATATAATAAAAGATTATTAAAACATTTTTTTATATGTACGAGGCTTGTTCAATTGAAACCTATCTTTGGTCAGGTTTGCCTTGGAAACAATTGAAATCACTCAACTGACTTTTTTCAACGTTAGTGGTGTTTGTAAACTTCCCGCTGGTCAGTTTCTCTCGTATATATTTGACAGCGATTTTAAGTGTTGTGACTTTGAAATGACGTTTGTTGTTAACAATCCGACCAAATGTGATCAGCGTGCGGTCATTCAATTTCTGTGTGCTGAAGATTTGCAACCATTGGAAATTCATACACGAATGCATGCAGTGTATGAAAACGCATGCTTTGCGTATCCAACTGTCAAAGAATGGTGTCGAAAATTTAAGAATGGACGCGAAGGGACGAATGATAAGCCGCAACCAGATGCAATGTGCACTGCGTCAACAGACAGAAATATGACATTTGTGGAAGGCCTGTTAACATCGACCATGAAAACCCTTGTTGATATAATTTACAAAACCTCGGGTGCATATCAACGCAAACCGTATAATGAAACTTTGAACAAGCTCCATCAAGCAATAAGACGAAAACGTCCAGGGAAGCTTTCACGTGGTGTCATTCTGCTTCACGACAATGCTCGACCTCATGTTGCTAACGTAGTGAAAGAAAATCTACAGCGGATATTAAAGGATCCACCCTATAGTCCCGATTTATCGGCTTGCAATTTTCACGTCTTTGGGCCACTGAAAAAAGCGTTAAAAGGTAACCGTTTTAGTCGGACGAAGAAGTACAAAACGCCGTGAAAGAATTCTTCGAGCAGCAGCCACAAGATTTCTTTAGGCAGGGTATACATAGGTTGACGAAACAATGGGATATGTGCCTTAACCGTATTGGTAATTATTTGTAAATTTAGTTGTCAATACATTTTTCCTGAACCAAAGATGGGTTTCAATTGAACAAGCCTCGTACTACCTATGCTGTGAATATTCTAATATGTATAATCCCGGGTTTCGCGAAATAATTTTATGCTCATAAGGGTTCCTGAAACTGGCAAAGTTGAAAGACCACTGCCTTAGAATATTCATTAAATACGTTTAATGTAGTAACGAAAAATATGCCACTGCATGTTTATTCGCAAACTATAGTTAAAGATTTTTATATTTCCTATACTTAGAAATCATCTTGTCAATAAAAATACATATTACATTGAATTCTAACTATGTCGTTGTATAACAATACACCCACAGCTTATTTATGCATGTGCACTTTTACAGTAAATTTATGCTCATAATAAATTGAATGCTTCATCTTACAATAACCCATATATGATCCGCGAGTGAATAAAACGTCGTTCGACCAGTTGACCTAGCTGCAACAGTAAATTTTGTTAGGAACTTTCACCCATCTATGGTAAAAGTAAGCGTACTGAATATTCGATTTTAATTATTTATTTGCAAAGATATTTACAAGTAAAGATCCAAACCAAATACTAACTTATAGTAATAATTTTTAGTATGCACTCTCTAAACAATCATTTATATGTAAATAAAATAAATAGTTATTACAAGTGAGTTCGAAACGATTCATTTCTGCGAAGGGTGACACTTGTTGGCCGACACACAAAGTACGGTCAGCAAGTGCAATGAAATTTCCAACAAACTTCGTATACTGTTATATTTACAATCATTATTTTTGTGGTGTCAAATGCCATTTCAAATTACTACGATTGATTGAATATATACGTTGCATTTGCTTGGAGAGGGGCAATTAAATTTAAATCTCTGTTTCTGCAGCTTCCTTTAATTTAAGAAGAGTACAAAACTCCAATTCGCCATCGAATATACTAGATATCAAATCTATCTTGCACAACTTTACTGTTTGAATGCCGAATTGTCGTTTGATATTAACAACTCACAACAATGTATTTCCAGCTAATCGTCAGCACAAATATTAAATTCTAAAACTACGATTCTATTTTCTTAATTACTTATATCGATGTACTATAATTAATTTATATCGATCACTCCAATAAATTTATATCGATCACTACATTAATTTATCTCACTAGCGCAATTTATATTAACAGTATGTACCACTAATTTATATTATATTACGACTTTCAACGCTTTTAACAAAAACGTAATATTGTAATTCAAGCTTTGAATTAGAACTGAATTTCAAAATCTCTTAATGGCTATTTATACCTTATTGAATTGTTCTAATTATTTCGAGAACATACCAGAAATTGTGTAGACAACATTCTAGATGTTTCTCATTGTATGGTTAATAAAGCTCTTATAGTCTGTAAATCAAGTCCATCTGGAAGACGTCGAGCCGCAGGAGCCCATCAATCATCCTTAGTATAAGATGCCTCGTTCACGTTCCGACACATTCTATTCAAAGGTAGACCAAACGGTGCGACATTATTAGCTATTTATGCACCAAGTGTGTTATTAAAATGATAACGCCCGATGGGCGTTATCATCCGGCATTATCATCTAGTAACACATCTAGTAACACAATTAATTGGTGCATACAAGATTTTAAATTTCACCTTCATATATAATATAAAAATAGGTGATAGGTAAGTTTTCTATTTTAGAATTTACTTCGGATTTTACTATATAACTATTAAACACACCGACATCATGTTTTCCATGATGACAATAAACAGTTTAACGTTTTGGACATTTGTCACATTTATTTAATATTAATAGTGCAAAATGGCTGATCAAGAGTTGCCAGCAATAATTGTAAAGCAAGCTCTAAAAGCAACTGAAAGTTTGCTATTCATTAAATCTAAACAGAGCTATGAGAAAGATTAATAACACACTTGACGCATAAATGGCTAAAAAATTGATTTGTTTCTGATGGCATAATGAGCGCATGTTATGAAACCATTACGCCCTCCATTACGCCCCGGTTGTTATGGATATGTATACATATCTCGTATCCTAGGTGTTATGACTAAAATACAAGGAGGTGAAATATAAACATTATTATGATCGCGAATAAACTATATTTTACTAAAACTATTACTATAATTAATATGAAACAAAATTATTATACGATAAGTATAAGTAAATCATGTAGGATTGCAGTCAATGAGAGTTAAGATCAAAGTGGATTTGTATACTTCCGTTTAAAATTGTGTAAACGCAGACAAAGCAAACAAATATTGATAGTAAAATAATATGATAAATAACACCAATGAATCGGTGGTTATGAAGCGCCGAAAAGCTCTTAGTATAGACAATATAGAAATAAGTGATATGAGCTTTTAAAGTTGTAAAAATGCATATTTCACGTTTATTAAAATTCAACCGTTAACACGTTATAAATAAATCCCATGATATGAGAAAAAGAACCACTAGTAAATAAAAATGCCAGGTTCAAACGACGTCAATAGTTCTAGAATGTGCTACATACAGTTTTTGGCCCTTAGAATATCAAGCAGGTAATTCACAGTGAATTACTCCGCTAAAAATTCTGTGCTGGTAAAACATTGAAAAACAAATATGTTGTTGTTCCACCGACTAACTCCGTGGAACGGGTGATGTAAATGTGACAAGGGTTACAATCAGAGAAGCTTCTGCAAAAAGTGCGTCCATGGCGGTGTCTCGAAGCAAGTTGTGATTCGCTCATTTAGGCCGGGCAAGGAGATGACGCCTGAAGAGGCTGAGTACCTACGAGTTCATCCGGTCACCATGATGATCAAATCAATAGAGGAATCTGATGATGCGACGGAGCTGAGGTTCAGGAACTTGGGTGTGGTAGAGTCAGGATGCTTCTCAGTGACTACCCAGGATGAAACTTGTACCCAGTGGCTTCTAAGACTTCAGCCTGAAGTACTCGAAGATATAATATTGAGTCTACTACCTTCGGCATCGGCCTTTTGACCGTACAGGATGCGCTTCTGGTTAAAATGTAAATAGTTTGACATGGATCGACTTAGGTATGTGTTGAGAATACAAAACAGGGCTCTAAACATAGCCAATTGGAAATATATCGAAACCAAGGAGGTCCGGGTGCGTTGCCTGACCTTCAAGGTGAGCAGGACATAGCGCAGCGCCTGGAAACATCTGGGTGGGTGCTGTATTTCGAACTGGTTACTTTTGTTGCATGCAGAGTGCCAGCATGGGGCGTTGCAGTACGCCATGTCAATATAATTTGTCAATATAATCCGACAGGTGGGTTATGGGGGGGGGGAGACGTCGGGATGGAGAGTCGCGACAAACATCTCTACATCAGGTCACAAAATGATAAGATGGGAGGTTTCTGATAAGCAAACATCCATCCAAAGCAGGAATCCAAGGAGTACGGATTGGTATGTTTTTCGAGAGGCCCTTAGGCAACGCCTGGGAGATCCTATGAAAAACATACAAGCAATCCTAACGATAGAGGATTGAGATAAGGTAGTAGAGGATATGAGCGTGATAATCGTCTTACCTTATAAGGACAAATGCTCGCTCAGTGCGAAGAGAACCCGTGAATTTCAAGGTGAAGTCTCTCAACCTTCTCCTCAGTGAACTCAGGAAAACCCTAAACCGAGCCGTCAAGAGCAAAGCTTAGGACAATTCGAATAGGTATAGGGTAGTTAGAAGGGAATTCAATAACGAATTAAGGCGTAGTAAGAGGGTAAACTGGCAAATGTACTGCAAGGAGCTAAGCTAAATGTGGGAAACTGTCGGACTGATGAAAATCTACAACTGTGAAAGTAGGCAACCGTTAGACGTTGAAAAAAGGGAATGGGGAGTGGGCAAATACTGAAGCGGAAACGTCACGTTTCTTCCTAAGCACCCACATCCATAAAGAAAAAGAGATAAATAAGGAACAGAGAGGCCAGCTACCAGCGGCGGAGCCGGATTGGCAACTGGCGCAAAGAATATTTACAGAGGGGGTCATTTCTGAGTGGTGAGGGGTTTCAACCCTTCAAATCGACAGGGCCAGATGGAATATTTGCAGCTTTGATGTAGAAGGGCCATAGCAAGGATCTATAACGTCAGCCTGGTATTAGATTATGTTCCATCTTTATGGAGGTTGGCCAGGGTGGTGTTCATTACCAAGATGGGTAGAGGCGATTATATTCAGGCCAATTCTTTCAAACAAATAAATTTTACATCCTTTCTGTTGCAGACAATGGATAGATTAATTGGAAGATTTCTGGTGGAAAGGATGTTGATGAGACATCCATTTCACTAAAATCAACACATAGGGAGCTTTCAATTATGCGCAAATGGATACAGTCTGCAGGGCCCTTTATACCAGAGTTATCTCGAGGATTGTGGTAAACTGGGTACGGTCAACGTTAAGGCACATAAAGGTAGATGGAAACCTAGGTGACGCCTAGGTACGAGTAGAGGTTGCAGAGAGCTGCACATAGGGAAGCTACATATCGCTCCACTTGTGGTGCCTGGTGATGGACGAACTGTTAAAACATCTAACCATGGTAGGCTCGCAGGCCTACGCAGACGATGGATTTCTTCTGGTATCTGGCAGGATTGTGAGCATAGTCTTGTGAACATATGCAGGTCGGTCGCATGCATGTTAATAGAAAAGTGGTGCGAGGAAGCAGGTCTCTCGGAAAACCCACAAAAAACAGATGGTGCTCTTCACTGGAAGAAAGAATATCAGAGAATTCAAGGCTCCACTTCTGTATGGTGAACCATTTGTTCTTAAAACAGATGTGATCTTTGGTAATAAGTTAAATTGTGGAAACACGTGGAAATAGAGAAGGTGATAGTCACTCTCTGGCAGTTATACCGTGTGGCCACCAAGAGCAGGAGCATAACTTCCCAAGTTATATACTGGCTGTACATGGTAATCAAATTTTACGATTATGGCCAGGTTCCCTGCTCTCCATTGGTACGTTTAGGTTCGTCCATTAACGGATAAATGCTAAACAAGCGGGTTTTTCTACCTATTGAACATACACGAGCATATACATTTGTCAAAAAAATGGGAAGTAAATAAATACGAATTCGTTGTTTTTCCAAACCATTGTAGCAAAGCATGAAAATGTTTAGGAGTACGATGCTAACACACTACCATTCCAGGCAATGCAGAAAATTGTTTTGTTAATACTTGTAATATAACCTACATATTCATACACAATAAACTGACAGCTTTACAAGGTCAATGGAGTAACAGATGAAAATTGGTCAACTCCAACCAACTTTTCCGTTGAAAAATAGAATGTGACTAGTTCAAACTATTTCTGCATTCTGATTGGTCAACATCAAACGGAAACGTACAAACGGAGAGTAAGAAACCTAGCCCACGACCATTATTGAACTTTTGCAATATAAGGTAGATTCGGCAAATACTTGCGTGATCGTAGTGGTTTGGAAAAAGATATGGTCTTGTTAAAATCCTTAGATAAATTAAGTAAGCATTTTAACCCAACAATGGCTGTATGATTAAAAGAGCCGCTCAGTGTATTAATTAGATTTGCATGACTGCTAATCTCAAAGTCCTTGGTTCAATTTCCGATATAGACTACTTAATAATGTAACGCGAGCATTTTCCCATAAAATACGCCCTCATGAGATATTAAATATAGGTCGCGTGCATGAGTATTAGCACGTACGTTAAAGATACCGCTTTGTATAGTATGGTAATGATTTAAATAAATTCTAAACTTCCAGGAAAAAATAACTCGCTTCCCAGCTAATCTGGTGCCTTTTGGTAGAGAATTGGAAAAATTTATGCTGCAATATCAGAGATATAATATCAACTATTAGGGCATTAAAATTATTTTTAGTAGGAACTGTGATAAATACTCCAGTTGAAAGTTTGGATAATTATTTTGTTAATACAGCATTAAATCTAATTATTCTTCCGCAAATTTAATAAACCTTAAAGATACGTTTCTCGAAGACTATAACAAACAGCAGCACAAACCAACTTAATCAACTGTTTTCTAAAATACCGCGTTGTTGAAAAAGACGGTACCA
Source organism: Platerodrilus igneus (assembly GCA_036346225.1). Lineage (NCBI taxonomy): Eukaryota > Metazoa > Arthropoda > Insecta > Coleoptera > Lycidae > Platerodrilus > Platerodrilus igneus. Next base: position 6,435,068 of record JARFIW010000301.1, read on the forward strand.
CTTATATGGAATTTACTTTTATTTTAATAGCATAATAACATACACTATGTAAACAAGTCCAAATGAAGCGAATGCACACTTTAGATTTGTACTCCTGTGTTTTCAACGCATACGTAAAATTTTTCACCGTACGAGTCATAGCTCGTTCATACATTTCCGTGGGCATAGAGTGAACAATTGTTGTTATGCGTTCTTTACGATTATGAATGTGTTTCGTTTTATTTCGTAGTTTGAATATTGTCGGCATTTTACACTTTACGCCGTTTTAATAAACGTTTGCTTTCACGCCTATGATACGTTGGTGTTCGATATTTAATGTAGTTAAGTGGCCTAGCTTAATTGTAACTAAATAAAGTAACTTGTTATCTCTGAATGCTAGAAATATGCTCAAAGTTGTTCCTATTCTTTAATGGGTTTTCCGTGATTATTCTTCAGAAAGTAATTTTTTAATACGTTCGTTGAACTAGTTCACTATATTTCTAGTGTGGATTTTCGTTGTTCTTTTTGTGATAAATATTATAAAACTAACCGGAGAGTTACAAAATCTCTATGGTGAAAACTTCCTTTCCTTTTATGTAACTGGTAAGTAATTAAAGGTTGATGTATCTTTAATAGAAATTTTAGTATTTTCAACCCAGATTCTAACCCAGATTCTTACGTTCTTTGAACCAATGCTTACCTGGTCTTAACACAGAAACCTTACTTTGTCGTTACCACACATATCGTCTGGCTGCCGTTTGTACGCCAATTGGGTTACTACAAGATGAGTACATTTCCGTTACCAATAACCCGTAAAAGCGCACGTGAGGGAATGTCATTTGGTCGACAGGTAACAATTATTTTACGCACTTACGATACGTGGATTTGCTTGCATTATATAAACATGAAGATGAGCAAACCATTTTGCTTATTTAATGCTTTTATTATTAGAATAAGAATATTAGTGTAAATTTTGTGTGATATTGTTTTTATATTGATGGATAATAAAGTTAATTGGTTTCTAAAGAGTATATAGACTTGATAATTATCCATAAACCGCGGTATTTGAGTAGTTGTTGGTGCTGGTTTGTTGATTGCGCCTAAAAACACTATTGTAAATATTTACTTTGTTTCTTAGGTTCAGTATATTCTATTGGGGCGAACTCGTTATAATCAACGTAGTAAATAAGACGGTGAGATTCTTGTCATATAAATATTTATATGTGATATTTTTATATACGTGCTGCAGGGTATAAATATGTATAAACATACTGGAATAAACCCATAATTATTCTGTTTATTATCTATGTTAATATTTGAGTGCTGTATTTTATTGCATTGGACAGACTAGTGTTCTGCCCGTATGTGTATTTTGTATAACATCATTTTTTCAGGGCGAATTGAATCGTGTGTTCTTTTGTCCCCCACCTATTACCGACCATGTTAGCCTGGCTGTCCGTATGTGTATTTTGTATAACTGATCATTTTTTCAGGGCGACTTGAATCGTGTGTTCTTTTGCCACCCACCTATTACCGACCGTGTTAGCCTGGCAATCATTTTCTTTCTTTTTCTTCTCTGTCATCGTAATTCCGGCGAGAATTCCACTACCGATTTCGTTCTTTCTTCCTAGCCCGTTCGTCTTGCGCGTATCAAATCTCAGTAGAGCTTGTAGCATACACGTGCGTGCAGGGTCTGTGACCAATTATAGTAAAGGAAACAGTGGACTTCCCAGATTCGAACGGAAGATAATATTATAAATGTTCAAGGCAAAATAATTAGGAGCCCAGAAAAGTCAAGTGTGAAATTAGCTTTGGAAACCGGAATGGCGCAGACAAGTGTTTTCAGAATTCTTCACTTCAATCTGGAAATGAAATCGTACCACATTCAAATGATATAGGTCGTTTCTGATGCTGATAAAATTATTCGTGTACGAGCTGCAGAAGTGTTATTACTTATTGGAAATGACGCACATAGACTCGAATGTTGTGTTATTTATGTCGGATGAAGCCACATTTCATGTCGGCGACAACGTGAATAAGTACAATTGCATCATTTGAGGTACAGGCAATTCCCATGGACTAAGAGAATACACTCGATCCTCTCCGAAAGTTACCGTATGGTGTGGCATTTCGAAGTTTAGTGTACCTGATGCATATTTTTTTAGTAATCAGATTCTTGCCGAATGTTGCAGAATTTTGTTGTAGACAATCTTCCTCTACGTACCATAATATCTGGTTACTTTCGGCAAGATGATGCACCACCGTATTCTTCCTTAACGGTTCGACTTTATTCCGTAATGGTTGGACTTTATTTGGATGAAATATTTGGTAGAAACTGCATTGGAAGAGCTACACCTTGGCTTGGCCAGCACGGTCACTAGACTTTACTCTATGTGATTTCTGGCAATGACGAATGGTGAAAGAACGCATGTATGCTACCCGACCTACTGACATTAATGACTTTAAAAAACTCATAACAACGGCTGCCCGCTTTGTACCTACGGAAATGTGTGAACGAGCTATAATCTGAATCGTGAAAAGACTTTGTACATGCATTGTTAACCAGGAGTACATGTTCAAAAGAGTTCATTAGCTTTATTTTGACTTGCGCAAATAGTGTGTGTTATTATGTTATTAAAATAAAAGTCAATACCATATAAGTGGTAACATCTTTTTGGACAACGCGGTAATAATGTTTCACAATAAACAGCTGCAGTGATTGTGGTTCCGGGCTCCATAAACTCCACAAGCAACACACCTTGTTGTTCCCAAAACATTCCGTAGACAAAACAGTAATGGCGAATCTGCGATTTTCTTTAACCATTCTGTCAACACGTTGAACCAGGTCATCTGAAACGACAGATTTGCGCCCTTAGCCCTCTTTATCATGCACATCATTACGGCCATCTTTAAACTTTCGGCACCATTCACGCACAACACTATCACTCATGAAGTTTTCCCCATACACACGACTCATTCTTCGATGGATTTCTGCAGCACTATGGTCTTCAGCCTGTAGAAAACGAATCACAATTCGCACTTCACACTTGGCGGGAGCATCAATAATAACGGACATGTTTACGTGACTGTGGCACAACGCCGACTGACGCCTGAATGTCAACAATGGCGGAGTGTGTAGTGCAAAAGCTGCGCAGTCGCCCACAGCGCATGCCCGCTTTCTGCTACCCGCGTAGCGTCTGTACCGAGCGATCGGAGGTTGAAAAAAATGGCCCTCGTATAAATTAAAACAAACGCTGAAGAAGATGAAGATGATAACGTAAATAATTAACTGTTCCAACTAGAATCTTCTAACTGGAATGTTTTCATCTATCCATTCAATCTTAATTTCAATTTCTTCGAATCATGTTTTACCAAATACGTAAATATTGATAATTGAAGTTGATGCGAACTTCAAATTGTTCTTATTGATAGGACACAATCACAATTAAATTAGTGGCAACTTAATCGCGCTTAATTTATACTATATGAAGTCATACCGATCTGCTCCAGTTTCCACAATTTTTGTGCGAAACTTTTTTCAGAAGCATGAAAGATTTTTAAAACCGCAAAATAGAAAAAGACATACGTGCATCGTAACCTTCCTGTTCTGGATTTTGGCTATTGGGAGTGAGACGTAACTTGGCTTATAAAAATATACTTATATAACAATATTATTAACGTATTAGTATTTAATATTATTTCGGAAAACGCGTTTAGAAGTAGAAACGCTATTTTCTCTTCTTTAAATTAAATTTTTATACTAGATCGAATGGTGAATATAAAGCCAAGCACCGAGTAATGATACTTTTTCGAAAATTTTGCATCAGGACCGAGTTATTCGAATTGCTCGGTGCAGCTTTAAAAATAATATAGATCACAGTGTGAAGTTTTTATTAAATTTTTTTCGCTTTATTCATTATTCACGAGCAACCATAAATGCCAATCGCTACATTATATCATATCTATTACTTAAACCGCTTAAATTTAAGGTGAGATATCTTGCAAAGATTACAGCTACAAACCCATTGTTTAAAACAAAATTAAAAACTTTCAGGAAATAATTTTAAACAAAGAACGAGGAATCTATTGCATAAAACATTTAACATTTAATGACATCAAGCACATTCTAGTAACTGAACTACTTTTTCGTCAATTCACGATCACAGCATGTACGTAATGGTTCCAATCAACTTTTTCTCGATTTCTTTGCAAATAAAAGGCAAGACAAGTTGAGAACAAGTTCAAGTATTTGGCATAAGAAATGAATTTTTCTAGGTTGTTGTACTTCAATCAGAGATTCTCCTATTTGAGATGGAAAGCTCTAATAAAGAACTATAAATTTTAAAATCGTGTTCCATGCTTTGCTCTATTGCTCTTATAATTCAGTGCAATTTTCCTATCATGTTGGATTCTCACGTATTATAAATGACGACGCATACATTTAGTTAGGCTTTGATTTTGCAATCAAAAGAGACTGAAATGTAGAGAACAAACATAAGAAATCCAACGATCTCTTGAACACTTGATTTTGCTTCAAAAGTAATGTACCAAAACTGCAGCGTAGAAATTAAGGTTTCGAAAGTGCATGACCGTAGAGGTCATTGCGCATTTAATAATTTTAATATGTACCACTTTATGTACTAACACAATTTCAAATGGCCTTTTAAAATGTCATATGTTCATAGTGTACGATTAAACAGGAAATACGGTGAACGCACTGCAGGATATCCTCGAGTACATAGATCTAAAACCACGGGGTTACAAAAATTAACTAAATGGAAAATTGCAGCCTTTATTCACTCTTGCTATCACGTGAAAGTAAAACACCGTAGAGAAGCGTACTTAAATCCATTAAGAGGTGATATGTTACTGCAGGGTTTTGACGTAACTGATTATTTTGTAGCATTTTCTGTTTAATAATTACTTACAAGAACTGCTGCTCAAATTTTGGAATAACAAATGAAAAAATTTTGTAGAATCAAAAAATAACTTTATTGCTTTCAAAATATTCCCTCTTACAATGGTTACATGCTCAGCGAATTTTCTCCAATCGGAAGACGGTACACTACATTCTCAAACCCTTTTATAGCATATTCTGGTATTGAAAATAGTCGACTACAAAGTTGATTTTTGATTTTTGAAAATGTAAAGAAGTTCGTAGAATTTAAATCAGGATTGAACTCAGGATGAGACATAAATTCCGCCGCTTGACTAGTTAAATAATTCATCGTTTGCATGTGAGAACTAGCAATTGTCTTGATGTAGAATGATACGAAGTATTATATTCCGGAAATCGTTCAGAATTTTGACATATCGGATAAAATTTCTTAAAGAAAAGTTGAATATTTCAAAGTGTTTAGTCGTTGCCAAGCAACGACAAATCACAGTAGGGAAATATTCATTACTGTACTGTACAGAAATAATATGTGTATACATATGGACTACAAAAATGACTGAGAACATGCTTTCATGGTAAGTTCTATTTAAACCATCTAAACACATTATATAAATATAACAAACAACTAATTTCAAAATGTATTTGATTCTGAAGTAAGTTGTGTGTGATATTTGCAGGTATTTTACAATTAGTACAATTATATAATTTGTATTGTTAGTTTCAAAAATACCAGCAATCAAATTTCAATGTGTCAAGTTTGACAATTCAAATATCTTGATAGGAACGTTTCCATGATTACGCAAAAATTTTTACTAAGAATTTGACAGCACCATTTATTTATAAATAAAATTAATCAGGCTTTATTAAAAGTAGTATTTTAATTAATGTCGTTTTTTAATGATTTGCGAAAAAGTAGTATGTATACCAGGTAGGAAAAGCAACATTCCCGAACTCCGTGTTGCTTATCTCGGCTTGCGCCTTGACAAGTAATCTTCACGTCGTCCGGGAATGTTGAGCTTTTCCTACTGGGTATACAATATACTATTTTTTGCATTTCAGAAAACAGTTGCGGTAAGCAGATGGTGTATACAATTCTCTATTCGCAGTTCTACGTTCTTCTAAAGTAATAGTAGCTACATGTCTATCTTTTGAACCAAACAAGTACTGCAGCAATCGCTTCTGTTAGCTTTTGGAATGACCAACTGGGTAGAAACAATTCAGATCTATTGCATTACTTACTACCTATTGTACCAGGCTTGTTCAATTGAAATCCATCTTTGGTTCAGGAAAAATTTATTGACAACTAAATTCACAAATAATTACCACTACGATTAAGGCACATATCCCATTGTTTTGTCAACCTATGTATACCCTGCCTAAAGAAATCTTGTGGATGCTGCTCGAAAAATTCTTTCACGGCGTTTTGTACTTCGTCCGACTGGTTTTTTTCAGTGGCCCAAAGATGTGAAAATCGCAAGGCGATAAATCGGGACTATAGGGTTTATGCTCTAATATCCTCCATTTCTTTCGCTGTAGATTTTCTTTCACTACGTTAGCAACATGAGGTCGAGCATTGTCGTGAAGCAGAATGACACCACGTGAAAGCTTCCCTGGATGTTTTCGTCATATTGCTTGATAGAGCTTGTTCAAAGTTTCATTATACAGGTTTGCGTCGATATGCACCCGAGGTTCTGTAAATTCTATCTATTATAGCTTACTGGATGGTTCAAAATAATGACACCAAGATTCGTCGCCAGCAATTATTGACGTGAGAAAATCGTTACCATTTTGTCTGTATTCCGTGAGGTGTTGCAAGGATAAGCCCATTCGCAAGCTTTTTTGGTTCTCTGACAAAAGGCGAGGAACCCATTGCGCACAAACTTTGCTGTAGCCTAGTTTGTGTACGATGTTATAAACAGATCCGATACTCACACCAACCATTTTCTGAAATTATTCTGATTGAAACTCGACGATTTTCTCTAATCAGCCCTTTCACACATGCCATATTCCTGTCTGTTGACGCAGTACACATTGCACCTGGTCGTCCCTTCGCGTCCATTCTTAAATTTTCGACACCATTCCTTGACAGTTGGATACGCAAAACATGCGTTTTCATACACAGCTTGCATTCATGTATGAATTTCCAATGGTTGCAAACCTTGCACACAGAAATTGAATGACCGCATCTGATCACATTTGGTCGGATTGTTAACAACAAACGTCATTTCAAAGTCACAATACTTAAAATTGCTGTCAAATATATACGAGAGAAACTGACTAGTGGGAAGTTTACAAACACTACTAACGTTGCAAAACGTCAGTTGAGTGATTACAATTGTTTCCAAGGCTAACCTGACCAAAGATGGGTTTCAATTGAACAAGCCTCGTACTTAGTCCGTATCAACGACGATAAAAATTTTGTACTGTGCACAGTTTTTAAAAAGAAATAGAGCTGCTAACTTAATATGAAGCTAGCAAGATCACATTAAAAAATAAAACAAAAGTAGAAATAAAAAAACTAAATATGTTTGTACCAATTTGTATCTTCAAAAAGCTTGATATACATATTTAACCAAATAACTTGGAACAACTTTCAATTAAATTCAAATCGCTACTCCTATATTAGAAGCAGCATAATTATACCATAAAAATAGAATATAATGTTTCAAATTGTGTACTCTCGCCATACTCTCGGAAATTATTCCGAGCTAATTTCAAGAATAAACTACCTTTTTGCCCGAGCAGAATCTAGTTTTACCCTTATATATAGTAAAAACAATGTAATTTGTACCGCTAAACATAAAGTTTCAGATCATGTATCCTCACAGTCTTCTCGGAATCCACTCCGCCCTATTACCTTTTAGCACAAGCAGAATCAATTTAGTCCAATATTAGAAGCACATAAAATACCACTAAATATAAAGTTTCAGGTGTAACCTTGCCGTTTTCTCGGAAAACCACTATTAGACGCAAGAGTAAAGTACTCTGTCAGAGCAGAATTAATTGTCACCTCTATATTAGATGCAACAAAGTTTGCACCATGAAAATATAGTTTCAGATTTTGTACTCTCACCGTTTTCTTGAACGGTTCCACGCAAAAGGTTACGGTATGTAGCAAACACAAATGGCCTGTAATTTTCTGATTTCTTTCTCACCATTGCAACAAATAAAACCCAAAATATGTTTAAACACGCCAGCTTTTCGAAATAAGTTAACATCGATGTATTTCAATTTTCGTTAATCCCAAAATATTGAATTATTCTAACAAAAAATATATTTCCACTTTCTGACATAGTCAGCAAAATAGCTCAAAAATGTTTGTACGTTAACCTTTAACGCTAATTTTTAGTCAACATTTTTTCATATTAATTTAGTTCATGCGGCCTCCATCACTACGACGGTTCCGTGGCTTAGTTGCTTCGAGTGTGACTACTAAGCCCAAGGTCTCGGGTTCGAATCCCGATACAGACCGCTCGAAAAATGTTAGGCGAGTAATTTTTCCCGTGTGTATGTGTTGTCACGCACGTTGAAGATCTCTATCCTGTCTGGAATAACAAGGGTTTAGAAAAATAAAAAATTTCCAGATAAAAAACTCGTTCCCTGGCCAATGTAGTACTTCCATCTCTATTGGTGGTTCCATGGATCAGACAGGTTCGCGTATGACTGCTGATCCTAAGGTCGCAAATTCGATTCTCGACTAGCTTTCAGTGGTACAAGAGTGGGTTCCTACGACAAAATGATAAAAATAATAAAAACTAAAATATACAGTGGCCGAAATATAAATCTGCTTTACAAGTACTGCTTACCTTGAAAGGCTTTACTAACTGTCAAAATTAAGTGGCGCGAAACGTCATATCATATCAATTTCGTCAATATTGGCTACCCGAAAGACGGTTATTCCGGATAATTCTCCTTACTTTCGATGCTACATACAATCTCGTCCCTTCATCTTTTAGCTTTTGTAATCACACCTTACAGACACTCATTAATTTTTTTTTTATAAAACTAAAACAATTGTTCAAAATAAAGGTCTCTACCAAAATCCGACTTCATCATTGGAGTAGCTGGATATCCTTTAACAATGCTCACTTTTACCTATATTATAACTAACTGCAAATAAAACTCCATCTTGATTTATACTCTATTAACAGTAAATTTCTAAAACCTATCATTGCACATAAATTAACCTTAAAACAACAAACTTATCTACATCCTACTGGCCAGATATTATTAACAGAACTCAAAAAAACATTCCATTTTACTAATTTTTCCCAGATTGATTTATATGACATTCTAAAATCACATTTATTTAGAAATGCCTAACAACTATACGGAGAAAAAACCAGCGCAATCCCCATTTTTACGTTGTAACATGTTTAATTTAATCAGTATTTATTCGCGTTGAATTACGAGGATAATGCGCTAAGCGTGCCTTATTCTTTATTAAGGTTCCATATAGTACATAATGGAACGCTTCGTTTTAATAATCTTCTTGTAGTAAAATATCTGTGTGGCATAAAGTTATTTTGTCGAGCATCTCTAGCAATCCTGTTTCTTTCGTATTTCCCCACCTCTAACGTCGCTATCGTTCGTTTCTCGCTTTGTTCGTTAGTCGCTCCCTAGCAACCAATTTATCAAGATGTTTTCCAGACTAGAAGCATGCGACCTTCGGTTGAATTATTTGTGTGAGTGGTTCAAGTCATGCTAGACTTGTATCAATTTCAGTAACTTCTACTAACGGTTTGTAATTTATACATTGTACGAACTTAATTTAATTTTGTTTCATTTATTTAGCGCGCCTACGAAAAACGATAGAGAAGGACAAGTGAAGATTTTGGTTTTGTAAGTTGTATGGTTTTGTACAAGGACTTGAGATTGCAGACATGTGGTCGTAATTGCTGTTATCCTAAGTTTGAAATGGCTTATAGTATTGTATGAAACTGATGGAATTTCTGTTCGAATTTGTCTAGGAGAATCAGATGCAGTTTGGTTCGTTATTACATTTAAGAAAAATTTTTGCATGTGTTTAGAATGCCGTTAGTCTTTGATAAACAGATAGTCATATAAAAAACACGAAATTTGCTATCATGTTTATGAACATATGATCTGTTTCACTGTCGATTATAGTTGAACTGGTTTTACAAACCGTAGAAAGAAATTTTTGTCAGGTTTGGTTTATATAATTGTAAGCTGTGTTCCATTTGAACTTCAGATAAATTTCAAGGTATATTTTCGACGTTATACTTTTTGTGATGTAGCAACATTTGACAGATGTTTGCCGTAAAAGCAGATGTTTCGAGCAGCTTTCCTAAAATTCAAATTAAACATTTTTCAATCTTGAAGTTAGCTTTTATTCACAGATAAATTATAAAAAACTAAGTATAAAAATTTAAATACACGCTGCGTACTAATTATGAAACTGTAATCTACCTGATAAGATCTGCCCAGGATAGAAACGATAGTTCAATGCATTGTGTTTACGAATTATTTTGATCAAGTGTTTAAAACAAGCTTATGTTTAGAGAGCAGTCTTTTGCTTTAAAAAGACAAAATTTTGACTTTGTTATAAATGTTATTGTTGAAATTTTTTTTTATGTTAAAAAGTTATGAATTTTTAAAAGAAAGTTTTTTACTTCAGTAAACAATTAGCTAAACTTTGAAACTTTTATTTTGGTCAAATGCGATCAAATCTGATAACATAAAGGTAGAATTTTTGGGTAATAATTTTGTGCCAATATCACATTGGATATACTTTTTTTTTATTTTTAATACTTTTATAGGACACAAATGGTGTTCTACATTTTCTTTATTTAATCTTTGTAATTTCTTACAGGAGCTGCGACTTATTTTTATGACAGGTTTTTGTTAACGAAGGCGATCGTTTTATCTTTGGGTTTCCACGTCCGCCCTTAGAATTGTGCTTTGCTCTTATCGTGATTATCTCAGGACTTGGTGGCGCCTATTTAACTTAGTTTAGCTTTGGTTTGCAAACAAAATTCGACTTACCCCCCCACTTCTTATTGCTCTACGCAGGAATAGACCCCTAGCTATGTCGTAAGATTTTTGTTCACTGGCGCCCATTTATAAAAATTAAGTTTCACTAGCGCCCTTCAAAAAAACTACAAAATAAGTTTCAACGTAATCATTCTATTATTCATTTAAAATACTGAGTTTACACCATTTAACTAACAATAATTTCTCGCTTAAGCTTGCGGGTACAAATTTCTTACTCTCTTAAAATAGTTAAACTTCCTTCGCTATATATACCTGGTGTGGATTTTCTCGGCAACGTAGATAACTTCCAAATTCCAACATTCGTTGACAAGTAAAACCAATTCATCGCCCTTTTCTGGTTAATCACCTGACTGACACAATATAAATTCACAATCACGTGTTTAATCTTTCTGCCTCTACGCATTCAGTAAAGCTCAAAATAGTTCGATATCGGCCCTTAAGTGCCAATACCTTGACACCAATGATACATTCACTGTCACTCCAACATCATTTTACATTTTCGTCGAAAGGCCACCGGCATTCGTAACGAGTCCGTTGTTATTGACGCATAATTTTGTATTGTTTGCGCTCTGTATTAATTTAATTCCATTGTTCATTTAATCTGTTACGTTTATTTTTAGCATAAAATAATTACAATAATTTTCAACTCAAATCCTGTTGGCGTTAAAAACGAAAATTAATTCAGTAAATTAAAATAACCCTTTCACGTGTTAATTCATTTATCTGTTGGTATCAATTCGATTTCTATTGTTAAATCCTTCAGCTAATTAATCATAAATACTCTTTCTAAGAATTCCTTAACGTAAAGTTTATGCTGAAATTAAAAGGCGATAACTGGTTCTAAGTATCCGATAATTGGTTCGTATGTGTTTTCCATTAAAAGCTTCGCCGAATTAAAACCCCGTATTATCCCAATAAACCGTGTTTTCCCAGTTTGACGCCTTAACAACAATATTACTTTGAGCTCAGATCCTTAGTTAAACGAAATAAATATTCACTGTATTCTCGAATAGCAAGACGAAAACATCTATTCTAGTTTTCTCCGTGTCGTTTTCGCTAAGAAAGTTTCGCGCACGCAATACGGCGTGGTAGGTATTTAGGGTTTTTAAAAAACTGTACTTTTCGACGTCAAAAATTAATTTTTATTTTGTAATTACCATAGCTCTTCCGGTGGCCTTAAAGCCACGATGAATGGTCGCCCCGGGTCGTGATGGGAGGATCACACCAAGGCGAGATCACGCACACCTTTCCTTTGCCCCGTTATTAGAGACGGCAGCAACTCGAGGGTGAGTGTTTTCTTCACTACTTACGTTGAGACCATATCGGGTTGGACTTTACTGTTTAAGCTCATGCATTTCCAAATTTAATTCGTCTATACGAAAATTATTAAACTATTTTAGGTATATATTGCCATTATATTAAGGCATTACTATATGTTTTAAACAACTAAAAAAATGTTCGATTGATTAATGTGAAAGTGGCTTAAAGACTTGCTGGCACATTTGAACCTGTTGTTGCCATTATATTTAAAGACTTAGATTTAGATTTACCATGCTGATTTAGAGCTGTTGGTTTTAGAGGGGTAATTTCGTTTCTCCTTCTCTTTTAGTTGAAAAGTAACCTAAGGTAGTAACCTAAAACCGGCAGCTCACCATGTAAAAAATGATTTGGTTTTTTTGTATATTTTTTGCTAAGTAAGGATTGATTGTTTGTTTCTTTTTGGGTACTACGACACCTTGTACATATTGTGTTTAATTATAGGTTTCTATTTTGGTATGTTTTGTTTTTAGTATGAATAAGTGAGTGTATATTTTTTTTCAATTTTTTTTTTCAGGCTTTCCTTTACGTGTTTATATGTATAATACCCCGCCCACTCGCCGACTGAGCCCGGTCATACTGCTTCATTTTGGTTTTTTTAGGCTACGTCACTGCACGTAGCAAATTTCGCATTTTATTCTCGCACTTTATGCATCTAATGATATAGTAGAGTCAGTTCAGTGTCTTCATATCGTGTCAACGCGTTAAGTTTATGACATTTTACGAGCTTGTAGTTATTGAGATTTCAGGAACTCTATGTGAATCGAAACAGTATTATTGTGGACAATAGTGTTCCTGATTTTTATCGGTGGTTTTTCCTAATTGATTACGAAGAACGTAAAATCCCTATAGTTATTGCTGTTTAAATAAAAATGTACTAGATGCATCTTGGTATATTTGTTTGTCCTCTTATATTAAAATAGTTCCTTCCTATGCTGTAAATTGTGGGAGTGTATAAAATTTTTAAAGATATTTTTTTTACTGAAACTCTTGGCCCAACTGAAATCGGTAAAAGTTTATCTATTTATGAATGTAACTTAAATAACGCGTGAACATTACAGGTTCGGCAAAAATAAAAATATTCAGGTAAAAAAATCTCGTTTTCTGGCCAATGTAGTACCTTCGGGTGGAACATTGGAAAGCCAAAATATAGGACGTTCATCGCTATAGATGGCTCAGTGGATCAGGCATGTTTGCGTATGACTACTGATCCCATAAAGTCCCATATTCGATTCCCGACACGCACATGAAAAATGTTAGGCGAACATTTTTCACGTAAAATGTAGGTTACACGGGCGAGTGTTGTCACGCACGTGAAAGATACCTATCTTACATGAAATAAAAAGCTACGGCAATATTAAAAATTTCCAGGTAATAAAACTGGTTCCTTGCCAATGCAATACTTTCAGATGGAGCGTTGGAAAGTCAAAATGTTGAACGTCCACCACTATAGGTGGCTCCGTGGATCAGACAAGTTTGTGTATGGCTACTGATCCCAAGGTCCCAGGTTCGATTCCCGACAAGGGTCGCTTGAAAAATGTTAGGCGAGAATTTTCACAAAAACTACATCCTCGTTCGGATGAGAGGTAAAATGTAGGTCCCATGTGTGAGAGTTGTCACGTATGCTAAAGATTCCCACCTTGTGAGGAATAGCAACGGTTCGGCAAAATTCAAAATTTCCAGGTAAAAAACTCGCTTTCTGGCCAATGTAGTACCTTCGGGTGGAGCACTGGAAAGTCACATGTAGTGCCTCCATCGCTGAGACCATGTGCCGCAAGAAGTTCTTTTATTAACCCGAATATATGTTTCTATAGTCCGTCATACATTTAAATATCTACTAAAGGTACAAATGACAGAGGTTTGACAATTTTTAGTGTATTATTAATTTTATTGTATTGTCTATTGCAAGTTTTTCTTTAGTTATCTATGCACACACCTGTTTTTAAAGATATACATAATTAAGCATACCAGTAGATACACGTTATCTATGATGTCACGATCTTATTGCGGATATAACCTACGGAATTATATGGTTACATGACATTTCGCTATCACCTCCTCGTCCCCATTAACATATGACATCATATACATAACAACGGAATCTTGCTAAGATTTCAACTACCGTATTTACACTACTCTTCAAAATCGCCAATCTAAGTAAACTTCTTTTTGATTCTTATTGGGAGTACCTTATGATTACCTCATTTGAGCTAAGATTTTCTCAAACCTTCTAACCATTAAATGACGACGTATATGTGCCTTGATTTTCAAATTGCACAATACAGGGTGTTTCAAAATTGCACGTATTACGGCATATGTTTATTAGAGTTTTATGTTTATTTTGTGCTAAAGAACACTCTTTTAAAATAGTGCCGTGCAATCTTGCAACACCCTGTATAGCGTACTCTATATCTTGCTCTACTTTTTTAGCAATCAACCTAAGCTATCAATCTAGCTCCACTCATTTAAGGCCAACACTCGAAGCAAAAGTTGCTACGGTAAAACCACGGGTCAGGAAAAAAAGTAAACGTTGGGGACGAAAATGATACCCGTTACAAAAAAAAAGGAGGAACCGACGGCTAGCAGTAGTCGTAGATTGGGGGTGGGCAGGACAAATATAATCAAGAGTTGATAATGAAACCATTTGTATCCTGTAGGCCATAGTATACCATGACAGCACGAATTTCTATCTACCAACCTCTTGGTACCCAAAAAGAACAACATATTACTAAAGCTCGGTTTATTATTATCAGATAGAAAATAACTCCTAAGTGTATTTTCAATGTTTTATAAGTCAAAAAAAGAAAACATCTTAAGATTATAGTGCACGCTCACAGTCAAGCGGAAATATCGGTGACTTAAATATAATATTACAAAAGTTCATGAGTTCCCAAACGTGATCACGCAATACAAAATTATCCCTACAGGCAAATCTCTAAAAATAAGGGATTAAAATTCTCAATTAGTACCCCATACGTCCGGCAATTGGTATATAAGCCGTCGCCGTAAAAGGTATTTTCAGCTCTGGGTTAGGCCCAAAAGCAGAAACTTAGGACAAAAGAAACAGATGATAATTTGTGGACTACAATAGTACTAATTATGACGATATGTTCGTCACTAAGCTTTAGTAGTATCCTGCAGTAGTAAACTTTAAGGACACAGATAAGCACTTGACCAATATAACAGAAATACTTCCGGAAGTGAATGGTCAACTTATAAATAGCTACTGTTAGTAGATTAATAAAATATTCACAGGCAACCTCCGTAAAATCTTTAAGAGAGCTACCGCATTAGTGATGTATTAGAGCTTCAAAAACTCATGCGGGGTTCCAAGTTCCTGTAATCATTGTAACAGTAGAACGGACTTCATCCCAAGTATAGTTTCGTATCCACGAAAGTCGTTCACTAGGACATCGGTCTTATAGGCAAAGCAGGGTGTAATCCCATCAGCACCAAAACTAGTTACCATAAGCGATAAGATAAGCTAAGGCCACTAAAATCAACAAGCCTTAGGTGGAAAAGAGCTAGAAGTTACAATAAGGTAACCAATTGCAAACAATATCAGACCTTCTTTCAAACTCGAGTTTTACACAGCTGTTTTGTTAAAGTAAAGCCAGGATTAGAAATATGAATGAGAAAACCAGATATATGATAATGGATGAGCACTGATAAGAATATGTTATCTACCATGTAAGTATAAATTTAAAAGTCAAAAGATAGTAATTTGAATATTTATTGAGCTAATAAGCCATAGACGTCCCTGTAATGGGAAAAAGGATATATGAAAAGACAGAAGCAGGAAATTTTCGGTTTACAATAGTAGTTAGCCTTGTATGAGTGTCTTTTTTAGAGTTTCTTCAAAATGCGTCACAATGCTCCCATATGCGCCAAGACCAAATGCATCGGCAAAGAAATTTTTCTATATATTTATTAGCAAAACCATAAACTATTTGCTTTATGACCATTCTCGTTTTTTCGGTCATTTTCGGGTATCCTCGACAATCTATGATTCTCGTTTAGTATTCGATGGTAGTAGAATCAGTAACATTGACTTTTCTAAAGTGTTCAGTATCCCACAACTTCTTGATAATGAAGTAAAATGAGCAAACAAAAGATTTGGAATGCGAATGCCGTTAGAATTTTGAAAATAATAACTTCAAAATCGAGAATGGCAAGACTGACTACACCGAAGAAAAAATTAATATTTAACAACTTACTCACTTCAATTACAACTGCACTAATACAATGTTAGTTAAAAAGCACGACATTGTGCAAAATAACATTAATAAACTCGTTGTGTGTGGAACCTTTAGCAACGTAGAAAGTTCTCAAATTTTGTATTTGCTAGAAATAGAGTAAAAACTAAACTTCCTTTCCTATTATAAAGTGAAAACAGAATGACCAGTTGACATTCACGTTATTGAAAAAGATCTGAAAAATATTAACAGGAAGTATGATAACCCAATATGTATTTAGTACAAGATGAACTAACGGATGCTAAAAGGGAGAATTAGGTAGAAAAATTGCTGAAAACTAGAAAAACAAGATTTCTACTTCCTAGATTTCTGTACAAATAAAAATTCCTTGGAATATTTAAAGAGGCGAAAATCGGCACATATTTAACGAATAGTGTTAACTTTGTCGGTTAAGGAAAATGGGAAGAATACAATGTAGTTTTTGATAATGGCAAAACAGTTAGCAAAGACTGCTTAATTTGGTAAATTTGAATAACCACATTAAAATATATAACAAATTCATCTGTTAAGTAACCTATCCAGACACTAGTAAACAAACAAGAAATCATATTCTAGAATCTAGATCTTATCAACTGTCCAGATGTTCGATTAGGGCAGATATTTACACATGCTTTTACTAAAAAACACGACATCACGAACGAGATTGGAAGTAACAATATATACAACTAAGCAGTTAGAAATTGTTAGATGGTAGACGGTATATATATATATATATATATATATATATATATATATATATATTACTCATATTTAGACCAGGGTAGAAAATTAAATAATCACATCAAATAATTTTAATCACCGTGTAGAAGCTTTGGGAAAAGGTACGCGTTATTAAAAAAACCGTGGAGAATAAAAATTCATTCGTTTCATTAAAAATAAGAGATTTAAATTATGTACAAGACGCTTTATATAAAAGGAAGCGGAATTGAAATGCTCAACGTGTATTTAAGTCAATTGTTCCAAGAAACAAATAAAAATTACGTGCAAAATTTACATTAATTGATTTAATTTCTGGGTAACAAGTAGTAAACAAAGTGCACACATAATAATTAATACAGTATTGCCCGAAATAAACAGTACTGAAATTGTAATTGTTTTGTATATTTAAAAAATACATATTATTGACACTTTATTATATGTTCTAAATGTGCACCTCCTCGTTCGAGACAGACTTCATAACGATGTTCTAAGTTTCTGGTCATGTTATTGAATAAGGGTTGTCTCAGGGCTGCGAAGAAGACTCTAACGGCATCCTTTAATTCATCGATGGTTTGTGGTGCCCGTTTGAAAACGGCATTTTTAGCCATGCCCCAAATGTATGCGTCTGGAGGTGTGAGGTCTGGAGAATGTGAAGGATAAGGGAAGTCAGTAAATCGTGATATGAATTTGCTTGGAAAATGTTCTTGAAGAAATTGACGAATTGCGGCAGCAGTATGGCAAGTTGCCCCGTCCTGCTGAAAAAATTGGTTTCGAAATGCCAAGTTACGTGCACGACAGTAGATCAGGTATAAATCGTGTTAAAATTTGTCTGTACCTCTGTTGATTAAGTGTGACTTGCCTACCATTCTCTTCGATAAAGTACGGACCAATGATTCCGTATCCGGAAACAGCACACCAGACACTCACTTTTTCACTATGTAAAGGAACCTCTTGAACCTCATCGGGTCTGGCAAAGCCCAGAAATCGATTTGTGCGACGATTCACATAGCCTGACAAGTGAAAATGTGCTTCGTCTGAAAACCAAACATTTTTCAAAAATTCAGGATTTTCATACTGTAACGCGAGAATTCTGGCGCAATATTCCACTCTACTGCGATAATCCCGAGGATGTAGTTGTTGATGTACCTGAATCACATACGAAAATGTACCCAGCTCCTTCAGGATTCTTTGAAAGGAAGTTCTTTTTAAATCAAGTTGTAACGCTGTCCTTGCCTGGCTGACTTTCGGATTTTCTAAGATTTGCTCAAAAACACGTTCATGGTTATTGTTGTTGTTAACTGTCCTGGGACGCCCCGAGTTTCCTTTTCGTTGGCACAATACACTACCTGTATTTCTAAACTTTTCAATAACCTTCAAAATTACAGCATTACTTGGAGAACGTTTATTAAACCTTTGTGTGAATTGATCAGACACGTATAGCAAACTTGCACCATTACGTCGGCCGATTCCGTATGAACGAAAATAATGCTCTACCAGAAACACTTTCTCCTCTGTACTTAACACCATTTTTAACAATTAGGCCCTACTAATTACTTGTTTGAGGTTTACTTGACAGGTCTATACTAGCTAACTTGAGTGTGACAGCGCACGCATAAAAACACCGCCAACTTAGTTTCAGTACTGTTTATTTCGGGCAATACTGTATTTAATTTGTATTCGCTAAAAATGAAAGGGTAGAAGTCAATTTTAGTTGGAGTTAATTGAACCATTATTAATAATAAGCATAAAAGCCTGTGAAAATCCAAGATTAAAATACCATGAAATAAAGCTCTGAGAATTAATAGTACGATTGAACACCTGCGTAGTTTTAAAAGTCACGTACGGCGAAAATTTGCAGATAACAAATGATTTCAGAGAATGTTGGAGAAACCGTCGCTTATATTAACGGGAAGGTTAGATACGGGGTTATTTAACCCAGATAACAGTCCATGTGGACTGAAATAATCGATAGTAAGGAATATCAATTTGCACCACTAAGAACAGGTTAGAGAAGGAAAGATAATGTGCGTAAGACAAAGACACTAATAATTAAAGGCGTGATATGAGCAACGTCACGAGGGTCACGATTGGTTGAAAATAAGATGCACATATAAGAGGTAGAAACAACAATTTCTGTACAAAATTTAATTAGTTATTCTCGGACATGTTTGCGTGCCGTGTGAGAATTTCTGAGATTTTAACTGGTGCGAGTGCAAATTTTGTAAAAATCGCATGCCGGGCTGCGGAATGGGAACCTAGCATGCGAAATTCTTTAGAATTGTCCGTTTTGGGGACTAGACCGACAGACAGGCTAACCTCTATATATACCCAGGTTAATATGAACAAGCTCTCTTAGATCTTCGACTTGATTCAATGCGTTAAACAGTGCTTTTTAGTTTTCCGGTTATGATTAAATAATTTAAACAGTTTGCTCAAATATTTTTGTGATTTAAAACAGTTTGTTCTTTACGTGCTACAATGAATGTACTTTAGTGCACTTAGAAAAGAAGATACAAGGTAATAAAGTTTAGTATCACGGTACCAATTAGTAAAATTTACAACGACAAATGAATACACAAAAGTAGGCAGTTTTGGCGTATATTGGTGAAAGAAGTATGAAGTTCTTTGTTATTTTTCGGGGGTGTTAATAATTAAATGGTTCATAAACGTGTCTGGATCCACAAAACAAGGTTCAGATATACACAGATGAGTTCCGGAAAAGCCCTGAAACAACTTTAGATGAATGGTGATGGAGAAAATTTTAAAAGCGTTGAGAATCAGAAGCCGTAAATATAACCCAGTTGGAATGGTGTGATTAACAAAGGGACGATGTACATTGAAGCTACGAGGACAGTAACCTTCAGGTAAATTATACTATTTTGTTCGAACTTTGATATTTTGGTGTGTGTTGAATAACTTTATAATTGATTTACTCAAAATGGACAGTAGTGAAATTGTACTAACAATAAAATTTTAATTTTAAGATGAAATTTGCTTGTTTAAGTAGAAAGGGGTATTTAGTATTGATGTTCTGGATTATGATGAAAATTTGGGTATGTCTTTGAGCTCAATTAGACGAACCTGGTTAATTAACGTAAAGGGGTTGTTATATTAATTAGTAGGCATCCTACAAGGACTTTAATTCTGGATGCACATTAAAATGATAATAAATTTAATCTTGAAATTTTCTGATACTGAAATTTATGCTGAATTTTAATTTTGAAATTTTAATGTATTGTGAATATTGATGTAAATAGAGTTAACGTTGGTGTTTGTGATAGGAATGTGTTTGTTTTTTGTTATGATTGAGGATGAAGGTTTAACTAGGTGAGCAGCCGAGGCGGAAAAGAGTAAAGAGGCGAGTAACAGAAGAGAGTCAACGGACCAGTTAAATTAATAGCTTTTTGTAGGATGCACAGCATTCTTGACGCCCAATTCGTGAGGCTCGAATCTGATACAGGGAAACACAGCATTCTTGACGCCCAATTCGTGAGGCTCGATTCGAAAAGCGTAGTTCCCGGATTTTGGTGGAATCACAGCATTCTTGACGCCCAATTCGTGAGGCTCGATTCTAATACAGGGATAAACAGCAATATATATATATATATATATATATATATATATATATATATATATATTACTCAAATTTAGACCAGGGTAGAAAATTAATCAATTACATCAAATAATTTTAATCACCGTGTATAAGGAATTTTATTAGATAATACGCGTTATTAAAACCGTGAAGCATAAAAATTCATTCGTTTCATTAAAAATAAGGGAGTTAAATTATTTACTAGACGCTTTATATAAAAAGATGCAGAATTAAAATGCTCAATTTTAATGTAGTTTAATTATTCCAAGTAAAGAATCAAATAGAAATTACGTGCAAAATTTATATTAATTAACTCAATTTTAAGTAACCGGTATTAAACAAAATGTACAAATAATAATTAATATTTAATTAGGATTCACTAAAAATTAAAGGGTAAAAGTCAACGCCATTCATTATTGTTTTAATTGGAGTTAATTGAACCGTTAGTAACATATAATATGCATAAAAGCGTGTAAAAACCCAATAGTATTCAAATCGTAGAAGTGTTATTTAGAAGTATTATGTTTGAACACCTGCGTATTTTTAAATGTTTTATGTTCTGCTTAAATTTTGTAGATAACAAATGGTTACAGAGAATGTTGGAGAAACCGTCGCTTAATATTCACGGGAAATGCTAATAAAGTGGGTTATTTAACAGTCCACGTGGACTGAAACAACTGATAGTAAAGAGTATCGATTTGTACCACTCAGAACAGGGTAAATAGAGACGGATAATATGCGCGGGACAGAGACACAGTTGGTAAAAGGCGTGATTTGAGCAACGTCACGAGAGCGGCGATTGGTTGAAAATCAGATGCAGATATGAGGTGTAAACGTAACGATTTCGATACAAAATTAATTAGTTATTCTCGGACGCGTTGCGAGCCGTGTGAAAATTTCTGAGATTTTTAACTGGCGCGTGTGCAAAGTTTATAGAATCGCGTGCCCGACTATCGAAAAAGGAATGTAGAATGCGAAATTCTAAGAATTGTCCGTTTTGGGGACAAAAGCGACGAACAGGCTAGCCGATATATAAACCCGGACGTTAAACAGTTTGGCTCTCTTAGATTTTTGATGATTCGATGCTTTAAAAAGTGCTTTTAAATTTACGATTTTGATTTAATACTTTAAACAGGTTGCTCTTATATTTTGGCGATTATTGAACACTTTAAAACAGTTTGCTCTTTACGTGCTACGATGAAAGTTAGTTAGTGCATTTAGAAAAGAAGATACAAGGTAATAAAGTCTAGTTATATTGGCGAGTATTACTGTACCAACTATCGAAATTGTAACGATAAATGAATAAATAAAAGTAGGCAGTTTTGGGTATAGCGTGAAAGAAGTATGAATTTTTTTGCTATTTTTCGGGGGTGTTAATAATTAAATGATTCGTAAACGTGACTGGATTCACAAAACAAGATTCAGATATACACAGATGAGTTCCGGAAAAGCCCTGAAACAATTTTAGATGAATGGTGGTGTAGAGAAAATTTTTAAAAGCGACCAGTAATCCGAGGACCTACACATGACCCAGTTGGAATGGTGTGATCAACAAAGGACGATGTACATGGGAGCCACGAGTGCATTAACCTTCAGGTAACTTATGCTTTGTTGTTCGATTTTTGATGTTTTGGTGTGTGTTGAATAACTTTATAATTTATTTACTTAAAATGGATAGTAGTGAATTTGTACTAATAACAAATTTTTAATTTTAAGGTGAAATTTTCTTGTTTAAGTAGAAAGGAGTATTTAGTATCTATGTTCTTGATTATGAGGAAAATTTGGGTCTGTCTTTGAGCTCAATTAGACGAACCTGGTTAATTAACGTAAAGGGATGGGAGATGCTCCCTTTGTACTCAGACTCAGGTCTGCCAATATTGTTAAATTAATTAGTAGGCATCCTACAAGGACTTTAATTCTGGATGCACATTAAAATGATAACAAATTTAATCTTGAAATTTTCTGATACTGAAATTTATGCTGAATTTTAATTTTGAAATTTGTTAGTTCATTAGATAGAATCGAATTAACTGAATTTTATAATTCCAAATAAATGCTAGTCGAGGTCATAAAATAAAGTTAATGGGAGTGATTTGATAATGTAAACAATCAAGGAGGAGCTATAAGTTGAATACGAAAGTCCTGGAGGGAGTTATAGCAACAGAAATAAGACAGCCCAACGTCGGAGATTGAGAATTCCAATTCTTGTTTAAACATAGCAACATAAATATGGTCGCCCAAACGATGGAGCGCGAATAATTTAGGGAGCATAGCAATAATAATATAACAGCCCAACGTAGGGGCTCGATTATTCCAGTAGTACATAGCAATATTAATAAGGCGGTCCAACGTCGGAGCTCGATAATTCCAGTAGTACATAGCAATATATATATATATATATATAAAGGACAATGATAGCCATCCCATGGCGTAACATCTTCAGATGGACTTGATTGATATTTTACAAAAAACTTTATTAAGTTTACAATAGGAAATTTCTAGGTGATTTGCGTAATTCTAGTACTTTTAGAATAGTTGATAATAGTTGATTATGTATATAAATTGCCGTTCACGGTGACTTGAATTTAGTTCTAATTCAAGCTTTAATTGCGATACTAATTTTTATTCGAGTCTTGAGCTATAAAGTCATGGTATGTAATAAATTAGTGTTAATATAACGTTTAAAATAAATAACCTTACGTGATATAAATTATTTTAGTGATCGATGTAAATTAACACTTGGTGCTTGGATAGTTAAAATGGTGCTTCGATAGTAATTATAGCAGTTAGTATTTGTACTGCCAGCAATTAGCTAGAAATGAATTGTCGTGAGTGCTTTAGAATTTCGCTGTAGCAACGAGTAGTTAACGGGCTTGTGTAATCAGTTGATGATGAAGAACTATTGTTATTACAAAAGAGTTTTCGTTAAACTGGTGTCAGGGTGTGGGATAGTAGTGTAAAAAGACATTTGAACAATTTTCTTCTGCATGCCTATCACTCGTAGTCAACAACAGAAAAGTATAATAAACCAAATGTTTTCACACAAATAATCCAATGTTTATGATTTTAACTAAATCAATCATAGCTCATATTTAGTATTAGATGTGCATCACAATTAATTTAATGCACTGGTACTTATTATATACCATTAAGAATTACCATTTCAAAATAAAATTTTGCCTGGAAGGATGCATTATTACAGTATATAAGAAACTAAAGCTATTTAGTATGCCAAATTTCTTACACATTTAACCTTATTATATTATCATTCTCATATAAGGTTTCGGTTTAGAGATCTGGCTTAGCATGCAGGAAGTCGTGTTCCAAATATTTCTAAAGTAGATTTTTTTCCTTTTGCACTGTACGACTACTGTATATGCGTATCATGGTAACCGTACTCGAAAGGATAAAAAAATAAGCAAAATGTTTATATAGATGGTAAAAATGTTTAGATAAAAGTTTAATAAAACATGGTGAAGACATAAAGGTCACGCGAGATAGACACGTATGAGTGATATATTATGTTCATCTTTCCTTAAATCATACACTGTCCATTCATAAATAATTGCAATGTATTTCTTGTCTACTTTGTGTATTCTCATGAGAGAATTTTTTCTGCCAGGTCGATACAATACCCCTATTCAAGGTTTTTCGTACTATCAAAGTATAGTAAGTATAAATTATTACAGTTCATTTATGTATTTAAACGTAGTACACAGCACTACGTACTCGCTTTATCTTGGCTATTATTCGTGCGTCTATTCGTTTTCTTTGTACATCAATTTGCTTCGATAAGAAATACAAATAAGAACTATAGCCCATCCGGTCACCGCGAACCACTTTTTCACTTAAACAAATTAACGTTAGTTTGATAAACACATAGCATTTAGCATAATTAAAATGGTTATCTATGGAAACTGTCAATTAGAGGTACTTAGCATTCAAGTGAATGTAGATTCAGAAGCAATTTAGCCACGACAGACAATGTTTTGAACTTAATATTCTTTATCCATATATACAGTAACATTTTAATTTAGATTTTAGAATTTTTCTCTTTTATTCTTTAGGAAACTCAAAGTTGAATGTCTAAAAATTTTTATTTTTGGTTTCAGAAGATATTTCTAATTTTCTTACTTAGAAATTAAAAATGAATCTCGATCACACTTAGAATCAACGATTTTAATTAGCTTACAAAAACTGTAATAGACAAAGATCCCTTTATAGTAGGTCTATGATTTCATCAGGGTTCCACGAATTCTATTCCCAAACACAGCATTCTTAAAGAACGCAAGAAATATTCCTATTATATTATACACCTATCACAATAATTAAAGAAACCGTTATTTGCATCTCAATAACTTTTTAAATAGGATAAAGTACATTTAAGAACTCACGGTTCATTCTAATTAATTTGCAAAAAAAAACAAATAAGAATTATATACTGTTCTCAAAATGATAGAGTTCGTATTCGAAGAAATCAAGCAGCATCGTCGTGGCTTTGAACATTTCAGAAGCGTTCGATACTGCCTGGTGGCCATCTATCGTTTGGGAGTTGAAACGCAGTGACTATCGGCGAAATCCGATATCATTGATCTCGGGGCGATTGGCACAGGGTCGAAATATCGGAGGACATTGTATCGCGAGTAATGGAAAGGAAACGCCCGCATGGATCATGCTCTGGTCTCACATTTTGGAAGTTGTTATAAGAGAGCATCTTTAGGGTCAAATTGCCCAAAGAATGCATTATTGTTGGGTTTGTGGATGATGCGCTTTTGATTATCAGTCGAGATTGTTTATGGAGATGCAAAAGAATCCGAACGAGGCCTTGGCCAGGTTGCACGAATGGTCCTATATTTGATTTTCCAATGCTCCACCTGAAGGTACTACATTGGCCAGGAAGCAAGTTTTTTTACCTGAAAACCTTTGTTACTCCAAGCAAGGTAGGTATCTTTAACGTACAGTACCTACGAGGGCGTATTTTTGTGAAAAATGCCCAACTAACATTTTTCAAGCGGTCCGTGTCGGGAATCAAGCCCCGTACTTTGGGATTAATAGTCATACACAAACCAACTAAACCAAGGAGCCGCCTGCACAAATGGTCGTGAGAGGTCAAATTGAAATTCAACACGTCGAAGTGGGAAGCACTTTGTTTCAGAACGAAAACTGCACAGCGTCTCCCTAGGCTGGAGCTAGGAGGGGAAAAGATCGCGTTCAAAAAAACCACCACATACCTCTGGGTCGTTAGATAACAAATTGAATTGGAAGGCGCGCGTGCAGTTTGTCAAAAGCAAGGGCAGCGAGATGTGGCATAGAATGATGGCGGCAGCAAAAATAAACTGGCGATTCAGAGGAGAATCCTTAAGGATGGTTCACGAACCAGCAATGTTTTATGCGGCGTCTGTTTAGGCGAAGGGTTGCAAGGTCATGGTAGTCCGGCAATTGATCAGCGTTCACAGCGTAATAGTACCCAAGGCAACGAGGACGTACAGGGCCACTTCGACGGAGGTGATCTTGGTAATCAGTAGGATTCTCCCAATCGAATATGTCCGTAAGGCGATTAGAAATCGGAGATTTGTAAATATAAGAAAGGGGCAGAAAGTCGTCGAAAGTCTTGGCTTTTGAACGAGGGAGGTCGAGAGCAAATTCGCTGTTTTTGAATTAGGACATCCGGCTGATGTCAAGTGGATCGAATTTATCAAAGGCAATGAAAACGCGGTGGGAGCAAAGATTTAAACGGATGGTTCGCGAATGGACGATGAGCAGGCAGGAGCGGCGTTTGTTGTATTCAAGGAGAGGGAGGTGTTCCAATTTGAAACTAAACTTGAAGATTGGAGTACCATCTTTCAGTGTGAGGTGTTAAATAGAAGAAAAACGGTAGAGTACATTTTCAACCACTCAGGTACAAATGAGTACTCTACTATCGGCAATAATAAATCAACTTTAACTGCTCTGCCGAATATGAACACCTACACGGATATCTAAGTGGACGTCTGGAGGATAGCGCATACGGCACTCGAGAACCAAAATTAAAGTTTTATTGAGTAAGATGAGCTGGTCAAGGATGTCGCAATAGGGAAATTCCGCGCGTTTATTCATTCGTACCAAGGTCGATAGTAAAGAGAAAACTGTGATAAACATCAATTCGGCAGTGGGAAACAGATGGAGGAGCAACTCTACCACGAACAGATTGGCCCACAAGTTCATAATGAGTATAGAAGCCGGCGTCAAGATAGAAGTGAAGATAGATCACAAGATGGTGCAGCTAGTAAACAGTTATGGAGTCTCAAAAGCCTACCTGAAAGGATTCGGGTTGAGCGAGAACGCCCGCTGCGAATGCGCGGAGAATGAGAAGAATACCGAGCACATGCTGTTTGACTGTCCGAGGTAAACGACTAACAGAGGTTTGGCGGACAGGAAACTAGTTGTCGAGCTATAGCGGCCCAAGTGCTTGGAGGAAGTCCAGGGAGGATAACAAGAAGGCATTCTGAATGACCTTGAAAGATTTTGCGGAAAGGATTAAGAGATTGAAAGGAGAGGCGTCTAAAATTTGGAGTAGGTGATAGAGTTAGGTTGAGTTAGTTAACTTAGCACGCATAAAATATGATAAAGTTAGAGAACTTACAAAAAACAAAAACAAGAAATAAAAACAAAAACAAAACACCTAAATATCTAAATATGCACGATGAATCCCACACTACAAAGTGCGCAACTGGGGACCGGGCTGTTTTGATCAATGAAAAATGGAAAATTTCAAGAGATTTACAAAAAATAGTTAATTCAAAGCATCGTCCCTCGCTAGCCAAACATGTTTGCCATCTCCCTAACAATACATAAATACCATACATGTGATTTTCCAATGCTCCACCCAAAGGTACTACATTGGCCAGGAAGCGAGTTTTTTTAACCTGGAAAATTTGGAATTTTGTCGAATCCTTGCTGCTCCAAGCAAGGTAGGGATCTTTAACGTGCGTGACAACACTCACACACGGGACCTCCATTTTACCTCTCATCCGAACGAGGTTGTATTTTTGTGAAAAATGCTCGCCTAACATTTTTCAAGCGGATCGTGTCGGGATTCGAACCCGGGACCTTGGGCGTAGTAGTCACACACATACTACCTACGCCACGGAGCCGCCAATACATGAATACCGCGACGATAAAACCGCGTTTCTTTGGACCGTTATCATTCATCCTACCAATTATGTACGTCTTCGAAATTAACCAAGTGTTACCCAGACAAGATGTGCCTCATCGATCGGAACAAATGATAATCAAAAGAGACCAGGTCTAGCGAATACGTAAGGGGGAGTACAGTAGCAAATCCCATTACAGCGTTCTGATGGTGTCCTGGACGTAGGAAGTGCGATGGCATGGAGTGTTGTTGTATTGCGATATCACTCGTTCGTGTCATTTTGACCGTTTTTATAGCAATGTATTGTCCAAATTAATCAGTTGTTGCCGGTAGCGTTGCCAATTGGCAGTTTCGCCTGGTTTCAGCAGCTTATAGTACACGATTCCTTTCTGGTCCCACTAAACGCAGAGCATTGTCTTCTTTCGGAAGCAATTTGGTCGTGCTGTCGATGTTGATGCTTCGCCAAATGAAAGCCGCGACCTTTTGTGTTTGCAGTTTTCGAAATATATCCACTTCTTATCGCCAGTAAAAATTCGATGCAGGAAACTCTTTCTTTCATGCCGCAAAAGCCAAATATTAAAGTTGTTCTTGGATTTTCCATCTACCTTTCAGTCAAGTCATGTGGCATCCATTTTCCTTCCTTTTTAGTTTTTCCCATGGTATGTAAACATTTGGAAATACCTTGGCGAATCATGTTTAATGCCGCTGCAAGTTGATCTTCTGTTTGCGTGCCGTCTTCATCTAATAACACTTGCAGATAGGTGACCTCAATTATTTTTGGTCTTCCAAAGAGTTCCTTGTCCTATGTCGAAAACGCCACTTCTGAAGCGTTTAAATAAATCCTCACAAGTAGTTTTCAATGGTGCATGTTCGTCGTAGGCTTCCTCAAGCAACTGACTTGCTTTCAGCTGCATTTTTTTTCCAAGTTAAAGCAGAAAAGCCAGACTTTCCGCAAATACTGTTTATTTAGTTCTAACCATCTTGGGTGTTACCACCTCCCTTAGGAGTAAGAAGTTAATTTATGTAGGCAGATGACAAAATCTTCAGGTCCTAGAGAAATTTATATTCGAGGTATTTATAAATATTTTGGTGGCAGTACACTGATTTGTATTATAAGTAAATTTTGCAGTTACTTTAAACGAACACGTTTTAGTGTGATGGCTCTAGTCCACGCAATGCTTATGCGAATGCACTTGATATTTTAAGTTACGCTTTTGCCATTCTATTCACTGTTATATTCTTTAATGCTTTATTTAGGTGTTTATATTTATATTTACTTATTTGTGCATTTGTATATTTATATGTTTTAGGATTTTGTCGTTTGATTTTCTTTGGCGTTTTGTTTATTTTGGTCGTAGTTAGCTATAGATTTTGCCCTGTGCGACTTCTTTTTGTTTCAAACTTGAAAAAGTCACTCGCCGGGCAAGTCGAATGAGAAGGCCATCGCCGCCACGGAGACCCACTTTGCAGACATTGAAAAACGTATTTTTCAGACGGGTTAAAGAAGTTGGAACACGGCTGGGTCAAGTGTATCGAGCTAAAAAAAGACTATGTTAAGAAATAAATCTCCACTTTTCCAAAATGTTCGTTTTTCTTTTGTAGGCTAAGTACTTATCGGAGCACCCTCGTATAGGCAAAGATTTGATAAGGTTTTGCCGACATCTCTTGGTATATAAACCATACGACTTGAGTATGTTATGAATTCTCTGTAAATATTTGTGAATAATTAATCTTGTTTTGGATCGAATGAAGAAGTGTAAATTGAAGTTCTTTACAGCATCAAATTGTAAATGTTGAAATTGTTAAACCAAATTATACGCGAAACCGTATGCGGAACAGAGCTAGCATGGATTTTCCTATAGTTTTTAGTGACTGATTTGCTCTGTCTAGTCGAAAATATATACTCCATCAGTCGTTGTAATCATAACCTAAAAATCTTTTGCTATTAATGTGCGAGAATACGAAAAGAATACAGAAAATTATAAAAATTAGACAATACAAAAATTTCTTGCAAAATGCCGGATACTGACTCTATGCTCGATAGCAGCAACAAGAAGAAAGACTTTTACCTTGCTTTGATACAACTACTGTCAAACATGACAGCTTTATAGTACGAAACATATTGCATTTCTAAGTCGAATTATTAGTTTGATTATATTTTTTACAATTTCTCTCATTTGCTTCATTCTATTTTAGGTTTATTTTACGTTAGCTATTTTTCCAGCCATAACTAATCCCCGATATAAAAACTTTACAAAAATGTTGCTCTTCCAAGCAAGATGGATATCGATTAACATACATGACAAAACTCATACGCCGGAGGCCGGACCCAAGATTAATATATCTTCCAAGATATAATAAAGGAAAGCGGGGAAATGCCTTACACCGGGGCAATATCGCAGATACCAGTTCCCACCTATGCCTTAAAGTAATAATGCGTTGGTTAGTGCTACAATCTAACGGATACATGTACAAACACAACAGGTGTGGAAATTTGCTAATCGCCCCAACGTTTCAGATACTGCAGATACTAGAGTTTAATACCTATACAGTTTGTTATAAAATTGCCACTGTGCAACTTAAGAGATAAGCAGAAAAGCATTCAAATTAAAGTATTGTTTGTTATTATATTGAATGCGACATGGCTTGGTGTATTTTTCAACAATAAACAGAAATTGGTTTTTGAAGATATTTTAGGTTATGTTGTGTATCTGTCATAAAATCAATACGGGGCAATACCACAATGAAGGATGTAATATACAATGAAAAACCTCCGAGAAACATCGACAACTGTTACTCACGACCCCAAACATGCTTAATTAACTATTAACTATTAATTAACAAATCGTGCAAATGTCGGTACTTTCGAGTTATAAAACTATAAACACTTACGGTTTATGACCTCCTATGACGGAACTCTTCACAGGGTCGTGGTAGTCCTGTCTTCTTCAGATTATATAACGTTGTTGTCTGTTAATAATCGCTGAATTGCCCTAAAGGAAAGGGTAAGAAGGGAGGAACGAAAAATTAGAACACCACATCGAAGCTCACGATAATGGCACTCAAGTGTCCACGTAATTTTCCATCGTCTTGGGCATTTTTCGTCCCTCACGATATTGGGCTATTCAAACCTACTGATTTCTTACATACTATTAGATTAAATAACGTCGTCACTTGAAGAGAGCGCGTTCACATATTTCCCCGAGAGAGACAAAATCCCCGGGAGAATATGTTAACGTATCTATGCATGTCAAAACCATTTCTTACAATGTAAATAATAATTTAAAAAATATCGAGGACTAAACTTAAAAAATAAAGAGGAATCCTTCCTCCTATACAAAATATAATAGATTCAATAAATAATAATAGACGGAACTCGAACATCCAGTTAATTCATTTATCATGTAACATAGTTTATGACATTCTTGTATCCATTCTTAGAGATCGGGTTAGAAGTGGGAATCGAAATAAACCACTTCTTAATTTAATGAAACTCATAGTTTTAAAATCTATTTCATGACTCCAGGATCGTTGTCAAAATAATTTGACAACGATCCTAGGTCATGGATCGAAACGTAAATAAAATAGATTTTAAAAACTATGAGTGGTTTCATTCCCAAAGAAGATTAAGAAGAATGCTAAACAAACCACAACAAACATACAGGAAATAAACCACGTCTTGGAAGAAGACGTATATTTTCAGAAGTTCGAGGGAAAGAGATTGCAGCCATGTTCTTTTGTTGGTTACATTGTTTTGTGGTATTTCATCATTGGAACTTCGACTAGTTTTTAAATTTACCAAAATTAATAATATCCCAAATAACTTTAACGCTTCTTCTAGATCAACAAGACAATATTGGTTCCGTGGATTCCTCAAACGAAATCCTACTATTAGCGTCATAAAACCTGAAGCTACAAGCATCAACGAAATAACGGCATTCAACTACACTAAAGTTCAATTTTTTTCCAATCTTTCAGTACTAATGGACAAATACAAATTTAACGATTCCCTTCGCATTTTTAATTTTGATGAAACATCGGTATATCTACGGTACAGAAACCTGACATAATTTTAGTATTTAACGGGATAAAGCAAGTTGAGTATGCAACTAGTTGGGAGCGCGGGAAAAATACTAATGTGGTCTGTGCCGTGAGTGTTAACGGTACATATGTTCCATCGATCTTTATTTTCCCAAGGATAGAGATCAACGGTATTTTCAAAAATAGAGGCCCTATAAACTCGACATATAGTCGATTCGCTTTAAGTTTAAGATGACGTCAAATGTAGTAATGAAGTGTTGGCAACTGGATGCAAATGAATTCCTAAAATTGCGCTTGAGAGATACTGTCATTTAACACAATAAAAGTTGGCAGTTCTGTACAATGTTGCCACCAATTACTCTTGCCAATGAGAATATTCGTATAACTTCATTAAATATATTAGAATTTCCCTAGTTTTAAAAAAATGTATTTATCACGACACTTAAATGATTTCATTTTTCTTAATTTTTCATCATTGTTTCCTTTCTTCTTAACAGAACCACCGCATTCTTTTGTTTTGATTGACATATCTTGCGTTTGAACAACTCAGCGAATCTTTAGGATGTGTACTGCCTGATGTCGGTCTAATACTTTACTCTCTGTCGATTTTCACAGTTACTATTCCACGTGTTTTCTATCGCAAATATCTCAATCATTTTTTACAGTTTCCATTATCAACTGCCTTTCATAAATTAGGGACGTTTATACATTTTTTCTGTTTTTTCAAAGTCTTAATAAGGGGTTATCGCCTTTTCGTTGTTTTAGGCGCTAATCGTTTAATGTTTTTTTCGGTATATTGAAAATTTTTCTACTTCTATCTTGGAATAACTGCTTGTTGGTTAATTATTTCTGTGTCTGTGGTAGCTACTGTTCTTGAAATTACCGTGTGTGTATATTTAAGTTGATCGTTTTATCTTAACGCAGTGGATGTGCTCAGTAAGAAGATGATGTCTATAGCTCATGTATAACCTAGTTGTTTTTAATTATTGACATGTTGGTATAAGGTTTATATTGTGTAACGGTAAACCGTGCGGGTCAGGAAGAACCAAAACCAAAAAAAAAACCAATTAAAGTAAAGACTCGCACGAAACTACGTATCCAAAGGAAGAGATGCCGGGCTAACGTCAATCGGAGATTTGGCGTGGGAAAGTAGTCGAAAACAAAACCCAAGGGAAAAACCGAATCGTCTCTCTGAAATAAAATTTAGTTGATTAGTGCAAACAAAGACAGAATGATAGTCTGTCAAAGAAAAATAAGAATACATATATATCGATATAAATAATAAAGAAAACGCCTTTCTGATATAAGTAATTGCTTTTCTATATTATTGTTTCAAAATATGGTTACAAATGGGACAACGATTAAACTAAATAGTGTTCGTATGCCGCACACAACCACGTACCCGTATACTTAACACATACAACAAACATATCACTTAATAGTAAATGAGAACCTAGATGAATGATTGTAAATCAGTACTAATAATTAAATATCCTACAATTTTAGGTAGTAGTCGCGTGACAAGAAACACACAATCTCGGGCCGGTATCGGACCACATACATTTTAGTTATTTAAAACCTGCGTAGTTAAATTATATCAGGCTGAAGACTAGATGATAAAACGTATCAACACCGCTGGGGTGTTCTTAAAACTAATCAGTATGAGTAATGTTGGTTAGTAACAATATACAACATGACAGCCGTAGAAAGTTTAGGAAGTCACGGGATTAGTTAAGTGTGAGATTTTCAAAAACTCATGGTTTCCTTTACGAGGATTAAATGGCCAGTAGCAGTACACGGCAACAATAAATTTTAGTTAAGCGAAACCGGAGAATTCGGCGTCACCAGACTTGTTTCTAAGTCAGCAGTTTGGTTGCAAACCCAGTGTACGAAAAGTGAGGCATCTCATGTAGCGTCGAGGAGCGAGAATGTAGGCGGAAAACCAACCAACCAATCTAGAAAATTTATCCTAAAACAAGCTAAAAGCAGATGTTAACTAATACCTACCCGATACACACAAGAGAAAGTAATTTGAAGGAAGGATGCATGTACCAGCTCGTATAATTTCTTGTACAATCCCCACGGTAATTATACAAAGGACACAAACAGTACTCCAACGAAAACCGTTGGTATTAGAAGACAAAAAAAATAATTCATAAATAAAATCCAATGCAACGAATCTTGATAACCTATCTGTGGAACAAATGTTCAACGAAAGTACTCGCGAAACTTGTATCAAATGGATAATATAATCCAGTATGAATAGGGACCGTTTAGAATAAATGATTTAAATGCACCTAACTACAATTAGGAGACCGAAGATTAATGTTCAAACACTAGGCTCGCCAGAACAAGATATGAACTAAGGCAATGATTTTATTTGGAATATAGACGAGATAATAATTAATAGCTTATCTTAGTCAAGCAAAACTGGAACGTAACAATTGTCGTCGACGTTGCAGGTGGTCCCTCAGACCGATCTGTTTTAATGTGAACATTGTCTAGGATGATTATCCTAAAACTCTACCTTTTCATATCCCTCTACCTCCGTTTCAGCCTTATTTTTCGTCCCTTGGATCTGTCTTAGTCCCGAGACACCGGCAATCTTACAATAGTGATTGCTCCCCGCTCCGGGCTACTAACTACATTTTGGTTGGTTGGGCATTGTTTTGCTATCCACCTTTTTCTATCCTTTTTGCTCAATGCGAGTCCTTCTCATCTTTTCTACCACGTTGCTATAAAGTTTCAAACATCCAATTTCCGTTTTTATTTTTTCTAAGTTTTTTTTTTACTTTCCAAGTCGCTACATAGCTTAGAAGATTGTTACTTCACGACTTTGTGCCATAAGTGTGTAAACCTCAGTCTGACTTTGTATTGTAGCTGTCTACCGCTAGGTCTACGCTAAAGCCGTCAACAGTGCAATTTGTTATTGATTTGGCCTGGGGGCTCATCCTATCTTAATCGGCGCAGAGGTGCAAGGTCGGCATTCCTTATTCCTACCTGGTCCCTCATGACATTCGCCTAAACGGATGTCGCTTCACAGAACTTCTCCTTCTGAAGGGCATGAGAAAAGAATGCCTCTTTAGGATCTCAAGAGATCGCTCTACTCCCTTGGAAGTCCCATTATGTAGTTGTACCTTGCCTTCAAATCATATAAATTGTTATCGATATCTTTCTTTTTAAAATCTTCTTTGAGTTCTTGTCTTATCTGATCAATAGGTTCAACCGTAAATGGTTTGTTATTTATCTTTCCTTCCGAAAATATCTTGGAGATTTTACATTTCCCTGAATAATATTCTAAACCATAAATGGTTACTTAATTATCTTTCTCTCTGAAATTATCCTTAAAATGTTATCTAATTAATGCTTTAATCATAAACGGTTATGCATTTTATCTTTCTCTTTAAGATTAATCTTGAGATTCTACCTTATCTAACTGTTGCGGCAAAGCAAAAATAATTTATGTATCTTTCTCTTTGAAAATATATTCGAGAACTTTTCTTATCTGTTAGATGTTCCGAACCTTTGATATTTATGATCACCGGTAGAATTTATGCGTAAATGAAAAGAACTTAACCCACCTTTTAGCTTTGTATTTATGTAGGACAAGATTTAGAAATCTACTTATCATTAATACAGTATTCCTGACTGATTGGTTAACATAAAATTTTTATTGCTGCAACATATTTTGCTAGTAAGCCAGTATTTTTAATTTGTTTGATTTAAAAAAAAAATACCTTAAAGCAGAGGTTCCTAATCTTTTTCGGTTTGCGGCTCCCTAAATAATCGGATTTTTTCCGCGACTCCCTTAATACATCAGATTTTTTCTAAATTTTTTACTTTCTTGAAAAATTGGAAAACTTTCCTTTTTAAAAGCGATTACTCATTTAACAGCGAAAAATTAAAAACAGATACTTACTATTTTCCTTGGAATAATATAATATATCTAATTTCAACTGTTTCGGTAATATCCATATTGAGACTGGACAACCACCATGTGGTTAGGTTAGTTGAAAAATAAATTAAACACGAATTTTAAAGTCACAAACAATTTATTGAATATCCATTGATGATTAACATTATTAAAATTATTAATGAGATGGATGGGCTTGATGTTCACTACACAACTTCTCAAATCTCAGAATAAAATTGGATATGACGACTCTCATTTCTTGTTCAACGTTAACTTTCGAGCGATATTTACTTTTTATTACCATGACCGCCGAAAACCCAGCTTCGCACAAATAGGATGTTGCAAATGGAATTAATATTCGTAGAGCTTTACCATTAAGCGGCGGATATTCCTCTTGTACTGATATCCAAAAATCAGAACGTTTCATACTACCAAATTTTAACTTTACAGTATTATCGCAAGACAAGTCAATAAGAGATGCTTCTTCTAAAGAAGTAAATTCTGATGGAGCTTTGGCTCTAAATGGGTCTTAAATCCATGTAAATTTACTATTTTCTGCTTCAAAGAATTTTTCGAACTTATTTTGTAAGCTCTGATAGGTGATCAGCAACAATGGATTTTATATTGCAAGACAAATTAATTCATTACTTTTTATTTTCCATAGCTGTAATTTTTTTCTGAAGCTGAAATCTTTTCTGTTTGCTCTAAAATGTGCATATTGCGTCCTTGTAAGAGAGATTCAACGCAGTCAACTTTTCAAAAATATCACATAAATATGCGAGTTTAATCAAAAAGTCCATTTCCACAAAGTATTTGGCACACTCATGTTTTTCTTCGTCAAGGAAAGCGTATATTTCTTGCCGTAATTGGAACGTACAAGACAGTACAGCCCCGCAAGAGAGTCATCGTGAGTGGCAATAGTACAACAAAGATGTGTTTTCAGCTCCCACATCCTCTCACATTCTTTTAAAAAATCTTGCTTTCAGTGGCCGAATTTTTATATAGTTTACTATATTTACCACACGTTCTAAAACTATATTTAGTGGAGGACTCATATACTTTGATGCAAGTGCTTCTCTGTGAATGATGCAATAGGTCCAAACTGAATCTGGAGTTGTGTTTCAAATAAGCACCTGCAATCCTCCACAAGGCTCGGACATGGAACGACCACCGTCAGTACAAACACCAACGCACTTTGTCATTCTAAATTATTTTCAACCATAAATATATTCAGGATCTCGAACAAATCCTGAGCCTTTGTACTTCTAGTAATACTTTTATAAAAGATAAGGTCCTCAACGATCGAATTAATCTAAGAACCGTACGTAATAAATCAATTATTTTCTGTGGCCTCATGAAGTTGCAATCCAAGTTCACTTCCTTTTAATTTTTCAATTAATTATATATTGAGCTCCTACCCCACGTGCCGAATTAAGCGACTAATGGTATTGTTAGGCAAAGGGACTTTTGAAAGCAGTTTTACCGCCGACTCGCCAATCATAATGTTCACTAAATCTACAGCAGCCGGTAGAATGAGTTGCTCTGCGATGATATGGGCCTTTTACACTTAGCAACTCTATATGCAACTTTGTATGATGCTAACAAAGTATTATTTGGTATTGACATATGTTTATAAATGTTGCATTTTGTGTTTTAATTCAATTAACTTTTTGGTAAAAAAAAGTCGCGAGGTTTACGAACAAAGTTAGAATGGTTGGTTTCTAAATGTCATTTTAACATACTTGAAAGCATACATTCTGGTGCCAAAACTTTCATACACAATACACACTGTGGTCTCTCTTTATCATTTTCGTTTATTGATGTAAAGCCAAAATCCAAATAACTGTCGTCATATTTACCCAAGCTTTAGTAACTAAAGCATGGTTGGGGAAGTCGTGCTTTACTTGCGCACTAGTCGTTTCAAAAGATGCGGATTGGAAGGAAAACAATGAAAGACTCGAAAATTGTGAAATTTTTAGAATTTTGTCAGCATATACGATTTTTGGCGCAAAAATTCGAGAATTGGAAATTCCAAGAAAATTGCCGAATTGTTTAATTGAATATTTCACGGCGCCCTTATGATCGCACCGCAGCGCTCCGGGGAGCCGCGGCGCACACTTTGAGAAACAATTCCTTAAAGGTATTTGAAAAATAGAATGAAAAAATTAATCTTTGTATTTAGATTTTTATAGGTGGCGTCTAAAAGTATTATTTAGAATATAAGTTTTCCGTGTATAGGAACTCAAGTACAAAAGGGCTTTCTTCTTTTTTGTTTTACTTTTAGAAGCTTTGTCGCGATTATTACGCTTCAAATGGCTCTACAAAGATTCTAGTTAATAATTAATCGTAGAGGACTTTTGGTATAATTAATTTTGAGGTATTATACATTGAATTTAGCTAGAAAATAGGTAGTGTGAATTATTCTCAGGTTTTTATTATTTATTTCGTGGAAAAAGAATGTCGATTGTGGTTTCCCACGGTTTAACTCGTTGTCCTCGACCAATTAGATCGCGATGCGTAGAAGTGATTGGTTGACAAGTTGAAAACAACTGATGACCATCCCACGTAATTATCTTACCTTGAAGAACTGTCAAGTAATGCTTTAAAACTTAAAGTAATGAAGTTCATCTGTAGATTTCTTACCTCCGTCCTTCCGTTGTCTTATCTGTGTTCTATGTCTAATGTTGTGCGTAAGCGACAAACTTCGCTATAAGGATGCTTAGGATTCATTCACTGGCTTTATGTTAGCTTTTAATATTTAGATGGTCATCGGAAATGCAGAATCATAATTCATTTTGGATGGTTAATATGTAAGCAAAGTAAATATAGTGTTTGCAATTCATATGAAACCGATTACGCCCTTTGCACAGGTAAGCGATTGACTATAATTCCTTTTATCTTTGTATTTGACTAGTAATAGCCTTTGTAAATTTATTGGAATGAAATATTTTTAAGATGTACCTTGAATAAGATTTGTATAAGATTTAATTTTTAAAATTATGGATATGCACATATATGCTGTTAATTATATTGCATATCAGGTAAGAGGCTTAAGCAAAAATGTTGACTAAAAGCGCTATCTTACTATAATTTAAAAGGTCAAAATCCTATATCACTAAGTATTAATACTTATGTTCTGGAAATGTCAAGTTGGCGGTTATATGAACGCAATGATAGAATGACCGATTAACATAATATCTTGCTTCATAATCTTAATAATACGTATAACACCAGCATGCACTATAATTAAGTACTTACGATTATTAAACCAACAGTTTCCTCAGAAAAATCTTCAGGAAAAGGGGTAAAGTAAAGGTCTTTCTTACAACACTTATTGCAGCTCTTTGCCACTTTAATGTACCGGTAAAGGCGTCCCTTTACTACCGGGAAAGCTATCTTAATCCACACTTGCGCTAAAAAGCCAATTCCCATTGACCTACAACGGTCACGAACCCGCTGATATCCTATGGTACAATTCCCAACAGGAAATCGCATAGATGTTCAGAAAAGGAGTTTAATTTGAATATAAGATTATGAAGAAATTACATATAAAAATTTAGTACTAAAATGAATTTGATACGCGTCAAACGGACACGTAATACAGTTAATTCTACGTAACAATTTAAGCTATATTTTCAACCCCAGTGATCCAAGCAAAAGTGTAGTTCAAAATACTAGTGCAACAAGAAATTAAAATTATTCGACAGTATCGGAGATAAAACCTTGCCATAGCTTAAACGGGACACCACATGTTATCAGCTATGTCCTCGGCAACAGGGTGGATACTCATATCCAATGTAGTGTAACTGCCATAACCTCTATCTTTAGAATTCTACCATTTAAAAATCCATCGGCTTCTTTTCGTAATAATGTATTATAATGTACATTGTTAAAAGAACTACAAATAATATAAACAAGAACTAGAAGCAGTTTCATGTTTCTGCTGAAATGTATATTTCACGAGTGGAGCAGTATCGCGATCATCGACGATCTTTCGCGACTACATCAACATGTAGACCGCCATATCCGTTTGAGAGCGGATGTTATGCCATCAGTTGTATTGCAAAGTGTACGGTGAATATGAAAATTTTTCAAATTGTTTTCGAAAATATACATAGAACATAGTTACTGTAGAGCAAAATAATAGAATTTTGCCCCTCATTTATCCACGGGATGCCCCGAACGTTACTCAACACTTGAGGTATTTTTTAGGGTTGAAACTTGTTTTTGAAACATATTTCATATGACGTCACAATATTGCATGTTCGTAAACAATGTTATATTCGAAACAATTACAGGCGCCATCTGACAGTGATTTATCAAAGGTATCATTATAGAAAAATGGAGCATGTGCTAGGGTTTATATCTAACAACAATGATATAGAGCAGAATATATTGAGATACAATCAGCGATTTATGGAAGATATTGAAGGGGTATTGCAATGATGATGATAGCCTGCAGCAGCTTTCATCTACAGCCACAAATTTTTAAAGAAAACTGGGTGGAAAAAAACCTTGCAGTAGATTTTTTTAGTCTATTTAGAATGACAAAAACAACCTTCTACACACTGCATCGGGGTTAAAATTAAATTAAAAGGAATATTGTGGCGGTGAAATTCCTGTTTCGCCTGTTGATGACTTTGTGGTGGTTAAGCAAAGAAGAAACTTTGCTATCAATAGCAGACAAGTTCTGTGTGGTAATCTCTACTGTGCATAGGTGAACAGAGTATGTAGTATCAAAAATCATAGGTCTATTACATAAGTATATAGTATGGCCTGATAAGCAGGAGGCTACGAAAATAGAAATGAATTTTCGTGCTTTAGGTGGTTATCCTGGTACGACTTTTACAGCATAAAACGTATTTAAAGTAATTCAATAATTTACAGGTGTAATTGGTGCCGTTGATGGGTGTAACATAAAAATTAAATGTCCCGTTGACCAACAAGATAGTTATATCGATAAAATGCAAACCATTTTATAAAATTACAGGGAACTGTGACCACAGATAAAATATTTATAAATATTGTTGTAGGTTTTCCAGGTTCTGTTCACGATAGTAGGGTAATGTAGTACTATAGTTATTGATACACAATATTTTCTATACATATTTTGTTTCAGTTTATGTAGATGTACAACAGGGCGGTTATCAACGCTATTTTTATGAAGATTACCATTTAATTGGCGACAAAGCTTACCCTCTACAAAAATAGACTATGACAGCATATAGGTTTATCAAATAATAAACAAAATAACTCTACCAACATTCATTATTTCTAGGGATAATTAGAATCTAACAGCATTACAACGATACCATAACCTACTACATAGTAAAACTCGGATTGTGGTAGAACATACCTTTAGAATCATGATAACTAGGTGGAGAATATTAAAATACATAAATGTTAATAGTATGAAAAGGCCATTCGCATTATCACAGCCTGTTCTGTCTTGCATAATTTTTACTACATTAATACCAATTATTGGGACACGTATGAATTGTTACAGGACGACAACATTGATAATATACATAATAATGGCAGATTAGAAGCAATTCAAGTAGAAATAGGACATCATTGCACTCAAAAATTAATTTTATAGTAATTCATAATTTTATTAAAGAATAAATGTAATCGTAACAAAAATCATTCGCTACGTATTTATACTGAAAGATCTAGTCTAATCACTATTGGGTGGTTGCTTATCCTTGGTTTCGGTTTCATAATTGTTTTGCTGTTTACTTTTTCCAAAATTTGTTAAAAGAGCCATTATTTGTTCATCAAGTCTACCATAACATTAAGTTCCTTACATCGTGTTTGTTGAATCTGTTTCTGTAAAAGCAGTAGTTCCTGTAAAGCGTTTTCTTTTGATGATTTTCGACGAGCAGTTCTTCCGACATGAAATCGACCTACGCGTTTCTGTGCCTGTGTTAGAGAACTTCCATTACGCTCAGAAGTACTTGGTTCAGAAAAATCCTCTTGAGTTAAGTTTGATAAAGATTGCTTTATTAACACGTTTGCTGTAGCTCAATCGATTATCATACATGGACTGGCTTTGTGTTTGTCACCCAAAAGGTCGTCTAATTCCAGAAAATATTTTGAAGATTTAATATTACTCTCTCCAGTTTATTTACGTAAGTCGCAATATTTCTTATACGTGGATTGCAGATTTACAAATTTTTGTCGCACTTTTTCTCCACCTTCTGTTCCATTTCCCACAAAGTAACCATTTGCACTTAAACCATTTGCTATTTTCTACCAAAGTTCATTTTTAGATGTCTTTTTATCTTTAAACTCGTACTCATATTACTGGCGTAATGCTAATGTAGCTTTATTATCTCCATCAGTCAGGTTTTTAGAGGATTTCCATAAAGTTACCTCTTTATTACTCGATTTTACATACTCCTGCATTGCATCTTTTATGGCAATTAAGTACTGCTTAGCTTAATTCGGAACTAAAACGTATAAATACTATGAGAGGCATTATTCAATAAATATTATAATAGCTGGTGGCAGTTTCTTCATCTACAGCATAGGTTCCCAACCTTTTCTGAACCACCGCCCCCTCTACTCTACATCATAGTGCATTATAACGAATATTAAAATATTGTTGCATAGTATCTATCTATCTATCTATATATATATATATATA
Source organism: Platerodrilus igneus (assembly GCA_036346225.1). NCBI lineage: Eukaryota > Metazoa > Arthropoda > Insecta > Coleoptera > Lycidae > Platerodrilus > Platerodrilus igneus. Next base: position 6,477,558 of record JARFIW010000301.1, read on the forward strand.
TATATATATATATATATATATATATACACATAGATACTCATATACGAACGTTGCACTTTTGACTGCTATTACAAGCGTTCACTAAAGCGTTGGACAAGGTATATATATTAAAAATCGCAAAAGTAAACCTTAATTAAAACGACTATCAAATGTAGTACAAACTTGTTTATTAAAACTTAAATATGAATACATAATGAACAGAAAAAAGATTAAGAAGAAAAATTAATGAGATAGTTGAGGCTGGTGAAGTTTTAACAATTTGCTAATGTCGGGTTCCAATTTCGTTAACATCAGCCGCAAATCGCCACGTTCAGTAATGTGCAGTCTGTTCCTTTTCTTAGACAATAAATTAGCTACTGCACTGAACCCACGCTCAGCCAAATAAGATGAAGGAAATGCAATTAAAAATATCTGTACTCTTGACCACAATCCAGGGTAAAGAACTGGTATTGGTTTTGAAGCCAGAACTCTTGATATCCATTTCTGAATTTTACTTTTAGTTCTTCGTTAGTTGTGAGTTCTACGAGTTCCTCTTCTAAATTTGATGATTCTGCTGTATCTGCATTTGCGAAAGGATCTAAAACCCAACCCGGTATATTCATGTTTAAAATATCCTGGAATCGCTCCACACAATCAACATGAAGAACGTCCAAGTGTTGGCAGTAAGTAAGTAAATCTTCATGTTTTGCAGAGACTGCTGATAATGTGGGAAAGTGGCTGTATTCACCTCTCCCTAGATTTCGTTTGAATAGAAGAAGTTTTCCCACAAAAGCAGCTATGACGTTTTTGTTTTAATTAAATTCAATTCGTCACCTTGCAATTGTAAATTGACTTCATTAAATATTTTAAACAAGTCTGTCAAATAAGCGATGTCATTTTTATGTATAATCAGGTTTTCGCGCAATTTTTCGTTTCTGTTTTCAAGAAAGTCCAGTACTGAATCAAATAGTTGAAAAAACGGTTCAAACAAGTACCTTTTGAGAGCCAACGAACTTCTGTGTGCAGCAGCAAGCGATTGTAATCTTCATCATTTTCACTACAAAGTTGGCTAAATAATCTGTCATGCAATGAATTGCTTCTAATCGTATTTACTGCTCTAATAACGTAATGAAGCGACGAATGCAAACGTTCGTTCAGATTTTTTGCAACCAAGTGCTGACGATGAATAATACAATGTATAGCGAGTACATTTGGTACTGCTTGTTTCAAATGAGCTATGAAACCCTTATGACGTCCCGTCATTGCTGGAGCACCATCAGTAGCTGCCGACAAAATATTATGCATAGGTATTTCTTTCTCTTGAAAAACGTACTCATGGTATTAAATATCGTTTCTCCCTTTGTATCAGTTTCCAAATTTTTGCAAATAATAACTCTTGATAAATTTTTCGTCTTTTATGAACCGAACGTATGATAACAGCAGTACTTCGTTATTTGGTAGAGTGGATTCATCAAGTTGAATGGAAAAATTGCAAGTTTTAAGTAATCGCATAATGATATTTCAACGTCTTGAGCCATTTCGTCTATTCTCCTTTGCACTGAGTTATTACTCAGAGGAATTTTTCTGATGACATCTGCCGATGTCTTATGATGAAGAACAGTTTTATTACCTCTCTGACTGCCGGCAAGATAAGTTCCTCGTCAATAGTATGTGGTTTTCCCGTTTTTGCGATTAACAATGAAATGTTATATGATGCTCGTAGTCCATCATCTTCTTGTTTAGCAGACGACGCAAATAGGTTTGATATAGTTGGCTGTTTCAAATATTTCTTCTGTAGTTCTTGAAAATAGGACAAATCTTTGTCCTTTTATCAGTATGCATTTTATTTAAATGTTCTTGTAGCCTAGACGGCTTCATGGCTTCATTTGAGAAAACTTTTGGCAAAGTAAACACATGGGTAATGATGGATTTACAGGAGAGTGCGTAAATCCATATTTCAAATACAAAAGACTGTACTGCCGGCATTTCTTCTTAGATTCAGACATTTTGAAATCCAAAACTTGCCACGGTTTAAAATAAATTAACTTTTCAACGAATTTATAGATAATTATAAAATTAATGGTTATAATGACTTATATAACTTATCACTCACGAACATGGATTATTTGCGAAGCACACAAAATAATAACACATTCCTAGAGCTATCCCTGCCTTTTATACGTTTGATTTCATACAAGCATCAACTTGTATGTTTTATCTTGTTTGCGATGCCGGTGCACTTTGTAAGCAAGTCATATCGCGTCTTTGCTTATCAACTTGCAAAGACTTGTTGGGTGTAACATAAAAATTAAATGTCCCGTTGACCAACAAGATAGTTATATCGATAAAATGCAAACCATTTTATAAAATTACAGGGAACTGTGACCACAGATAAAATATTTATAAATATTGTTGTAGGTTTTCCAGGTTCTGTTCACGATAGTAGGGTAATGTAGTACTATAGTTATTGATACACAATATTTTCTATACATATTTTGTTTCAGTTTATGTAGATGTACAACAGGGCGGTTATCAACGCTATTTTTATGAAGATTACCATTTAATTGGCGACAAAGCTTACCCTCTACAAAAATAGACTATGACAGCATATAGGTTTATCAAATAATAAACAAAATAACTCTACCAACATTCATTATTTCTAGGGATAATTAGAATCTAACAGCATTACAACGATACCATAACCTACTACATAGTAAAACTCGGATTGTGGTAGAACATACCTTTAGAATCATGATAACTAGGTGGAGAATATTAAAATACATAAATGTTAATAGTATGAAAAGGCCATTCGCATTATCACAGCCTGTTCTGTCTTGCATAATTTTTACTACATTAATACCAATTATTGGGACACGTATGAATTGTTACAGGACGACAACATTGATAATATACATAATAATGGCAGATTAGAAGCAATTCAAGTAGAAATAGGACATCATTGCACTCAAAATTAATTTTATAGTAATTCATAATTTTATTAAAGAATAAATGTAATCGTAACAAAAATCATTCGCTACGTATTTATACTGAAAGATCTAGTCTAATCACTATTGGGTGGTTGCTTATCCTTTGTTTCGGTTTCATAATTGTTTTGCTGTTTACTTTTTCCAAAATTTGTTAAAAGAGCCATTATTTGTTCATCAAGTCTACCATAACATTAAGTTCCTTACATCGTGTTTGTTGAATCTGTTTCTGTAAAAGCAGTAGTTCCTGTAAAGCGTTTTCTTTTGATGATTTTCGACGAGCAGTTCTTCCGACATGAAATCGACCTACGCGTTTCTGTGCCTGTGTTAGAGAACTTCCATTACGCTCAGAAGTACTTGGTTCAGAAAATCCTCTTGAGTTAAGTTTGATAAAGATTGCTTTATTAACACGTTTGCTGTAGCTCAATCGATTATCATACATGGACTGGCTTTGTGTTTGTCACCCAAAAGGTCGTCTAATTCCAGAAAATATTTTGAAGATTTAATATTACTCTCTCCAGTTTATTTACGTAAGTCGCAATATTTCTTATACGTGGATTGCAGATTTACAAATTTTTGTCGCACTTTTTCTCCACCTTCTGTTCCATTTCCCACAAAGTAACCATTTGCACTTAAACCATTTGCTATTTTCTACCAAAGTTCATTTTTAGATGTCTTTTTATCTTTAAACTCGTACTCATATTACTGGCGTAATGCTAATGTAGCTTTATTATCTCCATCAGTCAGGTTTTTAGAGGATTTCCATAAAGTTACCTCTTTATTACTCGATTTTACATACTCCTGCATTGCATCTTTTATGGCAATTAAGTACTGCTTAGCTTAATTCGGAACTAAAACGTATAAATACTATGAGAGGCATTATTCAATAAATATTATAATAGCTGGTGGCAGTTTCTTCATCTACAGCATAGGTTCCCAACCTTTTCTGAACCACCGCCCCCTCTACTCTACATCATAGTGCATTATAACTAATATTAAAATATTGTTTCATATTATCTATCTATCTATCTATATATATATATATATATATATATATATATATATATATATATATACACACATAGATACTCATATACGAACGTTGCACTTTTGACTGCTATTACAAGCGTTCACTAATGAATAATGTATTTTTTACTACGGCAAGCGCAATTTTAAATAAAAAGTTTTAATTTATAAGGACATACGTTCGTATCCGATGACAAGTTAAAAAATAACAGGAAAGCTTAAATTTTAACATATATATACGGGTAATTAATGAATATCGTCTTTGATTCGAATACAATGTTATATGTATATTGTTACATGAATAAATATATACCAAACGTACATATTAATTAACCGACACCCTTTCAAGGTCGCCCGTGAGATGGAGCTACATGTAAGGTTATTTGAGTTGAATCTCTCGATTCATCCTTAACGTGCAGACGACGTGAAAAATTGCAAAAACGAAATCTTTTGCGTTGTTTTTGTATTTCCGGCGTCGAGATACCGTTAACGCAGGTTCGCTTCCGATTCCGCTCCAAGAATTTGCCTGCGGACAATCTCCCAAAACACGTTTGACAACAATTTTCGCCGACCTGGCAACTTTATAGCAGCTCTTATACCACATATACCTTTAGCATATAGGTTAAAACGTCTGATTTGTAGTAAAAAGTTGCAAATTCTAAGCTTCATTGGAGTAACGTTCTTTTTCGGCATTTATTTTAATGGTTAATGCTGAAATACGTAATGCAGAAACCATACTGCTGTGATGTCATGACTCGCAATTGAAAAGTAAGTTGCGTGGATCAAGCTAAAAATGAGATCTTGCTAAGGTTGTGGTTCAAAGCAAAAGCGAGTAACACCGAAAATTTTGGAACAAAGCTGATCTAAAAATATTCCAGGAAAATTTACGCAAAGGAGTACCCGGCTTTCGGGTACTGCTGACGTAAGTATATTCGAAATAAAAAATTCCAAAAACATCTTATTCAGAAAATTCTAGGTCAAACTTTGGCTTTACACAGAAAATATTTTAAAAAATAAAAATGGGATTTAAGCAAGAAAAGTAATCGTTAGTGGTGACCCATTAATCGACATACATGCGCTTCTCTCATAGAGTGGTTTTGGAATTTCTCAAAGTACAACTGCTGTATAGAAACATCGTCTAGGCAAATTCGTAACGCAATGCTTAAGGATAATCTAATATGCTAAACTACGGTGACCGTTAACTCCAACAGATAATAACTTTCACGCACCAAATTTCGTAAAAATCAGTGTCATCTATGCCCCAACCTAATAAGCATTTTTTCCAATTTCTGGGACACGGCAATGTGGATCAATAATACTAATATAGCCATTAATTACAACAACCAGTTTAATGTTCCTTTTAAATCTTATAGAATTGTGTACTGTAGTTCCTGATATTAAAAGGAAGCGAATATTTGAACACTATAATGTCCGAATTTTGGCAAGATCACAGATACACAAGAGCTAATATTTAAAAAGTGTAGTGCTGGAGCTCCAGGGAGCTACCCCAAGTTAGGCACCAATCCTTAAACAGTTGAATCGACGGCTTTTTTGGGTGCTAGATATGGACTGTTAGTGCCATAGGGTGCTGTTAGTACTAATAGGTGCAAGAAAAAAAATTAAAAAAAGTGTTGTGGGGGCTGACATCACCTAAGCACCTCACACTCTAAACTGTTATATCTACGCCATTTTTTGGATGTTAGCTATGGGACTGGTGGTACTATGTGGTGCTATGTTAGTTTTAGCAGGTGCAAGAGAAAAAATAAAAAAGGTGTTGAAGGGGCTGGCACCATATAATCCCCTCCCCCAACTTTTAACCGTTATATCTACACCATTTTTTGGGTGCTAGCTATGGGACTGGTAGTGCTAAGCTAGTTCTAGCAGGTGCAACAGAAAAAAGTATTGTGGAGGGGATGGCATCACCTGTTGTTGTTGTAATTGCACACGAAAATTAACGAACGATAGTATGAGATTTAGATCCCAATAAATTGGTTAGTAAGTACTACTGAAATCATTCAGATGTCTGGAGGATTATTGAGGGTGAGTGCTTTCCAACTCAATTCTTGTTTCACCGAACCATTACTGGAAATGTAATAATTTTTTTTGTAAAATGTAAATGTTCGTGAGAACGCAAAGAAATTTCTCTAAGATAGCTTTCTAGGAATTTAAAAGGTTAAACTAAAATGTGCTTGTAACTAAGCAGGTGACATATTCGTGTTTGTTTGTCACATTATAAAATCTAATTTTTGACAGTACAAGTAGAATACAGATTAGTTCAGACCATAAGGATATTTGACCTTTAGTTCAAGAAATTAATTAATTAATAATGTTAGTTCTACAGTTTATGAAAAGTCAATACATTTAATTAATAATATGTAAACCAAAACAGGATCCTTTTTCGGTATTAAGTACAAGTTGTAGAACATTATTAAAAACACAATACTTTTCCTAAAGAACTCTAATAAATTAAAACTTGCAAAATTCATAAAATTAATACGAGACAACTCTTTAGATATTTTTAAATATAGATAGGTCAAAAATATTAATACATGTAGAATTGTACAAATGATGTATATATGTAAACTTTGAAGTAACTTAATCCATTTTCTATCGATTTAAATATATATATATATATATATATATATATATATGTATGTATATTAAGTTACTTCAAAGTTTACTTTCATTAAAGTTGATAACAATTTCTCGTAAAGCAGACAACCAAATTCACAAAACTTTTGAGTGTAGAGAGAAAGACCACCGACATTATACTAGCAAGATAAATTTGTGTTAATTTTGAATTGTTATTTTTGTGGATATTTAGCTTTTGATATATTGGCTAGGACCTAGTGAAGCCCTAGCTCTAAAATGTTATGAAGTGGTTATATTTTCAGACAGTACGAGATCGTCGTTCCAATTTCAGTTTGCAGAGTCACAAGTAAGTATTGTGTTTCCGTTTTGCTTGTTAAGGAGATTTTTTTTCTTTCGAAGATTTCCGTATCTTATCTTCGGATCGTTACTCATTATAGCTATTATTAAGGTACGGTGGCGTCCATTAAAAATTCTTTTATTATCGTATACCATCCTACGACCCTAACTCATAGCTCTGCCCTAAGTTAAAGAAACTTAGCTGACTGGAAGATCTCTTTAAAGGGTCCTATTGTACTCAAAGCCGTTTTCCATACACTTTACCCTGGGCTTAAACTTTAGACAGGAACCACTCATAATTTATAGAGGCTCTGCCGCTTATAAGGTAGAGTAGTTACATTATAAAAAAAAGTGTAACAACTTATATCTACGCTATTTTTTGGTTGCTAGCTATGAAGCTGGGGTGCTATGTGGTGCTATGTTAGTTCTAACTGGTGCAAGAGGAAAGATTTGAAAAAATGTAGTGGGGGGCTGACGTACCTAGGACCCTAATCTATAAACTGCCATATCTACGCCGACTTTTGGGTGCTAGCTGTGAGACTGGTGGTGCTATGTGGTGCTGTACTATCAGGTGCAAGACAAAAAATTGAAAAAAAGTGCAGTGGGGGGCTGGCATCACCTTAGCCCCCTAAACATTGAACTGTAATAACTTCCATAGTTTTGGGTGCTAGCTACCAGTCTTGTGGTGCTAGAACTAGGTGGGGGATCTTGCCGCGAACTTTCTACTTATAAAAAAACTGGTAAGAAAACGAGGCGGTGTATAGGAAAAACTATTTATTGAGTACAATGAAATCTTCTCTTACACTTTCCTGTCTTCGTTCACTCAGACACCGACCAGAACTTCTCACTAATTTTGACCTTGTAGATAAGACGTCATCAGCACGGATTCTTGCAGTTTGACCTCCCATTAACAGCCACAACAGATTTGGTGGTCATTAGGCCTAATTTATAGAGATGCTTCTTTACGGTCTCGTGACAGAATAGCAACTTGCATCAGCAAGCGTATGCAAAATTTAGCAATTTTTATCGCAGGACACAATCAACGGTTTTGTTTGTCGCAGTTAGATCTTGATCACTTGTTGCAAATGTAACGAGGGATTTAATACAATATATCATTATGCGACCTTGAAAGAAAGGTAGTAAACAACACAAATCATAAACGCATATGCAATTACATGGCTCATTAAAACTCTTTGGCAGGCAAGATCTGCCATTAATAATCTTTTTTAAAAAAAGATAACAAAGCTAACCATCACAAATAAAAAAGTAATGGACAAAGTTTAAATAACTCAAAATAATATGAGTGCAGGTAAAAGTGCAATTCCCAGAGAACACATCACGTTTATGAAATCAACATGCACTTTATTAATAAGTATTCGATGGTAATATCCTATTGTGAAAAAACAAAGCCGAAGCAGGATGCGAAATACGCATATGCTAATTTATACAACTTGACAAGCACGCAATGCCAATTAGTAATGTTTCCGGTTTTTGTTTTACATTCGTCTTGTGACTTAACTTAGACTTAGCAAATTTAAGAATATAACAAAAAAATACGTCTTTAATTATTATGGATCTATTAGAGATTCTTCAAATTAATATTAAAACGAAAGATAAGACGCGCGGCGCGGATAATATCATTTAACTCGTAATGTAAGTAGATCTCCATGAAGCTAATATTACTGCTTCCAAAATTTAAATATTTAGTGATTGGATTAATTGCAAGTTTTTGTTGAAATGGGCTAAAGTCGAAAAATATGACGCAATATTACATTATAATCAACTCAGGGTAATTATTTAAATGTCCATGAAAAGCCAACTACCTCCGTAAAAATATAGACATAATAGAGGGCTGGAAAAAGGTTTTAAAAAAGAGAAAGCATAATGATAATGGTGCTTGGAATGTGTTGGGTTAGAAAAACGGACAACACCAGACAATAGAAAGGAAAGAAAAGCTTAAAGGAGATAGATTTATCACATTTTTGTAAGCAAAATTCCTCTGTAGTCCTACCTCATAAAAGAAGATGATATGCATGGGAAACGAAAATAAATGAAAGAAAACCGATTCAATATAAAATATATTGATTTAAAGTAGATTTAAGAAGTTTGAATAATGCAAAGACCTGTCCACGCGCAAATATAGATTTCCATCAGTCAGTAGTTACGGAAAATATAAAAGTAAAAAAAAACAAGATATTAAATCATAGAAAACAGACTTAATACGTCAAAGTTAAAGAGGATGTTTGCACGAAAATGGTGTAGACACTGAACCAAAATAAAAAAAAATCTGAATAAAAAATGAGAGCAAATGAAGAACTGTAGAATAGAAGCAGTAAACTGCTACAGAAAAGAGCGTACAACTATATAAGAAAGCAAAATAAATGATGAGAACAAGTGGAAAAATATAAATCGGAAAAAGGTCGAAAAATGTATACAACACGTAATACCTAACTCAGTAAAGGAGAATAGACAGCGCAGACCAAAATGAATAGAAGAGAAATTAAAATTCTAATCGAACCACGAGGTGCACCAAAAAGGTGGAAGGAGTATGCAGAAAATGTGTACAAAGCTGATTAATATCCAAATAATACTAATAATAATAATAATAGTAATATAGCATGCGGCTCAGGTTTCATTTGTATGAACCGCGAAAATGCGAAAAAAGCAATTTATTTAGTCATTTATTTGTATACAGTATATTGAAATCTATTTTTAAATGCACTATATAGATGTGTACCAAAGAAAATTCCATTTATATCAAACACCACGTTGGGCGTCAATAAAACATGATGTAAATCGCTTGTGGTCGTACGCCTTATAAAAGATGCTATGATGAATGTTTCTAACTGCCAGTTGTCTAATTATTTTTGCGAGCACTCTGATTAATAAAAGCACTATACTCATACATTAGATTTATAATCATACGAAATATCGTCTTGCAAACAATATTTCAAATACAAATTAATACATCCACAACAGCTTTCTCTTACAAACAATATCTTAAATATAACATCGATAAAAAAATAATTTCCCCTCAACACAAATCTTATATGCTAACAATAGAGTCCAAAATACTTCTTTAAAACTAGGATGATCACTCACTTATTTTAAACAAATCTTAATCTTGCAATTACCATTCATAAAAACTCCATTATTTAATTCTTCCTTAATATATACAAAATTTACATTAATATGTCATGTAATTTAATCTCCTACACTTTTAAAACCTTATATGATTCAGGCGAAAACCTGTAGCGTAGGTTTGTTATTGTTATATTGACTTTTAGACACAACTCAATCTTAAGTTCAAACTTGCACACAGAAAAATTGCATTATGCAATTTAACTAATTAATCCATACATTTAGATCCTTTCAGAAATTTAAACATGATATATTAATTTTACCTTTACAGATTTGTTTGTTGTTGGTTTTTTTAAAGTATTATAATTACCATTCAACGCCCCGCTTCCTTTTAAATCATTTTCAAAGTGTAAATTTTTATGCAAATTCGTTTATTACAAATATACGTTCATAAATCTTCCATTAATTTTTAAAAAGTAAATCTTCAGATAAATTCTCTTTTCCAATAGTTTTAATTGGTTCCCAATCGTCTACGTTCAATTTTAAGGCATTTAAATAATTTTCCTTACTTAAATATTGCACATTTTATATACCCTACATGTGATTTTCCAATGCTCCACTCGAAGGTACTACATTGGCCAGGAAGCGAGTTTTTTTTACCTGAAAACTTTTGAATTTTGCCGAACCCTTACCATTTCAAGCAAAGTAGGGATCTTTAACGTGAGTGATAACACTCACACACGGAACCTCCATTTTACCTCTCATCCGAAAGAGAGCGTATTTTTGTAAAAAATGCTCGCCTTACATTTTTCAAGCGGATCGTGTCGGGATTTGAACCCGGGACCTTGAGAATAGTAGTCACGCGCATACCAACTACACCACGGAGTCGCCACATTTTACATATCACATTATTCTACATGACTTATTATCTAATTAGGTCGACTGCATGTCGACGTTTCAATTAAGACTGTCCACAATTCAACACTTATTGGCTTTTATAAAGATGAGTCCCTACTTACGTAGGCTTCAAGAATTTTCGCGCTACATCTAGTATACTATTTTCACTTTCTTATTTGTTAGCGAAAATGGGTGTATTATTCTATCACCATTCCCGTTTGTTTGAAGGGTGTCGTATTTGCGTCTGCGATCAACTTTCGAGAATTTATTGTTTCATTATCTTTTATTACAGCCTTAGGCTATATAATAATTGGATGAACATTCGTTCTAGAACATGGGGTCCATTATACAAACTTTCATACTTAGAAATACAGCTCTTCAGTTGCCGTAATTTTTTTTGCTTTCACACGAAAATGAAAATATTTACACACGAGGCTTTGATATTAAATTTAACTGTACATTTCTTTTAGAATATTTACGCATTTGAACAAGATTAATTACTTAATAATTAAAAACTCTTTTAAAGTATTTCTATGCAGTTGAACGTAAATTGATCCTTAACCTATAAAACGGAAATCTTTTCGTAGCATTTACACATACGAGTTTACACATAATTGAGTATTTTAAATGAGAATAAAACTCTTTTTATAAATGCTTGTACGTTGAACGTATTAAATACCTTTATTTTTATCTGAAACACGAACCATTTGTTATCAAATTCGTCTAATAATCATGGTTTTTATGCGACACACGTAATTGATACATTTTATACCAAGCAATTCACAACATAAATTCGATTTCTATACACAAATGTCTAATAATTTGGGTTTTTCTCGAATCTTTTCGAATTTTCTCGCATTTATGAAATCAGATCTTTATCATATAGTGGAATATGACCTTTCTACAACCATTACTGTGTTTTTGTGTTTTTTGCGTGCATGCGTGCGTATTTGTGCGCGTGCTTGAGTGCGTGTGCACGCGTGTGTGTGCGTGCGCGACCTTATTAGTGTGCGCGTGCGCGCATGCGTGTGTGAGTGCTAGCATATGCGTGTGCGCGTGCGTTTGTATGTGTGTGGAAGTATCACGGCCATTTGAGTATATTTAATGTAGTTGTTAGAAGGTTCTAGATCAGCTGGTTAACGAAGTGTACACTTTTGTATATTTTTAGCTTTCGATTTATTTCAAACTTTTATTAAACTCCAGTAGACCGCTCATAAGACTGCGTATTGCAAAATTATAAAAGAAGTATCATTTTATACTTATTTACAGTCCACATGTTCACATGACAGAATTGTTTATAATTCACAATTTTAAAGGTTATGTTTTACAATTTTAAGTTTATATGAATAGTTTGATTTTTATATAGGTCAATGATCCACTATACATGTAACCTCAATTGAGTAAGTACTGCATTGTATACAACTTGATATTCATAACGGCGATGTTACTTTGTAGTTTTCCATGATAAAAGTTTGAAGTAAACCAAAAGCTAAGAATATAGAAAAGCGTACACTTATATATAAATATATATATATATATATATATATACAGGGTGAGTTTTTAGTGTGGCAACGGTCGATAACTCCGTTATTATAAAAGCTACGTAAACCAATTTTGGAGTCATATTAGGCATGCCTAAAGTGCACATTTTAAAAATATTTGGAAGCATACAGGGTGTTTCATAATTCCAGGGCATATTAAACTTATATTTTTTTAAATCGAACACCCTATATATTATTAAATTTTTGAAAAGCCCATAAAAAGAGCTTTAATTTGATATCAAATTGTATCTGTCTATTTCTTTTAGTTTTGAGATATTCAACTGTTTTTAGAAAAAATGACCCCGATTAGATACATTGCCACTGCACTAATACACAACTTATGTAAATTTTCAAGATGCAGAAAATTTTACCATATACCATAGTATATTTGTAAATATCACTTTTTTGAAATTTCTTCCCAGTATACAGGGTGTGTCAGGTTTCGCAAAATGCAATTTTAAATTTTTTTTTTAAATGGCACCCTACCAATTTTATTGCTACAATAGATAGTTCATTAAGTGTCCTTTCATTTTTGTTAAGCATTCCCTGTACCTAAATCCATTACTTTCTGAGATATTTTTGATTTTCTTCAAATTTTATGAATGTTTTTAATTTACATAACTAAAAATAACTTACTATTGGAGAATATTATAAAACGATTAATACATGTTGATTAACAATTAACTACACTTATCCAATAACAATTTTCACTAAAGATATAACAACCTACAATAATACGCTATAAACAGAATTCTGCCAGATCAACAATATGCATTTTATAGAAAATGTTCAAACATGAAATCAGGCAGGCTTTGAAAAAAATAACTATTACATGTAGTGTCATTTAGGTTTATTAATTGTAGTGTGTTGTCATTTAACAGGATATCTCTCTTGGTATATTCTTGATGCAAGTAGGAAATTTTTTAAACTTGCTCCCAATACCCAAATCATATTTATTTGTTCTTCCACTGTAAAATTCATTTTGAAAACTCCTTCAAAGATTACATTTAAAACAGAACTGATAATGTGTTAAATGACAACACACTACAATTAATAAACCTAAATGACATTTTGATTGTAATTGTTATTTGTTTCAAAGCCTGCCTGATTTCCTGTTTGAACATTTTCTATAACATGCATATTGTTGATCTGGCAGAATTCTGTTGATAGCGTATTATTGTAGGTTGTTATATCTTTAGTGAAAATTGTTATTGAATAAGTGTAGTTGATTGTTAATCAATATGTATTAATTGTTTTATAATATTCTCCAATAGTAAGTTATTTTTAGTTATGTAAATTAAAAACATTCATAAAATTTGAAGAAAATCAAAAATATCTCAGAAAGTAATGGATTTAGGTATAGGGAATGCTTAACAAAAATGAAAGGACACTTAATGCACTATCTATTGTAGCAATAAAATTGGTAGGATGCCATTTAAAAAAAAATTTTAAAATTGCATTTTGCGAAACCTGACAACCCTGTATACTGGGAAGAAATTTCAAAAAAGTGATATTTACAAATATACTATGGTATATAGTAAAATTTTCTGTATCTTGAAAATTAACATATTGTGTATTAGTGCAGTGGCAATGTATCTAATCGGGGTCATTTTTTCTAAAAACAGTTAAATATCTCAAAAACTAAAAGGAATAGACAAATACAATTTGATATCAAATTAAAGTTCTTTTTATGGGCTTTTCAAAAATGTAATAATATATAGGGTGTTCCATTTAAAAAAAATATAAGTTTAATATGCCCTGTAATTATGAAACACCCTGTATGCTTCCAAATATTTTTAAATGTGTACTTTAGGCATGCCTAATATGACTTCCAATTTTTTACGTACTTTATAATAATATTATCGATATCAACTAAAATATTATATATATATATATATATAATATTTAATATAATATTTATAAAAATGGTATTCTTTTGTAGGTTTCAGGTCTTCTTAAATAATCAGTACTCTTTTTATAAATCTAAGCTTTCGGATATATTCCATCCTTTGTCAAAGATACTAAAATATACAGAAATAATAATACTGTAAAATTATAAAGGTATGCTGTTACTTACTAAAGCGAGGCTACAGATATAAATTAAAAATACATTTGTTTAGCAATACAAACATTAAAGATATAAACTTGTTGGAAGTTAGGTAAAGTTTGACATTTGACAGGTGTTTTATTTTTGACTGAAAGCTCCCCCTCTGTTTTTTATATGTTTATTTAAATTTTAAATAGCATGTTGTGTGTGTGTGTGTGTGTGTGTGTGTGTGTGTGTGTATGTTAGCAGCTGTTGTGTAGATTACTGAATATTTTTAATTTATGTGTTAGTGGTTTGAAAATTTAGAAGATAAGTATATATAGAGCTCAAACTATCAAAATCAGTTTTTTTGTTCATACTGTTAGAATTTTGAAAAATGTAGCACATTTCAAGAAATTCTCTTTTCTTTTTATGACTTTCAATGTCTGTGTTGAAATTTATCTCATGATGAGTGCTATTAACGTGAGTAGTTAAAGCACATGCATTGGGTTTGACTCGTATGTCACTTTTATGTTGAGTAATACGTTGTTTCAACTTTTGTGAGCTTTGTCCTATTTAAGATTGGTCACAATTTAAACAATTAATTTTGTAGATAACGTTTCGTTGGTATAATGGATTTGTTTTATCTTTTACTTTAGAGAATAGGTTATTTAGAGTTAAACTATTCCTTTTCGCAATTTTTATGTTAAATTTTTGAAAATATTTTCTAATTTGACGGTTAAATGTTTTATATAGGGGAGAGATTGAAATATTAAAGTAGTATCGTTTTGGTTTTTTGTGTTATTATTGAGAATTGCATGACGTGTCATGTGATTGTATAGAAGACGTTTAATTAAAATGGATGGATAGTTATTGTTTTTAGTATGATAAAGAGTTTTTAAATTTTTTGGTATAACGATGGATGACTAATTTTTGAATTCTATTCTTTAAACCTAAGATGAAGTTAATTTTAATGTTGTATGAGTGATATGATAAATAATTTAAATACCTGCCGGAATTAATAGGTTTTGGTACCAATCTAAAATAATGTTGTTTTCTGAATTTCTAATTAGTAGAGTGTCTAAAAAAGGAATCGAGCGATTATTTTCGTTTTCTATGGTAAATTGTATTTTGTTGTTATAACTATTGAAAATTTGTAAGGTTTCATTGAGTTTATCTTTAGGAATAGCTGTTACTATGTCGTCTACAAATTTCTTTATGAATGGTAAACTGAAAGGTAGTTTAGGGATCACATTATCTAGTAGGGTGTCCATGACAATTTTGGCTAATATAGGACTTAAATTGGAGCCCATTGGACAGCCAAATATCTGAAGATAAAATTTATTATTAAATTTAAAATAACTTGTTTCAAAGAGAAAATTAATAATTTCTATAAAAACCGGTTTTGAGATATTACAATTGTTTGTGATGTTTAACCATAAGTTATCAATATTTTGTAATACTAACTCTTTTGAAATGTTTGTGAAGAGTGAAATTACATCTAAACTTATTAATATATAATTGTTTGGTAGTTGGAAGTTGTTTATAAAGGTTGCAAATTCAAAAGAATCTTTTACATTGTATTCGTTTAGATTTGTTGATTTTTCTAAAATAATAGCAACGAATTTAGAGAGCTTTTCAGTTGGATTATTGTATGAAGCTACAATTGGTCGAATTGGGTTATCTAATTTATGGATTTTGGTAGACCATATAATTTTGGAATTGAGCTGCTATAATTATTAAGTAATTTAGCTTCTTCATTAGTAATGAATTTTTGTTTTTAGCTCTTGTATTAATTTTAAGGTTTGTGCTTGAAAGCGAGATGTCGGGTCTACACGGATTTCTTTGTAAGTTAAAGGATCATTGAGTAAGGTATCTATCTTCTGAATATAGTCAGTTTTGAAATGGCTACATTTAAGTTTCCTTTATCAGCTTTTAATATTAGTAAATCACTATTTTCTTTTAAGTATTTACGACATTTGTTGAAGTCTAACATAAATTTTGATTTAACGTTCGAAGATTCATGTATAAAGTTAGTAATTATATTGGTAGTCTGAGCTCTACATAAATCTCTTTTTATTATCAATATTATCTATAATGGTTTCTAAATCAGCTAAAACATTGATAATTGTCTTGTTATTGATTTTGGTGGTATACTGAATTTTGGACCAAGAGATAGAAAAGACTTAATGGCATCTGGAATCTCAAAGTCACTTATGTTTTTGAACCATTTGTCAAGATTATTAAAACTAAGAGTGTGGTTAGAATTTATTAGGTTAGTAATCTTTTTTAGGTTAGCTGTCTTAATTTTGTGAAACATTTTATTGTAATTTATAGTTTGTCTATGTTCGTATTCAGTATAAATATAAAGTGGTAAAGTGGTTGAAATCTTTTCTTTAATAGCCGTTAGTTCTTTGTACATCTTATTGAGTAAGTAGTGGGTTATTTTAATCTCTAAATTTAGAATTTTCTTTTTTTAGCCTGTCATTAAAGCGTTGAACAATCGGGGCAATAATTTTACCATTACTTTCCAACAATGAATATAAGTTTTTTTAAAGCTTCTGGAATATGTCTTGGCAAGATACATTTGCTTCTACATTGTAGCAGAAATATCTTCCTATTGCTAAATGATGCCAATTTGATGTTAATTTTAGACCAGCGTTTTAGGAGTATAGTGATATTAGCTCCATAAGTTTTAGATATTCTTTGATAAAACCCATATTTTTAACTTTTTAAAGATTTTTAGATCAAACGTTATTATACATGACAGAACTTGCATTTCACGCATTGCCTCCAGTGCTAATTTGTATAACATACTGTACAGACTTTCATGTCCGAAATCACGACAGTTGTCACAACAGCCAGATTGCATGACGTCAAAAACTTTATTACTCGAGACATCAATGCTCAAACTTAGTTCTCGCTGAATTATCACATGCACCATGCATTTCCACGTTACTCCAGCCATGACGTTCGCCCTGATTTAACATAATCACAGAACAGCTCGATTGGTTGTTACTCGTTCACTAAATTTTGTACTTTGCAACAGTTATATACCGATCGGTCAAACTTATGACATGCAGCTGCCGAGTTACGATGAGTCACAGTCATGATTTCAGACCAGTACCGTTGAACCGACGATCGATTGAATTATCAACCGTACTATAATCATGACGTTATTTCACTGAACACGCATCACTGATTTATCAATACTTCACCCATTCAGACGTTACATAGCCTGTTCACATGAGACAAGACTCAGCCCAGTTATACCACACATTCACTGACCAACATAGACAATCTACTCAAACGGCCGTGAGCATTACTACCACCACATTGTAACTCAACCTTGAATTATGAACATTACCAATACTTACCTGATTTTCATGTGCAGACACATTCGACAGCTTGATGTTCATGTACAGCAACGACTGCTTTTCCACAGCACTGTATGATTTGTCATTAACGAGCTATTCAACCACTAGCTTCATTGCAACAAAGCCAAAACAAAATTCATTCAATGAAAAGCTAAATTACTTAATAACTTATAGCATGCTCAATTCCAAAATTATATGGTCTATCCAAAAATCCATAAATTAGATAACCCAATTCGACCAATTGTAGCTTCATACAATAATCCAACTGAAAAGCTCTCTAAATTCGTTGCTATTATTTTAGAAAAATCAACAAATCTAAACGAATACAATGTAAAAGATTCTTTTGAATTTGCAACCTTTATAAACAACTTCCAACTACCAAACAATTATATATTAATAAGTTTAGATGTAATTTCACTCTTCACAAACATTTCAAAAGAGTTAGTATTACAAAATATTGATAACTTATGGTTAAACATCACAAACAATTGTAATATCTCAAAACCGGTTTTTATAGAAATTATTAATTTTC
Source organism: Platerodrilus igneus (assembly GCA_036346225.1). Taxonomy (NCBI): domain Eukaryota; kingdom Metazoa; phylum Arthropoda; class Insecta; order Coleoptera; family Lycidae; genus Platerodrilus; species Platerodrilus igneus. The sequence goes on from JARFIW010000301.1 coordinate 6,495,929, forward strand.
TTTGAAACAAGTTATTTTAAATTTAATAATAAATTTTATCTTCAGATATTTGGCTGTCCAATGGGCTCCAATTTAAGTCCTATATTAGCCAAAATTGTCATGGACACCCTACTAGATAATGTGATCCCTAAACTACCTTTCAGTTTACCATTCATAAAGAAATTTGTAGACGACATAGTAACAGCTATTCCTAAAGATAAACTCAATGAAACCTTACAAATTTTCAATAGTTATAACAACAAAATACAATTTACAATAGAAAACGAAAATAATCGCTCGATTCCTTTTTAGACACTCTACTAATTAGAAATTCAGAAACAACATTATTTTAGATTGGTACCAAAAACCTATTAATTCCGGCAGGTATTTAAATTATTTATCATATCACTCATACAACATTAAAATTAACTTCATCTTAGGTTTAAAGAATAGAATTCAAAAAATTAGTCATCCATCGTTATACCAAAAAAATTTAAAAAAACTCTTTATCATACTAAAAAACAATAACTATCCATCCATTTTAATTAAACGTCTTCTATACAATCACATGACACCTCATGCAATTCTCAATAATAACACAAAAAACCAAAACGATACTACTTTAATATTTCAATCTCTCCTTTATATAAAACATTTAACCGTCAAATTAGAAAATATTTTCAAAAAATTTAACATAAAAATTGCGAAAAGGAATAGTTTAACTCTAAATAACCTATTCTCTAAAGTAAAAGATAAAACAACTCCATTATACCAACGAAACGTTATCTACAAAATTAATTGTTTAAATTGTGACCAATCTTACATAGGACAAAGCTCACAAAAGTTGAAACAACGTATTACTCAACATAAAAGTGACATACGAGTCAAACCCAATGCATGTGCTTTAACTACTCACGTTAATAGCACTCATCATGAGATAAATTTCAACACACCAAAATTTTAGACATTGAAAGTCATAAAAGAAAAGAGAATTTCTTGAAATGTGCTAAATTTTTCAAAATTCTAACAGTATGAACAAAAAAACTGATTTTGATAGTTTGAGCTCTATATATACTTATCTTCTAAATTTTCAAACCACTAACACATAAATTAAAAATATTCAGTAATCTACACAACAGCTAACATACACACACACACACACACACACACACACACACACACACAACATGCTATTTAAAATTTAAATAAACATATAAAAACAGAGGGGAGCTTTCAGTCAAAAATAAAACACCTGTCAAATGTCAAACTTTACCTAAATTCCAACAAGTTTATATCTTTAATGTTTGTATTGCTAAACAAATGTATTTTTAATTTATATCTGTAGCCTCGCTTTAGTAAGTAACAGCATACCTTTATAATTTTACAGTATTATTATTTCTGTATATTTTAGTATCTTTGACAAAGGATTGAATATATCCGAAAGCTTAGATTTATAAAAAAGAGTACTGATTATTTAAGAAGACCTGAAACCTACAAAAAGAATACCATTTTATATTGAAATTAAGGTCGTTATCTTTATAAAGAAGTTTATATATATATATATATATATATATATATATATTGCCGTGGAATGTGCCTTTAAGTCACAGGAACTGGTACTTTCTAAAAAACATTCGAGCCCCACAGATTGGGCAAACATAAATTGCCGTGGAAGTCCTCTTGGGCTCAGGAACTCGCCAGAGTCAAAAAAATTATTTTCAAAAATATAAAATTTTTACAAAAATTTTCTTACCCGGATTCTGCTTCATCAAATTAATTTCTTCAGCAGCTTCCCTGGCTAGCTCAGCTGTGCCTCCTCTCAGATACCTAAATTCCCAATCATTCTCTTTACCGTTCACACACCATTCAATAAAATCACAAAATAATACAACAATCATACAATATTTATTTACCACTATTTACAAATAATAATTCATGGTTATGTACAGTTCGGTGCTCAAGTTACACCTCAATAAATGCTATCTTTGTAAAGTCCTTGTTTTTAAAATTGAAATTTCAAACACATTTAATGCAACAGGAGTAAATGGGCCCCAAATAATACCTAATCTTTATTTGTTACTGCACACTGGAGTATGGTGAGCTCATGATAACCCAGTTTATTAATGTATGTTTTCCACTTTGCATACTATTACTACAACTTAAAAAAACCCATGTACTCTTAACAATTAAATTTAAATTCATCAAGAAATTTAATAAGCTTTACGTACACCTTTTGTTTTATATTCCAAAATACCATAATAATAGTCAGTTATACGTATCCTTTTCAATACGTTAAATTACCAAAAATAATCATCAAAGTTCACTCACACATCACAAATAATTACAACAGTTTATATAAAAAAAAACAACAGCAAATTCAAATGCGTTACCTCGAAAAAGCGTCAAAAGTCCATCTCCGTTGAAGAAGCTCTCTATATTCCTGAACCCCTCGGCTTCGTGATTATGCTCGCGCTTCACCAGCTATTTATAGATGACAACTCAGTTTAAGCTGAGCTGCGTGCTACCAATTAACACCAATTCCAACATCCAAATCCATGTATATTACACTTGTTTATTATTGCATTATTAATTTACAAGCTTGTTAGAGTATTCGTGGACCTCAGTTAAATTTAAATTACACTCTATTATACTCGCGGCACTAACTATAAGGCCACAAATAATCTAATACTATTTCACTGAATGTTACAAATTTTTAATACTCACAAGCTTGATTATAATACATTGTTAAGCGATGCAAAATTAAAGAGATCCTTCCTAATTCTCCCAGAGTATTTATATTATAAAACTAGGCCCCCTTGGCCACACTTTACGCGAAATACATAATCGAAATTAATATTTCTCCATATTTTGTATAACCGTTTTAAACTTCTCGAAATATTCCGCGTCAACACGCTATATCATACAAAACAATCGCGTGTTCCTCTGTTCTAAAACTAACTATTTCGACCAATGATACATTTCAGTGACGTCTTAAAACTCCGCCTGTAATATCTCTATTCCTGTCTTATGCATATTTGATGTCACATTTTAACCTTGCTTGCGTTGTAGAAAATCGATATAGCTGCCCGCGTCGTCATGGACCCCACGTGGATCGAATACGAGCCTACTCAAGTGAACGCTTTTATGCCCATCTCATTCTGAAGCATATTATTGAGTGTTCATCCCTTCTGCTCTTTAACAAACCCTTGCCAGCGTTTATGCGAAACCACCGACGGTTTGAACAATATTTCCTTGAAGCTCGCCTCGTTATCTTCACAAATAAGCGGAAGATGATCTTTCCAACATGCAGGTGTGCTCAATTAACAGTTCATGGATCTTACCCTTCATAGTATTTTATACAACAGATGTCTGTTTGTTCGTTACGAAAGCTTTTCGCCTTGGGATTATTGATTTTTCATGCTCTGCTGCGTTTTCTGACGTTATAACCCGTTGAATTAAACTAAATTAAATTAATTAGTAATTTCTATTGGCTTATAAAACTGATTTTCTTTATGCACCTGTTACCTTTTAATCCCTAATTATAAAATTATGTCAATACTTATTACTTTAAATTAAATAGATGAAATAAATTTTGCGCGTAAATTTTATGTTCCTCTCTCTACACAAGGTGTTTGAAATTGCATTGTTTATACCCAAATTTAATCCTTTAAATCCACTACTATATATATATATATATATATATATATATGTATATATATATATTATTTTGATATTTCTTGACCTTTATTTAAAATATAAAAATTTTCTTTTCTTGACCTATTTCCCAAGAAAAGAAAATTTTTATATTTTTATATATATATTTTATATATATATATATATATATATATATATATTGTTGTGACACCGGCCGGCGTTAGGCGAGTGCTGTGATACAGCAGATTGTAAAATTTGAAATTGTTGACTTACCTTCCTTTCAAACTTGTGTTTGCCTGGCTAGCTCAATGGAATTAACGAAGTTTACACAATGAAATCAAACACAGCAATATCATAAAGCATTTATACAGTCTAAAATATTTACTCTCAAACAAAATGATATAGAACACTTACAGCATAGTTTCTTTCAAACATCAAATTATTTCTCAAATTTACAGAAATAAATCTCTTCTCTTATGGATGGTTTACTTGGCTTTGATTCCCACGCTTGTAAAGTTTGTTTGGCCAAAAAAATCCTTGACAGATAATCTATTAAAAGGTCAGAGTAGTTGATACCCTTATAAAAAATTATTATATAATAAAGATGTATTCTACTTTAAATTTAAATGACAAACACAAATATTAGTTCCAAATAGTGTTTAAAAAGTAATACTTGCAAAAATCCACACAGCACTTTTCCAATTTGTAATCAATAGTATTAAGTATATTCGCTTCCATTTTTTAATAGACGTATAATCTCAGTTTACAAAATCATGCATAAAATCTCCATTTAGAAACCAATGTGTAGCATCGGTTTAGTTATTTAAGTCAACTTTTAAATAGCTTTTTATCATGAAGAATTTTCCATGTTCATTACATTTAATAACTTCTGTAAATATATGCAGACTACGTTTAACTTTATCATCAACGTTACATTTTAATTATTAATTACGGTATGCAAATTGCATACTCAAAATAACATCTTCATAAAGCAACATGCTCGCGATCAAATTTATGAATGAATGCCTTTAATAAAAGTCTTCGTTTATATACAAAGATTTTCTCTTTTCTAGTACGTTCTAACTTCGAATGGAGCATTTTACACCGTAATGATGTAAGATTTTGGGAATTTCTCACTAGCGTCGAAATCATCGCGTTTTATTACCTCGTTAGTGTTAATTTATGTGCGCTGTCCGTCTTTCTCTATCACATACGGTTATTGTGTCGCATCGCATCTCTCCTACAGTGATTGAGAAAGTTAATAAATAATTGTGATCGATTTTTATGGGTTTTTAAATGTTTCAGCGGATTCGTAGAATAAATGTTTATTTATTAATGAGTTCATATGAAATTGACGTATTCTTCCAAAACTTCTTTCAAAATCTCATCTATTCTAGAGAATTCTTTATTTAAAATTAATTTATGTAATACAAAAGTCAATTTATATGATTAATTAAAACCTTTACAATGCAAAAGAGTTGCATTTTCATAAAAAAATATTTGCTTTCACGGTAAAACATGTTTTAATACACATTATTAAGCTAGTACTATTCTATGCTATTTACAGCAAATGAAGAGCATTTTTGCATCGATAATTAATAAGTCAAAATAAACGGCTTTGCATTTATCTTAGAGTAGTGATTATTTACAAGCACAGCTTAAATTTGTGTTTTTGCTATTGTATATATTAATTGCTATGTATTTACAATACGCTTATTATACAGGGTGTTTCATACACACGGAACTTGTGCTTTCCGCTTGGCAAAAAGTAAACTTGTATTATACAGGGTGTAACCATAAATTTTCGGAAATTTCTATTTTTTCTGGATTCTTTTATATTTTAGTAGACTTTATTTGTAGGAATTTAAGTTTCAATGACCTCTTGTGACCCCTTATCACAACAATATATATATACATTGATGTTATCAGGAGATCACGAGAGGTCATTAAACGTCAAATTCTATGAAAAATTACCATACAAAGATAAGAAAACGGAGAAAAGTAAAATTTTCCTATATTTAATTTCTCTACCCTGTATAAATATAAGCGTATTTCACTAGCATATAAAATAAGAAGCCCAACTTTAAACCTTGTGTAAATAATAATTTTCTCGAAAAAAAACTTATCTTATTGCAGTTATGAAGCATTAATTATGTAATTAAATCCCGTAAATTGCATTTATTGCAGAGTGTGGAAAGATCGTGAAACAGATATAAACTTAAAAGCCCAATTTTTTAATTAATTCATTTCAGCCGTACTGGTGCGACGCGCCCAGTTCATACTTATTAACTTCAAATGTTTATACATATTTTAGTTTTATTGCTAGGTTGCTAGGTACTGATTTAAATTTCAAGATGCATTAACCGACAGTTTGGGTGCAAAGGACAAATAGAACTTTTGAAAAAATTAATGTTTCAAACTGCTTGGTGCTAGCATCAAACAAATTATATTATTATTTACGTTTGGATTTTAATGCAAAATATTTTGGTTTTATGGGCGCAATGGAAAGAATTTAAACCTAAAAATTGAAAACAAAAATTAATAGTCACTCTGTACAATTAGTTAGAAGTAAAACTAGAAAAATTGTCACCACCCAATTGAATTACTTACATGTTTTTTGGTTAAATTTATGTGCATATTAGCACACAGTTTTAGACTAACAAAATTGCAAAAAGAAATTTTAAGAAACTTTAAACTTCAATTAATTTGGCGTTGAGTCCGCAGTTTGCAGCAACAAACTTAATTTGTCTGTAACGTTTTTATCCTAACATCAGGGCACACCTTGGGCGCAACAAATACAATACTTTTTTAAATAACGTCATTTTTTGTAACGCTAACTTTTGTACCTTATTTACACCTACACTTGCACCTTTGCTGAAATATGTGCTGTTATATAAAAGTCCAAGATAATATAATAATCCTGAGGTTTTATTGCAACAATACTCTCAGAAACCTCATAAATTATCATTTATATAATACAAGAGTTATTGCTAAAGTTTTGGTATTTGGCAACAGTGAACTCATTTCTCTTGTTAAAACAAAACTGATTATAGTAGAAAAATATTGAACAGTTTGAATACAGCATAATTTTACAATAAACACTGATTTAAATCGTAAACATTTCAAGAAATGGTTTTGTTCTATTTTTGACTGAAAGAAGTGTAAAGGAGCGAGTGATGTATTGACGATTTAAAAACCGCTTTTAGTGATGAAGCGAGATAGGTTTTGGGCCTTTGGGAGCTTCTTTTTAAAAAAACTTTCCTTCCAAAAAACTCTTCTATTAAATTTATTTGTACAGAAATTACAAATGATTTCAACAATTGGTTACATTATGTTCATTAACGTTTAAAAATAAAAAATAATCAACGTTACTTTTCACTAATTAAATTAATTAAAACTAAGGTGAGTAGCTTGAACAACCAATAATGTTAAAGTTGAAACTCGAGACTGACCGGCCATCTTGGGCTCCTGAGGGTATTTATGCTATCCCTGCTCTTACATCACTTTGTGGGAAATTCAGATTTCATGTCTACTATTTCTTGATACAATGCAAAGTATTACATTTTAATAATTTTAATTCTAACAATGGCTGTGACCTGCACCTGCAGTGTCATATTACATCTGGAATACAAACTAACTGTTTCCGTTCTCATGTCTGGTTTGTGAACTTCCATTAACCTTTTATTATGTCCTTCAATTATACAATTTAACAGTGAAACAAATCCACGAAAAGTTACTCGCTACCACGGTGTTTCCAAGAGCGTAGGTGTTTGTTTTTGCCTAAAAACTGGACTCGCAACTACTATTCCGTTAGAATATTGTAGAACTACGTCCATCTGGTTACCGCAAGCGTTTTTTAAAATGTGAAAATGAAGTAGGAAACGTCGCATTATTCTGCGTCACGACACTGGAAGCTCACATATCGAACAATGAATCATTTAACCACTCAAATAGTGGAATTAATGTTTTTCGTACAGCTCTGACTTAAGCCCTAATAACTTCCTGCATTTTTCAAAAATCAAAAATTAACTATGTGATCAACAATATTCAACAACATTCAACATCGGGAGATGCTATGGAAAATTTTAAAAATAAAATTTGTAGTGTAGCGCTTTCCGAATTGAAAGAAAACGCTTTGATGATTGGTGTATTCACATGAATAAGTCTAACTTTTAATTCTAAACAAGTTGATACGTTAATTAAATAAATATGCTACGTAGATAATCGTTTCCAGTCAGAACAGCAAGGAGTACCTATCAATACCACGATAGCGTAACAAACATTTACCTAATCCTGACAAGTAACCCAATAAAACAAACAGTTTACTTTAACTTCACCTGGCTCGACTTCTCTCAAGCGGATTCTTTTAACTCTAATACCCTGTAAAACAAAGTACTAAAGATATTATATAAAACTAGTCAATGTAAGCCCAATGCGTTTAATAACAAAAATTAATTTTAAATAATTAAAATGAAAATTTTAAACACCAGAGTAAATCATGTGGGGTTCTATGCATGTAATGCAATAAACAACATCAAGTTTAAAGAAAGGTTTATTTAAATATAAATCAAGCTAAGCGACTACACATCTTGAGAGCTTCTTACGTTCTTACATTCCACTTACGTTCTACTGTGTCTCTGAACAACAAGTTACAGTAACCCCTTACTTACTCCCTCTACTACCCTTAGGTCCATCGACGCACGCAGAAGGCCTATAATATTTTACACATCCTCCGGCGCAGCGATACAACTTAGCTTATCACTTCTTATTTCTAAAGGATACAATAATTGTATTGGGCGCCTAATTACGGTGCCATTCGCAATCTTAACGTAACAGGCACGCACTTTGCCATCACGGCCGTTTATAACGTCGTTCACCAACCCTAATTTCCACAATAACCGTCGCTTATCATTTCCATGTACGACATCCCCTTGCTTAATCTTAATCGCACACTCACGCACATTCACGTTATGATGAGCTCTTCTTAATAATTGTAAATATTCTGCGCTCCATCTTCTCCAAAAGTAGTCGATAACGTTTGTTCTCTGCTTCCATAGCCTACGAATCTCATCTCCATTAATAACACGGTCAACAAAAGGAATAGTAGCCAAAGCGGGTCCCAATAAAAAATGCGAAGGGGTTAACGGCATTAAATCCATAGGTTCACTACCTAGGTATGTGAGCGGGCGGGCGTTTATTGTTGCTTCAACCTCGGTAATGAGTGTATTTAGTTGATCTAAATTTAGTAAAGAACGTCCTATCGTAGCCCTAAGGGCGTCTTTTACACTTTTTACAAGTCGCTCGTAAAATCCTCCGTGCCAATTTCTGGAACTTCCACAGCCTCAATCGTTAAAATTTCATCTGTATATTGTCCCTTCAAAGTAATTAAAACGCGGTTGTAAAGCTTAAAGGGAATCGATGCACTATCTCCAAACGCGGCAATACGAACCCTATGTTGTCCAACAACAGGTAAATTTAATACCCTTGATAGATTCTCCTTAATAAATGAAAGTTGACTGCCGCCGTCCATAACTAATCTGATTAACTTCTTTGAATTTTCGCCAAAGGCATAAACACAAGCGGTTTGTAATAGCACATTTTTGTTTACGTTTGTCATCAAACTGGACACCGACGGCGCCAAAGTGTTCATTGAACTCTCGCCTTTCGTTAATTTCATTGCAATACCTGTCTTCTCATGGTTGTGTCTATCTTTACCTGGCTTAAAGCTCGGATCGCACATAGTTGTAGCATGCCTACCGCCGCATTCCTTACATTTTAAGAATCTATTTTTACAAAATTTAGCACTATGGTTATTTCTCGTACAACGGTAACAATTTCCTAAAGCCTTTAGAATTTCTTTCTTCCTTGTTAAAGGTACATCTGTGTCACACATTTTGGTTTTATGGTCTTTCTTGCAGAAAGCACAGCATTCAAGACGTTTGTTCGGCGTGACTAATAAACTAGACGCAGTTCCTTTGTAATGCGTTCTCCTTTCTGTTGCGAGCATCTTTTCTTTACAATCTGCATCCGGTATTAAAGCTTGTTCTAAAGACTCAATTTCGTTTTTAAGAAACTGCAATAGATCTTTTACCTGGCGATCTACATCTTCCTCTGACTTTGATGATGAACTTTCTAAATTATTCGCAATAATTTCTAGATGATTGGATGATTTCATTTTCATTTGTCGATAAAATCCTAAACGCAATTCCGTCGGCAACGACTTAATGAGGGTCGACTTTACGATTATGTTGTACTGAGAACTAGATACTTCTAATATTTCAAGAGCACGCATAGCTGAAGTAATTAGATTGTAATTCTTCCTTAAAGTGCTTACGTCATTTTTAGATTTTACAGGTTCGATTTTCATAATGCTATCAATATATTGTTCAATTAGCCGTTCCCCATTTCCAAATTGATCTTTTAATATATTTAAAGCTTCTTCATAGAATGCTCCAGATGGAGGAAATCCTTCAATTGCTTCAGCGGCTCTTCCCGTGACATACATTCGCAGGTAGTTGAATCGATCTCCGTTCGTTAATTGTTGATTGTCGTGGATCATACTTCTGAATTGTTCCCAGAAAGGAAGCCAGCCCTTGGCAGTACCATCATACTTTGCTAACTGTACACGTTGAAGCTTCACTGACGTAAAGGACGGCCTACTTGTTTCGTTACTTACTGGTACCGTATTCGTTATCGAGTCAACCTCTATCTGCGATTTTTCTGAGCATTTTAATCTAAATTCCAACTTAGACATCGTAGTTACAGCAACCTCTTCATATTCATACCTTTTCATTAACTCGTCCTCTAAATTTTCTTTAAGCAGAGGTTCAATTTGCTTATCAATTTCTTTCAGATTGTCACTCGCAAGCTTTAACTTTGACATAGCGGTATAAATGTCTTCAACACTGAAACTACTTGCTAGCATAGAATTTATATTATTAACTGTTTTAGTTAACTGCGTTCTACAAATTGTCCGTTTTACTTGTTCCATCATGAAGCCTCGATAGTATAGCCGTTTGTTAAATATTCGCGTTCCCGTTCCGTTATTTCGAATATTTGCGTTAATGCTCGTTTATATTTATCACCAGATCGTTCCCGGGTTTCGGCACCAAAGTTGATGTAATGCAATAAACAACATCAAGTTTAAAGAAAGGTTTATTTAAATATAAATCAAGCTAAGCGACTACACATCTTGAGAGCTTCTTACGTTCTTACATTCTACTTACGTTCTACTGTGTCTCTGAACAACAAGTTACAGTAACCCCTTACTTACTCCCTCTACTACCCTTAGGTCCATCGACGCACGCAGAAGGCCTATAATATTTTACACAATGCATTCATGTGGTTTACTTATAAATTAAAGAACTCAATCTTGAACCTTAAATATTTGCTTAATTCGCTTTTTTTAGTAGGAATTTTAACCTAGGACCATTATAGTGGGTGGAGAAAACCGGCTGTTCATTGCTGCTGCCAAGACTTGAAAATAAACTTCAGCTACAGTGATGGTGCTCACACAGAAATACAATGGGGTTGTTAATCTTATCTTCCGGGAGGATTCAATACTGCTATTCCTAAAAGTAGATTATACTACATCCAATCTCTTACATTTCATCTACGAAGACTGCCGCACAAAACCTAAACCACCAGTGTTTCAGAACTACCATTAAAATCCAAAAGAACAGATATCAAGTAAACAGAACATATAAAAAAAAATGCGAAGGAACAGGAAAAAGAAAAGGGTGCCTAAAACACAACTTTATTTCAAAAACCATTGAAACCTATTTTAAATACTTACAAGCTTCCTTCGTGAAAAAGACATCGCGGTGTTTAAAAATCTGGCAAGCTGCCAACTTCAAATAACCATTAAATCAAGTTTTAAAGGACTTCAACTATTAATATCCCGAACTTCTAATTGTCGTATCTTCTATTATATTACCATTAATATTTTTAGATTTACGTATCTAGATGAATCCATACAACCACTTGCTTTTCATTCTAGAGAAGAAGAAAAATCGCCTCCAACAAAGCTGTTAAAAAAACTTTGATAACTCTAATGACATATTCAATCTTGAGGAATACGCTTCAAACTATGGGTGGAACTTCTTCAACAAAATATACCATGATCTGAACACATTTATTGACCAAGATAATTAATTACATGTAAAATATAGAGAATCCTTGTACCCTAAAAGATAAAATATTCTCTCCCTGAATTTTAAATTAAAATGAGTTTAAAATCTAATCCTTTAATAAAATAGAATTTACTTTTCAGAAACATGCCACCGACTATGTTTTAAAAATTTATATTTTCTGAAAATTTGCATGTGCAATACAATGACAATTACCAACAAAATACTTGAAAATATATATAACCTTAAATATTCTAGAATAATAAACAATCTGAATTATTATGGCGTGGATTATTAATTTCCAAATATAAAGAAAACAACTGAATTTAATACCAGAAGGACACAACTAATAAATAAATGTTTCCACTGAGGAATATATAATAACCCAAAACAAAGAAAGTATTTTAATAACCTTGTTCATATTTGTAAGTATCCTAATAGGTAATTAATTGAAAATCATCTTCCAACCAAAGTAACAGAAACAGACTACCATGCAAAATGAGGTTACTACAATTTTCTTCGAATAGTTTGAATACATTTATCCTTAATGAAACCTATTACCTACTTAAAAATTGATTAGAAAAGAAACAACTGTAGTCATTGACCATCATAAAACAATTTAATCACTTTTTAATAATCACGGCAAATAGTTTCAACTTTATGGCCTCATTACTTTGACTATACTCATGTAGTTAACGAGCACATGTTGGATTCCCTGACTGCTATTTAATATTAATTGGAAAATTTTCTAATTAGATTTGACAGGATATCCAGCTTGCTGATATTTTCTATACTTGTTTTACCATAAAATAAATTATCATGTATATAAACGGCAGTAAACGACTGTCGCTGTTTCAATCTTAGTTGATGCTATATATTAGTTTATTGAATATAATTGCGTTTTATGGTCTTGAATGTCATTTTCACCTTATCAAAAACATTATTTAAATAATCAAGACGCCAATGGCATCAATAGCCTTTGACAAAATAAAAGTCGTTTGTAGACAGTACTTTATTAAGCTGGCTACACAGCAGTGATAATTAGGATATTTAACGTGTGCGACATCGTTATACAGAATTATCCAATGATTCAATTTTGTCCAAACACTTTATAGAAAGTTTCTGTTATCATACGGAAATACAATTTTCATAACAGGTTTATAATACGATAAGGAAATGAATCACTTGATTGTACAGAGTCAATTACTAATAATGACGGTTCTGACGTTTTCAATAGTTTTCATTGAGATCCAAAGTCGTTCGTCTATCGAAACGTCTTTTTCAAACTATTTCAAATAGTCAAAAACTGATGAATGGCTAAAGTTTAATCAAGAATAAGATTTTGAATAGCTATGAGAGGTTCTTGCACGAGAAGATGACAAACCATCCGTTATCGGACGCAAAAGAATTTCCCCAACCTTTTTCAATTTTAAGTCATTGGTATACAAAAGCAAACTTGGTCTTATTCAAATTGCATTTAATTTATACATAACTGCAACTTTTTCTGATTCAATTAGTACTCATAAAGGGCAATATTATTTATACTTTATTAATGTTCTCAAATAAAATAAATAGGATAACTCTATCGAAATTTTTATAATTGTAGAAATCGTAATATACTCTTTCAAATAAGATGTAACATCAACATAATATTCATCACGAACCGGATTACATAACATGTTATAACGGTCAAACCCCCTGCAACTGTTCGCAAAAACGACATCGAGTAAACCAGTTCCAATTCTCATTCAAAGGATCGTATCTTTTTATACAAACATAAGCTTTTAAGTTTTTTCTATTTTACCATGAAATGTAGAAAGCTTCCTCAACAAAGCTGACACAGCTATAGGCTTAACCATGCTACTTCACATGGCATTATGAAATTGGACGAGTCACTTTATCTAACAAAAACAAGTATAGTACTAGCTACGACCACATTCTGTAAAAATAACTCTATTATCTCTGACTATTTTAAAAAGTATTTAAACATAATTATATATATATATATATATATATATACAGGGTGTCCCAAAATTGCTGGGAAATAAAGCTACCACGTATTGTGGACGTCAAAATAAGTCGATTGGACCCAATTTACCTATATACCAAAATGTACAGTGTGTCCGTGAAAAGAGTTCAAACACAATTTCTGTTGGCCGTGGACACAAAGACAACACTTTTTTTTTACAAGTGTTCAATGTGACCTCCACCTTCATTAATGCAGAAGTCAATTCGGCGTATGAAATTTGACATGCATCCCTCTTAAAACATCATCGTTTTATCGTAATGCGTTTACAACATTTTGAATTCTGTTCCACAATTGTCCGGGATTATTAATTTGAACCTTGTACACTTGTGTTTTTAACGCTCCTCAGAGAAAGAAGTCACATGGCTTTAAATCAAGAGAACGCGGAGGCCATTGAATGGTGCTTCGTGGCCTCTACCAATCCATCTACGAGTAAATTGTTCATTACGATACCCTCTTACGGCACGTGCAAAATGAGGTGGTGCACCGTCGTGCATGAAGAACATATTTCGACGAACATTAAGGGGTAAGTCTTCTAGTAATTTTGGCAAACTTTTTTGAAGAAATCGAAGGTAACTTGCGCCATCCAAACGATCAGAAAAATTTAAACGTGATCCGTGATCAAGTAATTCTTACACTGGTTGAATGTGGAATGGACGAAGTAATTGATCTCTAATGATCTGATTTACGGTACATTTTGGAATTCCAATCTCTCGTTGCAATGTTCTAGTACTGGTCTCAGGACTATCATCAATCATTTGAAAAACAGCATCTACCGTAATTGGTGTTCGGGCTTCTCGAGGTCTTCCAGCATTAGTTCTAACTGGTTTCAACGTTCCTGTTTCTCGAAGACCTCTTTCGATTCGGGCTAAGGTTTTGTGATTTGTAATTCTCCGGTTTGGAACTTCTCTTGATACACGCGGACACTTTCGAGGCAGTTACCCTGACAGAATCCAAGAACTAATAGGATGTCCATCTGCTCATTAAAAGGGAACTCCATAACTTTTTAGCTGCCAAAATTACATAACAGTAATAATAATAAAAAAATAACAGTGATTGCGTTAAAGAAAACAGTACAAAAGCAAACGGAAGCGAACAAATTATTGTAACATTTTGGTTTATGAAAATCGTTCAGTAGTGTTTGAGAAAACATTTTTTCTCTCGAAACTAAGCGAACAACGGAGCTTTTACAGTCAACGAATGAAGATGATGGGCAAGTCTTTCTGTTAAAAAGTATATAAGAATAGTATTACACTCATAATTAAAGTATAACAAAAATTGCGAGGGGTGAAGGTAGTTTTAACTCTTCTACAATTTCCTTTGGATTTCTTTGATTACTGGAAGTAGGGTAATCCTCTAAAATGCACTTTTGCAAAATTTCAATAAATTTGTTTCACACATTTCTACAAAAATGTGGTTTTTTAAGTAAACTTTGAACTCCTCTCACGGACACACGGTACATTTTGGTATATAGGTCATTTGGGTCCAATCGACTTACTTTGACGTCTACAATACGTGGAAGTTTAATTTCCTAGAAATTTTGGGACACCTGTATATATTATATATATATATATATATATATATATAAACTAAATTTGGTAACGACCTAGCTATCTAAGTGTATATAATTAATTTTGGGTTTTAGGTCAGCAGAATTGAAGAGTTCTCTTTTTTATAAACTCAAGCTTTCGGAAATTTATTTTTCCATTTTCAAGAGTACTAAAAGTAAATACAAATGAATTAGTTACGTGAACAAGGTTGACTAATAGCTAAAAATTATAATTAACTGATACTTACTAAAGTGAGATAAGTTACAATTGGACGATCAATAATAATGTACAGTGTATAAGGCTATGGTATAACTAAATTTAAAAATAAAAATAATAATAATTATATCTCAAGCAACAAATATTATCACTAACTTTATAAAACAAAATTCCAACACTAAAACTAAACTTTTAGCCGAATTTCAAAACTGTAAGAAATATATAAAGGACAACGATGATTTAATTATCGTTAAAGCCGATAAAGGAAACGTCACGGTAGCAATGTCAAAAACAGATTACAATGAAAAAATTTACAATTTGATTAATGACACAGAAACCTACAAAAAAATATCTACAGATCCAACTAAAAAATTTCAAAGACAAACGCTAAATATTATTAAAGAATTAAAAAAATCCAATGCTATCACAATAGAAGAAGCAAAATCATTAAATAACTATAGTAGTACATCTCCAAAATTATACGGTTTACCAAAAATACATAAACCAGATAACCCACTAAGACCCATAATAGCCTCAAACAATAGTCCTAATGAAAAACTATCCAAATTTATAGCTGAAATTTTACAACAATCTATTAGTGAAAGTATATATAATGTTAAAGACTCTTTCGAATTTGCACTTTTATTAATAATTTTCAATTACCTCAGAATTATGTACTAATAAGTTTAGACGCAGTATCTTTATTTACTAACATTCCAAAATATCTGGTTCTAGACAACATTAACAAATTATGGAACAAAATTAAAATTAATTGTAAAATATCAAAACAACATTTTATACAAATAATAGAATTTATTTTTGATAGTAGCTACTTTTGTTTTAATAACTCTTACTACCTACAAAGAGATGGTTGTCCTATGGGTTCTAGCCTAAGTCCCATAATTGCACAAATTATTATGGATGACTTAATACAAGAAATAATTCCCAAACTACCATACAGATTACCTTTTTTAAAAAAATTTATGGATGATATTATTACAGCTGTACCTTTTGATAAAATTGACACAACTTTAGAAATATTTAATAATTACAGCAATAAAATTCAATTTACAATAGAAAAAGAAAAACATTATTCGGTTCCTTTTTTAGATACATTATTAATTAGAGATAAAACTAACAAAATTATTTTAGACTGGTATCAGAAACCTACCACTTCAAACAGATACCTTAATTATCATTCATATCACCCACTGAGTATGAAAATTAATTTTATTTTAGGATTAAAAAACAGAATAAAAAACATAAGCCATCCTTCTTTATATCAAAAAAATTTAAACAAATTATATAATATCCTAAAAGATAACAGTTATCCTGCTCCTCTAATAAAAAGACATATTTAACCACACAAATAAAATAAACTACAAAAATTCTACCGGTACTACAACCAGTACAATTCCTAGTTACAAGATATTTCCATATTTTGATAAGTTAACTTCTCAACTAGATAATATTTTTAAAAATTTTGATATAAAATTTGCAGTAAAACTCAATCTAACACTAAATAACCTTTTTTCTAAAATTAAAGACAAAACCATCCCTTTAGATCAAAAGAACATCGTATATCAAGTAAATTGTTCAAATTGCCCCAATATATACATTGGGCAAAGTTCACAAAACCTCAAACAACGGTTAACACAGCACCAAAGTGATATACGCACTAAACCAAATTCAACTGCCCTATCAACACACGTAAACACCACTAACCACAAAATTGATTTTAACAGTCCAAAAATTTTACATGTAGAAAATAATAAATTAAAACGCGAATTTCTTGAAATGTGTTACATCTATCAAAATTCTAATACACTTAATAAAAAAACCGACATTGGAGACTTGAGTTCTATATATACCTACCTTTTAAATTTAAAAAAATGTATTTGAAAATAAAAAATTAAGAAATAAATAATTAAGTTATAATATTATTTTGCTTACAACCATACTCACACAAAAAATTATAAAGATAACTAAATAAATTGATAAAAATATTTTTAAAATGTAATATATTTACAAAAATGTCATTCAATTAATGCGTTTAATTAATACATATAAAGATACCTTTCCAAACAAAAAATTCTCATATAAACAACTATTTACAAAAATTAAATTTAAAGACAGTATACATCATAATAAAAAATTTTTACCCTTTTGATGATATAATTATTATTATTTTTATTTTTAAATTTAGTTATACCATAGCCTTATACACTGTACATTATTATTGATCGTCCAATTGTAACTTATCTCACTTTAGTAAGTATCAGTTAATTATAATTTTTAGCTATTAGTCAACCTTGTTCACGTAACTAATTCATTTGTATTTACTTTTAGTACTCTTGAAAATGGAAAAATAAATTTCCGAAAGCTTGAGTTTATAAAAAAGAGAACTCTTCAATTCTGCTGACCTAAAACCCAAAATTAATTATATACACTATATATATATATATATATATATATATATATATATATAGCTGTGATACCAACAAAATCCATGAACTACGCTTTATAATCGAGCCCCTACGAATTGGGCGTCAAGAATGCTGTGAAACCACCAAAAAGCTATTCATTACCTTACCTGTGTTGGTCCATTGACTTTCTTCTGTTAATCGCCTCGGCTGCTCCTCTAGATAACTTTCATCCTCTTACATAAAAAAACAAACACATTCCTACCACAAACATCAACGTCAACTCTATTTACATCAATATTCACAATACATTAAAATTTCAAAATTAATATTCAGCATAACTTTTAATATCGGAAAATTTCAAAATTAAATTTATTATCATTTTAATGTGCATCCAGAATTAAAGTCCTTGTAGGATGCCTACTAATTACTATAACAATATATGCAGACCTGAGTCTGAGTACAAAGGAGCATCTACCACCCTTTACGTTAATTAACCAGGTTCGTCTAATTGAGCTCAAAGACATACCCAAATTTTCATCATAATCCAGAACATCAATACTAAATACCCCTTTCTACTTAAACAAGCAAATTTCACCTTAAAATTTAAATATTATAGTTAAGTACCATTTCACTACTGTCCATTTGAGTAAATCAATTATAAAGTTATTCAACACACAACAATATCAAAGTTCAAACAAAATAGTATAATTTACCTGAAGGTTACTTGCACTCGTAGCTTCAATGTACATCGTCCCTTTTGTTAATCACACCATTCCAACTGGGTTATATTTACGGCTTCTGATTCTCAACGCTTTAAAATTTTCTCCATCACCATTTATTTAAAGTTGTTTCAGGGCTTTTCCGGAACTAAACTGTGTATATCTGACCCTAGTCTTGTGGATCCAGACACGTTTATGCACCATTTAATTATTAATACCCCCGAAAAATAACAAAGAAATTCATACTTCTTTCACCAAGATACGCCAAAACTGCCTACTTTTGTGTATTTATTTGTCATAGTAAATTTTACCAATTGGTACAGTGATACTAAACTTTGTTACCTTGTATCTTCTTTTCTAAGTGCACTAACATACATTCATTGTAGCACGTAAAGAACAAGCTGTTTTAAATCACATAATATTCGAGCAAACTGTTTAAATTATTTAATATTAAAACCGGAAAACTAAAAGCACTGTTTAACGCGTTCAATCAAGTCGAAGATCTAAGAGAGCTTTTAACGCATCGAATCGTCAAAAGTCTAAGAGAGCGAAATTCATATTACCACCGGTATATATAGCGGATAGCCGGCACGTCGCTTTTGTCCTCAAAACAGACAATTCTTAAGAATTTCTCATGCTATGTTCCCATTCCGTCGCTGCGCATCGGTTTTACAATTTTATACTCGCCCCAGTTAAATCTCAGAAATTTCAACACGGCAGCAACGTCTGGAAATAACTAATTGACTTTTATACAGAAATCGTTGTTTCTACCTCTGATATTTGCATCCTATTTTCAACCAATTGTGACCCTCGTGACGTTGCTTAAATCACGCCTTTTACTATATGTGTCTCGGTCTTGTGCATATTATCTGTCTCTATCTAACCTGTTCTTATTGATGCAAATTGATATTCTTTATTATCGATTATTTTAGTCCATGTGGAGTGTGAAATATCCCACCTTTAGCATTTCTCGTAACTATTATGCGATGGTTTCTCCAAGATTCTTTGAAACCATTTGTTATCTACAAAATTTTCGCCGTACATGACATTTAAACTACGCAGGTGTTCAAACATAATATTAATTCTCAGAGCTTTATTTTCTGGTATTATAATCTTGGATTTTCACAGACTTTTATGCTTATTATTAATAATGGTTCAATTAACTCCAACTAAAATTGACTTCTACCCTTTCATTTTTAGCGAATACAAATTAAATATTAATTATTATGTGTACACTTTGTTTACTACTTGTTACCCAGAACTTAAATCAATTAATGTAAATTTTGCACGTAATTTGTCTTTGTTTCTTTACTAGGAATACTTAAATTACACGCAGAGCTTTTTAATACTGTTTCTTTTGATATAAAGCGTCTTGTACATGATTTAAATCTCTTATTTTTACTGAAACGAATGAATTTTTATTCTCCACGGTGTTTTAATAAAGCGTATTATCTAATAAAATTCCTTATACACGGTGATTAAAATTATTTGATGTGATTATTTAATTTTCTACCCTGGTCTAAATATGAGTAATATATATATATATATATATATATATATATATATTACTCATATTTAGACCAGGGTAGAAAATTAATGGATTACATCAAATAATTTTAATCACCGTGTATAAGGAAGTTTATTAGATAATACGCTTTATTAAAACCCGTGGAGAATAAAAATTCATTCGTTTTATTAAAATAAGAGATTAAAATTATTTACAAGACGCTTCATATAAAATAAGCAGTTTTAAAATGCTCAACGTGTAATTTAATTATTCAAAGTAAAGAATCAAATGGAAATTACGTGCAAGATTTATATGAATTGATTCAAGTTTGGGCAACGAGTATTAAACGAAACGTACAGATAATAATTGAATATTTAATTAGGATTCACTAAAAATTAAAGAGTATTAATTTTAATTGAAGTTAATTGAACCGTTAGTAACAGATAATATCTATAGAAACTTGTAAAACCCAAGATTATAATACCAGAAAATAAAGCTCTAGAATTAATATTATTTTGAACACCTGCGTAGTTTAAATATCACATACGGCGTAAATTTTGTAGATAATTAATAGTTTCAAAGAATCTTGGAGAAACCGGGGCTTAATATTCACGAGAATGTGCGATACGGGGTTATTAAACCCAGATAACAGTCCACATGGACTAAAATATAATCGATAATAAAGAATATCAATTTGCACCAATACGAACAGGTTAGAAAAGGAAAGAGAAAATGCGTCAAGCAAAGACACATATAGTAAAAGGCGGGATTTAAGCAACGTCACGAGGGTCACAATTGGTTGAAAATAGGATGCAAATATCAGAGGTAGAAACAACAATTTCGGTATAAAAATTAATTAGTTTTTCTCGGACATGCTTGCGTGCCGTGTGTTGAAATTTCTGAGATTTAAATGGGACGAGTGAAAATTCGTAAAAATCGACGCGCGAGCGACGGACTGGGAACATAGAATAAGGAATTCTTTAGAATTACCCGTTTTGAGGACAAAAGCGACGTGCCGGCTTTTTGCTATATATACCGAGATGAATATAAACAAGCCCTCTTAGACTTTTGACTATTCGATGCGTTAAAAGCTCGTACATCCGCGACTTGATTGAAGATGTTAAAACAGTGCATTTTAGTTTGATAAAATAATTTAAAATTTTGCTCGTATATTTTAGTGATTCAAAATAGTTGGTTATTTACGTGCTAACATGAATGTACTTCAGTGCACTTAGATACAAGGTAATAAAATTTAGTTTCACTGTACCAATTAGCAAAATTTACAACGACAAATGTATACACAAAAGTAGGCAGTTTTGGCGTATATTGGTGAAAGAAGTATGAAGTTATTTGCTATTTTTCGGGGGTGTTAATAATTAAATGGTTCAAATACGTGTCTGGATCCACGAAACAAGGGTCAGATATACATAGATGAGTTCCGGAAAAGCCCAGAAACAACTGGTGATGGAGAAAATTTTAAAAGCGTTGAGAATTAGAAGCCGTAAATATAATCCTGTTGGAATGGTGTGATTAACTAAAGGGACGATGTACTTTGAAGCTACGAGGACAGTAACCTTCAGGTAAATTATACTATTTTGTTTGACATTTTGTGTGTGTTGAATAACTTTATAATTGATTTACTTTAAATGGACATTAGTGAAATTGTACTAACCATAAAATTTTAATTTTAAGATGAAATTTGCTTGTTGAAGTAGAAAGGAGTATTTAGTTTTGATGTTCGGTAATATGATGAAAATTTGGGTATGTCTTTGAGCTCAATTAGACGAACCTGGTTAATTAACGTAAAGGGTGGTAGATGCTCCTTTATACTCAGACTCCGGTCTGCTTATATTGTTATATTAATTAGTAGGCATCCAACAAGGACTTTAATTTTGGATGCACATTAAAATGATAATAAAATTAATCTTGAAATTCTTTTAAAACTGAAATTTATGCTGAGTTTTAATTTTGAAATTTTAATGTATTCTGAATATTGATGTAAATAGAGTTAACGTTGATGTTTTTGGTAGGAATGTGTTGTTTTTTATGAATGAGGAGGTTTATAACATGAGGTGAGCAGCCGAGGCGAAAAGAGGATCACAGCCGTTTATGACGCCCAATCTGTGGGACTAGAATTTTTTTGTTGAAAGGACCCAGTTCCCGCATTCAAAGGAGAATATCACAGCAATATATATATATATATATATATATATATATATTTCTGTGAAATAGAGTAAATAAGACAGCTAATTATTTATTGCAGGATCCCGCATGTAAATACAATTCACTAAAATTTTAAAACGTTTTCCATAAGTATAGTGTCCGGAGTAGCATTTTTAAAATACATTTCTAAGTTAATTTTGCTTCATTTTAGAATAAGTGTAAATATCAATTACAAATAGTAGGTGTAAGAAATGCAAATCTTTAACGTGCACTGTAAACACATGCATTTTATTTAAATTAGAATGTAGATATAAGAGTCCGAAAAGCTTTCAATTTTCAGTAGTGTAGAAATCAATAATTCAAGGCCGTTATCAAGGAGGGTGAACGATTAACGGATGTTCTAAGTATAAATATTCTTTGCATGCATTTTTATTATATTTAGTAGGAAGCTTTAACATTTGTATAAATCTCAAAGTTATAGCAGGAGCGAAACAAATATTGTTGAAAACCAGTTCTTAGTAGTAGTTTATTTCAAGGTTTCTCAATAGCATGGTGGTGTTGAAACTTTTCTGAATTGCGTTGTAAACAAAATAATCGTTGCTAAATTCTCGGTAGGCAGACAGAGGACGTGCTCAAATAACATTTATATTCTGCGAAAGTAGTGACGTTTGGAACAAACGGGGATCGATATAAGATAAAGACAGATTATTGGTAGCATGCATTCGAGTGGGATAAAAGATGTATGTTAAGGGTTCGTTTGACTTTGTAAGAAACTGTGGGACAAGGAAAAATTAAAGTTTATACGTACGAGTGAGATGCAGCATGGGTGTATAGACATCGTTTGAAATATGTGGAGTAGGGAATAGACATCGAGGTTATTGACAAGATTGCATAGAAGGAACGAAGATAGATTATTGGATCTCATATATAGAAGGGGATAGGCGATAGTTTAGAGAGGGAAAATGCTAGTTAGGGTAATCGTGATCGTAAGCAGGGAGTAAAAAGGGAAAGGGGATTTTGAATATAGGTTCGACAAGGATACAGCAAACGGGTAGTAGGAATAGAAAATACAAAAAGGGCACAAAGAAAGAAATAAATTTTTTTTATATGTGAAGTAGATTAAGACAATCTGAATATGCGTATTTTGAGTGCTTTAGAGTGTAAAACTTGCGTCAGTTTGAACGTAAATCGTTTGTAGTAAATCGTTTGTTTGTTTTGAAAATTTCTTAGATTTGAAGACAGTTGGTGCACAGCTGCGAGCTTTAAGTCGAAATAATAAACGTTATCGGAGGAGTTTTCAGAATTACCGACGGTAGAAAGTTGTTTGTGAGCGTGTGGTTTGTAGAAGCGTGTTGACGGTTTGAAAATTTACCAAGAAGGTCTATTTGTTTGTAGTGGTGTGTTTTAAGAATTACAACTAGACATGGGGGCAGGATGTCTATATAACTGAGAGGCAGTGAGAGGCTCTCGTTTACTTCTCATTCAAGCTTCGAGTAATATTAGTAAGCCAATTATGTAACTAGTGATTTTAATAAATTAATTCAAGTTAATTAAAATATGCACAAGTTTTTTTTTATGTAGTACATTTGAGTGTACGAAGCTTGCGTCAGAACTGTAAGTAAAGACTGCTTGTTATTTTCGGTTGTGGGTGCAAAATAAGCACTTTTATGGAGTAGTGGGTATTAAATAGATCCATGTGATGGTGTAATGAGGCTAGTTGGATCCGTAAATGAAATCTAAGATTTGGAAATACCGTAATTTGGTGGACGAGAGAATTGGATAGCAGACAGTCGTCAAGGAGGGTATGATCCAACTTGGAGGTTGGTTCCTAAACGTGCAGTCATAGTCGAGGGCAACGTCATTGATGGTTTAGTGGCAAATCCATGTAAGATGGTACTTACCACTTAACAATTTTGTGAAACTTCATTCTATTGTGTGCACTTGGTGCGTTATGACATTTTGGTGCCGTATTGGCATAATTTTAGAAATATTAAAGACAAAAGGGTTTGTTTACCTTTAAACTGTTATAGAGTACTTTTTGACCATATTTTTATGTGAGGATTTAGAGTTATAAAATAATTTTTCAGTATCTCTTTATGTACAAAGTAAAAGGGTCTATTGGCGATTTCATTGCAAATATTAGCACATGTGTACAAAAAGGGTGTTTACTATGAGCTCATATTAGACCTGGGGTTAAAGTAAAGGTATGGCTAAGCCGATACTTTACTGACTTTATTGAGAGTAAAGTTGTAGTGCAAATATTAGATTGAAAATGAATTATTGTGAAATGAGAATGATTGTAATGTAATCTATGTGCGAAATAATGATTAGTTTAAGATTTTTTTGTTGTATAGAATTTTGTGTTGGAATAAATTGTGGAGAATGTTCGGTAGTCGAGTTTTCTTTGGTAGAAAATAGAGTAATAATTTTAGGTATAAGTAGCAAAGCAGCCGTGGCAAACTTCACTGAAGAAGATAAGTTTGGCGCCCAGGAAGGTAGGTGATCCAGCATATGTCCAGGTAGACTCCGTAGTATTTATGTCGACCCAACAGTGGGGCTTGAATTAGCAGCCCGGTCCAGCTTAGATTCAGAGAATTTATGACGCCCAAAGTGCGGGGCACTAATTAACCAACTTCTATTATCAGAAAACCAAACAGAAATATATATATATATATATATATATATATATAGTGTGTGTGTGTGTGTGTGTGTGTGTGTGTGTGTGATACAGTCATAAGAGGTCAATGAGCAGCATATTCTATAAGCAACCCGATATAATACTCCAGCAGTAAGATAGGCTAATTATAATAGTATTTTTCTAGACGCAAGTAAAATCCGTGAAGAAGTGAATCATTCCTTGTTGAGAAATATTCTGTATAACATTCTAATGGTAAGATAGGTTAAGTATTTTTTTAGTACATAAGTGAAACCCGTGTAAAATAAAAAAAAATCATCCCTTGATATCAAAATCTCATTAAAAAGGGCACGCTAAAATGCATGTTATGTTGAGGAGTACCAGTCAAAACAAGTTCTAAATATGTAAAATCGACGGAAATATAAAATCATCCCTTGATTGAAACGCCCTTGTTTTTCTAGTTATAAAACTAAGTCTCATTTAAAAAACACATTTTAAATGCATATCATGCAGGTTGAAAAACTCGTAATTCTAATTTAAACAAGTTCTAAATAAGTACGTAACTAAAGAATACAAATCTTGATAAAAAGCATTAAATAACATTACGCTTTTACTGGCAACACTTTGAAAGTACTTCTCATTTTACAACTTCATTTTCGCAAAAATTTAACAAAAAGCTTGAACACAGCATTTATTCTTCTAGAGTTTTGCTTGCATTTTAATGAGTACCGTAAAATCCAATTTTGAAAACGGCTACTATTATAAATTGTTCTAATGTTAAAAAATCAATTCAGTAGCGAAAATTCATAAATCTCGGATTGTAAATAAACCCATAAATCACAATTAACAGCTAATTATCTGTACCATAACACCTAATATGAATGAACTATCCAATTAGCGAGATAGTAGAGCGCAATAAAACCTTTTAATGGCCCATAAATTATAATCGAGAGAAATAACGACAAGCATCTCCTTTGAACGGCATCAATTAACGTACATAATAAAAATTTTACAACCTAATAAATTAAAACAACACCTACATTAAGCATGTAATATGAATGAATTTCTGGGTAATTATTATATCATATCAACTGGAGAAGTGTAGAAGATTCCGGAACTTAATATTTTTGAATAATAGGCGGTATAATAATTAAAACGCTTCAGTCGATTACTAATCATTCACTTATAGTTGGTAAACAGTTTAGAATGGTCAGTCTATAAAGGCACTTACATATAATATGTTTGATGGTCACCAGGAATCGTAGCGAATTGAAATTAAGTGTAAAGATCTTTTACTTATTTTAAAGTATTTGATAAAACAATGTTTTATTTTAACTTATGAAATAAACTTTGACGTTTAAACGTGAGTAAAAGTCAATTAATTAATTAAGGTTAAATATTTATAATTTACGGCTCTAAGAGAGACTACGAAAATCTAAGTAAGACGGGGCAAATCTAAGTGAGATTACGAAAAAACTAAGAAAGTAGTTAACTATTGATTAAACGGAGTAAAATTTGGATAACAAATAAATTGATAGCACATTAATTCAGAACCTTCCTGACTAATAACGAAAATACGTGAGAAACCATTAAATAACCAAATATTGAATAAACGCCGGCTCAAAGAACTCACGAAAGCATAAAAATGCAATAAAATCGATAAAAATTATTTTTATAGCTTTCAGGGTTACTATAAGTTAGAAGAGGATAAACGGCACGCTTTACTATGAACATAAATTACGCCATTTAACACTAATTAGACCATAAAACACGTCATTATTGTTAAAATTACATCACCCAGGTGAGTAATTGTTCCAATTAAATCTGGGCTAGTATGAAAAAACTGAAGTAGTTAAAATTTTAATATAAAAGTCGAAACATGATTAGAACGATTCATTCATTAATTCGCGGTCATTGATTCGGTCTTAAACCAAGCAATATGTAAAGTTTCAGTAAGGAATTCATTTAAATTTACGAGATCGACCATGTTACTTTAAGCAAAATCATTCACCAAGTATATGGCAGGAGGTATTTAATACCCTTAATTACGAGTTGGATAAGTGTTATTTGATTTCGCAAGTATACATTTTAGATTTCTTTGTTTGTAAAAATATTCAAAAATTTGTAATTAGAATAGGTACGTATTTTATTATTTGTGTAAGGATAATTTACTGCAAATTTTGAGAATAAAGTTCGAAGCATTTTGACTTTACTAAATAGACTATCTGTCGACGATTTTTGGTCAATCACCCTTACAAGCATGGGAATATAGGTTTGATAGATAATCCGCCGATTTGTGTATCTGTTAGTAAATATTAGGTAAAAATTATAATTATTTTCCGTATGAACTGCAACTGTAAATTGTTTTATAAATTCTTTTGTATGAATGAAAAATGTTTTTGACTGTATATATGTTTCTTGAGATTGCTGTGTTTTATTTCATTTTGTAAATTCCATAACTTCCGTTGAGCTAGCCAGGCAAAGTAAAGAAAAAGAAGGTAAGATAATCATTTCAAATTTCCAGTTTGCTGTACTGCTATCACAACACTCACACGAGGCGTTGTCACAGCACTATATATATATATATATATATATATATATATATATATATATATATATATTAGGTAGTTTATTACACAAAGTAAGTTGATAAATACTATCGTATTATAGTGAATAAGATGAAATAATAACTTAGGCTTTTATGCAAAGCCCAAATGATCATTTCAAATCGAGCTAGTAATTGTTCGAGTTCTGTAAAAATGTGACTCATAGGTTAAATTGTAGGCTAAGAGTCAATATATTTTCACCAATAAAGCAGAACGTCTATAACATCCTACTAAAATCTTTTCACAGAAATTTTAACAACTGCACGTTCTAGAAGTTTTTATTCCTCATGCATTTCGTAGATCCTTGCAGACTTTCAACATGTGTCAATTAAATATAATGGCCTCAAATAGCACACTCGTAATACGTCATTGTTAGTATTTAAAGATTCGTGAAATTGTGTCCAACTATTTTTTGAACGATTGTTGTAAACTTTCAAGTTCAATATAAAGGATAGTAATTTCTAAATTATCGGTCTTCAAGGTTTAAAACCAGAAGAGGAATTTTATTATTAAATAATGATATGTTAATTAAATAAGTATTTAAATTTTTAATAGGAACCTTGGTCAATTAAAATTTAAATAGTCATTTGTTTATGTAACATGGTATGTATTTTCTTTCTTATTTTATGGTAATTTCAAATAGAAAATGAATACCAAATTATGACAACTTTTAGAAAAAAACTTTTAATATAATAATATTCAGAAATTTCGCATTTTTATTTATTTTTACATGATAATAAGGACAAGCAAAATTCAGATTATCGTTACCGCGGCAAAAGATATTTTCACAATACCAGGGCCACTGCTAAAATTTGCAGAATATATAAAAAAAATAGCACATGCCGTTATGTAAATAGTTTTATTACTTTTCAAGCAATCCCGTTCATGGTTATAGAATTTTGCATTCGATGACACCAATCTTCGAGCAGTTCTACCTCCTTGGACGTGCTGCCTTCAAAACAAGTGAATTAAACGTTTCAGAGGATGGAAAACACTCGTCACGCATTTTATTTTTGATATATTCGAATAACACGAAGTCATTGGGCGATAATCCGTCTAATAAGGATAACCAGTCATTGTTTTAATTTATGCGCGCTTGAATTGTTTACGTTGTTTTTTCCTATTTTCCCGCATCAACTGTTATTCGATCTTCTAATACAACAGTAGCAACATGACCGGTTTTTCCGAAGTAATAAGCAGCAATTTTTTGGAAACACTTGGTAAACGCACCACTTTTTTTAGTTTAGGTTCACTTTGAAACACCAATTCAGCTGATTGCTGCTTAGTTCCGGGCGCATACGAATTAATCCACTTGATACGATGTGATCTGCAAAATAAAATGGACACCAATGAGCTTTTTTTATCATTTCCTTGCACCACTCAGCATGCGACTGTTTTTGTGGATGTTTGAAATTATGAGGGATCTATCAACTGTAAAACTTCCTAACATGCGAACGTATTTGTTTCAATACAATTCCTAAGGACGCCTCTACCTCCATATATGTCATATGCCGATCTGATAAAACCATGTTACGCATTTCTACAAAGAATCCCCGACTTCACGTACCACCTGCACCAGAACTCGCACGCATGATAAGCATAGTCTTGGAAATGTGCACAAAAAATGACCAGCATATTCTTTGATAATATAAACTGGTAAGTCTTGTAATGCAACGAACGTAATAAATACATCTTACACTTTAGGTTTCCACCCCAAAGGTTGGCTTGACACTGTTTCTTATCTAAAGTTAGTTCATTCAGCATACCTCTCTTTACCTACAACTTTTTTTTGGTCTACGTATGTCAGTTTTTATCTTCTGTAAATCTTACACTCCGCTTTGTCTCTATCACAGTTTTAAGTATTCCGCAATGTCTCAATATATGACTATCATCCCACTACGCTTTCCTTATATTACACTAATTTTCCTAAAGCCTATCTCGAATGTTTCTAATCTGACTTACTCTTTACCTAAAGTTCACATTTCGCGTCCATAAGGTGGTACGCTGCACAAATGGGACTTCAGCAGACTAACATTACGATTATTCCAAACTTGTATATCTGGTTTTGGACTCTCAAGGGCTTTACCACTTTTACTTATATTTTCTTCTATTTCCAAGTAACCAAACTACTTCTGTTCCTAAATTTACCATTACGATCTATCTACTGTCATCATTTATATTAAGTTTAGTTTTACTTATTTCAAACTAACATTTCTTTCGTTTTGTATTTTCTAGTCCTATTTTAAGCGGCTTATTTGTTTTTACCAAATTCACTATATTATCTGCATACCTCAGTAGGAAGATAACAGATATCATTAAATTTATTCTAAAAGTAAGGGAAATAAATCTAAATCCTTACAAATCTATCAACATCTAATGATACGTACATTATGCAATCTAGAAGTTTCGAGTAATTCAGAATTTTTTCGTATTGTTGGTCAAGATAAAAGCAATTGCAATCTAGCCAATTTTATTGATTTTTTAAATTGATTCACTGATTCCCAGGAATACAGCAATAATCCTTTCAAAGTAAATCTAGTCCTATATATAGCCTAATTCCATTATAAACAACCATGTTGTTCAGGAATTTTCATTCTCTATTAACATTAAAACCCGCAAAGAGGAATGACTCCCAAACCAATAAAAATCGTTCAGTTAATAACAAAAGATTTCATTTAACAAGCGCTCTGATTAATGGAAAATCGACTTCATTTTCTAGACGTAAATCTCTCTAAGATATTGAGTACTAAACACTCCAAATGTTGCCTTCATACACAACAAAATTTGATACGATATCGGCGTTATCAGGCAAGTGTTGACTTTTAATCAATATAAAAATGACTACGTGGCCATCTAATTGTAGCGCTTTATTTTAAATTAGAATGCACCTTGTCAGTAGAGTAAATTACTCTTTCTTATTAAAATTTTTCCTTGATACAAAATGAATGGCATGAGTGAATTATGCAGGTAAACTATCCATCTTAATAAAAGCGTACCTATATGTACACGAGAACTCTTAAACAAATTTTACGCTTTTACAATTAATTACTGCGAATTTGGATTTTGCTCTTATTGACCAAAACAGCGAATTTTTTTCAGCAATATACAGTGTGTCCAAATTTCGAGTCTCTACATTGTGATTTCAGTTATTATAAGAGATAGAAATTGGGTTAAATGGGGAAAGATTTGGAGGAATCCAGGCCAGTTTTGTATCCGTTTACAAAATTGGTGTAAGTTATCTGGTTTTGGAGATATTCGAAGAAAACTAAAATGGCGGATTTTGTTTTTGATAATAAAACATGAATCATAAGTCGCACCAGCACAAGACTTGCACATTATTAAGACACTTTTCTAAAAGGAGTATTTTAGCATAAACAGAATCATTCGACTGTCTTTTGTTTTCGAGGAAACGCCCACAACTTTTGTTTTTCTTATGGCCGCCATTTTGAATATTAAGTGAATATTATGCGCCTTAAAATTACCTTTTCAAAAATATGCCACATGTCTATAAAAATGCAAAACTATCCTAAATTTTAAAATAACTAAATTTGTATGTTCTATAACGTTTGGTAATCCCAACAGGGCAAAAATTTGATTTCTACTTTATGAAAAGTACAATACACATTTTATAATGTACACAAACAGCATGTCTTAAATTATTAATTATGGTGGTACTAGAGTTAAAATGATATCGTTTTATAATAGTAGGCGGTGGTATATGTGACAAAACCAAACAATTGAATTACAGTTATATTTCAAACAAATTCTAAAATTTAGATAAACTTGTGTGTGTTGTAAGTTTTGGTGCCGGTGGTGCTGCATTTTAATTTAAAAATGGCACATGTCTACAAGTTTTCGAATGAGGAAAAGTTTGATATGCTAAATACTTATTTACAATCGTTTCGGAACGCTGATACGGCATCCGCCAGATATTTGGAATTGTATCCAGAAAGACGACAACCGCATAAAACATACTTCAGAAAAATTGTAATGAATTTACTGAATTATGGTGCTTTTGAACAGACTAGGGAACAATACGACTTAAACAATAGGGAACGTGTTCTAAGCATTACTGGGGCGGTAACACGAAATCCATCCACATCCGTAAGATCTGTAAGCCGTGAACTTAATATTCCAAAATCAACTGTTCATAATATTTTAAAAAAGGAAAAGTTTCATCCTTATAAACCTACTAAGGCCTACCAAGGCCTCAAAAAGAAGATTTCGCCAGACGAATACGTTTTTGTAATTGGTACATCCAAAAATGCGAGGAAGAACCGCACTTTCCAGAATTGATAATATGGACAGACGAAACGCGGTTTACCAATTGCAGGGTGTTCAATAAACATAACACGCATCACTGGAGCACTGAAAATCATCATCTGAAGGCGCAACGCAAATTTCAAACGAGATATGGATTTAACGTTTGGTGTGGTATCTTAGGTAGTTAATTATGATATAAATATTTTAGTAAATTAACCAATGTAATTAATACTTTTATAGGTAATAATTTGATTGGACCCTTTTATTTTGTCAATAACCTCAATGGCGCCAGATATACGGAATTGTTAAGAGACCAAATAATTCCGGCTATTAGAGAACTTGTACCAAATGATGATGATTTTCGAAAACTATGGTTTCAGCAAGATGGTTGTCCAGCTCACAATTCCCGAGAAGTTAGCGCCCTTTTAGCTGAACATTTTGGCCAAAATATTATATGCAATAGTGGACCAATTATGTGGCCGGCAAGATCACCAGATCTTACACCACTTGATTTTTATTTATGGGGTTTTGCTAAAAATGAGGTATATGAGTTTGGACCGCCTCATAATATAAACGAACCGCAGGAAAGAGTCCGTGACATTCTTAACTCTATAAATAGGCGCACGTTAAGCAGAGTTGTACGGAAAGTTTTAATTAATTGTCGAATGTGCCATGATGCAAACGGACAGCATTTTCAGCATCTACGGGAAGGAATTTAGATGATAGTTTGGTGTTTCGGTCACATTTAATTTTGTTCCCTAAATTAGATAAGATAGGCTACAGTTTTATGCTTAAGTTAATTTTAAGATTTATATTCAATACTTTACGAGTTCTACTTAACAAAATGTATGTGGTACTACTACTACTACTACTGTTTGGAAAGTAGAAATCAAATTTTTGCCCTGTTGGGATTACCAAACGTTATAGAACATACAAATTTAGTTATTTTTAAAATTTAGGATAGTTTTGCATTTTTTTATAGACATGTGGCATATTTTTGAAAAGGTAATTTTAAGGCGCATAATATTCACTTAATATTCAAAATGGCGGCCATAAGAAAAACAAAAGTTGTGGGCGTTTCCTCGAAAACAAAAGACAGTCGAATGATTCTGTTTATGCAAAAATACTCCTTTTAGAAAAGTGTCTTAATAATGTGCAAGTCTTGTGATGGTGCGACTTATGATTCATGTTTTATTATCAAAAAACAAAATCCGCCATTTTTAGCTTTCTTCGAATATCTCCAAAACCAGACAACTTACACCAATTTTGTAAACGGATACAAAACTGGCCTGGATTCCTCCAAATCTTTCCCCATTTAACCCAATTTCTATCTCTTATAATAACTGAAATCACAATGTAGAGACTCGAAATTTGGACACACTGTATATTGCTGTAAATATGTAGCTATATGTTGCCCAGACGTTGGGAGCCAATAAAAGGTGTTATGAAAAAAAAATGATCTGGTGTGAATTATCGCCCGAAGCTACATCTTTCTTCAACACTCATTATCCAAAACACTATTTACACACAGGCGTTAAAACCTATAATTCAATGTACAACTTAAGTCAAAAAAAGCATTTCATAAAAACGCATTTTTCTTGACAAATATTTTAAACATCTAATGTAAACTTGCATGTAATTTTAAGTTAATTACTACTAGTAGTTGACCGACAAACAATCGATCATTGATCCTCGTTCCTGATTATTTACCCCTTTTATAGTATCAAGGATTTTACGTTATAAATTCTGTAAAACTATACTTTTCTGGTTGATCTGATACATACAGGCTGACACAATTTCGTTGAAAATGTTGTTAATTGATGCATCATGTTATCTAAATAGCTATCAGTATTAATTTATTAAGTCGTAAAAGCACTTCCGCAATTGATTTAGTTTAATGAATGAATGTAAATGCTTATCTGTATAGTTCGTTATCACGCTGCTTTATCAAAACTTATGATCTAAGTGTCTTATCGCGCCTTACAATCTCACTAATTAGGGTGTTCATTCATATTATCTCTCACCTGCTTACTTTTATAAGTTGATTTATAAGTTTTATTCTCGGTACCAAATGAATGAATCTATTTTACGAAAAATAAGAAATAAAATAGTTTCGTTTAAAATACAGTATTTCATGTTTTACATTAAAATGCACGAAATGAAGTTATAAAGAGGAACTACAATGGGTTTTAAGTGACATTTAGTATTAAGAGATGGTTTGCAAAGTTTATTGTATCACGGAAATATTATACAGGGTGTTTCCAGTTACGGAACATGAGTAATTTAGAAAGATTTCTTGTCCACTGCTTCTTTGATATCGGAAGAAATTTATGGGCTGGCTTCTAGGTCTGGTCTCCATCCTCCAGGGTTGACCTCATCATACCTTTGAAGATATTATAGGACAACATCCCTGTCCACGATGTTCTGTAAGACATGACCTTAGCTGTCTCAAAGTGTCCAGCTAAATATTTGATTATTTGTTTATCCTCTAAAGGAAGATCAAGTTGTTTTTATGGTTTACAACTCCTTATCAAGCCAGAATCACTACTGCATTTGTCCATGATTAAATTGTACCTTCTCTAAATTATTGGTTATCCGCCAAAAATGTGTTAAAAATTTAACTTAAAAATCTTTAAAGGCGTTTAACTCACTTTCAATAAGTCCTAACCAAATTTCTGCACTTCCTTTTAACATGAATCTTACTATATTGTTTCGTCTATTCATCCCAACTACTCTGTATTAAAGTTTTGACATTATTTAAGAATATTTTAGAGTTCAGTTTGTTAGTCCCATAAAATTTTCAATTTTGTTCCAACGGGACATCGGTTGAACTCTACCTTATGGGTTTCCCAACATTAATATCTTCTAGATTTTCTACCTTACTGCCTAAATATGTTTTAAGATTTCCTAGATCATTCCTAAATGTCTTAAATCCAGCTTGGCAATTTTCATCGATTTCGTTTACTTTTTTATCTAAATTCTTAATTTTTCCATTAGTTTCTTTCTCGCGTGCTTCCTTCCTGATTCGCTGTTATTTAAACAATTTCCTCTTTCATATGATCCATATCCTCTACAATCTGTACCACTTTTCTAATAATTTTAAATTTCATATCTTCTATGGTCTTATTTGTCCCTTTTAAGTCTGAAGTTATCTATCACTCATCTTTTTAAATTTTCTTTCATTCTTTTCACTTTCTGATTTTAACTCCTGATTATCCTTATCAAATTTCTCACTCAATTCCTTGATATTTTTTCATTCATCTCCTTTATATTTTCACTCATTTTTGCATACTTTTCTCATTCTTTTCATGTTTTTCACTTATTTCTTTGAAACTTCTTTCATTCTTTTCACTCATTTCCTGCATATTTTTATTTAATAAAAGAGTCCTCATTTTCGATTCCTGAGTCTATCCCACACTTTGTTCTTTTTTTACCTCTTGATCCTTCTTTTTCCGATCTTTCAAATAGGCACTATCTTGAGAACCAATTCCTACCCTTTCAACTCTTAATCCCTCACGAATTTCTTTCATTCTATCAGTCCCTTTGAAAACCAGATATACTACACAGAGAAAATTCCTACAAAATCCTTTAAGCCTTAATTAACCCCTTAATTAAGCCTACACTTTGGGACACCAATAAAAGGTGCTGTGAATATGTAGGTATATGCTGCCCATACGTTGAAAGCCAATAAAAGGTATTATAAAAAGAAAAATGATCAGGTGTGAATTATCGTCTAAAGATGCCCGTATTACCTTGCTAGCTCAGATTAAATGAAATAACGAAACTCCAACATCAAAATTATAATACCCTCTAATATTTATTAATAAACAAATAATAATAATAGCTACATCCACAAACATCCTTGTTCAACACTAATTATTCAAAAGATTATTTACACACAAGCATGCAATTTACAACCTACGTAAAAATTTCATGACTACTAAATATTAATATAGAGTTCACGCAGTATTTGTTTGTCATTAGTAATCCCAAAACTTTTCTTATGTACAAAAATTTTCTTATAGAAAGGGCTGTGGATAAGGTGTAAAACTTTTGTTTAAAACACGTTTAATAAGCGTATCTGATCAGGTATCTTCAATAATAGTAGTAGTCAATTAATTCGAAATTCGACCTCAAAAAAATCAGAAATTATCCATTGGTAAAAAACATCTATATGCCAAAATCTTATGCAATTTTAACCTACTTAAATTAACTACAGCACAAAAATGTCTTTCTAAAGACTTCAACAATGATATACTTGCGTTTTCACCAATAAATTATGCGGGATTCATAAATTCGTCAAACCAAATCGTTGATTAAATTTCCATCTCCATATTGTACCACAATAAATTCATTGCAAAAACCAATATTCCATTCCTTCCTTTATGTTTACATTTATCGTACGGAAATACATTTCATTATTTTACTTCTAATTTGAGTTCTTATTTTAGTAAAATTTACTTTGTACGTTGAACGTTATACTCCATAAGTTTAAAAACACATTGTTCTTGACAAATAATTTAAACATCTATCGTGAACTTACACGTAATTTTAAGTTAATTACTACTCGCAGTTGACCGACAAACGGACAATCGATCATTGATCCTCGTTCCTGATTATTTACCGCTTTTATAGTATCAAGGTCTTTACGTCATAAACTCTGGAAAGCTCTATAATACTTTGAACCTGCATCTCCGTTTTGCCGGAACTGTGAGCTTACCAATTATGCCACCAAGACCAATGGCTATAATTGGAAAATTTACAAATCTAAATCGTGTAAAGAACTATACATAAACCTAACTTTCAATTACGTACAGCATTTTTGTCAATCATATATTGACGTAATGAGAGAGTTACGAAAGGTCAGTGAAACCTAAACTCTACAAATAAAGCCCGCTAAAATATAAAAGAATCCGGAAAAAATATAAATTTCCCAAAATTCATGGTTACACCCTGTATAATACAAGCGTACCTTTTGGCTGTTAAAGTGCCCAGTGAAAATGCAATTGCGTACATGTAAATAATTACCCTATATAATATAAGCATTGTAAAAACATAGCAATTAATGTGCAGTAGCGAAAAAACACAATTCCGTGTTTTTAAATAATCACTCTAACATAAATACAAAGCCATTTATTTTAACTTATTAATTATCAATACATTCCTGATGCATATAAAAGTTCTCTTCATTTGCTGTAAATAGCATAAATAGTGACAGCTGTACGCATTTTACGTAAGAAACTACAATCAATCTTGTTACAAACTAACGTTTTAACCTTAATTTTGTGTATTAAAACACGTTTTACCGTGAAATATTTTCTATAGAAATGCACCTAGTTGGATTATAAAGCTTCAAATTAATCATATAAATTGACTTTTGTGTTACATAAATTCATTTTAAATAAAGAGTTCTTCTTTAAGGTTCGAGATTAAAAAAGAATTATCGAGAAAATACGTCAGTTTTGTATGAACTCATTAAACAAATAAACATTTATTAGAAGAATCGACCGGAACATTAAAACCCATAAAAATCGATAAGAATTATTCATTAGCTTTTCCAATCACTGTAGGAGGGATGCGATTCGACCAGTAACCTTATATGTATTAGAGAAAGACGGACAGCGCACATACATCACGCTAACGAGGTAATAAAACGCGCCAATTTGAAAGCTAACGAGGAATTCCCAGAAACTTGCTTTAGATAGGCATGCAGTATTTGGAATCGAATCACGTAAACACTCGTACATTCTAGAAAAGAGATAATTTTATATATAAACAGAAGCAATCAACATTGGAATTATCTGACACATTCGTGTCGACCAAGCAATATGTAAAGAATTTCGGAGATGTTATTTTGGAATATGCAGTACGCATACCGTAATTTAATAATTAAAATGTAACAATAAATATAGAAGTCATGCTTAAAATGCAGCTATTTGAATTTGTAATATACAATAAAGAGAAAATTCTTCGATACAATACTACTATAATAAGTAAATTGAAGATGCACTTTGAAAACTGATATTTCTAAATGAAGATTTAAGCAAATGGATGATTTTGTAAACTGGGATTTGACGTTAATTTAAAATAGAAGCAAAAACATTTAATACTATTAATTACGAATTGGAGAAGCGCCTTGTGGATTTTTGCAAGTATTATTTTTAAAATATTGTTTTTAACTGATATTTGAGTATTTGTCATTTAACTTAAGGTAGAAAACGTCTTAATCACATAATATTTATTTTTGTAAGGGTATATTTACCAGAAAGTTTTGGTCAGAGTTCGAAACACTGATTCTTTTTAAATAAATTATCTGAGGATGATTTTTTGGCCAAACAAACCTTACAAGCGTGGGAATCAAAGCCAGGTAAAGTATCCATAAGAGAAGAGATTTAGTTCTGTAAATTTAAACCTAAATAAGGTAAGAAACATTTTTATAGTTACGTAAATAGGTACTTGTTAGAAATAATTTGATGTTTGAAGGAAACTATGCTGTGAATGTTCTATATGATTTTGTATGAGAGAAAATATGTTTGACTGTGTGGATGATATTGCTGTTTGCTTTCATTTTATAAACTCCGGCATTTCCGTTGAGCTAGCCAGGCAAAGTAAAGTTAGAAGGGAAGGGAAGTCAACAAATTCAAATTTTAAAACTTGCTATATCTGTATCACAGCACTCTTTTAGTGGCGCATCAAAGCTATGCGTTATCACATCACCGTTTCAGTGGCGTCTTAACCTGCGGCCATTGTCACATCACTCTTCTAGCGACGCACAACGTGTGGCCATTGTCACATTTATATATCCTCGCTTTATATTACTCAAAATATTTCCGCCATATATGCAATATAGGCCTTTATTAATGATTTTCGTTTATTTCAACAATATCTATGTACATGCATCATTATTTTTACTATTTAATATTGCTTATTTTGATAAGGATACATGCATATAGATATCGTTGGAGTAAACGAAAACTATCAAGAAGTGCCTGCATTGCACATGCAACATGTTCGTAGTAATATAAAACGAGGATAATAATAAAAAATATTTCTTAGTAGTAATTGTTTTAGACTTTATACCTACGAAAATGGAAATAATACATTATTATAACAAAGGTCAAGAAAATTAAAAATTAAGTACATATTTAGCTTGAGTGAAAATTAGGTAAATAATACGAGAATTTAGAAAAATGAATACAAACAAATAAATGTTAGGCGGCTAAAAGTAGATTATCGCACACTTACAACCAATCGTCGAATCAAAAAACAGTAGAATATTTTTATTAAATGCAGAACAGAAGTTGTGGTCCCTACATTTCTAAATGTAAAGGTGAAACAAATAAGATTGCGTAATGCAAACCTTGAGCGAAAACTATAGTTTAATATAATGAGTAGATTTATATACAATGTTTTAAACCTGTTAACACGTGATGTTTGCGTACAATTAAAAATATTGGGTAGAAAAATTAATGAAATTAAAATATCTTAAGTAAAAAATTATTAGGCCAAAAATTTGAGAAAATAATTTAAAAAATTAGATACAAATCGTCAAAATAAGGGGAAAAAGTAGAAAAGAAAATAGAGATATTAGGTTAAAGCAAAATAATACTACAATAAGAAATAGCAATGTAAAATAGAATGTATTAAAAATTTAACCAGAAAAGAGTTGCCTGGATATCTAAATGAAGTAAAGACCTTGGATCAATTTTTGCGATGTCTATACGCCATCAAGTTATGATTACTAATTCGGATATAATTGCAAATATTGAATATGGAATAATAAATTTAATTACTTATAAACAAGATGAAATCAGTGTATCGACACATAGGCACTAATTACATGAAGAAATTTAAAGCAAATAGAAATAGGATACATAAATTAAACAAAAATTTAAATATAAAAAATTAAAAAAACTTTAAACCTATATGCAGATATAATAATATTAGAACCTAATAAATCTAACAAAACCGTAGTAATGAATAAAGAAACACATGACAACAAAAATTGAATAAATTAATTCAAAACCTAAATGCATCCCGTGTGGTTGGTGCTACCCATCGGGCGCGTCCCCAGGTGGCGGATAGGGGGGACCCAGTGTCACCGTACGAGTAATCGTTCGCTGCCATCGGGTTATGTGACAGAATAAGCCTAGCACTCGTAATGATCCAGAGTAGAATAAAACCTACAATATGCGGGGGAACGAGTGTACGTCAATGCGGACTAAACCCCGCATGATGATGGTTTAGGTTAATCTCACATCGCGGACCAAACCACCAAACCCCTACTGCTACATGGGCCGGTAGCGGTCTGCACAGGGGTCTAGGCCACCTCGTGTTTGTGCCGTGCGAGGCGACCCGTGTCGGTCGGATGATGGGATCCTGGTGGTTGAGCCACACCTGAGGCGGTTTAGATCCTCAGTGTCTGGCAACACGCCACTTTGGCCCAGATTTCACCTACACGGGGGGTCGAGACTAACCCATCTCGATCAATCGGCTGTGTCGTCGGGTCAGACTGCCGACTGGGTGAGCTCTTGGAGGTGAAGGGCGTGCAGCCGGTACTGTGGGTGAGCAGCACATGCTACATGTGTGCTGCTACAAAGCGGTATGCGGGCTCGTACGTCAGTCATCTTAAGGGGAGCTATACCTTCCTGGTAGCCCTGGTGTTGTTTTTTACACACCCCAAACTTGGGCTCCGCGGCGGGTGGGGAGCTGGGAAGATGAACTTTATTTATTAAAAACATGGATCCTATAGTTAATGTAGTCAATCCAGAGGGTGCGTCCTCGGACACCCCTCAAGTTTTGTTGCAGGTCCCACAGGAACTGCAACGAAAAGAACATCAACATCAGCCCCAAGGTGGGGAGAAGGTTAAGCCAGAGGAATGGCAACAGCAGCGCCCACAGAAAAAGCGAATCAGTGGGGCTGAACAGAAAAGAAGGAGGAGGGCCCGTTTGGCGGCACAGGAGGGTGTAGTGGAAAAGGCTGGCCCTATGGCTAACCTATCCACGACACAACCTGGTGCCAATCAAACACCCTCCACTTCAAAACCATCCACCTCCGCCCCTAGGCCTGCAGAGTCCAAGACGCGGAGCATGAAAAGAGCCAGATCTGAGGGCACCCCTCCGCAAGGTAGACCGCGGAAGAGGGGCTGTCAGACTAGCACTAAACAGCCCGTCACTGGCAGCTACGTGGAGGCAGCTGCTCGGCACCTTCAGGTGGCTGTCATAGACAAGAACAACCCTTGGGGTAAGATTACCAAGGCCCAAGCAGAGACCTTGCAATTAGCAATTGAGAAGGCTTTGGACGACCATCTGTTCGCCCTTCCCAATGATAGCGCTCCCCCGACCTTTAGGAGGTGGGCGTACTCGGGCGAGATCTTCCGGATCTGGTGCGAGGATGACCACTCCCTAACATGGATTACGGAGGCGGTTGGCAACCTCCCACTACTGTGGGAGGCTGCACGCCTTACTGTCGTCCAGGTGGGACTGTTGCCTAGGCTTCTGAAGGCGGCGCTGTGGATTCCGGGGCCCCCGGAAGACATGGATGTCGTCCAAAGGCGTCTGCGTGTACAGAACCCCTGGGCTGACATATCCAAGTGGTGCGTCTTCCACACCGCCACAAGAGATCAACCTCCAGGGAGGCTGATAGTCTTTGGCGTTGGGGAAGACGTGAGGGGGTTTATCAACAGAAAGGGAAGCAAGCTACACTACAAGCTCACCTCACTAAATCTCAAAATACAAAAATTGCAACCTGCCGCAGAGGCAGCCCAACCGGCTGCCGCGCAACAGCAGGCTCAACCTCCACCTCCTGAGCAGCTACAGCGAGCTCCGCTCCTACAGCAACCTCAGGAGGCTGAGGTAGGTGAACCATCGACTGCGTCAAGCAGTCAGATGGACACAGCAGACTCGGATCCGCTGCTAGTGGGATGGCTTGCGGAAGAGTATAGTAAAGCGTCACTGGACAGCCCGCCCAGCGATGCTTGATAAGCAAGTTTGACCCATCACAGACCAATGGCGGGACTAAACTTTATACAATTAAACCTGCAACATTGCAGGGCGGCTGCAGCATCGTTATGCAGACACCTGAGCAATAACCAGGCCATTGCCCTTATCCAAGAACCCTGGGTGGCATGCTCAGGAATCTCGGGACTAGGAAGCCTAAATGGTACTATCTTTGCGGCTAGTAACCAACCTAAGCCTAGGGCATGCATCTACATACCCAGGCACATAAATGCTCTCCTCCTGCTACAACTGAGTGGCCGTGACGTCACAGCCGTACAGATCACATGCAGGCTGGGAGGAATTACTGACATAATCTTGGTTTCAGCCTATTTTCCAATTGACCATGACCCACCTCCTCCGGAGTTGATCACTGTGATAGGCACAAAAAGCATCTGATTATCGGATGCGATTCCAACGCGCACCATGTGGTATGGGGTAGCGCAGATACAAACCCCGGCGGAAAAGTACTACTCGAGTATATATCGAGTAAGAATCTGGAGATTCTTAACTGGGGCAGCGAACCCACGTTTGTGACATCTCGCTTCCAGACAGTCATCGACTTAACCCTGGCATCGTCAGACATTTCAAGGCATATCTTGAACTGGCAGGTGACGCCTAAAGCGACACTGTCAGATCACAGATTGTTAAGTTTTAATTTAAAGGCAGCAGTAGCTGTCTGTAAAGAATACAGGAATCCAAAAGCGACCAACAGGTCTGTCTACCTAGACAGCTTGGAGCAACGCCTTTTGACATCACAAGGTACTGACAACCCAAAAACAATAGAAGAGCTACAGGGATACTCGGTCTCTCTACTAAACTCCATCGTAGAGTCCTTTGAACAGGCATGCCCGGTCAGGACAGATTCTACTCGCTCCATTACTCCATGGTGGGGCGCGGAGCTACAGAAGCTGAAAAAAACCCTGGGCAAACTGTTTAGTAAGGCAAAGAACAGTATGGCTGACTGGGAGGCATATAAAAGCCACCAGCGACTATACAAAACGACAATTAGAAGACGACAGAGAGACTCATGGAAGACCTTCTGTAACTCAGTCGAGTCTACCAATGCAATCTCTCGCATTAACAGGATTTTGTCCAAAGACCCTCGTCATCAACCATGCTGTCTGAAACGTGTGGATGGTACATACACCACCAACGAGGCAGAAACAGCGGAGTTACTCGCGGACACGCACTTTCCAGGCAGTGTTACACAACCTTTGTCATACGGGTTGGATCAACCCAGCTCGGCCCCTAACGGGGCCGACTGGGAGGTTTCAAACCGGGTAGTGGATGAAAGGAAAATTAAATGGGCTATCTCAACTCTCAAACCGTTTAAGTCCCCTGGAAGGGATGGCATCTTCCCCGCCCTACTACAGTGGGGAGTGGAGAGGCTGACACCGTTCCTTGTGGTACTTTTAGGGGCTGTATTGCTTTTAGATACATCCCCA
Organism: Platerodrilus igneus; assembly: GCA_036346225.1. Classification (NCBI taxonomy): domain Eukaryota; kingdom Metazoa; phylum Arthropoda; class Insecta; order Coleoptera; family Lycidae; genus Platerodrilus; species Platerodrilus igneus. Next base: position 6,539,246 of record JARFIW010000301.1, read on the forward strand.
GCAGTTGGAGAGATGTTAGAGTTGTCTTCATTCCTAAACCAGGCCGGAAGGACTACTCCCAGGCTAAATCCTACAGACCGATCAGTCTCACGTCTTTTTTGCTAAAGACCTTGAGAGACTGTGCGACAATGATATGAGGGAGAGGATAATGCTTTCTTATCCACTTCACCCAAATCAACACGCCTTCATACCAGGAAAATCAACGGAATCTGCCCTCCACGCTGTTGTAGGACGGATTGAAAAAACCCTAGACAATAACATGTCCGCCTTAGGCGCATTTATTGATATTGAGGGTGCGTTCAGCGAAACTACTTTCGCAAGCATCGATAGAGCTCTACGGACACATGGAGCTGAGGACACCCTTCGGCAGTTTACCATGCAGATTCTGCGATGTCGACGGGTACACATAAATGTGGGGGAAACCTCAGTAATTAGGGTGGTGGATAAAGGCTGTCCCCAGGGGGGCGTGCTGTCACCGCTACTATGTAACTTAGTAGTGGACAGCCTTCTCCAACGTCTTAATGAGGCAGGTTTCTACACGATAGGTTACGCCGACGACTTAGCTATTCTAATAGTCGGCAAATTCGAACAAGTGCTGTGTAATTTGATGCAAGCAGCACTAAGGATCACGGAGCTCTGGTGCTCCGATAACTTTTTAACTATCAACCCCAACAAAACGGCGTTGGTGTTGTTTTCCAATAAAAGGAAGCTGACGGTAACCAAATTGCCAATGCTCTTCCAAACTTCTCTGCCCTTATCAGAAGAAGTCAAGTATCTGGGCATTATACTTGATAAGAAGCTGAACTGGGCCAAACACCTACAAATGAAAACTAGCAAAGCCAACCAAGTGTTCTGGCAATGCAAACGTGCCATAGGCAAACTTTGGGGTCTTCCACCAAAGGCTGTCCTGTGGCTGTACATCATGGCAGTAAGGCCGATGCTCTGCTATGGCGGTGTAGTCTGGTGGCGCATGACCAGACTGGCCCATACAGTCAAAGACCTTACTCATATCCAAAGGGTGGCCTGTCTAAACATTACAGGTGCATTGCGTTCCACACCTACTGTAGCCTTAGAAGCCATCTTAGGCCTCACTCCGCTGGACCTACATGTGGAGGAGATGGCTTTGAGAGCGGCAATGAGGCTGCGGTTCAAAGGTCTATGGATCGATAAGGGAGGCGGTGGTAGACACCACAACATACTAAGAGAGGCGGTGCAGAACACCCCTATCTTGGGAGGAGTGGTTGATTCGATCGCACCCATAATGATTTCCAGGAAGCGCTTTGGGGTTTGTCTAAACACTGAGGACGCCTCCTTAACGGAGATCTCCATCTACACAGATGGTTCCAAAACAAATGAAGGTACCGGGGCAGGCATTTTCTCCGATGACCTAGACCTTCATGAAAGTGTTGCGCTGGGCAGGCTGGTAACTGTCTTCCAAGTGGAGGTCATAGCCATCATGCACGGCGCTAACGCCATACTGGAACGTGGAATCCAGAACAAAACTATACGCATCTTGAGCGATAGTAGAGCAGCTCTTCTGAGCTTAAACAAGCAGAAGCTTCTCTCGGGGGTGGTATACCAATGCCATCGTGTTCTCGAGCTCGTTTCTGATACAAACGCCCTTGAACTGGTTTGGATCAAAGGGCATTCAGGAGTACATGGTAACGAACAGGCAGATTCTTTGGCGAGGCAGGGAGCGGCTCGGGGTTTTGTCGGCCCTGAGCCATCGGTTGCTATTGCGCTATCGGTGGTGTTCTCCATGATAAGACAAATAACCCACCGCCGTCACAAGGATAGGTGGGATTGTACATTAAGCTGCCGGCAGGCAAAAATGTTTATAAGGTCTCCCATGACCAAAATAGACAAATTTGTCATACGCTTGCCAGACAGAAACTACGGCTACTAGTAGGTATTCTGTCCGGGCATTGCACTTTAAGGAAGCACCTGCACAGGATGGGTCTGTCAGACAACCCCACCTGTCGCGGCTGTTAACAGGAGGATGAGACGGCGGAGCACATTCTGTGCACCTGTCCGGTACTCGCCCGACTTCGAGGATCCATGCTGGGGGACTTTTGGCCCGAGAAGGCCGGAATTCGAGACACCCCCTGGTCCGACATCCTCAAATTCACCTGTAAGGTCGGGTGGTTGAGCAATGAAGGACCAACCTAGGGCAAGGAAGGCAGCACAATGGGCCCACCAGGAGGCCTAAGTGCGCGTGGCTTTAAGTCACCGTTCCCAATTTAATCAATCAATCAACATAAATGCATACAAAAAACAAAATATAATTCAACTATTACTTTTCAAAAAGTAAACAATGAAATTACAAAAAGTTGGAAAGATAGGGGTTAGATTTCCGCATGTCGTTTTTTAATTCAGAAACCTATGACGTGAATTCATTCTTTCATGATTTAAACTATACACCACTCCATGGATTAAAAAGAGTAACAAAAATTATTTTAAGATCGATATACTTTATGTATAAGAAAACATCATTTAGACAATTAAATGGTTGCGCAGTGGGTTTGGCGTCATCTAGCGTGATCGCACAGTTGATAATTGAGAAACTTAAGACAGAAGTGATAAAGAAATTAAATTTTCCAATTCCATGCAGATGACTGCATATACGTTATACCGAAAGTTAAGAAAACCAAATACTCGAATTGAATAACAGTCCCAATTCAAATTTACAATTTACATTGGAGGTAGAAAATAATAAAAAAATTAACGTTTTTGATATAACGTTACATAGAGTAAACAAATATAAAAACTGAACGGTACACAAAAAGTTCTAGTAAGTGAAAACCATTCAGTCAGGTCTGCATTGCATACAAAACGTTTAAAGTAGTATAAAGCGAGCATAATATTAAAAAAGAATTTCATATTAGTAATTATTTTAGACCCCACACCTTGGAAATTGGATAAAAATTATTCCCATTATATATTATATTTGTGAGGATTTTTTTCCTCACGCGTAGGCCGAAGAGAAACTTTTTAACAGGCAAGTAACTACTATTGTTTTGAACATATAACGAAACTTTCCTTGCCACGTAGAATGGTAGAAGACATAAGTGTCTTTTTTAACACCATAAAATCCAATGTTGATGATTTACCTTAAGAACTAAATTCCAAAGTATGAAATACATATACAAACTAGAGACTAATGGGTGAATGACATTTTTAGATATACTAATCATTAGAATAGTAAAAAATAGAATTTGATATTTATTGAAAAGAAATATCAATGGAACTCGCGCCATTTATCCTCCTTCAACCACAATTTACAACATAAACTGCCAACTCTTCAGGTTAATAGATTACTTAATTTCTGCCTAAATAAAGAGAATTTTAATAAAAAGTCTGCACTTATTAAACAAATACCACCGTACAGTTGTTTATTTACTATTATTGTAGATAATATTTTAAGAAATATGGAAATAGAAATAACATCCTACACCCGACACAACTAAGACAATGTTAAATATGTTAAACTTCCCGTTCATATAACTACTGAAGGTCTTAATACGATATTTAAATAAATTTTTCAAAATTGCATTTTGTAGTACAAAAACGATTAAAGATTTGTTGTGTAACCCATAAGACAAGGTGGATAAAATGTAAAAGTTGGGAATTTATAATATTACTTCAGAGTCGGGATGTTTTCAAAAGTAAATCAGTAAGAAATATAACAATAAACGTTAGTTAATCGTCTGTTACAAAGTTTCACTGCAGTGTACGCGGTGAGGAGAGTATCCTCAGAAAGGTTCCTAAACTTCATTATTTTAAAAAATATTCTACTACCCCACTTAATGGTCAAAATACGTATATAGTCCAAATATTTGATGGTTAAGAGGATTTTCTAATTTAACTTGAATCCGGTCACAAAGTTCTTATTTGTTTCAAAATTTGATTGAACACTCGTTATTTATCCACAGTGATTAATTCTAAACCGGAGAAGGTATTCTTTAAATTTCGTTATTACATTTGCTTTGCTTGTTCAATATAGTTTCGCTTACAATTTGAAAAATTTATTTCATAGATTCAAAACTTTTGTAATAATTCTATTTTATATTTGGAGTTACATTAGAGCTTTTAATTCTGTTTAGTTTTTCTTATCGATTTACTTAAAAAACCTTTTTTAAACTTCTTTATGTTTTGTGGTGTATGGTATTATAAAATGTATTAAGGTTTCTTTTGAATTTGGCAATTGCAGAGTTACGCACGTTTAAATATTAATTGTATATTTAGAGTTTCTTACAATACATGAGAGAAGCCATTATATTCCGGGTATAATCTAGTAAGAACAAGGTTCTTATTCAAACTTTTCTACTTAGAGGAAAAGTCGATCTTTTTACTTCATAGCTAAAGGAACAAAGCTTATGCGGAATTTTATGATCTCAGCAAATATTAATTTATTATTCTTGTTTATTACTGAAATAACAAAAAATAGTAACTGCTTATTATTATCAAGCTCGTATGTTAAATTAAATGATTTTAAACGGGGAATTAACTTCTTTAGGAAAGTCGCCTACCATTAGTTAATTTTAAAGAAAACGGAAAGTACTTTGCAAGAGTATAGCAAAGATACGTGAATGCTTGGTTAGGAGTGTTTGATAACTCCAAGATAAGAACTTAATTCTCAATTTAAACGCCTTAACTTTAAAATAATAAGTACTTTAGTAATAAATATGAGTAGAGGATATGGATGGTTCTGGAACAGATCCACCGATCCACTGATCCACCCGATCCACCGATCGTCCTCCTCCGATCCACCGATCCTCCTCCACCCGATCCACCGATCCTCCTCCACCCGATCCACCAATCCTCCTCCACTCGATCCACCGATCCTCCTTCACCCCGAGCCGCCGATCCTCCACCCCGGTCCACCGATCCTCCTACACCCGAAATATCGTATCCAGATATTTACAGAACAACCATATTGAAAATATTGAAGAATTTAGCGTTCCGAATTTGAAAACGTTAAGGATGGATCATGGAGGATTTGGTCATTGTCTTATGCCTATGGATAACCATGTAGTATGTGCCAAACAAAATGTTTTACTTATTCAAAATGCATTGTAATATATTTAAGTTTAATAAATTTTTTTTGACTCTTGGTTTTAATATATAAAATTCAACAAAAACATAAATATTGATAACAAACAAGCAGTTAAAAAATGCCGCTAAAATATAGAAGTAATTGAAAAACTTACCCTTATTAGAATAAAAAAAACGGCTGGAAATTACAACTCACAAACGCAAGCACTTACCTTACATGTGATTTTCCAATGCTCCACCCGAAGGTACTACATTGGCCAGGAAGCGAGTTTTTTTACCTAAAAAATTTTAAATTTTGCCGAACCCTTGCGTTCCAAGCAAGTTAGGGATCTTTAATGTGCGTGATAACACTCACACACGGGACCTCCATTTTACCTCTCGTCCGAACGAGGGTGTATTTTTGTGAAAAATGCTCGCCTAACATTTTTCAAGCGGACCGTGTCGGGATTCCAACCCTGGACCTTGGGCGTAGTAGTCACACACATACCACTACGCCACGGAGCCGCCCGCAAGCACTTAACTACATGTGATTTTCCAATGCTCCACCCGAAGGTACTACATTGGTCAGGAAGCGATTTTTTTTACTTGAAAAATTTTGAATTTTGCCGAACCCTTGCATTCCAAGCAAGTTAGGGATCTTTAATGTGCGTGACAACACTTACACACGGGTCCTCCATTTTACCTCTCATCCGAACGAGGGTGTATTTTTGTGAAAAATGCTCGCCTAACATTTTTCAAGCGGACCGTGTCGGGATTTGAACCCGGGACCTTGGGCGTAGTAGTCACACCCATACCACTACACCACGGAGCCGCCTCGCAAGCAGTTACCGCACAAATTATGAAAAACACTATTGGCATACAACGTGTTCCTTTTGAATATATACTGAAACTGTAACTGATAATTGCTGCCTGGAGCGATTACGCGGTTAATACATCTTAGAAAGTTGTACGGGAATTTTTTCAGAATGAGTAGTAAGGTCGGCGGCAATTTTTAATTCCGGTAAATACAATTAAACATTACTACCATTGAGAAAACAAAGATTCACCTCCAAGGTATTTACAAAACTGACCTCGTATTAGTAATTACAGTTAGGTCATTAGACCACGTTAAAATTATTTTATATGTGGTTTTCATGAATAAATCGTTAGTTTAATAACAGTGAAATGTATGATCCTCAGCCTTGCGTTGTTTTGTCAGTGAGGTCTGATTATTAATTGTAAAAGGTACTTTCCTACAATTATGGGAATACACATTCTATAATTTGGTTTAAATTTCGAGTTTGTCGGTATTTGAACAATAATTAACTGCGCTCGTAAAATGTGAAACTAATTGTTAATTTTAATACCACTAAGCATGTACTTTCACTTGGTGATTCATTTAGAAACTAGGCAAATCATAAATTCCAAAAATTTGACATATTTAAAATTAAATTGCTTTATTGGTAAGTATCCTGTAGACAACAAGTTTGGTAGTCCCTTAGTAAAAGTTTAAAGTGTTTTATTAAGTTTCCCTTCAAAAAGTTTAAATTGATTTACAAAAACTAAATTGATTTTTAAGGTATTGAGAAAAATATGCAAGTAATTGGTTCTCTTTAGCGCTTATAAGAGTTGATCTTACATGAAAATTACAAGAATTAGAATCCACGAAATACTTTTTATATGGTTAAAATTTTATTAAGTTTGAAAATTAGGTATAAGGGTACAATTCTCCCGAGGGTTGCTTTGATTTAAAAATTCATAAAGATTTGTATTTCCTAGAAAAATCTAGACCGATATTATGCTTTATACCCTAAGACGGTTTGGACAACTTCCTAAAATCATGGGTGTAACTCGGCAAGGGGTGGTTTGATTTAAACAATTCAAACGGGGTTAGATTGCCCGGGAAAGTAGGGTTCAGGTCCAATTAACAGATTACCCAGTGTAAAAGTGATTAGGATGGCGCTTGTGACATAGTATGCGTGTATTTTGGGTTGCAAATATTTAGGTGTCGGTGGCGCTGTGGCGGTATTGACTGATGTGACGTAAGGAAAATATAACATCGTTAATGGAAGGCCTAACACAGCAAAAGTCGTCGCAAGACGAATATCTCTAATAAAGAAATAGTAAAGATTTCCACCCTCAAGGAAAGAAAATAGTTTCTCGCGAAAATCCAAAAAGTAGGACTGTAATTATTACAATTAATAAAATACTGTTTTAAGTTTATCGAGTTTTCTTTCAAAGATTTAAATTGATTTACAAAAACTTGATGACCAAAAATTTTAAGATCGAGCTAAACCTAAAATTAAAAAAAGGTAAATATAGGATATCAAGAAAGAATGCAGCAGCAGTCATTCACGTTCACTATTATAATTGCATTAACAATACGTTCAATGACAAATTTCAGCATTATGAAAAGCAAGTCATATATTAATTACAATAATGTTGCATTGGAGAAAGTATGATATGATTGACTACCTAGTAACAGACAGTGAAAATCAGATAGGCTGTATTAATTATTCACCGAACGAAATCAACTGACCTTCCCATTTGTACATTATCGTTATGTAAGCATTGGAATTTTTCGGTTGTTGGTAATTTCTTGTTTAAAGTAAAATGTTTGTATTTTCAACTTTTAATTAATCAAAATTTTAATTTCCAAAATGCAAGTTTCTGGCATATATTAGGGATAGTCCGATTTTAAAAATTCAAACGAGGTTAGATTGCCCGTGAAATTAGGGTTCAGGCCCAATTAACATGATCATTGCCTAAGAAAAAACGCTCCGGGTGGTGGATCCCATAAGGTGGATCTAATATGGCTAGTCGAAGAAAACTCTAACCCAGGTTAGATATGAATCGGGTGGATCGGGTGGATCTGTTCCAGGGCCATCCATATCCTCTACTAATATGAAATAGTTGTAAATTGAAATTTAATGTTTGCCAGAAAGAATGTAACCAATGGAAGAATCATAATACGTGCGGCATACCATATCGGTCGTCCATAAGTTTGCTTAACATTTTAGTAATTGATTGCTAACTTCTTCTCTAAATAAAAGTTTTGTTGATTTCACAACCTATACATCAAGTCGAAACGAGTTTAGTACCTATCATATTGTCTGTTATGCATTTTCAATAATTCACACACTCTTTTACGAAAATTTGAAACAATGCAAACGAATACCTATTGTTGTTCCTGAAAATAATAAATTTTTGTAGTTATAATTTAAAATCTACAGAAAATTGTATAAGCTTTTATTGTGGGGCTCTTTAACTGATCTTTTAATCGTCATAATTGTAAATTAAAAGGTAATGCAATTCACTATCGGATGATCCCATCCAAATGATACCTTTCTTATCGTTTTGGTTCTCCTTAACGTCACTCAATTATTAAACGGAGTCATCCTACTATATACGACTGTATGTAATGTGCGTTTTTGGACTTAGATCCACAGTCGTTGATCAGTTAATTTTGTATCTTCTTTTTAACAATGAAGAACTTCAAATTGGCAGTTTTTAATATCGCTAAACACTATGAATTCACAGAATGATTAAATTCGTAATATGCGACTCGCGCTTCTAAAAATGCAATATTTAAAACATGTTTTAAATAATAGCAATTTCTTGTTAATCAAATAGTACTGGAATTTCGTACCTTATTAGCAATTTTATCCTTGATCTATCTTTGACCATGCGCAATCATAACATAAGTTCATTTCAGCGATTCATGTTGTCTTATCAGTATACTTGTAATTGTGCCATTTTGCAAATAATAGGAAGTCGGCTAGCCTTTGTGAAATATTTTGTATCACGGGCGGGAAACTGTTAATGCATGTATGTGGACGCGTGTGATCGAGCCTTGTTGAATATTACTAACATTTTATGTCCGGGGAGGAACGTTGGTAGTCAAGGTACAGGTTATCTTCCTGGTGTTCCCCCTCTTCAACTTTAGTTGGGTAGTATTGGTTATCCGATCCTCGTACCTGCTAGAAAAGACTAGCTGGCCTACACTAACATTTCTTCAGTCGTCATGTATGGTATCTTTGGGTAACAGCTGACATGCCATCAAATTTCAGTGTTGGTGATCTGGGTACTTGTACGTCACCTGCCTTTGCAGAGATGTGCCAAATGCAGTTGCAAGTGTGAGAGCAGTTTGGAGTTTTCTCTGTCGTGCTCCTTCCACAATCGCCCAGGATGAATAGGACACTGTTTGCTTTGAATGTTATTTTGCTATGTTTCCATGCGAATGACCTATTTAGTGGTTATTGTTTTGATTAAAAGTAAAGCTAGGTAAATTCTGTAGTTTTATTTCAAACCTTTCCGCCTTAACATCATCTTCCCGGTGTGAATTTGAGTCACATGATAACAACACAACGTAGGTATCTTCGAGCCACTGCCACTAGATGTTAGATCAAGGAGCCCGGTCTGTTGTTTAGAGAGAGCGTTGCGTCAGTCCTCAAGTCGATTACACTACAACGCATAGTATAAAACAGCCTTTAGGATCGAATCGTATACAAATGCTTTTACAATGTAAATTTGTTTTACTTATATGAGTAATCCACTACAGTTTGCAATACCAATAATGGCCAGCCCTATCTATTGATAAAATCCCTACAATCATCAGCTGGGAGCAGAATAGGTATGTGTATACCTTCTATTGCTCCTATCAATTGAGGTAAGTTGTTGTTTTTTTCAAAATTAAGCGCAATATTCACGCATTCGATATCATTTGGCATATTTAAACATGACTGTATCAATTCTTTATTAATGCAAGTAGCAACTTCGTGAACACATTTTCCAACTGTGATTTTATGGATACCAAAACAATTACCAACCATTCTATATTTGCAACAACTTGGCAAATTTAATAATGTGGTGGCCACTTTTGTTTTCACAGAAAATGGTATGCAGATTTTCAGATGATCTGGATGAGGTTCCAAAGCCGTTCGTAATTGATCACACAACCACAAATATTTTGATTTTCTCATACGGAAATTTTGGATCCAAACTGAATCATCAAAATGGTTTTTAACGTGCAGGAACAAATGATTAAATTGCTTAGATTTGCAGATGATATAGCGATATTAGCATCTTAGCAAGGAAGCGCTAGAAGTAGCTCTTAATGAGATGAAAATAGTACTAATAGAGAAATACGGTATTAAAGTCAACAAAAATAAAACTAAGGTACTAGTATATAAAGGAGGAGCAAATAAATCACAAACCAGAATGCAAATTGGAAACAAGAACTTACAAGAGGTTAAGGATTTCTGCTACCTAGGAAACGCAATAACGCAAGATGGGAAAAGTGCAATAGATATAAAACAAAGATTAGCACAAGATCGTTCTGTATTTAACAAGAAAAAGCAACTAATATGTTCAAAGACAACAAATATAAAAACAAGGAAAAGATTGCTGAAAACATATGTATGAAACGAAGCACTGTACGATTGTGAAACGTGGACAGTTGCAGAAGCAGACATTATAATGTGATTAAAGGCCGGTTTGCTTACGACCACGTCCCCAATGCTCAATCGGAAGGCACTACATTGGGTTTAAACGCGAAATTGAACGTGCTTCGATTCAATTTAACTTCAAAATTAATCAATCCTACATAAAAACTGACAAACTGAAACTAAAGCAAAAATTGGAGTTTAAATAATGGTATCCCTAGCGTTGATTTTGGAGTGTGTCCGATCAACAAGGCACAAGCAAAAAATGAAAGGGGAGGGATCCGTAATACCGATTAGCAGCTGCCAGCTCTGCTTACCGGTGCGACCTGAAGGGTCGTCTTAAAACTATCCAAATCTGGCTAACTAATTTGGATTCAAATTTCATAGCATACGCCAAATACATTAATAGTGAATACAGCTATTTGTTCCTGCTCTATAAATTTACTAAGTCGTCCTCTCTGGTCTAAGTAATTTTTTTCATCTTCAGCCTAAATCAGTCCCTAGCTTTCCCTATCATCACCTAACTGATTTATATCATAACTACAATCTTCACAATTACAATCTTCCTTCCTATATACATGCTACAACCAAAAATAGGCTGCAGAACGTCAAACAAAGCAAATCAAGCCACAAAATAATAAGGTACAAGCAAAAATAAATAAATATAAAATAAATGTAAAATATAAATATAAAATAAATGTAAAATATAAATATGAAATAAATATAAATATATAAATAGATATCTAAATAAGCATTAAGCATATAGCAGTGTATAAAATAGCAAAAAGCATCACCTAAATTATCAGGCGCACTTGCATAAACAAAATGTCGCCTAGCGCCATCACACAAAAAAAAAGTGCTTGTTTAAGATTATTGCGAAATCTGATTATTAATACAAATCAATGCTTATGCGAGTACAGCCGATAAATTTTTGTAGTTACAATTTGAAATCTACAGAAAATTGTATAAGCTTTTATTGCGGGGCTATTTAACTGATCCTTTAATCGTCATAATTGTACAGTAAGTGGTAAGGCAATTCATTATCGGATGATCCCATCCAAATGATACCTTTCTTATCGTTTTAGTTCTCCTTAAGAGTTCATCACAGTAGTGGCTATCTTGAAATTTCTAAAGATCCAAATTTCTTTCCTATTAGGCACCCAAATTAAAAACGGTTTTAATAAAAGTTACTTCTTAGATAATTGTCTATGTGGAAAAGTCGTTCAAGTTTTTTTAACTGAAAAAAATGTTTTGTGCTGATAATAGAGCGATTTAAACAAAACCAGTAACTTTCCCAAATGTGTGAATAATTTTTATGAATTTTCATCAAAATTGTACACTACAATTCACTTTATTTATCGAATAAATCAAATATTAGTATTTTTTAGAAAAATGTACCTTGCAATGTGCTGCCGCGGAAAAATTCATAACTTCCATGTCACACACTATTGTAAAACAGAAATGGTTTGAATACATGCTATACAAAACAAAACACAACAAATATACAGGATACGCTATACTATTGGAGTTTTCGACTATAGTCGTAATTGCTCGCAAATCTATTTATAACTCTCATTATGGATATTATTTAGGGCCTCAAGCAATTATTGAAATGAGTTGTTCTTCATAATCTTGGATTTATATAAATATTTGTTGGGTTTCCTATTAAGTGAAGTAAATAATTGGTATTGCCTCAGTTTTGAGGTAAATAATAATGAAAGACTGCATTGCAATAGTGTTCTACATTTTTTAAAAATTTTGAAATAATATACCATATAGTTGATGAAAAACTGGCTTGTAATATAGTAAACGAATGGGTATAGTGTAATGTAAAAAAAAATAAACACAGAAGTGTTTAATTTTTATGCCGAAGTTCAATTAATGTTTTGAGATAAATTTAAAAACGACCGTTTCACGCCAGTAATGCCTTGGCTGCAATGATAGGTTAGTTTACTGTTAGAAATAGATATTATTATTTTAAAAATACAAATCACTTAACACGCATATCAGAACAGTTGTTCTAAAACTATTGCATACTGTTCTGATATGCGTGTTAAGTGATTTGTGTTTTTTAATAATAATATCTAATTTGTGTTTTTTAATAATAATATTTATTTCTAACAGTCACCTAACCTGACATTGCAGCCACGGCATTACTGGCGTGAGACGGTCGTAATATGACAAGCTGCATGCAAAATGTAAATAAATAAAACCAAAACAAACCTTGGACTACTTAAAAATGCAAGACATGCATTTTTATTCTACTAGAAGAATGTTTACTGTGTCCGATTCAGCACATTTTGATTATTATTTCCTCGCTAGAAAATGATAAAGATAACGAAGGTGTGATAAGAAAATAAATCAAACCAACATTTGTAGCTTTTCATAAACTGTAATCAAAACCCACTTGACATTTTACTTAATCATTTTTTATTAAAGATACGTTTAAATCATTATTCTGTTTTTTCCATTTATTGGCCAACTAATCAATTGCATATTGGAAAACTGTGCGATGCAAATGTAGGAATGTTAAATCTTGTAATTTCTTGTTCCTTAATAATTCTTTTTTACATTAGATATCGGAATTTCAAAGGTTTTCACTGGTTATAAATGTTAGAAAATATGTATAATTAAAATATCTGTGAGGTTTATAACTGGATTAATAAGTTCTACAGCACTGCCATCTATATGTGCTCCCTGGCACTTTATAAACCAAGTAGGCGGAGTATTAAACTTCATATCTTTTTCTAATGAATATCTGCATCTCGACATTTCGTCCCGCCCGTCCTCACCCCAACCCGCGCTTTTACAGCAGATGGTAGGTAACCTGCTGTGATGAGCTCTTAACGTCAGTCAATTATTGAACGGAGTCATCCTACTATATACGACTATGTATAGTGTGCGTTTATGGACTTAGATCCATATCCGTTGACCAGTTAATTTTGTATCTACTTCTTTTTCAATGAAGAACTTCAAATTGGCAGTTTTTAATGTCGCTAAACAGTATTTCGCAGAATGATTAAATTCGTCCCGGAAATAATCTTCTGTGTAAAAATATGCGACTCGCGCTTCTAAAAATGCAATATTTATAACATGTTTTAAATAATAGCAATTTCTTGTTGATCAAATAGTACTGGAATTTCGTACCTTATTAGCAATTCTAACCTTGATCTATCTTTGAAATTATGTAGGTATGCATTCTAATTTGATTTACATCAGAGTCAAATATTTCCGCACATAACAGTAACAAAGTATTTTCAAATTCAGCTGGTATTTTTAACTTTTTAGAACGTACGTGACTCACGAGTTTTAAAAATCAAAACTTTTTGTTTGGCGTGTCATTAGCATATAGATAAAAAAATAAAGCAGGACTATGAATCAAATCAATTTAAAACGTTGGATGAAAACGATAATTTTATACATCATATGTCTGTATGGTAGTATTTCGGCATTTGAACAACACCTTTTAAAAAACTCATTCTTGTTGTACGCAATTGTTTCAAGAAACGCTTCAACGGATTCTAAAAAATTATACACTAGTAGATAAGCTAGCCATACACCATTTCCAAAGATACCGTTGTTTATATGATTTTATTTTGACAAAATATAAGTTCGTTGCGATAATTTTTGGAAGATACCAAGATCATACACCCCATGGCCGTTAAATATCATACATATATATGTTTGTCTATGTCACGTTACCACTACGTCGTGAATATATTAATTTTATTGCTAGCCCTTTCACCGAACCCCTTTTAATACTTCAACTCAACCCTTTCTACCCTTTAATCTTTTAGATTACGTCTACCACGTTACGCACGTAGTGTATTTACACAGGTCTAGAAGGAAAAAAGTTGCCCTAGCTAGATTAGAATCATAAACATTGCATTTATAAAATAATGGTTTAACTCCAATACTAGAGGGAAAGACAAGAAATTTATATTATTGATATAAAATGATTAAATGCTCCAGACAAAAAATACTATACTAATCACATAAAATAATAACAACTTACTAAAAACTAATTAGCATACTAGTTTTCCTCACGATAATTAAACTGAAGCACTCAATCTATTTATGGTAAATATGTAAAATACATTTCTTGTCTGACTTTGTATACTAATGGCTAATGGGTTATAGCCATATCTAAAAATAGCTATCGGTATATTCATTCTACACAACTCCCTGTTATCAACAACGTTACGCTATATGTACGTAATACAGTACTATATGGTTGGGTGGAAACACACAAATCAGTATAGGGGTTTTAGATTTAAAACATAATAAATTGCGTAGTGGTTACGGAATTCGCTGATCTAGGATGCTGGTATCAGTGTTGATATATATTATTTTGTCGATATTTGACGCCAAGAATAACAAAATTTAGTGGCAGGAAAGGATTTTGTTTATGAAAGTTTTACTAGATAAAGCGAATGGAATTATTTAAAAAATTGTTTCAATAAACAATGATCGTGTTCAGGTTTTCAATCCTGGAACTAGTTGGACGCATTGTTTCCTATTCTAAACTAACCTACACATTTTCCTAAAATTATTGCTACAGCCTACATTTTTCACTATCTGTGTGCAATAGTCTGATCTAGGTCTAACTCTACTTCTCCTTTTTCCTTTCTCTGCTTCTAATATATCCCGCACTATTCCCCCATGCCTTAGAACGTGTCCTATTATTCTATCCCTCTTATTTTTACTGTTTTCTACATATTTCTGTCGTCCCCTACAATTTCTAGTACCTATTTATTTTGAACTTTGCGTGTCCATGATATCTTCATCATACGTCTGTAGCACCACATTTCAAAGGCTTCTTCTACCGTTCGCATTCGCAGCTGTACGGTGCTGTGCTATACACACGCTTTCAGCTATCTTTTCCTTATTTCCATGTTTGCTATATTCGAACATAGTAGTTGCTTTTTTTATTAAATGCTGCTCGACTCTGTGCTAATCTTTGTTTTATATCTTTTTGCATTTTTCCCATTTTACGTTATTTGGCTTCCTAGCGAGCAGAAAACTTTGACCTCTTGTGAATTCTGGTTGTCTATTTGTATTTTGGTTTTTGACTTATTTTTCCCTCTTTCACATACTAATACTTTAGTTTTATTTTTGTTGATCTTCATACCACAACTCTCTGTTAGTACTGTTTCCATTTCATTAAAAGATAATCCTAACGTTCCTTGCTAGATACTAATACCGCTAAGTCTGCAAATCTAAGCCAATCAATGGTATTTTCATGCATAATAATTCTAAATGTCTTTCTGCATTTGACAGTATTCATTACCTCTTCGATATACAAGTTAAAAATTAATAGGGATAGGTCACATCCCTGTTTCACCCCTTTCCTTATTCCTCTGCGTTTCTACTCTAATTCTATTCTCGCTGTTTACTCTTTGATTCAACTATGTACTATCCGTCTATTCCTATAACTTGTTACGTTTATTTTCAGCACAAATTAATTACCCTTTTTTTACCTTGCTAAAACATTATCCGTTCGAATAAATTCGCTTTCTACTGTTAACTAAAATCGTTAATTAATAATAAATACGCTATCTAATGATTTTCAACTCAAATCCCTTTTTCTTTACGAACGAAAATTAATTCGGTAAATTAAGATAACCTTTTCCCTTGTTTATGCATTCTCCGTTTGTATAAATTCTATTTCTATTGTTAAATCCTTCCGCCTAATTAATAATAAATACTCTTACTCAGAATGCCCCAACGTAAAGTTTATGCTTCAATTAACTAACCAATAACTTGTTCTAGGTATCCGATAATTGATTCTTATGTGTTTTCCATCGAAAGATTCGTCGAACTGAAGCCGAGTACTATCCGATAAAACCGTGTTTTTCCCGTTTTAATCCTTAGCAACAATATTACTTTGAGCTCTAGTCATTAGTTAAACGAAATTAATATTCATTTGCTTCTCAACTCACACGACGAAAACATCCGTTCTGATTTTCTTCGTTTCGTTTTCCTTATGGAATTTCGCGCACGCTTTACAGCGTGGTGAGCATTTATGGTTTAGTAAAATTGTACTTTTCGACATCAATAGCTTAATTTTACTTGTACTTACTATAGCTTCTTCCGGTGGCCCTTAAAGCCACGATGAATGGTCGCCCTTTGTTGTAATAGGAGGACAACCCCAAGGTGGGATCACGCGCCCCTCTTCTTCGCCCCGTCGTTAGGTACGGTAGGAGCCGGTCCGATGGCAGCAACTCGAGGGTGAGTACGTAAGTACTAATTGACACCATTTGGTAACCACACTTGGTGGCGTGAAACGGATTACTGTAAGTAATCGTAGGCGTACAAGGACGAGTTATAACTGTTGAGTTACTATGTGCTTTAATTTTTGTGTGCTAAATTTTTATTAATTAAGATATTGTCCTACCAATGAGGCATGTGTAATTTTTATATTTACAACCATTAAGAGCAGCGGTTTTAGTGTTCTTTTTGGGTTTTGTTGTGTTGCGCAATAACGTAAAAAGTAGGCACCTAAAAACGGCAGCTCTCCATGTTAGAGAGAATTTCTGTTGATCTTGTAAATATGTGTAACTTGTAATTACGAATTGTATATTTGGTGGTACCATTATGCTTTTGTACCTAATTAATTTTTATTTTTTTGTTAATTAGAAATTGTATGATTATGGTTAGGAGTGTGTTATTTGTTTACCTTTATTTCAGGCCTGATTTAATTTGTGTAGGTATTCTGCCCTGCCCACTCACCAATTGAGACCGGTCAATTTCTCTTTCTTTCTTCTTCCTTGTTTTTTTTACTACGTCATTGTATGTAGCAAACTCATTCCTATCTTTTGAGTATTTCGAACATTTTTTCCTTATATATCGTCGAATGCTTTTTCCAGATCTTTACACCCTATATACACGCTTTCTCAATTTGCCATTGTTTTCTCCATTATCACACTTAAAGCTAAAATGGCTCCCCGTGTTCCTCCGTTTCGTCTAAGCCCAAACTGATCTCCTCCAAGAATTCCTTCAACGAGAATAGGGCGGAAGTAGTGTAGGTTTAAACTTTGAACTTGAAAAGTGAAAGTGAAAGAACTACCCATGATGACGTAACGTGATTCTCGAATGAATGACCTTAAAGGGTACAAAAATTTGCAAAACGGATCTTAGAATTTCCCATAAGGAAACCGGTTTTTTGAGAAGGTTGTATATCTAGTGGCATTGGCAGTACTTTTAAAGCTCACGACTGTTCTCATGGATGGAAACTTCCATTAGACACTCGTGTCTTCAGCAGAGTTATGCGCAATACGGCAAGCAGCCCGATATGCCGAAACCGCTGATGAACTGAAGATACTAATCTGATCAGATTCTATTAGCAGCAGAGAAGCCACATCCGAGATCTACACTTAAAAGTTGGAAAGATTTGGTAATTCATGCAGATATCTCTCTTACTAACAGAGTAAGTCGGGAAGGGGGTATCATCCCAGTCTAATTTCAAAAAACCACAAACGCTGAATCAAACGTATCAACAAATAAGTTAGAGAAGGTAAAATTCCAATAGGGCCGAAAATACGAGCTAGCAGGGAAAGTAGATAGCTCTTGGTACAGGCGGTACACTGTGGCTGAGCTAGAAAATTAAAGGTATATGAGGTGGGAAAATCCTTTAATAATTCCGGACAATTACTATACTATGCAGTTCAAAACCACAAAATTTTAAAAGAGCGCAAGCTGATTCCGTTAAGTTAAGATTAACTCCATAGAGTCTCCACCTGAAACAATATCATCGATATAAGTATGGTTGCGAAAGGCAAAGAAGGTCAAAAGAAAGGAATTTCCTTCGTCGTCAGCCAACTGAAGGAAAGTGCGTATCGTAAGAAAATGGGCGCAATTTACTCCATAGGTAACGGTATTCCACTTGAAATCCTGAATAGGCTCTTCAGGAGAAGAACGTCAAACAATTCGTTGATGATCACACTGATCAGGATTAAGAAGAATATTGTCTATACATCGGACGAATATCTGCAGTACTAAAACAGAAGATGAAATTGTAACAAAATTGCGGTAATATCTCGTTGAAGCTTCGACCCAACAAACAAATTATCATTTAAAGGCGATCGAGATAGACTTTTAGCGGAAGTGATGAAAACTACACGAAGTTTGCTACTTACATTTTCTGGTTTTACAACACAATGATGCGGAATATAATAAAAAAAGTCAGAAATCGACCCAGCTTGAACAGGTTGCATGTGTATGGAATTTAAATAGTCACGCATGAACGAAAAGTATTGTTCATAAATCAAAAGTTACTCAGTAAGACGATTTTCTAAGGAAATAAAGAGCTGTAGAGCGAGATCACGACTACCGCGAAAGGAAGGTTTTGGATCTTTGGAGAGCAGAGGGGTGGCATACCGTCTTTACTCTGTTATATGCCAAACTGGCCATGTATCATTTTTAAGTTTAGATATAATTTGTAAGTTAATTGCCGCGTATTTTTAAATTAATAACGCCAACTTCCGTCGTCGCTGACAGTCGCGTCTGCGCAAAAGGAATGCGGGTGTGCGCGAATGGAAAAGCGGGCATTAAGCCACGAGACATGGACTAAACAACAAGTGTCGGAGTGTAGTTAAGTTTTTTTAAGAAACAGGTACATAGGTTTCCTGTACCTTGCCTTTATCGTACTCGTTACCTATTTCCTTTATCCCCCTACAAATACAATGGGAGCTTAGTGACGGATAGCAATTTGATGTTCAACATGGCGTAACCAAATCCAACCACCTGCTGGATCCTGAGATTACGTTCCGAGATACACATCACCTAAGTAATTTGATTTTACCAAAAGTGTGCATGCAAATTTGACTTAGACAGCGATTGCATCACCCGGTAAAACGTGATCTGTAGATGTTATAACAATGACGTTACAGCCACGCCTAAAGTGTGAAAAGCGCGCGTAAATGTGGCGTAAATATAACAGCTCATTGCAGCAGAGAGTATCAACGTGATATTTTTCAACTAAAAATTCATCAGGTGTGAAAGGTTTAGCGTCAGGAACCTCTTCAACTTCCCATAATTTCGCAATAATATCTTCCAAGGGGGAAGCAGACTCGGTCATACAAAACAAGTTAGTAACTTCAGAAGCGAGCAAGAGCGGTATGCTTACCGTTCAAATATATCCAAAAATAGTTTATATATAATTATGAATCTGAGAAGTTTCATAATGCATTTTTTCCGTTGACTTTCCAACTTAAACACAATCACTCTGCTGAAACGAACAAGCTAGAGTTATTTGATAAAGGCGAGTTACGGTTCTACCTATATCGATTCTAGAAAACATCGGACTTTAACTCTACAAAAGAAAACGAAAAATGAAACTCTGCTTCAAAGTACTATGGAAACGGCTTTGGCTCCAAAACCAGTGTTGATCACTTGAACCTTAGATACGGCCATTTAGTAAGACTTGAGGGAAAATGCTCGCCCCAAGTAATAAATCGATAGGTCCAGATTGAGCGACGAGCGTATCAGCCAGTTTGAGATTAGCTAGATGAGCGAAATTTTCAGAATAAATATTAGTAGTAGGTACATTTTCACAAATTTTGGGAAGTATGACAGCTTCGAAATTAATAATAGATGAGGAAACGTATATGGGTTTGAGCAAAACGGTTATTACGCAATAATGGATTTAGAGTTAGTCAAAACGTGTGAACTACTAAGACAGCTGATACAAAGTTTATATTTTTCATAAAGGTGTAGCATTCTTGTGGACAAAGTTTGGCGAAATCATTACAACCGTAACGACTATGATTTTGATGATAAAGAGGGCACTTAATGACATTAGGACTGGTATGTATGTACTAACATAGAAACAGTGGAGCGAGACCTGGACATGTTGTTACAGTGAATAACTTTGTTTAAATCGGCTTTATAATTGATCGACAAACTTGACAAGGATTTACTTTTCTAAGTAAGTAATTACCTCTGTAAAGGTTTGGATAGAGGTGGGAGTTCTAGTGCAATTCAAAATTGCGATGCGTATGTCCATCAAGGCGGTCTAGAATCATATGTACCAGAACGAAATCGCATTCCTCTACATTTTTGTAAGCCTAAATGATGGTCAGAATTCAACTTGGGAAATTTAGTAATGTTTTCCCAAAGAGCGAATATAATACGGCGAATATTAAGATATTTTTCGTAGAGCTTGTACGCAAAAGGGTAATTGACGTCCTTATATGTGATTTTCCAGTGCTCCACCCGAACGTACTACATTGGTCAGAAAGCGAGTTTTTTACCTGGAAAATTTGGAATTTTGCCGAACCCTTGCTGTTCCAAGCAAGGTAGGGATCTTTAACGTGCGTGACAATACTCACACACGGGACCTCGATTTTACTTCTCATTCGAACGAGGGTGTATTTTTGTGAAAATGCTCGCCTAACATTTAAGCGGACCGTGTGTGATTTGAACCCGGGACCTTGGGCGTAATAGTCACACACATACCACTACGCCACGGAGCCGCCTGGTAATTGACGTCCGTAAGATCAAAGTTCTTGCAATGGTAAGAAGCAATGCGGGACTCTTCAGCACGGAATGAAGGTATAAGAATCTATTCACGGCTGAGAGCTCGTCATTTAGATGGACGAAACTATCAAAGAGGTCAATAAAACTTTGAAATAGGCAACTATCCCCTACAAAAGTAGGGAGGGTAAGCGGCGGTAGAGACTCTTTCGAATTAAACGTATCTGCAGAAACGGATAAACTAGCTCGAGACGAGGCATGCTTAATCGGACAACGTATTAAATAGAACGATTTTATTAGAAAAATTTAGCATCGAACCATTTAGGAATCGCGTGCTCCTTTTCAAATTGATCATCGGCGTCAGTGAATGATGCGATTGCGCCAATTATGGCATTATGTTGAACAAAAAAGTTTCTCTTAACGCGGCGACACAGATCTAACAAGCTTAGGCCATTTTTACCTTTGTACGCAATGTCAAAGATGTCTTGAAGAGAGTTTATTGAACTGCTGCATAAAAACTGCATGCGTTTCAGTTTCTCCGCCATGACTAATCTTATATAAGCTAATGTAAACAGAAGCTAAGGAAATCAATCATACCAGTATACCAAATTTACTAGGAATGAGACCGTAATTCTCACTATGATTAAACTACCGAACGATAGCGACGTAAACTAAGTCCATAAACAATTCAACTAAAGCAAATGGTTAAATGTAAAGCGAAAAATTATTAATTACTTGCACTTTATCAACTGATAACAAATACTTTAAATTGATAAATTGAAATGAACTTAACTTAATATACGAAGCGAATATCGGCCAAGCTACAATCGAATGGAAAACGATACAATTTGATAAGCGGCGGATTTTATTTGCAAATAAAGCAATTATTAATGGAGTAGCTTGTAGGTACAATATTCAGTCCCGGCTCGCAAAGGCTCAATGTCTTGCGTGAAACTTCGATTACCGCAGATGGTGGCGAATAGTGGACGTGTAAATATGAGCAAAGTTTATATAAGCGGAACCTTCAAGAACTTATATGTTATATATACAGGATTATGCAATTTGGATGCTTACCATTGGGATCTGGGAAACGGTAAGAGATAGAGTGTTGGTTAAATTGGGGTAAAGTTAAAGATTTTGATGCTTGTCGACATTCACAACCGTCTTGATTGAGGCAATGGCCGCACATTACTTAGGACGTGAGAAAACGCGTATCTCCCAGATTACATACATTAAACTAAAGGTTCTTCACCTACCAGTGCATGAGAATTTAACAACCACATTTTTCATGCGTTATACCTACTTAAATTAATGAGGGAAATAATTTCCGATTAAAAATCCGCTCTACCAAATATTAAAAAATCGTGTGAAGCCAATGAGGTGTAACAAGATGTGAAATCTACTATACTCGTTTCTTCTTGATTTATACGTTGTGAAAACAATAAAACCTTTATTTAAAAAAAGCTAGCAATGTATTACTAAAATGTTTAAAAAGCTAACTTATGGGCGACTGAAACGGTATGGAGCACGTATGATGATTCTTACATTTGTTACATTCTTAAAACATTAAATTCCGATCTACAACTATTTCATATTTATTATCCACGTACTTATTATTCTAAAGTTAAGGTGTTCAAACTTGAATGTTATTTAGACTTATTTTGGAGTTATCTAATATTCTTCATAAAACATCCACATACCTTAGCTATACTCTTGCTTTAATTAAAAAAGTTAATCCCCAGTTTAAAATAATTTAATTTTACATGCGAACCTAATATTAATAAGCAGTTACTATTTTTTAATACTTCAGAAATATACTAGAATAATAAATTAAAATGTGCTCAGATCATAAAAATTCGCATTTGCTTCCTTTAACTATGAGGTAAAAAGATTAGCAACTTTTCCTTTAAGTAGAAAGCTCCATCAATAAGGGTTTCCTCCACATATGAATTTCCTTCAAACTTGCTTAGCGTCGATATTGTTTTAACTTGAATTCAAATATACAAGACTTTCAATAGCACTAAGCCGAGAAAGCTAACCAAAAAATAAAATAAAATCAAATAAGTTCGAATTAAATCAAATTGTCGGTAGAACATAAGAATCTTAACCTCAGAGTTTGAGCCCACGTTGGACGCCTTATTTGTATACTGTGATATTGAAGCCACATGAATCGGACCTGGACATGTTGTTACAGTGAATAACTTTGTTTAAATCGGCTTTATAATTGATCGACAAACTTGACAAGGATTTACTTTTCTAAGTAAGTAATTACCTCTGTAAAGGTTTGGATAGAGGTGGGAGTTCTAGTGCAATTCAAAATTGCGATGCGTATGTCCATCAAGGCGGTCTAGAATCATATGTACCAGAACGAAATCGCATTCCTCTACATTTTTGTAAGCCTAAATGATGGTCAGAATTCAACTTGGGAAATTTAGTAATGTTTTCCCAAAGAGCGAATATAATACGGCGAATATTAAGATATTTTTCGTAGAGCTTGTACGCAAAAGGGTAATTGACGTCCTTATATGTGATTTTCCAGTGCTCCACCCGAACGTACTACATTGGTCAGAAAGCGAGTTTTTTACCTGGAAAATTTGGAATTTTGCCGAACCCTTGCTGTTCCAAGCAAGGTAGGGATCTTTAACGTGCGTGACAACACTCACACACGGGACCTCGATTTTACTTCTCATTCGAACGAGGGTGTATTTTTGTGAAAAATGCTCGCCTAACATTTAAGCGGACCGTGTGTGGATTTGAACCCGGAACCTTGGGCGTAATAGTCACACACATACCACTACGCCACGGAGCCGCCTGGTAATTGACGTCCGTAAGATCAAAGTTCTTGCAATGGTAAGAAGCAATGCGGGACTCTTCAGCACGGAATGAAGGTATAAGAATCTATTCACGGCTGAGAGCTCGTCATTTAGATGGACGAAACTATCAAAGAGGTCAATAAAACTTTGAAATAGGCAACTATCCCTACAAAAGTAGGGAGGGTAAGCGGCGGTAGAGACTCTTTCGAATTAAACGTATCTGCAGAAACGGATAAACTAGCTCGAGACGAGGCATGCTTAATCGGACAACGTATTAAATAGAACGATTTTATTAGAAAAATTTAGCATCGAACCATTTAGGAATCGCGTGCTCCTTTTCAAATTGATCATCGGCGTCAGTGAATGATGCGATTGCGCCAATTATGGCATTATGTTGAACAAAAAGTTTCTCTTAACGCGGCGACACAGATCTAACAAGCTTAGGCCATTTTACCTTTGTACGCAATGTCAAAGATGTCTTGAAGAGAGTTTATTGAACTGCTGCATAAAAACTGCATGCGTTTCAGTTTCTCCGCCATGACTAATCTTATATAAGCTAATGTAAACAGAAGCTAAGGAAATCAATCATACCAGTATACCAAATTTACTAGGAATGAGACCGTAATTCTCACTATGATTAAACTACCGAACGATAGCCACGTAAACTAAGTCCATAAACAATTCAACTAAAGCAAATGGTTAAATGTAAAGCGAAAAATTATTAATTACTTGCACTTTATCAACTGATAACAAATACTTTAAATTGATAAATTGAAATGAACTTAACTTAATATACGAAGCGAATATCGGCCAAGCTACAATCGAATGGAAAACGATACAATTTGATAAGCGGCGGATTTTATTTGCAAATAAAGCAATTATTAATGGAGTAGCTTGTAGGTACAATATTCAGTCCCGGCTCGCAAAGGCTCAATGTCTTGCGTGAAACTTCGATTACCGCAGATGGTGGCGAATAGTGGACGTGTAAATATGAGCAAAGTTTATATAAGCGGAACCTTCAAGAACTTATATGTTATATATACAGGATTATGCAATTTGGATGCTTACCATTGGGATCTGGGAAACGGTAAGAGATAGAGTGTTGGTTAAATTGGGGTAAAGTTAAAGATTTTGATGCTTGTCGACATTCACAACCGTCTTGATTGAGGCAATGGCCGCACATTACTTAGGACGTGAGAAAACGCGTATCTCCCAGATTACATACATTAAACTAAAGGTTCTTCACCTACCAGTGCATGAGAATTTAACAACCACATTTTTCATGCGTTATACCTACTTAAATTAATGAGGGGAAATAATTTCCGATTAAAAAATCCGCTCTACCAAATATTAAAAAAAAATCGTGTGAAGCCAATGAGGTGTAACAAGATGTGAAATCTACTATACTCGTTTCTTCTTGATTTATACGTTGTGAAAACAATAAAACCTTTATTTAAAAAAAGCTAGCAATGTATTACTAAAATGTTTAAAAAGCTAACTTATGGGCGACTGAAACGGTATGGAGCACGTATGATGATTCTTACATTTGTTACATTCTTAAAACATTAAATTCCGATCTACAACTATTTCATATTTATTATCCACGTACTTATTATTCTAAAGTTAAGGTGTTCAAACTTGGAATGTTATTTAGACTTATTTTGGAGTTATCTAATATTCTTCATAAAACATCCACATACCTTAGCTATACTCTTGCTTTAATTAAAAAAGTTAATCCCCAGTTTAAAATAATTTAATTTTACATGCGAACCTAATATTAATAAGCAGTTACTATTTTTTAATACTTCAGAAATATACTAGAATAATAAATTAAAATGTGCTCAGATCATAAAAATTCGCATTTGCTTCCTTTAACTATGAGGTAAAAAGATTAGCAACTTTTCCTTTAAGTAGAAAGCTCCATCAATAAGGGTTTCCTCCACATATGAATTACCATCAAACTTACTTAGTGTCGATATTGTTTTGACTTGAATTCAAATATACAAGACTTTCAATAGCACTAAGCCGAGAAAGCTAACTAAGAAATAAAATAAAATCGAATAAGTTCGAATTAAATCAAATTGTCGGTAGAACATAAGAATCTTAACCTCAGAGTTTGAGCCCACGTTGGACGCCTTATTTGTATACTGTGATATTGAAGCCACATGAATCGGATGGAAAATGCTGTAAAGTTATGTACGATCTTGTTCTTACTAAATCATACTCAAAGCATATTGGCTTCTCTCCTGTATTGTAAGAAACTCTAAATATACAATCAATATTTAAACGTTTAGGACTTAACAATTACTTAATTCAAAAGAAACCTTAACACGCTTTAAAATACCATACCACAAAACATCAAGAAGTTTAAAAAAGATTTCTTTAAATGAATCAATCACAAAACTATATAAAAACTAAACAGAATTAAACAGCTCTACGTAACTTCCAATATAAAATAAAAGTATTACAAAAGTCTGGAATTGAAATGAGTTGCTCAAATTGTAATCAACACTAAATTGAACAATGTAATAACTAGATTTAAAGAATGCTGTAGCGCTGATTGGTCTGCCTTGAAGACTAGAATAACTACGAGTACATTAGAACTTAAACAACGCATCTGTACACAAAGGATTATTGTCAAATAAAGATGACTGACAGGTTCTGCGGTGCGAATTCACTTGTTGACAGATACCTACAAGTTTTCGCATTTAAAGGTTAATTAGCTTACAATGGAAAATCTCGAGAATGTCATTTGCATATTTTTTGTTATAGAATAATCTAGAGCAATTGAAGACGTATATAAATTACCGGCATTGATATTAGAAGTCAGTTCTGAAATGCAGTTCTAATTGAAGCTTTGATTACGATACCAGTAATTGTTTAAAACTTTGAAATTAGTATTGATATAAATTACTGTAGTAATCATATAAATTAATAATTAGTGCTTGGAAAGGTAATTATAGTGCTTCGATAGTTAATTAGAAAGATAGTATCCCAGTTTTAGTGTTAAAAAGATAATACTTGTACTGTTAACAATTAGTTCTGAAAATAAAGCGCTGGGAGAGCTTTTAGAATTCTATTGTAAGTACGAGTTGTTGAAAAGTCTTGTATACTCAGTTTGAAGATAAACAACTGTTGTTATTGCAAATAGAGTTTTCGTTACACTGGTGACAGCGGATGGATTAAAGACTTTTGAACGATTTCTATTTGCATGTCTATCACTCGTAGCCAAAAACTTTAAATGTATACGAAATTTTATCTTTTTGATAGATTTCAAGTCAAGTATTGGGAAGAGCTTGGCGGATAACTGCGGAATTCAAGGAAAAACTAAACCAACACGCAGAGAAACACGACCAAAACTCTGCAAACCTGGCAGCAAAGTTAAGAGAAAATGCGGAGAAACAAGAACGAACTGCCGCAAACCTTTCATTAAAAGTGAACCAGACCGCAACGAAATTAGATGAAAGTAACAAGAAGTTTACAGAAAAATTACAGGAAAATACCATAAGCCTTGCAGAATAACTGAACGGGACCGCAGTGAATTTACAGAAAAATTTTACGGCACAATTAGACCAGAATGCAAAAGTGGTTGAACAACAATTAATTGAAAGCTACAGTCAATTAGTAGAGAAATTTCTACAGGAAACTACAAAATTCGCGGAAAAGCTGGAAGTAAAATTTTCTGGCGGTATACAGAAATTGGAAGCACGGTTCCTGGATAACTCGCAATAACTAGAAACAGAGTTGTTAAAGAATTTGCGTAAAATGGAAGAAGAGGTACTGCAAATGGAAGGACGGATTGATTTCCTAACAGTGCAAGCACCAGAGCCCTCAGTGTCGGTGACACAACAGCAAGTCTCAAAATTTAAGAAAGTCGGGGAATGAGAACAGAAGTCAATGTTCAGGGTAAAGCCGCCTACACTTGACGGAAAATCATCTTGGCAGACATATTTCACACAATTCAAGGCTGCCATAAAATTTAACGATTGAGACGATTATGAAAGGGTAACCGCGTTTATTGTCGCGCTACGAGGTGAGACCTTGAATATTCTGCAGACCATGACAAAAGAAGCTACGGGCTTTAACATCAAGGCTGGAAATGAGGTATGGCGACTCTCATTTGCAGCAAGAGTACTATGCTCATGTGAAGAATCGCTACCAAAGGGCCAACAAATATTTGTAGGAGTTTGAAGCAGATATTGCTCATTTGGTGAGATTAGCTTACCCAACAGCACCTAATAGTTTCCTAGAACCGCTGGCAGAACAGACCTTTGATAACGGGACTCACGACGGAGAGGTTCAGCAAACACTACGGCTGGCTCGACCAAGGATCCTGTATGATGCGCTAGCTCATGCTTTGGAATTTGAAGCGGCAAAGCAAGCTTCGCATCGTAGTAGTGGCAAGGTAAGATGCTCCGTAGAAGAGCAAGGCCAATAAAGCATGGATGGGATGAATTGACGGGTACTTTTTGAACACCAACCACAGAGGAAGGGACCCAGATGTTGGAATTGTGGCGAGTTTGGGCATATACAATCCAAATGTAAGCAGCCCGAGAAGGAAGCAGATAAGTCGACAAGAGGCGGTGAAAGTCGATCTGGACAACAAAAAAACCGCGACGGTGCATTTTGAAATCATGGTGAGAAAATTCAAACTACCCAGAATATGCAAATGACATTCTCGAGATTTCACATTGTAATCTAAATAACCCTTAAATGTAAAAACGTTGTACCTGTCAAGCAAGTGATCTCGCTCCGCAGGACCTGTCAGTCATTTGTATTTGAAAATGTCACGCCACAGGGTACTCACCAATTATCTTTGTGTACAGATGCTTCGTCTACGCTCTAATGTAGTTGTTCTGGTCGGAAGCAGACCATTTAGTGTTTTAATACATTCTACATTATAGAAGCACTTACTGTGAGAAAATGGCGAGTTCTCAGTCAATTTTTGAAACGAATTCCAAGCTATAACAAAACTGATAAAGTTTGAGAGACATTACCTTCATATGTACATTTGAATAAAATGGAGAGTATAAATACAGTAGCAAAATCAGGAATGCAGAATAAATAAGAACTTGTAACTGGATTCAAATTAAATAGGAAAATCCTCTTAACCACAAAATATTTGACACTAGATACGTATTTTGACCACTAAGTGGGTATCAGTAGTATAAAAATTTTAAAAATAATAAAGTTCACGAACCCTTCTAAGGATATTCCCCTCACCGCGTAGGTTGAAGTGAAACTTTCTAATAGACAATTAACTAGCATTGATTTCTTTCGATTGAAAATATTTTCCTCCCCATTCGGGCTGGTGTTACCCACAGCGCAAAGTGAATTATAACCATAATACTAAAATCGCCCAATTTATACCATCTCTAGAACTGCATGAGCAGAACTACAAACTTTGCAATTTTCCTAGTTGTTAGGCCGATTTAAAAAATAAACCAAATAAGCCTAAGCAGATCCTTTGTATTTAACTATTTTAATGTATTCATATTCATTCAAGAAAGAACATGCTGACATCTTTTTCACAATTTTGACATTTTCCATTTTAACAGGGTGACTGATTTCAAAAATATAATTAATGGCTTGAGATCTTTCATATTCTCGAATTGATCAATGTGTTTTTTAAAATTTTTATATTTCTTACAGATTTACTTTTGAAAACATCCCGACTCCGAACTAATATCATAAATTCCCGACTTTTGCATTTTATCCACCTTTCTTATGGGTTACACAACAAAGCCTTAATCTTTTTTGTGCTACAAAAAGTAATTTCGAAATTAATTATTTAAATATCTTATTAAAACCTACAGTAGTTATATGAACGGGAAGTTTGACATATTTAACATAGTCTTAGTTGTGGTCGGTTGCAGAGTTATTGATTTATGGATATTATTTCTACTTTCAAATTTCTTAGAATATAATTTATAATGAAAGTAAATAAACCACTGTACTCTGCCATTTGTTTACTAAGTGCAAGCTCATTTTTAAAACTGTCTTATGGAAAGTGAAATTAAAAGATGCCTGTTGTTGTAAACTGTGGTTGAAAGAGGATAAAATGACGCGAATTACTTTCGTTTCTTTTCAATAAATATCAAATGGCTTTTACCACTTCTAAGTATACTAAAAATGGCATTTATTCATTAGTCTCTTATTTGTATATGAATTTTATACTTATAACTTTTGAATTTACTTTTTAAAAGAACCCATCAACATTATATTTCTTGGGGTCAAAAACGGCATCTATCATCCTATGTGGCGAGGAAAATAGCGCTGTGTTCACAGCAACACTAGTAAATTGTCTGTTAAAAAGGTTTCTTTCAGCCTTTGCGTTGAGGAAAAAACCACAGTGTTCCTGAAGAACTCTTTGTTTTTAAAAATTTTGCCACTGATGATGACCATTTGGTCTAGTATAAAATAATTTGTGGTTAAAGACTTTTCATTATATTCAATTTGAAGAAATCATTCCTGCTTATTAACAAGGATAAAGAAAAGTCTTAATTACAGTTCTGCTGTCAGTTAGGTAGAACTTGATGACCAACAAAAATTTGAAAGCGCAGTCATAAATATAATACACACGCGTCTCGGGACACATTATTTTTGGCTGTTTCAAGTCATGTTGGACGTATTGTAACGGATATTTTTTAATGGCTTAACATTTCTGTAACTACTATTTCTATATGTGATATTTATTAACTCGTTGGCGAATGCGTCGTATTATAATAAGTAGATCGCTGTTTGTATAAAGTAAATACTTTCGAATAGTTTTGAGATTTGTATGTAATTTAACTCGCGTGTATTAATTTTAAAAGTAGATAATTTGAAGATTGATTTTCATTAATAATTACTTTCCAACCTATCGGAAATGATAAACAACTGTAATTAATTATAGATTGCATCGTTCTTGTCTGGCCGTCGTATAAATTTAGTTCCTTATGTGAATATACAAGCCTAGATAATAGTCGATAAGCGGTTATAATAGCGACGAGTTGTGGAGTTCTGTTCTGTGTTCCGATATGTGAAGTACGTTGAAAATACTGCTTTCTGTTTGCTTTGATAATAGTGAAAAATTAATGCGGTATTAATTTTTCGAATTGTACATGAAAAACACGGCACGATTTTAGTTGTACTTTAACTGTAGAATGTGTTTACTTGACCGCGCGTGTTGTAAGGTCATTGACGGACGGGTTTTAGTGATAGGCGTTGCTTTGCTGATTGTGTCTTTAGTTGTTTTTCTTGTAAAATAAAAGGTTTACGGAACATTGACTTAGTGATTACGCGTTGCACGACAAATTGTTTTGTTGCTTTTCTGTTAGAAATAAAAGTCGTAGAACTTGGAAAACCCGACCGCACGTGGTTGTTTTTACGGAAGATTGACTTAGTGATACCGTCGCTTTACTAATTGTGTTTTTTTGTGGATTTGTCTTGCTATATTTGAACTGTGTGCGATCTAGTTTTCGTGGCCTCCTTTTCTTATCAGGGTAGTGCATACTTTGGTTTATTCAAACACAGTTTTAAAACTTGAGTGTTCCTAAAAATGGTGATACAGTTGTAGCAGGTTTAGTAGAAAAAAAGAGGTTGCTTCTTATGAACAAGTATCTCATTCACTTGTAAAGACAGTTGGTACTGTAGTTCCTGAATTTTCTAACCCCAACGAATCTAAAATAGATCTTTGTTTGCGCGAATTTGGTTATGCAAAAGCATTGGCTTTTCCTTTGTTACCATAGGTAGCAAATAAAACGCTTCACGTTACTGTGAGTTTAATGCCTTACGTCGTGCCTTGAAAGCTCGTGACTCTAAATTTTTATTACTATTTTTCTTTACAATTTGTGTTACAAAATATTTCGGAATTATTGTCTCAGGAAATAGAATTAACAAGAAATTTATCAATGCTACCTGGTTCCACCAGCATGATAATGTCTGCTGCTAACACCAGTGAAATACGTAGGCGTGATTGGTGTAAAGTGTGAGAAATTCCATCCACACCCTCACAGTCAAGGGTACAGTGCTTCGTTAGTGCAGGACATCGGGAATCCCACAGTCAATTGCGAGGAAGCGTTGCTGAAGGACTGTTTGCAAGTTGAACTATTTCCTACTTGTTTTTACTTTAAATACCTGTCCGTTGCTTTGCCATACCTTTGGCGTTCTGATACCTTTTACCATAGACTTGCATGCTATTTTAAATAAAAGAAGAAAAAAAAAGAAAAATCAATACTACTGGACTACTCATATTAATTGTGACTTACCTATTTATCTTTTGTTAACATTTTGTATGATTTATGTTTAATTGGTGTGTGAGGAAACGTTTCTGCTACTCCCCAATATTACCTCACTGTGTACTAAACATTTTTTTTGTATTGCTTTTACCGTTGTTATATTATATAGTTTATCTAAACAGTTTCTTTTTTTTCATTCTACAAAGTTTCACTGCTGCTATGCTTATTCTTTTTTTTCAGGTTTACTATTCTAATTTCTTTTATTGCAGTGTACTGTTACTAACTCCTTACCGCCGCATACATCATAGGGCAGTCTGCTTTCTACAACCCCCCCCCCCCCCCCTACTCACCGATTGAGCCGGGTCATTTCTTTGATTTTCTTTGTGTTACGCACGGATACGAGCCAACGTAGCATAAATTTTGGCGCCCAACGTGGCTGCCCCGATAATAACGTCACAGTATTAATGCACCCTTCACTAATAATTTCCTCTTCCATAATACTTATTAACAAAACTTATTATCTAATCCTAATTTTAATAATTCTATGAAAGTTAAAACAAATAAAAATGAAATTCAAAACCTATATGGTGCGGTGCGGTTTTATAATTATAATATTTATGCGAAAGTATGTTTTATTTTATGTACAGATCTATAAAATATAAGTGGAAGAGGCGTTTTAGCAGTTAGACTCCGTTACCGTTCAAATTAAAAGATACTATTATAGATAGTTCAGTTTTAACCGATAATTTAAATATGAGTTTAAACTGAAACTTCAAAGTTGACCTTGAAACAGCCAAAAATAATTGTGTCCCGAGACGCGTGTATGTAATACCTGCTCAAACCGTGCATAAAAATTTGGTTTATTTGTTTTTCCTTGTGTATGAATCAGTTTAACCTATGGGGTGAATAAAATAATCTCATACGCGTTTTTAATGAATAGTATTTTGTAAAAGCTTTTTTCAATAGTGCAATTTAGAAATTAAAATAATTATCAAGTTGTTTTTAAATATGAACGTGCAAAAAATATTATTTGTTATTGTAATCTGCAAAAGGCCAATTTCTAACACACTGTTATTGACCTAAAACTTACAACGGCCGACAATAGTACAATGATACTTTTTCAAATTAAAAATAAAAGGATAGATCTATTTAAATTGACAATATACAGTATTATTATAAAGTATTAGACTTTTCAATACCACAATTTTATTATAAAATATTTAATCAGGAATCGTTTTATTATTACAGATACTTAAATTTAAAAATTACCGCGGGATCGAAAACAGATCACCCTAAACCTACAATTGGTTTGCCCAATACTGTAATTCAAATAATAAAGAAAATCAAATGCGCTCAATAATTATAATCACCCTGTATATCATTATATTAAATAATATATAACAATAGTTTGAAATTGCTTCATGATATGATATTCAGGCGCAATAGTTAGCTATTGGTGGCTTTTCAAGTGGAATATTTGCCATAGATTAATAATAATAGCAACAATTAATCAAAATACCTTCTCAATTAAAATAATTTAGAAAACTCACCTCTGATACAGGAAAATCAAAATGTTCAGCAATCCTTTGATAAAGTTCTCGTACGTTTGAAAATCCATGAACTAGTCCTGTAGGGCTTCCATGAGCCATTTGGCAGTGAAAAATAAGTTGTGGTCGCTTTGAATTAGGAGTATTATCGACTGCATTTGAATAATTTTCCTTAGGGGGAGTTGCAGTATTATTACTGTGTTTGGGCCAATTTCTTTTAAACATGTTCAAAATAATTTGTAAAATTATCGGTTCACTCGAAATTCAAGCGCACGCACTCAAACTACATACCACTCCTGAAAGTGTCATAGGAAATTCACATAAGTACTCGTTATCGTGTACGTATCGTAGATATTTTTTATCTGTATAGATAGCCGGTTTCTAGAATTATTATACAAACATCACGGCATTCCATTACCGCTTGTTACCATCAATAAACTATTCAGGTTTGCAGGTTAACCGAGTTGCAAAGTTGCTTTCGCGGAAAACAGTTTTGATATCTGTAGAACAAATTTATCTTCACAGTAGTTAAAACCTCGCTTTATAAATTATGGGAAAATGCGTTTACTAACGACAATGTATAATACAATTAAGCTATTGCCGCAGAAAATTAATTACTTCCTACTTTTTACACATATTAATTTATGGAATTGGGTAGGGAGACTCGCAAAACTTCATATTATGAAACAAATGAAAACTGACATTTAGTATAGCTATTAATCATAAAACAACAAGATTGTTACAAGATTGCTCATAGAAACTATTATTAACAAGAACTGATATAAAATTTTAATTTTTTTCAGGTAAATTAGGTATTAATCAGAGCGGAACTTGACAGATTCTTTCTAAAAGTGCTGTATGATGGGTGGATAACATTCAGGTAAAGCGGTGTATATTAACAGCCCAATCCATCAAATATTTGTTATTTTAGAATTAATTATGTGACATATCTTACGGAAGCGCTGAGCTGCCACGGATTTTCCAAAACGTTTAATTTTGTAATTTACAGAAAAACTGTAAATTTACAAAAATACTGTAAATTTACAGTTTAAGCCCAACATGTTCCATTGCAGTGACTACGCTAAAACATTTATTCGAATGGATTCGATAATGAATGAATCCCAACAACAATATCAGTCGTTATAAACTTAGTGTGTGCTTCGGCAAGATCACCTTGGCCACCCAACAGCAAATTATTTTATTTTCTGTATAGCACCTTATTGCACCAACATTGCATCACATAACACCACAAGAGTTGTAGCTAGCACCCAAAAACGATGTCAATTATTGCAGTTTAAAGTTTGGTGGGGCTAAGGTGATGCCAGCCACCCCACTACACTTTTTTTCAAATTTTTCTCTTGCACCTGATAGCACTAACATAGAACCACATAGAACCACCATTCTCACAGCTAGCACCCAAAAATTGGTGAAGATATAGCAATTTAAAGTTTAGGGCGTCAGCCTCCCCACTACATTTTTTTCAAATTTTTCCTCTTGCACCTGTTAGAACTAACATAGCACCACCAGTCCCAACACTAGCCCTCAATAAATGACGTAGATATAGCAGCTTAAGATTTATGCCCTTTGGCGATGTTATCTCCCCCCACTCCACTATTTTTAATTTTTTTTCTTGCATCTGCTAGTACTAACATAGCACCGCATAGCGCCACCAATCGTATAGCTATGACATTTTTTGGGTGCTAGCTATGGGACTGGCGGTGCTATGTAGTGCTATATTAGTTTTAACAGTTGCAAGAGGAAAAATTTCAAAAAAGCGTGTGTGGGGATGGCTGACGTACTAGCAGTGCGAGAAAAAATTATATTTTTAACTGTTATATCTACGCCATTTTTTGGGTGCCAGCTATACAATTGGTGGTGCTATGTGGTGCTATTTAGTACTAGCAAGTGTAGGAAGAAAAATTAAGAAAAGTGAAGTGGGGGCTAACATCACCAAAGGGCATAAACTATAAGCTGCTATATATACGTCATTTTTTGAGTGCTAGCCTTGGGACTGGTGGTGCTATTGTTACGTAGATTTAAGACCTGGAACAAAAGAAACGTTGCCTGTTTGTACCGCGGCTAGTCAGAAGCATAATGGGTCGGGTTCTGAAAGCGAGATGGTACTGATATTTTGTTGAGCGCCAAGGCGGGCTCTGCACAATAAGGCAACCATAATATAAAATCAACCTTACCTGCCTAATTGGCTGATCCAGGATCCAGGACTAATATTACTGTAGATATTGTGTGAACTTCAGGTTTATGAGAACTACGATTAATATTTGCACACGCTATGTAAATAAAAATATATTCTAAACATTCAAATTAACACTGATTGAAGGGAAACAGCTGATTGCACCTGCAACTCCTAATAAGTCGCATAAAGTTAAAAACCAGTACTAGGGGTTGGTTTGCGCAAAACAACACTTTATATATAGCAAAATGTATATAGGAACATTACCACTATAGGCCCTTTCAACTGCTTTAACAGTGATAATGGAACAAAGTGAAATTATTATTTTTATATATCAAAAGTTTAGTTAGTTGCAAAGTAAGCAACTAAGTCCGTCGGAGTATTCTTTATTCTTCTCACGCCACTTACGTAAAAAAGGATACG
This sequence comes from Platerodrilus igneus, assembly GCA_036346225.1. Lineage (NCBI taxonomy): Eukaryota > Metazoa > Arthropoda > Insecta > Coleoptera > Lycidae > Platerodrilus > Platerodrilus igneus. Next base: position 6,575,393 of record JARFIW010000301.1, read on the forward strand.
TTAATACATACTGGTGTAGTGTTTTGCTTTCTGCATGTAGCACTTGTCCCTCGCTGTACATATGTAACTAAACGATCAATGTACAAATGAATAACAAGAAATGTATCATCTGGATAAAACTTGTATCTGCTATACGTGCACCAAAAATACAATAAGGCAATTCCAATAAAGGAAAACCAAAACGAGAACCATAGCCAAGAAAATACCAGAGAAGAGAATAAACAAATAAATAAACCAGTGGATAAAAAAATAAAAACCCTAAAAGCATAAAATTGATCAGTGCTCAGACAATTATACCAGCAAACCTTCAACGCTAACCAGCGTAAGGGTTTAATAATATTTTTATAGCGACGCTATCTTCAAACAGGTAGCAACGTCAAACAATTCCTAAAAATACAGATTATAGTAATTGTACGCGGCACAATCTTACTTACAATGAATGTGAACCATCGACCTATAACATTCAAATACTTGAACCAAAGTTGCAGAAACTTCCAAATAAGCACAGCCCACGCTATATGCAACTCCAGAAAATTAACGTTTCGTTATATTTATATCCTGCAACGCAACTAGGGAAATATATTTTAGCACACGTTAACCCTTGGATAACGAAAACGTGTAGGTCACTTCACGAAGCGCATTCAAGACGAACAACCTCTAATCAAGAATGTATTAATTCGTATTTCTATTTATCCACAATTATCACACACCGGTCGGACAGATAAAATCGCGTTGTGTTTAATATTAAATGCTTGGCCCTGAATAAATATTTTACAAATAAATTGTTACTTTTAATCTAATTAAGTTATATACAGTGAGAGTCATTGTAACGTAACAAAGTGACCGTTACACTATGTAGTACTATGTTAGTTCTAACAGGTGCAAGAAGAAAACTTTGAAAAAAACGTACGGGGGGGGGGGAGCTGACGCCCTAAACTATAAATTGCTATATCTTCGCCAATTTTTGGGTGCTAGCTGTGAGAATGGTGGTGCTGTATTAGTGCCATCAGGTGCAAGAGAAAAATTTCAAAAAAAGTGTAGTGGGGTGGCTGACATCACCTTAGCCCCCCCAAACTTTAAACTGTAATAATTGACATCGTTTTTGGGTGCTAGCTACAAGTCTTGTGGTGTTATGTGATGCAATGTTGGTGTAATAAGGTGCTATACAGAAAATAAAATAATTTGCTGTTGGGAGGGTCAAGGTGATCTTACCGAAGCACACACTAGGTTTATAACGACTGATATTGTTGTTGGGATTCATTCATTATCGAATCCATTGAACGAATGTTTTAGTGTAGTCACTGCAACTGAACATGTTGAGCTTAAACTGTAAATTTACAGTTTTTCTGTAAATTTACAGTTTTTCTGTAAATTATAAAAATAAACGTTTTGGAAAATTCATGGCAGCTAAGCGCTTTCGTAATATCTCACATTAAACTATTCTAGTTCCAAGGTGCCACCCTTTAGTGTATTCGAATTCTTCAATTATGCTTAACAGATTTATGACTCTCGATACCAACACCACACAAACTAGTTTAACTATCCTAACAGGAATAATGTTATTGGTATATTAATTAATTAAATACAAATCAATTATGTGGTCAGTTCATCATATATTATTATTAATAATATTCATAGTTCATTTCCAATCATGCAAACAAGAGCCTGATATTATTAATTCATTGTACTTTCTTATTGCATGTAATTTTATTTTTAACTAAAAAATCAAGGCATCTTTACCAGATCTTTTTCGCATTTAATGTAAATTGTAGGATTCCTTCCGTTTTTTACACATATGTTGTACCATTTCGTGTTCAGATGTATTTATATTGTTTTTCCAGTCTTAATTTTCTATCAAACATATTTCTGCTTATTCTTGTAAGGCTTTCATTTATGCAAATCCTGTGGTGAGGTAGTTTCATGGTTAGATTTCAATTATCACTATCTAGTTCTGCATTTTTTTGGGACTCAAGAAAAACATTTCTGTTTGTACGATGTTTAAACTGTATCAGTATCAGTACAGTGAATGTTTCTTTTTTGGTAAGTGATGGCATATATCAATGTCTTCAGTTGTTATATTTGTCGTTATATTTCTTGCTGTTCTCTACTCTTACTAGTTTAAGGTCTTCATTTGCCATCAACCTCTACATTTACTAATCTTTCTCTTTCTTCTAAGTCATTTAGCTTACGTTCTATCATCTACTTTCTTTTATAATGCTTGATTCTTCTTGGCATATTCAGTATTTTCCTTTATCAGGTTTTTTATTTCAGCATTGTTCCTATAATATGGGACAAAGAATACTACTATAGTAAGCCTGCTTATCGATAAAGACGATTAAAACGTGCAGCAAAGGGCAGCAACATTGTTAGCTAAAAGATATTGGGGGAGAGTCGGTTGTTCTCGGGTGGTCCTCAATAATTTACAAGGTTGAGAGTTGGCCATGACAGATACAGCTTTTTGCTAAAATCTTTAAAAACTGTGTTGCGGAAAGATATGGGAATCTACCACAATATTTCCCAGGTATGCGTGGCCTAAAACACGAACTACGTATGATGGAGAGCTCACAAGTAAAATTCTTGTCCCGAGGTAAAATTCTTACGATGACGAATACCAAATCATCGTAAGAATTTAAAACAACGGTTCGATTTAATGATATAGACTTGGAATGCAAAATCATCACTTAGAGTAGATAAGTTAACGAATTTATTAGTCAAAATGAGAAAAGGAAAAGTGGACATTTTTAGGTATTAGTGAGTTGAGATGGTCAGATAGTAATGACTTTTGGAAAGATAATTATAGAATAATTACAACTTCTTCAACTAATGGACAGGCTGGGGTAGGAACAGTGTTATGTAAAAGATTAGGACGTAAAGTTAATGTGCTAGTGGGAGAAGGTAGTGAGGGAAAAATTGTAGGAAAATTTGGATATGGTGGACGAAATGATAGAGGAGAAAGATTAGTTGAGTTTTGCCAGGAACATAGATTAGTAACTGTGTACAACTTATTCGAACATGTTAGAAGGAAAGCGCCAGGTGATAGGGCTAGATACCAAATAGATTATGTTTTAGTTAAACAAAGATTTAGAAACCAAGTTAAAAACTGCCGTAGGCTAAAAGAGAGGAATGGGATCTAGGTAAGCTTAATAATAGTGAGATAAAAGAGGAATATAAACAAGTATTCGATAATAAGATCAAAGAAATAGCTATAAGAGGAAACGTAGAAAGGCAGAGTGGAAAGAATAGTAAAAGACTGTACATGATACAGCAACACAGACTGGGAAAGGAGAGGAAAAGTAGAAGGAAAACCCTGGGGTAACAAAGGAGATAGTTAGATTTAATATGCAGGAATAGATAGAAAGCTTAACACCTTTTCAGAGAAGTGTGATAGTGAAAGCGTAAGGCAAACAATATAATTAGTTTAGTTAACAAATATTTAGACAAGTGTAGAAAAGCCTAGATATAAAATGGGATGGGAGGTAAGAAGTGGTAAAGGAATACAAAATGATTTAGAGTAGGTAAGACAAGAGCAAAGGGACTAAATCAGGAAGCATTTAAAAGGTTTATCGAAAAGATGAAAGAAAAGAAAAATATACATGGGTATTAAAGATGAGAATAATGGTTTAATAGAGAATAGAATAAAGTTGAGGTTAGCAGAATTAGATGGAAAAGTATTTAGAAGATTTATATAAAGGAGTAACAATATGGATGAGTTAGAGGACAACCAAGAAGAGGATGTAGATATAGGGTTCTCAATATTAAGAGAGGAATTTTATAGAGCTGTTAGGGATCTTAAACTAAATAAAGCACTGGGGATAGAGATATACCCGCAGAATTAATAAAATATGCAAGTCAGAAAACTTTAGACAAATTAATAATAAAAATAGGTCCCAAAGTTTGACTAAAATTATTTCCATCCCAAAACCAATATGGTTATTCGTAAAGGCGTTTAATTCCCAGGACTTCAGAAAACATAATAATTAAATGATAGAAGCTTTGAAGAATTATTTATCGAAACCAAATGGTTTTCTAAAAAAGGATAGAAAGACTCATTATTGGCATTTGTAGAAGTTTAAAGAAAAAAGCATTTTGATTTAGATTTAAACTTTGGTTATGGATTGTTATGTTCAGGGTTTTGCGAAAAATAGGAATTTCTCATAGGGATAGAGAAATTATTTTCAGTTCATATAAAAACCAAAGCGTAGTAATTAGATTTGATGAAATAGAAAAGGAAGCTAAGATTAGAAATGGTGTTAGACAAGACTGTATACTATCTCCCTTGATTTTTAATGTTTATATTGAGGAAGCTTTAAACTTAACTAGAGAGAGAAAAGAGGTAGGTATTAGTTTACAGGGACAGAAAATAGACATGTTATGTTTTGCAGATGATATAGCCATTATAGCAGAATCTAGAAAAGAGTTAGGAGGGTTTTTAAATATTTTAGATGAGATACTACAGAGTAACTATAGCATAAGAATTAATTCAGGAAAGACAAAGATAATGACAAGTGAGTTACAGCCTAGTTCTAAACCACAATTTAAAATAGGTAATACCGAGTTACAAGAAGTAGATGAATTTTGCTGTTTAGGTAGTATGATTATAAAGGACGGACGTAACAGAAGGGATATAGTAGCTAGAATAGCTCAAGCTAGAAAACTGTTTTTAAAAAGAAAGACTTACTAAAGCTAATAGTATTAGTTTATATAATAGAAAGTTTTTTAAAGTCGTATGTATAGAGCGTTCTATTATACGGTAGTGAAACTTGGACAATTAAAGAGGTAGATAAGAAAAAGATAGGAGCTTTAGAAACTTGGTGTTATAGGAGAATGTTAATGATTAGTTGGACAGATAGAGTAACAAATGAGGAAGTTTATACAAAGATAGGTGAGGAACCCTGTATGTGGAAACAATTAAAGGTCGGGAGAGATAGAATGATGGGCATCAGTTAAGGCATGAGGAACTATTTAGTAAGGTCTTAGATTATAGACTACCAAATAAAAATTGAGTAGGGAGACCTCGACAAAGCTATATTAGTCAAATTATCAAAGAATTATATTGTGAAGAATATGTGCACCTTTTTAGACTAGCTCAGAATAGGAAAGAATTTAGAGCTGCGTCAAACTGACCCTAAGTAAGTTCTAAAACAAAACACAAAAATTAATAAAAATCAGTTCACTAAATGTCACCATGACATAACTCACAATTAGTTAGCGGTCTGGCATGTTGGCAGCGATTCGCTGCTTAAGCCTTACTATAACATATAACTTAATAAACGTCTCCATGACATAACTCACAATTAGTTAGAGGTCTGGCATGTTGGTAGCGATTCGTTGCTTAAGCTTTACCATAACATATAATTTAACACTTTTGCTGTATTAGAGGGGATAACCATGTAATATTTTATTTCCTTATAAATGGGAATCATGTAAATATGTTGGAGTTCTTTAACAACCATCTATGTAGAACCAGGTAGATAAGAAAAAGATAGAAGAGTATAGAAAGGCCTAGACAAAGCTATATTAGTCAAATTATTAGAAATTTAGGTTGTGAAGGGTATGAAGAACTTTTTAGATTAGCACAGAATAGAATAGAAGGTAGAGCTGCGTCAAACCGACCTTAAGTAATGTCAAAAACGAAATGATGAATAATGTTTTTTTTATTGTTGGTAATAAATCATAGTTCATATCAAATCTTATGTGGATTAAGAGAACATGCTAATGCATTTTTGAAAAACCTTTGACTTAACTTCAAGATGACCAACATCAAGATAAAGGGAAAATGTAAAATTAACACACGTTATTATGAACATTTATAGTTGAGTTATTGAACATCGTTATAACATCAATTGTATTCAGTATTGTAATGTTACTAGTTTCATTCTTATAAATAAAATACTTTTTAAAAGAGCTTTTGTAACAAGGAAACGAAATTGGCACAGTTGATAGGTTCAAAGGGCATTAGTAATAAACAATAATACTACAAGCTTTTGGTATAAACCATTTACTTTGGGCTCGCACAAAGAAGAATTCCCAAAAGGAAGAAATAAACAGTGCACGTCAAATATACTTTTTCTGTATTGCAAATTTTCCTTATTTCAATTTTAAATAGTTAATTTCATTTAGCTAGATAGTTTATGTCAATTGAAGAGAATTTGATAATTTAATAATAGATTTTAATAATATAAATATTTATTTATTTATAAACATTTCCATCATTAGATCTTCAGCCTCGGTCCTGGAACTGGTTAGACACGTACCTCCGTTGTTTCCTACTCTGAGCTAACCTACACATTTCCCTGAAATCCTACAGCCTACATCTTTCACTATCTGTGTCCAATAGTCTAATTTAGATCTACCTCTACTTCTCTTTTTTTCCTGTCTCTGCTTCGGATGCATTCCGTGCTATTCCCACATACCTTAAATTGTGCCCCATCATCCTATCTCTCCTATTTTTTTTACTGTTTTTTACAGATATCTTTTTTTTATCTTTAATTTCTAGTACCTGTTTGTTCTTAACTTTGGCTGACAATTATAACTGCATCATACATCTGTAACAACACGTTTCAAAGGCTTCTATCTTTTCCTGTCTGCTTCTCCTACTGTCCATGTTTCACAACCATACAGTGCTATGCTCCACACATACTTTCAAGAAATTTTTCCTTGTTTCTATATTTGTTGTCTTCGAACATTGCAGTATACTTTTTCTTGTTAGATACAGTACGGTCTTTGCTAATCTTTTTAAAATATTATTTGCACTTTTCTCTTTATTGGTTTTTATATATACACTATTTTACCGCTACTCAGAGGTATGCAAAGGGGGTGGCTCCATGGCGTAGTTGGTATGCTGTGACTACTATGCCCATGGTCCCGGGTTCAAATCCCAACACAGTCCGCTTGAAAATGTTGGGCGAGCATTTTTACAAAAATACACCCTCGTTCAGATGAGCGGTAAAATGGAGGTCCCGTGTAAGTGTTGTCATGCACGTTAAAGATCCACCACCTTCTGGAACAGTAAGGGTTCGGCAAAATTCTAAATTTTCCAGGTAAAAACTCGCTGCCTGGCCAATGTAACACCTTTGGGTGGAGCATTGGAATACCATAATTTAAGGTATGCAGAAGTGTTAGAACCTGAAGGTTACCAAGACCTCCCATCACTTAGATATTTGCCGAATATTTTCTCATTATCCTTTCGCTACATCATTTGTTGAGAATATTGCAAAATCAACAAGTAGTTGTTTACGATAATCATCAATTTAAATACAATTACTTTTACATCATTAAGTTTACATCCCAGAACTGATTCAACGCACCTCCATTGATTTCAATTCTGAACTCAGCTACACATTTTCCTGAAATTCCCACAGCCTACATTTTTCACTATCTGTGTGCAATAGTCTAATCTAGATCTACTTCTACTTCTCTTTTTTCCTGTCTCTGCTTCGGATGCATTCCGTGCTATTCCCACATACCTTAAATTGTGCCCCATCATCCTATCTCTCCTATTTTTTTTACTGTTTTTTACAGATATCTTTTTTTTATCTTTAATTTCTAGTACCTGTTTGTTCTTAACTTTGGCTGACAATTATAACTGCATCATACATCTGTAACAACACGTTTCAAAGGCTTCTATCTTTTCCTGTCTGCTTCTCCTACTGTCCATGTTTCACAACCATACAGTGCTATGCTCCACACATACTTTCAAGAAATTTTTCCTTGTTTCTATATTTGTTGTCTTCGAACATTGCAGCTACTTTTTCTTGTTAGATACAGTACGGTCTTTTGCTAATCTTTTTTAAAATATTATTTGCACTTTTCTCTTTATTGGTTTTTATATATATACACTATTTTACCGCTACTCAGAGGTATGCAAAAGGGGGGTGGCTCCATGGCGTAGTTGGTATGCTGTGACTACTATGCCCATGGTCCCGGGTTCAAATCCCAACACAGTCCGCTTGAAAAATGTTGGGCGAGCATTTTTTACAAAAATACACCCTCGTTCAGATGAGCGGTAAAATGGAGGTCCCGTGTGTGAGTGTTGTCATGCACGTTAAAGATCCCTACCTTACTTGGAACAGTAAGGGTTCGGCAAAATTCTAAATTTTCCAGGTAAAAAACTCGCTGCCTGGCCAATGTAACACCTTTGGGTGGAGCATTGGAATACCAAATGTAAGGTATGCAGAAGGGGTTAAGCAACCTGAAGGTTACCAAGACCTCCCATCACTTAGATATTTGCCGAATATTTTCTCATTACTCCTTTCGCACTATCATCATTTGTTGAGAATATTGCAAAATCAACAAGTAGTTGTTTACGATAATCATCAAGTTTAAATACAATTACTTTTTACATCATTAAGTTTACATCCCAGAACTGATTCAACGCACACCTCCATTGATTTCAATTCTGAACTCAGCTACACATTTTCCTGAAATTCCCACAGCCTACATTTTTCACTATCTGTGTGCAATAGTCTAATCTAGATCTACTTCTACCCTTCTTTTTTCCTTGCTCTGCTTTTAATATATCCCACAGTATTCCTTCATGCCTTAGTGAGTGTCCTATCATCCCATCGCTTCTATTTTTTTATTGTTTTCCATATACTTCTTTCTTTCTCTACCATTTCTAGAACCTCTCTTTGTTCTTAAATTTGTCTGTCCATGATATCTTCGTCATACATGGTAGCACCACATTTCAAAGGCTTCTATTTTTTCCTGTCCGTTTTTCCTACTATCCATGTTTCACAGCCGAACAGTACTGTATTCCACACATATACTTTTGACAATGTTTTCCTTTTTTATGTTTGTTGTCTTTGAACATAGTATTAACTTTTTTTGTTAAATGCAGCATGCCCTTGTGCTAATCTTTGCTTTATATCTTTTGAACTTTTCCCATCTTGTATTATTTGGCTTCCTAGGTAGCAGAAATCCTTAACCTATTGTAAATTCTGGTTTCATATTTGTATTCTGGTTTATGACTTGTTTGCCCTTCCTTTACATATTAGCACTTTAGTTTCATTTTTGTTAATTTTCATATTGTATTATTCCGTTAGTACTGTTTTCATTTCATTAAGAGCTACTTTTAACTTTTCCCGACTAGATGCTAATACCACTATATCATCTGCAAATCTAAGCATATCAATCGTTTGTTCCTGCAAAATAATTCCAAATGCCTTTCTGCAAATGATAGTATTCATTGCTTCTTCGGTATACAAGGTAGAAATTAACGAAGATAGAGTTCATTCCTGTCTCACCCTTTTCCTAATATCCAGTTCTATACATTCCTTTTCTAATTCTATTACAGCTGTTTGCTCTTTGTATAAGCTATGTACTATCCATCTATCACTATAACATTACTATTTGTCCAGCCACTTTTAGAGTTTCAGCTTGCACCATATTTTTACCCGATACTTGATTATTTTTCAGACCCTTTAATCCTAATTCAAACTCATCTCTAATTATAGGATATCCCAATTCATCCTTTTTCATTGTCTGATTAAGGTACCGTTAGTGCTATGGAGATTTAGCGATTTGGATATTTGGGGAATTAGATATTTTCACTTTTAATCATTTAGGGTATTTTCTGCTTTGAGTATTTGGAGAACTTTGAAAGATGACATTTGTTATTGTTTTGGGTTGCTGGATGTTAAGTTTTCAATGTTTCTTACTAAACTATGAGTATCTAAAGAAATAACGGATTTGTTATTAATTTCCAATATGTTTAATAGGCAAAACGCAAAATATATAACGGCAAACTACACGAAAAGGTAAGGTTAAGGTTATAACAAAACAAATTAATTACGTGCTTTTCTGAACAAACACGCATGCTCCGATCTCAAAATAGTTAGAAAAGTTGAACTTGAACCAACTTTTGGGAGATCGGAGATTCGGTGATTTTGACGTTTCTCAGCGGTGTCACGTGATCACTTTAACCAATAGGATCATTCTCCAAATATCCAAATCGCCAAATTTCTGTAGCACTAAAGCTAGCTTTACTGTTCTGTTACTTCTAATTCCGGTTCTGCATATAAATTCTCTATATACTCTTGCCATATAACTACTTTCTTTACATTTTCTATAATGATATCTCCTCACACCTCTTATATTTTTGCTATACGGTTTTATAACCCTATAATTTATTCTAATTAGTTTGTATGCTTCGCTTATCTTTCCTATTTCCATCTTAGTTGGTGCCTTTGCACTTTTCTTCAATCCATATGCGAATATTTATCCATTTTATGGTTTTGTATCTGTTTCCCTTATTCATCTGGACTATTTTTTGTTCTTCGATTAAATTCAGAACATTCTCTGCCATCTATGATTTCTTATTTTCCTTTGGTTTATACCCCAGAATATCAAATAGAACTCCAAGATCACTAGTTTTATAACACCTTGATAGAGTATATGGTCATATACATTATGTAAAGGTAACAGGTTTCAATTTTCGAGTATGTGTAACAACATGGCACTTAGCCAGATTGAGATTTAGGCAATTATTTGTGCACCGAACAGTTAATTGGAACTGTAATTGATGACAGTCTTTAAGCGAACGAATTTGCGAAAACAATTTGAGATCATCGGCATATAATAGCTTACCATAGGTGACGTTCTCCACCACATCATTGAAGAATGTAAGTAGTAAGAACGGGGTTCCAGGTTGAAAACTTGAGAACCACCCGAACTAAAAAACAAAGATACAGATTTAAAACAATTATACGTAACATATTGGGTAAATAAGACCCAAAAAATTTGCACAAAGAAGAACTAAACCCAAAAGTACTCAATTTGACTAACGAGATAGAATGGTCAAATGCTTTGAAGACATCGGTGTAAATTACACCAATCTGGCCATTAGCATCTAATGTTTTGGAGACAACTTGAGTTATAAGTACCAAATTAGTTGTTGTAGACCTCTTAGAAAAAACTCATGCTGATATGGGGTATGGTGCATTTTATAGATGAGTAAATATGACTGGAAAGGACTATCTCAAGAATTCTGCCGAAGTCACACAAAATCAATATAGTAGGATAATTTTTAATACTACCCAGATCCCATTCTATCAAAGCTGGATAAATTAAAGAAAATTTCCACAATGCAGGAAATGGTATTGTTTAAATAATTTAGGATTAATACATTTGTTGAATATTAAGTTAAACAAGCATTGGAGTCCTAATGAAAATATTCTTAAAAATATTGTTTGAATATGAAAGCTGTAATTTTGTTCTTAAAACTAATTTCAGACAATGATTTGATAGTTTGTGGAAAAATATTAATGAAAATAGTTGGCCGTGTTTCTTGATACCTCCAGTTTTATAATGGGATTTGTACAAAGATTTTATTTCTTGTATCATGTAAATGGGATAATGACTGAAAAATAGATGGTCGAGCATTTAGGTTTTCATGACCTTTCGTGTATATACAATTTGGTAATGCTAGGATACTTAATTCAGAGAAAAGCGTTCTACAATCTGCTATGAAGTTTAGATTTGGTATAGTTCTAAATACTATACGCTGTAAAGAAAATAATCTCTTAGCGTGTAATACATGACACCACACCAATAATGCATATAACAGATGACTTTGGACTACAGCGAAATTACAATAATGTCTTTTGCAATATAAGCTTTTCAGAGCTCGAATAGAAAATATTGATTTATTTAGTTTAACAGTATCTGCTTTTACATGCTAATCCCACCTCATACTACAGTACAGATAGACGCCTAGAAACTTTACAGAATCTGGATTTAAGTAGGTATGAATTCTAAATAAAAATATTATTTGTTGACATTTATTAGAATTGAATTTATTCGCAAAAACCACGAATTAGCAGTAAAGTGAGTGATAATCGTTTGATCGAAAAGATTTATGAGCGATGAAGAATGATTTATTAAACTGGTATCATCTGAAAAAAGGATCAGTTTAGTTAATGCAAAAGAATTAGGCAAGTCATTAACATATATTAAAAATAAAATGGGTTCCAAAATTGACCCTTGAGAAATGCCACATTTTATATTCTTGTTATGAGTGATGAACTGTTGCCTATTATTTAAATATGATTTTAGTAGCAAATTGCTGCCTTGGTCAAACATAAAATTTGAGTTTATATATAAAAATTTCAAGCACTACACAATCAAATGCCTTGTTAAGGTGAAAAATGAAGCCATGCAGAATTCTCCATTTTCAAAACTATTTGAAACTTCATGTACAAATGTCAGGATAGCTTGGATAGTGATTATAAAATCACTCAATTCTGCATTGTCTGAGGGAATTTCCTCTTTATTACCTCCAAAAGTAATTATTTTGTAATCCTTTTCTATGTAAAATGTAAGTATTTATCAGCAAGTTTCGTATTAATTAAGCAAAGTAACTGATCGGCACAATTTCTATCAATTCCCATTTAATAAAGTTCATCTAAATTTTTATTTTATTATCATTATAGCGTTACTTACATCACCTGCAGTAGCATCGAATAATTGTTCTTAAGTTTAACAACTAAAGATGAATTATCATCAACTATTTTACCAGAAACAGAGTTATTCGCAGTTTGTTGCTTAGAATACAGTGTAGGTGCAAGATCAATAACTTCTCGCATTTTGAAGCATGAAGAGCTTCATGTAATTGTTTGTGTAAAATAATTTGCCTAACAGAATCAACACTACCTTCATGGCAACCAACTGATATAATAGAACTTTCAGCAGCACTATCATCAGGTAAGCTAATAACATTTTCTTGTTTATCTATTCCTTTATTAGCAATTAATGCACAACTAGCAGCATTGTGTGAGCTTATCAGCTGTTGGCAACTGGCTAGGCAAATGTCTATCACCAAGTTTAGATAACAGTTGCTGTCCTTCAGTGCATTTGATGCCTAATAATTGTAATCTAACAACTGCTTCAGTTAATTAGTTTTGGATTTAATAACAGCTCTAAACTCCTTACTTCTTATTAAATTGATTATCTCATCACTGTGGCTATTTTTGGTACATTCCAATATATTCTGGGTAGATTCATTAGTTGCGCACAAGATGACATTCCTATAATTGCCCTTTCTACCACTGCATGATAAATGAACTCTAACACTACAAGTTTTACACTGCAGATATTTATTCACGGCATGTTTTTCACCTTCAATATAAATTTGTAGCTTGTTATCTTCACTAGTTTCAGCCATCTTTTCTAGAAGCATTGAAATCGCAGTAGTACATGCAGCAGATGAAATAGCTAATACAATTAGACTATTACAAGGCTAGTGGAGACTTAGAATCATTTATTAGTGCTGTAGAAAAATACTTTTATTAGATATGGTAGGAGTACCGATATTTTTTTGTATTGTATTGTATTAAATAGTTTTGTTAGCACAGAGATACATATGATATAGAAATTCAGTACCTAAGCAAAGCTTGTGAGGCTGAGTATGCAAATGATTTATAGTTCAACAGAAAAACTGTGAATAGTAAACTAATTTAGAAATACAATGAACTTATAAAATTATTTAAGAAAAAATTTTTAAAATGTTTCTTTAATATAGAAACTGACAAAAAATAGCTAAATTCAACCTAAAATTAGGCATTGAAAAGCATTAATAAATATGAGATTGCATTTTTCCATATTCATCATCATTAGGTCTTCAGTCGTGGAACTGGTTACATGCGTACCTCCATTGTTTCCTATTCTGAGCTAACCTACACATTTCCCTGAAATTCCTATATTCTAAATACAGCTCAGTTCCCTTCTATTGTTTACAAATATATACCCTATTTCACCGATATTCAGTGGTATGTGAAGGGGGTTTGGCAACCTGCGGCTACCAACATTTAGACATTTGACGAATTAACCGTTTTCCAATTAATCCTTTCTCACAATCAACATTACTTGAGAATATTGCAAATCCCACACATGTAGTTATGTATAATAATCATCAGATTTAAGTACAAAGTTCCAAAAGGTATTTCAAGTATATGCATTGATGTAAACTTCGGAGCACCCTCCAGGGCTAAAAGTGTCATATCTCATTAATAATCTACATTTGGCATAATCACATTACTGAATTAAGAATAGCGAATAACCGTGGGCAGTAATAGGTGATTTCAATGCATTTAAACGCCTATGGTTATCATTAGCGTGTATTGTTTGGCTAACGTGTATTTTATACAGTTTGTAATTGTTGATTTTTAATGCCTCCAAATTGTAGCATAAGACAAATGCAAATTAGTAGCTATCTCTTGAATGGACATCGATGGATTATTATGAACCTAAAAAATGATATTTCAAACATTACTATCTAATACTATAAATCTAATACTATAAATAAACAACAAACTGAGAATTACCTGTTTAATTATGTCTTCTCTATTTTCTTCTACAACCCTACTTGCATAACTTGCCCAGTTAAATTTCGATGTAATTTTAAAAAGTAAGTTTCATTCGGATGTCGCCTTTCAGGGTATGTTTTTGAATAGACCATACGCATATTTCTGCTATTCTTGTTGCACGCGTAATAAACTTGTAGCATATCAAGCTGTTCTTCATTAGAAAGGCATAATTTAATTGCTAGCTAACACAATATTTAAATTAAATGACAATATTACATAGGCTTTTATTAGACTTTCTTCATACTATGCGATGCTATCTTTTTAATTTCACGCTTAGTACCTCGGAGGCTTCCCTTCCCTGGGCCATTTTACTTTTTACACCTCTTCTGTTATTGTCCTTTTTGATCAAATTTCCTAAATAGCAAAAGCAGTCGTGATATTGGGATTATTCCCTCGTACTGCTGTTTCTTAAATTCAAACTGATATTCTGCTAATCTCTTCTCGAAATAACTCTGTTCCCTATTCTATATTACAGGGAGTTTATAAAAGAACTACTGGATTTAGAAAAATCATAATTAAAAAACGAAATCCACAATAAACTTTATGGTTTTGAATTTGAGTTCAGTATATTGTCAAGATTGTTTTGCTAATATTCGATCGCAGTGCGTGGCCTTGGAGCGAGCGTCGAGGGGGAAGAGTGCTACTGCTTCCGCCGGCCGGCAGTCGCCACACACCAGTTATGGCTACACCACAGCAGAAAGCTCAATGTGTGATTTGGTTTTCAGTGATCACGGTTCACCGTAATTATAGACGTGAATATTGCGGTGATGCACCTACTAACAAAACTATTCTGCAGTGGTATAATTACTTTCGGTAAACAGGTAGTGTCTTAAAAATTAAGCCACCAGGTAGGCCTTCAGTCTCTGAACAAAATGTGAAACGGATCCGTACATTTTGTATTCGTAGCTCTAAAGTCATTGGCAAGGCGAAGTTTGGAGTTGGAATACCTAAGTCTACCATGTACAAAGTGATGCTAAAGAGGCTTAAATTACGTGGGTATAAGATTTAACGTGGGTCGATTGCATGGCCACCAAGGAGTCCAGATCTGACTCCACTAGATTTCTTTTTTTGGGGACATGTAAAAAACATTGTTTATTCCGAGGAGATCCGTGACATTGCTCATTTGAGGGAGAGAATTGTTGCAGGTGTAGAATCCATCATGCCAGATATGCTGCTGAATACCTGGGAAGAAACTGATTATCGTTTAGACGTGGCCAGGGCAACAAATGGTGCACATATAGAACTTTATTAGGTATCAAATAAACTCAAAGATTCTCTTTAATACTATATAGGTTTAATAACTATTATTTTAACTTTCCGTGTACAAATACAACTTTAAATCAAGGAGTTCTTTTATAAACTTCCGGTATTTTAGTTGATATTTTTGAGCAATTGCACTGCACAAGAATTGCCTTAATATTTTTGTAATATTTTGATCCCAATTGACTCAAGAATAATTTTTTCGATTTAATAAAATATAAATAGTGTAGCTACACGTACATGTTTCATCCCTACACTAGGTCCATAATCAGGCTTAAAATTTTCTACAAATAAAGCTGCACTTCAAAAATACCTGTAAAATTAAGAACTGGAACAATGAGCCGAGCTTTTAAGTCCTCAAAATTTGGATAAAAACGATAAAATACAGTAAAAACTAAACAATTAAGTATTTATACTTACAGCTCAAACCTACCTAGAGTTGCCTTAATACTTTTTTCAAAATTCCCTTTTTTAGTATTTCACATCCTGTCTTCTACCTTGTCTAGTTCCAGCATAGTAAGCTATAGATTCTGTTCTGTTACATACAGGGTTTCTGTAGTTGAGCTGAGGACTTCTTTTGAGAATTTTATAGGAGAACAAGAAAACCGCTATGACTATGTTATTATATTATATTATGGTAATAAGTTCTTTAGATGTTTTCTTTTCTGTGCACGGTAAAACTTTGTAAAAATTTATTTAACTAAAAATAAATCGTATTTTTGAATTGTAGGACAATAAGCCTTAATGCTTCTAACGATTTATGGTTTAAAAAAAATAGTCTTTAGCAAAGTATTACAAATATCCTTTATAAAACATGGAAAGACTTTATTTTAAATCAAAACGTAATAAGACAAAGGGATACTTAACATTAGGTACAAAAATATCTCTTTTGGGTCAAAAACAACAGATGTTCAAATTTATCAGACCTGTCTTCGAACGTGTCAGTTACTGAAGCAGAATGCTTTAAAGGGTTTATGATGCTGGTAAAATGATTTCTCAATTTATTGCAGATTCTCATTACCTATTTATATTCTTGTTTTTTATTTATTTTCCCTTACTTACTATTTTTCCATACTAGTACTTTAGTTTTGTTTTTGTTAATTTTCATACCGTATCTCTCTGTTAGAACCGTTTCCATTTCATTAAGAGCAGCTTCTAACTCTTCTTTGCTAGATGCTAATACCGCTATATCATCTGCAAATCTAAGCATATCAATTTTTTGTCCCTGCATAGTAATTCCAAATGTCTTCTTGCATTTGACAGTATTCATTGCCTCTTCAATGTACAAGTTAAAAATTAACGGGGATAGGACACATCCTTGTCTCACCCATTTCCTAATATTTACTTCTCTACATTCCTGTTCTAATTCTATTACCGCTGTTTTCTTTTTGTATAAGCTAAGTACTATTCATCTATCCCTAAAACTCATTCCAATCTTTTTGAGTATTTCAAACACTTTTTTCCATTTTACATTGTTGAATGCTTTTTCCAGATCTACAAATCCTATATACATGCCTTCCCCCTTTTCTATTATTTTCTCCATTATCACCCTCAGAGCTAAAATACCCCCCTGTGTTCCCCTGTTTTGCCTAAACCCAAATTGATCTTCTCCTAGTATTTCTTCAGCTCGTTTTGGTTGATACATGTAATGAAAAAAAGCTTACCTACAATTAATTAACCTTTTTTAATCAGACTAAGAGTAATCATGTATCTCTGCTTTAGTAAGGGAGATGTGATACATATAACTCGGGGAACTTGTACTGCACTTTTTGTTTTATTTATAACCAAAAGTGACCTAAATGTTTTTTAACGCAAAAACAATTTTAATGGCTTATGGCCATATTCTCCGTATTTAGTAAAAGCGGAGCTTAATTATGCGTGCTTAAATTATTTTATATTTCACTTCATAATTTAGTCATAACACCTAGGATACGAGATATGTAAATATATCCATTACAACCGGGGCGTAATGTCCTCAGAAACAAATCAATTTTTTAGCTATTTATGCACCAAGTGTGTTATTAAGCTTTCTCATAACTCTGTTTAGATTTAGTGGCTAGCAAACTTTCAGTTGCTTTTAGAGCTTGCTTTGGAATTATTGTTGGCAACTCTTGATCAGCCATTTTGCACTATTAATATTAAACAAATGTGACAAATGTCCAAAACATAGAAATGTCAAACTGTTTATTGTCATTATGGAAAGCATGATATAGGTGTGTTTAATAGCTATATAGTACAATCCGAGGTAAAATCCTAAAATAGAAAACTTACCTATCACTTGTGTTACAAGATGATAACGCCCATTGGGCCACTCAATCCATTTCTCGGGCCATAGGCCCTCGGGTTGGATAAGTTGCCCTTCAGGCGTTATCATCTTCATAAAACACTTGGTGCATAAATAGCTAAAGCTAAGCTTTAGATATGTTATTATGCACCGATAGAAGTAAATGTAAGACTTAACTAAACGTTAATTAAATCTGGCAAAGTTGCAATATTCATAGATTTGAACACATTCGAATATCTGTCGTACTTCGCTAACCTATTTCTGTAATTTTATTCTAAAAGTTAGGTAGAGCAAATTTGATGTGCACTATCTGCATAAAACAAGAGTACCGTGAGAAATTGATTTATTAGAGATACACTATTGTTTCTAAAAAGTTTTAAATTCTATCTATTGAAGCTAAATATACATAGCTAAATTATAAAATTTGTCCTTAAAAATCATTGTCAAACCCCAAACGTTCCCTTAACATTTCTAATGCTGATATCACCTTGGCTTAGTTAGTTGAAACCTGCGGAAAAAACTTAAATTGTCCATATCTTCAATATAGTTAGGCCTGATCTAAAGACGACGTGGAAATTCTAACTCATTTATGTCTAATACATCGGCATTAGCTTTCAAAAATATTTCATCTTCCACGTCCATAATTAAAAAAGATAAATAAAAAAATTAAAAACACGTCGAACTTGTAAAAACAGTGCAAGTTTTGGGGGGTTATGGTCAACTATAACCCGAGCTTAATTATCTATGCCGCCAAATTCAAAGGCTTAACTTTAAACGAGTTTAAAACTTCTTACCAATTCGGTGCATATAAAATGAAAGGGTTAAGTCCGCTTAAATCTTATACCAAGCTTAAATACATACGAAGAGTATAACAAATTGTCTGAACTGTGTGCCGCACCAGTACTTGCATTATCTAATATTCCTTTCAATATTAGTTTGAACCATTTTTGTTTAGTATGACGCCCTGACACTGGGCTTTATGTTGGTATAAGATAGTATTAGTATAAGATGTGTAGGACAGAGGAGTAATCGGCCTTTAATCGAGTCCCAAAAGCTCTACGAGTATTGTTAAGTAGTTATTAAAAGACAACAAAGCGTGTCGTTCGGTTTGAGTGTAGTGAGTGAAGCGCAACTAAAAAGTAAGCAAGTGCGTTGTGAATAATGCAAGTGCAAACGGAGTTGTGCTTTTAACAAGGCAGTGTAGTGGTGAAGCTTGCAGAAATCTTCCCCGAAGTACAGTTTTGCCTACGATATAAGGTAGGATGGACCCGACTTATCATTTTCATTGTTATACCTGGGGTTTGTGTGAAGTAGACATTCAGCGCGCTGGGTCGTATGTATGGTAACATTCCAGAGAGTTCAACGTTTACAAGGAAAGAAATGAACCGGTTAGTACAGGTCACTCACGATACGGTTAAATATTCGAATGTAATGTAACGCATCTCGTCACAGCTACAAATCTGAGGATAAATAAATGCCCTATCTTGACAATACCTGGCCTCGTGATCAAGTCATCTATGGCTCTGGCTAGTGACAGCTATGTTGTGACCGAAACTTAACCCAAATATACACACTGAAATGGCGTTGAGGTAGGAAGGTTTGAAATAAAACTACGATAGTTAACGATCCTACTTTAATTATTATATGATAAACTTAAAATTAGGTTACCATCAATTATACATGAATTACAAGAGCAAACAGTGCCGGACTTCCTGGGTTAACGCTAAGGAAAAAGTATCGGCAGATGAAACCTCAACAACCCTGTGCTTCTAACTGCATAAATACACCTCTCCATGGATGGAGCGGCGAACAAACACCCTGTGCACTTTTAATATTACGGGATGTCAACTGTTGCTCGGACATACTACATATGAGACTAAAGAAATGTTAGTGTAGTCTAGCTAGAAGGTACCAGGGACGGCTGTGCCATTACTACCTGGCTAAAGTTGAAGAGGAAAAACACCGGGAAGATAAGGACTTTGACTACCAATGTTCCACTCCGCATAGCCATAAAATGTTAGTAAATTCAACAAAGGCTCAAACATATACGTTTAACGTATATACCATTAACAGTTTCCAGCCCGTTTGGCAATATGGTTCACAATGGCTAACCTACATTTTATAATTGCATAAACATTACTACAAATACATTGAGAAAAGCAAATATTCATAAACAAACATAAACGTATACTATGATAGTACCAAACAAAAGTTACAAATTGAATCGACCATCTCCTACATAGTCATAATACAAACACGTTAAACATGGTCATAGCAGAGGTTTGCTATAATCACATCCTAACAAAAATAAATAAATCTCAATATTAGTTACCGATAGAATTGTGGGTTATAATATCTAGTCACGTCAAACTCACTTATGGTTAAGTTATAAAATCGAGGGATGAATTATGCAGTTATAAACGCACAACTAGAAACTCAAATAAACAATTACATATTCATAACAAATTATTTGAACATTGAAAACAAATTATAAAATATGCTTGTAACAAATACATAGCAAAATTTTACAGCATAAATACAAGCCCAGAGGCAGGTGCTAAATCTTTATATAAATGCATGTTAAAATATTCAATCTAGTAAGCAAAAGTTAAAGAAACATTCATTATGATTGCATCAGCTAAAACTTTTAAAATTAAACAACATCATGCGGCATTATAAATTACAAACAAAAAAGATGCATAACAACTGGACCATTAATTCAGTTACTATCTTAAAACATAAAGAAATAACATTAACTAATTACTTAAGCTTCGATGCAATCAGATAACTTAAAAATAAAATGTAATTAAAAACATTACCTTTAATAAAACCGCTAAGTGAAGCTTTTCGATCTTCTATTTTGAAATTTAAAAATCATATCTATTTAAAGCTTGTATACAATATCGATCGCCCCTACAACGGTCAATTCTGACGTCACGGAGTGTGTTCGGAAATCAGGAAGTGGTAACCGCTGTTCAAAAATAATCTCGAATATCGAAATATATACTATAAATTTGCAATAATTATCAACCAATGAGAATAGACAAAGGAAATAGTACGGATCACTACACGGACTTAGTTTATTTAAGGACAATGATAATTAATATCTACCATTTTGCTATAACCTATAATTAGTCTTCTTAAGAAGTGTAGGGTCAATTTAGTAATTAGTTATGCGAGTTGGTTTCATTATTTTTTTTATACCTTTTACTATAAATTATTGCATTAAAGGATTAGACGGAAGCATAAATGTTAGTATTCACTTTATTTAAACCACGGAAAAGAACCTCTGATTGAGAGGAAAGCCTCAACTATTACTGCTTTGAATACTGGGAAAAGTAGCCGAATAGCAGCAGAATTGGATACAATTGACTAAAACTGCCTCCTTTAAAGCAATTGTTTGTCCCGGATAATGTTTACTCTGATAATGATGTGCACGAACGAGCCTAGAAATGATGGAATCTCTTCTCAGTAAGCATATGGATCCTGGTGCATTTTTTTCAGTAATTAGAAGAAAGATATTCCATCAAATTTTGTTTTCAATTGAATGCAATGTAATTAATTGACTACAATTAATATAAAATGGTTAATGTTTTTAAATTAACCGACATTAGCTAAACCTTATAACTATTTATTTGCACTTTTTAATTAATCGCTACCGCTACCTTGCACATGCGCACATTATCTCTGACCCTCGTGCAATCTTTTTCAAGGTAATGTATTTCTGCTTGGAGACACTCGTGAAATTTACCGATAGATAGGCAGCCCCTCTCTTTCCTTTCCCCTACAATGATTACATCTAATATCACTGAGTGCATTTAGAAACCCGTAAGTAGTTACTGTGCTGTTCAAAAACACCTTCAAATATCGAAATGCACACTAACATATCTGCAATAATTATCAATCAATGAAAATCGACTTAGGAAGTTCTCCGGGTCACTACAGCACCAACACCAAAACCTTAAATTTATATTCAATAAACAAAAACGACAAAAAACAACAATATTCCAATAATAAAACCAAACCAACTACAAATAGAAACTACTATACTGCTAAATTCAATAATCTCAATGACAAAACGTTAATTTTTTGGGGTTAGAAAGATTGATGCGAAGTTGGTGCAAACAGTGTAAATAAAATATTCTAGTTATTTCAGTAATATTATGTACTTTTCTAACTGTCAAACGCAAAATGAGGATCGCTAACTTAAGTGACTAATTTAAAAGCTTTTCTGAATACGACTTGAAGATCAAGGAAGCACTTACCCTAACTTGAGTAAGAAACGAGTGTGAAGTAAGGTCAGGTTAAGTGAAATATGAGTGTGGTTTATACACTCCACTAGCAGTGTATGTAACCAATCGTATAGCTAATCTCAATTGCAGTGTAGCTTGCATTCGTTACTATCATCGCGTAATCGTTACCGGTATTGTTATCCTTCATTTTTCATTACACATATATAGAACATCACTTGCTTTATGGTTCACCTTTATTTAGCTGTGAATGTTTCGATCACACTTTGACTGCGTTTATGGGTTCGTCTATACTGGAAACGTAGTCGCGTTGCTTTTTAGTTCTTGTTCAGTTAAACGTGACGGATAAATCGATGGTTGTAGGAGAAAGTTTTTGTGCGGCGGACCTTTGATATGGAGGTCAAACTTATAACAGCTTGTTGTAAAAATCCAATAACAAACCGAACATTTCTCATCTGTTGTTGTTATCACGATAGCTGTGAATGATATTAAAAAAAGCGTAAGTAGAAGCAAATCGCTTTAAGAATAACCACCGTCATCATGCGCACAAAGCAAAAATCGGCTTATATAGTTTATTATATCTAATTAGAGATTGCGGTATTCAGGTTTCAGTGATGTGGACTTTTGTATAATCAACCAATCACAAATTACCTTGCAGCCATATGAACTTGCGTTGTAGAACACAACCCAAGTGTCGGGGTTGTTTTGTTGTCTGTTGGTTTGACATTTTGTAATTTACATCAACTGTTTTTTATCCTTTGTAAATGAATTCATTTCCTGTTATAAAACAGTTCTTTTTAGAACTAAATTATGTCGTGTTGTTATTGTGTGCTGGAGTATTTATAAAACACGCCCCTAACATCACCATAATAAACTCAATTACATCACTATTAGTAAATGTCTGCGCAATCTGTCAAATGCCCTGGTTTCTTTTAAAAGTGAGATGCCTCTACCCATGAATAAATTAAAAAGAAGGACCCACAAAAGCAATGGGCGGAGTGGGAACAGGGTTCCGGTTGCACTGTTGAGATAGTTGTCACAACAACCCAATCGTTTGTCTCACTGGATGCGCAAATCATATCCAAAAGGTTTATATTGTTTCAAGTGTTTTTCGTGCGGTTTGAAGCTTCAATTTGTGTTTAATTGTTAATCTTGATCACTGTTGTATGTTATTAATCATTATTGTATTGAGTACTTATTATTATTATTATTATATTAGGGATAATTTAAAAACTAAATGTATGTTAGAGACGTGTTAGCAACTTAAAATATGTTTTAGAAATTGTGCATACGATACAAAAACCCGTATTAAATTCCTTAAATAGGTATTATTGATATTTTAGAAGCACTGATGATGACCTATGTGGTCGAAAGCGCTATGCATTGATTTATAGAATATATAATTTTGCACATTTACATAGATTTTATACTTGGTATTATTAGCTTCGATTTGATATCAATAATAATAATAAACAGTTTGACATTTAAAAATTTGGTCATTCGGTACTAGAACAGAGCGTTATTAAAAAATCACTATTGTTAGTTGAAAAACTATTAATAACTTCGATTAATCGGTTGAAATTCCCAACCCTAATCCCGGATCAACATAATCTTTCATGTAAATGAAAATCATGATGCTAACTTTTTAATTTCCTTGATCGTTAGACAATTTATTATTACGCGCCTTAGATGCATAGACTGCGTTCTTTTTACCCGAGATCTCACTAGATATCACTCAGCTCACTACACTTCAAATAAATTGCGTTCTTTCTGTCATCTCAAAATTAAGATTTCAAGAAAATATCAATTCTCCTCTTGCCCCTAGAGCACAACTTTTCCTACTATTTCATTTGTGTGAATTCCGCTCATTTATTGAAGAAGTAGTGTTATTTATGTTTACGCCACGCCGTTTTCCGCGCTAAATTGTGAGGTTGTCACTTACTAGAACGTTCATTAAAAGATCTTCATCCATTTCAAAATAGTAACACCAAATATAATTTTCGTATATTAGAGTATTTTTTCCAGAATATCCCCAATAGACGTTCTTAGGTTAGGTGTCAATTTTAATGTCCAGCAAAGGAAACAGATTTCTTAAACTGCCGTTCTTTTTGACCAACTGATATTGAATCCAAGGTTATCTCATCAAGGCTCAATATGATATAAGATTGTTGTAAAAAGAACACAGCATATCACAAGTTTCAAACTATACTAGCTAATTTTTTCCTAAATTCATTTATCAACTCCGCATACTTTTATCTCAATCCCCAATAATACAATTATGTTGTATGATGAATCTACTATATATCACATTTTAAGACAATGTTTATTTACAATTTGACACATTTAGCCTATTAAACTTACTGCAAGAAAATATTTCGGCATGTTAATGGTTTCAATGATTCAAATTCGTCTATTAACATTGCTGTGTCCTGCGAAATTTGAATGTCTCGCGTGATCTTTATTGCTCGGGTAGTCTACGTCGGCGCCACCATCATAATGACGTCATAGTGTTCGCAGTGTTCTCTATGGTATGGTATAACAATAGCTCAGGGTCTCCATATTAATATTAAGTTCTTTTTACCACTATACCATACTATTAAGAGTGATTACCGTCATCTAATTAGATGTCTTCAGAGGAGACAGGAAGTAAAACAAATCGTTTTATTTACTGCCATTCCTACGTCTCGTTTTAATTATATGCAGATGGAAATTTGGCAAAAATTAAGGATGCATACACAACATAAGACTGGGTGCATTGTATTGATGTTGACACCATTTTCTTTCCAACCAGCGAGTTAGAAGAGAACTTTTCTGCAGGGACCAGATACACCCTAACCAGGACGGTTTGCGCTTTATTGGAAAACTCATTCCTAACTCTGGATAACTCCACATCGAGCGAAACAAGAACCCTTCCGGCGTTCAAGTAAGGCCCTTCTCAAGGCCAACATTTCTCTTAAGAATTAAAAGATACGCTGAGCGTAAAACTATACAGATTTTGTCATTATATATAGGTATTGATTATTATTAACCTTGAAATGAAGGGCCTACATACATCTTTTCAAAGTAGTATTTAATATCGGTATCCATATACAATGGTTTTGATTATGGATTTGTGCAATTTGAGTAGGGAACATCCTCAACATATTCAGTTACCTGACAACCCAATGTTTTCCTATGTTTTTAGTAAAAAACAACTACAGATACTTTTAAAAGCTGTTAAAGAACCTGGTCTATTTCTTCACTTTGACCCAATGTAAAATTGTGAGAAAATATGCCAATTCAGATGTTGTATACTATTATTGTGGCGTGATACAACTCAAATTCAATAAGCGAATTACTCCAATATTAAAAATCATAAATGTCTCATTTTGCCTTTACAATTAAACTTTGGTTAGGAAGATTTAAGTTTTATGTTATTAAAACGATTAAAAAAAGACCAATGTTTTTCAATGCCGGGGTAGATTTTATGCACTATTTGTGAGTTGTTGAACCACAAAACCCTTTCAAAATAGCAGAAATTATGTTTGCACTCATATAGAAACGAGATATCACTTTCGATAACTTATTAAAGTATATATTTGCAGTACACATTTTTTCAAAATTGTATGCAACGACATCTCATCAGTAATTTTAATAACTTGGAAGCTTTTGAAAGAAATTTTTGCTTTGTGTTTTAATTTTAACACATTTTTGATGTTTGTACTGTGGATAAAAAAACAATGTTGTTCATTGATCAAAATATATTTCCCTTGAAACAAAAATCTCACTTATTTACTACGGTACTTTCAATTCGGTTGAAAACAAGATCTTATACGCTAATTACGAATATGCGGAAAGCATAATTTGGGATAATAACCATAAAAGAAAAGAATTAGTCAGTGGCAAATTCTTTTATAAATACTTTGGATTTGTACTAGCATCAAATGTATATAAAGGAGACAGTGCTAATCAAACTAAACAAGTTTTACTGTCCTGAATTTCTTGATATCGTTTTAAGAAAATATTTAGCTTTCCTTCCACTATGGGCATTCAAATTGACATGTGCCGAAAGAATGTATAATCGGCCAGTAGAAAGATTTTTCTGAATTGTCAAAAACTCATTATTAGACAGACAAACAAATCAAAAACAAGGCCGAGTATTAAGAAAAGTAAGGAAGCATGTAATAGCTAGGCACAAGGAATGTTTTGAAAAAAATCCAGACTAGCAAGTAGATGGGAAAAAATTGCTCCTCTGCTGTGCATTTTACCAAACATCGGTGTAACAGGATTTCTTAGCCAAGAAACGTGGAACAAAATGAAATAAAGGCGCTGCCAAGCTATTTCCAGCAATGCAAGATTAAGAAAGCTTTAGATATTGTACATGACATCGAGAAATAATTTCAACCTGCAAAACTGACAAGTATTCTTAATAAAATTGAGCAAAATGATGTTTTCATATAAGTTGACAATAATTCCGAGTTATACATATGTGCGTACTGCAATTCACCAGAGGAAAATGTTTCTGATTGGGTCCAATGCGACAGCTGGGTTCACCAGCTTTGTATAGTGCTTAATGCAAAAAGAGCTTTCTCGGGACAATTTATTTGCATGAAATGTAATAACAGCATATTTTTAAATAACACAACGGTTTCACCTCGCACTAACTTACAGCAAAAATGTTTCTTGTATTTATTCAACTTTCTACATCAAGATATATTAAAAATGGAACAAATTACTAATGGATAAGTAAAATATCCTCAATGGTTTTTGGAACGAGCAAAACTTTACATCATCTCATGCTTGTCAGTCATAAAACAAAATAGATTTAGAAGATGTAGGAAGTTGAAACTTGCTGTTTTATTTACCTAGGGGACTCTCATAAACTAGATTAGACTAGACAAGTTGGCAACCATAATTTGACAGCGTCGAAAGCCTTTCAAGATGTTATTGGGAACTTAGTATTGAAATTACATATAATGAATTACTTCATTTTTCTATTTTTGGTATTGTTTCTAAAAGGGCCCACTCCCGTATCGCTGTAGTTAGCTAGTGTATCCTTATTTTGTTACGGGATTCCTGTTCATTTCTGGGAATTCCAAATTAAAAAATTTAACGATTCATTTACTCATAACATTCTTGTGCTAATCAGAGTAAGTTTTTTGTTATGTAGCACATTTGCAGATAGTTAAAAGTTAACCGAAAGAATTTTGCCAGGCATCTAAGATACCATACAGAATAGATAATTCATGCAACATGTAGTGACTTTTACAAGAAGTCATTTGAAGATAACAATTCAATATGTATACAGAGTGGGTTGAATGTTATTTATAAGTTGTAATTTTATTACAAAAAATATTATTAGTGATTAAAATTTATACAGGTTACCTTCAAAACCCTGAAAATAATTTTTTCTGCATTCATATTTAAAACACCATAAAATTTCTCAATAAGCTCGATCTCCTACCATTTGAAATTAGTATTATTTAATAAAATTTCTCAAGTAATTATTCTATAAAATGTTGCCTTATAAAATCAAACAGCTGCTTAGGAAACATTACGTTACAAAGTAGTTGCAATATTTCTTACCACCTGCAGCGACTTCATTTTAATTAAAAGCTGCCCGTAAATGCACAGCTTTCTTCTAAAAAGATAAGCCCACCTACCACCTGCCTACATCTGCTTACAATGGGTTTGTTATCTATAAGTATACCCTTATTCTGCAGCTGTTAAGATGTTTCAAAGTAATAAGATTGTTTTCCTTTTTAAAATCCTTTATCTCCTTGTTAACAAGCTGTTACAGTTTGTATTTCTGCAGTTGTCTGCGAATTTTGCACACTTGATTCTTCGGCGATATCTTTGAGCCAAATACCTCCCTGCCCTCCAATACATGTTTCTGTCCTTAGAGATCGTGCTTTGAAAGACAGATTGAATACATCTTGTTACCCAAGAGACATGTTGTAAAGTCGCACTTTTACAATGCTTTCTGTACTAGTATGAGTTAAGTTGGTGGTTCCTGCACGAAGACGATAGCTCAAGGTACAGTTTTCTGTTTTCGTAATTTTTTTTTAATTCTGCTGTGAAGGATAGACATTTCATGTGCTGTTCATAATGGTATTAGTCATGATTATCCAATAAATAACTACCACCATGTTACAAAATTCACAATCACAATGCACTAGCGACTGTGATAAAAATTAGTCAATTAAAGTTTGTCTGTTTTACTCTTTCTTTTGGTATAGACATTAACGTAAAGAACTTACACATCAATTTAAAAGTAGTTAATATTTGATTAATTTAAGTTAGGGTGTATAATTTTAATGTTATACTATTTCTTCACAATGCAGAATGTATAAATTATGTATATTGCTTTTCCTAAAATTATTATAAAGTTTATGTTTAATTTTCTTTTATATGCATTTAAGGTGAACCATTAAGTAAGTATTTAGATTCTAAGATGTTATATTTGCTTACCAATTTTATATTTTTATGTTAATGACACTTTGTTTACTATCACGCTGTAACAAACGATTATGCAAATTATTGGATTCTTTGTTGTTTTGTAAATAGTCTTTCAAGATTGTATGTTGACAATATAATTTACTGTTTCCAATGTGTTCTTTCTATTTACCCATGCCACTCTACGCCGTTTTTGAGCTAGCCTGAATTCTACCATTCTGTCAGTTTTGTTGCGGTAATCGGCATAAACGATTTCTTTACTTACTGTTTTCTTTCGTGTTTGCACGAATACTGTAACAAACAACTATTAATTACTAAATTTTAATATTTAAAAATTTTTACTCATGCAAATATGGTTGGCAAAGTATTAACAAGCAAAAATTGGGATTTGGGAAAAGATCAAGCAAGTTTTCTTTAGTAAATGGATAGTAAGGTACAAATGAACTTCCTATGGAATTAAAGAATAGAATAAAAAGGGAATCACTTCTGACCATTATTTTTCGTTTATATTTTACTATAAAAATGAATTGTTTATCAAAAAACTCAACAATGACTAACGCCTGATGACATATCACACTAATAATTTTTAATTCGATATGCAGGATGACTCCAAACAACACCATGATGAAATATGTTAAATAAGTATAATTCAGCTAATTTCTGTAATTTCAACACTATACTGGGATATTAAAGAAAATTAAAAAAATTATAGCATTTTTTAATGGAACAAATTTATATTTTATAAATGACACGATATCACAAACAACAACAAGTAAGTTAGAGAATGCATTCTAGTGAATTCAAATAAGTCCACAAGTACAAAATTCAATCCTTCTACACATATAATGCTGTCACTTGGAATCAACTGCAATAAATGTAATTACATACTAGAAGTAAAATTAAACATGATACCAAATCTACAGAAGCTAAAACACACCTTAAAAAATACTTTACTATTTTTTTTTGTACAATAACAATAAAATAGTTTCAATAATTTATCCAAATATTTTACAACGCATTAATTTCTGCTATGCCAATATTTTCTACTTGTAGTTTAGAATCACAGACTTGATCACGATGTTTAATATATGATAAGAATATATTATAGATCATTGTAATACTATTTATGTAAACCACTTGATAATGAACTGGTATATAATGGAAGTTTATGAACTGCGTGGGAGGCCAAATAAGCCAGTCGATCTAAAACAAAAAAATTCATTAATAATTTGTAACTATAAAGGTTCACTTAAGATAAATTTATTATTACCGAAAACTGCAGTACTGCAATAGTTTTGCATACGAAAATATTGTTGTTGTTTTATTGTAATTCATCAAACTTTTAATATAAAGTGTTTTTTTTTTATTAAAATTAACCTCCACTACTAGTTCTACAAAGTATCTTAATATTCTTAAATTGTGCAATTCCATAATTAACCCATTAAAGCCCTGTGTTACATATCGTAAATTACTAGCTAAATGATACCATGTCGAATCTATGGGAGCCGGTAGACCTGTCAAATCACGTGCTATTTCAAGTAGTAATCGAAAAGCTCTGGCCACCGCATAGCATCCACCTACCTGGCACCCATTAATTTTATTTCAAAGTAGCTGTTTTTTTTCCACTATATAAATCAAACTTAGAGATGGATGAATCACACAATATAGTAAAACTACTAATGAAGAATTTAAAATAGTAATTTTGTGCATCTTGATATACATAATTCGATGATCTTGCAGAAGCTTGCCTATATTAAATAATATCTAGACAAATTAATAATCGGTTTCCCAAAATAAATAAAATGAATTGATTCTTGAAATCCCTTGAACACAAAAGTATCAAATGAAATTATACTTTGATTTTAAAGTTTCTTAAAGAATGTCACAAACTGCCATAACTATTACATCATACCACACCTAAAAATATCTTTATTCTTTTAATCATGCTAATAACACATTTCCTGGACCAATCCCTCATAGCACCACTTTGAAAAGCTGCTACCCTCCAACTTTGCCTGTGCTTAATTTCCACTTTTCATAGCAATATAGGGCAATGTCGTAAACATAGATTTTCAATAGTATTTTCCTAACATCTAAAGCTAATCTCAATCATAGTATCTACCTTGTACCTGAACAGTTATTCTTGGTTGGTTGGACTATTCAACTTTTACATCACATTGTTTTCGTGTGATTGCGATCCAACTTTCTAAATAACAAAACCACTTTACTTTGTATCTTTCTGATTCGGAATTTACTATCACATATGTACAGCTATAATTGTTTTTAGCATCACTGGTTTTTCTAAATCCAACAGGATCTTCTGATAATCTCTTCGCTATTTTATTCTGTATCCAGGTATATTTTATATTAGTTAATATTTTTAAACAATGGCTCGACGCTTCTTTAGAGGCATTACTAATCTACTCTTTGCCATGCCTGAGCGCAATTCCTTATTATACATGATAATGAAATATATTGTAGCGAGCTACTACTACTGCGTTTTGCTAATTTAAAACAAGTAATAACAAGAGTCTTTATTACTCACTATTCACAAGTCTAATTAACAGTATATGCCTTACTTATAGATGTTTTCAGTCCAATTAACAATGAAGCACTATCACACTAATGAATTTATAAGCACTAATATCCTCTTAAACTAACTTCTTAACCATAGGTCTATTAACATCACTAACACAACTATTATAATTTATTAATTACACTTGTGTCTATTTATGTATTCTACAAGCTGCATGTACATTAGACACTTTCACATCATATAACATTTATGTTTACTGTTGGACTTCCAAAAGCTCAACTATTTAACTTTACACGACATAATTTATATTCGATATTCTGATATAGACTAGCTCTGTACTTCATCATCGGTCTTATTTATACCGTGAATTAAAAAGGATGACTCATCCTCCAGTAATTGCCGGAAGCTTATCAGTCCCTGTAGAATATGCAGTGCTTGGGGCGCTTGTGTGTGTTTGACGGGTTGCCTAATAGTAGCTCGCAACAATATCAATATGGAAATATGGCATGTTTTTAAAATGTCTAACAATACAGTATTTTTTGGCAATTTAATTAAATACTATGTTTGACAGGGTATTTTGTTTAGATTGTGACAATATTTACTTCAACTTAAAGCGTCATCAAGAGTTATCCCAAAAATTAAAATTGTAATGGACTGTGCCTGGTTAGACTAATTTGTTTTCACAAAGTTTATTATGATTAAAATAGTTTTGTGTTTAGTTTAAAAGATATATTGTCTAGTAAGTGCAGAGGAAAATTTTCACCTTGATGATATAGGATAGTATCATCGACATACTGAATGCAGTTACTTTTGTGTAGACGCAAGGATAGATCATTAACGAAACAAGAACAGAAGCGGCTTCAAGAATGAACCTAAAGTTATACATGTGGGACATGAACTGAAAAAGAAAATTTATCTTTGTAATATATTGTTCAAAATGTAACATTTAAATATGATCTGATAAAAGCACAAACACCACTTTCGTCATAGTTCAAAGAATACAACTTATCAGAATGTCCAACATAATCAAAAGCTTTGCTTTCCAAATGACAGAAATTTTATCAACAAGGCATATTTAAAAATCTCTAGTTTCTAATCTTCAAAGTTACAATTATATCTCTCCATGTTGAAATTTATTTCCAGAATTAGTGTTAGTTGTGACTTAACGGAATATACAGATTTTGTACGTATATGCTAAAGCTCGTTGTTAAACTTTTGGAAATTTTACGAGGAAGCTAACTCCACAATCAAACAGCAAACTTTGATTTGGTTTATGTGACTTACAATGGAATACAGTACTGTAATTTGGACAATCCCATTAATTTGGAAGTGAGATTATGGAATTTCCTAGGACAAGAAGTATGTGAGCTGTTTCCATCATCCAAAAGCAAGTTTCTTAGATTTACTAGGAATTAATAAATCTGCATGATTATAGTTCATGGGTATTACATTAATACTTTATAGGTAACATCATTGTTTTATAGCAGTATTTTATGCATATATAACCAAAACAGCACATAAAATTGGTATGTTAGAGTTGTTTTATATTGTAATTTATAATAAAATCCTCAGCAAGGGTAAGTATTTATTATAATCATATTTACACACGATAAAGTTGCAACAGCAACAGCTATGAGGTATATTGATAGTCATACCTCAATTATATCAGCATGATCAGGGCATGACATGCTTTTTTACGTCAATAAACATTCTTAAAGTATATGTAACATCTCCCTGTTTTAGCATATATATATATATATATATATATATATATATATATATATATATATTTTATCAATGTGTACAAACATTTACCTTATACATCAATATTTCTAGGTCTACATTCGTCGTTTTCGCAGTTATGAAATTAAAAGACTGTTCCAATCAATAATTCTACTTTGTAATTCTGTGTTTTGTATGATTTAGGTGTAACTATTTACCGGGTTCCTAAGTTTTATTTAAGCTCGAAATAAAATGCCATTAGTGGGCGGATGCATTATATTCTAGAACAAATAAGTCTGGGACTGTAACGGAAACGATCAAGTATTCTTCCTAAATCCGTAGAATACATTGGACAATTATTGATATATTACATGAGAATCCAGTGCCTTTAAATTGGATTTAGTTTGTCACCTGGCAAACACTTGTACAGCACGATGTAGCAGGATGATCACTTCAAAGAAGCTTAAGGGTATTGTTGATGTGCCAACAACCACCCCTCAATACCAGGGAGTCGGATAACAGCCTTTAATGTGAAAACATCTCGTTGTGTATTAACATTTCAAGTTAACTTGCTTGATTATTATTTACAATATTTTGTATTATCTGCTTTGCATTTCAGTGTGATCTTTTATTTAATAAAACGTGATTAAGTACAGCGATTAATTGTTACAGTTCACTATATCGATTGAGCCTAATTTGGCAATTAAACATACATAAGTTCAATAAGGTTAATTTAAAAGTATTTATTATGCATATTTGAAATATATATATAATTTTTACGTTGAAAATAAGGAGACTTTTTGCAAATTAAAAACTATATATAAACACGGACTGCTGTTACTATGTTAATAATAGTAATCAAACAAACTCCAGAGGTTCTTCAGGGAATGAATTAGCTTTGAGGATAATGGAACTTTGCCATTAAACCTTATTGTAACTAAATAATATATATATATATATATATATATATATATATATATATATTATTTATATATAGTACTGTACACGATTTAGATTTGTAAATTTCCCAATTATAGCCATCGGTCTCGATAGCCTAATTGGTAAACACACAGTTCCGGCAAAACTGAGATGCAGGTTCAAATCCTGTCCAAGACCTTATATTTTCCTTCTTTCAATTACTAGCTCGATTTGAAATGATTATATATATATATATATATATATATATATATATATATATATATATTGCTGTGAATCTTCTCATTATCTGCAGGTACTGGCCCTTTAAAAAACATTCGAGCCCCACAGTTTGGGCGTCAAGAATGCTGTGTTTCCTTTAAAATCCGTGAACTACGCTTTTCGCCTCGGCTGCTCACCTAATGTTATAAACCTCCTCATTCATAAAAAAAAAAACAACACATTCCTACCAAAAACATCAACGTTAACTCTATTTACATCAATATTCAGAATACATAAAATTTCAAAATTAAAATTCAGCATAAAATTCAGTTTTAAAAGAATTTCAGGATTAATTTTATTATCATTTTACTGTGCATCCAAAATTAAAGTCCTTGTTGGATGCCTACTAATTAATATAACAATATAAGCAGACCGAGTCTGAGTATAAAGGAGCATCTGCCACCCCTTTACGTTAATTAACCAGGTTTGTCTAATTGAGCTCAAAGACATACCCAAAGTTTCATCATATTCCCGAACATCAAAACAAAATACCCCTTTTACTTAAACAAGCAAATTTCATCTTAAAATTAAACTTTTATGGTTAGAACAATTTCACTAATGTCCATTTAAAGTAAATCAATTATAAAGTCATTCAATACACACAAAAATGTCAAACAAAATAGTATAATTTACCTGAAGGTTACTGTCCTCGTAGCTTCAAAGTATCGTTTCTTTAGTTAATCACACCATTCACCAGGATTATATTTACGGCTTCTGATTCTCTACGCTTTTAAATTTTCTCCATCACCATCCATTCAAAGTCGTTTCTGGGCCTTTCCGGAACTCATCTGTGTTTATCTGACCCTTGTTTCATGGATCCAGACACGTATTTGAACCATTTAATTATTAACACCCCGAAAATAGCAAAGAATTCATGCTTCTGTCACCAATATACGCCAAAACTGCCTACTTTTGTGTATACATTCGTCGTTGTAAATTTTGCTGATTGGTACAGTGAAACTAAATTTTATTACCTTGTATCTAAGTGCACTGAAGTACATTCATGTTAGCACGTAAATAACAAGCTATTTTGAATCACTAAAATATACTAGCAAACTTTAAATTATTTAATCAAACTAAAATGCACGGTTTACCATCTTTAATCAAGTCGCGTATGTACGAGCTTTTAACGCATCGAATCGTCAAAAGTCTAAGAGGGATTGTTTATATTCATCTCGGTATATATAGCAAAAGCCTGTCTGTCGGTCTGTTCCCCAAAACGGGTAATTCTAAAGAATTTCTCATGCCATGTTCCCAGTCTGCCGCTCACGCGTCGATTTTTACGAATTTTCACTCGCCCCATTCAAATCTCAGAAAATTTCCACACGGCACGCAAGCATGTCCGAGAAAAACTAATTGATTTTGTACAGAAATTGTTGTTCTACCTCTGATATTTGCATCCTATTTTAACCAATTGTGACCCCGTGACGTTGCTTAAATCCCGCCTTTTACAATATGTGTCTTTGCTTGACGCATTTTCTCTTTCCTTCTCTACCGTGTTCTTATTGGTGCAACTTGATATACTTTATTATCGATTATTTTAGTCCACATGGAGTGTGAAATACCCAGTTTTAGCAATTCTCGTAACTATTATGCGACGTTTTCCCAAGATTCTTTGAAACATTAATTATCTGCAAAATTTACGCCGAATGTGTTATTTAAACTACGCAGGTGTTCAACATAATATTAATTCTCAGAGCTTTAATCCGTGGTATTTTAATCTTGGGTTTTACAAGTTTCTATAGGTATTATATGTTATTAACGGTTTAATTAACTCCAATTAAAATTGATTTCTATCCTTTTCATTTTTAGCAAATACAACTTAAATATTAATTATTATAGGTACACTTTGTTTTACTACCGGTTACTTAAATAGAGTTAATTAATATAAACTTTGCACGTAATTTCTCTTTGTTTAGAATAATTACATTACACGCAGAGCTTTTCACTACTGCTTCGTCTTATAAATAATTTAAATTTCTTATTTTACTGAAACAACCGAGTTTATTTATGCTTCATGGTTTTAATAACGCGTATTATTTAATGAAATTCCTTATACACGGTGATTAAAATTATTTGATGTGATTATTTAATTTTCTACCCTGGTCTAAATATGAGTATTTTCCCCTATTTGAATACAAATAATCCCACTTATTTGACTTCAAATATAAAACATTTAGACAAAAAAATTACAAAAAAATTTCCTATCTCTCTACCCTTATCTATCTAACTTACCTACTTTGTCTCCAATCAAAAAAAATATTTACACCTATCCTATATCCCTATCCTATTCCTAACTCTCACCTAATTCTATAAACTGAAATTATCCCTAACTTCATCCTACTCATCCATCTAATCCTATATACATCCTATATACCTATCCTATTCCTAACTTTTAACTAATCTTCCCTATACTTCACTTCCCCCTACCTAATCCTATATACCTATCCTACTCTTACTCTATTCCTAACTCTCCACTAATCTTCTATGAAATATCTACACTTAACCTATCTTATTTTCTTCCTACATTTACTCTTTATTCTCATCCTAAACCTATTCCTAATTATCTCCCATATTTATCCTATACCTAGCTTTATTTTCTATAAACATCTACTTCTACTCTTCGATATACACCTATATCTACTCTCTATTCTATTCTTATTCCTATATCTATACTAAAATTCACCTATCTCTATCCTTTGTTCATCAAGTTATTTAAATCTAATTCTCTTCTTGACCCTCCAAGTCTTTCGTCTAACTATCCTAATACTCTTCATCCCTATTTCTCCCCCTTCTATATCTATACTTAACATCCCTGTTCTCTCACATACAATAAACTTATCATCCCTATTATCCTTACTCTTAAATATTACTTCTTCTTCAGTCCCTACATTTGTCTGTTTCTCATTTATTCTTATTTCCTTTTCTGCCGACAAACCAAACGATACTACTTTACAATTATCGATTTTTCCCTCTATGGAAAATCCTCTGTACCTTCTAGAATTCTTATGTAATGGAATCCGCCAGAATGAATCCCTTAAATCTACTTTATTAAAACAAACTTGCCACTTAATCTCATCAAAATTAATTCTACCTTCACCTGCTCCCGATATGCTGCTGTTGCTTCTACCCCCACTACTTCTGCATGTTTTTGTACTAAAGCTTGAACCTCTACTCTCCTATCCTCTGGACATCTTATTGTGTTGATCTGTTTAACCTCATCATCCTCTACCTCTACTACATTAATACTTAACCCCGTGTCATCCTCTGTGACTTCATAACTGCCCTTCCATGGCACTACCCTATCTTTAATCCTTACTACCTTCCTTTCCATATCTATCAAAACCCTAACTTCATCATACAGTCAACACCTAAAATGCTCTGAAACTTCAGTCCAGGTACAATTACAAACTCCTGTTCACAGCTTAAATCTCCTATATCTATCCTAAGCACCACAACACTATTTACTACAGCAAACTTCTTTTATTTGGAGCTACTAAATGACTACGCTTTATAGGCATAATTCTATCACAAACCTTATCCCTAATTTTGCTGACGAATTCCTCCGCTATTAAACTCGCCTCTGCCCCTGTATCAAGTAATACTTCTACATTATTCTCAAAAATTTCTAAATTAATAATTGGCAAACATAATTTTTCCTCAGTTTCTGGCTCTACTTCCTCCTCAATTTTGAAAAATTCACGTGGATGTTCGTATACATTTACACAGAAATCTAGTGGTCTGTCACGTTCTAAAATCCTGTCTCATCCTGTTTTCCGTGCTTGGTCCTGGTTGTCCTTCTACAACCTGTGCGTACGTCCTCCTCGTGTTAATATCCGTGTCCCTGTCTCTATTCGGCGTGCTGGTCACAGTCCTGTTTACTTCCGGTAAACTGTTCTGTCGCGTGTAACTAGGTCTTGGCGTCGGTCCCCTAGTCGCACTATTACTTCTGTATTCCTGTCCTCGTCGTTCCCAATTCGGTCGAAAATTTCTGTTGTAGTCAGGCCGTCTCGGATAATTCGGTGTCCTGTTGTCAAACCTAACTGTGTTAACGTTTCGTTCTCGTATCTCTCCTGTCCGTCCTACACATACATCGTCATATCTCTGCAAATACTCTAAAAATGTCTCCCGTTCTGTGATGTTTTGTAAGGCCACGTGTTGTCTAATTTCCAGTTCAAAATGTCGTGATAGGTACTTGATAATCTGTCTGTCCGTCAATGGTGGATTCAGTTGTTTGGCCACACTGTATTTGCGGATGGCATATTGCTCCCTAGAACCTTCTCCCTTAAATTTTCCTGTAATCAAGTCGTCCCTAATCTGATCCTGTTTGTGATCACTCCAGTAATGTTGTAAAAATTTGTTTTCAAAGTCCTGATACGTGTCTATGTCCTGTCCTACTAAATTGTACCACGCTTCCGCATTGTCTTTTAATAAAGCCTTTATCGTATTTAGTTTAGTCTGTTCGTCACATAAATTTCCCACTAGATTTCTTACACTATTAATAAAAATTTGTGGATTTACCCTGTTATCGCCATAAAACTTCATGTGTTGGTCCAATGATACTCCACCTGTAGAAAATCTGGGACCATCCCCCGTTAAATTTGACATGTTGTATTTAATACTACTAACTTCGCGTTCTACCCGGCCTAACTGATCCCTACATGAGTCCGTTACTTCAGTCATTTTACATTAATCTCTTCTTCACAAAAATGCGTACTTCGGACCTTAAATGTCCCATTTCCTGTCGAAGACCTGTAATATCACGCTCATTTTTATCAACCCTATTTTCAACTTCCCCATCTTTACGGTAAGACTATTTTAAATTTTGAAACTTCTTTATTCGTCTTATCTATTTTCTCACTTAGGGTTTCCTAACTCCTGTTAATGTCTCATTCATTCGGTCAACTTTCCTATTCGATTCAGCACTCATTTCTCTAATCTCCTCAAACTTCCTATTAGCTTCTTCCTACTCGATCTCATTTCCTCTAGCATTCTCATCATAATCTCGTTTCCTTGATCCCTGATTCCGTCCTCGACTGATCTCTACTGCCTCCAGCTTCTTCCATTTTCGAATTTTTGCACACAATGCACTATCGTCACTTCCAATTTCCACTCCTTGACTCCTTAACCACTCCTTTCTCTGCATACGTTCAAATCACTCTCACACACTCTAAAATACTCTTAAGTTTATCCACAAACAGAAACTCTCTCTCAGATCGCCAGTTTCCTGGAATAAAATAACAAAAATTTTATTTGGAACTCGAGCCCTCACGTTGTGGTCGCCAAGAATGCTGTGAATCTTCTCATTATCTGCAGGTACTGGCCCTTTAAAAAAAAACATTCGAGCCCCACAGTTTGGGCGTCAAGAATGCTGTGTTTCCTTTAAAATCCGTGAACTACGCTCGCCTCGGCTGCTCACCTAATGTTATAAACCTCCTCATTCATAAAAAAAACAACACATTCCTACCAAAAACATCAACGTTAACTCTATTTACATCAATATTCAGAATACATAAAAATTTCAAAATTAAAATTCAGCATAAAATTCAGTTTTAAAAAGAATTTCAGGATTAATTTTATTATCATTTTACTGTGCATCCAAAATTAAAGTCGTTGTTGGATGCCTACTAATTAATATAACAATATAAGCAGACCGGAGTCTGAGTATAAAGGGAGCATCTGCCACCCCTTTACGTTAATTAACCAGGTTTGTCTAATTGAGCTCAAAGACATACCCAAAGTTTCATCATATTCCCGAACATCAAAACAAAATACCCCTTTTTACTTAAACAAGCAAATTTCATCTTAAAATTAAACTTTTATGGTTAGAACAATTTCACTAATGTCCATTTAAAGTAAATCAATTATAAAGTCATTCAATACACACAAAAAATGTCAAACAAAATAGTATAATTTACCTGAAGGTTACTGTCCTCGTAGCTTCAAAGTATCGTTTCTTTAGTTAATCACACCATTCACCAGGATTATATTTATGGCTTCTGATTCTCTACGCTTTTAAATTTTCTCCATCACCATCCATTCAAAGTCGTTTCTGGGCCTTTCCGGAACTCATCTGTGTTTATCTGACCCTTGTTTCATGGATCCAGACACGTATTTGAACCATTTAATTATTAACACCCCCGAAAAATAGCAAAGAATTCATGCTTCTGTCACCAATATACGCCAAAACTGCCTACTTTTGTGTATACATTCGTCGTTGTAAATTTTGCTGATTGGTACAGTGAAACTAAATTTTATTACCTTGTATCTAAGTGCACTGAAGTACATTCATGTTAGCACGTAAATAACAAGCTATGTTGAATCACTAAATTATACTAGCAAACTTTAAATTATTTAATCAAACTAAAATGCACGGTTTACCATCTTTAATCAAGTCGCGTATGTACGAGCTTTTAACGCATCGAATCGTCAAAAGTCTAAGAGGATTGTTTATATTCATCTCGGTATATATAGCAAAAGCCTGTCTGTCGGTCTGTTCCCCAAAACGGGTAATTCTAAAGAATTTCTCATGCCATGTTCCCAGTCTGCCGCTCACGCGTCGATTTTACGAATTTTCACTCGCCCCATTCAAATCTCAGAAAATTTCCACACGGCACTCAAGCATGTAAGAGAAATAATAATTGATTTTGTACAGAAATTGTTGTTCTACCTCTGATATTTGCATCCTATTTTTAACCAATTGTGACCCCGTGACGTTGCTTAAATCCCGCCTTTTACAATATGTGTCTTTGCTTGACGCATTTCTCTTTCCTTCTCTACCGTGTTCTTATTGGTGCAACTTGATATACTTTATTATCGATTATTTTAGTCCACATGGAGTGTGAAATACCCAGCTTTAGCAATTCTCGTAACTATTATCGACGTTTTCCCCAAGATTCTTTGAAACATTAATTATCTGCAAAATTTACGCCGAATGTGTTATTTAAACTACGCAGGTGTTCAACATAATATTAATTCTCAGAGCTTTAATCCGTGGTATTTTAATCTTGGGTTTTTACAAGTTTCTATAGGTATTATATGTTATTAACGGTTTAATTAACTCCAATTAAAATTGATTTCTATCCTTTTCATTTTTAGCGAATACAACTTAAATATTAATTATTATAGGTACACTTTGTTTTACTACCGGTTACTTAAATAGAGTTAATTAATATAAACTTTGCACGTAATTTCTCTTTGTTTAGGAATAATTACATTACACGCAGAGCTTTTCACTACTGCTTCGTCTTATAAATAATTTAAATTTCTTATTTTTACTGAAACAACCGAGTTTATTTATGCTTCATGGTTTTAATAACGCGTATTATTTAATGAAATTCCTTATACACGGTGATTAAAATTATTTGATGTGATTATTTAATTTTCTACCCTGGTCTAAATATGAGTAATATATATATATATATATATATATATATATATATATATATATATATACCGGATGTTCCATTAAGCGTATCGCGCGGCTGTATATCATAAAGTATAAGACCTAGAGCTTTGCAGAAAAAAATTTATTAAGTAAAGTGGTCAAGAGCAATTGCTGGAAATTATTTTTAAGTTTCAATGTCTACCACAAGGGGGAGTATTTGCTAAGGTCAACAACAAAATTCAATTTTTTTCCCAAAATTTAAGCATAAGGTATTATGCTCAAAACGCGAATAGGCAGTTATCTTTATTATTCACAACTTTTATTTGAAACTTTTTTCTGTAGATCGAACAAGGACAGCTGCAGGACCTGGTGAATTGGTTTACATGTAAATAGGGTTATCTCACAATGTCCATGTTGGAATTTAATAATCTTAGAATCGTTTGAAAGAGAATTTCTCAGGGATCAAGAAAAACGACTAAATTGATTTTTCTAATGTTTTCTAAATATGTTACAGGGCGCTTTTTCCAATCATGCCAGTTTTTGTTCATTTACTTAAAAAAAATTAAATGGAAAGACATATTTATCAAGGAAATTGTTTGTGGGGATATTTTCCAAACTCCAAAATTTTGGAAAGACTTCTTCCAATGTTGTCGTGTTAGATGAAAGAGGTATGCTTATTAACAAATGTCTAAGAGTAACTTGAGTAGGTACAGGGTCTCCAATAATTCACCCTAAATGTGAATTTTGAAATGCGGACAAGTTTTCATCTAGTCTAACGATATCATAGAACACATTAGCCTCTTAGTAACACACCTATTTGAGAGGGAATATTGAAACTACATCAACCAGAGTTAAATTTATGGACAACGGCAATTTATTTTTGTCCACTTGTACTTGACGGAGTACCGACAAAATTTTATCTAATATTGCACATTGAATCAAAATAGAGAAGTTTTCATAACAAGACTGCATTTAAAGCTTGATATCTTGTTTAACAAGAATGAGTATTACCAATCACTGAAATGAACATGCTGTATTTAAATGACAGTGGGGCTAGTCATTTGAATAACATACGTAATGAAAGCTGATTGTGATACGAGAAATCTATTATCTAACAAAATTAGCATGCTGTCGTATGATACAGTGTAACAAAAATTTTCCTTAACAGATTCATTGGTGTGATTAGAAATAGTGTTTGATGTAGTGTCTGTACTTTAGACGCCACGTTTCGATAAAAAAGTGTCTTCTGGGGTGTCACCAAAGAGCTTTCTTTGAATGGTATGAACAGGTAGAATAGTCTGATGTATATGTAGGTCGGGATGACTGCAGGATTCATACAGTAACGAATGATGTTTTTCATAACAAGTTCTACATAGAGATGATGTGCACTGACTAACATGACTAGCAGAATGCTTGCTTCCTAGACAGTTAAAGCATAGTTTATTTTCTATAGTAAATTGTTTCCTTTTAGGCTCATGGATTTTCAAAAACTTAGTGCACTTGTATATGCTGTCATTATATTTA
Source organism: Platerodrilus igneus (assembly GCA_036346225.1). Taxonomy (NCBI): domain Eukaryota; kingdom Metazoa; phylum Arthropoda; class Insecta; order Coleoptera; family Lycidae; genus Platerodrilus; species Platerodrilus igneus. The sequence continues at coordinate 6,618,351 of JARFIW010000301.1, forward strand.
CAGGGTATGTAGCCTGAATATTTTAATATTGAATGATATGAAGTAAGACTAACTTGTGCGGATCTAGGCTTATTTTTCACATTAACCACTCGAGCCCACTTGAAAGTGCTAAGCAACCTCTTAATGAGGTATTCAACATAATAGTTCTCTTGTACTAAAGATGTATTAAAGACAGATTATTTATGCATTGGTTTATGTTACATTTTCTATAATTTTATGCTGAAAATTAGGCAACTCTGTCTACACATCGTTCATAGATCCTTGAATTTGAAGTATATTCCTTATCGTGTACTTTAGACACGTGTTGTTTTAAAGCATTGCAACTGGTTCCATTTATCAATCGTAGTTCGCTTGTAGAAACAACATGATAGGTTTTAATATACAAGGTTACTCAACGACTATCCAACACAAGTGCAATGCAGTTAGTTTTTAACCAGATAGATGGTTTTGAGGAAAACGAGTCCTGTGATTGATTATCTAAAAGTAGATGTTTACGAGGGAAGTTACAATTGAAATTTTATTTTTATTGTGCCTAGTTTCCTTGCTTAAACGAAAAAGAATTGCTTTCCATAATAAAAATAAATCCTGTTACGTGATAAAAGTGTGGTAGTTCGTTCTAAGTTTTCTAAAGTTACGATCCGGGTTATTGCTGTCTGTGATACAAGTAATGAAGCTCACGCTATTCAAAATATTCAAAATGTACTTTATAGGCACTTGATATCGGCTTGTATACATACAAATAGAGTATTGTACAACACAATTTTTGTGCATTTCCACGTTGTGTTTGATTTTATCAGTTACATCATGACAGTTTTAAAAATTACAGTATTGAACTTCTACAATTTTTTTACGAGCAATTGTTTACAAATTCGGGTTTCTATTATATTAAATAAGATCAGCATTGGCTGTACATACGATTTTCTAGATAAAATTTAAAGTTACACTATTGTTTAGGTGTGATGTTATTACCTATTGATTTTTTGTTACAGCTGCTGCTAAATGCATTCCAGCCAGTAGACGGGGTTTTTCCTTTTATTGCTGTTGTCTATTGCATTTATTTCGTGCCTATGGACTTTATGTAAGCATGTATATTGTTTTATTCATATTTAAAATGGTATGATACCAGTGACTGGGAATAATCCATAACATATATTTGTCTTTTATTTTTTATGTAAATACTAGGATTGAGGTTAAAAATTAGTTTGAGGTAATTAAGGAATGTATTAATTATTTTTGTGAAGATTATTGAACGGCGTAAATCCTGCGGAATGTTTTGGATAAAGGTTGTTTTCTCTGCGGATTGGTTTTCCTTTTGTAACATGTTTCATTGAAGGTGTCGCAAATAAATTTTCTCACTTGAAGGTTTCTTTTCTTTCTTTGTGATCTACCCCACTCCGCGAGTTTTTAGCTAGCACATCATTATTTTGATTTCCTTTTTTGTTGCGGTACTCAATGCAGGCTATTTATTTGCCTACTTTACTTTTGTTTCTTGTCTACACGAAATACCATAAGATAAATGATGAAGTACCTATTTTATTTGTCAATTTACCTAGGTTACAATAGCTGGTGTAACAAAAGTTTTCAAAACATTCAAGATATAGTTTTATATTTTCTAATTCAATAGCCGGATAAATATCATAAAATGGTTTATATTCCACAACATACTCTGAACCCGTTTGGTCATTGTATATATCGAGCACAATTTTTTATTCATCGACTTGTATTGATTCATTTTTTCATGGCTTTGGTTAGAACAACATATAATTTCATTATCACTACTTGAAACATCATTAGAATTTACGTCACGTATGTAATCATAATCACTTTAGTCAAACATTTTTAAACAAAAATACATTAATGCAAATAGCAATACGATAAAAACGAAATCTAGACACAGACTAATTAACATAATCGCTGCGATTGCTAATACCACTTGCAAAACGGTACCATCTAAAACAATAACAATATACGAGGGACTTTGAAAATCATTTCTACTTTTTACAACAATAATGTTATTTCATCTACCACATACCAGCTTGTAAATACAACTCATCCAGTTAAATCCTAGAATTTGAAGCTGTAACGTGCTAATTTTCATATAGTTAGGTTTCTCCTATTTTATAATTATTATTAGATTGATTGGTACCTGTCACGCCATCTCTTGGCTTACATTCACTTTCAATTTACCTTGTAGTTGCGTTGCAGTCGTCCTACTTGTTGTTCATTGGTTATTGGTATTTATCCAACACTCGCAATTCAATTCTAATCTAAAGTTGATAACGTTTATGAAGGCATTTGTTTTTGTTTCATTGCATGGTGAACTCGTTCTGCTAATTTTACACCTTGTTAATGGGTTCTGTCGAGTTTACTTACTACAAATTAATTCTTTACTAATAAAATAAGAGGCAACTTCGTTATATACGCATTATGCGCACTATTTTTTTATCGTCGCTGCCTTTAAGATTCTATTTCATGCTTTCTGCCTTACGTTCTACTTTTTATTTTGTTCCTCATATATCTCGAAATTTATGGTAGTTATTCCACCAGCTGTTCGATTGATCATAGTGGATGTCAGATGATTATATTACTTGCAATGTTCCACATCTGGTAACGCTTAGAGTTTCTCACCTAAACATTGAAGATTAACCACAAATTAACCAACGTGGCCTTCGTTAAAATTTCTAAGTGTTTGCTGCTTGTTTATTTCATGTTACTAACCTACTAAACCTTTTAGTTGTAAGAGGTACACGAAATTTAACTGGTACTTGACCTATGCTGTAAGAGATAATTATATTGTGTAAACCCACAATTAACAGTCCCGTCAGGACACTGGTTGCAGAATTGATTTAACAGTCAATTTTTGTAGCAATAATTCACACATCTGTAAAGCATGAATTTAACACTAGTAATATAAGAGATGTGCATGAGAGGCCTCTACGATTAATTCTAATACATAGGGTAATTGTGATGTTTAAGAAATGGTGCATTACCCCATTTTAGTTTATCTTTGGACAGAAACGTGTTGAAGTTTCGAAGTAAAAAAAATAAAGGCAATTAATGGTGTTCGCCTTAGCTAGTGTCAACAATCACTCATCGAGTATTTATGAAATCCTATAAAACTATACCCGAGAAAGTTTGTGATAACTCAACATTTTGAATCCATTGCACGAAGTGATAAAAAGTACCTATAGTACTTCTGTGTAAATAGGTTAAGAATTTAGTTACGTATAATTGTGATATATTTGACTTTTAATATTTGCTTAAGAACATCTATCATGTAATTGTAATGAACACATGTGTGTAATACAGTCAAAAACACAATCGTGTATGAAAGTGTATAGACATGTTTATATTTCTTCTTTTTTTTTGCAATTAATGTGAAGGTATAGTTACAGTTTTGTCGTAATAAATTATTTTGGAATTACCTAGAAGTGTGATTGAAAATTCAGGTCATTTAAGATTTGGTTTTAGAAACATAGCTTTCAGCTAGCAGTTTCAAATAGGTCTATTAGTGTTGTTATGGTTAAGGTATGGTTTCATAGCCAACAGCAGCCCGAGATTCTCTTCAAACACTTAAACCACCCATCCTTCTAAGATAGGCGGTAATCATTTTTGTTAGTACAATCGAAGTTTTCAATATTTTATCAAAACAGGATTTTCAGCGGAGTACTTCACAGAGTTTTTCTATGGATTACCGGCTAGATTTTCTGGGGTCAAAACTGGAGGAAACATATTTTTTAGACATCTTTGTTTTGAGGATACTTCAAATAATATTTATTAAATGAATCATACTGTTTCAAGAGTTTTTCTGTTGCTGGTAGTGTGCTAAATAATAACCTTCCGACCTAAAGTTCTGCAATTTACTAAATGTTTTTTCAAGCGTGTCTTAGGTTATGCAATATCTACATTCATGACACTTCCACACTACAGCAGAGTCTACAATCTTGAACCTTTCTTGCTCAAGAACCAATAACAATTTATATTTTTATATATATTGTCAGATATCGAGGTAGTAATTATAATGTAACAGACAACTTTCGGGCAATGGATATTATCAAGTAACAGGTAATTATCAGGTAGCGAGTAGAACCCGGGTATTAATTACGGATACTGTGGTACAAACATTATCGGGTATCGTCATCCCTAGTAATTATGTATATTCATGAGAAATAAATTCACGGTGGCCACCTAGCGTTTTTAAATTTTGTGACGTCACAGCAAAATTAACATGAAACATCTATACTTAAATTCATCTAGTTAGATATAACTTACATGTTATTGATATTTACTAACACATTATGAAATTAGTAATTCAATAACATCAAGGTTTATCTAAAGGGGTTAAGATTACTATAACCTTAGAAATGTGCTCTCTGGACTCCTTGTAGAAATATTCTACACTTTCTACTACTATAGTACTGGCAGGTCAAGTAGAAGGCTTATATAATTTACAACCACTGAAAATGATAGGCACCACAATTTATTATGGTGATACATAAACAAAATAACCTTAACCATGATCCCCTTACTAATAAATTTGTTACATACATAAAAATAATAGTCACAATATAAATTACTATGGGATCTTGATACAGGTTTATTGCTTTGATCTTCCTTTATTACTAATATCATGATGCCCATGTGAAAGCATAGGTGTGGAGAACAGCACTGCACAGCTGTGAAATGAGGACAGTAAGAGAAGCAGACAGGAAACAGGTAAGTCTTTTGCTACAGATGTATGATGATGATAGCATTGAAAGACAAAGTTAATAACAAATGACATTGCTGTTTTCATTTTTAGAGAAACAGATTCACTTCAATGTGACTGAAGACTAGCAGCCTAGTTCCGCTGAAAAAAGAAAGAATTGATAACTATCATGGGCAATCAAACATCTCTATACAAAAGATTAAGGGAATATCAACAGAAGCAGCTTGTGCCAGGTCTAATATGAATACTGAAGTCCGGACTATTATACAAGAATAAGTATGTTGCAGGATGAGAAACAATTATTATCCATTGTATTTTACATCCCGTTCCGAATGGACCTGCACCTTGAAGAAATTCTAGATTACTAGAATGGGTGGCATGGCTTCCGCGTCCCAGTGGCCTAAAGAGCCAAACTACAGGTGCAATCAAAGTAGTAGGGACTTTAGTGAGGGACTAGACTAAGAAAGGTCCCGAAAGAGGGCATCAGCTCTTTTGATACTTAGATTGGCAGAGACCATACGGGTCAGTACGACATTCTAAGACAGACTACGGCGATGTGGAAGGTGATTGGAAACCACCACATTAGCTCCCAAATACACAGCATACTTAAACTGTAATTACGATGATGGCATTCTCTAGGGTAAAAGATTCCAGAGTTAAAATAATCCCCCATTTGGATCTCCAGGAGAGGACTATTTCGGAGGATGTCTTCAGAAAATTTAGAAAAAGTCGGGAACATTTTGCGAGTCAGAGCATGGAATGTCAGAAGTATAAAGCAAGTAGGTAAGCTTGATAACTTAAAAACTGAAATGGATAGGTTAGCACTAGACAGTGGGGATCAGCGAAATTCCGTGGGCAGAGGCAGTTTTTGTGGAGACTTTAGGGTACTTCATACAGGATCAGAGAACGGAAATTCGAGCGTGGGGATAGTTACATGAAAAAAGATAGGAAGATGTGTAGAAAACTACTTACAAAAGTACGAACGAGTACTCATTTTTGTGAAAAACTCTCACCTGCCATTTTTCAAACAGTCGGCCGTGTGGGGATTCAAACCCAGGACTTTGGGATCCGTAGTCTTATGCTTACTACATTAATCAACGGGGACCCCCCCCCCACACACCACTGAATATCGGGGAAATAGGGAATATAATGGTAAATAGAATGAGCTCGAACTGCTTCTAACAAGAAAAAACAGCGGCTATGTTCAAAGTATATGTGTGGAGCACAGCACAGTACATCTTTGAAATAGGAGCAGTAGGAGAAGCAGGCAGAAAGAGATAGAAGCCTTTTGGAATGTTGTGCTTCAGGCATATGAGGATGATAGCATGGACTGACAAAGTTAATAACAAATAGGTTATAGAAATAGTAGAGCAATAAAGTTATCTGTGGAGAACAAAAAAGTAAGGGAAATAGAAGGGCAGCATACGTTCTAAGGCATTTTTGGAGAATAGTATGGTATATATTATAAGCAGAAATAGGAAATGAGAGATAGAGGTAGACCGGGATCAAACTTTCGCACGCAGATAGTGATAGATGCAGACTGCAAATTTCAGGGAAATGTGTAAGTTAGTTCAGACTAGGAAACAATGAGGGTATGCATCTAACCAGTTCCAGGACTGAAGACCTGATGATGTTGAAGAAACAAACTTATATGAGCATTATTTACTTGTATTCTAAATAAAAAAAAATCAAAATAAATATGTGTCAGTTGTGGCTCATCACAAAAAAATTTACTCATTAGTCTTATAGTAATATATACATACTGATTCAAAAGCCTATTTTCTCTACTCTATAAGTGGTTATCGATGGCTACAATAAAGGCAATTTGGTGTTAAAACAAATGGTCTAATAGAACAAAGTAGTTCTCACGCATCTCTTTACACTTTTAAATATATTTATAGCGCATAAGATGGTGCAACAACAAATGGCTTAAAAAGTCAAATATTACTATATAATGAAAATGTCTATGAGCAAAAAACTTCACCCTAATTGCACACCTAAGTGCAGTATGATTACAATAATATTGCACAATAATCTTTAAAGTTGCTCAACTTAAGATCATTTTTCCATATTATGTCGCTACTAGTGCAACCAATTACATTAATTAATACATTAGTACAAAAATATCAATTTTTAAAGCTCATAGTACTTACGGTATAAACTTCTGCAAATTTTTCCTTTAGTTCTTGGGTGCATCCACTTATAGGTTTCCTTTCCATTACTCCTAAGGTATAAAACATGAACAATATGCAAACAGGAGACATAATAATTTGATCCAAAAGTATTTTAACTGAAACAGTTCGCATTGTTCTACGAGGATACCTTTTTTCCATCCAACCATAAAAGTAGTGGTGCAAAGGGCCAAATCCTAGTCCAACAATAAACATTCGTCCTACATAAACGTAGTTAAATTTTAATTAAACATGGAGAAATACTTACCTACTCGATTCCAATCATATCTCTTTGATTGCAATTTCCGTTGATATTCTATTTCTTGCTGTATTAAGTCTCCTGCTATCATGAGAACACCCGACGTCCAGGTATTGGTAAATAAAAGATGCTTTCCAAAAGCATCGTGATCAGCCCAAATCTTTTTTGGTTTTGAAATACTGTAATGTCCAATCTTACGTAAAAATCTCAAGATATACATCATTCCTTATTAAATAATAAACTATATCAATCATAAGTTTTTGTTCTTGGTTAGCTGAAAAAAAAGGAAATTACGTCATATTCAATAAACGTGCCAATGGTTAACAACACAATCATGTATTTCTCTCATTTATACCTTCAGGCCAAAACAATAATTTAATGCAGTTAATTGCTAATCAACATACAGTGCAAGATTCTGAGCAAAGACGTACATTCATTTTGACTTCTAAATTTCCCTACATATTTTAAACAAAAATACACGTTATGTATATCCAGCAAGGACAACAAGCTTGACAATTGTTAATACATAACCCTGTTCATTCAAAGACACACCGTTGCCAAGCATATTGCAGTCTCAAAACGCAAGCTCAATATTTCGCAATTCGATAAGAAAATGCATATGTCACAATCCTCATAACTTGCTCCGTTTTTTCGACAAAATAATAGTGAGTTTTGCAAGATTATTTTGATTATCGTTACGGTAAATTTATATCATATAAAATAGTGCAAAAATGTTGTTTACGCAAGTGCGGTTACTTTATTGGTTTTTTGACATCTATAAATCTAAAATCATAAAAAGAGGTTATAGTAGTGTTCTTTTTACAATGGGCCGCAGATTATTTTAAGATTAGCTGAATTGAGATTTATCTGGCTGTTAAATAAAAAGAACGAAATTTCACATCATAACCACAGACCACACATCATAACGTTACTTTTGTTCATAACCTGATTTATCAATCAATTCATCCTACGCAGGAAACACGATTTCGCCCCACTTTTACTAAACTGAGATGAAATTTAATTTGAAAGGAATTAAGGTCGTGCTTTAAAGGAAAGAGGAAGTGATTTTCTAAAATCCTCTTAGTATGAGATATCTAAAAAGAACACCTCAAATTGACATCGTAAGTAAAGTTAGCTACCATTAACTGAGATTATTAGTAACAAGAACACATCGTATATCACAGAATAATATCAACAAATATGGCGATTGACAACTGATATTTTCACTTATAACGTTCAACTAACTTAATCCCGCATTCCGATTTGAAACCCCGGGTAAATAAAATTTGTTAAACATTTACCCCCAGTGATCCTTTACAGGTGCGGCGCTGTTGGTCTTCGGGGTGGGTCCTGTGGCTGTTTAACGTGTTACTGCTTCGCATGTCTGCGCGTTGATACTCTAAGGGATGGGGGCAACGGGAGATAGGGACCATTTGGCGATCAAATCGAAGCACTCACAACCTCTCCAACCAAGTTGACAGACTTTCACGCGCATTGATGGGAACCAAAACAATTCCCACATAAGAATTGTTATGTCAGCATACTCGGCGACCACAAAGATAAGTCAATGATCTAAATAACCGTGTAAACCACAACTTGATGTGGCTTTCACAGACGTTACCATTAAAATTATTGCTAGCTGGGAATTTCCTCACGCAGAGTTGTAAAAAAAGTTCTAAAACTTAAAATTAATACCCTATTATGTTGAAGCTTTTAAAATAAAGCTTAACAATCGCCTTAAAGCTTCAAAAAGAAAAACTAAAAAGAGAAAAAAATCTCTGTACAAGAGCTTATACATTCACGGGTAACTTAACTTACATTTGTCTATAGGCGCTATCTGGTTTTTAAACCATAGGAAAGTTATGATACCAGGAAATGGAAATGAGCAGCCGCATGACTTTAAGGCTTACGCGCACAGGTCTCGTTTATCGCATCATCGACCGCATAAATTTCGTCGGAGGCATATTTATTACTACACCCAATTCATTATGAATCTAATTACAAGAGTTTTTCTTTCACATTCATTTATGAAGACATGCAAATTTCATCTGTCTCTTAAATACATTTTCTAAATCTGAACAAATGTATATTAGCTCAAAAAATTAGGCAAAATATAATGCAGCAGCTGAAATGTTGCATGGGTCTTGGGACACAATTATTTTTAGCTGTTTCAAGGTCATGTTTGACGTATAAATGTTAACCTTTGCACTCTTCACAAATAATTTCCTCCTCCATAATACTTATTAACAAAACTTATTATCTAATCCTAATTCTAATAATTCTATGCAAGTTAATACAAATAAAAATGAAATTCAAAACCTATATGGCGCGGTGCGGTGAAGTTTTATAATTATGATATTTATGCGAAAAGTATATGTTTTATTTTATATAGAGATCTATAAAATATAAGTGGAAGAGGCGTTTTAGCAGTTCAAATTAAAAGATACTATTATAGATAGTTCAGTTTTAACGGATAATTTAAATATGAGTTTAAACTTAAACGTCAACGTTTACCTTGAAACAGCCAAAAAGAATTGTGTCCTGAGACGTGCGTGAAAAGTTAACAAATTAATCAGTGCTACTGCATTTATAATACCTAATTCCTTAACACTATCCAATCAAGTACAATCATAAGGTGCGAGTTTGCTCCTTCGCCTTACAATAATAAATCCTACCTTTGGTCATAAATACCAAGGGTTTGAAACAATGAATTAATAAAGTAATTTCTTTAGGTAATTCATTATGAAAAGATATGGATAATTTATTGACTAGACGGTAAAGACAAGGTAAAGATATCATCTCAGACATAATTGCAAAGGAAACAATAAACACCTAACCATCTATGGTTAAAAATGTTAAATAAGGTACGATAAAGTCTCCAAGATATTTTCGGGAAAAAGATAATTAACCTGATACAGGTGCTACTAAAAGCACCATTATCACAGTCACCATCATTACGGTATATTGATAATAATGTGGTAATAGAAACAGAAGATGATTTGCTGTTATAAAAGGTGAATGGATAAATTTCCTTGTTGATGCAGATAATGAAAAGCAAACAACAGAGAAACAAAAAATCATAGTCGGAAGTGAAATTGAAAATTCAAATTGTGACATCTACACTTTCACCGACTATTAACGAAGAACATCCGAGCCAAATCAAAAATCAAACTTAACATAAAAACGAAATATGTAGCAATATTAACAAGTTTGTTCACAGCATGGACTTAGATCTGTCAGAAGGCATTAAGACGAAAAATATCCAACACAATAGTAATCATAAAAGGGGAATATTCAAGTGCAAAGAGGATTAAGTGCACTAGAAATTAGAAACAACTTCGATAATGCTAATTATAATCAGCAAAGCAATAGTGTTGTGGGTGGTGAAATAATCAAAACCATGTTGGATAATAATTACGAAAACAGCAATATGTTAGCGAGATAATAAATGCACTTGAAGAAAGTCTCAGTAATAAAGAAGAAAATGTAGATTGTGCAAAACGCAGTATTCAGTCTCAATTTAAAAGATCGCTGTTTTAGCCCGACGCAACTTCTCAAAAGAAAACGTCAAAGAATACAAAAGACAAAATTTCTTCAGTGACAACGGAAAACGCAGGATTAAAAAAATGAAAAAAGGAACAAGATCTAAAAAAAATTAACAGGAAATGGTAAAACAAGAGATGATAAAGGTGTTATTGAAGCTACAAATTTACAAAGTATTAATAAAGAAATTAACATAACCATATATACCATTGAACCGGTTGTTAATAACTATGTAATAGTACAATATGAGGGAGAGTACTATTCCGAGATTATTAACATTATAGAAGATAATCATGCCTTTATAAGTACTATGCAAATGAATGGACTCGATAAATGGAAGTGACCCCAGGCAAAAGATGAAATTTGGTATGATCTTGAAGAAATCATCAAAAAATTAAATCTTAGCAAGAATTTAATAATCGGGGTTCTTTATAGTATAGAAGTTTGTTTAAATGTGTACAATAAAGTAGTACTTAAACTCTTTTACTTATTAAAAAATTTTCAGTTTTATTTCTCTTGTCGGAATTATGTTCAGTAATGTCAAAATAATGTGCCCATGTTGGAATGATGTTCCGCCAAGTCACATAAATATATACAATGTTCAAATAATCCTGTCAGAAATATGTACTATGGTAAAACTCAAAAATATCATATATTTTTAACTGTTTTCAATGAAAATTTGGGAAAAACTATAAACAATGTAAATCCTTGTGATTCAAACTATACCACAAACATCGATCTTAAAACATATCTTTATTTTCACTATTTTAGATTGCCTTACTTCTGACAATAAATCTCTTAAAGTGTTGGAATTATGTACAGTTATCTAACAATTTTCCAAAATTGGCAAACATTAACTAATTCAAAATACTCTAAAAATCATAGATACTTTAACTTTGCACTGAGCTTTATTAAGCACTGTATTACTTTCATTAACTTGGTTTGTTAGCAGAACAACGAGGAATAATCCCTTAAAACTACACTAGTTCTAGTTATAACTTAACATCCATGTTGAAGACCATAACATGGTTCAGGAAATTTTTTTATTATCAAAAAGCACTTTCCTGCTAAAAGTCACGTAGTTCTGTTTCAATAATAGTAGTTTCTGTTCACAACAAAGTATCTAATTCATTTAGAGCAATCAACAATGCGGAAATCGACTTTATTGATCATCCATAAAATCCGACCACTTCAAACTACTATCTATCACAAAAGTATCTTCAAAATCACAGATGTTTCTTCATATATAGAATATTTACTTTGATATCTCGGTTTATCACTGCAAATGTTAATTTTATTGAATGGAATAATGAGCTCTTAAATAAAATTACGTGTCTACACACATGTGGTTTCACTTAATAATAAACGAATAATACCAATAAAACATACAACCGTTCAAATAATATAAAACGTAGTTCTATATAACGAGTGTTTTCAAGAAAGGAAATTGAAGCTTTTATTATAAATTATTATAAATTAAAACTATGTGCCCTAATCGACCAAAATGGTGGGTATTACTCGAGAAGTCATTGAAAATCAAATTCCACGAATAAAACTCACCCAAATAAAAGTAAACAGATAAAGGGTTAAAATTTCCGAATATTCATTATTCTACCCTGTATAAAAATATAAGCGTCCTTCTTTGCCATTAATTATGTGATTAGTTTCCCGTGTGTAGATATAAAAGCAAATGCCACTAATTTCTCCGTGTACTACTGAAAACGAGTTTTCATTTTTAAGATATAAATGAAATAAATTTTCTGGGCATAAAGATGCATTACAACACGTTTCAATCGCCGTACAAGCATATTTAATTGCAAATATAAAGCTATTAAAATGCAAATAAAAACATATTTCTTGTGTATGTTCCAATCATTTAGATATAATACAAAAAGTCATTCATTTATTATAAAAATGCACCTTCCGTGCATAAAATAGTCATTTTAAGAGTTTTAAAATAAATATCCATACAGAACATTCATGAATAATAAAGGATTTTCAAATACGTCATTTTTTACTAAAAAATATCTTTAAACGTTATAATACTTAAACGCCCGATTCAAAGAACTCGCAAGAATATAAAAATGTAATAAAAATCGAGTAGAATTATTTATCATTTTTCTGTGTCATTATAAGAGGGAAACAGAAAACTAACTCCGTGAACTAGACAAAAACCGATGATGCTTTTATGATTCTCGTAAATCACGCAGCTGGACACTGATTGATCGTTAAATGCCGAAATTCTTGTCAGCCGTGAATAATTCTCGAGAGAAAATCTGGAATAGTATGGAAATTATGGTGTAGTTAGATAATTTAATATAAATGCCGGAACTTGATTAAAATGAGTCATTCAAAATTTATTCATTAATAAATTTGCGATTTATTTTAAGACGTCGAACAATTTACTTTGAAAAACGTAATCTGTAAAAGTATGTGGCATGTATACAGTATTTAACATTAAAGATGTAACTTTGAATGAAGAAGTAATTCTGAAAACATAACTCTGCATAAATATAGAACATTTATTTGACATAGATAGTCCAGATGCAAAAGAAAACGTTGAGTAATTGAAAAATAGAAGATGAAATTTTGATAAGCGCTATTTTTCGCAAGTATAAAACTTTGGTTCTCTGTTTGTTAATTGTCAATATAATTGAACATTTTGTAATTTAAGTTTAAAACTAGTTCTCACTTTATTATTTGTGAAGGGGATAATTTGAATTAAATTTTGAGGTCTGAGTTTGATATATTTTGACCTTTACTAAATAGATTATCTGCCAAGGATTGTTGACCAAACACCCTTAGAAGCGTGGGAGTAAAGGATGGGTAGATTTTACACCTATTTGTGTGTTTGTTAGTTTAGGTAAGAATTTTTATTATATTCTGTGTGAACTGGAACTGTGAATTGTTTTATACACTGTTTTGTATGAAAGAAAGATGTTCTTGTATGTATAGATGTTTTCTTAAAATTTGCTATTTCATTTTTCTTTGTAAATTTTATAGTAAAAGTTTCCGTTGAACTATCCAGGCAAAAATAAGTTAGAAAGGTAGCTAAGTTAATAATTTCAATTTCTCATTGCTGTACCGTTGTCACAGCACTCTTTGAGCGCCAAACCAAAGTTTGACGCACCACAGCAATATATATATATATATATATATATATATATATATATATTGTTGTGGATTCAAAGGGTTAAATTTGGGGCAAACAATAAAATTTCAACCACCCTGTATAGAGAAAAGAACAAATTATTTACGCGCAAAATTTATTTGAGTCATTTAAGGAAAATGGACATGTATTGACGTATTTTATAATTAATATTGGTATGTTAGAAATTACATAAAGAAAAAACAGTTTTAAAACAAATGGAAATTCATAAATAATGTTACTTTATTTTAATTCAACACGTATGAGCAATAAGAGAACGTGCTTGCGAAACAAAATCGATAATTACAAGGTAAATATACATCAGTTTTATACAAGTACTAAGAAATATAAAATCTAAGAATTGTTGTGCTAAACGGTCTATAATTAACGAATACCTGCGTTTTAATAGGTTACATTCAAAGAACTCGAGCTTGTATTAAGACAGGTCTTCATAGAAAATATTTTCAACCGTCAGTTTGGGTTGAACAACAGGCTAACAAAGTTCTTAAAAAGCAAGGGAAATGCACGATAGATTATATACTACAGATAGAGACAGATATAAAAGCGTTGATACTTAAAACGCACGTACTATATTCACGTGGAGGGAAGACGGGCTGTCGGAAATATCGACTTTCTATAACTCAAGTGGGGTTTTGAACGCGACAGCAAACATGCATCAGACAGGGATAACGATAGTTCAGGCGTGGTTTTATGACGGCAGAAAATAGTATCATTGGTTAAGAACGGACAGTTTTCCAAACGTAGGCAAACGCGACAGGTGGGAGCGCTTTCAGATACGTACGGCACGCAGACGGAATAAATTTCAGGAATTTTCAAAACGGTTGTATTAAAATTTGTAGAATTGAAATTTGAAAATAAGCTTTTCACGGGAAGTGTGTCCGAGGTAGCATTTTGAAACAATATGAATACGGAATGGAAATTACTAAAGCTCTCTCTTCTCTTTGTCTTCTTGTCGCTTTTATACTACTGTACTACGATAGACCAACATTATAGTAGAGTTCTTGTTATGTGAGTATTAGATATGATAATAATACAGTAAATATTGTGCTAGCACGTGTAAATTATTAGTGGCGGACTTCTATTTATTAACACAAAATACGTGTAGTGTATATTACATTAGTAGAGGTCTGGCTACTAGTATACGAAGCTAGAAAATCAATAAATAGAAGCATAATATACGTGGGGTAAGCATCTCAAACAACCAGAATTGTATGCTGATATGGAATGGTACGAGGCGCTTGCTTGCAAATGGGGTTATCATGTGAATTCGCTGAGTATCACCGCGTATGGTCACGAAGACAAGTTGTTCTGGTGATCGTCGTCAAAGGAATGGAAGCCTGAAACAATCTCCAGGTAATTTATTTAAAATTTCTGTTGTCTGATAAACTTTTGTGAAATTTTGGTGATGTGGGAGTGAATTTTGGGGTTTATTTATGGTTATATAAACTTATTAGAAAAGATACATGTACTGGACAATTTATTGGGGTTAACTATTGAAAAAGGGTGTATTCAACACTTACTAAATTTTATTCTGAATATAAATTGGATTGTAAAGGGTAAACGGGTCTAGCAATTTTGTATTAATTTATGCAAGGTAAAAGGCATATACTAAATAAACTGGGTTATTATGAGCTCACCATACTCCAGTGTACTATCAATTTAGGGTAATATAAGGGGCCCATCTACTCATATTTTACTGAATTTGTTTGAACATAATTAGAACATCAAGGACTTTAAAACATATCACATATTGAGTTTGAAATTTGTGTATCAAACTGTGTTTCTTTATATACTTGTGTATAATTTGTCTGTAAATAGCGGTAAATAAAAGATTGTATGATTGTTGTATTATTTGGTGATTTTTTTTGAATGGTGTGCGAGTGTGAAGGAAGAATGAGTGTATATTTAGGTATCCGAGAAGAGGTACAGCTGAGCTAGCCAGGGAAGCTGCTGAAGATTTTTGAAGCAGAAAATAATAAGGGTAAGCAATTTTTTTTAAAAGGTGTGCATTTTTGAAAATTATTTTAATGACACTGGCTCCAAGTTTAAAACTTTAATCCCCTATCACGGCAATATATATATATATATATATATATATATATATATATATATATATATCCAGAGTAATAGTTGCTGGTTATGCTTCAGGCGCATGTGTGATTTTAAACGCTATAAATCGTATTCGTAATCAAAATAGAAAATTGTAAATAAGCAGTAAGTGTTTATTAATGTTCCTATAAACTAAGAACAGTAAACAGATTAAACTAGTACTTGTTAAATAAATCGAAAATAGTGATTTAGTTTTCGTTAACGTATATACCAACTCTTAAATGTAAAGTATATTTAGTTATGCAATAAGAGTGAATTGTGTGGCTACGCGGATTTGCATATAAAAAAGGTAAGATTTAATACTACAAAAAGAGTACAAGGTAAAATAATAAACAGTATAAAAAATGAAGCAATTATCATTTTTTAGTGTTCAATGTGGTACTATTAACTACAATTCTTAAAGGCGCGGAGTATCAAAAATAAAAAGTGACAAATTTTTAATGTTTACTACATGATTATTAATTACAATTCATAAAGGCCAAGGGAATCGATCATAACACATAAACAAATATTTTATCACTGTTTAGTGTTACACAACTAATTAGTATCATCAAACGCTTGCAGAAATATGAGTTAGTTAAAAATAAGAATTTTATGGTATGGATTGTAACTTTTTAAATTAGAGTTCATTAAAGTTTATGGTTTACAAAATTCAAGATTGTTAAGGTAAGATTCAAGTATTAAGCAGTAAAATATTACATTAATAATGCTTAATGTAAAAAGTACAGGGTGGGACAGTGAAACGGCACTCTTTAAATAAATAACAAACAAAATTGAGTTTTAAAAGAAGTTGTTTTATTTTACATAAATCAATGCTACATAAATGGAAATATTTTACCTTACATAAAAGGAATCAATATTCGAAGATGGTGTCAGTCAGATGACGTTCTTGTTTTTCTACACTTTTGTTGCTTTCAATTGACACCTTAGCTAAGAATCGCTTAAAATTTATCTTTATTTGAATTTGATTATTAGAAGGTACAACTTAGCATTTTAGCTAACTAACCTATAAAGGGTTTGAAAATAATATTAAAATTAACCGATTCTTGTTAAGAATCAACTTGGTATTATTAACTGTTATGTTATAGTACGACCGTCTCACGCCAGAAATGCCGTGACTGCAATGATAGGTTAGGTTACTGTTAGAAATAGATATTATTATTGAAACACAAATCACTTAACACGCATATCAGAACAGTTGTAACCTAACCTATCATTGCAGCCACGGCATTTCTGGCGTGAGACGGTCGTGTATAGTTGCTTTTTTAAATGTGCAATAAAAATTTATATCATACACAACACGAAAAATATAACCTCAATATAAACTTAGGGAGGGAATTTAGTATCTAAAGTAGATCTATTGGCACCTTATCTGGTGTAAGGGGAATGCAAAAGATCTAACTTTATCTAAGTTCCTTAGTAGTAAAAAGAACGTGTCCTCAACTAATATTATTTTAACTTAGGTTAGATTATCTTAGTTTTTGGGCAAATTGAAAGCAACAATTTTTGGAGCTTGTGAGTGAATCCTTGCATGACGTTGCGTATCATCCCCAACGGAATATTGTTTATTTGATCTTTCAAATCTTCTCTGGTTGTTGAAGCATTTTCCTTGAACACTTTAGACTTGATATAACCTCAAAGAAAAAAGTCTGGAGCCGTCAAGTCAGGTGAACGGGCAGGCTACAGGATGTCGCCATTTCTGGTGATGAAACGGCCAGGAATTGCTAGTCTAAGCAAATCCATCGTAACATTGGCAGTATGGCTTGTTGCACCATCTTGCATTTTGCTGGAAGAGTGTTTCTTCATCAGAATCATATTCATGGATTATGGGCAGACAAAAGTTACTAACGTGTCAGAATAACGTCCAGAGTTTACTGTCACCGTGTTATCGTTTTTATTTTAAAAAAAGTAAGACCCGATAATGGCGCGAGATGACATTGCGCACCAAACTGTAACTTTTTCTGAATGGAGAGGATTTTCATGGAGATCGTGTGGGTGATTTTCGGACCAATATATAAAGTTCTGTTTTGTTAACGAAGCCACTAAGGTAAAAGTTGGCTTCGTCACTCATCCATAAGTTGTTAATTCTCTCTCCACTTACAAGAACACGTAAAATAGCTTGGCAAAAGCGCACGCGACTATTGTAATCTTGAGGTTCTAGAACTTGCACTATCTGTATCTTGTATGGATGGTAGTGGAGATCATCCTTCAAAATCCTTCTTAATGTTCGATTACTGATACCAAGTTGTATACTGTGCCGTCTTGTTGATTTTCGGGGACTTCTTGTTAAAGCTTGACGCATACGATCAATGTTCTCCGGGGTACGGCTTGTTTTTTCACTACCGCCTTTTTCTTTGTCGTGCTACCAGTGGCTTCAAAGTTTCTAACCCAAAGGGTGATAGTTTTAGGAGATGGCACTGGAGCGCTTGGGGTAAATTAAATTCACGACGGAAGGCGCGTTGAGCACTAACAAAAGTATCGGAGTTTTTGTAATATGCCTTTACAGCAAAACGCGCGTTGTGAACTCAACCAACGTTCCATGGCTACTAACTTTCATCTGTCTAGACGGCCAAGATCACGTACTCCACTCTCCTATCTCCCTACCAAGCCCGTGAGCCAGATTTGAAACCGCACCATTTCTCTGCCTCACCCTGTACTTGTAAATCACAGATGAGTACTAAGTTGAAAGGTAAATTAAAAAACGGATTATATCTATTTATACTCTCTTAGTGTACTCTTACTGCATACTCAAATTTCTGTTTTAAATTCGTGTTTTGTAATAAAGTGCAATTAACAAGAGAACAAATAAGGTAATATATATGTCGTTAAAAATAAATATTATTCCTCGTTTTCTTTAAGTTAAATTATTCAAATTTCAAAACATAATATTTGATCTTGCATTATGATATCACACATAGTGCTAATGCTCTTAGTGACAATTTTTTACATATAAAAATTGCATATCAAGTGTACAAAAATTGTTAAGTACAATCCGGGCTTGTACATAATTAATCCTAACATATACGATTCCGTACGAACCAATTCGAACCATTGTTCCTTCGTTGGTTCGTACCTAACTCGAAGGACTGGTTCTCCAACAATGGACGTAGCAACTTGTACGTGTCGTGCCTTTACAAGTGCAAACATCTTGCTAATATTGGAAAAAAATTACCAAATACATACTATTGTGGTTATTTGATATATTTTATATGATCTAAATAGTAAATTCACATGAATGAATATACATAACACTCCAAAACCAGAGAAAAATAATGATTTTCCTCAATACTCATAACTCCGTAATTGAAAACACTCTGTATACTATCTAAGTGCAAAAACCCGTGATATGGTGAGTTTCATTTATGTCGCATCTTTAAATAGTACACATTACGATTGCAAAACGCGTAATGACAGATATTTATCAACATAACAGATAAGCATTTTGAACATTCATTCAGTAAAATATCTCAATTAGGAACTGCAATAAAACATTTAACGATTTACAAAATCAAAGCTAACAGCAATTTGGATAAGATAATGTGTATCATCGCGAGCTCATTTCCAGATGGATTGTTATGGATCTTAATAATGTAGGAAATTTATATTATATAAATCGACTCGGGAATTAATTGTAAGTGGAATTGTTAATTGCGTTTAGTTCACGTTTTTGTATTACCACACGTTTAAAAATATCTGTCAATAAATAATAATGTAAAACTATAACGCAGCTAGTGATTCGGGTGAATGACCAGTGTTAAAAACCTGTTTTAGGCGTATAACGAGCTATGTTGAAAATGAATTTTATGTTGAGATTATTTGAAGTAAATAATAGAACTGGGTTTTGATGAATCGCAACAAATTCCAGCAATATAAATTTTAATTTAAATAGAAAATATGATATGTACTTTCAACTGCATTCTTAATGGTGGATTAATTTTAAAAGTAATTGAACACTACTGATATGGGTTTGGGGGAAAAATGCATAACGTTTAATGTATACGAGCTTACGATACAACAAAAGAAAAGGACAATCAAGTTAACGGTAAATCATTGTTTTAAAATTTTTAAAAGGACGTTGTCGGTTGTTCTATTTATTTAAATAGGTTAGATTACATAAGAATTTGGTACGTAGATAATTTCTTTGTAAGTGGATAATTTAATTTTAAAATATGGTCAAACCATCAGTAAACTTTGACAGTTATATAGGCATTTATTGAACATAACTGATCAGCTACGTTTAAATTCAAGGCAAGGATTATTAAAAATTATCCATTCTCGTTTCTAAAAATTTCTACATAGGTAATTTACATTTGTGAATACTAATTAGAAAGAAAGATCTTTTGGATCATATGTTAGTACTTGATAATTGTAAAAAAATTTTTTAAACTTAGATGTGCTGACGACATTGGACGTTATTTGTATATCTTAATGCTGGTATGTAAGAGATTTTTTTTTGATGATGTATGTTAAAGGAAGATGTATGTGGATGTAGTAATTATTAATTGAAGGATTGTTTGTTAAATACTTGATGTCATTATAAATTTGTTGGATTCTCGTTGTTTCATTTAACCTGAGCTAGCTAGGCAATAAGGGCATCTTCAGACAATACTTCACAGCATCTTTATTGACGCCCAACGTCTGGGCAGCGTATAGCTACAATCCGCAGTTTTATATATTGATGTGATAAGAAGTTAACGAAAGGTCATTGAGCACCACATTCTGTGAAAAAGCAGACCGAAAAGTAAAATTTTCCAAAATTAAAATTTTACCCTGTATCATATTCTCGTAAGATTCCTATGTACAATGATACGCTCTAAGTACATATAGTGTTGTGAGATACTATTTATAAGCAAAGCCCATTCAAGCATTCATTAATTCAAACCCGTGTATAAATATATATTCTCTAGAAAAATATCATTAAAACAAATTTTATTGCATTTATACAGACTGAAAAACGAGTCTAAAAAGTCAATTGCTTTAAGAATACTAAATAACTTCGATATCCAGTTATCTGATTTAAGAATATCAGTTAATAAACGTTAATAAACTGTTTTGAAAGACAAATACTTTCAGCCGGCTGAAATACAAAAATTTGTAGTTTTCTAAAATGTTGATAATGCGTTCATCCTCTTTAGAAAATCAGTCAATAAACGTTATTTATTCAAAACGTTATACCATAATGCGAGTTTCTAAAGCAAAGTAGTTTTTTTCAGAGAAGCCAATTTCGGGACGGTTCTAGAATAAATTATATTTACGTTAACAGGCTACTTATACGGTGTGAATGCATGGTCCAATCCGAAGAACCCGACAACACTGTGAAAGGACATTGTTGGAGAAACAATGGGAACATTTACACTAAGCGTGAAACCCCAGATTATTTCCTTAGAGCAAGTGGACTGTGACTTGAGGGTAGTGTTGCGATAAAATACTCTTAGCGGTAAATCAAACAATGATCATGCACTTACCTTAATGTTCATACTGTTGGCTTCTACGGAAGTGGTTGGCAGCATCCAAACCAGAACAATCTCCGCTGACGGAATTATGTAGAAGCGCATTAATACACACACACCAAAAAATGTATATTGTTTTAATACATGACCGCACGGGCCGAATGCTTCGAAAACGAGTGTACAAAACCAGTGCTAGATAAGACCGCCTGGTGTATCGCAAAACAAAACCTTGACTGTTTTAAATGAACAACATTGAAATTAAGAGTGGCGTTCTATCCCAATTTTGAACAGACATAAAACCAAACAAGAAAACGAGTTTCAATGGCTATAACCATTACAGAAGCTCGACGGGTGTAGCGATAACCAACAATTGGTTTAATTCATTTATAAAGGATAGGAAACTTTTTAGAATTGCATTAAATTTAAACCAAGGAGCCAATAGAAAGAGAAGAATGCAAAATTGCGATAAATTCTTACATCATGCAGATGACTCATACTTCTAGAAGGTAATCAAAAAAGATGATGTATTTAGAATTTTATTATATAAATGCGGAAGTAATGCGAACGATTCAATCATTCATTCGGTATTCAAGATTTAGCATTGAAGTTTGGAACATAAGTTATGAGACACTCCATCATCGATAGATAATTATTTTATGGACGATTTATTGCTCCAATATAAATAATAAGTTATCTTGATGTAAAGTCACCGATACTTTAATCTGTAAAAGTACTTTCGATCTGATACTTCGACGTATGAAGATTGAGTAAAATGGAGATTTAAACATTTAGAACTAGGAATTTTTCAATGTAGTTAATTCCAATGGAAACGATCCTAAATAGCAATTATAAACAAAGACAGGTGGTCATAAAGATAAAAATATCAGCAAGAATTTGACAATTCAAACCGCAAGTTTAACTTTGTCTTAAACCTAAAAAGACAGTTTGTGTATTATTAAGTGGATTAAGCTAGTATAAATTTTTATTTTGCGTATATAAATTATTTGTAAATGAATTGTGTTCTAGTAATTTTGAGGTTAGATCCTGAGGAGATTTGACCCTTACCAAACCTTCTGCTCAATGTCGTTAATCAACTACGCTGAGACGGGGTAATACAAAAATATTTAAAATATCCATGAAAATTTTAAGGAAAAATTTAGTGATTCACATATGAACAATTTTTCTAATTATCAACAAGGATTAGAAGAAGATTGTATTAATATGTAAGTAGTGATAAAATGTTGTTTCTTTCTAAACTTAAGCTGTATATTGCATTTATAAGCGTTATTTATACTTCTGTGTGTAAGTAGATTTCTTAGATACATTTAAAAACTTCTTGCTTCTACGCACATTATCTAAAAAATTTACTTACACACACAGGTATAAAAAAAGCTTATACATGCAATTTACAACTTAATTTTAAAAAGAAACAATATTTCATCACTACTTACACATTAATAGAATCTTTACCTAATTCTTGTTAATAATTAAAACACTTCAAAAACATTTTATATGTAAGTCACTAAATTTTATTTAAAATTTTGATGGATAATTTAAATATTCTTCTATTACTCAGCCTCAATATGACTGATCAGCAACCTTGAGCAGATGTTTTTGTAAGGGTCAAACCACCTCGAAGGTTGACCTCAAAATTACAAAAATGATTCATTTTCAAGAAACGCAAAAATCTTATACTATATTAATCTACTTAATAATACACAAATTGTCTCTCTAAGTGTTTATAACAAAGTTATAATTGCGCTTTGGATAGTCAAATTTTTGCTGGTATTCTCATATCTCCATTATCACACGCCTTTGAATACAATTGCTATTTAGAGTTTTTCTTCATTTAGAATTAACTATATCGAAAAATTTCTGGTTGCACTTTTTTTAGATTTCCATTTTAATTAATCGTCATATGTTAAAGCTTACTTCATCAGTTCTCGAAAGTACTTTTATTTTTAATAGATTGAAGTAACAGTGCCCTTGCACCAAGTTCAATTACCGCTTATATTAAAGCAATAAGTTAATCGTTGTGCTTTCCATAATTAGCTATTCAGTAACTATCTATAAATGCTCAAATGTCGAGTGACATATTCAAATCTTTAAAACCCGCACCTCATGAATTTCCAGCTTTTATATAAACGCAATCGTAATACGTCATCGTTCTTGAATTTCAATTACATTCTAGGAGGTCTGAGTCATTCCATGATGTAACAATTAGCTTCAACTTCGTGTGTTCTTATCATTAATGGCCTGTCAGTTTAAAATTTATTGCAATATTGAAAATTTCTATTATTTCTTAATAGTTGGAGCAAATAGTTGGTTATCTCTCTCCCGATTTGGTTATACATTCCTTCTAGGTGTTATCACTTTTCACGAATTGGCGTGTATTCATTAGCTTGTTAAAGTAAATATGATGGATTTTTGAACAATCTGGAAAAGTAGTTTGTTTAAAGAATGCAAATAAATGCAGTCTTTTTCGTTTTGGATTAAATAACGTTTATCAAATAATATTTCTAAGAGGATGAATGCATTATTGAATCCGTTTACGGTTTTTTAGTCTGCATGAATGCAATAAAACTGATATTTTGGAGGATAAATATTTACAAACGGCTTTTTCAACCAATAAATATTCTTGTATTTTCGCAGATTATATTTTGTTTTAAAATTGTGCGTCGTTCTTAAATGGTATGCCTCAACAGTATATGTACTTAGAGCGTGCTAAATGGGATTTCACTTATGTGCTAAAGGAATAATAAGCTTATCTTACTAGATTATTATACAAGGTAAAAATTAAATATTTTGAAAATTCAATTTTCTCAACTTTGTATACATGTATATATATATATATATATATATATATATATATTGCTGTGACAAACCTATGTGAGTAGAAGCGCACGGCAATCTCAAGATACATCTATGCATTCAAAAACATTTTTCTCTCATACAAAAGGATTTATAAAACAGTTTACAGCTCATACAGAAAATTATTCCTAACGATTACTTATTTACTAAAATAATCCTTATCTACTCTTTTTTAATAGAAACTCAAATATCTCTTCTAACCAGTACAAAAATCCTTTTTAATTAATAGGTAGGTAATTTATCTACCTTTTATTATTACAACGCTTGTGAGTGTGATTGACCAATAACTCTTTACAGATAATTTATTAAAGGTCAAGATGCTCCAAAGTCTGAACTCAAAATTTGCTGTAAACTATTCCCTTCAAAAATAATAAAAATTAGAACGTATTCTAATTTAAATTACAAAATATTCCAATATTCTATCAGTCATAAACAAAGAAATCTAAAATACATACTTGCGATGATAAAATAGCGCTTATCAAAATTTCATTTCCAACGTAATTAACGACATTAAAAGCTTCCTGGTTTCATCTTAAATCTCTATCGGTTTATCAGTTTGCGAAGTGTATATTCTATCTTTAATCAATTAACTTTAGAGTAGCTCTTGTATCGAAGAAGGTTTAATTTTCATAGTATTTGCAAAGAATTATGTTCCATCAAATAATTGCATTTAAGAACTTGTATGTTTCAAGCTACTCAAACGTATAAGTTTGATGTCATAAACCAATTTAAAACATGTAATGCTGCTTTTTATCTAACATGACGAATGTCGAATCAAATCTTGAATGTCGAATGTTACATATTGTGTGCTTTAGAAAAGAATGACCTTTGTTCTTATTTAGATTTGGTTTATATACCAGAATTATCTCTATACATCATTTTCCAGATCCTTCCCGATCTGTTTCGAACATAACTCACCCAGGTGAGCCCAGGCGAGGTGACATTTCCGAGGATTCCACGGTTTTAAAGTTCTAATGAGTATCAACAGTATCAACAGGCTACTTATACGGTGTGAATGCATGGTCCAATCCGAAGAACCCGACAACACTGTGAAAGGACATTGTTGGAGAAACAATGGGAACATTTACACTAAGCGTGAAACCCCAGATTATTTCCTTAGAGCAAGTGGACTGTGACTTGAGGGTAGTGTTGCGATAAAATACTCTTAGCGGTAAATCAAACAATGATCATGCACTTACCTTAATGTTCATACTGTTGGCTTCTACGGAAGTGGTTGGCAGCATCCAAACCAGAACAATCTCCGCTGACGGAATTATGTAGAAGCGCATTAATACACACACACCAAAAAATGTATATTGTTTTAATACATGACCGCACGGGCCGAATGCTTCGAAAACGAGTGTACAAAACCAGTGCTAGATAAGACCGCCTGGTGTATCGCAAAACAAAACCTTGACTGTTTTAAATGAACAACATTGAAATTAAGAGTGGCGTTCTATCCCAATTTTGAACAGACATAAAACCAAACAAGAAAACGAGTTTCAATGGCTATAACCATTACAGAAGCTCGACGGGTGTAGCGATAACCAACAATTGGTTTAATTCATTTATAAAGGATAGGAAACTTTTTAGAATTGCATTAAATTTAAACCAAGGAGCCAATAGAAAGAGAAGAATGCAAAATTGCGATAAATTCTTACATCATGCAGATGACTCATACTTCTAGAAGGTAATCAAAAAAGATGATGTATTTAGAATTTTATTATATAAATGCGGAAGTAATGCGAACGATTCAATCATTCATTCGGTATTCAAGATTTAGCATTGAAGTTTGGAACATAAGTTATGAGACACTCCATCATCGATAGATAATTATTTTATGGACGATTTATTGCTCCAATATAAATAATAAGTTATCTTGATGTAAAGTCACCGATACTTTAATCTGTAAAAGTACTTTCGATCTGATACTTCGACGTATGAAGATTGAGTAAAATGGAGATTTAAACATTTAGAACTAGGAATTTTTCAATGTAGTTAATTCCAATGGAAACGATCCTAAATAGCAATTATAAACAAAGACAGGTGGTCATAAAGATAAAAATATCAGCAAGAATTTGACAATTCAAACCGCAAGTTTAACTTTGTCTTAAACCTAAAAAGACAGTTTGTGTATTATTAAGTGGATTAAGCTAGTATAAATTTTTATTTTGCGTATATAAATTATTTGTAAATGAATTGTGTTCTAGTAATTTTGAGGTTAGATCCTGAGGAGATTTGACCCTTACCAAACCTTCTGCTCAATGTCGTTAATCAACTACGCTGAGACGGGTAATACAAAATATTTAAAATATCCATGAAAATTTTAAGGAAAAATTTAGTGATTCACATATGAACAATTTTTCTAATTATCAACAAGGATTAGAAGAAGATTGTATTAATATGTAAGTAGTGATAAAATGTTGTTTCTTTCTAAACTTAAGCTGTATATTGCATTTATAAGCGTTATTTATACTTCTGTGTGTAAGTAGATTTCTTAGATACATTTAAAAACTTCTTGCTTCTACGCACATTATCTAAAAAATTTACTTACACACACAGGTATAAAAAAAGCTTATACATGCAATTTACAACAATTTTAAAAGAAACAATATTTCATCACTACTTACACATTAATAGAATCTTTACCTAATTCTTGTTAATAATTAAAACACTTCAAAAACATTTTATATGTAAGTCACTAAATTTTATTTAAAATTTTGATGGATAATTTAAATATTCTTCTATTACTCAGCCTCAATATGACTGATCAGCAACCTTGAGCAGATGTTTTGTAGGGTCAAACCACCTCGAAGGTTGACCTCAAAATTACAAAAATGATTCATTTTCAAGAAACGCAAAAATCTTATACTATATTAATCTACTTAATAATACACAAATTGTCTCTCTAAGTGTTTATAACAAAGTTATAATTGCGCTTTGGATAGTCAAATTTTTGCTGGTATTCTCATATCTCCATTATCACATGCCTTTGAATACAATTGCTATTTAGAGTTTTTCTTCATTTAGAATTAACTATATCGAAAAATTTCTGGTTGCACTTTTTTTAGATTTCCATTTTAATTAATCGTCATATGTTAAAGCTTACTTCATCAGTTCTCGAAAGTACTTTTATTTTTAATAGATTGAAGTAACAGTGCCCTTGCACCAAGTTCAATTACCGCTTATATTAAAGCAATAAGTTAATCGTTGTGCTTTCCATAATTAGCTATTCAGTAACTATCTATAAATGCTCAAATGTCGAGTAACATATTCAAATCTTTAAAACCCGCACCTCATGAATTTCCAGCTTTTATATAAACGCAATCGTAATACGTCATCGTTCTTGAATTTCAATTACATTCTAGGAGGTCTGAGTCATTCCATGATGTAACAATTAGCGTCAACTTCGTGTGTTCTTATCATTAATGGCCTGTCAGTTTAAAATTTATTGCAATATTGAAAATTTCTATTATTTCTTAATAGTTGGAGCAAATAGTTGGTTATCTCTCTCCCGATTTGGTTATACATTCCTTCTAGGTGTTATCACTTTTCACGAATTGGCGTGTATTCATTAGCTTGTTAAAGTAAATATGATGGATTTTGAACAATCTGGAAAAGTAGTTTGTTTAAAGAATGCAAATAAATGCAGTCTTTTCGTTTTGGATTAAATAACGTTTATCAAATAATATTTCTAAGAGGATGAATGCATTATTGAATCCGTTTACGGTTTTTAGTCTGCATGAATGCAATAAAACTGATATTTTGGAGGATAAATATTTACAAACGGCTTTTCAACCAATAAATATTCTTGTATTTTCGCAGATTATATTTTGTTTTAAAATTGTGCGTCGTTCTTAAATGGTATGCCTCAACAGTATATGTACTTAGAGCGTGCTAAATGGGATTTCACTTATGTGCTAAAGGAATAATAAGCTTATCTTACTAGATTATTATACAAGGTAAAATTAAATATTTTGAAAATTCAATTTTCTCAACTTTGTATACATGTATATATATATATATATATATATATATATTGCTGTGACAAACCTATGTGAGTAGAAGCGCACGGCAATCTCAAGATACATCTATGCATTCAAAAACATTTTTCTCTCATACAAAAGGATTTATAAAACAGTTTACAGCTCATACAGAAAATTATTCCTAACGATTACTTATTTACTAAAATAATCCTTATCTACTCTTTTTTAATAGAAACTCAAATATCTCTTCTAACCAGTACAAAAATCCTTTTTAATTAATAGGTAGGTAATTTATCTACCTTTTATTATTATAACGCTTGTGAGTGTGATTGACCAATAACTCTTTACAGATAATTTATTAAAGGTCAAGATGCTCCGAAGTCTGAACTCAAAATTTGCTGTAAACTATTCCCTTCACAAATAATAAAAATTAGAACGTATTCTAATTTAAATTACAAAATATTCCAATATTCTATCAGTCATAAACAAAGAAATCTAAAATACATACTTGCGATGATAAAATAGCGCTTATCAAAATTTCATTTCCAACGTAATTAACGACATTAAAAGCTTCCTGGTTTCATCTTAAATCTCTATCGGTTTATCAGTTTGCGAAGTGTATATTCTATCTTTAATCAATTAACTTTAGAGTAGCTCTTGTATCGAAGAAGGTTTAATTTTCATAGTATTTGCAAAGAATTATGTTCCATCAAATAATTGCATTTAAGAACTTGTATGTTTCAAACTACTCAAACGTATAAGTTTGATGTCATAAACCAATTTAAAACATGTAATGCTGCTTTTTATCTAACATGACGAATGTCGAATCAAATCTTGAATGTCGAATGTTACATATTGTTTGCTTTAGAAAAGAATGACCTTTGTTCTTATTTAGATTTGGTTTATATACCAGAATTATCTCTATACATCATTTTCCAGATCCTTCCGATCTGTTTCGAACATAACTCACCCAGGTGAGCCCAGGCGAGGTGACATTTCCGAGGATTCCACGGTTTTAAAGTTCTAATGAGTATCAACAGTATCAACAGGCTACTTATACGGTGTGAATGCATGGTCCAATCCGAAGAACCCGACAACACTGTGAAAGGACATTGTTGGAGAAACAATGGGAACATTTACACTAAGCGTGAAACCCCAGATTATTTCCTTAGAGCAAGTGGACTGTGACTTGAGGGTAGTGTTGCGATAAAATACTCTTAGCGGTAAATCAAACAATGATCATGCACTTACCTTAATGTTCATACTGTTGGCTTCTACGGAAGTGGTTGGCAGCATCCAAACCAGAACAATCTCCGCTGACGGAATTATGTAGAAGCGCATTAATACACACACACCAAAAAATGTATATTGTTTTAATGCATGACCGCACGGGCCGAATGCTTCGAAAACGAGTGTACAAAACCAGTGCTAGATAAGACCGCCTGGTGTATCGCAAAACAAAACCTTGACTGTTTTAAATGAACAACATTGAAATTAAGAGTGGCGTTCTATCCCAATTTTGAACAGACATAAAACCAAACAAGAAAACGAGTTTCAATGGCTATAACCATTACAGAAGCTCGACGGGTGTAGCGATAACCAACAATTGGTTTAATTCATTTATAAAGGATAGGAAACTTTTTAGAATTGCATTAAATTTAAACCAAGGAGCCAATAGAAAGAGAAGAATGCAAAATTGCGATAAATTCTTACATCATGCAGATGACTCATACTTCTAGAAGGTAATCAAAAAAGATGATGTATTTAGAATTTTATTATATAAATGCGGAAGTAATGCGAACGATTCAATCATTCATTCGGTATTCAAGATTTAGCATTGAAGTTTGGAACATAAGTTATGAGACACTCCATCATCGATAGATAATTATTTTATGGACGATTTATTGCTCCAATATAAATAATAAGTTATCTTGATGTAAAGTCACCGATACTTTAATCTGTAAAAGTACTTTCGATCTGATACTTCGACGTATGAAGATTGAGTAAAATGGAGATTTAAACATTTAGAACTAGGAATTTTTCAATGTAGTTAATTCCAATGGAAACGATCCTAAATAGCAATTATAAACAAAGACAGGTGGTCATAAAGATAAAAATATCAGCAAGAATTTAACAATTCAAACCGCTAGTTTAACTATGTCTTAAACCAAAAAAGACAGTTTGTGTATTATTAAGTGGATTAAGCTAGTATAAATTTTTATTTTGCGTATATAAATTATTTGTAAATGAATTGTGTTTTAGTAATTTTGAGGTTAGATCCTGAGGAGATTTGACCCTTACCAAACCTTCTGCTCAATGTCGTTAATCAACTACGCTGAGACGGGGTAATACAAAAATATTTAAAATATCCATGAAAATTTTAAGGAAAAATTTAGTGATTCACATATGAACAATTTTTCTAATTATCAACAAGGATTAGAAGAAGATTGTATTAATATGTAAGTAGTGATAAAATGTTGTTTCTTTCTAAACTTAAGCTGTATATTGCATTTATAAGCGTTATTTATACTTCTGTGTGTAAGTAGATTTCTTAGATACATTTAAAAACTTCTTGCTTCTACGCACATTATCTAAAAAATTTACTTACACACACAGGTATAAAAAAAGCTTATACATGCAATTTACAACTTAATTTTAAAAAGAAACAATATTTCATCACTACTTACACATTAATAGAATCTTTACCTAATTCTTGTTAATAATTAAAACACTTCAAAAACATTTTATATGTAAGTCACTAAATTTTATTTAAAATTTTGATGGATAATTTAAATATTCTTCTATTACTCAGCCTCAATATGACTGATCAGCAACCTTGAGCAGATGTTTTTGTAAGGGTCAAACCGCCTCGAAGGTTGACCTCAAAATTACAAAAATGATTCATTTTCAAGAAACGCAAAAATCTTATACTATATTAATCTACTTAATAATACACAAATTGTCTCTCTAAGTGTTTATAACAAAGTTATAATTGCGCTTTGGATAGTCAAATTTTTGCTGGTATTCTCATATCTCCATTATCACATGCCTTTGAATACAATTGCTATTTAGAGTTTTTCTTCATTTAGAATTAACTATATCGAAAAATTTCTGGTTGCACTTTTTTTAGATTTCCATTTTAATTAATCGTCATATGTTAAAGCTTACTTCATCAGTTCTCGAAAGTACTTTTATTTTAATAGATTGAAGTAACAGTGCCCTTGCACCAAGTTCAATTACCGCTTATATTAAAGCAATAAGTTAATCGTTGTGCTTTCCATAATTGGCTATTCAGTAACTATCTATAAATGCTCAAATGTCGAGTGACATATTTAAATCTTTAAAACCCGCACCTCATGAATTTCCAGCTTTTATATAAACGCAATCGTAATACGTCATCGTTCTTGAATTTCAATTACATTCTAGGAGGTCTGAGTCATTCCATGATGTAACAATTAGCGTCAACTTCGTGTGTTCTTATCATTAATGGCCTGTCAGTTTAAAATTTATTGCAATATTGAAAATTTCTATTATTTCTTAATAGTTGGAGCAAATAGTTGGTTATCTCTCTCCCGATTTGGTTATACATTCCTTCTAGGTGTTATCACTTTTCACGAATTGGCGTGTATTCATTAGCTTGTTAAAGTAAATATGATGGATTTTTGAACAATCTGGAAAAGTAGTTTGTTTAAAGAATGCAAATAAATGCAGTCTTTTTCGTTTTGGATTAAATAACGTTTATCAAATAATATTTCTAAGAGGATGAATGCATTATTGAATCCGTTTACGGTTTTTTAGTCTGCATGAATGCAATAAAACTGATATTTTGGAGGATAAATATTTACAAACGGCTTTTTCAATCAATAAATATTCTTGTATTTTCGCAGATTATATTTTGTTTTAAAATTGTGCGTCGTTCTTAAATGGTATGCCTCAACAGTATATGTACTTACAGCGTGCTAAATGGGATTTCACTTATGTGCTAAAGGAATAATAAGTTTATCTTACTAGATTATTATACAAGGTAAAAATTAAATATTTTGAAAATTCAATTTTCTCAACTTTGTATACATGTATATATATATATATATATATATATATATATATATTGCTGTGACAAACCTATGTGAGTAGAAGCGCACGGCAATCTCAAGATACATCTATGCATTCAAAAACATTTTTCTCTCATACAAAAGGATTTATAAAACAGTTTACAGCTCATACAGAAAATTATTCCTAACGATTACTTATTTACTAAAATAATCCTTATCTACTCTTTTTTAATAGAAACTCAAATATCTCTTCTAACCAGTACAAAAATCCTTTTTAATTAATAGGTAGGTAATTTATCTACCTTTTATTATTACAACGCTTGTGAGTGTGATTGACCAATAACTCTTTACAGATAATTTATTAAAGGTCAAGATGCTCCGAAGTCTGAACTCAAAATTTGCTGTAAACTATTCCCTTCACAAATAATAAAAATTAGAACGTATTCTAATTTAAATTACAAAATATTCCAATATTCTATCAGTCATAAACAAAGAAATCTAAAATACATACTTGCGATGATAAAATAGCGCTTATCAAAATTTCATTTCCAACGTAATTAACGACATTAAAAGCTTCCTGGTTTCATCTTAAATCTCTATCGGTTTATCAGTTTGCGAAGTGTATATTCTATCTTTAATCAATTAACTTTAGAGTAGCTCTTGTATCGAAGAAGGTTTAATTTTCATAGTATTTGCAAAGAATTATGTTCCATCAAATAATTGCATTTAAGAACTTGTATGTTTCAAACTACTCAAACGTATAAGTTTGATGTCATAAACCAATTTAAAACATATAATGCTGCTTTTTATCTAACATGACGAATGTCGAATCAAATCTTGAATGTCGAATGTTACATATTGTTTGCTTTAGAAAAGAATGACCTTTGTTCTTATTTAGATTTGGTTTATATACCAGAATTATCTCTATACATCATTTTCCAGATCCTTCCCGATCTGTTTCGAACATAACTCACCCAGGTGAGCCCAGGCGAGGTGACATTTCCGAGGATTCCACGGTTTTAAAGTTCTAATGAGTATCAAGCTACCGCGGTTGATACGATTTATGAGAATCGTAAACGTCGTTTATCCTCTTCTAACGCACGCAGTTAATGTTTGCTGCCTTTCTCTCTCTTATTCTAATATGGAAATCTATTCAAGTTGCTTATCTATCTTTTATGGGGTTTTAATCGTTGCGTGTTTCTTTGAACCGGTGTGTTAATTTATTTACGGGAAATAATTGACTATTCATAATATTTCTTAGTAACTGACGTACTCTTTTATTAAGTATCCGGAAATTCTAAAATGAATGTTATATTTAAAACTCTTAAAATGAAGTTAAATATTATATCTACATATCTACATATAATTAATAAGAGCTTCCTTATCCTTTGCAAATGCAATAAAATATTGCATTGATTTGTATTCCAATAAAGTACAGATTTCAGTATTTTTAAACGCTTTTTTAAGGTATCTTTCAGCGATTAATTTGCACAAGGCATCTCACTCGACTGAAAAGAATTGATTTAAAAATGGGGCTTTTAGTTTTTATTTGAATTCAATCTCTGCAATGAATGCAATACACACGACTTAAAGTTGAGCTTCTTTTTATGTTTTGTAATAACGCATATTTATACAGGGTAGAAAATTAAATATTGGGAAATTATAGTTTTTCCCGTTTACTTCTCTTTGGAGTTTGTTTTTTTTTATAGAATCTGGATGTCCAATGATCACTCGTGACCCCTTTATCGCATCGATATATATATATATATATTATATATATAATATATATATATATATATATATATATATATATATAGATTACGAGATATTTTACTGGTTTATTCTTATTACATTATTAGTGAACCCTTAACAGGCCATAACTTTTTTCTTAACCATCCTCCCGAATCTTTACGTTCGAACAAGTCCCGTGATAGGCTTTTTAAGGTTAGGTTACTATTAGAAATAGATATTATTATTAAACAAGTTGAAAATGCAAGGCATTGTCGTAACGAACTTCCAAATGTAGACTTACTTTAAAACAATTTAAAGAAATTAAAATTATTATGTTGTAATAATTATAAGTATTCAGATAAAATACAAAAATTTATAAACAACAAAAGAGACATTTTAATATATTTTATTTTATTGAATAAATATTTTAAAAGATATATATGTGTGTGTGTATGTATGTATGTATGTATGTGTGTTTGTGTGTGTGTGTGTAAATAAGGGGGCATCATATTTCGATTCAGTTTTTTCAGAGGATTCTAAATATGTATCGCACATTAATTTTGGACCTATTTGAAATTTTTGATAAAAATTAATTCCCCGGGGGGGTCGGGTATCCGTGGTCAGATTTTGTGGGGGGTACCATATTTCGACTCAGCTATGTTAGGGGAGTCCAAATATGTATCGCACATTAATTTTGGACCTATTTGAAATTTTAATTTATATCGCGGGGGCACGGCGTCCTCGTGGCCCGATTTCAACTGACATCAAAACTTAAGCTCAGGACACCGAGCTGAATCGATTGATGTATCACACATTGATGTCCGACC
The DNA here is from genome assembly GCA_036346225.1 of Platerodrilus igneus. Taxonomy (NCBI): domain Eukaryota; kingdom Metazoa; phylum Arthropoda; class Insecta; order Coleoptera; family Lycidae; genus Platerodrilus; species Platerodrilus igneus. Next base: position 6,653,227 of record JARFIW010000301.1, read on the forward strand.
ATTAGAAAGGCCTCGGACGGACAGACAGACGGACGACAAATCGATTTCATAAACGAACGTTGAAAACACAAATCACTTAACACGCATATCAGAACCGTCTTGTTTTTTTGTTGCTAAAACTATAGCAGACTGTTATGATATGCGTGTTAAGTGATTTGTATTTTGTGTTTTTTAATAATAGTATCTATTTCTAACAGCAATCTAACCGAGGACTCGTTCGAACGTAAAGACTCGGAAGGATCGTTAAGAAAAAAATTACTACTAGCAGTCTTTACCCTCGAATAATAATGAGTTTATATATTTGGTATACAAAAAAGTTCTGAGCTTTAGATTTCATACAACCGAAACCACAATTTAAAATTCATTAGTTTTCCTGCTATTTTACGGTTTTACAACGTTGACATTTGGTCTGTGAAAATACCATGCGGTTTGAGGCTTGATGCACATAACCTGCAAAATCAGTAGTGTTCACGATGGCAATAACAAAAGAGCATATTCGATTTTCCATCCACTTCGCGTTTCATCTGAAGAAAAATGCTGCTGAAGTCACTGAAATGATTTGTGCTGCATATGGAGAGAAGGCTGTAAGTCGTGCTACATGTAAAAGATGATATCAAAAATTTCGCCAAGGAGATTTCAGTCTTGAAGATGAATCGCGTGCTGGACGCCCTCAAAAGATTGAAACGGACGAACTGCAAGCATTGTTGAATATAAACTCTGCACAAACTGAAAAGGAGTTTGTACAGCAGCTTGGCATTACGCAGCAAGCCATTTCCATACGTTTACATGCAATGGAAAAAGTTCAGAAGGAAGGCGGTTAGGTTCCGCATGCACTGTCCGAAGATAACAAAAATCGACGGCGTGACACCGCACTCACTTTGCTTCCAAATCATTACAGGCGATGAAAAGTGGATACTTTATATTAACCCCAAGCGTAAAAAATCATGCGTTGACCCTGGTCAATCTTCGACATCGACTCCAAAGCCCAATATCCATGGCAAGAAAGTTTTCCTCTGCATATGGTGGGATTGGAAAGGTGTATTATATTACGAGTTGTTACAGCCGGGTGAAACAATTACGGCAAACCGCTATCAGCAACAATTGACCAATTTGAGCGATGCGTTTGAAGAGCAGAGGCCATTTACTGGCAAAGGACGTCGTAAAGTGATACTGCTTCATGACAATGCCCGGCCACATGTTGCGAAAGTGACTCAGGACCATATCTTTGCATTAGGCTTCAAACTTCTCCCGTATGCGGCGTATAGCCCAAACATGGCGCCTTGCGATTATTACCTATTCCGGTCGCTGGCGCATCACTTGGCTGATACACGCTTTGTAACACTTGAAGAGGTACGAAAATGCATTGATGACTTTATCGCCTGGAAGCCAGTGAGCTTCTATCATCAGGGAATTCAAAGCTGCCCGAAAGATGGCAAAAGGTCATCGATGCAAACGGGGAATATTTCGTTGATTAATATCTTTTTGTTTGTTTTTAAATAAATATTGAATTTCGCAAGAAAAAGCTCAGAACTTTTTTGTACATAAAAATTATACACTAGGGATTGCTATCATAGTGTTAGCGCTCAACCCTGTCGATATAGGAAATACCGATGAGACCGCTAACGAAGCAGCGCACGCAACGTCACGGAAGGTCGCTTCCTGTCTGGTGGAACAAGTACGCTGAGGCATTCACACAGTCGTAGTTATGAGGTCCACTAGCCTGGGTCGCAAAGCTACCTTAATTGTATTTTACGAGTTTACATTTATTTTCATTATAAACGTATTAGTAGTAAATGTTCCTTTCTGATACGATTATTAATAAAAGTCAGAAATAGTAGTTACTTTTAAAACTGAATTATTTTATAGCACGAAGTGCTAACATCAGAAGTGGGATCTGCTCACATTCACAAACATTAATTGTGTTTAAAATCTGTTTTAGGTCCTTGTTATTTCGTAACTTTCCAAGCATGTCGACACAGGAATCCGATGCAGGGTCGTTCGTTGCCCTTGAACAACTGCTGGGTCGAATTGCCAAGGCCAAGACAGCGCCGGAACAGGTAGATCTGCCATTGTTTAAACCTGACGTAGACGATGGAAATTCTTGGATCGTGCAAGTCGAAACAATTAAAAACGAGTTTGAGTGGTCTGATATACAGGTATTAACTAGGGTTAGACGATTTTTAACAGGCGATGCAAAAAATTGGTTTGATAACTGGTTGCCTGATGTAAAAAATTGGGAGACTTTTAAGTGTGAATTTTTAGAGTCTTTCCCGCGTAGAAAAATTTTAGGACGTTTGCTTTATGAAGCTGCTACATTCGATAGTTCAATGTGTAATACGTATGTAAGTTACGCTCATAAAAAGCTAGCGTTATTGAAAAATCTACGGGCTAATTGGGAAATTCCAGATTTAATTGAATTAGTTACTTACGGTATTCAAGATCCCAATGTACAGGAAGCAGTTAAAATGCGCGATTTTACTAAAATTATTGATCTTATTTCGTATTTAAATGGTGTTATTAAACCTGGTACTTTTGTGCATAAGGTTAATGACTCTCAAATTGCTAAAAAACCACGATTAGATAAAACTGCAATGTCTAATAATATCAGATGTTTTAAATGTAATCGTTCGGGACATGTTCAACGTAATTGCCGTGCTATTACACACAAAAATAAACCTCATTGCTCATCGTCGAGTGGAGTGGTAAATAATAAAACAATTATGTTTCCGATTTACCACAAATAAAGAATAACAAGTGTGATTTTGTTATAAGACAGGTCACATGATTGAAAATTGCTTTTTAAAGGAATCGATTGATAAAAGACGAAACGTTAATTTTGTTTCCTTTGATAGGTCTATTCCAGTCAAGGTTAAAATCGATAACCAAATCTATATGGGGCTCGTTGATACTGGTGTTGACGTATCACTTATATCTGATAAATTTACCAAAAGATTTGCCCATAAAATTATTCCACATAATCTTGTTCTGAAAGGTATTGCTGGTAATATTATTTCGAAGTATAAATTTGAAGCATATGTAGAAATTACGGGAAATCACACAAAGTTGGATTTTGTTTTGGTGCCTAGTGGTAGTTTAGATTACGATGTTATTATTGGATGTAACTTGTTTACAGACATGACCCTAGCAGCGGTGACTGATTATACGGGTACACGTATTATAAATCGTCAACTACCTGGTATTTTAAGAATTGCTTACGATATTGGTAACCAAATAAATGTTCCTTCAGAGTTCCTCGAACAAATTGAAATGGTATTACGAAGCTTTTCTGATATTATTGCTACGGGTTCAGCTGTCCCTGCTGTTAATAATGCTTACTTAGAAATTAAGCAGATCGACAATTTTGTTGTAAATCGACATCCCTATCGTCTTGCCGCGAGTGAACGCGCCGAAGTGCGCAAAATTATCAGTGATTTACTCTCGAATGGCATCATAAGAGAGAGTAGTTCAGCTTACGCTAGCCCTATTTTATTAGTGAAAAAGAAAGATTCATCTTACCGTATGTGTGTAGATTACAGGGAACTGAATGCTCACACTATTAAAGATAAATATCCTCTTCCTCGTATCGATGACCAGTTGGATCGATTAGGTAAGGAAAATTCTTTACGTCGCTCGATATGGCTTCTGGTTTTTATCAGATACCAATTCACCCAGATTCGATTAATAAAACTGCATTCGTAACGCCTGACGGGCACTATGAATTTTTAAGAGTCGCTTTTGGACTTGCAAATTCCCCGCCAGTTTTTCAGAGAGCTATTAACGACGCACTAGGTGATTTGAAATATACGTTCGCAGTAGTTTATGTTGATGACGTACTAATCCCGTCAGAAACTGTTGAAGAAGGTTTGGAACGTCTTCAGTTAGTCTTAAAGTGTTTACGAAGATCCGGTTTTCTTTGAATATTTCGAAATGCGCTTTTCTTCAGTCCAAGCTTGAATTTCTTGGTAGAGAAATATCGCATGAAGGCGTCAGGCCGGGGACTAGAAAGGTTAAAGCTTTAACACAAGTTAAGTCACCATGTAATGCAAAACAAGTAAGGCAGTTCATGGGTTTGGCTGGGTATTTCCGAAAATTTGTGCATGATTTTGCTTCTAAAACAGCATGCATAACCCGATTGACTAAAGATAATGTTTTCTTTGTATGGACTAATGAACACGAAGAGGCGAAAAATTATGTTATCTCGTGCATTACTTCTGAACCTCTTCTTGTAATTTTCGATCCTGATTTACCAACAGAATTACATACCGATGCTAGTGCATTAGGTTTTGCCGGAATATTGTTTCAGAAACATGATGGGCAAAACAGAGTTGTCGAATATTATAGTAAGCGTACCACTACGATTGAGGCAAAATACCATTCCTACGAGTAGGAAACGTTGGCGATAGTGAATTCCTTAAAGCATTTTCGAGTTTATTTGATAGGTGTGAAATTTATTATTGTTACCGATTGCAATTCCGTGAAGGCCACGGTGAATAAAAGAGACTTAGTACCGAGAATTGCTCGTTGGTGGGCCTACATGCAAGACTTTGACTATGAAATTGTCTATCGTAAGGGTTCTAGTTTAAGCCATGTCGATTACCTAAGCCGTAATCCGGTTAATGTGTCGCTCGTCTCAAAATTGGATTCTTGGTTGCATATTGAGCAGAAAGGTAGTGAAGAAGTTGAAAACTAATAACTGATTTGCGCGAAGGCAACTTAGACTCCAAGCAATATGCAGAAAAGACGGTCTTCTCTGTCGCATAGGATATTCTGCCGATAATACTAAAAATTTCGTTACTATGTTCCACGGCAAAGTAGATTAGGCTTGTTGCGCCTATTTCATGATGAGCAATGTCATGTTGGCACTGTTAAGACTATTAGTTCTATTTTGGAGCACTTTTGGTTTCCTGGTCTTCGAAGTTTTGTCAGGAAATACATTAAACATTGTTTGATATGTGCTGTTAAGAAAACTAGGACAGGGCCATTACAAGGTTCAATATTGTTACCAACAAAACCCATTACACCTATTCATACTGTACATGTTGATTGTTTAGGTCCTTTGCCTGTTAGTAGCGATAAACATAAATATGTGTTAGTGATTGTGGATGCTTTTACAAAGTATTGCAATTTAATTCCACTAAAACAGTTCAAGCTGATGAAACCCAATATGCATTACAGCAGTTTATTTCTTGCTTTGGTACCCTAAAGTAATAGTCATGGACAGTGGTACAAATTTTCATAACCTTTCCATTTGTAAATTTCTTGATGAGTGGCAAATTGACTACCATTTTATAACACCTGATGTGCATAGATCCAACGGACAAGCAGAGCGTTATATGCGCACTATTATGAATTTAATTAGAATTGAAACTCGACTTAAAAATGAATGGCCGAGTGGGTTATGGAAAATACAGCTTGTCTTAAATACAACTTTACAAAAGTCGATAAATAGCACACCATTGCAAGCGTTGATTGGCATCAACACTACCACGCCATTGATACAAGCAGTGTTGAATGATTTGTCATCAGATTTATCAACTGCTAGAAACATGGAGTTAGATAGAAAACGAATAGTAGAACGTTTAAATCCTTCAGAAAAAGATTTGATTGAATTAAATAAGAAACGGCGTAACTCTGTTGAATTTTCTGTAGGCGATTTTGTGCTGTTGCATCGTGCGAGTAAGTTGCACGCTAGCAAGACTAATTTTGAGTTTTTGGGGCCGTATCAAATTATGAACGTTACAAAAGAGGGCCGCTATGAGCTAAAACGAGTTGGTTGCCGTAAGAAAAATATTGTTAAGGCTGCGAAGGAGCAATTGCGAATGTGGCCTGCAGATTGGTCCTTGGCAACCGAGTTAGATGATTTGCTAACCCTTCTTGAGGGAGATATAGCCGTAGCAGGTAATTACTAGTATGTGGTGCTATGAAAATATTAATTTTTGTATTTATCAAGATAAAGTGAATATCTTGATGGTTATGGGGTCAGCATACTCCCATAATATCTGTAAAATGTTTATTTTTGTATTTATCAAGATAAAGTGTATGTCTTGATGGTTATGGGGTCAGCATACTCCCATAATATTTGTAAAATGTTTATTTTTGTATTTATCAAGATAAAGTGAATATCTTGATGGTTATGGGATCAGCATACTCCCATAATATCTGTAAAATATTAAATTTTGTATTTATCAAGATAAAGTGAATATCTTGATGCTTATGGGGTCTGCATACTCCCATAATATCTGTGACATATTAATTTTTGTATTTATCAAGATAAAGTGAATATCTTGATGGTTATGGGGTCAGCATACTCCCATAATATCTGTAAAATGTTTATTTTTGTATTTATCAAGATAAAGTGTATGTCTTGATGGTTATGGGGTCAGCATACTCCCATAATATCTGTAAAATGTTTATTTTTGTATTTATCAAGATAAAGTGTATGTCTTGATGGTTATGGGGTCAGCATACTCCCAAAATATCTGTAAAATGTTTATTTTTGTATTTATCAAGATAAAGTGTATGTCTTGATGGTTATGGGGTCAGCATACTCCCATAATATCTGTAAAATGTTTATTTTTGTATTTATCAAGATAAAGTGTCTTGATGGTTATGGGGTCAGCATACTCCCATAATATCTGTAAAATGTTTATTTTTGTATTTATCAGGATGAAGTATTTACTCCTGTGGTTTTGGGGTCTGCATAATCCCACAACTACATTTTGAATGTTTTTTTTTTGTTAATACAGAATGAAAGTCCTTATATTGGTGTCTGTATACCTTCACGATTACTATCGAATACGTTGTTATTTTAATTCGAGAGTAATGATTTACGAAAAAAGAGTTGATGCTCTGTGATTAAATAAATACTTCAAGTTAGTGTACACCAGTCAAATCAGAGTTGTGTACGTTTACTAACGTGAGATATAGTTTGATTATTAGTTGGGGTATACAATCTCCAACATGTGGCGTTTGGTGCTTATTGATTTCTGTGTTGCTGATACTGTTACAGGGTCACCCTCAGGCGAATTGTGCCCCGAGGACGGGTCACCTGTCAGTCTGGCCGTGTTAGCGCTCAACCCTGTCGATATAGAAAATACCGATGAGACCGCTAACGAAGCAGCGCACGCAACGTCACGGAAGGTCGCTTCCTGTCTGGTGGAACAAGTACGCTGAGGCATTCACACAGTCGTAGTTATGAGGTCCACTAGCCTGGGTCGCAAAGCTACCTTAATTGTATTTTACGAGTTTACATTTATTTTCATTATAAACGTATTAGTAGTAAATGTTCCTTTCTGATACGATTATTAATAAAAGTCAGAAATAGTAGTTACTTTTAAAACTGAATTATTTTATAGCACGAAGTGCTAACAATAGAGTATCTTTTTAAAGTTTTATAGAAATTATTTTTTTGACTTACTGTTATTAAACAAAGAGTTTTAACATGTCTTTGTCTATTAAGAAAATTTATGTTTTTAGTATACACATTTACAAGGTAAAATCCATTAAGCACTTGAATATTTTTTAACATTGCTAAATTTAAAATCATTAAAAAATTTTATAAGTTAGTCTGTTCCAAGTTTAGGCCGTACCTGCAATTTATTAAGACGTTCTAAATTACATTCTATTTTTTTCAAAACGGCAACATAATGTAGCAACAGCGAACCTTTTGTTACCCGATAACAAGTTGGTGTAGGTCGTTTTCTCATATTGATTGCAAGTAAAAAGATGCTAACACAAGTTCAAAGTTTTGAGTGTATCGGATTTTAAGCAATGAACAATGTCGACTAGATATCTTGATGAATATAATGATGGACTAATATTTTACAACAGATTGGGTCAAATCTTTTTTAACACAATTATATTGAATATTCCTTCTTGTAAATCGCATACAACATAAAAATTAATTTTTTAAATATATTTGCAAATATAGATCGCCAGCTTCTTGAAAGATTAATATAATTTCCATCATTTACAGCAATACCACTTACCTTTTAATCTAGTAAACATCCGTTCGCAGTAGATGCCGCTACCTGCAATGGTTGCTTCTGTTTAGATTGAACGCATGTTAGAACGCACAGTTATTGTTTACAATCGTTTGGTGACAAGCTACTACGTTTCTCCAAAACAAAGCGCGTTATATCACGTTTTCAAAGAACATTTTAATTAATTTGCTAGTTCATTGTATGTACTAGTGACTTAGATAGTTTGTTAATTACCTAAATATTTTAGGTGGGTGAATATTGGTAACGAGGTGTAAGAAAAGCAAATGGAAATATGCCTTCATCTCACGAAAATCAAGAAAACGAACCAACCCCTGATAACAAGGTAAGATATTGTATTGCGCTTATTTCAATGTGTATTTATATGCTTTATTTTACTATTGATTGTAGTTTTTACAAACAAATTTTATTAACGCTTAGTGTTTGTTTACTCCTTTCACTTGTTTTCCTGAAGATATATAATTATTTTCACTTTCTTTGATTTTATAGTTCTTAAAACGTATTCTAAATTACACATTACCTGGTTATAATTTGCAATAAATTCCAGGGTAGGTATATATCAGAAACGGTTCTCTAAAACGGGTTATTATTGAGATTCTCTAACAGGTTTTCGGCATCGCTTTAACGGTTTTTTAGCTAATAATTCTTTTGTATTATGAAATACACATGCGTCCATAACTCTAGTAATTATATATGTACGTAGGGTAAACTTCAGCGGCTGGGATAACACTTACCCATATTTTGCAATCTGCATATTACCACTTGATATCGATTCATTTCTTAAATTTATTCAGCTGTTTTGGTTATGCAAATCCAATGAGATTAAAACGATGTAGAAGTGATATAAAAATATAGGGGACAGATAGTCGAAGGGTTTTATTCGTTTTGCGTATGTGGTCTTGACCTAGTTAGCGCGTGTTTTATAAAAGCGTTTTACGCACAGCTATAGTCGACTAATAGATAAGGACTGGTTTCCTATTTAGGAATTCGATGAGTTGTCACTTGTCACTACACTAAACGTTTCTCATGATACTAACTTATCTAAAAGTCAGCCACATATCCAGAGATTTGTTTTTCAAGTGTAATAATTTTGATCGAAGTTAAGGAAATAAATTTAAAACACATTATATTTTCATTTTGTAGATGGAGATGGCGTATTTATTCCCATAAAAAGTTTTCGTTAAAAAATACCGTGAGACTAAAAATTATCATATTAAAAGTACCGTTGATTTTCAAACATCTTCTTAGCATCCTGAATTTGGTTAAATAATATGCGAGAGTTTTCATTTAATTGACCCACAGTTTCCAAACTGTTTGTCTCGTAGACTGCGTGCCAATTCTTTCTGTTTTGGGTAGATCCAGCCTTTCTAGTTTTGAATGATTAAAAATTAATCAACTTTCAACTGTACTTTTGACAGTTGACATAGTGCTACTCACCTTGATAAGTAAAAAACTAAAAAAAACACTTTAAGTTATATTTTAATGCGTAGTTTCTCTGGAAACCATCGAGCCTCAGCGTTGGGCCGTATAAATTACTGCGTAGTTTCTCTGGAAACCATCAAGCCCCAGCGTTGGGCCGTCATATTGCTGTGAGGTTTACCTCGGCTGCTCCTCTCTTGAGTCCTTTATCCACAAAAACCTCTTAAAACTAACACAGACGCTTACCTGGTACCGCTGAATCTAAAAACTCCCGCTTACTACTTCCATTTTATAACCTAAAAGCAATTCCCACCCTACAATCATACTCTCAAAATAACGCAATTGATAAAATACATTACACTCTATTGGCTTGAAATAAATATTACATTTTCTAAATACGTTTCATTATGTACACTAGTGTTATTAGTAATGTCAACAATTTCATTTTCAAAAGCAATTCGATTCGATAACCTTATTAAACAAATATCTTATTAAAGTAAGAGGGCGTTCCTCATACCTGACGTTAACCCCTTTGTCTTAACATGAGCTTATAGTAAAACTCCTTAAATGTGGTGCAAATTTACCGCACTACAAAAATAAAATAAGCCCCCTATATACTTTTTTACAACATAGTCTAGTTATCTGTAAATTAATCATCCTTGACTACCTAAATAAATTTCATTTACATCTAAAGTCTCATAAATTTTCAGTTCATCAAATACATCAAATAAGAAACACTTCTAAGCACAAAAAAATTTAAAAAACCATAGTAAATATTCACACAAAATGTTTTTTATACAATTGGTTACCTGGTATCTATCTGCCTAACGGTAACCGCCAACCAGCCTTTGAGGGTGATGCCGTCCAGTATGGCACTAGTCCCCGAAACAGCTCCCCGGTTGAATCACCATCACTGTGTGTATGCAGCTACCCCAAAATCCCTTCATTTAAAAATAAACCATAAGCATTCAACTTCCAGAATTTTCATTTCATATTCCCATTTATAATAAAATAACCAAATATCGCTGCCTTCACCATTAAATACATACAAATTTTAATACTTTTCATACATTCCAAAACTAGAATCGTAATCGTTTGTACTTACATACTTCATCTCCTCTTCGCTTAGAATTCTTTATTCGATTTTAAATGACTTGCTTTGTCATCACACTACACTAACTTATGTGCAATTATACATAAATTCACTAAATACTTTCACTAAAAGTAAACTCGATGATGCGCGAAGGAATGAAGGAAATTAAGAGCCCGCCACCCCCTTTGAAGGTGGTTTATATAGGCATCCTACACCAAGTTCGCACGTCAATTTTTAACGTACAACAAAATTCTATGTAAAGGCACCAACCGTTCACTCATTTCTTAAAATTATTTGCATAACCGCCTCTATTTTCTTGTGAAAGCTCCAACGGCTTTTAGTTTCCCCCGAATTACGAACAACAAACACATTAAATTATTTAATAAACCTTTAAAAACAGCCAACCGTCCCACTATTCAGCGAAAACTAGCCTCAACGAAAACTGATTCCAATTACATTCACGTCTTTAAACTAAAACAAACACCTTGTTCATATAGTCCCTTTTCACACATATGCTTCCACCAGCTGGATATTTGCCCTACCTAATACAAAATGGTTGCGCGTGTATTTGTATCGTCCAATCATCTAGCCCAAATTATCTCCCTTGCTTTCAATCGATCCGTATTTGCTTCTAATATTTTTGGAAATTATTGATTTTGTTGCTCTCTGCAAAATAAGTTTATTTGTCGTCTCCCTTCTATATTACATCTATAATTAAATCCCAAAATATACTGTTTCTCACTTGTATTCATGTGTTCTGCTCCGTCCTTGTTCCTCCATGACAGCTTGTTTTTAGCTTCCCTCCTATACTACCTCTATAATTAAATCGATATCTTATACAAACATACTGCTTCTTCATCATACCTACATGTTCTCTGTTCTGTCCTTGTTGTATATTGATTATACTAACTTCCAACGGTCCTTTTCCTTCTTGGAACATATTAATTTTTATAGGCTTGTTTATCGTAACATATTACCTTGAAATCTTTCTCCCTCTTTATTTGTACACTATGCTTTGAAACGTTTCTGGTTTTACCCTTCAAAATAATAATCCTACCCTAAAGAATATGGAAAGCTTTTATATTTTCGTATACTAGCTTAAATGAAATTAAAAGTGGTATTATTAACTCGTTGCTTCTAACCTTTATTGTCCTATCTTACAATAAATATTATGCTGCGTCCTTTCTAACTAAATACAACTAAAATTAAATTAACCCTAAATTATCATAAGTTGACTAAGCTCTATTTTAATTATTTAAAATACCTTAATTATCTAAAATGCCTAATTGACCTTATCGTAAGATATTGTTATACACCCGAGCTTAATTTATGACCTTATATGTCTACAATTAGTTACAAATTACACGAATGTCAAAATGGTGTAATTATTTTTTGGGATATTTCCTTCAATTGATACGTAAATATTAAAAATCCATCTGCATTTATTGTTTACGTTTCGGTTTATTTAAAACCTTAATCATAACCTAACACATTACAAATAGAAACAGTTACAAAGTCAAAAATACTTACAATAAAACTTGAATTAAATTATAAAAACCTTACATGCGGTATCGATTTTGAATATATTTTATACAGCTGTCATTCAATAACTACTAGATACATTTGTGTTTTGGTCTTGAAGGGTATTTTATATGTGTAACAGAATACTTTATAAAAGAACAGAAGTGAAATTTTTGTTTTTGTGAACTTTTTTAAAACTGTATAGATATGTGTATAGTGTTTAAATTTTGTGTATCTTGTTTGTTGTTAATACTGTCATTTAGTTGTTGAATATGAAATGCTTCTAAGAATAGTCTATTTTTATAATTGTTTTCAATTTCTAAAATTTCAACATTGTCGTAGTTCGGTGAGTGGAGTGTGTTCACTACGTGTGTTGTCAATGCACAAAATGTTTTTTTAAAATTTAATGTCACTTTTATGTCGGGTGAGCCTATTCTTCAGCCATTGATTAGTTTGCCCCACATATGGTCGATTACAACTACACTGCACTTTATATACTATATTACTGTACATCTTTGTTGGTGTCTTATCTTTAACTCTCGAAAATAACTTTTTTATGCACTTTTCATATTTAAAAGCAATGACAATATTCGGTTGTTTTAATAATTTAGCAAGCAAAGGAGTTAATCTTTGTATATATGGTAAAGTTTTATAAATAATGCTATTTTGTTGGTCTTGTTTGTGTGTGTGTGTGTGTGTGTGTATTGTATTAGTAAAAAGTAGTTTTTTTGTTTTTTTTTATTGAAGGTAATATCCCAAAAAATAATTACACCATTTTGACATTTTAAACTATCAACTTCAAGTTATCAATATTGCTATGATAATAGTGTTATTTAGGGGTATATAAGGTTATAAGGGTCACACACTACACGTAAATAATACTAAAAGCTAAAAAACTAAACAATTTTATCATGAAAGTACGTCATTCGCAAAATATGCAAAAAGCTAACATCTAACACACTATATAAAAATCACAGTTAACTTTAATTAATGCAGGAAGCTGATCCTTCAATAATACATCCACATTCAGTAAGATAAATAACTTTGTACGCAATCAAATTCATTTTAAACCAGAAAAACCTTCATAAATTTAAAATAAAGACGTATTAAGAACATCGAAAGCTAGAAAATCATTATACGAATTCTGTTAAAATAAACGCACCTTTCGGAACATGGAATAAATTCAAAACCCAAAAGATTATCTTGAGAAAAATAAAAGCCATACGTTTGTCTACGTGAGAGGTCGAATTAAAATTTCCTACAACAAAACAAAACAAGACGGGTAAAAGTATACGGCTATAGGAATCCACTACATAGAACCTGAGTGCTACGTGATCGACGACATCGTTCATCAAGCTATTATCAAATTCATACCGGAGAAAAGCCCAAGGTTTGGACAATAACCTATAGCACGCCTTAAACTTTGAACGAAGGACGCAGTTAACCAATAATGTCAGATGGAGGCGTTGTTTTAAATACCACACAAATTTGATAAACAATCAGTCTTCCTCAACAAGAGCACGCTTCATAGCGGTTCAAATTAGAAAATTACCTAAAGTGAACATAGAAAAATTAAATAATTATATTTCGTGGAAGTCGTGATAGAAAAGTTTTAAAATTAAAATAATAGTGAAAATATACGAGAAAGGTTTTGCCGTTAAGTAAAAAACGTAAGTGAAAAGCTTATTAATTAAACATAATTTTAATATTTATAATTTAGAACACTAAGTACAAAACTGGGAAAAATTTAAGTAATAAATCTCGGTAAAAATCTAAATTAGCACATCTAAGTTGATACTTAAATCTAAATTTGCAAGTAAATCCGAATTTAAAGATACATCGATATAAATTTGCATAAAAGCATTGGTTTGCATCTACGCATAGGAGCACTAAAACGGAGGATTGATCTAAGCATTGAATGGGTGTTTGGCCAAGCGGAACTAAAAAATCAACAAGTGAACTCAACTCCAAGAGTAGGCAGAACAAAAAGACACGCAAGGAAAACTACAGGTTAGAACATTATCTAATAGCATAAGGCATTATTTTCCTTTTTATTGAATATTTACATTTTTTTCTTATACCAGCAATATTTATATAAAGGGTCATCAAAAATCTTTTTATAACGTGAAAATTTACGTAAAAGGAAAGGTCATTGAACGTTTCCAATAGTATACATTGACAGTTTTGCTGGTTTTAAATTGACGAAAGGGAGTTATAATTTTGGGAGATAAACAAATTGATATCAATGTTACTTTGATTCAGGAGTGTATTTTATCGAATAGTGAATCATATTATCAAGCTGTAAAGTGTATATAATTTTTTTTGTCATTATACAAATCTTGGTCAATTTCGTTTTTCTCATTCAAGTAGGAAAGTGTTAGATAACGTCGTACACTCTGTGTGGATTAGACTGAGCTAGTTGGAGTATAATTAAATTTTAGGTTATTTAGGACACAGAGCGGTGGCGGGCAGTAAGAGACTAAACGTTAATTACATGGGCGTGTGGTGTTATCATAGCAAATATAATTTGGCGACCCAAGCGTGGGGCTAGAACGGAAAAATATCAAAAGAAATCTGACGCGTCAACGTGGGACTATTAAAATTAGGGATTACAGACAGACAACAAACAAATTTAAAAAGTCAATTTAGTATTTAAGGTTTATTGTAAATATAATTTAGCTAAAATGGACCAAAAAATGCGGGAAACTAGAGAGGCGTTGATAAATGAAGGGGTGGAGATAGGATCCTAGGAAAGTGTAATCCTGCGAGATACACAAACTGAAACTGCAGGGAGAGTATTTGATAGAAGCTACAGCGAGGAACTGTAGACCTCACAAGAATCAAAAATGATGTGAATTTTATTTGAGTTAAATAAGAAAATGGATAAAAATGAGGAGGCCATGAAAAACATGACAATACAAACTAATGAAAATGGGCATAATTTGGCTAATTTGGAGGAAAAGTTAGGCTCCCAAATAAAGATTTTAAGCGATGGTCTAAGGCAACTAATCAAACGATCACGGAAATGAAATTACAGATGCAACGTAAAGTCGTAAGGATTATGGAGGACATTGATAACGTGAGGGACAAGGTTATGAGAGTTAAATCAAGGTGCAATATAGATTAGAACTACACACAATACAAATCTAGTTAAATTATAACATAAAATACCTTGTTTTTGATGAGAGGAATGACCTTGATGCTTTAAAAGAACATTTTCAATATTTGACTTCAATTTAGTTAGGTTTAATCTTAAATCTCCTGGATCGGTGATTCCTTATTTGTTTCTTTTTGTAAGAAGAGTGGCAATCACCGTGAAATCCTTTCCATGAGGTATGAAGATAGAAAAACTATCAAAAACTTTCTCGCGATAGTCCATAATGCAGGATTGGTAACAGATGTCTGTTTGAAGACAAAATTGCTGATATCCCTTTGTAAACCGTACATTAAGTTCTTCGTTAGTGTTTATTCCGATCAGTTCTTCAATGTCACCGTATGAATGGGGTATTTCCATAATCAAAACATTCCCAAACGTAGTTTCAAAGTCTGTTTGAAGTATATTCAAATGTTGAACGTTGAAACATGATATTCCTGGCAGTCTGTCTGTGGCCAATTGGGAACTGGGAAATTCGCGCCGTCTAATATTTTGCTTCATTAGATTTACGCTGACAAGAAAAGCTGTTTTTATCAAATTTAGACTTATAACTGCAAGTTAACCTTATTAAATTTAGTGAAAAAATCTGTTAAATAAGCAGTGCTTAGTTTCCACTTAATTAAATTTGTTTTAAATTGGTTTTGTCATCCAAAAGCTTTAAAACTGTCTTGAAAAGTGAAAAAATCTTTTCAAACATAAGCCTTTTGACAGTCGGCGTATTGCAGTGTGAAGGAGCAATCGATGAAAGTTCTCGTCATTATCATCTTCATACAGCTTACAAATAACCTAGTATTCAACGGGTTACTTCAAATTTTCTTTACTGCCTTAATTACAAATTGAAGAGATCAATGTAATCTACACTTTAGATTTTTAGAAATGACAAATTGAAGAGATCGGTGCAATCTACCACTTAAATTTTTAGCAAATAAATGTTGTTGGTGGATGACACAATGTATTGCAAACACTCTGGGTACATTTTGGTTTAAATGACTTAAAAGTCCAGGGTAGCGCCCAAACATGACCGGTACTCCATTTGCTGATGCTGATATTATATTTGAAAAAAGGAATTCCTTTTCCCACAAGATGATTTCTCAATATATTACAAATTGATTTGCTTTTAGTGTCTGTTGGCAAAGTTCTCGCAAAGGGCAGTTTGTTGCGTACAGTTTTGGCCCCAGAAAATCTAGTCGGTAATCCACAGAGAAAATTCGATGAAATACCGCGCTAAAAATATGGAGTTTCATAAAGTACCGAAAACTTCGACTATATTAATCAGAATGGTTTCCGACTAACTAAGTGGGAAGGGTGGTGTGTTTGAAGAGGGTCCCGGAACGCTATCGTATGGAAAACACCAGTCTTAATCGAAAATTATCTTCGGCACCACCTAACCTCGAAATACGGGAATATCTAGCAAAATGCCCCAGAAGAAATAACAAGAGGATACCAACAACCGAAATCAGAAAAATTGTTCTGACCAAAAATTCACACTCGGAATAATCGAGTACACTAATACCCTAAAATAAACGTCAACAATGACTCTGATATACCTATTGAAAACCTACTAGCTTTAAAGAAAGTTTCCAGAATCAAATGCTAAATTACATGTATATTAATCACACCTCTAGGTAATTGTATTCTATTTTTTTACATCAAGACTGGAACTATCACCTCACATTACTTGTTTAATACACCAATATATGAAAGTATGTACTCTATTATGCAACTATGTTGTCATCATAAACACAAACATTTGCAAATATGTTACGGTATTCTATGCGGATAAGAAAGAGAGCAAAGAAAGCAACGTAAGTAGTCCATACCGATTTTACCACAATAAAAAAAGGAACAAAAGAATGTCGTACTAACTAGTTGCAGAGACGCGGGGGGTCAGAAAAAGAAAAAAAACTTAATACCGATTCGCCCAGGAGGATTTTACACTATAGTTCAAGTTGAAGTTTGTCATACTTTGCATCTACAAATATCTACCTTAATGCTCAACCTTTTTAATTATAGTATTCTGGGATTGATTCGATGTTCAACACCTACATTCATCGTTATAAAATATATATATATATATATATATATATATATATATATTTGCGTAAACAAAACAATCATCTCTCACCGCAACAATCAACCGCTTCAAATGTTGTCCTTCACCTAATGTTCCGTCCGTCATTGCGGCACCAAAACTGCTCGGCAACACCGGCCATCGTGTCATATCTCACTCGCAGCTACTCTACGAACACTTGTTTACGGAAAGATCACCCAAATCGTCGGCGCCGCACAAGACAAACAAAACGATAGAAAAAAATATAACCTTTGCCTTCAAACGTGAACGACTACGGCCACCAAAATTCACGCACTCTACATTGCCCAACAAATTCTCCGACAATACTCCCCAATCACAGGAACCTTATTCTCGGACAGCTCACACTTGTCAAGCCCATGGGCAAGTCAAGGAACTAGAAAGTGCAACACAAACCCGCATAGGCAAGCGACAAGGACACAGAAAACCGAACTTGAGGATTCCACGAAGTACACGCAAAGTCGGCCGCCCATCCACGCGACTCGAAGCAAACGCAAACCCAAACAAGCAGGAATGAAAGGATTCTTAAAGCAACGAGGCCGCTAACCACCACCAATATGAAATAGAACGCTAGCAGCAAAAAAACAAATATATCGCAAATTACTTAGCATAATGGAAAACGTTTTCGGCGAACAAACTTACTTTCTAACTTCTTAAATTAATAATAATAACATACTATGGGTACGTTTACAAATTTATGCAATTAAATAAAAATGTTTATTTGCTCATGGTTATTGTAGGTTGTAGTTTTAGAAGGTTTATTATAAATATCTGATGAGTGAGTTTTGGCTGTAGGTACCTCAGAAACAACTAAAGGCAATTGTCTCCTATACTCAATTCGTTTTAACTAGATTCTACTGAGCCTTCTGAGATTTTGTAATGAAAACACATGAAGTTGTCAATATATGGAAATAACAAGAGGATACCAACAACCGAAATCAGAAAAATTGTTCTGACCAAAAATTCACACTCGGAATAATCGAGTACACTAATACCCTAAAATAAACGTCAACAATAAGGACTCTGATATACCTATTGAAAACCTACTAGCTTTAAAGAAAGTTTCCAGAATCAAATGCTAAATTACATGTATATTAATCACACCTCTAGGTAATTGTATTCTATTTTTTTACATCAAGACTGGAACTATCACCTCACATTACTTGTTTAATACACCAATATATGAAAGTATGTACTCTATTATGCAACTATGTTGTCATCATAAACACAAACATTTGCAAATATGTTACGGTATTCTATGCGGATAAGAAAGAGGGCAAAGAAAGCAACGTAAGTAGTCCATACCGATTTTACCACAATAAAAAAAGGAACAAAAGAATGTCGTACTAACTAGTTGCAGAGACGCGGGGGGTCAGAAAAAGAAGAAAAAAAACTTAATACCGATTCGCCCAGGAGGATTTTACACTATAGTTCAAGTTGAAGTTTGTCATACTTTGCATCTACAAATATCTACCTTAATGCTCAACCTTTTTAATTATAGTATTCTGGGATTGATTCGATGTTCAACACCTACATTCATCGTTATAATATATATATATATATATATATATATATATATATATATATATATTGGCGTAAACAAAACAATCATCTCTCACCGCAACAATCAACCGCTTCAAATGTTGTCCTTCACCTAATGTTCCGTCCGTCATTGCGGCACCAAAACTGCTCGGCAACACCGGCCATCGTGTCATATCTCACTCGCAGCTACTCTACGAACACTTGTTTACGGAAAGATCACCCAAATCGTCGGCGCCGCACAAGACAAACAAAACGATAGAAAAAAATATAACCTTTGCCTTCAAACGTGAACGACTACGGCCACCAAAATTCACGCACTCTACATTGCCCAACAAATTCTCCGACAATACTCCCCAATCACAGGAACCTTATTCTCGGACAGCTCACACTTGTCAAGCCCATGGGCAAGTACCCGCATAGGCAAGCGACAAGGACACAGAAAACCGAACTTGAGGATTCCACGAAGTACACGCAAAGTCGGCCGCCCATCCACGCGACTCGAAGCAAACGCAAACCCAAACAAGCAGGAATGAAAGGATTCTTAAAGCAACGAGGCCGCTAACCACCACCAATATGAAATAGAACGCTAGCAGCAAAAAAACAAATATATCGCAAATTACTTAGCATAATGGAAAACGTTTTCGGCGAACAAACTTACTTTCTAACTTCTTAAATTAATAATAATAACATACTATGGGTACGTTTACAAATTTATGCAATTAAATAAAATGTTTATTTGCTCATGGTTATTGTAGGTTGTAGTTTTAGAAGGTTTATTATAAATATCTGATGAGTGAGTTTTGGCTGTAGGTACCTCAGAAACAACTAAAGGCAATTGTCTCCTATACTCAATTCGTTTTAACTAGATTCTACTGAGCCTTCTGAGATTTTGTAATGAAAACACATGAAGTTGTCAATATATGGAAATAACAAGAGGATACCAACAACCGAAATCAGAAAAATTGTTCTGACCAAAAATTCACACTCGGAATAATCGAGTACACTAATACCCTAAAATAAACGTCAACAATAAGGACTCTGATATACCTATTGAAAACCTACTAGCTTTAAAGAAAGTTTCCAGAATCAAATGCTAAATTACATGTATATTAATCACACCTCTAGGTAATTGTATTCTATTTTTTTACATCAAGACTGGAACTATCACCTCACATTACTTGTTTAATACACCAATATATGAAAGTATGTACTCTATTATGCAACTATGTTGTCATCATAAACACAAACATTTGCAAATATGTTACGGTATTCTATGCGGATAAGAAAGAGAGCAAAGAAAGCAACGTAAGTAGTCCATACCGATTTTACCACAATAAAAAAAGGAACAAAAGAATGTCGTACTAACTAGTTGCAGAGACGCGGGGGGTCAGAAAAAGAAAAAAAACTTAATACCGATTCGCCCAGGAGGATTTTACACTATAGTTCAAGTTGAAGTTTGTCATACTTTGCATCTACAAATATCTACCTTAATGCTCAACCTTTTAATTATAGTATTCTGGGATTGATTCGATGTTCAACACCTACGTTCATCGTTATAAATATATATATATATATATATATATATATATATATTTGCGT
The DNA here is from genome assembly GCA_036346225.1 of Platerodrilus igneus. Lineage (NCBI taxonomy): Eukaryota > Metazoa > Arthropoda > Insecta > Coleoptera > Lycidae > Platerodrilus > Platerodrilus igneus. The sequence continues at coordinate 6,673,644 of JARFIW010000301.1, forward strand.
AAACAAAACAATCATCTCTCACCGCAACAATCAACCGCTTCAAATGTTGTCCTTCACCTAATGTTCCGTCCGTCATTGCGGCACCAAAACTGCTCGGCAACACCGGCCATCGTGTCATATCTCACTCGCAGCTACTCTACGAACACTTGTTTACGGAAAGATCACCCAAATCGTCGGCGCCGCACAAGACAAACAAAACGATAGAAAAAAATATAACCTTTGCCTTCAAACGTGAACGACTACGGCCACCAAAATTCACGCACTCTACATTGCCCAACAAATTCTCCGACAATACTCCCCAATCACAGGAACCTTATTCTCGGACAGCTCACACTTGTCAAGCCCATGGGCAAGTCAAGGGACTAGAAAGTGCAACACAAACCCGCATAGGCAAGCGACAAGGACACAGAAAACCGAACTTGAGGATTCCACGAAGTACACGCAAAGTCGGCCGCCCATCCACGCGACTCGAAGCAAACGCAAACCCAAACAAGCAGGAATGAAAGGATTCTTAAAGCAACGAGGCCGCTAACCACCACCAATATGAAATAGAACGCTAGCAGCAAAAAAACAAATATATCGCAAATTACTTAGCATAATGGAAAACGTTTTCGGCGAACAAACTTACTTTCTAACTTCTTAAATTAATAATAATAACATACTATGGGTACGTTTACAAATTTATGCAATTAAATAAAAATGTTTATTTGCTCATGGTTATTGTAGGTTGTAGTTTTAGAAGGTTTATTATAAATATCTGATGAGTGAGTTTTGGCTGTAGGTACCTCAGAAACAACTAAAGGCAATTGTCTCCTATACTCAATTCGTTTTAACTAGATTCTACTGAGCCTTCTGAGATTTTGTAATGAAAACACATGAAGTTGTCAATATATGGAAACCTATTTGTTCCTAAAATCGAAAGTAACCAACCTGGTAAGGTTTTATTCCGAAACTTTTTATTATTGGCGATTCTTCAATATTTGAAAGAGACTTGTGTAAATAGTTGAGTGCTAAGTCTGTACTAGTAAAATCTATATCCATCTGTGAAAACTCTTCTAAGTTTCTAAACTCCTTTTATCTTAGAGTTTACTTCAAACATCCTATTCTGGACTGGCCGAAGACTTCACAGATCGGCGAGCGCTTTTTTCGAATGGGTTGCAACAATATACTACAAAAGTCCTGTTTACATTCGTGTTACTTGTACTAGCCATTTTTCGAGATAAAGTAACAGCATTTTTTCATCATACAAGTGACTGTTTGTGTAGCCGCCGTCGACTTAACATGTGCATTTTCGAGTAGCAACAAGTTTTCGCTAGGCAGCAGTAAGTGCACAATCATTTACATACCTCATTTGAATTATGAATTGCATCCAAAGTCATATTTGGTGGTCCTTTATTATCAAACATCCATTAGCAACCCTCAATAAGCTCTTTAATTAATCCGCATTCATAACAACACTGAACAAATAACTAAACTGAACTGCTCAATTCAAGTGAGAGTATGAAACTGACTCAGATCCTCATGGTAATTCTCGCTACAAGCTCATACTTGTCTATTTCCTGTTACAGCCTGTCTGACTCAAAACCCCTCACCTCTTACTGCTTGGCACAACTCTACAAAACTCAGTACTAACACCAACAAAACTAGTGTTGAGTATAATTTGTAATAAAACATTTAAATAAAAAAAATTACAAATGAGGCTTACGTATGTATTTTGCAATAATAAATAAAATAAATACGGCAAATTAATTATGCAATTGACTATTTAAATATTAGATACTTTTATGCCACATTTTTGTTGAAATTATTGCTTAACTATCGGTTGTAAGGAGGCATTAGAATCGCATTTGCAGGGCGTCTCTGAATAAAATAATTTTTTTACAAGGATCACATTGAGATCCCAATTTGAGTTTTTGCAAGTTTGTAAATAAACACTTGAGGAATAATTAGGAATTTTTCGAAAATTTTGTTCATATTATTTTTTGGAATAATCTTTCAAAATGTTTAGTTTGTAGTTGAAAAATATTAATGTTTCAAACACACCCTTATAGTACAGGATGTTTTGAAATATCGTTTAAAGATTTTAAGAGCATGTAGTACGATCGAAAATAATGTTGAAAGTCATAATAAACATATGTCCAACATATGTCCACAAATTAACTGTTTACGAGATAATAAATAAGTAAACGATATCATATACCAGTAAACAGGTGCTTATCAGCTTTTGTTTTATGACAGTTTAATTTGACGTTTTGTGCAATTGTAGCAATTATAATGGTTGCGTATTCTAATATGGAAGTGATCGGTATGGTGTTCATATTCGGTCGTACTAATGGGAATTCTTTACAAGCACATCGCTTCTATGCTGAAACGTTTCCTGATCGCCAAATGCCTTCGCATGTGATGTTTCAGACGATGTTTCAATACTTAAGATAAACTGGTTCGTTTGAGAAACGGTCTTATGATCCTGGACGGCAGAAACTAACATGTACTCCACAGATAGAAGATCGAATGTTGAATATTATTTATGAAAATCCCGAAACTAGTGTTAGAAAAATTTCGACTCAAGTTGGTGTAAGCAGCTATCTTGTTTGGAAAACTCTTCATGAGCAAATCCTATACTCCTATCATATCCAACGAGTACAAGCCCTTAATGCTCCGGATTATCAAGCGAGAATGACTTTCTGTGAGTGGTTTTTGCGAACAGTTGCTGATCGGCAAGATTTTGCTGATAACATCCTTTTCACTGATGAAGCAGGTCTTACTAAAATTGGAATATTTATTTTCCACAACAATCACGTTTGGTGTGACGAGAATCCTCATGCTATCGTTAAAGCCAGACACCAGCTACGTTTCTCTCTAAACACCTGGTTAGACATGATAGGGGAACGGTTGTTAGGATCGATTGTTTTGCCACAACGCTTAACAGGTCTTGCACACCCCTACATTTGATTTTCCAATGCTTCACCCGAAGGTACTACATTGGCCAGGAAGCTAGTTTTTTTACCGGGAAATTTTGAATTTTGTCGAACCGTTGCTGTTCCAAGCAAGGTTAGGGATCTTTAACGTGCGTAACAACACTCACACACGGGACCTCCATTTTACCTCTCATCCTAACGAGGGTGTATTTTTGTGAAAAATGCTCGCTCAACATTTTTCAAGCGGACCGTGTCGGGATTCAAATCCAGGAGCTTGGGCGTAGTAGTCACACACATACCAACTATGCACGGAACCGCCTGATCTTGCATACCTCGAGTTCTTGGAAAATTACTTTACCTGAACTTTTGGAAGATTTACCTCTAAATCAGAGACTGAACCTCTGGTTTATGTAAGATGGAGCTCCACCGCACTTTACACTTGCTGTTAGGAAACATCTTAACAATGAATTTCCTGGGAGATGGATAAGGCGAGCAGGTCCCACTGCTTGGTCTCCAAGATCACTCGATCTAAACCCGTTGGACTTCAGTATCTGGGGTTATTAGAAAAGTTTAGTGAACGCAACACCGTTAAACGATCTTCCAGAGTTGCGCCAACAAGTAGAATACTGTTGCCAGATAATTTGAGAAAAACCCTTGTAGATCCTGTGTCGAAATCGAAGGACGTCTTTTGAACAACTTCTTTAGTTATTATCTATTTTATGTTAAAATACAATAACATATTAATAAAGCAAACTTATTTTGCAATTGCGATATAATCGCTGTTATCTCTGGACATATGTTTATTATGACTTTCTACCTTATTTTCGATCGTGCTACATGCCCTTAAAATCTTTAAACGATGTTTCAAAACACCCTGTATATAAAATTAAAGCTTGCAAAATTCTGAAGGCAATGGTGTTTTTTCTTCCACTCGTCTAGCTTTTTATACTAAGCCGAGTGTTCGTACAGCGTAGAAATTTGCGATTTTTACTAAATTTAAAAATAGATAAAAATCAATCGTACGACATAAAAATTTGAAATTCATAATTTCATACCTACTATAGCAGTAGTTAAACAATACAGAATAAATAAGATATTGGGTAATGTCTGGTAAAAAATTAATTCAGATTTGGATCAATTGATATGGATTGACCCGCGAACGAAATTAAATTATTGGTCCTTTTTTTTTTGTTTTTCAGTTCGAGATTTGAGGTTTTGAATACGTTAGGGATCATTTACGAGTAAAAAATGCATGAAAATAAAATTCATTGTGTTTAGTGCTAATCAAACAAATTGCTTTTAAAATTATGAAATTTAAATTTTAGAATGCAATATCGGAGCTTTTTAGTGGTAACAAACATCGAAAAGGAATTTTGAAAATAGTATTTCATTTAGTTTAGGCTAAGTGTGAAGTTGGCTCCAACAAACTTCTTTGTTTATAACTTTTCTGTTTTTGAATGTTTAGACGCATAATGGCGCAATTATATCGGAACAAAAGCTGGAAGAGAAAATTCTAGAAAGTTTCAAATTTAAATTTTCTTAGCGCTAACCTTGTTATCAACCAACTTAATTTGTTTATAACTTTTTTTTTTGTGTTTTTAACATTGGGTAGTTTATTTTCAAAACGTAGTACGGTGCATTTTGACGTTACAAAATACAACCGGATTTTAAATGCCCACACTGCTTTTTGTTCACGCCACTGAATCGTTGCAAGATGTAAAGAAGTTACAGTACTTTTTCGAATGCTAACCCTGTAAAAATGTACATTTCCTTCAAATTAATTCAGTAATCGATTTGTCAACGTGTATGATCATGCCCGCTTGCAATATTTCTAAAACAAAAAGTCTCAAAATTTTTGTGAATTACGGTATCACAAACAACATCCCCATTAATTAATAATTTAAAATTATCCACAATATGAAAACTAACATGAACTGTAAGAACTCGCATGATACTGATAAACATTTTATCGGGATTTATCTGTTATAAAGCAACTGAGTAGGATATCGTTGCTTTGTATTCATGGACTGCTTTATTTTTCCTCTGGAATTTCATATTAATAAATGGAGCATATCGGTCATTATATTCTAGAAAATGATATTGCTTCATCGGCTGCATTTCCTTATATGTATAGGGTTGTTCGAATCAACTCCTACATAACAAATTTATAAATACCAAAGTTCTAAGAATAGATAGATATGAATTAAATTATATTTATTGTAAAATAACTACACGTTTATTTTTGAAAATTCCATACGGGAGTTGGCCGTCACTTAAACGTATACATTTTTTCCACGATTGTTTAAATTTGTAGCACATACTGTGAAGTATTAAGTTCACTGATCACTCTTAACTTTTGCAACCTTATTTGCATGCTTGTGAAACGTTTTTCAAGGTTTTTGGAATGTGCAGTTGAATATTTTATATAATAAGGCGAACTTATATTGATCACATAAATTTGTATGGTATGAGAATTTATACGTACTTTTAATTTATTTTTAAAATCCGTATCACTACTATTTCACATCTGTATATACACATGCATTAATATATGGTGTTCACTTCTTCTTACTTCTATTGAGGTTTGCCTTCGAACTTCTATCTTTTACGAAATTGGTACTTTATAAAATTCTACACGATACATCGCTTCTAACCAGAATTTTTTTAAAATACATGCAGAGGGCGCATAACGGTGGTAGTGTAGAAAACGGGGACTTGCAATTTAAACCACAGGTTTAACGAAAACAACTCAATTTGCGCAATATTTTAATTTAAATTAAAGTTTCTTACACCTTAGGTTCATTTCGAATGGACCTGCACCGTGCCGAAGTTCTAGATTATTAGAACAGGTGAAATGGCTTGCGTGTTCTAATGAGTTAAAGAGCCAAACTATAGGTTCAACCAAATTAGTAGAGTGTTTAGTGAGGAACTAGACTAACACAGGTTCCTAAAAGAGGGCAGCGGCTCTTTCGGTTCTTAGATTGGCAGAGACTATAAGGGTCGGTATGGCAGTCTAAGACACACTACCGCGATACGGAAGGCAACGAGAAACCACCACATTACCTCCCAAGTACAAAGCGTACTTAAATTGTAATAACCATGATGGCATTCTCTGGGGTAAAAAATTCCGGAGTTAAAACAGTCCCCCATTCGGATCTCCGGGAGGGGACTACTTCGGAGGATGCGATCGGAAAGTTCAGAATAAAAGTCGGGAACATTTTGCGAGTCAGAGCGTGGAATCTTAGAAGTAAGGGAGTATGTAGGATATGTGAGGGTAGGGAAGGAGCGGTAGTAGGTTTATTTGGTTTAGGCACGAGAAACGACAGGGGAAATAGGCTGCATCGTAATTATGAAGGCCGCACTGAAATTTAAAAACTTGAAAAAAAACTAAAAGGGCACTTTGACTTTAGGAAACTAAAAGAGAAAGACATTCAAGAAAGATTTAAAAAAAGTCAAATGAATTGTTGAAAGATATCTGGAACATATCTGACACTAAGGAAGTAGAAACTGAATGGAATAACATTAAATCCAGCTTAGAAATGACAGCCAGAGATATTCTGGGATATACACAAAAGGAAAATAAGAAACCATGGATAACAAAGGATATCCTGAATTTAATAGAAGAAAGACAAAAATACAAAAGTAAATCAGACGAAACAGGAAAACAGAGATGCAAAGCCATAAAATGGGAAATTATTCGCAAATGCAGGAAAGCTAAAGAACAATAGATTGATGAAATGTGCAAAGAGGTACAAACTAAGATGGAAATAGGAAAGACAGATGAAGCTTACAAACTAATTAGAATCAATTTTAGGGTAATAAAACCGTATAGCAAAAATATAAAGGACGCGGGAGGAAGCGTAATTATAGAAAATGTAGAGAAAGTGGATAGATGGCAAGAATATATAGGGAATTTATATGCAGGAGAGGAACTAACAGCATTAGAACAGGAATCAGACATTGAAAATGATGACTTGGGATATCCTATACTTAGCGATGAATTTGAATTAGCATGAAAGGGCCTGAAAAATGGTAAAGCACCGGGTACAGATAAGGTGCAAGCAGAAACTCTAAAAGGCGCTGGAGAAGCAGTAACAGAACGTCTCTTCCAACTTGTGTTCGGAAATCTTGGTAAGCACGAGCAGTGCATAACTGGTCCATTTGACACCTGCGTCAAACGTTAGTTTGCTAAAGTCGATACTACGTACAGCTTCGGGTCAGAAAATAAGGAATTTCACAGACAAATTCTGTAATTCGGAAAACTAACATTGACCACGGCTGCAGCCGATAAAACAAAAGTTGCCAAGTTACTCAACGAGAGTGTAGGATAAGTACTTGCAATGGCCTAAAAAGCTATTGTTGGGGAATATATTTTGAAATTGGTACTTTTGTTGGTCACCACCTAATTATGACAAATTTTGGGGCTTTATAAAGCAACAGTCTCAACCCTTAAATGTAGAGGTTACAAGAACACGTAATAAGGAAAATGTCAGTATTCCACTGGGTTTGAAGATATACTCTTATACAACCATTTATATATGTAAATTCAAGACTGCAACTGAAGTAATAGTCAAATACCAATCCAGGAAATTATATCTAAAGCATTGATTTATATAATGTCCTTGTGGTAATAGTTCATTGTAGGTCTTTGATTGCTTTTATCCCAAAAATAAAACACTATTGTTGATGTACCACATAACAATATTTTTTATATTATCGTTATGAATATATAGTACAAATAATTATTATTAACAGTATAGTCTTTGTAAAAGGTTAAAATAAAAAATTTGCTATACGTTAGAAACTTTTCATTGCCTTATCCTAAGAAAGTCAGTCTGTATTTCAAAGGTATAAATTATTGTTATTTATACATTAGCGCACAAGAACACCTAAAAATTACAATATTTCAACGTCCACTGAATTGGTACAAATGCCGCTATATGGTTAGGAAAAAGTCCTGGATATATGTATAGATGGGTCGGTATAAATTAATGCAAAGACTAAATGTTTGCGCTTCGGTAACTACATCTACATAAAATAATTGAAAATATTTTACATGATCGGTATTTCCAAGAGGTCTCGGGTGTTATTTTATTGCTGACATTCCCTTTTTCTTATTAAATACACTATTTTTTTAAGTAACCAGTTCTTGACAATATGAAATTAAAAACCTTAAAGGTTATTTCAAATTTTTTAATATCTATTTAGTTTTACATCTCTTTTGAAGCTTTACCTACACGTGCTTTTTAATACATGTTTACACGTTGGCGGATTTGTTAGAAGTAACCAGTAAATTACATTCCATTGTCGAAGAGAGTCGTGGTCTCGTGAGTACTCTGAACAAATGATTCTTTTAACTTAATTCTATCTCTTTCTTTTACCTTACTAGTTATTCATGATCTCCTACTTTGAATTATGCACTTACAAAAATTTTATATATTAGCAGTAAATAGATATGGAAAATTTGTTATTAATTAAGTATATAGCGTCATGATGCAATTGGAGCCGAGAAGTCGTTTAATCAGCAGAATTATCGATTAGTAAAATACTTTGAGAATTACCGACACATAATTTTCTGCATGTACTATACTGCTCTACTACGAAACTAAAAGTTGTTTTTGACGCCTCTGGGAAATCACGTGGAGGTACGCCGTTAAACCATAATCTTCTACTGAGTCTTAAGCTACAGCAGGATATCACTACATTATTACTGAAGTTTTGGGTGTATTCAGTAGTATTAACCGCGGACATCAAGATGGTGTACCGTCAATTGTTAATTATACCCAATCACCGCGATTTTCAGCGCATTATGTGGCGCTTCGCACCCAACGCTTCTTTACAGGATTATTGCCTCAACACCGTAACTTACGATGTTGCCTCATCTTCATTTCAAACCTTACATGTGATTTCTCAATGCTCCACCCGAAGGTACTACATTGGCCAGGAGGCGGGTTTTTTTGTTATCTGGAAATTTAGAATTTTGCCGAACCTTTGCCGTTCCAGGCAAGGTAGGGATCTTTAACGTGCGTGACAACACTCACACATGGGACCTCCATTTAACCTCTCATCCGAAAGAGGGCGTAATATTTGTGAAAAATGCTCGCCTGCCATTTTTCAAGCAGTCGGCCGTGTCGGGATTCGAACCCAGGACCTTGGGATCCGTAGTCTTACGCTTACTACATGGATCCACGGCGACACCCTTCATTTCAAACCATCAGATGTCTGTTACAAATAGCCGAACTTTGTCGTGAAGAGTATCCACTTGCCGCAATGGCGCTCTGTAACTCTTTTTACGTGAACGATTTAGTCCAATTGTGCCTTTCACTCGAAGTTGCTCGTGATATTAAATCACAAGTAATATTGGCATTAGCCAGTTACGGGTTTGAATTAGGAAAGTGGGCTAGCAACAATTTTTCTTTATTGACCGATTTTACCACTCACTCACATTTCCGATTCATACTCATTTAATCAAAAGAGAAAGTTCCGGTTTAAGAAATCTCGGACTCCAGTGGGTTCCCATGACGGACAGTTTTCGCTTTGCAGTCCAATCTGTCGGAACTTGTACTAAACACAACGTGTTGTCCACTCTTGCACGCTTTTTCAACCCTTTTGGAATTTTGTCTCCGCTTACTTTTATTATTAAACATTTAATTCAACAACTGTGGAGCCAGTCATAAACTTGATTGGGATGATGCTCCCCCGCCCGCTTTTATCAAGGGTTTGTGGGAAAAGTGTTGCGAAGGATTCACTGCGTTGCCAGAATTTTCTCTGTCACGCCTGCTGGCTCCCAGTTCTAGGCGTCGCCGTGGATCAATGTAGTACACGTAAGACTACGGATCCCAAGGTCCCGGGTTCAAATCCCGACACGGCCGACTGCTTGAAAAATGACAGGTGAGCATTTTTCACAAAAATTACGTCCTCGTTCGGATGAGAGGTTAAATGGAGGTCCCGTGTGTGAGTGTTGTTACGCACGTTAAAGATCCCCACCTTGCCTGGAACGGCAAGGGTTCGGCAAAATTCTAAATTTCCAGGCAACAAAAAACTCGCCTCTTGGCCAATGTAGTACCTTCGGGTGGAGCATTGGAAATGTAAATGAATATGTTGTTGGTCAGATTCCCGTATCACCCACTGCTGGATTCAATTTGATCCGAAAAAGTGGAGAACATTTGTCACTAACCGCGTGTCATATATTCGGAAAAAACTCCTCCTGACAGCTGGTTTTATGTACCTTCTGATCAAAACTTCACTGACATCGGATCGCGCGGGTTTCTGCCTGGTGAACTCTTACGTTGTCGTTTATGGTGGGAAGGTCCTTCCTTTTCAGTATTCTTGCAACGTAAGTAGTTTAATGATAATTTAGACCCAGGTCCTCCGGAGACATTCGTAGAAGAGCGTAAGATTTTATTTTATTTTATTTTATTCTTGTTTATACTCACGAAATTGGTGGACGATTATTCTACTTTATCAAAGCTGCAAAGTGTTTTAGCTGTTTTAGCAGCCTGATGAGCTACAACCACAGGTAAACCGGCCATTGACTTTTCTCTTTGAAAAATAACCAACAATTTAATTTTCGTTCACTATACTTGAACTCCTCATCCCCAGACAAAAGTATATGTCACCATTAAACCAGAAGCGCGTTAGGTTCTGTAGCCGAGATCCTCAGTCACATTAGGTGTAGTACTTTTTTAGAAAGCCCACTAATGTTATAGTGGATAATAGGTCGTTTGTTATTTCCACCGTAGTTGTCATAGACTAGTTAATATTATTAAACTTTGTCTGGCAATGTCATCTTCACTAACATATCGGAGATTTGAAGAGGTTTCCGATAATTAGTTGTTTATAGAGTATAGAGGGCGTATGGGAAATATTTTGTACGAGGCTTGTTTAGTTGAAACCCATCTTTGGTCAGGTTAGCCGTGGAAACAATTGTAATCACTCAACTGAAGTTTTGCAACGTTAGTGGTGTTTGTTAACTTCCGACTGGCCAGTTTCTCTCGTATATATTTGACAGCGATTTTAAGTATTGTGACTTTGAAATGACGTTTGTTGTTAACAATCCGGCCAAATGTGATCAGCGTGCGGTCATTTAATTTCTGTGTGCTGAAGGTTTGCAACTATTGGAAATTCATACACGAATGCAAGCAGTGTATGGAAACGCATGTTTTGCGTATCCAACTGTCAAGGAATGGTGTCGAAAATTTAAAATGGACGCGAAGGGACGAACGATAAGCCGCGTTCAGGTGCAATGTGTACTGCGTCAATAGACAGGAATATGGCGTGTGTGGAAGGACTGATTAGAGAAAATCGTCGAGTTTTAATCAGAATAATTTTAGAAAATGTTTGTGTGAGTATCGGATCAGTTCATAGCATCGTACACAAACTAGGCTACAGCAAAGTTTGTGCGCAATGGGTACCTCGGCTTTTGTCAGAGAACCAAAAAAGCTTGCGAATGGGCAACACCTCACGAAATACAGACAAAATGGTAACGATTTTCTCTCGTCAATAATTGCTGGCGACAAATCTTGGTGTCATTATTTTGAACCATCCAGTAAGCTGTCATCGATGCAATGGAAACACGCAAATTCTCCGCCACCAAAGAAGTTTAAAGTTCAACCTTCTGCCGGTAAGGTCATGTTGACATTTTTTTTTCGACCATGAAGGACCTTTGTTGATAGAATTTACAGAACCTCGGGAGCATATCAACGCAAACCTGTATAATGAAACTTTGAACAAGCCCCATCAAGCAATAAGACGAAAACGTCCAGGCAAGCTTTCACGTGGTATCACTCTGCTTCACGACAATGCTTGACCTCATGTTGCTAACGTAGTGAAAGAAAATCTACAGCGAAAGAAATGAAGGATATTAGAGCATCCACCCTATAGTCCCGATTTAACACCTTGCGATTTTCACATCTTTGGGCCACTGAAAAAAGCGTTAAAAGGTAACCGTTTTTAGTCAGATGAAGAAGTACAAAACGCCGTGAAAGAATTCTTCAAGCAGCAGCCACAAGATTTCTCTAGGCAGGGTATACATAGGTTGACGAAACAATGGGATATGTGCCTTAATCGTAGTGGTAATTATTTGTAAATTTAGTTGTCAATAAAATTTTCCTGAACCAAAGATGGGTTTCAATTGAACAAGCCTCGTATATATTAATACACTATGATTCCCTGATAATTCTAGACCTTTGTTGGTTGTTTTGCAAAGAGAAATGCGCCTGTCTGATGAGCTGTAACCACAGCGAAACCGCTCATTGGCTTTTCTCTTTGTAAAATAACCAATAATTTAATTTTCGTTCACTGTACTTAAATAACTTATCTCCAGACAAAATTATGTGTCAGCAAAACCCTAGTATCTGTCAATGAAATCCATCTGCAAAATGTGGTGCCGAAGAGCCGGTCTATCATCTTTTGTATACAAATGCTTCGTTTACGTTTTAATGCAATTATTCTGGTTAAAAGCAGACCTATTGGCCCTACAGTATTGTGTAAACTGCGGCAGATATTAACTAGGTTCCGTTTTCGTTGTGGATGCGAGAAGTTTTCAGAACTGATGAATTGATTTGAAAATCGTGTAGATATGATTTCGTTGATATATTCTGTCCCTATGAATCTAGACTAGAAAAGAAAAGCAATTATTTAACTTGGTGTGATTCAACTTAGGATGTTGTTGCTCTGTTTGGAGAAGAAGATCTCTTGCTTCACTGTTTTGTGTACTCATTTATTTGAAGTTCTACTCGTTACTGAAGGTAACAAGTAAAACTTATTAAATATTTAAACTGGTGCGGGTTTCACTGTCTTGAAGCATGGATGTTCAAATAATTATGGTATCTTACATAATTGCTTAAAAATTTCTTTAATTCTATATTTTTGTTCAGAAACATGTTGTTTTTAAGTGCATGTTGAATATTCATCATACAGAAACTAACCAAAAAGTATTGTAATAAGGAATTAAACAGTTTCGTAATAACGACAAGAAAGGTATGTATTAAGTTGCTTTTTAAGTATATACATTGAAAGGTATCAAAACTATTAGAGGGATAGGAAGGAGGGAGTCCCGATTTTCCTCATAAATTGAAAATATTATAGATTTCTAGTTAAAATTTCACTTTTTTATAAAAATTAATAACGAACAAAAGTTTAGTAACAATGGTGCAAGCTAATGACGGTCACATGTAAGCAGTATGGTCTTCTTTTATAGATGGTGTTGAGTAGGTACTTCTAACCTTTCAGAACTAGCAACATTACTATTATTCACTTAATGCATCGTTATGTAATCGGTACATGTTATACCAGTTGAACAACTCAAGTTCGGCAATTTCACTTAGTAAAAATCTGCACAAATTGCCATAACGACATGTGTGTTTAAACATTTCACAATTAGCACTTACGTATACTTAGTAAGTGTGAGAAATTTTTTTATTTGTCGGTGCTATTAAACCAAATTATAGCGTGTATGTCATCATGCAGGAATTTTATATTTTCTACCACAAGTTCAATGAATGGTAATCAAATTGTATAAATTAACAATCTTGGATCATCTGTATGACTGTTAAAAGGTTACAGACCATTCACTTTCTTACAGCTTTAATTGACTTCAATTTGCCCGCATTACTTAAGTTGTTTATTTTGAAGTAAACTTATGCGTTCGTTCATCTAGTAAAAAAGACGAATCATTCATACAATGTGTATAAGTTGTCTCACTTTCTGTAAACATACAGTAATTTTTTAGCACTTGAAAATTGTAACTTTCCCTTTTTGATTATCCGTAAATACTTGATTTTGTACAGTTATTCTGGGATTAAAAAGTAGCTTTCTACAACTGTTTATAATCTGAAATGCTCGATGTACGATCTAAATTATTTTTTTTATCGAAAAGTGTCCTCCTTTTAGTCGTTTTTAATGTTATAGCCTGGAGACATCATATTAATCTTAATTACTGATGAAGAACCACTTGACATAGTAGACAAAAATATGGGTTAAGTAAATATTGGATGTGAGATAGACCCACGAAATGGTTGCGTTAACGTTATAAATTAATTTATTGCATAGTCAGTTTCGCGTAGTGAATCCATCATCAATTAATTTAAAACCAATCCTGTGCGTATAGAGTACAAACACCACGTTCACCAGATGTCTGTCAGTCGCAATGGTACCTTATTATATTAATTTTAAAAAAAGATAATTGATCTCCGGTTTCCTATTAAAATATTCCACATCCTTTAATACCAATAGCATTTAAAAAGACAACCCACACGTTCAAGTTTGATAGTACTACTCAAAATATCGATGAATTAAAAAATCGACATTTCGTTTATTTTTCCTTAACTCTAAACTGTTTACACGATTAATTATATATTTTCTCACTACGAAATTTCAAGTATGGCAGTTTCGTAGTCTGGCCAGCACATGCACTAATTATTGATATTCTAAATCACCAATAATTCTCCATTTATTTATTCAATACTTCTCTATACTTATGTTATTCATATTAATTAATTGAGAAACAATATTCCAATCATTCGTTTATTTCAAACAATTTTTCGTTTAATAATTTGATATTTCGCTGTCTGTTTCTATAATGTTGCATAATGATTTTTTAAGTAATATAATGCACATTTTACGTACTAACGTTTCGTCATCACAACAAATTATATGTGCTTTAGCAAAGTCTAAAAAAAATTTTGCTCGCCAATACACGAGTTTTTTTTTATGAATTAAAACCCTTGTAAGCAGAAATTAATAAAGAAGACCTATACGTTGTAACGCGATTGCGATTTAGAAAAATGCAGTTAGATCTCGGTAAATAACCGGTATAAGAAAGTTTATGTGTATACATATACATGAGTTCAAAAACAAACCATTGAAACATGGAATTGGATCCACACACTCTATAACCACAATAGTCATAAAACCATTAATAAATTTATTGCGCTATACACGTAAACCGTGGGAGGAATTAAGAGCTCACACGGATTTAAAGAAACCATCACTATAATACATTTCCCCTAATATTCATAAATATACATATATATCATACATATAATACATATACATATACATATACATATACATATACATATACATATACTATATACATATACATATACATATACATATATATATATATACATATACATATACATATACATATATATACATATACATATACATATACATATACATATACATATATATATACATATACATATATATATACATATATATACATATATATATACATATATATATAATATACATATATATATACATATACATATATCATATACATATACATATATATATCATATATATCATATATATATATACATATACATATACATATACATATACATATCATATACATATACATATACATATACATATACATATACATATACATATACATATACATATACATATACATATACATATACATATACATATACATAAATATACATCTATTATAAGTGTTATAAACATTTATGGTTCCGGGTTGCGACCGTGTCATTTTATTCATTAAGTCGACGTTTCGCCCACTTTTGTAAGGGGCTTCATCAGGACAAGTAACGAAATAAGTAATAAAAATAGAAATATAAAAATAATAAAGATAAGAATGATAATATTAAGCAGACAAGTTAAAATGTAATGAGAAGAGTTACTCCTGAACTAGCAGACTCACTAGCCTATTCATAGTCAAAAGGTGTCTTGTGGCGAAGTTACTTCCAAAGTTACTCCGCTTCGTACGTATCCTTTCTTTGCCTAGACTGGAAGTGTTATCCGCAGTTTTGATACTGAAATTATTAACCTGTATCCTTAAAACTTTTGATCCCCATACTACATTTGCTGATCCTACTCCATGGTCGTTCTTTCTTGGATTCGTTTACTACCGCAGCAATGGAAGACATTTGTCTCAAATCGAGTTTTTTATATTCAGGAAAATTCTTGGCACCACTGAGAATCTGCCGATTTCGGATTCCGTGGTTTGTTACCATCCGACTTGTGTGAGTGTTCTTTATGGTGGGAAACATCGTCTGCCGTACACCGCTCCTTCGACACTTACAGTCCACTCATTCCGCCTTTTAATTCTTCGGAAGTTCTCCTTCAGGAGCGTTCTATTGTTTCGACCGCTGTTTCAGCTTCTTCTTGGATTGAAACGATTTTGGAAAGTCGTTCGTCTTTTTAATTTCTCATTCGTATTGTCGCTTAAACCCTTCGTTTTGTCTATAGCATACAAACTCCGTTGGTAAAATACACTGGATCTTTGTCCTGTTTCGAGCTCCAGAGCGCTTTGAAACCCCTGATTAAATATATTGAGTTGGACGTCATCTAGTCCTGATCTGTACTAAAAAGGACTATACAAATTGGCCCCCTTTATTAGAGAGGGAATCTTACGTGTTGGTGGTTGTTTATCTCACGCTCCCTTATCCGTTGACAGGAAGTGTCCCACTCTTTTACTTAGTAAAAGTCGCTTTACTGATTTGTATATTATTTTTGTTCATTTCAGATACTCCACGCTGTTGTTCAAATGGTTGATTTTATCGTTTGTCAAGGTTATTGGAGTGTTTCAAGTAAACAGTCTATTCGTCGAGTTTTGAGTCAGTGTGTGACTTGTTGGAAGTCTCCTATGGGCCACCTTCCTTCATGCCGAGTAACTCTCAAAACCGCACAAGGCAAGCTGAAGCGCCCTGTCGCTAAGCTCAGTCCTTTACCTAATTTGTAACTTCTCCTTTATCTTTCTTCGTATAATTTTTTTATTTTGGGTTTTGATTCGCGTCAATAGTTCCTGGGTTTCCGTATATTAATTATTTTTTTCTTTCTCTTCTTTTCCATTCCATTTCACCTTTTGTAGTTGTTTTCTTTTCAAGAAAAACCTTACATTTTTGGTGGACGGTATGTTCCGTATAAATAAGAATTAACTTTAAATATAATTATTGCACTATTTGTAGCTCTGTCATGTATAATATAATCTATTGGTTTTCTCGCGTTTTAACCTTCAAGTGCCTTGTGCTGCGTCAGTTATAGTCGTTAAAAGTTATTGAAAGAAAGTTGAACAGTAAAGTTGTTGTAAACAGGCAGGTGTTCGTAGCTGTGTGGTATCGACGAGTGAGTACTGCAAACGGTCGACCGCTTATCGTCCTGCCATTGCCGCCGCAAGTTGCAGTTTATTACTGGTAAGTACTTAAAGTTACCGCCTTTTTTAAACTGCTCATAATTTACACATCCACTACCTTGCCATCTGCGGTTATCGAAATTAACGAACAGATCTCGGTCTTAGGACAGCAGTTAGACGCACTATACCCCGTAAAAACAAAAAATAGCATGTAATAACCCTAGGAAATTGTAGCTTATAGAACTCCAAGATATGATAAGGAGAGGATCAGTTCCGATCAGATTATCAGACACTCGCCAGCAGTCTCTCGAAACTCGATCGCGGTGTGAGCGACAGGTACGACAAGGCAGAGTACGGTATTTCAAATATCGAGACTGTCAATGATTGGTCAGGTCCTCGAACGCGATAAAGCGGACATCCGATACCGGTCTCGTAGGGAAATTCTTAAAAATTATGTGTTGTAATATAGACTAGATATACACGAAGTCAAGTCTTTTCTATCTGTTTATTTTAAAATTAGGAGGTAAGAAAGTGTAATCGAGGCCCCATCAACCTCGAACAGTAGTGGAAACCCCTAATCGTCCCTTGGAATACTCACCTTACGCGGAGGCTTTAATTAGGGTTGATTCTTTCAGGTGGGTTGGCGCTCAAAGGCTTTATATAGACAAGGAGTTCAACGACTTTTCCAGGTAGGTGTAAACGTATTTAGTTAAAGTGTTATAATTTGTATACCCCTAAAAAGTTTGCTTTTTGGTTTATGTTTCGCACCACTGAAAGCTAGCCCGTGCACTAATTAACTGTTAGGTCACTTCGTCCCCGGTAGAGTAAAATTAATGCAGATGCTTAACGTCAATTCAGCACGTATTAATATCATCATTTGTAACTGTATATATTACGATGAAAATTGCACCTTTATGTACCATCTAATTCATAAATAATAAAATTAATATTTCGGTTCGGTAGTTTTCGGCAAACTTCGTTCATATGTTATTACTCATGATAAAGCAATGTTGTCAATAATATTTTATTTTTACACAAGTGTCGCTTTTGCTACTTTAAAATAGTTGTTTTTATATTTTTCTATTATACAATGCAATTTCAAAAGCTTGGTGACACATTAATCTGATTTGAGATGTGCATAACTGCAATAAAAACTTGCTATTAAAGATTACATTTGGTAACCAGGCATTTTGATACTTTGATAAAATGATAACTTCACCAAACATTTAATTAATGATGTAAATAATATGCACTTTAACACGCAAACCCAAAGGTTTATTTATAAAATTACACAGATTGCTAAACGGAGCACCAGCAGAACAAACGAATGAGGTTATGTAACAAAATTAATTTAAGAAATTAAACACACCAGTTAAATTATGTTCATTAAATTGATTAAATATCTTTTTATCAATATACAAACTCTAGTTTTCATAGAAGAATGCGCAATTGTTACCTTTATCCTATGCATTGGTTAAGCTTTTAAAGAATCTTAAATATTGCGAATTAAGTCAAAAACTTATGACATAGATGTCTTGTTTTGTGGTTGCCACTATACAGTGTGTACATATAAAATGCAGTACATGGGGATCTTGGAAACTGTAGGAGATACGATCTTGGTTAAATGGGATAAAAGTTGCATAATCATGAGAGTATCTCAGATCGGTTTTCAAATTTCAAAAATTTTTCATAGGTTACTAGATATAGGCAAAAAATATAAAATTGACGATTTCTTTATTTGCTCGTAGTTAGTCTACTAATTGAAATAGAATGTTCAAATTTGGTACATCATGGTAATTTCCCATTGCGCTTCACATTTTCAACTTAGATTTTGTCTAGGGCATCTAGATTTTGCGTGACGATGTTCGACTTTTTATTTTTAAAAGCCGCCATATTGGATTTTTACATTTTTGAAATGCTGACAAAAAACCCTTTCCAAAGAGGTATAACATGGCTATGTTTGATTGAATCAAAACACTAAAAATCACATAATTATGTTTTGGTCGTAGTAGGCTTTAATTTCCTTTATGACAAAGAAAAACAATTGCTCTAAAAAATCTGTATTAATCAGAACTTACATAACTATGCATTAACAAAGAATAAATACAAACTAGCATCTATTCAATACAAAATATTATTTAAGCTGTTTTTAGTTGTCATTCATGTTCAGACAATTGCAAATTAACAATCAAGGAAAAAAAATATAACAATAGTCAGCCACATGCATTCATTATTTATTTTAAATGTTCAAATAACCCCCCATTTTGTTGAACACACAACCGACACCTTTTATAAACATCTTTTCAAGATCGTCTTATCATAGTTGGAGTTATTTTATTTACGGCCTCTTGGACTGCTTGTTGTAATTGGCCTACATTATCATACGTTTTTGAGTACACACGACTTTTTAAATGGCCCCATATAAAGAAATCTAGAGGAGTTAAATCTAGTGATCTTGCCGGCCACTTAATTGGTCCCCGATTTCCAATCCAGTTTTCATTATACTCAGAATTAAAAAAAAATTTAATAATCAGAGTATTGTGGGGTGGAGCGCTATCATTTTGAAAAATCATATTTTGCAAAGTAGCGAGTGGAAGCTCCATTAGTCTATCTGCCACATTTCCCTGCAATAAATCTAAGTATCTCGCAGAGTTTAAATTTGCATCATAAAAGAACGGACCTATAATGTACCTTCCAATAATACCAATCCAGACGTTGAATCCCCATTTAACTTGATGTCTAACTTGGCGGTTCAAATGTGGATTTTCATCTGACCAAAAAATTGTATTTTTGCGGTTGAACATACCACAATTCGTAAATCGACTTTCGTCAGACCCCAAAATTGTATATGCAAAATTTGAATTTTCGTTGCATTTTCTGATGTACCAAGCACAAAATTCCATTCTTCGAATTTGATTTTCAGTATGCAATCCCTGACATGGTCGTTCATGATATGGATGGTACTTGAAACGTTTTAAAATAGCTCTTGCCGTAGAATGAGCAACACCTGTTATATTCTGAATTTGTCTAAGAGAAGTACGAGGATTTTCGACAACTGTTTGTAAAACGCCGTTTTCATTATCTTTTTTAATTTGCCTATTTCTCTTAGACAAGCCAAAACTACCATAATTTATTAAATTATTTTGTAATCTCCGAAACATACATCTGTTTGGTTGATGTTTTTCTGGGTATTTATTTAAATACAATTCAGCGGCTTTAACATCATTCCTTCCAGAAAGAATAAAATACTCTAACATTTGATATTTATCACGGTTAGTAAAGCGATCCATTTCAAGCGCAAATGCTTTGCTTAAATTTCTATGTAAATTAATTAACTGTTTTTTTAAACTGCACTACTTAAAACATAAAATAAAGGACAAACTTTGACGTTTCTCAGATGTTGAGCCATTGTTTCTCTTTGTCATAATGGAAATTAAAGCCTACTACGACCAAAACATAATTATGTGATTTTTAGTGTTTTGATTCAATCAAACATAGCCATGTTATACCTCTTTGGAAAGGGTTTTTTGTCAGCATTTCAGAAATGTAAAAATCCAATATGGCGGCTATTTAAAAATAAAAAGTTGAACATCGTCACGCAAAATCTAGATGCCCTAGACAAAATCTAAGTTGAAAATGTGAAGCGCAGTGGGGAATTACCATGATGTGCCAAATTTGAACATTCTATTTCAATTAGTAGACTAACTACGAGCAAATAAAGAAATCGCCAATTTTGTGTTTTTTGCCTCTATCTAGTAACCTATGAAAAATTTTTGAAATTTGAAAACCGATCTGAGATACCCTCATGATTATGCAACTTTTGTCCCATTTAACCAAGATCGTATCTCCTACAGTTTCCAAGATCCCCATGTACTGCATTTTATACTGTACACACTGTATATAAAAATGTGCTGGTATGTTATAAAGTAAGGGATGTATTTCAACTTACTCTTATATTTAACAAATTAAGCTAATTTCAAACAGTAAACAAAATTTAAGTGTTCAAATGTGGTATTTTTTATGTATATCATTGGTTATCGTAAACTGTCAGTATCACCTTCATTTTATTGTGTAAAATCATAAAACTGTTCTCCAAATTGTACAAAATTTTTGTATGAATTATATCCATGTACCTTCCTACCCTGTTTTTTAATTCTTACAACGCCGTTAGTCATGTTTTTAAATACCAAATTATTTTTCAATTAATTCTACGACTAGTAATTCGTTGTGTTAATATCAGATCTTGGTGACCATGAATTTACAAAATACCTGTTTATAACATAATCTTGAAAAACCACACTAAATACAATACGATATTTTTAGTGATCCATATTGCATAGATTCGTGCTCGTTTGCAGCTATGGAATTGCATAATCTCTAAACAATTTTAAGTATCGCTCAATGGTCCCAGTTATAGATACTAGTCCGCTCATTTTGTATTTCCTTGAAAAAATACAGGCCGATGTGAAAGTGCATCCTGATGATGAAAGGTCAATTGCTGATCGTGTTCTTTCAAATTTTCTAATTACGTTACGTTCACTTTCATTTTTGCAGGGTTCAGCTTTCAAACCCGTTTTCGTGCGAAATCATAGTAATCTAAGAGGTCTTTTGTATGCATTTGCCAGTGGCGCAGTCTATTACGGAGCAATGATGCAATTGTACGACCTAAATTAAAGTAAATAATCTTGTTTCTGTAGAACTATTTTAATTGCACCAACGAAGAATACCAAATCTAATTCAGATTGAGATATTTACGTAACATCCATCGGTATCCAAGTTCCTAACTATTCCTTTGAGCCATTAATATATAGCTCCATGCGCGCTATATATGACTAGCTGCAGAAGTCGACTTCACCGACAACTTTTTTATTTTGTTTTTTATTCTAATTCTTTTTGTATCGTATACTTGGGCGTATGTGGATGAAAATGGACAAACTGAATTTTTGAAAATGCCCTCTGTTCTTCACAGAAGAAAGCATTTTTAAAAAATAATAAAAGGACAAAATTTTGCCTGCGAAGGGCATTTTCAAAAGTTCAGTCTGCCCATTCTCATCTACACACGCACAGGAACACGATACAAAAAGAATTAGAACAATAAACAGTTACAGCGCCCGCTCAGAAAAAATTCTAAACTATATTATAAGTTGATATCGTGGTACATTCGTATTTCGCATGATGCTGTATTTAGATTTTATTAATATTATCTTACGATATGTCCGAGTATAGTGAAGGATTACTAATTATCAGTTTTAGAAACTTTTTTTTTTTTTTTGCTAATCCTTCTTAACTTTTTATTTTTTATTATTATGGATGTGAGTTTGGCGCCATCAGCATGTATTTTCAGCCCATGAAGACGAAGGAAAAGAAAATATTACAAGTCGATATTTCAATTTGCGGAGTTTTGTATAAGACAGAAGTTAGCCTTAATTTTTAAAACTGTTTTGTTATGAACATTTGCACACACACACCTGAAAGAAATTTTGAAAAATGTATATTTTAATTAGTTTGGTACCGTGCATTAAGTTAGAATAAATTAAGGATGTTGTTTATTATTTTTCTCTTTTGATGCCAAGGATTTGAATTTAGGATAAAATAAGACGCATTCTTGACGCAACAAAAATAAAAATAAATTTTGGAAAATTAAATGTTTCAGTGTGTCCTAGATTGGTTTGCACCTGGCATTAATATTATAAATTATTTATAACTATGTTTTTGAATTTGGAGGTTTAAATTTTTCAGTGCATTGGGTTGCATCCTAAGCATATCAAAGCAACAACTCAAATTTTTTTAACTTATTTATTATTTACTTTAGGTCGTTTAATTATGATTTAGATTATCGGGCATTTTCAGCATGCAACTAAAATTGGGAAAAACACCTTTAGCTCAGGTGTCAAAGACATAGAAAATCAAGTAGATGAAAAAATTGCGTTCAAGCTAAAATGTGGCTTAAATTTTTCTTAAAGAGATAAATAACAATTAAAAAAATCGAACGCCCTACTCTCTGGGAACTATTTTTAAAAATTTATTTAAACAAAATTTTAGGTTATCGCGAATATTTAGAAAACTATAAATCTAATCCAAACAATAGTTACTCATCAAGTTAGGACCAGCAAAGTTCTGTTATGGTATTTCACCTCTACCCTTTATTTATTGTGTTATAACCTTGAAATGCAACCCCTTTGTCAGTGCTATTAGAAAATGTCAGTACGCTATGGAATATTTCTTGTATATATCTCTCAAAATTTAGTTTAATACCTTGGTAGAATTTTGATTGAAATATTTTTTATACACAACAAAATTTTGGGATTAAGGGATATTCAAGGAAAGAATATAGCTTCAATTGATTAGGTCTAGCCAGCTACACTGAGAGAAATAATTTGCTACGTTAACAAAAAAAAGTTGAAAATGCAAGGCATTGTCGCAACGAACTTCCAAATGTAGACTTACTTTAAAACAATTTAAAGAAATTAAAATTATTATGTTGTAATAATTATAAGTATTCAGATAAAATAAAAATTAATTCCCCGGGGGGGTCGGGTATCCGTGGTCAGATTTTGTGGGGGGTACCATATTTCGACTCAGCTATGTTAGGGGAGTCCAAATATGTATCGCACATTAATTTTGGACCTATTTGAAATTTTAATTTTCCCGGCGGAATATCGCGGGGGCACGGCGTCCCCGTGGCCCGATTTCAACTGACATCAAAACTTAAGCTCAGGACACCGAGCTGAATCGATTGATGTATCACACATTGATGTCCGACCATTAGAAAGGCCTCGGACGGACAGACGGACAGACAGACGGACGACAAATCGATTTCATAAACGAACGAAGTTCGTTGATAATGTTATGCCAGGCGGACCTTTGTAATGGCTACAAAAATATAGTAATCAGAACAGTAAGATTCGTTACAGATACATGCTACGTTGTTCTTGCCAAAATACATATTGTCCACATAGACACAATTTTTTTTAATGCAGCAAATTATTTTTCTCATATTTCCCTAGAGGTTCTTTTATACCTGTGGGAGATGAAAGTGGAAGCACGCATTTATGGTCAGGTCAAGGGTGTGCGCATTTTAGTACGACAAAGGAGGGGAGATGGCAACCGAATACTTGGAAACCTAGTTTGAATGGTTTAATGCGCAATGCAGATACACATTTTAGTTTTCAAAATGGATATGTTAGTGGATTGTTTTATACGTGAAAAATTGTTATCCAGTGGAAGAACGGCATCAATTAAAGAAAAAGGAATTAAAACATTCATTACATCTTGTATTTAACGTAAAGATAATAAAAATAAATTGTTAAAATCTTTAGAAACTAAAGAAACTAATGTACATGACTCATGCAGATCGTGCTGTAATCAATTGAAACAAATCCTAACACATAGGGAAAAAAGCCCGACAAGTACTCACATGCATCGTAAAAACAACTTTGATTCAAAAATTGATTGTTTTATTGTGAGGAAGCATCATAAAGTTTATTAAAAAAGAACAAAAAAAAAATTGCTGCATACCAACGTGATTCGATCTGTGCAGTTATATTGAACTTTAAAGAGACAATTGCGTCTGCTATACCAAAGAGAAATAATGAGTGGAGAACTGAAGTGGTGTCAGATCTTTTAGAGTTCTTCAAGAGCAAAGCAACAGATTGGGGTTGGATGCAGGCATCCAACGGCTTATTTCCAATAACTACAATGCAGTTTGCTGCACCCGAACGACTGTTAAATATAATTTGTTGCAAATGCTTAAAAGGCTGCTTTGGAAATTTTAGCTGCCGCAAACTTAGCCTTTATTCTTCTTCAACTGCCAATAATTGTCGAGGACGTACCTGCTGGAGTATTTTAACGAAAGTTAATTTGGAAGAGATGTGGACAGAAATGTAAATATCGATATGGTAATTTTCCTATCTGTGGTAAATAATGAAGAAACTGATGAAGAAGAGGCCACTGATACTGAAGATCTTGTAAATGATGTCAATTTTCTCCAGTTAGAAAAAAAAGTAAGAGCCGCAGATATGGACTTATAAATAAAGCAACCGAATATATTACTTATTCATTTTGTTATTATTTTGCATTAACTTAATTCCTCAATACTCCCTTCCTGATATGCTACCCATTCATTAGCCATCCACATTTTACACTTAGTAATTAGTAATTATTAAATAAATAGATCTGTAGACTTGGTTTGTTGCAAAATTATGCAAAATGTCAATTGTGAATAATTGAAGATCCAGGTGCAAGTACATGAATTTTAAAAAATGAGATAAAAGCGGATATAGGTAACTAAATATGCTCTTTTCCTCTGGTGCAAAAGTCGGATATCTGCGATTAATAACAACCGAGTTATAACATAAAAACACTTATCCCTTGCCATTGGTGCAAAAACGGGTGCTCCTTATCCGATTCTTGCACCAGAAAATTTATCTAATTCCGTGACACGTCTACTATATCCTCTTTCTGCAATTGTATTGCTGCCATTTTTATAAACGAATAGACTACATTTTAAGAGTATGTTGCAGTTGCATCGTTAGTCTGTTTTAGCGGCTTTTAGAGTGCATATGTGCTACTCTCAGGTATGCACGCTGTTGTCGCGCATTTTTGTTTGTTTCTTCGGAATTTTATAAGTTATTAAAACTACGAACGAAGAAAGTGAACAAAAACTAAGTGAGAAACAAAGTGAAAGGCTTGACGGTGAGAAAATGACCCACTTCAAAGTTCTGGAAGCGAATACCAACCCTTATCATCATCACTGCGTCCGCGTCGACATAATTTCTTTGACGAAGCAGAACACAAGAAAAAGTTGAAAAAAAGCGGTTAAATTCGGCTGAATGGAAAAGAAATGTAGATACAATTAAAAAGGTTGGGGTGAAACTTATTAATCTGTGACCTCCGGTAAAACTGTAGCAGGATGTAAACAAGGCAATAACTGCAAATGCAAATAGAAATGTTTAGACAAACTTTCAACAAATAAAAAACAAGAAATAATTTCAGCTTTTAATGACCTTTCCGATAGAAAAACAGGACTCATATTTTTCAAGCCTAACAACAGTCAGCATTGTTAAAAGACGCCTTACGAATGTAGGAAGCACCAACTTACGAAATAACGCTTACACGTATAGGGTACTTTGTTTAGAATTATTTTTAGGTGTTTTTGTACCAAGGTCACTTTTATTTGTTGTAGTTGAGAAAAGTACATTTGAATTTGTCTGTAAGACGGCTTTATGTTTTGTCCACGGCATTGGCAAAATCACCTACAAACTCACTTTACATATATCGAGATAAAACAGGTCGACACTAATAGACCTCACTTAATTTCGGAAAATTTAAAAAGCAAGTGCATGACCACATTGATAGTTTTCCAAAAAGGGTGTTACATTATTCTTGTGAAAAAGCAGTAGACTCTACTTATCTGTGCAGTTAAACTATACAGTCATGTACGATATGAGCATCTTAAGAAATTCGAACCGGAAACGTGTATAAATTAAAACAAGACAAACTTCCGTTTATGCCAAAACCTCCTACGATTTTTATGATAGATGTTTCCACAAAAATTTCAATATTCGTTTTGGTCATGCACGAGGGAATACTTGTAAAAATTGTGACACTCTGCAAAACAAAATTCAAAGTGCAGACGCATTAGAAGTGAAGATAATTTGAAAGGCAGAAAAAGTTACACATGTGTAATGCTGAGTGGTTCCTCAAGGAGTTAAAAATAAAATCAAAGGAAGCGGGAGAGAATCACGAAGTTGACCTTTGTGTTTTCACTGTCAGCAAATATGCCCCTACCTAAGGTGCCTCTGATGATGCTTTTTATTTGAGTTAATTATGGGTCCAAGATTTTTGTATACATTTAGCAAAGAAATGTATGATGAAAGTGCCTGCAAAGAAGGTGCCAATGATGTGAAGTTTTTGGCAGTATTATATTGAAAGAATTCCAATTCCAGATGTACAAATTATACTTGTTTAATGCTAACTGTTGTACCCAAAATAAGAATAATACCCTGAGTCCATTTTTGGCAATTTTGTGTCAAACAGAAAAGATTTGATACAATAGTGCATTGTTTTCTCGACATATTGTTATGCTCTGTGACAGAAAAGAAAAAACGTTGTATCGATAAAGTTTTTTTACCGCAAAAATATATAGACATAATCAAGTCAGAATCAAAGAAATTTCATGTTGTTTCCGTAATACAATGTATGATTTTTAACTATACTGATTATTTAAAAAGTTTTTTACTCGTCTCCTATAGCCGGGTCAAAAAAAAGTATTTAATTTCCTCTTATCGTGTGTTTAAGTACATAAAAAATGAAAATGTACGTGAGGTAGCGTGTGGCGCTTTGCCTAATCCCGATGCCTTGTGAACTGACCTTCTATTGCTAAAAAGTAATACACAGCCTAACTTAAAAAATACAGAAAATTATTATAGGGGTAAATTGCCGTTAAAACATAACAAATGTGCAAATGTAATGGTATTAGCCAATGAATATGTGGAAAAAAATGCTATGCAGTTTTAAGTGTCTCTCACTTCCGATAAACCTATCGAAAACGAGGATACACTACTACTGAGTACGCTATTTTAGAATGATTGACAATTTTTTTTTATTATAAGTATATTCCTAAGGTAAAAGAGCATTATTCATACCAAGGTATAAAAGGTATGTATTTTTGTGCTTATTACTATAATACATATTTTTAGTTTTTTCTGCGTATATTTTTAGATAAAATTGCAATGTATTAGTAGAAGAAGGAAGACAGAATCAGCACAATTTTTGCGCATTATCCCGTATTTCGGTTCCTGGAAGTTTTTAGGTGACCTGTTAAACGTATATAATCTAGAATTTTCCAGAGATCTAAATCCGTTAGAATTGTTTAAATCGGACCACCCCTGCCAAGTTACGCCCTTTTAAAACCCCGAACCTCTAAAATTTTTGCTCATTTAATTATAATTCGATTCTTAGATTATTTTTGGTTACCCGAGATGCATAATTTAATCAACCACTTCCCGGGCGGTCTAATACTGTAGAAATTTTTAAAATCGAACCATTCCTTACCGGGTTAAACCTCTTTAAAGTCCTAACCTCCAAATTTTTGCACACCTATATTTAACTCCATCTTTAAAACGTCCTTCGGACATTTACTTTAATTTAGAGAATAAAAGTCTTTTAAAATCCGGTGAATCCCTGCGCGCTTACTACCCTTTACCTGTTTATGGACTTCTTATATCGGATTATCTTTATGGAGGCTACGCATGATAAAAGTTTCCTTCGACTAACCATTTTGTGTTACGATTTTTTAAATCGGAACATCCCTTACTGATTCAGAAATTAACTCTTTACAAACCATGCAGTGTTCATTTTAAATCTATTTCTAAACAGCAAGTCTGTCTTTTGAGATAAATATATCATGTAACCTATAAAATTGTATTAAAATTTTCCAGCTACCCGAATCTGAAATAATTTTTTTAATCAGAACAACCCCCTAGCTACAGTATTGCCCGAAATAAACAGTACTGAAACTAAGTTGGCGGTGTTTTTATGCGTGCGCTGTCACACTCAAGTTAGCTAGTATAGACCTGTCAAGTAAACCTCAAACAAGTAATTAGTAGGGCCTAATTGTTAAAAATGGTGTTAAGTACAGAGGAGAAAGTGTTTCTGGTAGAGCATTATTTTCGTTCATACGGAATCGGCCGACGTAATGGTGCAAGTTTGCTATACGTGTCTGATCAATTCACACAAAGGTTTAATAAACGTTCTCCAAGTAATGCTGTAATTTTGAAGGTTATTGAAAAGTTTAGAAATACAGGTAGTGTATTGTGCCAACGAAAAGGAAACTCGGGGCGTCCCAGGACAGTTAACAACAACAATAACCATGAACGTGTTTTTGAGTAAATCTTCGAAAATCCGAAAGTCAGCCAGGCAAGGACAGCGTTACAACTTGATTTAAAAAGAACTTCCTTTCAAAGAATCCTGAAGGAGCTGGGTACATTTTCGTATGTGATTCAGGTACATCAACAACTACATCCTCGGGATTATCGCAGTAGAGTGGAATATTGCGCCAGAATTCTCGCGTATGAAAATCCTGAATTTTTGAAAAATGTTTGGTTTTCAGACGAAGCACATTTTCACTTGTCAGGCTATGTGAATCGTCGCACAAATCGATTTCTGGGCTTTGCCAGACCCGATGAGGTTCAAGAGGTTCCTTTACATAGTGAAAAGGTGAGTGTCTGGTGTGCTGTTTCCGGACACGGAATCATTGGTCCGTACTTTATCGAAGAGAATGGTAGGCAAGTCACACTTAATCAACAGAGGTACAGACAAATTTTAACACGATTTATCCCTGATCTACGTCAATTCTGTCGTGCACGTAACTTGGCATTTCGAAACCAATTTTTTCAGCAGGACGGGGCAACTTGCCATACTGCTGCCGCAATTCGTCAATTTCTTCAAGAACATTTTCCAAGCAAATTCATATCACGATTTACTGACTTCCCTTATCCTTCACATTCTCCAGACCTCACACCTCCAGACGCATACATTTGGGGCATGGCTAAAAATGCCGTTTTCAAACGGGCACCACAAACCATCGATGAATTAAAGGATGCCGTTAGAGTCTTCTTCGCAGCCCTTAGACAACCCTTATTCAATAACATGACCAGAAACTTAGAACATCGTTATGAAGTCTGTCTCGAACGAGGAGGTGCACATTTAGAACATATAATAAAGTGTCAATAATATGTATTTTTTAAATATACAAAACAATTACAATTTCAGTACTGTTTATTTCGGGCAATACTGTACTACCGCCATTTTTAAAATTTTTGCCGAAAAATGCTCTACAAAGCCGCAACACCCTTAATTGGGGGAAAACCTACTCGAAAATTTTTTCAATGTATTTGGGTTCTATTTAAAGCTCTTTTAATGGGAATTCCATCTATATCAAATTTTACCTAAGAGCCAACCTACACAAACCCCTATGTTTAAATACTTTAACTCTTTATATACCTGTTAAAGCCCCGAACCTGCTGATTTTTTGGACAAGAGTGCTACCACCTTAAACCTAAGAATAAAAAATAAGATAATTTAATACATTTATTTATATTTTTTTCTGGTGTTGACGCTACAAGTAAGTACAAACAAACTTTATCAAGAAATATTATAATTTTTTAAAATATATTCATTTATTGATAACATAAATAAAGCGCTGTAGCGACCGGAGTTTGGCGAATCTGGGATAGTCAAATCTCTAAACATTTGCGTGAGCAATCGCCCCACAGTCGCATCCTTCAAGAACTGAACGGGGTGACATTTAATAATTTCCAAAACTTTCAAGTAATTTATATTGCTGCAATCATTAAACAAAGAAATGCTCGCACGGCTCTCTCACTCTAATAACGTTTGTACCCTTTCTTCATCCGTTGTATTTCCACTTATGTTTTTTATAACACGTACAAACTTTTTGTGAAATGCAGGAAAGTTTCTATACATCAACTCCTCCATTCTATAACATATTAATTCTTGCAAATTTAATGGCTTGAAGCACTCGTTCTCTGGTAGCACAATAACATTTCGGTCTTCTTCCCAAACCTTTCACAGATCTTCATATAGAAACACCCCTTACATATTTACAGAACAACCCTTTACATAACATACGGTGTTCATCTTTAATCTATTTCTAAACAGTATTGCTCTATCTTTTGAGATAAACCCATCGGGAACCTATCAAATTAGTATAAAACCTAAACCGCTAACCCTATTATATAGAATTTTGCCAAAACAAATTGTTGGCAGTATTTTAAAAACAATACCATTGATCAACCTATCAAATTATATTAAAATCTTTAGAAAGGAATAACGGCAGTCAAATAAAACATATATACGCTTGTAATTTCTCTATCTGATAAACATATTGTGTTTCAATTTACTCAGTCAAATTTCTAACCTTTTTTAATTATTACGTCTTTTAAAACTGCCCCAACAAAGACCCGCATACTGTTTTAATATTCAAAACATAACATTAAAACACCCTGCAAAATCATAATGTTCATTATATGACTATGTGATATCTAGAAATTACGTCTTAATGTTTTACTGCTAATTGAAAATCGATCTACTTTCTAACTGGAACGGTGCAGAATTGAAAATAAAATAACCTTTAGTTTAACTATATGCATGATTGTGCTAAATACAAAAATTTCTACATTCCAGGATATTAATAAATATTATTTAAGTTTTACTCTATTATTGAGTTAAATCTAAATAAAAAAATGTAAGGGTTTTGCTGTCATGTTTTTGAATATTAAAACAGTTTGCGGGTCTTTGTTTTTGGTAAATTTAAAAGACGTGATAATTAAAAAAGGTTAGAAATTTGCTAGAATAAATTAAAACACAAGATGTTTATCAGATAGAGCAATACTGTTTAGAAATAGATTAAAGATGAACACTGTATGGTATGTAAAGGTTTGATCTGTAAATCAGTAAGCGGTGGTTCGATATGAAAAATTCCAAAAGGTTTGAGAAGAAGACCCAAATGTTATTGTGCTACCAGAGAACGAATGCTTCAAGCCACTAAATTTACGAGAATTAATATGTTATAAAATGGAGGAGTTGAGGTGTAGAAACTTTCCAGAATTCCACGAAAAGTGGAAATACGATGGATGGGGAAAGGGTTCAAACGTTATTAGAGTGAGAGCCGTGCGAGCATTTCTTTGTTTAATGATTGCAGCAATATAAATTACTTGACGGTGTTGGCAATTATTAAATGTTACCGTGTTCAGTTCTTGGAGGATGCGACCGTGGGGCGAATGCTCACGCAAATGTTTAGAGATTTGGCTATCCCAGATTTACCAGACTCCGGTTACCATTGCGCTTTATATATGTTATCAATAAATGAATATATTTTAAAAATTATAATATTTCTTGATAAAGTTTGTTTGTACTTGTAACGTCAACACCAGAAAAAATAAAAACATGTATTAAATTATCTTATTTTTTATTCTTAGGTGATGGTAGCAATCTTGTGCAAAAGATCAGCAGGTTCGGGGCTTTAACAGGTATTTAAAGAGTTAAAATATTTAAACTTAGGGGTTGTACGTTGGTTGGCTCTTAGGTAAAAATTCGGTATAAATGGAATCCCCATTAAAAGAGTTTTAAATAGAATCCAAGCACATTGAAAAAATTTTGGAGTAGGTTTTCCCCCAATTAAGGGTGTTATGGGGTTGCAGAGCATCTTTTGGCAAAAATTTTATAAATGGCGGTAGTAGCTAGGATTTCAGATTTCAGATTCGGGTGGCTGGGAAAATTTTAATATAATTTGATAGGTTACATGATATATTTATCTCAAAAGACAGAGAATTGCTGTTTAGAAGTAGATTAAAGATGAACACTGTATGGTTTGTAAGGAGGTATTCTGAATCAGTAAGAGATGTTCCGATTTAAAAAATCGAACACAAAATGGTTAGTCGAAGAAAACTTTTAACAAGCGAAGCTCCTATAAGGAGGAACCGATATAAGAAGTCCATAAAGAGGCAAAGCGTAGTAAGCGCGCAGGATTCTAAAAGACTTTTATTCTCTAGATTAAAGTAAATGTCCCAAGGAGGTTTTAAAGATGGAGTTAAATATAGATGAGTAGAAGTTTTGAAGGTTTAGGGCTTTAAAGAGGTTTAACCCGGTAAGGAATGGTTCGATTTTTAAAATTCCTACAGTATTAGACCGCCCGGGAAGTGGTTGATTAAATTATGTATCTCGGGTAACCAAAAAGGATCTAAGGATCGAATTAAAATTAAATGAGTAAAAAATTTAGAGGTTCCAGGTTTTAAAAGGGCGTAACTCGGCAGGGGGGGGTTCGATTTAAACAATTCAACGGAATTAGATACCCCGGTAAATTCTAGATTATATACGTTTAACAGGTCACCGAAAAAACTTCCAGGAACCGAAATACGGGATAATGCGCAAAAATTGTGCTGATTCTGTCTTCCTTGTTCTACTTGTATTTCTGAGTTTGTATTCTTAGTAGTTTTTTAACCTTTTTTAGTATTTCCACTAATACAATATATTATTGTTTTCACGGCATATCTAAAATAATAAAAATTAAAATCATTAATATAAAAGCATAGTGCGTGTTACCTATCCCTTTTTTCCACCTTTCCATTTAGTATATGAAAAAAAATACATATTCCCTATTTGTACCACATATCGTTTTAGCTTAAACTACTTCATTTATGCTAATATTTTATTTCATTCTAGAGAAGAATGCTAGAGCAATACTTAATACAAAATTAAATAAAGAAAACATTTTTGTCTCTCCTTGTAATTTTCAAAAATGCTACTTGTCCCTTTCTTGCACCTGGGTCTTCAATTGTATCAATAGTTTTAAGTCTGATTCCAAACATTAAATGCACATGTCATGGTATAGTGCTGTTTTTGTGATACCACTGGCGTAGGTGTTACATTATTGGGTTGTAAGTCGTTAAATAAAGGACGGGGACGAAAACATCCAACCTTTTTTGTTTCAAATTAATAACATTTAAAATTGTGTATTATTAAATATTAGTGTGTTCGAATTTTTTTAATTGTTATTTATCTTTTAAAAAATATAAGCCGCATTTTAGCTTGTATGCAATTTTTTCACCTATTTACTGTCTGAGTTGGACTATACGTTTTGTGTCTGTTTTAGTACTTTGGTTATGTTTGTACGAATATTAGACTGTATAACACGATTTCAGCGCTGTTAAAATTTTGGTGGATGACGCACTATCGAAATCATCCATCGATACAGTATAAATCAAAAGCTATTTATACCGTCTAGTACCTTGTAGTACCTGCTCGCTCAAGAACAGCTGGTACTTTATACCAGTTTTTCATAGCTCATTTTCATACTGGTTGCAAGTGCAACAAATCAAACCACTTTCGTTTTTACTGATACTTTTATTCTGTGACTAGTTATTCCATTTTTGTACCCTTTCACTATCTTATTATTTCAAGTACTCGAGCGAAAATACAAATAACGTTAATAACAATGCGCACACTTCATCTTTGTAATTGTCAATTGAATGCAAATCCGGACATCAGGCTCTGATTGTCGTCCAACATTGTTAACGACATCTAAAATAAACGTTCCATTATATTATTACTTTATTCCGCAGTTCGAAATTAACTTTCTATGTGAAAACATCTCGCGGTTCGGTTGGTTGTCACAGGACTTAATAATTTTTAAATTGTTAACTGTTGTAGTTTCAAGGATACCCGGATTTGTTTTATAACAAAGTTGGTATTATTTCTAATTTAACCTGAACTTTGTACGTAGTGTGTGAATATTTACTCATTTTATTTATAGTTGGCCTACTCCAGTATAATGTTCTGTTGGTATGTCTTTTATTTATATTATTTCTAGTCATTTACGTATTCACGATAAGTAATGTTTATGCACTAAGTGGCTTATGTGATATTAGTATGGCCGTGATGTGATCATAGTAAACGTTAGGTCTCGTTCT
Source organism: Platerodrilus igneus (assembly GCA_036346225.1). NCBI lineage: Eukaryota > Metazoa > Arthropoda > Insecta > Coleoptera > Lycidae > Platerodrilus > Platerodrilus igneus. The sequence continues at coordinate 6,708,167 of JARFIW010000301.1, forward strand.
CGTTTGAATTACGTTTTGTGCGCGAACAGAGTTTTGATAAGTTGTGTTGTAGATAAATAATTAAATAATGAAGTGTTCGTTCTGTTGTGGATGTTTCAGGAAGCCGAAGGAAGACCAAAACGCAAATATTGGAAAGGTGATAAAAGCAATCGTTTAACCGGTTAATGTAATTAAATGTTACGTAATACGATTACTTGCATGTATTTTTAACTTGCTAAATTTAAGCTTCTAAATTTTATTCAAACATTGAATTTAATTATGGGTGTCCATGTCCTATATTCAAATCATAGTAGTTAACTGGAATTTAAATTAACTCACTTTGACCGTTTGCGATTATTATCAGTTATTCAATCAGAGACCATCAAAATTCGTCAATTGCTGAAATGCAAAATTTTTGTGGATGCAATAATAAATGTCGATGTGTAATTAATAAGGAAAATAAGAGGTAAAAAATTGTTTCCAAAACTTGTGCAGTTTGAATAAAAATGTTTATTTAATGTAGGTACAAATTTTCGACTACGATTTATTTTAATCAGACTCATTTTCCTATACCTCAATTTTCTCTAATCCATCATCATTAGTACTTTAGATGTTTAACTTGCCCAACAGATATTAAATTCTATTTCAGATAATGTAATAAATAAAGATGCAAACTCCAATAAAATGTTGGGAACGATTCGATCCTACAAACATGCATTCGAAACACTATAGAAACAACAATAAGCTATCAGCTTAAATGCAATTTAAATCGACTGGTACGTTGTATTTTATAATTGCACGGATCAAATATAAGGTTTGTAAGTAATTTAAAACTAAAAATAGTAAAAAATTTAAATAAACATACATTCTAAAATCATTCACTTCACTGGTGCCCTTGATTAAACTATTAAAAATAGGAATTTATAGTCAATTATAAAATATTCAAATAGTAGGCTACTACTTTGTTTTCTTTGTTTGTTTATTCCTTGCATCTGTTATAGTTCATTGATTCCTAAATTATTTTGAAAACCTCATATAATTATAGATGATACAGTAAATTGTTTCCTCCAAATCATCACCAAGGGAACTTTTGAAGGACGTTCTACCTCTAGACCGTCAAGGTATGTGGTTTTTCCCAACACTACTTTGTCTGGTGATGTCATGAATCAGCAGTCTAATTCTTTGCCAGTCTACACATTAGCGGTATACGTAATCAGATAATTGAAGCTTGGGGGGAAGAAAAGAAATTATGAATCAATAAAACCTGCTTTTGAATTTAGGCTCGAAGACTGAGAAGAAAATTCTCACATAATAAAACATGATTACGAATCACATACCCGACGAACTATATATTATATATAACAGTAGGAAGCAGAAGCTTCATACTTGCTGTTTAAGGAAATTATCAGAATCTTTATTTTCGTGGTTTCTGTAAATATTTTAAGCACAAATTGCTATTCTTATTAATTTAACCAAGATTACCTTTAAAATGGCTGATTTTGTTTGATTATTTTTCTTATTTTTAGCTGCGGAATTACATCCTCATATTTGTTATTGTTTCGTTTAATTAGAACAGTCCACATTAGTCCTGGAAAAAACCGAAAAACGAAAACCGGTTTACCGATTTTACTAAAAAAACCTGTTTTGGTAAAATCGGTTCACCGAAACAGTTTTTCAAAGTCGGTTTTACCGAAACCTGTTATACCGAAACCGGTTTTGCCGAAACTGGTTTTACCGAAACCTGTTGTGCCGAAAAGTGTTTTATCAAAACGGGTTTTAGCTAAACCGGTTTTATCAGGCAACCGATTTTATAGATACCGGTGTAGCGACTTTAATGGAAATCAGTGTTGCAGTTTTAAACAAAAACAAAACCCCCTTAATTCGTGTTAGTTTTGTAAGAACTGAACCACCTTACATGATGCCGTTACTAAAAAGAAGTTACCAATTTGATATTTAACACTGGTAAACGATCAATAAAATCAAAATCTGTACAAAAAGTGATTAAATTATTTATGTTTGTTAAACACTACAGCAGGACATACGGTTTTCAATTGTTGTAGCAAACTGTAGCAAAATAGGTAATCGGTTTCCAACACGTAGCGATTTATTATAAGTTAAATTAATTCTATTCTAATAATTGATAATGCGGCGAGATCAGTAATTACTATATATACAGTGTTGGGCCGTATAAATGCCGTGTAGGTCCCCCTGAAAAGCCGCCCTAAAATTTGTGTTGTCATAAATGCTCCGAACCTACTCTAGAAATCAAGTTCCGCCATCTAGACTTGTATTACATATCACCCTATAATAATATCCTCTGAAAATGCTTTCCAATTCGGACGCCAAAACCTCCAGCTTTTTGCTTAGCTTCCTCAGGGATATTCGCCACGGCTGCTCACTTGCTCTCTGAAATTAATACCCTAATATTCGAAAAATAAATAAAACTTGACTGCCAAAAGTACATCACGCTTTATTGGAACATTAATTCGTAATTCAAAAATTTTAGTCTTACAATCTTCATGCACCTTGTATGTTTAACAAATATTACCAATTTTTAAATGAAGTCATTTTAAATAAAATAATTTGGAAATTTATCAATTTACATTGAACATTTAATAAAAGTAACTGGGCCTATCCCTAAACTTTATTTTAACCCCAGGTCTATACGAGCTCATAGTAAAAACCTTTCTGTACCTATGTGCTAACCACTGCACTGAAAAATTACCAAAAACCCTTTTACTTTGTACAAAAAGCCAATATTACACCTTCATTTTGTAATACCAAATAGTACATAAATATGTTTTCATATAATCCTTTCTCAAAATAAAATTGTCAATTAAAAATGTCCTTATAATTCAACAAAATCCACAAAAATCACCAAATTGTCATAATCACCAACAAATTTACAATATTCGAAAGTTTTAAAAGGTTGAATTACCTGGATTAAGCACCACCAACTCTCTACGTTGAAATCGTCTCCGATGTGTTCATCTCTCTAGACTGCTTGTTCAAGAATTGCTGCAGGTGGCCTCTGCACGCCTCCACTCAAATTTTTCAGCTGCTAATGCACGGTACTTCCATGCTCCCGTACATCTGCTACTGGTCCATCAACATACTCGACTTCTACCAGCGCACACCAAGCGCCTCCAACCATATAAAGTAAAAATGTGTACTTACTTTTCTTGCAGCTTCGGTTATCAACTGTACTTTAGATATTCACAATTGCAAAAATAACGTTGCACCAACTTGTGCACCTTAATTGTAATAAAAATAATTTAAATTCACTTATTCACATTTACTATTGCACGAAGCTTGGTTGAAGATCAAAAAGGAAAGAGAGCCCTTACTGTCTCATCGTTGTTTATATAACCTCCGAATTCCACTTCTGAATCGTTACACGCCATACCACAAGCACGCTTTTCTTGGTAAACTTTTCAACCGCGTACCCATTTCACAAATTTTACTCATACCACAACTAACAGTCGTTCAATTTTGCAAAATTAGCCATTATCTTTGAGCTTTTTTCCCGTAAACTTCGCAACCGTCTCTAACCGTCTCAAAAATCCGAGAATTCTACTTGCAAAACAAGCATTTTAATTTGAACTCCTCATTAAAAATATCTAACGGCTGTCAGCTTCTACGAAATCGTCCAGCAACTAATTTCCACCCAAGCCTCCAAACACGCCTCTTTCACACGCACACAACCGATCGCCTCATTTTAACTTCTTATGCAAACACGTAGCATCTTCCTCGCACTTATTTACCTTTAAAAATCTCCTTATCTTTTAGACGTTTCAAAGTCAACAACAACTATCCATATGATAGCTTCCATTCTTTGCTATCTCATTAAAAACAGTCTTTCCCTTTATATTGTTGATTTATTTTTATGCTTGTAACGTTCACGTCTTATCTACCCTAAACCGGCTGTTTGTTTTCAAACTATTTTTTACCAAGAATCCCAACTGTTTGTCGACACGCTTTTAAACTCAATACCAAGAACGTGTTTACAAAGGTAAACTTTTACTGGAAATATTTTGTTTTTAGAACGCTTCCTAATGGGTAATGTGTTTCTAGACTACACTTTCATCTTTACAATGCTAAAACCCTTGAAATTATCAATGTTCCAGCTTTCAAATATTTTAAATAATTTCTGGACTGCTATCTACATGGTGTATCTTATTAGAATATCTTACTGACCTATTTCCCATCATTTCTAACCTAAAAATCCATAGTAATATATATATATATATATATATATATTATATATATATATATATATATATATGCATCTTCTTTAGTATACTCCTAAAAGAGCTGTAATCGACATAAAATACAAAAAAAAGGTAAGTTTATAGGATCTTCAGTTTCGCAGCGGTTAGAAACGGCGAATAAATTGTTTTATATTTTAAGTTTACGTCATTTTTAATTTTCATTAGAGCAATGTATAATTAGTGGAGCATTTGAACTGTTGTTTAAAGTACGACATGACACAGCCCCTATTTTGTACTTACATAAGAAGGGAAAGGTAGTTTTAATCAGACTTTTATTTGTCCAACAATGGCCCGAACTAGATTTTACTTTAAGTAATGTTTTTATTTTAACTAGGACTTTATTTACAAAAGTGTGAATTATTAATACAAACTACATACTTTAAATACTTTGATTATGCCTTTCATGATTATGAATTCTTATAAACACTTCCCGGAAACTAAAATGAGTCAGTTCTAGAATTTTTAGTTATTTCAAGTCATATTTTTCCGCCAATTAAGACGGTAAAAGTAGAAAAACAATTGAACGCAGGATTTTCTAGATATGCACAAAAGTAATATTTTTAAAAATGAAACACCTTGTATATTTTTAGATATTTTGCAAGAAAAATTATTTAATTTCTTTATTTAGAAGTTGATGTTTTACGTTAATAATTTAATGTTGCATAGCCTAGTACATAACACTTGTTAGTTTATTGAGTAAAAATCATAAAATACGTTCTAATATTTTAATCAACATTTAATTTCTTCCAATCCTTCCAGAGAAGAAAATTAATTTGGAAGGAAGGCAAGCTTTAATGGTACGTTTTAAATATATAGTTTGTTTCTTCTAATCTCTGATTTTAATAAAATTTATATGTTGGATGTATTCTGAAAATTTTTTTGAATTCTAGTGTATTTTTCCAAACGACTGTAAACCAAAATTCAATAGATGTCTGTTGTTATAGGAAACAATACTTTACAGTGCTTAGGATTATCCTCAATAAAATTAGGAAATGAGCTGTAACCAGCTTTAGAAATCTACTTTCCCGTGTTTCTGATTAAAACATAAAGATTCCATATCCATTCTAGCAGAATTTCAGCCATGAGTACTTAGCCAGAAAATTCCACGTTGGCACCTAGTAGAATCGAGACTATGCTCTAAATAAAAATGCTACACCCAGCTAGTTATAGTTATTCCTTTTGTGCATAATTTTAATGTGCCAAGTTTCATACTGCTTATTCTTAGAAGTGAAATAAACGAATAAATGGGCGTTGTGGTATTTCTTCGTTTTTATGTCGCAGTTATATTATAATTCACTGAAGAGTTTTCCTAATCAGAAAAATTGCACATACAGAAATATAAATGCAAAACAATTTTTTAAAATTTTAATAAATATCAACAAAAGACCTATTTTAAACTAACATTATTATGCCTAGAATGCGAAAAGAATAACCAGACACTTAAACAGGACGATAAAACAATCGAAACTTCGGTTCTTTTACCTTTTATATACATAAACAAAATTACATGAAGTTGTTTTTGTTAATATGAATACTTCGTTACTGCATATTACGTACTACTTATTGAGAAACTCGATTATTTTAATATTCGAAAACAGTGAACACAATTTGAAAAAGTACAAACTGTAGTACAAAATCAACAAAACATACCATCAAAGTTGCCTTTGATAACTAGCGCAGTGGCATGATACCAATACTTATAGCATACAATTTTTACCACAGCTTTAAATGCCAAAATTAATTTTTGAGCAATTTTTTCCAAAACCACTTTACTAAAACCACTTTACCAAAACTGATTGTACTAAAATCGGTTTTACCAAAAACCTATTTTATTAAAACTGATTTTCCTAAAGCTAGCACGACCGAAACCGATTTTACCTAAACGGATTTTACCTAAAAACCGGTTTACCGAAATAGAATTTCGGTTCGCGGTTTTACCAAAAATAGGTTTAGCGGTTTTGCCGAAAACCGTTTTTGCTGCCAGCACTAGTCCGTATAATGTTAGTACAGAATTTGAAGTCAAATCATGTGTTGGCAGTTAGCTCGTGACTTCTTGGATCCAGAATTACTACTTCAGATTCATTGACACTACTCTGATTTACGAATTTTTAAAAAAGTTTAGTACTTTTTTGAAACTTACCCAAGAATAATCGCAAATTTTGATAACTAAAGACCTTGAGTACAAGAACGATTCTAACTCAATGTATCAGTTATGGATAAAATTTCAAAATCGATTCTTGTAATTTTTGCAACATGCTTTTAGTACTAAATGTTGCATTGACTTTCTCTGTGTGTGTTGGAAAAATGAAACTAAAGAAACGTGATAGACAAATATTTACAAATTTGCATCTAAATACTTCTATTTATACTTTTTTAACGTAATTCAAACAATTTTTTTTAGGGGTACGTAGCTATGAACCGAAAGTCTGTAGTCATTGACATGGCGCCTCGATTTTATATAAAGCCACATAACAATGTTAATTTATATATATCTAAATCTTAGAACATCCTGGCCAAAGTCCTTTTTCCATATTTTTATAAAAGTAAACATCTTCTTTGTTTGAATCATATTCCGATATTGAATAACACTGGTTATTGTTTGTTATATAATTATAATATGCTGTATAAACAATAACTCTATGTCACGATACTCATTAAATTTATTTCGATGTGTCAGCACATTTTTATTCTATTTGTGGGGTGAAAATTGGATATCTTCGTGATTGCTTTCTTACGTGGATTCTTCATTCTAGTCTCAGAACCTAACTTGCTACCGTTACATGAAATAAAATGTTTTTGTAATGCCATCTAAACAAAACCTTTGTTATTTGGTAAAGATCGATGTCCATATTCCAAACATAACAAGTTGATGGTTGATGATTTCAACTTTAAAATAATCGTAGAAGTAACATCAATTTGTAAATCATATATGCCAAAAGCAAAATTTCCAAAATTTGCTTTTGTAGTATGCAACATCTATTGAAATTATTGATGTACGTAAAGGTTTATTAAAATCAAACGCTATAACTGTCAAATCCTTATTCACTTTCCTAGCTTCAGCATACGTTTTCGTGTTCAAGATTGCTACTTCTGACTTTATTTATAGTAACTTTTGCAAATTTGTCTATATCATTATGTTCTATAAGTAGCTTTAATTTCAGTATCAGATGTAATACACTTGCCGTATGTGTTAGATGGTGATATATGAATTTTAAAATTAAAATCAGAATTAACAATGCGGGGAAAAACAAAATTTGAGACATGATTTTTGCTTCCTTCCTTCTGTTAAGTCGTCACATCTTTGTTGTGTCAAGTTTTTGTGAAATATACGTTCGGTTTCGATTTTTTGAACGGTAGTACTAGGAAATGTTCTATGAAATTTTGTATAACTTTAATTTTGTTGCTAGGTTTTATTCGCTGACGATGATTTTTCAGACGTTTAACAGATTTTTTTGCTTGTGCTTTTGTAACATGTCGGTCAGATTACTTAAAACATTTTCCGCATTTTATTAAATAACTACCAATATTTCCTTTTCTTTTCATATTATTATTCTGTACGTTATAGAAACTTTGTTGAACTTTGATTTATTCAAAAATGTAAACGGATTGCATGGTTGAAATTCTACAGCCTAATTTCCTTTCATATGGTACTCAAGCAAAAATTTCAAATAACCCATTCTAGTACATTAACTTTCATATCTTAACTTATATATTTTCCTTTGTATTTCTGTATTCTCGTTCACCTCTTTCTAATATTTTTCGCGATTTTTATTTTCCTGATTTTTACTAAATTTACAAACTCAATACTACAGAGACTGAACTTACAACCATGTTCCTATACAGAAAAACTTTTTGACTACAGATAAAAACATTACATTAAATACTTAAAATATTTAAACTGATTTTTCTAAATGAAGAAAGATATTGAAAAGGGATTACGAAATATTTAGAATTAGAACCCTATTACTGGGAATCCAACGAATACAAATAACAAAGTGAACATGAATTTTGTAGTGAACATTTTAGCTCTAATAAAAGCGTCAATAATTTTTTAATTTAATACTTAAAAATCCTATTTTGCTTTAACATCTTGGCGCGGAAGTTAAGCCTGTGTGCTATTTATTTTTTTTTCTTTATAATAATACTAGAAATTCGTCCAATATTTCGTTAAATTTATTTGAAGATACCTCACACGGTTGGATCTTGAAAAAGGGCTTCTTCATATTATAATTTATTTTTCTCAGAAGGGATATAATAAATCTTACCTTAAGTAAAGAAATGCAGTTTGAAACATTCATTTGAAATGTATATAATCAATTCATTTTAATAGTTTCTGTATTGGTAAATCCCCCCAACATTGTTAAGGTTATTTTCTTTCAGAAATATAATTTTTAGATTGCATGCATTTTTGATTTAAGGATGGTTTACTTTTGTATCTTACATTGTTCGTACTCAAAGGTTGTCAAATTCCTTATGGCGGTTTTAGGTTAAGAATAATATCATTTGTATTCTAAAGTAGTGCAGTTTTATGATTCATTTGTTTTGGTAAATAATGTATAACTCTGGCACCTATGACTTTATCATTTTGAACGAAAAAGTTTCAGATGCAAAATTATGCTGATTTAGAAAGCGAAAAATTCCTTTTCACTGGTCAAGTTAATGTGTCGGAATGATGACTTTACATATGTTAGATAGAGAAAAAATGACAAAGGTAATTTCAATTTGCAGTCCTAATTCATGTTTTGAAATTCTGCCAAAGATAATCTCGTCATGTATGAAGGGAGCGTAATTTTTTTGTTAAGTATGTTGTGATTAGCATTAAAAGAGATAACATGCAACTTCAATAGGTATATTTGACCTTTGTATAATAAAGTATCAAATTGGATTAATGTGATTAGTCACTGAAGTTAGGAATAATACCCTACCAGGTTGGTTACTTTGAATTTTAGGAATACATGAGTTACTATAGATTGATAACTTCAGGTTGGTAAAACACATGGTAATTAAGAACATATAGTCTTCTTTTCAAAAGTTCCAGAAATTCCAATAGGATCTGGTCAAAACGAATTAATGCAGGAGATAATTATTTGTAGTTGTTTTCGAGGTATCTACAGTCAAAAAATTATTGTATGGGATTTTTTGTATTACCCAGATTTTTGGAATCTAGTTAGAAAATAGACCACGTGAATTATCTATGGGGTTTTGTAGAAATAGCTTTAATATCATGATACCGTGGGAAAAGAATGTTGAACTCACGGTTCGTAATGGACATATATCGGCGACGATGAACGAAGAGGTGTCGTGATTGACAAGTTAAATAACGGCGCGCTATAAAATCATTCTTATTTTGATTATCAAATCGTTAACTGATTGTGCGGCAATAGTGCTTTATAAATAATGTAGTGAAGTGTTTACCCGTCGAATTTTTATATATATATATATATATATATATATATATATTTATATAAATATATATATATCCCTTTTTATTATCGTATCTTGTCTTGTTCCTGACGATGTTGTATGAAATATCAGCGACTCCAATGGAAATATGGAATAGAAGAAGCGTTGAACAAACCTGTATAACTCTGAGATAAAACAACAATTATTGGTTAACCAGCTTGTTACAGTCAAACGAGCAGGCTAGGAAGAAAATGATGAGAGTCTGTCAAGAACGACTCTCCCAAATTACTTCTACAAAAGAGAAAACGGAAGGAAAGAGAAGGCCGCGCTAACATAGTCGGAAATTGGGGAGTCAATCAAAATGAAACCAATGAACCAACATCCCGACAGTAAAGTATAGAAATGAAGAAGTAAAGAAATAAACAATAATTAAGACACAAGTAACATACAAATAGAAAAATATTATATTTATCCACATACATATATCTATGATAACCTTACCTAATCTGTTGACTTACACTACAGTACACGTTACGAACTCACCTCACACAAATCTGTTTAACATTAGAAATGGAAAAAAGTATGCACAATAGCGCTACCACCAAATATCTACATAATATTATATCGGAGGGATACAGTTAGCTAGTTATCCATCCCTATTAATCAACAGTGTTCGAAACATACCCATAAATAATTATCTTAATAGTTTTATAATATCAGTAGGCAAACAATAACGTAAGCTAACAAAGCAATCGTTTGATACAAAATGATACTCTTCTACTCTTTACATAATACTAATAAATAAACCGTAAAGTAAGCTAGCAAAGCAGTAGATTTATAAAAATGTGCACTTTTACTCTTTATGTACTACAAATACACAAACCGTAACGTTAGCTATATATATAAAGATTGGTACTATTCAAATATTTACCTCGAGCACGTTGTTTAGTATATAGGTGACGCAACTGACATACCACGGTAGTCAGACAAATATATTGAAACAAAATATGAAATTTCCGGCCAAGGACAGATGATCATGGTCAAGAGGATCATATGATAGCTGGAACCCAAGATTTGGACCTAAGCATGGGTTACCGATATACCTAAAATACGAACTATGGAAACCGAGAGCCGAGCTAACGATATTAAACAATTCCATTAGCACAGCAATAAAAATATTAGTCACTTATCAGTCACGCAGAAAAGTAAAGAAAGTTTTGCATTAAACAAGAATTTTCAGAAATGCCGATTTGAAATTATAATACTTGTTATAAATGAATACAACAACCAAACAGGATAACCTGTAGTCAAATAATTAAATCGTTCAATCCACATGTATAAAATGGTTTCTTGTTAAAAATGTTCACGGAAAACTCCTTTCCAATAACATAGCCCAATATGTCTTAATAGGAGGATCGAACTTTGTTTTTATTCTATGCTAGATTCGTGAATGCAATAAAAACGATAACGTACGGAGATCCCGTTATACCATGTATATACAACCTCACATTCGCAATAGAAAAATTAGGTGTTCAACGATCGTATAATAAAATTCGCTTTATATCAGGGTTTTCGGAAAATCCATCATAGTACATTGATATAAAATGCAAGTATATTTTGAGATGACACGTAGCTTTATCTAAAAACGATTTAAACTAAGTCAATTAACTATAATAAATATTGAATGTTAAAAATATCATAGGACCCTCGTACGAGGGATGCTTGATATGTATGGGGAATAAGTAACAAAAACAAAACTTAAGGTGTGAAAGCTTTTTCACTGTTTTTCAAAATATTCTCCACGATGATTGATACACTTTTGCATACGTTGAAAGCAATGTCATAGCATTATTTTGACAACAATCCTAGTTCATGGTTCGAAAGTAAATAAAGATCATTTTAACAAATATAAGTGGTTTTATTCCCAAGAAAGGTGAAAAAGAATAGTTAACAAACCACAACAAATATACAGGGAGTATTCAGAATTAACTATTCTACGATCCTCTAAAGCAACGATCATGACATATCCGTTTATTCCAAAAAAACAGGCAACCATTTCTTCGAAGTGCTTTGAGCGCGGACAATTTTTATTGGATTTCGTTCATCTTGGAAGACCTATACAGTCGACTGCTGTTTACTTTCGGGTTCATACGAATAAATCCAAGATTCGTCACCTGTGTAGATGTTATACACTGCGTTTGATGCATGAACGACTATCAAAGTATGTGGGATCCGACGCGCACAGCTAAATGTTCATGTAATATCAAATTTGTCAACTAATGCTTAGGGATGCCTGAATCTCACGATAAGTCACATGACGATCTTGCATTATCAATTTGCGCCCATCATCGATGTTTTCCGGTACAACAGCCGATTTTTGACGACCTTTTTTAATATTCATCCGCTAGCGAACTACAACCACGATTGAATTCACTATACCAACGACATACGGTGGTTTTAGATGGAACTTCTTCCCCGAAAGTCGAAATTAGTTGATACAAGCACTGTTGTGGAGATAATCCATGTCGGAAGTAGTAAAAAATCATCGCACGAAAATGTTCACGAGTCAATTCCATTTTTGGCTGAGATGAAATTTTCAACTCAATCAAAACAAAACAAATAGTGTCCACATGGCAAAATATTATAAGTATGTATACTGTCAAAAATGTCGAGCTTCCGTTAGAAACGTCAGATCACACCTAGGAACACTAGTGGTGTCAGTTCCCGATACATATCGAGCCTCCCCCACCACTGCCCTATAATCTATTAATGTTGCCTACTGTAAAAGGGAATATTGACGAAAACCGGATATTTAATTAGAAGAATGCAGGTAGTTCTAACGTAGGGAAATGAACGTAACAAGTTTCTAGTATGTAGTAATTTAGAGGCAAGCTTATTATTAGTTAATTTACATTGTAATCTGAAAAATGAATTATTTACCTTTGTGAATTCTGTGAATCTAATACGCCCCCTATGCAAGCACGTGATTAATTACAGTAGATTTACCTTTGTTTAACATATATAACAAGCTGGACATTTTTACTGCCGAGTGAGACGTGGACAACATAAACTCTTTGTTCCTCGAGTGATTATGCAGAATTATTACTGCTTGATGCAGGTATCTTTTTTAAATAAGAAAAGTTGCACATTTGTATGCGCATTCAGAATACGCCATAAAATCCTGTTAGACGAGCTACCTGACGATGGAGCGGCCCTGTTGCGGATAGCCATCCTATCGGTCGAAAACCACAGGTCAGTGGACCTAGGATTCGGATATCGTGTGGTTGGAGAGCAACCAAGGAGAAAATCCGGGAAACTGCTCACTGCTTCAAAACATGGGAATTCCAAAAGCAGGCCTCGAGGAATCCAGACCAACAATTAATTAAGAAGATCAACCTTAAAACAACACCACAACAGCTCATCACAACATCAACAAGCAGAAAAACTCTCACGAGTTAAAAGGCCTTCAAAACGACGCTGAGAGTGTCACGCCCAGCTACTGTAGTAAGCTTCCTCGATATTCTTGCAAACTTATTCAATTATTAAATTCTAATTTTTAAAAATGTATGAATATTTTCTTACAAAATTTGATCCTATAACATTTGAATTCACTTTTACCCCATTTTTATATTTCGGTTTTCCAAAAATCGTGTACTGTAAATAAGATTTGTTCTTTCTAGAGATAAACCGTTTTTGATTAACACAAGATACAAAAACCCACGGTAGAATATTTTACCGTTCGGAACATATTTTAAAATAAAACATTTCGTTTAAGAATTTTTGCTGATGATGTCATGAAGCTTTTCGAATACTTTTTGTACCTAAAGATTAATTCTAACTAGATAGGAATGTGATGGTGTAGTTTAGAAGAATATCCTCATTAATTTTAAATGCTAATAAGTGTATGGTGGCATTAATGGACACTAATGGAACAACAATTTAAATTCGATAAATCAATCTAGAACAAAAACTTTTTAAGCCTTGCTTTGGGAACATCCATTCTAGGAACATTTTTTAATACTTACATCTACTGCATTTCTTTATTGATATTATCATCATTAGGTCCTCAATTCTGGAACTGATTACACGCGTACCTCCATTGTTTCCTATTCCGAGCTGACCTACACATTTCCCTGAAATATCACAACTTACATCTTTCACTATCTGTGTGTAATAGTCTCATCTAGGCCTACCTCTAAATCTGTTTTCTTAGCTTCTAATATATCTCACACTACTCCCTCATGCCTTAGAACGTGTACTATTATCCTATATCTCCTATTTTCTTTTTACTGTTTCCCACATATATTTCTTCCCCTACTGTTTCTAGAACCTCTTTGTTCTTTACTTTTGCGTGTTCATGATATCTTTATTCTACCTTCATTGTTTCCTATTCTGAGCTAACCTACATATTTCCCTAAAATTCCCACAGCCTACATATTTCACTGTCTGCGAGCAATAGTCTGATCTTGGTCTACGTCTACCACTCTTTTTTTCCAATTTCTGCTTGTAATATATCCCGCACTATTCCCCAAATGCCTTAGAACGTGTCCTGTCCTTCTATTTCTCCTATTTTTTGTTTTGCACAGATATCCTTCTTCCCCTACCGTTTCTAGAACTTCATTGTTCTTAACTTTTTCTGTACATGCTATCATCATCATATATCTGAAGCACCACATTCCAAAAGGCCTTTACCTTTTTCCTGTCTGCTTCTCCTCTAGAACCCATTTGTTAGCAATCTTTTGCTTGTTTCTATATTCTTTGTCTTTAAACATAGTAGTTGCTTTTTCTTGTTAAATCCCATCTTGCGTTATTTGGCTCCTTAGGTTCGAAAATTTTCTCATTTATCCGAACTCCTCCTTTTTGGGGTTACGTATAAAATTTTTGGGTATCTCGCCTGTCTCATACATATAGCTTACACGTTGGAAGGTACTTTCTGTTATTGCTTGTCCAGCGGCTTTTAGAGGTTCTGCTTGCACCTTACATATACCTGGTGCCTTATTAATTTTCAGACTACTGTCCTGCATATAAATGCTGTATATATTATTCAGGTCCCGGGTTCGAATCCCGACACGGTCCGCTTGAAAAATGTTAGGCGAGCATTTTTCGCAAAAATACACCCTCGTTCGGATGAGAGGTAAAATGGAGGTCCCGTGTGTGAGTGTTGTCACGCACGTTAAAGATCCCTACCTTGCTTGGAACAGCAAGGGTTCGGCAAAATTCCAAATTTTCCAGGTAAAAAAAAAAAAAAACTCGCTTCCTGGCCAATGTAGTACCTTTGGGTGGAGCATTGGAAAATCAAATGTAATGTATATATTATTCCCATCTCACCACTTTCTCTATATTTTCTATAATGAGGTCCCTCTCGCGCTCCTTGTTCTTGCTGTACGATTTTATAACCCTAAAATCCATTCTAATTATTTTGTAGGCTTCATTGGTCTTTCCTATTTCCATCTTAGTTTGTACCTTTTTGCACTTTTCATCAATGCATTGTTCTTTAGTTTTCCTGCGTTTGCGAATAATTTTCGATTTTATAGCTTTGTATCTGTTTTGCCTGCTTCGTCTGGTATGTTTTTGTATTTCCGCCTTTCTTCTATAAAATTCAGAATATTCTTTGTTACCCATAGTTTATTTTCTTTTTGTTTATATCTCAGACTATCTCTAACCGCCATGTCTGAGTTGGATTTAATGTTATTCGTTCTGTTTCTATTTCCTTAGTAGCAGAAATTTTCCCGATGTCTTTCAGCAATTCGTTTGAATTTTTGTCAAATCTTTTACATTTGTATCTTTTAGTTTCTGAAAATGTCTTTTTCCGTTCTTTTTTTCAAATTTTTAAATTTAAGTGCGGTTTCCATAATTTCTATGTTGTCGTCGTTTTTTATATCTGCTTCTGAGTAGCTTATATAAGTTTTTACTTGATTCCTAAACCATTGTCGAAGAAGATTTAATCTATTTGATATTTCCCTGTTTCTTGGCATCTTCCACGTGTATCATTTTCTAGCATGAGTTGAAATACAATCACATGATTAAATTGTTTTTGGTGCAGAATTCTACCAGCTTATTACCCCTGTCGTTTCTCACCCACCACTGCATTAAAATCTTTCATAATTATTAAATTTTGATGTTTTTTTATAAATCTTAGTATGTCTTCGATATCTTCGTAGAATCGCTTCTACCTATCCCTCACTGTTGCTATAGGTGGGCATGCATACTTATATTATTACTATATTTACCGGTTTAAATTCTAATCCAACTATAATTCCCTAGAAAAGAATATAAAATTCATCTTATTTATTACTTACGTCCACAAGTGCTGTAATTGATAGTAAGGAAAAATGTTGGGTGTATTATGTACGAAAGTGCTTTGCTGCTGATACTATGAGACCAGTAAAATTTTATGGCACTTCTAAGCTATGCACTCTGAATGCGTTAGAGAGCCTATAGAAGTGTTTCTAATAAAATTAGATAGATGATTATATTAAAAATAAGCGATCGAAAATTTACCTCTGTTCCATCAAATGCATTGTTAGCTTCGTATCAAGTTTCTTAACAAAATCGCGAAGTGTAAAAACTCCACACCCTTGGAGAAACTCTATTTTTACCATTTGTTTCAGACATCACTTGTTAGTTGGAAGATGAGTTAGTAATACATCTGAAGAGCTCTGCAATCGGTTAGTCTCTTAACTGTAAACTTAAAAATTCGCGATACAAGTAGATGAAGTTACTGATGTAGCTAAAGATGCTTACTTAATTGCAAATGTTACAGCAATTAATATGTTTGAAAATATATTATTTTGTACAAGAATTCATTGAAATATCACGTCCCAATATCACTTTTAAAATAATTGACGCATTTTTTATGAAAACGACATGAAGTGGAATAACTGCGTTAGGCTCTGTACTGATAGGGCATAGTCAATGCCAGGACGTAAGGCATATCTTCAACCGTTGGTTAAGAAGGAAGCTCCTGAAATTGTGGACGTATTGCATGCTTCACAGAGCAGTTCTTGTATCAAAAAAATATTAGCGCATTGAATATTTTTACAAAAATTACGAAAATTGTAAACTGCATAAAGAGCAATCCAGCAAAAGCTAAAATGTTTGAAAAGTTGTATGAAGACATGGAAGCTAATAATACTTCACTTCTATATTATTGTAAAGTGCGTTGGCTATCTCGAGCAAAAATAATTCGAAGGGTGTTCGAACTTAGAGGAAAGATCGCGCATGAATATGCATCGTGATTATCTGTGATACTTGTCTGTCTTAAAATTGCGGTATCTTAAATAAAATTTTGTTTACAAAATTGATATTACCACATGTTCTTCGAGAATCATACAGCAAACGCCCATTGTTTTTTGGAAACAATTTCTGGACAGCTGTATATTAATTAGCGTAAAACAGCTATTTTTAAGTGCCCTTTAAACTATTATATGGGTGTATTAACATCAAATTCATTAGAGCCATTACCCAAACGTTTTTTTGAGAAAGATCTTCGATGACTTGCAAGAAATCATTCTTATGAATTTCTTCTTTTCGCCATGCGCTGATATCACGGCTTGCTTATGTAACAAATCCATTTCATTTGTGTTGTTTTGAACTTTCCTCCATCCTATATACTTCTGAGATATATTGAATTAAAATTCATATATTACTAATTTCGTTTATACTTTATCCTATAATTACCAAGTTCACATCAAACTTCATCCCCAAGAGATTCAATTACCAGCTTGCATAAATCATTTCATATTTTCACGGGATTTTACGAGAAAGCAATCAAAATTTTTCACACTTCTTATTTTGGTTTTTCTTCTATTAATCTACATCTTTTAATCCCTTATAAGCATTTTGTAACTGGTTAATGGTGCTTCTAAATCAGTTTTGTTTTCTGCTAAAAGATACAGCAGAACTTGTTCACATGAGCATTGTAAATGTTTCGTTCTGTATTTATCTTAAGCCCTATTTTAGAATCTTCTTTAATTTTATGCATTGCTTTTTTATGTATAACTAATAAAACGTATCATTGCGCAACATCTCTTTTCCGCTATTCTTTTCTTTGTACCCAAAGCATTTCCAGCTGTCACCTGATTTTAGTTCAAAGGGATTATTTGTCGTTTAACGAACATTATTGTTTACTATTTTTTCACTTTTAATTCCACGTCTATCTACAAAGACCAGACTTTCTTAATTTGGTTAAATTTGTTTTTTTACTAATCACAATTACGCTAAGAATACTATTTACGTTAACCCCTGGATAAGTTTGCAATTTTTAAATCTTTCTTTTAATGGTACATAATTTATTTAGCACCTCTCCATGTCCCTGACATTTTTCACTTGTGACGCTTATGATTTTTAAACTATGTATTTATGACAACTTGTTGATTTTTCTTAAGTTATAAGCGTCTCTTTGCTCTCGCCCGTTACTGCATTTCAATCCACGGTCGTAATTTTTTTGAATGTTGAAACTCGTTTGGTTTCTAATTTCTCATACAAAAGTAGCTCCTCATCATCATATCATATGGTGTGCTAGTGGACTTGTACTAATCACAATATTCTAGGGTTTGTTGATTAACCTTATTACTGACATCCAATTATTGACTATTTTATAGTTCTTAACTATCGTCTTTAGCTTTTTATCTAATATAAATGGTACTTCTGATTGGCCATTTTTAGTTTCAGAATTTACGACTGTATAAGCTTCTGACCAGAAATCACTCTTGTTCTATTTAACTTCAGCTAATCCTATCAACATCTACCATAGGAGATCAAGTTCTGATCCTTGGCCGCAAAACTCATATTTTTAAAACGGCAAAGCCAGAGTCGACGAAATTTTCACATTATGTCAACAAACTATTTACTACGTGCTAATGATAATTTGAAGTTTTTCAATAAAGGTTTTCCGAAGATGTCTTATATTATTGCAAACAAACACACAAAATTTGCTATGTTTTTGTTATTATTCAACTTCAATTTAACATAATTCCATGATTTTTCAACCGAATTACATGAAACTTGAATGCCAAGTAACTGAGGCCTTTTTAAAATGATTGGCTATATTACATTTTATTTGTTTTTACTGACGTGCCATTGGGAATGTTAAATGTAGAATGTAACCGGAGATTTTGTTGTTATATAATACAGTAAAATAAATTACCAATAATTGAAGTATTGCCTAATAAAAATAATGTGCCAGTGGTTATAATTCGAAAATTATAAAATAGAGACTGCAAGACAGAGTGCATATCATGATTTGCATGCGCGGAAAACCACGCTACATTGACCTTGTAGCTTGAGTAAAAACATTTATTCTTTATACTACAATGTTGTACGCACAAATATTTGCTAATTCGATATTTGGTTACTATACGAGAGTCTAAAAATAAAATGCGTCGCGGTTATCATCGATTTAATTTTGTATTTATCAAAACCACAAAACCAATATACCAGGCGTGTCTTTTCAAAGTAAACATAGTAAATTGCTTAAATAAGTCAGATATTTTACTATAATTTAATTAATAGAAGGCAAATTTATTGTAGTGGAATGGTAGTAGGCAATAATTTTGTTACAAACAATAAGTTTCAATAATTATTATTCTGTCAAATTGTTTACATAAAAAGAAAGTTATTCCAATAGTGTGCTGCTTCGTAGTTATGGCGTACGACGACGAGCGGCACCACGCGGTTTTACCTTACTTTCAAGTATGTGAGTCGTTCTCTCTCTCCTCTACGCATTTTTAATTCATAGGGATCTCAAAAGTATTGATTTCAATTAACGATATCACTTATCAGTATACTTATTATCTACCGCAGTAGCAAAGAATAGCCCAAGGTCTCGAGTTCAAATCCCGACACGGTCCGCTTGAAAAATGTTAGGCGAACATTTTTCACAAAAATACACCCTCGTTCGGATGAGAGGTAAAATGGAAGTCCCGTGTGTGAGTGTTGTCACGCACGTTAAAAGATCCCTACGTTGCTTGGAACAGCAAGGGTTCGGCAAAATTCCAAATTTTCCAGGTAAAAAAACTCGCTTCCTGGCCAATGTAGTACTTTCTGGTGAAGCATTGGAAAATCACATGTAAAGTAGCAAAGAATATTTTACCTATCTGTTCAAATAAGGGAGCTGTAGTAGGTTAAGGGTTTGTTTAATTACTGCTGAATACATTGTACTGTTCTCATATACGTAACCATCTTTCTTTTTTGGTCAATACTTTTCTTGTAATTAATTTTCGCATTCGTGAAACATTAAAATTTGTCTTAAAACTGCGTTCTTTATCCTATAAATAGCTCCGGTAAATTAACGCCTGATTGAAAACTATGAAATTTATGTATTGATGTGCGAATAAAGTAGCTTTAGCATGCAACTTGTTGTATAAAATCGATTGGCTATTTATGGAGAAGTGAGCTTTTAAAGTCAGGGATCAGAACTTTTTACTCCGATAGTAGTGCTGGTGTATTTATTTTACCTTTTTAAATTTTATAGTTTCTCAATTACAAGTGAACTTTTTACATTCGATGTTCCGCTTCTTAGCTTGTTGTTTTTCTATTCAGAGGTTCTATCCGGTGAGAAATTTTTGTAATAGTTTTTCGCTATTTTTCACCAGAACAACCATTTTCTCGTATCGTTTGTCATCAACCATTTGCGGTCGCAGGCGAAGTACTACCAGACTTCTTGGCACTTCCGAGGCTTTAATCTTAGTTGAAATTGTAAATAAGTGTTGAGATATTGAAAACTGCAATTAAATAGGAATTCTAAATAGTTATTTACAATAAAAGCTGCGAAAGCTTCCTTTTAAACGTAAAGCGAAGCGTAGGCGAACCATAGCGTGGCCGAGTATTTAAAAACTCCGAACTCCTGAGAGGGCTTATACAGTGTGTAATGTATTAATCTTTTCATTCTTCCGTCGACATTTAATAAAATCCATTGATTCGAGGATTATAATTGTCGTGTATTTGCATCTGAAATTACTGGATCAAATATTACGCCATGCTCTTGTTATTAAGAAGTCACTGAAATATAATTTGTGGCATTTTTTTAAAATGTTTATAATCATATTTCATTTCAATAGTTTCTGTATTGGTAAATCCCACCAATAAGGTTATGTTATTTCCTTTAAGAAATATGACTTTTAGGTTACATGCGTTCTTGACTATTTTTGTATCTTCTGTTGATCGTACTCAAATTTATTATGGCAGTTTTTAAGATTAAGAATGATAGGATAGTAACTTTGTATTCTAAATTAGTACAGTTTTATTATTAATATGTTTTTATTAATAAGGTATAACTCTGGCGCGTATGACCTCATCGTCTTTACATGAAGAGGTTCACACGCAAAATTGTGCTGATACAGATCATAATAAGCACCTTTCGATGTTCCTCGTTAATCTTTCATCTTAATTTATCTGGTTCGAATTCATGAAAGATATCTCGAATCGTGTATGGTGGGAAGAAATTTTTATAGAGAACTTGGTGATTACACTTGAGCAACATAACATGCATGCTTCAGTAGGTGTTGTTAACCTTGAAGAAGGACTCGAACTGATTAATACGGTGAATAGTCATTGAAATTCGAATAATACCCTACCAGGTTGGTTACTTCTAATTTTAGGAACATATTGATTTTTATTAAATCAACAACTTCATGTTGGACAAAAACATGCTATTTCAGAACATCTAGTTTTCTTTTCGAAGTTCCAGTAGGATCTGGTTAAAACGAATTGAGTCTAGGAGATAATAACTTTTAGTTATTTCCAAGCTATCTACAATTACAAGTCACTCGTAAGGTATTTATAATAAACCGTCTAAAACATTCACCTTTAGTTACTGTAAATAAATGAACTTTTTTCAATTTGACTGTATACATTTATAAATGTACCCACAGTATGTTGCTGTTATTAGTTTAAGAATTTAAAAAGTAATTTTGTTCGTCGGAAACGTTTTGCAGTAAGTGAAGTAATTTTTGATATCTTTAGTTGTTCTTTTTTTTTTAATAGAATTTATATATGCTAGTAAGGAAAACAATTGTGTAATAGTCATATATTAGTATTTTTACACTTTTTTTACACTTTTGTTGTAATTAAATAACGGGTTTTTCAATAAGGACATAATTTTGTATTTAAATAAAGCACAGAATAATTGAGATATTGGGCTGAAATTTATTCCAGATGTAGTATACGTGTTATATTTAAGTATGAAATTTGGTACGTTCATATGACCACTGCGAGCACGATGGTTGCGATTGATTCTCTGGAACCATTTTTTTACCACTCTTCCACACATATTGGCTAGATCGTTGACAATTTCGCGTTCGATATTATTTCAGAGTTCCTCTAACATTGTTGGCTTGTTGGCATGAACCAACCCACTTAACATGGACCCATAGAGGAAATCCAACGGCGTTAAATCGCATGAGCGAGGTGGCCATCCGACCGGACCATTTCTCGAGATTACACGATTATCCAACTTTCCCTTCAATAGATCAATTGTGTTTAAGATTCTCATGATCACTTAATCTCTGTAAGTTCTTGTAACGTGTCAACTGTGATTTGTCAATTACAGGTGAGCACGTAGTTGACGTAGCAAGGACATTATCCAAGGTTTGTCAAAATCCCAACGAAGATTACTCAGAATTGCACAAACATGCTTTCGACGCTACGAAACAGTTGAATGGAGATGATTATAAAATGTCCATGCGCCGTCGAGTTGAGCGACAAATACGCCGAAATAATGTTGTAGCTGATACACCGAAGGAGTATTTTAGAATGACATTATTTTTACCAGTAATAGATCATGCCATAAATTATCTAACTGAGCGGTTCACTTATCACAAATGCGTGATAAGTTCTCTAGCAAACCTAGTTCTAAAGCAATTGTCGATTACGACGCAAAATACTTACATGGAGTTTTTTACATTCTATGAAACAATTTTGCTAGAACAAGTATAGTTTTCTATGAGAATACGCGGCATGGAAATCCAAATGGCTTAAAATTGAACAAATGTCATACACGGCTATCCAGGCCCTTGAAAGTTGAGCCAAAATGTTGTTTCCTACAATCACTAAGTTTCTCGGGATACTGTCGATACCACCGGTAAGTACTTGTACGCTAGACTGTAGCTTCTGCGTCGATTGAAAACATATTTACGAAGCACAATGTTTAATTAACGCCTTACTGGTATGGCACTACTAAGTATTCCCCTGAATATCTTCGTGGATTCTGCAGCAGTCGGACAAAGGTTCATTAGTATCCACAATAACAGAAAAATGATTTTTTAGTTTGTCGCGTGTAAACTTTAAGTTTAACTTAATTTAGAAAAAAGTCTAAAGTAATTGTTAATGATATAGACACTGACCACAACATAGTAATTATGAAAGTTGTGCTTAAATTTAAAAATTTGAAAAAAGGAACGGAAAAATGTACGTTGACTTTAAGAAATTAAAAGATAAAGATATCCACAAAAGATATAAGAAAACGTCAAAGGAATTACTGAAAGACATTGGGAAAAATTTTCAATACTAAGGAAGTAGATACAGAATAGAATAACATTAAATCCAGCTTAGGTATGGCAACCAGACATATTCTGGGGTATAAACAAAAAGGAAATAAGAAGCCATGGATAACAAAGGATATTCTAAATTTAATAGAAGAAAGGCGAAAATACAAAACAGACCAGCCAAAGCAGGAAAACAGAGATACTAAGCCATAAAATACGAAATTATTTGCAAATGCCGGAAAGCTAAAGCGCAATGGATTGATGGAAGGTACAAAGAGGTATAAACTAAGATGGAAATAGGAAACACACACGAAGCAAACTAATTATAACACGGTTCCTGGTCACGGGTCTGGTAAAGATAACGTTATAAAAAGCCTATTTTCTTTGCTTATTTTAGTCATAAAATCAGAAATCGATTTAATGTCACCAAAAATATATATTTGATTTTTAGACCGTGGAGAATTGCAAAATGTAATTTAACATAAGGAAGCTTCAAATACATAATACAACACTAATATTGTATGCACTCGTTCTTTGAATTACTACCTTCATTTAAACTTGTTTAATATATGAAATAACAAATCGCTAAATAAGATATTAACATTAAAATTGTATACAATAAATCTATTAAAAACTTACCTCCTTGTTTCTTTGGTACATTTTGTTATTTGAGCTTTTCATCACAATACGTCAATTAAATGCGCCGTTTGTAAAAAAAAATAAAAATAAAGATAAGCAGCAATGATACTGATGTCTTCCTGATAACCTTATGAAAATATAACGATCACTGGCACTACGATAAAGGTGTGGATTTATTTTCTTGGCTT
This sequence comes from Platerodrilus igneus, assembly GCA_036346225.1. Lineage (NCBI taxonomy): Eukaryota > Metazoa > Arthropoda > Insecta > Coleoptera > Lycidae > Platerodrilus > Platerodrilus igneus. Next base: position 6,732,131 of record JARFIW010000301.1, read on the forward strand.
GCATGAAATACCGAAAAATATGTGCGACAGTTGGTTGTATAATCTTATATGTTTTCTAAAACTTTAAATGAACTCATTATTTTATTTTAATTCCAGAAGAAAATCTATTACAAAGACTTGTGGTGCTCGATTTTCTTGACGATAGGTTATACTATTACCCATCAAATGGTAACATTATCTTCAACACAAATAAATAGACTTTTTTTTAATATACTAGTATATTTATTCTAAAGCACTTTGAAAAAAATTTACATGCATAGAGGTATTTTCCATTTTGATAAAAAACATTAAAACAAGTCTGTCGTACTCAAATGTTTCAGTATAAACCATATCTTTTTGAACGTTTATGTAAATAGAATAGTAGATTTATGAAATTCAGATGTGATTATCGTATCGCGTTACAGTTCAATTAAGCAATTTTTTACTTGGTGATGCAATGCTAAAGGACATTTCGTATTATAAATAATGATATTTATAAATTAAAAAGAACCGTTTGCGTAATAGTTAGATAATATAAGTAAACAAAACATGTCACGTAATAATTTGAAACGGGATTTGGCCTTTTATCAGCTTTTTTTACAATGTGATATTATTTCAATATTGTGAAACTGACTTGAAATAGGCAATATTTTCACGTAGTGCAAACATGTTTCATTTCCTTTCTTAAGGGGAATGTTTCTGATACTTTTGTAGGTTACAAAACGCATATTTTATATGCGCCCTTTGAATTCATGTTACCTTATAAACATTGTGTGTACAGTAATCAAATGTTTGTTTTTCTGCCACGGTAATAAAACCATAGTGGCTTTTAAAAATCGTCTATGATGTAAAATAGCTGTCTGTAGAGTTAATGTAAACAATTGAATTCTACATATTATGTAGACGCCAGAATTCAAGACTCAATTTTTAAATGTCCCTCTCATTTCTATCAACAGCTATAAAAAATTAAAGTAAGCTAAGAAATAGCATATCACAGAGATGGAGTAGAGCTTTTAGATAATAGTCAAACGCTATCCTTCCGTAACGTTTTGATCATGAATTCTAATTTCTTTAGGTAACTTTGTAATTTAGGAAATATTAACTCTTAAAATCATTTAGAATTAGAAAATATTGTGAACCATGTCATCTGGTTTCAATGCTGTCAAAGAGTCTGGAAAAAGTGAAATATGTTAGACACGTCGTATATGGAATAACTTCCATTTGTTTTTAATATGAGATTTGATTGATTTAATCAGATACTACACCTGATCTAAAGACTTTCTCACACCAATCGTGATAAGAAAAATCCTGAGCTGTGGGGAATATCGAACAATATGTTTAAGTTCACACGTAGCTAAAATACTACTGTGAATACTGAATTAAGACCATGCAAAAGATACATGCGCATATTTAGGAGAAACTATCCGGGTTTTAAAAAAAGCTGAGGAACACGTACTTCTAAAGGATGAAAAGTAAATAGTATTTGGCGAAAGGAAACTAATTTGGTAGTTTACGTATATACAAGGAAATTCCTTTAACGAAGTCCTCTTGGGTATTCTGTTGGACGTGATGTAGAAAAATAATATATTCGAAAATGAAGAAACCGGAAAGTGATCTAAACCTTAATAACAAATTGAAGTCAAAATCGAGGGATAAGGCAAAATATTTTGTCTATCCTCAACCTCTTCAACATATTCTTCGAAGAAATTATAAACGATTGTCTCATCAAGTATCGTGTGGATAGAATGTATCCGATTTGCGATCATACGGCTGTGTTAGCCCAGGTTGAAGAGGACTTAAATAACATTCTTAAAAGTTTAATATATGCCTACAAAAATGTGATATGGTAATCGACAGGGAGTAAACAAAAAAGGATAATTTTTTGTAATCATAAAAGTAGATAGAAAACATCTAGAAACAAGATATATTTTTAAATACTTTGCATCCATAGTGAATGAAGATACGAGACGTCAGAAAGAAATAAGGGTGGTAAGGAAACTGGCAACCTCATGTACATTTATTTAGGTTACTCAAGTTACTAGTTAAATTACCCATAAAATTGGCACTAAAGTCAAAAGTTAGTTACTTGTTACTTGTTAGTTACTTGTTATTACTTGTTTGTTTTATATCGAGCTATTAGCTTCGTTTAATTAATCATGAACCACAGGAAAAGAATACTATTGTGCATGACAATTTCGAGTTGTGTCTTTCCCAGCAAGATCGTTGTGTGTACGATAAGACTCAAACGGGTTTGCTCTTAATTCTACATCTGTGTATTTTATTTCTCCAACGCTCCATCCGGAGATACTGCATTCATCAAAAGAATTTTTTACCTGGAAATTTAGAAGTTATTTGGCGAAAATCTTCATAAAATAAAATAGACTAAACACCAGTAAAGGTTTGGTATAAATGTCTGGATAGGTGTCACTGGTGACCAGCTGCTGGGATCTGTAGTTTCCTGATCGTTTAACGGGATATGATTATGGATTATCTCAATTTTCTTGAAAATGTTTTTGCCTTATTTGAAGAGGTTACCCTGATAATCAGACAAAATTCTTGGTTTTTAACGACGGTTGCCCAGCTTATTATAGTAGAGATGTTCGTCAATTTCTCGACAACACTATCGGAAACTAATAGATTGGAGAAGGTGATCCGATCAGTTGACCTTCAAGATTACCATATCTCAACATATTTAATTCCTTATTTGGGACTACTTGAAGTCATTCATTTGTGCTGTTCCGTAGAAACTCTTATTCAGCCGTGGCAAGGAATTAGGCGGCTCTGCGGCGTAGTTGGTATCCGTGTGACTACTTAGTTCAAGGTCCGAGATTCGAATTCCGAGACGGTCCGCTTGAAAAATGTTAAGCGAGCATTTTTCACAAAAATATGCCCTCGTTCGGATGAGAGGTAAAGTGAAGATCCCGTACGTGAGTGTTATTATGCACGTTAATGATCCCAACCTTGCTCGGAACAGCAACGGTTAGGCAAAATTCAACATTTATTGTCACGGAAACTTTCAGTCAAGTTAACGGCCACTAGAAAAGTGCTCAGGTAGCGTCTTTTGGTTGGTGGTAGTGACAACTTTTGCTCCGGCTTCATCAGGATGAGACTCTAATTCAGGGTAACATGTATTGCACCTATTATATTAATAAACGTCAGTATTGAATCAGAGCCTGGACAAGGAATGCCAAAGCGCCAGGAACTGTTAAAAATAAAGGAGCGTATAAAACAAAGTCCTAGTTCCAACAGATTTCGAAGGAGCCCCCTCCCGGATTATAAATATAAAACACGCAACTTCACAAAATAACTATCTTTAATACCGTATCGGAACACAAAAATAATTAAGGACAATAATTTTAAATACCAGTTGAATTTCAATATTACATCAATTATGATTAACATAAGCATTGAAAATACAAAATTTGTAAATATTACCATAAATAACCCCCACGAGTGCATATTAAGGAAAAATAACTTCTAATTTCCCACTCATTTTAATGTTACTAATAACTAACGTACTTATATTCACTCGGCCAAGAAAGCAACGCTTAAGGTCCCGGGTTTGAATTCCGACACTGTCCGCTTGAAAAATGTTAGGCGAGCCTTTTTACAAAAATACGTCCTCGTTCGGATGAGAGGTAAAATGGAGGTCCCGTGTGTGAGTGTTGTTACGCACTTTAAAGATCCCTACCTTGCTTGGAACAGCAAGGGTTCGGCAAAATTCAAAATTTTTCAGATAAAAAAAAACAACGGCTTCTTGGTCAATGTAGTACCTTCGGATGGTGTATTGAAAAATCACATATAGCGCCAAGAAAGTATGTAGTAGTACGTAAAATGCCATAAATTAAGTGATCGGTGTTCTAACCTCAATTTCAAATAAGCACCTCGCGGGAGCAATCTCTAACAATAATGTAAATATTAGATACCTTAACGTATTGCTAAATAGTTCACTAATAATCTTAATAAATCACCCTAGGCAGTAAAGAGGGTGCCTAGAAATATACTAAAGGTTTATTTTAAATATTAAATATTGTACATCAGTATTACTAAATTTTGAATGAAGCAAATGTACTTCTTATGAACAGTAATAGCTCAAATTATTAATATTAAGTACTAGTAAGAGAAAATAATAATACCACGACGGCACAAAACAAGCACAAACACTAACCAATAATAATACATGGAAAAATCTTACTCGATGGATAGCTTCTATATCCAGTTATCTCACTTCAAATATTGTCGAAGTCCTAGGCTGCTGGAATGGTGTCCCAGAGAAATGACAGCTGATCGGCAACGCCAATAAATGAGAAATAATACAGTTGGTTGTTCAACAACGTTCTTAAGATAAAGGAGGCATAAGCATAAACATTATGAGGAGCATACGCAGAACAAGCACAATGACAAGGATTAGCACGAAAAATAGGAAGAAAACCCTAAAAGTTAATATTAGAAATCTAAATTACAAAAAAATTGGGCTATTAATTATCAAGTAAGTGGGTCAAATAAATATATACTAACTGATTTAGAGATAACAGGACGTTACAATGTTGAGATTTCAATAATGAACATCTACAAGTGAAAATCGAAGCTTGCAACAGGCATTCCAAAACCATAAAACAAAAATTGCTAAACTTCAATAATAATTTGTCGGTTGTACCTAAATCCGTAATTAATACGATGATATCGGAGGAAATCCAACCTTCACCACAACGATCGAGATCAGAATATCTCTTATTCACAAGGACAAGATTAAAGTACGAATTATTATCATATTTGTAACTTTTAAGGCAGATAACTAATGTGAATTTGAGTACACGGCAATAACCTGTAATTCTGAAGGTTAACACAAACGAAGCGCAAAGGGAACAGAACGATGTAGATGGCAGGATAATGCTACCAACTGACAATTGAATTTAGAAACTTATTATATAAGTAGAATGCTGACACAAAAGTGTCAACCGGAAGGTTACAATATATATATAGAAATTAATAAGATGAAATAATAATTTAGACTTTTTAAGTAAAGCCCAAATGATCATTTCAAATCGAGCTAGTAATTGAAAGAAGGAAAATATAAGGCCTTGGACAGGATTTGAACCTGCATCTCAGTTTTGCCGGAACTGTGCGTTAACCAATTTTGAGCGTTGCTTCCTGTCTATATCTGACATAAGTCGAAAACTTGACAATTTCAGATATGATTGACAAAAATGCTAAACGTAATTGAAAGTTAGGTTTATATATGGTACTGTGCACGATTTAGATTTGTAAATTTCCCAATTATAGCCATCGGCCTCGGTAGCGTAATTGGTTAACGCACAGTTCCGGCAAAACTGAGATGCAGGTTCAAATCCTGTCCAAGGCCTTATATTTTCCTTCTTTCAATTACTAGCTCGATTTGAAATGACCATTTGGGCTTTGCTTAAAAAGTCTAAGTTATTATTTCATCTTATTAATTTCAATACGTAAGTATTTATCAACTTACCTTGTGTAAAAAACTACTTATAATATATATATATATATATATATATATATATTGCTGTGATACCACCAAAATCCGGGTACTCCGCTTTTCGAATCGAGCCCCTACGAATTGGATGTCCAGAATGCTGTGAATCCTACGAAAAGCTATTCATTACTTTAACTGTGTTGGTCCATTGACTTTCTTCTGTTAATCGCCTCGGCTGCTCCCCTAGATAACTTTCATCCTCATTCATAAAAAAACAAACACATTCCTACCACAAACACGAACGTTAACTCTATTTACATCAATATTCACAATACATTAAAATTTCAAAATTAAATTTTGGCATAAATTTCAGTATCAGAAATTTTCAAGATTACATTTATTATCATTTAAATGTGCATCCTGAATTAAAGTCCTTGTTGGATGCCTACTAATTAATATAACAATATATGCAGACCGGAGCATCTACCACCCCTTTACGTTAATTAACCAGGTTCGTCTAATTGAGCTCAAAGACATACCCAAATTTTCATCATAATCCAGAACATCAATACTAAATACCCTTTCTACCTAAACAAGCAAATTTCACCTTAACATTAAAATTTTATGGTTAGTACAATTTCACTAATGTTCATTTAAAGTAAATCAATTATAAAGTAATTCAACACACACAAAATATCAAAGTTCAAACAAAATAGTATAAATGACCTGAAGGTTACTGCACTCGTAGCTTCAATGTACATCGTCCCTTTTGTTAATCACACCATTCCAACTGGGTTATATTTACAGCTTCTGATTCTCAACGCTTTTCAAATTTTCTCCATCACCATTTATTTAAAGTTGTTTCTGGGCTTTTCCAGAACTCATCTGTGTATATCGGACCCTTGTTTTGTGGATCCAGACACATTTATGAACCATTTAATCATTAACACCCCGAAAAATAGCAAAGAAATTCATACTTCTTTCACCAATATACGCCAAAACTGCCTACTTTTGGTGTATTTATTTGTCGTTGTAAATTTTACTAATTGGTACAGTGATACTAAATTTTATTACCTTGTATCTAAGTGCACTCAAGTACATTCATGTTAGCACGTAAATAACAAACTGTTTTAAATCACCAAAATATACGAGCAAACTTTAAATTATTCTATCAAACTAAAATGCACTGTTTAACGTATTGAATCAAGTCGCGGATGTAAGAGAGCTTGTTTATATTCACCTCGGTATATATAGCGGTTAGCCTGTCTGTCGGTCTGTTCCCCAAAACGGACAATTCTAAAGAATTTCGCATGCTAGGTTCCCAGTCCGCAGCTCGGCATGCGATTTTTACGAATTTTGCACTTGTCCCAGTTAAATCTCAGAAATTCTTACACGGCACGCAAACATGTCCGAGAATAACTAATTAAATTTTATACAGAAATTGTTGTTTCTACCTCTCATATGTGCATCTTATTTTCAACCAATCGTGACCCTCGTGACGTTGCTCATATCACGCCTTTAATTATTAGTGTCTTTGTCTTACGCACATTATCTGTCTCTATCTAACCCGTTCTTATTGATGCAAATTGATATTCTTTATTATCGATTCTTTTAGTCCATGTGGACTATCTGGGTTAAATAACCTCGTATCGCGCCTTCCCGTGAATATTAAGCCCCGGTTTCTCCAAGATTCTTTGTAACCATTAATTATCTGCAAAATTTACGCAGAATGAGCTTTTTAAAAATACGCAGGTGTTCAAACATAATATTAATTCTCAGAGCTTTATTTTATTGGGTTTTTACAAGTTTTTATAGATATTATATGTTACTAACGGTTCAATTAACTTCAATTAAAATTAATACCCTTTAAATTTTAGTGAATCCTAACTAAATATTAATTATTATCTGTACGTTTTGTTTAATACCGGTTACTTAAAATAGGGTTAATTAATATAAATTTTGCACGTAATTTCCATTTGTTTCTTTCCTCGGAATAATTACATTACACGTAGAGCTTGTTAATACTGTTTCTTTTGATATAAAGCGTCTTGTACATGATTTAAATCTCTTATTTTTACTGAAACGACCGAATTTATTTATGCTTCTTGGTTTTAATAAAGCGTACCTTTTCCCAAAGCTTCTACACGGTGATTAAAATTATTTGATGTGATTATTTAATTTTCTACCCTGGTCTAAATATGAGTATTTTCCCCCTATTTGAATACAAATAATCCAACTTATTTGAATGCAAATATAAAACATTTAGACTGCCAAAAAAAAACATTTACAAAAAAACTTGCCTATCTCTCTCTGCCCTTATCTATCTAACTTACCTAACTTATATCCAATCCAAAAAAAATATTTACACCTATCCTATATCCCTATCCTATTCCTAACTCCCACCTAATTTTATTAACTGAAATTATCCCTAACTTCATCCTACTTATCCATCTAATCCTATATACATCCTATATACCTATCCTATTCCTAACTTTTTAACTAATCTTCACTATACTTTACTTCTCCCTAACTTCTTATATACCTATCCTGTTCTTGTTCTATTCCTAACTCTCCACTAATCTTATATGAAATATCTATACTTAACCTATCTTATTTTCTTCCTACATTTCCTCTTTATTCTCATCCTAAACCTATTTCTACTTATCTCCCATATTTATCCTATACCTAGCTTTATTTTCTATAAACACTTACTTCTACTCTTCTATCTACACCTATTCTATCACTATCCTATTTAAATTTTACTCTATTATACACCTATTTCTCCTGTGGTGCTGGTTCTCCGGTATAAGGGAATAGTAGGTTGACGTGAAACCGTCCCCTCTCATTTCCCGTACCTACTTCCCTTAATAAATATGTGCACTCCCCTACTACTTCACCTATCTCAAAAGGTCCCTCATATGGCAAGTGTAGTTTAGCACATGTCATCCTATCTCTCTTCCCTACTCTCAAGCTTTTTACTACTACCTGGTCTCCCACTTTAAATTTTACCCTCTTTCTAATTCTTGCGTTCATCTTCCTTGTATATTTTTCAGCTCTCTTCCTTAACCTCTCCTCACATCTACCAAAAGTTGTTGAAATTCATCGTCCCTAGGCACAATTTGCCATGGTCTTTCGGGATACTGTTGCTTGATCAGCATGATGGGACTGGTTTCTGTCACGGTACTAGGGTTTCATTGATAAAAGATTCAACCTTGGACAAATTCTCCTCCCATAAACGATGATTCCTATGTGAAGCTAAACGCAAAACTTAACCGTCTCTTGAATATATCGCTCAGCTGGATTCGCTTGAGGATGCCTTATGCTACAAAACACCACTTTAATGTTTTGCCTCTCCCAATAATCTCTAAATCTTTGATTATTAAAATAAGTAGCATTGTCTGCTAATACTCGTTTAAAAGTTCCTACTTCCTACAAAATTGTTCCAATTTCTTGTTTGTTCCGACTGTGTTACAATCCCGAGTGGGATATAATTTGGTAAATTTCGAAAACACATCAGTCACAATCAGCACATGTTTGTGTCCCTTTGTACTTCTGACTAGATTACTCAAATAGTCAATAGCAACTAAGTCCAGGGATTTTGTACGTGTATACTTTGTACCACATCTTGACTCGTACTATTTTGTACTTTCCTAAAGTACATAAGTGACAAGTGTTGATGACTGACTTTACTAACCCTAAGTCTTTAGTTGAAAAACGTTTCCCTAAAATTAACCATGTCTTTCGGATCCCTATGTGACCATATCTTAAGTGCAGATCTTTGATAATTAATTTTGCTTGTACCCTATCCACTACATACACTTCCAATTCTTGAATTTTTTACACAAAAGCCGTTTATCATATGGAAGTTTTAAATCCCGGTTCGTTTTCTAACTTCGTTCTAACAATCTGTAGCTCCTCATTCTGCCTCTGGTTCCTCAAGATCTCCTCTTCTCCATATACTGAATCATTTTGTAGTAGACTGTTCATGGCAATCATGATGTCACACGGTCTTTTGTTATCCATGTCCCTGTTTCTACTAAACGCGTCTGCTATAAAATTATTTTCTCCTTAATATATTTAATCTCAAAGTCAAACTCCTGTAGTAACAACCCCATCGATATACTCGATTGTTAGAAAATCTTGTATTCATCAACGCACACAATGCCGAATGATCCGTTTCGATTACAAAATGTCTTCCTATCAAAAAATTTTAACTTCGTAACACCAAACACCACTGCAGCCATCTCCTTTTCACTAATCGTGTAATTTACTTCATGCGGCTTCAGTGTGCGTGAAACAAAAGATATGGGCACCTCTTCCCCTCTTGTACTTGGTACAACTCTGCTGCTAATGCACTATCCGATGCATCCGTCCTCAGTACGAAACCTACATCAAATCTGGGATGCCTCAAAATTAGTTGGTCGTGAAATTGTTCCAACAGTGTTAAATATGCTGCCTCTTGACTTTCCGTCCAACTCCATCGTACTCCCTTCTTCAGAAGTTTAAACAATGGACTCGCTTTTCAGCAAATCCCGGTACAAACTTTTATAAAAGTTAAGGACCCCAAAAAGCTCTTAATTTCCTAATGTTATTAGGTCTCGGATATGTCAAAAGTTCGGACAATCTTTCTTTATCGATACACATACCTTGAGTGTTCACCACATACCCCAGAAATTTAACGGTTTTGAAAAAATTCACATTTTCTATATTCAGCCTCAATCCTGCTAATTTAAGCTCTAATAATATCCGTTCTAAATGAGAGTAATGTTGTTCCTCAGTTTCACTAAAATTAAAATATCATCCACATAGTGTATGCAGAATTGCTCATATGCTCCTAAAATTGCTTGCATTGCCTTAATTAATGCTGCACTTGACGTTGACAAACCATACGGTACTACCTTAAAATTATAGATTTTTCCTCTACGGAAAATCCTGTGTACCTTCTAGAATCTTTGTGTAATGGAATCAGCCAGAATGAATTTCTTAAATCTAATTTACTAAAAATAAACTTGCCACTTAATCTCGTCAAAAGTGTGTCCATGGATGGTGGACAATGGAGTTGCAGTTTGGTCCGTTAATTAATTTTCGTGCATCTAAACATAAACGAATGCTATCATCCTTTTCTTAACTACCACCAACGGATTTATGAAATGAGTGTTTGATACCTCTATTATGCCATCTTCCAACATTTTATTTAATTCTGCCTTCACCTGCTCCCGATATGCTGCTGGAATTGGATAAACCTTTGCGTTGAACGGTTCTGAATTATCCACTTCCAATCTGTGCTCATAGCCTAACGCTGTGCTTGCTTCTACCCCACTAATTCTGCATGTTTTGTAATAAAGCTTGAACCTCTACTCTCCTATCCTCTGGACATCTTATTGTGTTGATCTGTTTACCTTCATCATCCTCTACCTCTACTACATTAATACTAAACCCCGTGTCATCCTCTGTGACTTCATAACTGCCCTTCCATGGCACTACCCTATCCTTAATCCTTATTTCCTTCCTTTCCATATCTATCAAAACCCTAACTTCATCATACAGTCAACACCTAAAATGCTCTGAAACTTCAGTCCAGGTACAATTACAAACTCCTGTTCACAGCTTAAACCTCCTATATCTATCCTAAGCACCACAACACTATTTACTACAGCAAACTTCTTTTTATTTGGAGCTACTAAATGGCTACGCTTTATAGGCATAATTCTATCACAAACCTTATCCCTAATTTTGCTGACGAATTCCTCCGATATTAAACTCGCCTCTGCCCCTGTATCAAGTAATACTTCTACATTATTCTCAAAATTTCTAAATTAATAATTGGCAAACATAAATTTTCCTTAGTTTCTGGCTCTACTTCCTCCTCAATTTTGAAAAATTCACGTGGATGTTCATATACATTTACACTGAAATCTAGTGGTCTGTCGCGTTCTAAAATCCTGTCCAGGTCTGTTTTCCCTACTCGGTCCTGGTCTAGCCGTCACCTCAGCGTATGTCCTAGGCGTTTCCACTCGTTCCGTGTCTGTATTAGCAGTCCCGCTCATGTCTGGTGAACTATTCATTCTGGTAGGTCCCGGTCTCGGTGCAGGTCCCCTTCCTAAACTATTACTCCTAACATATGTTCGTCTCTGTTCCCAATTCTGTCGCTGGTATCCGTAACTATTCCCCCGTCTAGCGTAGTTGTCCCGTCTATTGTCAAACCTAACTGTGTTGATCTGTCTTTCCCTATTATCCCGAGGTCGTCCACTACTTACGTCGTCGTACCTCTGCAAGTATTCTAGAAACATTTCTCTGTCCACTATGTTCTGTAGTGCTACGTGTTGTCTTATGTCTACCTCGAAGTGTCGTGATAAATACTTAATAATTTGTCGGTCCGTCAGTGGTGGGTTCAGTTGCTTTGTTATGCTATACTTGCGTATAGCATACTGCTCCTACTTCCTGAAAATTCTCCTTAAACTTCCCTGTGATTAAGTCGTCTCGTACCTGGTCTGGTCTGTGGTCACTCCAGTAGTGCTTTAAAATTTGTTTTCAAAGTCCTGATACGTGTCTATGTCCTGTCCTACTAAATTGTACCATGCTTCCGCGTTGTCCTTTAATAAAGCCTTTATCGTATTCAGTTTAGTCTGTTCGTCAAATAAATTTCCCACTAGATTTCTTACGCTATTAATAAAAATTTGTGGATTTACCCTGTTATCGCCATAAAACTTCATGTGTTGGTCCAATGATACTCCACCTGTAGAAAATCTGGGACCATCCCCCGTTAAATTTGACATGTTGTATTTAATACTACTAACTTCGCGTTCTACCCTGCCTAACTGATCCCTACATGAGTCCGTCACTTCAGTCATTTTACATTAATCTCTTCTTCACAGAAAATGCGTACTTCGGACTTTAAATGTCCCATTTCCTGTCGAAGACCGGTAATATCACGCTCATTTTTTCAACCCTATTTTCAACTTCCCCATCTTTACGGTAAGACTATTTTAAATTCTGAAACTTCTTTATTCGTCTTATCTATTTTCTCACTTAGGGTTTCCTAACTCCTGTTAATGTCTCATTCATTCGGTCAAATTTCTTATTCGATTCTTCACTCATTCTCTCTAACATTCTCAATATCATCTCGTTTCCTTGATCCCCCGATTCCGTCCTCGACTGATCTCTACTGCCTCCAGCTTCTTCCATTTTCGTATTTTTTTCACACAATGCACTATCGTCACTTCCAATTTCCACTCCTTGACTCCTTAACCACTCTTTTCTCTGCATACGTTCTAATCACTCACACACACTCTCAAAATACTCTTAAATTTATACACACACAGAAACTCTCTCTCTCAGATCGCCAGTTTCCTGGAATAAAATCACAAAAATTTTATTTGGAACTCGAGCCTCACTTTTGGGTCGCCAAATTTGCTGTGATACCACCAAAATCCGGGTACTCCGCTTTTCGAATCGAGCCCCTACGAATTGGATGTCCAGAATGCTGTGAATCCTACGAAAAGCTATTCATTACTTTAACTGTGTTGGTCCATTGACTTTCTTCTGTTAATCGCCTCGGCTGCTCCCCTAGATAACTTTCATCCTCATTCATAAAAAAAAAAACACATTCCTACCACAAACACGAACGTTAACTCTATTTACATCAATATTCACAATACATTAAAATTTCAAAATTAAATTTTGGCATAAATTTCAGTATCAGAAATTTTCAAGATTACATTTATTATCATTTAAATGTGCATCCTGAATTAAAGTTCTTGTTGGATGCCTACTAATTAATATAACAATATATGCAGACCGGAGTCTGAGTACAAAGGGAGCATCTACCACCCCTTTACGTTAATTAACCAGGTTCGTCTAATTGAGCTCAAAGACATACCCAAATTTTCATCATAATCCAGAACATCAATACTAAATACCCCTTTCTACCTAAACAAGCAAATTTCACCTTAACATTAAAATTTTATGGTTAGTACAATTTCACTAATGTCCATTTAAAGTAAATCAATTATAAAGTAATTCAACACACACAAAAATATCAAAGTTCAAACAAAATAGTATAAATTACCTGAAGGTTACTGCACTCGTAGCTTCAATGTACAGTGTGTCCCAAATTGGATGTATTAAATGGGTAACTTAGTTGTTATTAAAGATACAATAAAACTGTGTGCGCAGTCATGTGCCAACTTTTTGAGATCAATTCAATGGTGAAATCACAAATGAGCGATCTTCTTTTGTTTTCGAGTTATAGCCAAAATTGATATTTTAACAATTCTATTAATTCGTATAACTCGTTTGGTTGCAAAAATATCCAAAAATACTGTAATAGTTTTTATACGGTTTTTACGTAGAATACAGTGGCGTACGCAAATATTTAATATTTATAATACTTTTGAGGTTATAATATAAACTTGCATTTTTAAATGGAAACCACAATCGGTTGTCACTTTATTTAAAAGCTCTTTTGACAGCTTTTCAAAATATATAGTTTAGTATAATTATTCTTTCAAATGGCCGATTTATTCCATGTTTTGGTATAATAAAATAATTTATTGTATTGGTAATTTATAGTTGGCGAAACAAAAGATAAACACAATACAAGAGTTTATTATTGTACCACACCACTCTAAACAACAAAGTTTGAAAGCTAGAAGAATACAATATCATAACTACATATATTACAAAATTAATATAACTACATCTTAAATTGAAAATTATACTTTCCTATCCACATTTAAACAGTCTATAATCCATATATGGATACACAAATACACACATACTCACACACCTCATACCCTCACAAACACACACACAAGCACGCGCCCAATGCACGCACGCATGCGCACACAACCACACACACCCTCACCTACACACATAATATATATAAAACACTAGAACACAGATGGGAATACTACAATAGTTTTATTTACTGATAATTCAGAGATATTGTTTAAACTGGCCTCCATTCTCTCTTAAACAAATTCGCATCGTTTTATTAAAGACCTAATAGAATTTAATAAATAAACCGCCTTAACTTTACGAAATGCTGCTTCAATTGAATTCCGGAACTCTTCAATACTATGGTTCCGGGTTTTATAGATTTCCTCTTTCAAAAATTCCACAAAAATAGTCCAATATCGACAAGTCAGGAGATCTAGGCGGCCACTGAACAGGTCCAAACGTACCCATCCATTTATTGAGATATTCTCTATTTAAATAATCACGAGTAATTATAGCGTTGTGCGGGGTGCACCATCTTGTTTGAACCACACTTTTGTCTTTTTCGAGAGGCATGTCCTCCAGTAATTCGTGCAAGTTGGTATACAAAATTTCAATATAGTGTACTAGGCCGCCCCTATAATAAGAGGGAGAAGTATCCGTAATGTTTAAGTGGTCCGATAGGTAACGGTAAGTGGGGTTAAGCGTGCGAGAGAGTGCGGCACGTTTATCCTAGCGCGTGTCGGGTGTTTTAGAACTTAGTTTAAATGGTGAACTTTGCGTTGAAATTAAATTATAAAGTGATCCGTAAGAGTGTGGCAATGATAGGATGCTAATGTGGATCAGTTGGATTGTATTTTACAGATAAGTTATAGCGTAGTATTATTTCTTTGTTTGTTTTTAATGACAACGCCGCTGGCCGCATTGTAGTTACGGTGCATGCTGCGAATTTCTGTTTAGCTGTGTTTGTTTTCTATGTAGTGATATTGGTTACAAGTCATTAAACTACATAAATCCATTTACGAGTTATTATTAAATATCCACAGGTTGTAACAGGTAAAACTAAAAGGATCACGAAAATACCGCAGGAGAGGGTTGCCGCTGGTCTGGGCCGACATCTACAAGGGCAACCACTCGTTTCCACGCCTCCTGGAATGTCTGATCTTTCTGAGGAGCTCAGTGCAATAGCGACAAGCTGAATGATTGTCTTCAAAAATATGGTATTGAAATTTGCCAGCAACAATGTAGCAACAAATATCCAAACCATAACGGCTTTGTTGACGCCTCGTATGTTTGATAGGTATTTTCATTCGACCAGTAAGTGCTTCATCAGACCATATAATGTTATTTCCAAAATTGTTAGTAGCAGAACTTTTACGGGGATACCTTCTTTTTTGAAAATCGTCGGGAAACAAACTATGTATAATTTTATTTTTATAGGGTCAATATTTATTACGCTTCAATATTCTTGAAGCTGCTGATTTAGAAACACCCATTTCCCTTTCAATTTTCCTACATGATGTTCTTGGGTTTGTTTCCACACATGCTATGGTTGAAACAGTAGTTTGCTCTTAATTAAAAACTGCATACTGTTTCGTTCTAGGTTTTTCAAAGCAGCCAAACTGTTGTAAATTACTATCTATCCTTTTAAACATGTTAATATTAGGTTGCTGTCTTTCAGGGTATCTGTATTATTTACAAATGACATAGTAATATTATTTGCTATTAGTTACACAATTACCTGTTAAAATATAAAGTTTTTACTGATAGAGGAATTCTCGCAGACTCAATAAATGCAACTAGCATATCGTATTTTTCGTAATTTTCAAATTTTGCCATTTAGTAACAGACCGAAGGTTCACTTACAAACTAACAATACAATTTATTGCATGTGCAATAGATATGATTGAAGCTCGTTTACGTTTGTTATACAAACAATTATCGTTTTTTGTTTACCTTTTGTTTCGCGGCCAACTATTTATTAGCAATATAATAAATTATTTTATTATACCAAAATATGGAATAAATCGGCCATTTGAAAAATAATTATACTAAACTATATATTTTGAAAAGCTGTCAAAAGACCTTTTAAATAAAGTGACAACTAATAGTGGTTTCCATTTAAAAATGCAAGTTTATATTATAACCTCAAAAGTATTATAAATATTAAATATTTGCGTACGCCACTGTATTCTACGTAAAAACCGTATAAAAACTATTACAGTATTTTTGGATATTTTTGCAACCAAACGAGTTATACGAATTAATAGAATTGTTAAAAATATCAATTTTTGGCTATAACTCGAAAACAAAAGAAGATCGCTCATTTGTGATTTCACCATTGAATTGATCTCAAAAAGTTGGCACATGACTGCGCACACAGTTTTATTGTATCTTTAATAACAACTAAGTTACCCATTTAATACATCCAATTTGGGACACACTGTACATCGTCCCTTTTGTTAATCACACCATTCCAACTGGGTTATATTTACAGCTTCTGATTCTCAACGCTTTTCAAATTTTCTCCATCACCATTTATTTAAAGTTGTTTCTGGGCTTTTCCAGAACTCATCTGTGTATATCTGACCCTTGTTTTGTGGATCCAGACACATTTATGAACCATTTAATCATTAACACCCCCGAAAAATAGCAAAGAAATTCATACTTCTTTCACCAATATACGCCAAAACTGCCTACTTTTGGTGTATTTATTTGTCGTTGTAAATTTTACTAATTGGTACAGTGATACTAAATTTTATTACCTTGTATCTAAGTGCACTCAAGTACATTCATGTTAGCACGTAAATAACAAACTGTTTTAAATCACCAAAATATACGAGCAAACTTTAAATTATTCTATCAAACTAAAATGCACTGTTTAACGTATTGAATCAAGTCGCGGATGTAAGAGAGCTTGTTTATATTCACCTCGGTATATATAGCGGTTAGCCTGTCTGTCGGTCTGTTCCCCAAAACGGACAATTCTAAAGAATTTCGCATGCTAGGTTCCCAGTCCGCAGCTCGGCATGCGATTTTTACGAATTTTGCACTCGTCCCAGTTAAATCTCAGAAATTCTCACACGGCACGCAAACATGTCCGAGAATAACTAATTAAATTTTATACAGAAATTGTTGTTTCTACCTCTCATATGTGCATCTTATTTTCAACCAATCGTGACCCTCGTGACGTTGCTCATATCACGCCTTTAATTATTAGTGTCTTTGTCTTACGCACATTATCCGTCTCTATCTAACCCGTTCTTATTGATGCAAATTGATATTCTTTATTATCGATTCTTTTAGTCCATGTGGACTATCTGGGTTAAATAACCCCGTATCGCGCCTTCCCGTGAATATTAAGCCCCGGTTTCTCCAAGATTCTTTGTAACCATTAATTATCTGCAAAATTTACGCAGAATGAGCTTTTTAAAAATACGCAGGTGTTCAAACATAATATTAATTCTCAGAGCTTTATTTTATTGGGTTTTTACAAGTTTTTATAGATATTATATGTTACTAACGGTTCAATTAACTTCAATTAAAATTAATACCCTTTAAATTTTAGTGAATCCTAACTAAATATTAATTATTATCTGTACGTTTTGTTTAATACCGGTTACTTAAAATAGGGTTAATTAATATAAATTTTGCACGTAATTTCCATTTGTTTCTTTCCTCGAATAATTACATTACACGTAGAGCTTGTTAATACTGTTTCTTTTGATATAAAGCGTCTTGTACATGATTTAAATCTCTTATTTTTACTGAAACGACCGAATTTATTTATGCTTCTTGGTTTTAATAAAGCGTGCCTTTTCCCAAAGCTTCTACACAGTGATTAAAATTATTTGATGTGATTATTTAATTTTCTACCCTGGTCTAAATATGAGTAATATATATATATATATATATATATATATATATATATATATTATATATATTATATATATTTTTGTGGATGTAGGTCATAATAGTAAAAATGCTTTTTAATATTGGTAATAAACATTACGCGTTTCGGTGTATTAAACCATGATCACATGTTTAAGTCTACAATAAATATAAAAATATTAAAACTTAAATAATTTATAATATTGTGTCCTATAGTTATATATTAATATGCTTTATATTATTGTAAACTAATTTCTTCAATGCTAGTAGGTGAGTTGTACACCAGTGAAATTTTCATTTAAAAAATTTTTTAGATTAACTTATTATAAATTATTTAAGTTTTAATATTTTTATATTTATTGTAGACTTAAACATGAGATCATGGTTTAATACACCGAAACGCGTAATGTTTATTACAAATATTAAAAAGCATTTTTACTATTATGACCTACATCCCAAGAAATTTACACACAAATTGAAATTTTAAAGGTCAAGAAACATTTTACGATGTATAGATAAATACCCACTTTACGAAGAATCGAAAGAGGATTTTTAACTATATAAAGCAAGCTAGAAATTTGCATAGCCATAAATGAAAGAATTTGTTTGTTTCATAAAGGGAATAAACATTCATCGACTAGTTTCGATCTCACTGGAACTCATCAGGATAAAGTGGTTTATAACCCTTATGAAACAACCAAAAACAATAGGCAAAATATAACTTCGAAAGAACTTCTGTAAGATGGAAAGAGTAAAATAAGAACGCCATCAGTTGAGTAACCACTAGTATTAAACTAGTCAAGTACAGAAGTAAATTCGAAATTAAGTCGATAATTCATAGATGGCCATAACAAATACGTTTCACCTTTGGGCTCGTTCGATGTGTTAAACGCAAGAATTTTTGCAAAAATATAACACAACGTTCTTTGGCGGCGCTCGGCATAATACCCTAGAGGGGTATGGATCAAATTAAAAAATGATATTAAAAATAATTGCTTTTAGCAAATTTAATAAATAAAACAGTAAAGTGGGGGTTTATCTATACATCGTATATACTGTTTTATGTATTAAATTTGCTAGAAGCAATTATTTTTAATATCATTTTTTAATTTCAGTCTTACAACTGGTTAGACGCGTACCTCCATTGTTTTTCATTTTGAGCTAACCTACATATTTCCGTGAAATTCCCACAGCTTATGTAATTTTTATGTATTAATTTCTTTAATTGCGATTTTAGGTGTTATTTTTTCAGAAATTTTTTCACAGAATATTTTCTTGAAAACTTGTATGAATCTTTATCGCTTCATCAAGATATACACAATGTTACATCACGTAATGTACAGACTCAAAAATCATACTCTTCAGGTCAACTATATTTAAACACTGATCCAAATTTGAATGATTACCGAGCTGTAGACGTTTAAAATATAAAATATAATGAAAGTTTCCAAATAAATGCTACGCTTTCATTATTTTTATTGGGGGGAAATGGAAAATGTATGTAATGTTGTCAAAATGCCTGCCTTCGACAGTAATATATTGTAACGCGTCTAGGAGTGGTTTGACTTACATGTGATTTTCCAATGCTCCACCCGAAGGTACTACTTGGCCAGGGAGCGAGTTTTTTCTACCTGGAAAATTTTGAATTTTGCCGAACCTTTGCTGTTCCAAGCAAGGTAGGGATCTTTAACGTGCGTGACAACACACACACGGGACCTCCATTTTACCTCTCATCTGAACGAGGGTGTATTTTTGTGACAAATGCTCGTCTAACATTTTTCAAGCGGACCGTGTCGGGATTCGAACCCGGGACCTTGGGCGTAGTAGTTACACACATACCACTACGCCACGGAGCCGCCTGGAGTGGTTTGACTATAGCTTATTAGAATATCTAGGTTATTCCTAATCTCATGACATTTTTGATTAATTCTTTGTTTTAGTTTATCTTTATTATTAATTGAGCAAGCATGCAAAACGCGTTATATTCAATTTTGGTACTTTGGGAGTTAGATACAGATTTTTTATCTTCGAGATGAGTTACATCTTATGGCAATGCCAGAATTAAGCTAAATGTGTTAAATCCTTATAAAATTCTTATTTAAAAACGAAGAAAGCAAGTATAACGCGTTAAATCCAAAAGTAAAATGGAACTCCAGCAAAACGTATTAAATCCTTAGTTATCTGCCGCAGTGTTCTGTCATTGTTTCACATGTTATATTTACTACTTTTTACCAGATGGCAGTATTTCGGAATTCAGCAGATGTTTACAGAGTGCTTTAACTAATTAGCATTGTAGAGAACTGAATGTCATCCTGTTAAGCCACTTATTTATGATACGACTTTTGTTGTTGTGGGTAGCTTATGTTATGTAGTAAGTAGTTGTGGGCATGTTATGAGTAACTTAAATGACTTTTGCTGTGTTGATTGCCTTGTTTGTTTTAATATGAATCAGTGGTGTTGATAGATATGTCTGATATATCTGTATTAGTTAAAGATGGTAGCACAGGAAATAGAGCTAGAAAATACAATCCAACAAAACGCAATTTGGCCAAAGATAAAAGGTAGAGTTATGTTATACTTGGTATGTTAACTGATTACTTTAATTTTTTAATAGATATGTGAATAAAACTCAAAAGCTCAAAACATTTGTTAGGCCTTGTAGCCATGCTGGGAAAACTTATATGTGTAATGAGGTCACATTAGGTGATGTTAACAAATTACGAAAGTGGTATTACGAAACGGCAAGTAAAATAGATCAAGAAATTAAACTTTGCCACATGATTTCTGTTGTTTCATTACTGAGGAAATGCCCTATTAAGGAAACACCCAGAATTAGACCAATAAGTTGCACCTACTATTTAAAAAGCAGAAGCAAACTACACCAAGTTAGAGTTTGTCTGAATTTCTTTATCTCTGTGTTGGGAATTACAAAAAGGCGGATTTGTCGTGTAGCAAAAATAATTCATGAAGGTAAAGTTCCCAAAGAATTCAGAGGAGGTGATAGAGTTTCAAATAAGTCAGAAACTAAAAAAATTAAGAGATTTTATTGGTAACCTTAAAGGAAGGGAAAGCCATTACAACAGCAAGAAATCAAAGCGCATTTATTTAGAAGCTGATTTAAATATCACAAAGTTTCACAAAGCATACAACAACATACACAGTGACAACCAATTTAAAGCAAGCATGTCAATGTTTAATCGTATTTTTAGTACCGAATTTAATATTGGGTTTTCATCACCAGCTGCAGACTGCTGCGCATTATGAACTAGATTGCAACATACCATCAGAAAAAACAATGATGCTGAGAAGAAGCGTGTTGCATTATCGGATCTCAAAGCATTTTATGATCTAGTCAAAGAAACTCCACCACTATCATATACCTTTTGCTTTGATTTGCAACAAGTCCAACTACTGTAAATGACGCATTTTACTCTCACCAAATCAGTTATTGTGTTTTTTATTGTGTAGACATGCAATCACGAAATCCCACATTCTACACCTGGTCCGAAGACCAAGCTGGACGAGGGTCCGAACAGACGGGTTCAGCACTTTTAACTCACTTAGATCCTTTAGACCTAGAGGGTACAGAAGTGGTACGTTTATTTTGCGATAGCTGTGGAGGCCAAAATAAAAATTCACATATAATTCACGCGCTCTACTATTTGTTGAAAGTGAAATCTCCTCCAAATGTATTGGAAATTAAAATTACGTTTCCTGTCAGAGTTCACAGTTTTTTACCATCAAATAGGGTATTTGGCCGCGTGGAAAAATGCTTAAGAAAACCCCTACAATTCTAAGTAAGGAAGAATATTCAAAATTATATTTTAAATTTGGATGTTTAAAAGAACTTGGCAAAGATTGGGAATTCTATGACATTAAAAGTTTGGAAACTTACTTAAAAAAAATTGTTGGTATATCCGAGTTCAAACGTATACACATACAAAAAAAAAATCGGCCAAGAAACAAAATCAGATAACCATAACATGTTACAAAAACTTTAACTATAGTGGTTTTGAAGAAATTCCGCACAGTTTATTGAAGAAAGCAAGAACTGATATAAATTTAACTTTGAAAAAGTAAACTTTGGCCGATTCATTCCTGAAAAGTAAACGAAGTCTTTGAAACACCTATTGTCACAGCAGTTTGGAGAGAAATAGATAACTGATTCAACTTTGCGGTGGTATAAAGAAATTTTATGTACTTTAAATAGTAATGATGAAAAAGAGGCGAGAGAAAATTCTGGATACCAACAGGAATGCGATTGTTTAGAAGATGACGTTGGAGTTCACATCTAGTTTATTTTTGAAAAATATCTTCTGTTTATATGATACTTTTTAAAATATGTACCTACCTATTAGCTTTCATATTTCAGTTTTTTTTAATATGTATCACATATTGTATTTAATAAAGGCTGCTACAATAAAACAATCGCTTTCATTTTGAATTAAAACAAGAAATTTATTTTATAATAAAAATCATGCAAACCGCAATACATCCATTCAAATCAAGCAAGCGATGTAAATCCAAAACAATTGTGTGCATAACATGATAACGGGCTCGCTCACTTTTTTCACAATTTGGTGGCGAAACTACCTCAACAGCTTCTACAACATATGTTTGCAAAAATATTTCTATTTTAAATGGATCCGAAGTGACAACATTTTTGTGTTTTACTCAAAATGATGTTATGTGGATTTAACGCATTTTGCACGCTTGCTCCTCATGACATCTCATGGACTAAGCTTTCTGTAATAATATAGAGCCTTAATTG
Source organism: Platerodrilus igneus (assembly GCA_036346225.1). Classification (NCBI taxonomy): domain Eukaryota; kingdom Metazoa; phylum Arthropoda; class Insecta; order Coleoptera; family Lycidae; genus Platerodrilus; species Platerodrilus igneus. The sequence goes on from JARFIW010000301.1 coordinate 6,754,936, forward strand.
ATCGTGATCTCGGTAGCCAGGTATATGCTACTCCACTTGCAATCTACCTATTAAGGTATATTTGATGGATGACTAAAAAGAGCGGGAGTTTCATTAGATTAAAATATTATTAGTTATATAATAGTTAACGCGAACATCCTCTTACAATTTCGGTTGATGTACGTCTCCTGTAAGACACGCCTCAATAAAGAAGGTTTGGTTAGTAAAATATCAATCATGCCAAATATACGTTTACGGAAAATTGCTTATGAGAGTGAGTTTCTTTTTTGATATGGAGATTTTCATTAAACCATCATTGAAAATTGTGTATATTGCTTAGTCCATCTTTAGTAAGCTACGATGATCGGTGAATGAAATGCCCCTTATTAAGCGAGGATTTGTTTGAATTCATTGGCAAAGATTTCTTCGTAAATAATAATCTTCAGATTCTAGTTGTTGAAACTTGTGCATGACGGAGATGCAATACATTACTTTTCGATGTTTGCATACACCCCAATAAGGACGTAAATACTAGTTCGATTTGTATAGGTAAATTCACTGTGTAGTTTTACAGATAAATCTCGTATTAATTAGTTTAATTTAAACTGCGGAAAATGTTGCTTTTTATTATATTTTATGTGGATTAAAGGCACAAAATGAACGGCGTCTAGGGGAGGTTATGATACTTTATTGCATTAAAATGCTGGTATCATTTCTCAAATTCCAAAGGCAGAACGTATATCTATAGAATATAGTAAGATTTCGAATCAACTACTGTACAGTGTCAGCGTTAGTGTTTTTTAGCCAACTGAAGCGGGTTAATTTATATAGATTGGTATTACTTTGTGTTTTGTTATGGTTAAAACTACTCCATTCCGACAGCCGATGAAGGCCAAACCTGGTCAATGGATATTTTTTCCCATTATGAAACGATCAAGTAATTGTTTTGTAATGGCTATGCGAATACAAGTTTATTTTGTACAAATAAATTCACTGTGTGGCTTTACAGATACATCTCATATTAATTGATTTAATTTAAACTGCGGATTACAAAGAAAATTTTGATCTTTATTATATTTGATGAGTTCTAAAAGCAAGTGGGCGAGATAAAGATGTGCCCTATCCCCATTAATTTTTAACTTATATAGTGAAGAGGCAATGAATACTGTCAAATGCAGGAAGACATTTGGAATTACTACGCAGGGACAAACAATTGATATGCAGATGATATAGCGGTATTAGCATCTAGTAAGGAAAAGTTAGAAGCATCTCTTAATGAATTGGAAACAGTTCTAACAAAGAGATACGGTATGAAAATTAACAAAAATAAAACTAAAGTACTAGTATGCAAAGGGTGGGTAAAAGTCAAAATCAGAATTCACACAAGAAACGATAACTTACAAGACGTTAGAGATTTCTGCTACCTAGGAAGTCAAATAACACAAGATGGGAAGAAAAAAGATATAAAACAAAGATTAGCAGAAGGTCGTGCTGCTAACAAGAAAAATCAACTACTATGTTGAAAGACAACAAACATAGAAACAAGGAAAGAAAACAGATATGTGGAACACAGCACTGTACGGCTATGAAACATGGACAGTGGGAGAAACGGACAGAAAATAGAAGCCTTTGAAATGTGGTGCTACAGACGTATGATGAAGATATCACGGATAGACAAAGTTGCGACAAAGAGGTTCTCGAAATGATTGGGCAAAAGAGAACTATGTAGAAAACACTAAAAAGTAGGAGAGATAGGATGATAGGACACATACTAAGGTATAAGGGAATAGTGCGTAATATATTAGAAGCAGGGAAAGGCAAAAAGAGAAGTAGTGATAGACCTAGATTAAACTATTATGTTGGTTGTGGGAATTTCAGGGAAATATGTAGGTTAGCTCAAAATAGGAAACAGTGGCGGTACGCGTCCAACCAGTTCTAGGGCTGAAGACCTATTGATGATGAAAGGCAAAAAGTGAACGCCTTCAAGCGAAGGTTATGATACTTTTTTGCATTAAATATGCTGGTATTATTTGTCAAATGCTAAAGGCAGAACGTATATGTATGGCCATGTATGGAATATAGTAAAATTTAAAATCAAGTTCTGTACAATTTCAGCCTTAGTGTTGATCTTAGCCAACTGATGGTGTGTTATTTATAATTTTGCCAATGTATAGAAGTTTCGTCAAGTATATACATTGAAGATACTTGGTGTTTTGTTAGGGCTAAAACGGTTCGATTCTGACATCAATGGATGTTTTTTCTCTTTTGTAATGATTAAATAATTTTTTGCAATGACCATGCAAATCACGTTAATATATATTGATGTGATAAAGAGTTCATTAAAGGTCATTGAAACCCAAATTCCATAAATTAAATCCAACCAAATAAAAAGGTACCGGAAAAATTGCGGAATATTCATTATTCTATCTTGTATTATAAGCGTATTGTAAATACAAAGCCATTCAAATAAAAAGCAAAACACTTCCCATGTATGTAATTAATCATTTTATACATTTTATACAAAGCCATTTAAATGCAAATAAAAACACACTTCACCTATATGTTACAATCATTTAAATATAAATACAAAAAAAACATTTAATCCGCGTAAGAACAATAGCAGTGTATTACCTTACTAATTAAAATACTAAATGAATTTTCCGTGCATAAAAGATGTGCTCTTTTTATCTTAAAAACCTATTTTTTTAAATTACAATTATTAAGATGCAAATCTTACTGCATCTGCAAAATCGTTAAGAAAGCAATTGAAGCTTCAATAAATTTTGTAATTATACTAAAAACTGTACTTTAGTAGTATACAAATCAACCATAAACAAAGCAAACGCGTACTTAAATTATTTTTCCGTGTGTGCCGATATATCATTTAACTTCGTTTTAAGAGTTTAAAACAAAACATCAATCTAGAATCTTCTTTGTTCAGAAGAAATGCTTTTAAATGCTTTAAATAGCTAATTATGACAACGTCTTGCTATGCTCGTAAATCATTCGGTTGCAATAGTTTGGCACTAATTAAATCATGAGGCTAACCATTCTTTTTAAATTTACATCACCCAGGTGACTAATTCTTCCAATGAAATCTGGAATCGTATGGAAAAAAGTTACGTAGTTAAAATTTATATGTAAGACCGGAACTTTATTAGAGGTTTTCATTCATAAATTTGAGGATTTATTTTAATTTACGAGATTGACCATATATCAAGTATGCGGCATGCATACTAACGTAACTCTGCATGAATATAAAGTATAATTATTTTATAAAACACTACGAGAATTGAACAATCTTGGATATGAATAATCTTGATGCAAAAGAATACGCTGAGTTAATTAATTAAAAATTGAAGATGTACTCTGAAAATTTATATTCTAAAGGGAGATTTACGATAATATGGATGATTTTGTAAAGTGGGATTTAAACGTCAATTTAAAATAAAATCAGGAAGGATTTAATACCCTTGAGGGTATTGAAAAGAAGATTTGAAAAAGCGCTCTTTAACAAATAGCCATAAGCAAAAATTATTGATTTCTTTGTTTTTTAATTGATAATATTTGAATTATATAATTTTTTGTAAGTGGATAATTACTAGGAAATTTTGACCTTTAATAGATTATCTGGCAAGGATTATTGGCCAATTTTTGCAGCGTGTTAATAAAAAATAGGTAGATTATCCACAAAAGAAGAGATTTGAGTTCTGTAAATGTTAACAAAAAGTAGGTAAGCATTATTTAGTAATAATTTAGGAATAATTTAATGTATGAACTGAAGTTGTAAACTGTTCTATATTCTTTTAGATGAAAGAAAATTGTTTTTGAATGTATAGGTGTTGTCTTGAGATTGCTATTTTATTTCAATTTGTAAATTCCATAGTAAAAATTTCTGTTGAGTTAGCCAGGCAAAGAAAAGAAAAGGAAGGTAAGACAATTATTTCAAATTTACAATTTGTTGTATCGTTGTCACAGCACTCTTTTAACGGTGAACCAAAGTTCGGCCGTGTCACAGCTTATTTGAACGCAGAAACTATTCCTGGAGATGTTACACTTGTTCCGTGCTACAAGGAATAGTTTTTGCATTTGACAATTATTTTACTTTTGTATGAATTAGAAGTTATACATAATCCGCTGCCAGATCTTTACATATACTTGCAAACAAACGACTAACTGTTTGATATATTATGAAATTTATAATATGTATGGCATATTTAAAACCACATTAAGATATGGTAAGATTTTTATATTTACCAATGCTTTTAGATAACTGATACAATGGGTATAAATGATATGTCCATTTGTAATAGATTAACTTTTAAATACTCACTGTATGTTTGTTGTGGTTTGTTTAGCTTTCTTCTTAATCTTCTTTGGGAATGAAACCACTCATAGTTTTTAAAATCTATTTTATTTACGTTTCGATCCATGTCCTAGGATCGTTGTCAAAATAATAAAAACTTCAAGTTTGACATTTATGACATAAATTGAAGGTGACTTTGATTTATTGAAATATTTGGTTTGAGTACAATAAGCAAAAATTTTTAAAGTTTAAAAGAATGATTGCCTTCAATTTGTGTTGCGACCTGGGATCGACTTTCTTTAGATAGCCAATACGCTTAACGTGAAATCAGCTGATTAATTTTTATTGGTGAATTTTATATAAATTTAATAATTTGGAAAACATTTTTTAACATGTTTCTATTTATACAATTGAGAGGATGGTTATTAAAGAAGTGTGCGATTGTTTTACCGTAAGGCATAAGCAGTCGTTTTTTTATATTTATTTTGAGGGGGAAAAATCATTATGATTTAGGCTACCTCTTTGGTAGATTTTAACATGGTTCTGAGGCGACCCTAAGGCGGGTTTACACACTTGTCAGATACCAATGTTGTTCTATGAAGATTCTATATAGTTCTGAGGTGACCCTAAGACGGGTTTACACTTGTCAGATACCAATACTGTTCAACGGATATTGTATATGGTTTTGAGATAACCCTATTGCGGGTTCACACTTGTCAGATGCTAATGCTGTTTTACAGAGTTTGTTGATATGCTTATTGTTATGTAATTAGTTATTGTATGTATAAATAGAAAACATATATGTAGGCTGTATTTCATGTTAATATCGCAAGGAAAACCCAGGAAAAACTTGCAATGCTACCTAGATATTGTGGGCATTTGATTTTCATTTGTTATTTCTTTTGTTATTTCTTTTAGTAATGGAATCCATTGTTTACTGAAAGTCACGGATTCGTTTGCAACGCAGTTATTTTTGTGTAGGGTTATATAAGCAGCTTCTTTGATTTTGCGTTTTTGGTGGTTTTCTTCTTTGTCGATAATTTTTGCGTCCTCCCATTTTATTGTATGACTGGAGTCCCATGCATGTTGGCAAATCATAGGACATGGATCGAAACGTAAATAAAATAGATTTTAAAAACTATGAGTGGTTTCATTCCCAAAGAAGATTAAGAAGATTAACTTTTGCTAGAAATCCGTTGTCTCTTGATCGATTCACACCTGTACAGTTGTTTTAGTCCAATCCTTATTACTTGAAAAAATCATTAACTTGTAAAAAAATATCTTTGCTGTTCCACGATTGTTCATTGGCCGACAACACAGTAAATCCTCATGCATATTTAAAGGTGTCGACTATTATAGACCACGCGTTGAGCTAAATTTGTAGTACCTGTAGATTCTTCCAGCTGAATTGCAAATTTCGGATTTTCTTTAACTCTTCCTCTAAGTTGCTGAAACTAATCACAGGTAATTACTGAAATTCTCAGAGTAATTGTATCATTGGAGACAGTAATTTTCTGTAATTTGTCTGCATACCTTTTTTCCATGAATGATTCTGTAATATGTACTGCAGTAAGTAAAACAGGTTCTTCTCCAATTGTATATGGTTGTTTAGTGTTTGCTCACATTACCAAGCTATCAGCCTCCCGCATCGCTAAGCGGGCCAGAATTTAACTGACTCGCTTAATTCAATTGTTCTGTTAATTTTTTTTATTTGATATTATTATTATTAGTAATTTCTTCAGAAGTGGTAATTTTCTTAATAAAAATAAATAGATAAACAAAAGTACTTTGCTTACATTTATTTTGATATATTATTAGTTAGTGAGAAATTTTTTTTTAATGTAAAAATTGCTAACTGGACGTGTTACAGACGCATCACTGCTAGCGAAACCGTTCCAAATAACAACGTTGTATAACTATGCTTTAACCAACCTAATTCTACTCCCGTTGCCCTGCTGCTTTGCTGCTGTCGCGTGCCGCAAACTTCTGCGTCGAGCCGGTGTGCATCACGTGTGCACACATTTTTTAGTAGAATGTTGCCCCGACACGGTCCGCTTGAAAAATGTTAGGCGAGTATTTTTCTCAAAAATACACCCTCGTTCGCATGAGAGGTAAAATGGAGGTCCCGTGTGTGAGTGTTGTCACGCACGTTAAAGATCCCTACCTTGCTTGGAACAGCAAGGGTTCGGCAAAATTCCAAATTTTCCAGGTAAAAAAAAACTCGCTTCCTGGCCAAGGTAGTACCTTCGGGTGGAGCATTGGAAAATCACATGTAAAGTAGAATGTTGCGCGTTTTTTATATAAATAATTTTTGAAATTGTTTTTCGTTAACTTATACTTATATCATAGTTTAGGCGGGGAGTGGAAGTTCGGAAGATTCCCTAACAACGCACAAATTTTTGAATGTTATTCAGGTTCGTATTAAAATATCTGTATTTGTTTTTATTATTTGTATATGCAATTTATAAAAGTAAAAATTATTTTATACATTTTTATATTTCTAATATTTTTAAACACGAACTTATAGTAAATTTGTAAAATATTTTAAAAAGATTTTTCTGCGACCCAAATATCCCCCCGAATCGTGAGCTCTCTTAGATAATCACGGTTCTAAATTACATTAATTTCCTGACATTTTAGTAATATTCAATAGTCCATTACCACGTACATTCGTCTATTCCATATTATAAAGTTCGACATAAACTTGCTGTAAGATAACATCTTAAAGCAGAAGTTATATAAGTTAGTATGTATCTAATTAATTAGAATAAATTAAAAACTTAATATTAACTGCAAATTATGTAAATTATAATTTCTCAGTAGAACGGACCCAAGCACAGTGAGAAAGTACTTCCTTGTGATATTGCAGTTTCTCTATGCAATTGTTATGAAATCCCATTGTTAAGTGAGATATTTATAAATGAATGACGTTATATTAGTAATATTCTTAACTTATTTTTCCATACACTCTATTGTTATTTTAAAATCCTACTATTGTTAAGGTGCAGGTGCGTCCGTTGTTCGTTAATATCAAGAAGCAATGCTGATTTTTTGGATGATATCATTATATGCTGTTTACGTCCCGTCATATACTGAACAGTAATTAGATTTAAATAATTTATGTTCATACCTGTTTCTGTATACGTTTTGGCTTTTTATAACTTATCAGTACTATCAGCAGTGTTTATGGAAAAGTCAATCTCTTTCAGTTTTATTGTCAGCTGTATTTTAATCGAGCGTAGGACAGGATTATTTAATTTGGATGCTCACCATTGGGAGATCGGAAACGGTAAGAGATAGAGAGTTGATTAAATTCTGGTAAAGTTGAAGATTTTGGTGATTCTCAACATTCACAAAAGAAATTTAGCGTAACTGTTTTTGTATTTTAGTTATTGTAAAAAATTAGAAAAATGCGCTTGTTTTGTGGCTGTAACTTTTTTGTTTTTAAAACTTTTTGAAATCTATAAAGACTTTTCTGAAGCAGTTTTTTATGCTGAAAACGATAGTAAAATTAGAATCGTCACAAGATGTTTCAATTTTTCAGAAACACCATCAGGTTCATTTTTCTTATGGACGTCGTAATAGATTGTTTTATATTCCAATAGATTTTGGCAATTTCAGCAATGTACCACATGATATATTTTTATTTGTAAAAATATCTAATATTGACATAAACCATTTTGCACGGACTTGCACCTTGAAGAAGTTCTAAAATACTAGAACAGGTAGAATGGCATGCGTGTTTCAGTGAGCTATAGAGAGGAACAATAGATTTAACCAAACTAGTGGGGGTCTTTAGTGAGGAACCAGACTAAGACAGATCCCAGAAAGAGGGCAGTAGCGCTTTCGGTACTTAGAGTGGCAGAGACCCTGGAGGATCGGTATGACACTCAAAACACACTACTGCGATGTGGAAGGCAGCGGGAAACCACCACATTTCATCCCAAGTACACAGCGTACTGAAAATGTTTTAAAATGATGGCATCCGGAGTTAAAATAGTCCCATTTGGATCTCCGGGAGGGGACTACTTCGGACGATGTGATCGACAAGTTTAAAGGAAGAGCAGGAAACATTTTGCGAGTCGAAGAGTAGAATGGAATGCAGAAGCATGAAGCAAGTAGGTAAGCTAGAGAATCCGAAAAATGAAATGAAAGGGTTAGCATTAGACGTAGTAGGGATTGGTGAAGTCCGGTGGCCAGAGACGGGGGATTTTTGGAATGGGGACTTTAGGGTAATTCATACAGAACCAGAGGAAGGAAATTCAGGTGTGGGATTAGTCATGCGAAAAAAAATAGGACACTGTGTAGAAAACTACTTACAAAAGAACGAATGAGTGCTCATGGTTAGATTAAAATCTAAACCGGTAAATACAGTAATAATACAAGTATACGTGCCCACCTTTAGCTCAGTGACGAGGAGGTATTAGCGATCTTCAAAGATATCGAAGACATACTAAGATTTGTAAAAAGACATGAAAATTTAATAATTACGGGGGATTTTAATGCCGTGGTAGGCGAGAGTAGGGAAAGAGCGGTAGTATGTTTATTTGGTTTAGCCGCCAGAAATGACAGCGGAAATAGGCTGGTAGAATTTTGCGACAAAAACAATTTAATCACCACAAGCACATTATTTTAACATCATGCCAGAAGATGATACACGTGGAAGATGCCAGAATACATAGGGAGATATCAAATAGATTACATTCTTGTTCGACAACAGTTTAGAAAGCAAGTAAAAGACTGTAAAATCTACCCAGAAGCAGATATAGACACTGACCACAACATAGTAATTATGAAAGCCGTGCTTAAATTTAAAAATTTGAAAAAGAGGAACGGAAAAGGGCATTTTTACTTTAAGAAACTAAACGATATAGATATCCACAAGAGAGTTGAGCAAAATTCAAACGAATTACTGAAAAACATTGGGAAAATTTCTGATACTACGAAAGTAGAAACAGAATGGAATGGAATCTAGCTTAGATATGGCGGCCAGAGATATTCTGGGGCATAAACAAAAAGAAAATAAAAAACCATGGGACACAAAGGATATTCTAAATTTAATAGAAGAAAGGCGAAAATACAAAAACAGACCAGGCAAAGCAGGAAAACAGAGATACAAAATCATAAAATGGGAAACTTTTTGCAAATGCAGGAAAGCTAAAGAGCAAAGGATTGATGAATAGTGCAAAGAGTTACAAACTGAGATGGAAATAGGAGAAACAGACGAAGCATACAAACTAATTAGAATGAATTTTAGGGATATGAAACAGTATGCCAAAAATATAAGGGACGCTAGAGGAAACATCATTATAGAAAATGTAGAGAAAATGGTTAGATAGCAAGAATATATAGAGAATTTATATGCAGGAAAGGAACTAGAAGCACTAGAACAGGAGTCAGACATTGAAAAGGACGACTTGGAATATCTTATACTTAGAGATGAGTTTGAATTAGCATTAAAAGGTCTGAAAAATAATAAGGCACATGGTATAGATAAAGTGCAAGCAGAAACTCTAAAAGTCGCTTGGACAAGCAGTAACAGAATGTCTCTTCCACTTGTAAGTTATACGTTTGGGACAGGCGATATACCCAGAGATTTCAAATGTAACACCATAGTCACTATACCAAAAAAAAGGTGCGGATAAATGTGGAAACTTTCGATCAATAAGTTTAACAGCATACGTGTCAAAAATATTAACGAGAATAGTACAAAGACAGGTGGAAAAATGGACTGAAGAAATACTAGGGGAAGATCAATTTGAGTTTAGGCGAAACAGGTTAACACGAGAGGCCATTTTAGCTTTAAGGGTGTTAATGGAGGAAACAATAGAAAAATGAAATAGCGTGTATATAAGGTTTGCAGATTTGAATAAAGCACTCCACAATGTAAAATGAGAGAAAAAGTTTGAAATACTAAAAATAATGGAATGAGTTATAGAGGTAGACAAATGGTACATAGCTTGTACAAAGATTAAACAGTGGTAATAGAATTAGAGCAGAAACGTAGAGAAGTAAATATTAGAAAAGGGGTGAGACACGGATGTGCTCTATCCTCATTAATTTTTAACTTAAATATCGAAGAATCAATGAATACTGTCAAATACAGAAAGACATTTGGAATTACTATGTAGGGACAAACGATTGATATGCTTAGATTTGCAGATGATATACCGGTGTTAGCATCTAGCAAGGAAGAGTTAGAAGCAGTTTTTAATGAAATGGAAACCGCTCTAGCAGAGAGATACGGTATGAAAATTAACAAAAATAAAACTAAAGTACTGGTATGTAAGGAAGGCGTAAATAAGTTAAAAACCATAATTCAAATAGAAAAGGAAAACTTACAAGAGGTTAAACATTTCTGCTACCTACGAAGTCAAATAGCACAAGATGGGAAGAGTACATAAGATATAAAACAAAGATTAGCGTAAGGCAGTGCTGCATTTAACAAGAAAAAGCAACTACTATGCTCAAGGACAACAAACATGAATACAATGAAAAGATTGCCGAAAGCATATGTGTAGAGCACAGCACTGAAACGTGGAAAGTAGGAGAAACGGAAAGGCAAAAGGTATAAACCTTTGAAATGTGGTGCTACAGACGTATGATGAAGATATCATGGACAAACAAAGTTACAAACAAAGAGGTTCTCGTTTCTCTTGATGATAATTGACGAAAAAAAGCAGTATGCTTTGAAAAACAATTGAAACAAATGAGCAGCTGTTTGTGTTTATTTGTCATAATAAGTTTGTCTACTTGTATAGTGATTAAAGTTTTGTATTTTAATCAATCTTAAGCATTCTCAAATTTCGAACTACGTGATATGCTAAGAATGTTTTACCAAGCACAAAATAATTCCGTTATTGCAAGCCGTAATTATTTTGAAACGTATCCCCAACGCCGGCAACCTCATACAATAGATTTTTTAAGGTTATATTGAAATCTTATTGAATACGATTGGTTTAAAAAGCCATGCCGACAGTATAGTCGAAAATTAGCAGACGGAGATTTACAAAATATCCTACAGCAGATATAACTTTTTAATGAGTTTGATATGAAAATTAGTACCATATGTATAATAAGTAAATGATAATCCGCTGACTTCAACTAATAGCATAACTCAGAATTTAAATTTGTCTCAAACAATAGTGGTCGTACTTTACATAAAAATAAATACAAACCGTACAAGATTCATGTATCTCAAGCACTTCATGCAGGTGATAATATCCGTCGTTTACATTTTTGTAATTGGTAAATTGTGCAAATTACACATGATGCACAGTTTATAAATAAGGTCATTTAGTCTAATAAGTGTCAATTTACTAATGCATGCATGTTCAATCGAAAAAATGAGCATTACTGGGATACCGAAAATCCTGGTCGCTTTCGAGAAGTCAACAATTAGACACGTTTCCATTTGAACGTCTGAGTTGGAATATTAGGTGATCGCATTTTGAGTCCATTTATTTGCCATGAAACATTCAGTGGAAAACGTTTCTCAACACACAGCTTATCGATTATTTGGAAGACATTCCTTTAGTACAAAGAAAAATGCTATGGTTGCAACAAGAAGGCGCACCTCTACATACTAATTTAGTACAGGAATTTTTAAATCAACATTTTCCATAACTATGGATAGGTAACCGTGGAGTACTAGAATAGTCCGCAAGAACTCCAGACCTGTCCTGTTTAGACTTCTTCTTGTGGAGCTATCTCAAAGACAAAATTTATAAAACAAAAAGTCATAATATTGAAGAACTAAGACTTAAGATTGTTAATTCGTTTGCATCGATACGCAAGCGAGATGTATAAAGAGCAGTAAATTCGATTCAGAGCTAACCTTTGTATACAAGAAAATGACTTTGAAGTTAAGTATTTACTGTAATTATTTTGTTGTAGTTTTGTTTTGGTGTTTTTGAGTTGTTTTACTTTTTTTTAATTTACTTGTTGATCTCAGATATGTTTTTATTTTAATTTTACTATCCTACAATAGAGTATACGTTAAATGCGTCCTTGTTTTTACAAATTAAAGTGTATCATGTGGTGTATTGCTGAAATTACCAAAATACAATCTACTTGAATAAATAACAATCTATTATGACGGCCATAAGAAAAACTGAACCTGATAATGGTTCTGAAAAATTGGAACATCTTACGACGATTCTAATTTTACTATCGTTTTCAGCAAAAAAAAACTGTTTTAGAAAAGTCTTTATAGATTTCAAAAAATTTTAAAACAACCATAAAACGAAAAGCACATTTTTCTAATTTTTTCCATAACTAAAAACAGAAACTTACCCTAAATTTCTTTTGTGAATGTTGACAAGCATCAAAATCTTTAACGTTGTCTCAATTTAACCAACTCTCTATTTCTTACCGTTTCTGAGATTCCAATGGTGAGCGTCCAAATTGAATAACCCTGTATATGTTCTTGTGTCCTGTTGTATTCAATTTTCTGCTTTAGCAAACTATCTGATCCAATATGATTTATATAAATAGAAGTATGGATGTAATCATAGAAATCTTCTTAAACGTTAAGATTGTCATTAATTACTTCAAGGATTATTCAAGTGGACAAGAATTTATAATCGAAAATGAATTTAGTTGATTTAAACTTTAATTTACGAAAACCAAGAGTAAATCATTAGGACAATATTCTTTAAAACACAATAAGAATTTTACTTAAAGGATGTAAGTTATATATAATTATATATAATTCTACTGTTTATGAAACCAAATAACGTTTGCTCCACCTGGTAGGGATAATTTAATACTTGTATAGACTACAAAGAACGCAACCGCAAGCTTTGTACAAAAAATTATAAATGAATGAATGAATGAATACATATGCGAACCGCTAGATGAAAAATGAGCCTTGAATATTAAAACTCATTTTTCATTTATAACATTAACCTTGTTTGTATATTTGTAAATTGCGAAATTTTATAATATTATAACGCCATTTAGTCTACCTTTAACCACAATAATATATAAGAACGTAAACAAGACATTTGTACACAAAGAATGATTGTTAGGTTCCTGTTGCGTGGCATCTTCGGATGGACTTGATTCACAGGTTGTAAAAGTTTACATTTAAGAGCTTTACCTCTCTTACAATAAGAAACTTCTAGAATGTTATTTGCATAATTCTTGTACGTTATCGAAATATTCTAGAGCAATTGGATAATATATAAATTACCGTTATGAGCATTAGTTTAATTATAATTTAAAGCTCTGATATTACGTTTTTGCTCGAGCTATAAAGTTGTGATACGAAATAAATTAGTGGTACATGCTGTTAATATAAGTTGCCCTATGTGAATACATTATTGTATGCTTCGATATAAATTAATTGTAGTGCCTCAATGGTAATTAAGAAGATAACATAGTAACTTTAAAAAGTTATTATTTGTAATGTTAACGATTAGTTCGAAATAAATTTCTCAAATGCTTTAAGAATTTCACTATAGTTAGGAATTGTTGAAAAGGTTTGTGTAATCAGTTGGTAATGAAGAATTGTTGTTTTGCAAAAGAGTTTTTGTTACAATACCATATTATTTGCCACGTTTAAATTCACTACAAAAGTTATTTATCAAGATACTAAAGATGATAATAAAATCTTATTAAATAAAATAAATTAAATAAAAACTTTTTAAATTTAAATATATAAAATTTATCAAATGACGAACTACAAACACTTTAAAATTGTCACTTTTTGCTATGTATTAAGAATTAGTTTTGTGTATATTAATAAGCTTATGATCGTTATTAGTCATTTAGTCATTTTTTTAAGTGGCTCTTTTGTACTGCAAAATGTAGATTTTATTTAAGACACGATTTATTGATATGTGATTATTTAGAGAAGCTACGTTCTTATTCAATAGAACATCTTGTTTTTTTGGTAAATAGCACGTAACTAACTCATCATACTTATTCTATTAAAATAGACGTGCACTTAAACTTTGCATCAACATATTCAAACAATTGTTCTAAGAGCTTTGGGTGATTCATATAATTTGAAACACGCTTTTCAGCATTATAGTATCCTATAATACTTACATGAATGGTAAACGTCCTTATAAAAACAGTACCAAACTTTTTTCGTACCAGAACACACGTTCGAACTTACTAAACAAATAACTATTTTTGATTTTTGCTCAATTATAACTTACCTACTATTTATTATTAGTTGAAAAAACTTTTTCTATCGCAGATTGTTGGGATCTTACTACGAGGTATGATAATGGACAATATATCTTCTACCAGCAACCGGCAGACATAACTATTCATTGTTTTAAAAATCTTTTACGCTATTACATTTTAAACGTATATTGTTATATCTTAAATCTCAATTAGATGGTTAATATAAAGAGTTTCAATTACGTTGCGTGGCGCAATCTTTAACAAGAAATCGCTTAAATAAAACTTAATAGTGGGTATAATACTGACATTCAAATGCATTTTCAATTATTAAACCATCCTTTTCAAGAACTCTTCAAAATGAAGTTCGTGGCTATCACAAAATCCGTTGCCTCTCCTTGATAAGAAACTTAGGAAAAAGGCAAGGTGTGGAAAGAGATAAGGAAGAGACCTTCTTTTGCACAACTTACCACTTCAAAGTACCAATTTAGAAATGTTCCCTTACTGCTGGCAAAGCTATCTCATACCCATTCCCACTAAAAAATTAATGCCCATTGGCTTACAATGATCAAGCGATCGTTGATAGCAAATTGCACAATAACCACAGTAACTCGTGAAAATGTTCAGAAAAGACTTTTAACAACAACAATAACACCAATCACGGTATTCCCTTTCGTGGTAACCAAACCTAGCACCTCTTTCTGGGAGGATATGTGCAGTATAACTCTAGACTACTACATTACTTTTACTCCCAGCATCATTCACAATCTTTCTCCACATCCCTCCGTCCCTACACTTCCTTTGCCTCTGTAACATTCTTACATTGTTTTGGCATGCTCTTTTATTCCTCATATTTCTCACCTGTCGTCTTTTAGAACCTCCTCTACTACAGCCAATCATCTTTTATGCGGTCTGCTGCTTCCAGCTCTACCAGTCATCTTGCTTGTATATATACGTTGGGTAAGTCTATCCTCGTTCATTCTTTCCATATGTCCAAACCATCTAAGTGTACTTCGCTTGCTTAACTCATTAAGGGTCACTTGCACCCCACACTCTGCTCTGATCCATTCGTTTGGCATTTAGTCTCTCAACGTTTTTCCGCACACACTTTTTAGGAACCTCATTCCTGCAGCATTTATACGACTAACATGCTTCTTCTGTCAGACCCAAGTTTCGCTTCCATACAAAACAGTTAGCACAAACACACTGTTATAAATGGCCTACTTTGCGTTTATACTCAATCCTTCATTCCTGTTCACTGCCCACATACTTTCAGATACTTTTCTTCAAGGTTTTGCCCTCCTTTCTATTTCACCATCCAGCTTTCCATTATTCAAAAACTTTTTGCCGAGGTACATAAAGTCATTCACTTTCTCTATCGTGTCCATTCTAAATACAAAGTCATCAATTTCTCCATTTCTGTCAAAAATTATCACTTTCGTCTTATTTACATTCACTTTCAATTGAATATTTCCACACGTTTCCGACAGTCTATCAAACATTCGTTGTAAATCTTGTGACGATTCACCCATCAATACTGCATCATCAGCATACAACAGCATACTGACATTTGTTTCACCAATTTCCGCTCCTTCCATTCCTACGTAAGCCTGCCTGATACATTTATCCATAAATACATTGAACAGTCATGGTGACATCACACGGCCCTGTCTTACACCTTCCACACTGTCAAAATATTACCCCATGTAACCATTCACACGTACACATGCTCTACTGCCTTTGTACATCTCCTTGATGGATCTTATCAAGCACCTGCTTACACCGTATTCACGCAGTGCCTTCCATAATTCACTTTTGTTCACAGAGTCAAACACCTTTTGCAGATCTACAAATGTTGCATACATTTTCTTTCTGGCATGCATACACTTTTCAACAATTTGTTGCATTGCGAACATCTGATCTCCTACCAACTCCCTTTATCACAATTTTTCCATACACTTTACTGGGTACACTCAACAGACACTTAATTTAAACATTTAGTTGTGATGAAAAAAATCAAATACTAAAAGTAAGTATTTTCAAAAAAATAAGATCGATGAATTATGCCTTATTTGCTATTTGAACGAAGTTTCGAATACAAATTGAAAAACCAAGGCTGGAGGCAAAGAAAAGTGTTTTGCTGTTTTATTTGTGCGAAAACAGCGTATTCACCTCTTGCGATTTAGATGCATTCTGAAATTTTAGTACTGTTGAGATTACTCCTCAGGACATTTATTTCAGTTTTAAATTTTAGATAGAACCATATAATTTTTTATTGTGACTTGTAAGTGCTTTTAGTGTGCGTTTGTTAATGTTTAATATTGTTATAACAGATGTACTTGAAAATAGAGAGTTTTTTTATTACTGTATTTTTCTTTATTTTAATTGGCAACACTATTATTACATACAGGGTGATTCACAACTTATAGAAATATTTTAATTGATGCTTAAAAATGGACCATAGATTAGTATTTACGCAAAAAAATTATTTTGAAAACGGTATTTTTAAAAGTAGGGAGGCTACCTACCACATGCCCTCATTGAAATTCCTTGGTGAGTGATTTCCGGTATAATAATTATGCTGCATGACAAACATATTGTAAAAGTATTATAGTATAATTTGCGGTTTAAAGTTTACAAACTCAGGAATTGATGTGTTTATTATAAGCAATCCCAATGACACTGACGGAAGTTTCAAATAATGTTTGTTTGTTACTCATTAGTAAATAGCAATTTTTTTAAAATTTGGATACAAACAATGGGTGTTCTACTTTACAGGCTACTTTACAAGCTAGTAGCACATAATTGGCACTTGCAATTCCTTTTCGGTGTCGGTTTTGAAAATACCCAATAATCACAGTCATAAATTTAAAAGTATGAAATGACAGTAGGCATTTGTTGCTATAAGTATTAATTTCGCAGGAAATATCAAAGATTTTACTTTTGAAAGCAACGTTTTACAAGCTCGCTACCTGTACCTGCAAAGTAGAACACCCATTGTTTGTATTGAAACAAAAATGCAATTTACCAATGAGTTACAAATAAACATTATTTGAAATACATAAATTTGTGAGTTTGTAAACTTTAAACCCCATACAATACCATAAACTTTTACAATACACTTGTCATTTAGCATAAACATGATACCGAAAGTCATCCATCAATGAATTTTAATCAGAGCATGTGGTGGGTGGCTTCTTTACTTTTATACGTATTCTAAAAATATCCAGTTCAATTTTAGTTTTCAAAAAATAATTTTTGTGTAAATACCAATCTGTGACTTATTCTTAAGCATCAATTAAAATATTTCTATGAAGTTGTGAATCACTCTGTATCTTGCATAATTATACAGACTTTTACTTAATCTGCTTTATCTAAAAAATATTGTTCGAAACAAAGATTTAAGAATTTACTTTTTTTATTTATGATTCAACGTACTCGCGTACGCATTCTTGCTTTTCTAACACTCTATTATTTATTGCATTAGCACAAAATTATGTCTTTTTTAATTTTATATTGTTTTTATTGATGTGATTAGTATTTAATTATCGTGCGTCGTTCGATAATGTACAATGAATATAGTTTAATTCCTATAATATAAAACTGCTTTATCTTTGTAATAACAACATATAATAAATTGCGTTTAGGTTTTTGCATGTCAGTGAAAAACATTTTTACATTTTAGAGTTAAATAAAATTTTAACAATTATGCCATTGTGGTTAGTTAATTCGAATATTTCAAAAATCAATATTTAATTCTAATATGTCAGTTATTGGCACTCAATAGAGTCTTAATTATAATTCACATTTTTTGTAAAATCCTTAGCATTGCAGTAATTTCTCATTAATTGCATCTCTCTAATAATAATACATAATAATAAAGAATTCTGCACTGTCATTGAGTTGCACCTGGAGATTATACGTCCAAACTATTTGTAAATAATAAGCGTAGTTTATTATAACAATGGACATCATCGAAATCTTTTACATATAACGTATTTGTAAATTCCCATGATTGTTTTAATGTGACGTAACAATTTGCAATTCTATTAGATAAATAAAAATTCCACAGGTTAATTATGTTACATTAAGTAGACAAAAACTCAACTCCATATCCTATCAACCTTAGTTTCATTAGTAATGGTATATAGTTGAACCAATATTTCATTAATTGTTGATTAAGTTTTTTAAAACACAATATATATATATATATATATATATATATATATATATATATACGGCCCTACAAATTGAACTTACCTACAATTTCATGCGAAGACACCTGACACTAATTCATTTAGTCCAAAACAGTGTGTGAATTTCTAAAGATAATTATAGTACACTACCATAAACAGTTTTGGGATTTAAAAAGAAATTTAAGAAGTATTTCACTAGTGATCTGAAATCTTACAAAAAAGAAACATGCTATAATAACTTGTATATATAAACAGTAAAATACGACCAATAAAAAGTTTACGATTAATGACGTTTCTTATCTTAAACACAAACTTGGGCAGTAAGTAAATTACACGTGATGCTTTAATATTTTTATTCTATTTGTTTTTGTTCTCAATTATGGCGTAATTGTAGTTAATTTATAAGTTGAAACACATTCAGATTTGTAACTCAAGTTTTATAACTTTTACTGTTATTTGGATAGATGACGAAATTGAACTACGAAAATTACAACGAAAATGACGCTGAACGTAGCGTACCACAGCAGATTTTTCTGTACTAAGCAGGTGTAAAATCAGTCTGGCGTAACGGCAGTTTTGTTTCTTGTTTCTTGCGGGTGCGGTCTTTCGGCAAGTAAAGCATTATTTTTATAAACGAATAGTAGAGAGAATGGTCCCAGTGGAGAGAATAGAATAGATAACGGTAAAATTGCGAAAAAAGATTTGCGAAAACTTAAGTATCACGTAAGGTCAGTTATTGTGTGAAACTGAGCAATTTCACTTCGACAAAATATATTCTATGTAACAAACTCGAAAAGAAGTACTATGAGTGAATTTGAGAAATCAATTGGTAGAATATCTCAAGATAACCAGTATATGCGAATAGAGGAATATGGAGAGAAACTGTGAGAAAGTAAGAAAACGAAAGATGACCCACATTTACACAGTCCTCATTATCATCATCATTAGGTCCTCAGTCCTAGAACTGCTTGGACGCGTACTTCTATTGTTTCCTATTTTGAGTTAACCTTCACATTTCCCTGAAATTCACACAGTCCATATGTTTCACTATCTGTGTGCTATAGCCCGGTCTAGGTCTACCTGTAACTCTATTTCTTCTTTCCCTACTTGTAATATATGCCGCGCTATTCCTTCATACCTTAGTGTGTCCTACCATCTTCATTATCATTAGGTCTTCAGTCCTGGAACTGATTAAATGCGTACCTTAATTGCTCCCTATTTTGAGCTAACCTACACATTTTCCTGAAATTCCCACAGCCTACATCTTTCACTATCTGCGTGCAATAGTCTAATCTAGATCTACGTCTACCTCTACCTCTCTTGTTTCCTATCTCTACCTATAATATGTCCCGTACTATTCCCCAATGCCTTAGAACGTGTCCTATCCCTCCATTTCTCCTATATTTTTTGTTTTTCACAGATATCTTATTTCACCTGCTAGTTCATGAACCTCTTTGTTCTTAATTTTGTATGTCCATGCTATCATCATCATACATCTGAAGCACCACATTCCAAAAGCTTCTACTAATTTCCTGTCTGCTTCTCCTACTGCCCCCATTACACAACCTTACAGTGCTGTGCTCTACACATATGCTTTCCACAATTTTTTTCTTGTTTTATGTTTATTGTCTCCGAACAAAGCCTATGTTCTTTCTTGTGAGATACAGCACAAATTCCTTTCTATTGAAGTGAATTTGAAAGATTTTTTAGTGGTGTCCTCAATAGGCCTAGTTCTGTTATCATTCTTTAATAGTTTTCCAATTAATCCTTCGCACAATCAAACATTGGTTGAGAATATTGCTAAACCGACACATGCCGTTGTTCAGTATAATCATCAGGTTTTTCATCATTAGGTTTTTCGTCTTGGAACTGGTTCGACGCGTTCCTGCATTGATTTCTATTCTGAGCTAACCTACACATTTCTCTGAAATTCCCACAGACTAGATATTTCACTATCTGGGTGCGATAGTTTAAGCTAGGTCTACCTCTACCTAACTTTTTCCTATCTTTGGTTCTAATATATTCCACACTATTCCTTCATGCCATAGTATGTGGCCTATTATCCTATCTCTCTTATTTTTACTGTTTTCCACATATTTCTACCTTCCCCTGCCATTTCTAGAACCCCTTTGATCTTAACTTTGTCTGTCCATGATAACTTCATCCTACGCCTATAGCACATATGCTTTCAGAAATCTTTTCCTTGTTTCTATGTTTGTTGTCTTTGTACATACTAGTTGCATTTTCTTGTTAAATGCAGTACGGCCTTGTGTTAATCTTTGGTCTATATCTTTTACATCTTTCCCATCTTGCGTTATTTGGCTTCGTAGATAGCAGAAATCCTTAACCTCTTGTAAGTTCTCGTTTCCTATGAGTATTCTGGTTTTTGACTTATTTTCCATCCTTTACATATTAGTACTTTAGTTTTACTTTTGTTAATTTTCATACCATATCTCTCTGTTAGTACTGTTTCCATTTTATTAAAAGCTATTTCTAGCTCTTCTCTGCTAGATGCTAATACCGCTATATCATCTGCAAATCTAAGCATATATATTCTTTCTCTCTGGATAATAATCCCAAATGTCTTCCTGCATTGTCTCTTGAATGTACAAGTTAAAAATTAATAGGGATAGGGTACATCCCTGTCTCACCCCTTTTCTAATATTTACTTGTCTACATTCTTGCTCTAATTCGATTGCAGCTGTTTGTTTTGTATAAGCAATGCACAGTCCGTTCATCCTTATAACTTATTCCAATCTTTTTGGGTATTTCTAACATTTGTCCTATTTATACACATTTTCTCTCTTTTCTAATGTTTTTTCGATTGCCACGCTAAAGCTAGAATGGCCTCCCGTATTCCCCTGCTTCGCTTAACACCAAATTAATTCTCTTCTAGTATTTCTTCATTTCGTTTTTCGATCCGTCTTCATACAATTCTAGTTAGCATTTTGACACGGGTACCGTCAAACTTATTGTTCGAAAATTTTCACATTTATCCGCACCTCTCCTTTTTGGTATAGCGACAAGTTGGAACAGACGTTCTGTTTCATCGGCTTTTAGAGTTTTTGCTTGTACTTTACCTATACCCCGTGCCTTATTAGTTTTCTGACCTTTCAATGCTAATTCAAACTCATCTCTAAGTTTAGAATATCCCAAACCATTCTTTTCGATGTCTGTTTCCTGTTCTAGTGCTTTTAGTTCTTATCCTGTATATAAATCCCTATATATTCTTGCCACATAACTACTTTCAGCACATTTGTAAGGTCCTCATTAAAGAAAAATGTATTCATTACAAGATTCTACTAATTGTTGTTTAATAAATTGGTTTTCTTATTGATATTTATGTTAACTATATATTACATCTGATAAAAAACATAGTATTTGTGAATTGTTAAGGCCGATGATCCAAAGCGCAAGCATAACTTTGTTGTAAATCTAAAAAATCAGTTGGTGTATTATGAAGTAGATTAAGCTAGCATTGAGTTTTTATTTTGCGTCATCATCATCATCATTAGGTCTTCAGTCCTAGAACTGGTTAGACGCGTACCATCATTGTTCCCTATTCTGAACTAACCTACAGATTTCCCTGAAATATGCACAGTTTGCATCTATAACTGTCTGATCTAGGTCTACATCTACCTCTTTTTTCCTGTCTCTGCTTGTAATATATCACATACTACTCCCCAAAAATGCCTTAGAACGTATTCGCCCTACTATTTCTCTTTTCCCTAGATATCCTTGTTCCCCTACTATTTCTGTAACTTATTTGTTATTATCTTTCTCTGTCCATGCTATCGTCCTCATACATCTGAAGCACAGCATTTCAAAAGGCTGCTACCGTTTTTCTGTCTGCGTTTCAGACTGCACGTATTTCATAGGCATACTGTGCTGTGCTCACACATATGCTTTCAACAATTTTCTTCTTATTTTATGTTTGTTGTCTTTCCTCATAGGCGCTGTTCTTTCTTGTTAGATGCAGTTCGGTCATTTTCTATTGTTTTACCTTTATATGCCCTATTTCTCCGACCTTCAATGGTTGTGAAGGAAGGTAAGCAGCCTGTGGCTGCCAAGTTCCCCCAACACTTAACCATTTGGCGATTTAATATATTTTCCAATTTAGGTATTTCGCAACCAAGAACTAGTTGTTTATACTAATCATCAGATTTATCTGCGCTTATTTTTTCGTCATTAGGTTTTCCGTCTCAAAACTGGTTGGACACGTACCTGCACTTATTTATATTCTGAGCAAGCCTACATAGTTCCTGAAATTCTCACACAACATGTGTATTCAGCTAGTTTCCTTTCTATTGTTTTCTAATTTTATACCCTATTTTACCGAGATTCAGTGAAGGAGGTTAAGCAACCTGTGGCTACCAAGATCCCCCAACACTTAGACATTTGCCGAAATAATGGTTTTCCAGTAAATCCTTTCACACCCTTAACATTATTCGAGAATATTGCCCAACCAATTCTTGTAGTTACTTATAATAATCATCATGTTTAAGCACAGTTATCTTTTCGTCATTAGTTTATCCATCTTGGGATTGGTTGGATGCGTACCTCCATTGATTTCTATTCTGGGCTAGCCTACACATCTCCCTGAAACCTCTACAGCCTACATCTTTTACTATCTGTGTGCAGTAGTCTAATCTAGGTCTGCCTCTTCTTCTCTTTTTTCCTATCTCTACTTCTAATATATTCCGCACTATTCCCTCATGCCGTAGTATGTGGCCTATCATCCTATCTCTCCTATAATTTACCGTTTTCCACATATTTCTTTCTTCCCCTACCATTTTTAGTACCTCTTCGTTCTTAACTTTGTCTGTCCATGATATCTTCATCATACGTCTGTAGCACCACATTTCAAAGGCTTCTATCTTTTTCTTGTCCGCTTCTCCTACTGTCCAGGCTTCACAGCCGTACAGTGCTGTGCTCCACACATATGTTTTAAGCAATCTTTTCCTTGTTTCTATGTTTGTGGTCTTTGAGCACAGTAGTTGCTTTTTCTTGTTAAATGTAGCACGACCTTGTGCTAATCTTTGTTTTATATCTTTTGTGCTTTTTCCATCTTGCGTTATTTGGCTTCCTAGGTAGCAGAAATCCTTAACCTCTTGTAAGTTCGTGTTAAATACTTGTATTCTTGTTTTTGATTTATTATCCCCACCTTTGCAAACTAGAACTTTAGTTTTAGTTTTGTTAATTTTCATACCGTATGTCTCTGTTAGAACAGTTTCCATTTCATTAAGAGCAGCTTCTAACTCTTCCTTGCTAGACGCTAATACCGCTATATCATCTGCAAATCTAAGCATATCAATTTTTTGTCCCTGCATAGTAATTTCAAATGTCTTCCTGCATTTGACAGTATTCATTGCCTCTTCTATGTACAAGTTAAAAATCAATGGGGATAGGGCACATCCCTGTCTCACCCCTTTCCTAATGTTTACTTCTCTACGTTCCTGCTCTAATTCTATTACTGCTGTTTGCTCTTTGTATAAGCTATGTACTATTCGTCTATCCCTATAACTCATTCCAATCTTTTGAGTATTTCAAACATTTTTTCCAATTTACATTGTCAAATGCTTTTCCAGATCTACAAACCCTATATACATGCTTTCCCTTTTCTATTGTTTTCTCCATTATCACTCTCAGAGCTAAAATAGCCTCCCGTGTTCCCCTGTTTCGCCTAAACCCAAATTGGTCTTCTCCTAGTATTTCTTCAGCTCGTTTTTCCATTCGTCCTTGCACAATTCTAGTTAATATTTTTGACATGTGTGCTGTCAAACTTATTGTTCGAAAATTTTCACATTTATCCGCGCCTTTCTTTTTTGGTATAGTTACTATGATGCTACGTTTGAAATCTTTGGGTATCTCGCCTGTCTCATACATATAGCTTACAAGTTGGAAGAGACGTTCTGTTACTGCTTGTCCGGCGGCTTTTAGAGTTTCTGCTTGCACCTTATCTGTACCCGGCGCTTTACCATTTTTCAGACTCTTTAATGCTGATTCAAACTCGTCTCGAAGTATAGGATATCCCAAGTCATCATTTTCAATGTCTGATTCCTGTTCTAATGCAGTTAGTTCCTCTCCTGCGTATAAATTCCCTATATATTCTTGCCATCTACTCACTTTCTCTATGTTTTCTATAATGACGTTTCCTTGTGCGTCCCTTATATTTTTGCTATACGGTTTTATATCCCTAAAATTCATTCTAATTAATTTGTATGCTTCGTCTGTCTTTCCTATTTCCATCTTAGTTTGTACCTCTTTGCACTTTTCATCAATCAATTGTTCTTTAGCTTTCCTGCATTTTCGAATAATTTCCCATTTTATTGCTTTGTATCTCTGTTTTCCTGTTTTGTCTGATTTATTTTTGTATTTTCGTCTTTCATCTATTAAATTCACGATATTCTTTGTTATCCATGGTTTCTTATTTTCTTTTTGTGTATACCCCAGAATATCTCTGGCCGCCATGTCTAGGCTGGATTTAATGTTATTCCATTCTGTTTCTACTTCCTTAGTTTCAGATATTTTCCCGATATCATTCAGCAATTCATTTGACTTTTTTTCGAATCTTACTTGAATATCTTTATCTTTTAGTTTCTCTAAGTCCAAGTGTCTTTTTCCGTTCCTTTTTTTCAGATTTTTAAATTTAAGTGCGGCCTTCATAATTACGATGTTGTGGTCAGTATCTATATCTGCTTCTGGGTAGCTTCTACAGTCTTTTACTTGATTCCTAAACCGTTGTTTAACAAGAATGTAATCTATTTGATATCTTCCTATATCTCCTGGCATCTTCCACGTATATCGTCTTCTAGCATGATGTTGAAATAATGTGTTTGTGATAATTAAATTGTTCTTGTCGCAAAATTCTACCTGCCTATTTCCCCTGTCGTTTCTCGTGCCTAAATCAAATAAACCTACTACCGCTCCTTCCCTCCCCTCCCCTACCACGGCATTAAAATCCCCCGTAATTATTAAATTTTCATGTCCTTTTACGTATCTTAATATGTCTTCGATATCTTTGTAGATGGCTTCTACTTCTTCGTCACTGTAGCTAGAGGTGGGCATGTATACTTGTATTATTACTGTGTTTACCGGTTTAGATTCTAATCTAACCATGAGTACTCTTTCGTTCTTTTGTAAGTAATTTTCTACACAGTATCCTATCTTTTTCCGCATAACTAACCCCACACCCAAATTTCCTTCCTCTGCTCCTGTATGAATTACCCTGAAGTCTCCACTCCAAAAATCCCCCGCCTCTGGCCACCGAACTTCGCTGATCCCTACTATGTCTAGTGATAACCTATTCATTTCGATTTTTAGGTTCTCTAGCTTACCTACTTGCATCATACTTCTAACATTCCACGCTCCGACTCGCAGAATGTTCCCGACTCTTATTTTTAACTTTCTGATCGCATCCTCCGAAGTAGTCCCCTCCCGGAGATCCGACTATTTTAACTCCGGAATCTTTTACCCCATAGAATGCCATCATGTTTGTAACAATTTAAGTACGCTGTGTACTTGGGAGATAATGTGGTGGTTTCCCGTTGCCTTCCACATCGCGGTAGTGTGTCTTAGACTGCCATACCGACCCCTATGGTCTCTGCCAGTCTAAGTACCGAAAGAGCCGCTGCCCTCTTTCGGGGACCTGTCTTAGTCTGGTTCCTCACTAACGACCCTACTACTTTGGTTGGACCTGTAGTTTGGCTCTTTAGCTCATTAGAACACGCAAGCCATTTCACCTGTTCTAATGATTTAGAACTTCGGCAAGGTGCAGGTCCATTCGAAATGGTTTATTTTGCGTATAGAAAATTATTTGTGAATGAATAGTTTATTTTAGCAATTTTGAGGTCAGATCCCGAGGAGATTTGATCCTTACAAAAATTTCTGCTCAATGTCATTGATCAACTGCACTGAAACAGGATAACACAAGAATATTTAAATTATCCATAAAAATGGTAAAAAGATTTTTTGTGACTTACCTATGAAATATTTTTCTAATTATCAACAAAGAATAGAATAAGATTATATTTAATACGTAAGTAGTGATAAAATGTTGTTTCTGTTTAAACTTTAGCTGTAAATTGCATTTATAGGCGTTATTTATATCGGTGTGTGTATAGTAGATTTCTAGATGATGTGCGTAAAAGAAATAGGCTTCTTGACTGTATAGAGGATTGTTTATAAATTTTTCTTGAGATATCTTTGTTTCGTTTCATTTTCGTAAATCCACAGCATATTTCTGCTGAGCTAGTAAAAAAAACGAGCACTATAAGGTAAGAATTCACATTTTCTATTAAGCAAACACCCATTGCATTCTTATATTGGTCAGAGCAGCTGTACTCGAAAATTCACAGCACTATATATATAAACCGTTTCAGAATTTTTCTGTTTTAGAATATGTAGATAATATTGTTCATTGGTTTTATTTCTTTTTTAATTTGTATTTTCGCGTATAATTTTAATAGTTTCGTTTTTAAAGCATATGATTTGCTATTTTAAATTCTTCTTGGGTCTCATGAAAACGCATAGCCGTAGTAAAGTTTTTGACATCTTGGCGACACTTGTTAATTGTACATTTGGTTGCTTTCAATTTCCATATTTTAAAAAATTTACACCGTTTGATGATGCAGCTAATTTGATATAGCTTAATTTGGTAAAATAAAAGATTAGCCTTTAGATTATCTAAAAATACTTAGGGTAAATAACCAATAATTAATAAAAATTAATCGCCAGTTACTTAGTTTTGTTGAACATAATTTATTTGTTTAACCTTAAATGGAAAGATTAAAATAAATAGAGATTATTTCATCCAAAAATTCAAGGGCAGTCAATTATGCAACCATATCAAACTAGTTCTTATTTCACAATCGATTATGGAAATATACATTTATGCAATAGAATAGAACTGAAAATCAGTGCATCCTTTAAAAAATCCGACATCGTCGAGTATAGATGAAATGCGAAGATTTATGGAACGTACAGTATAACATTCTTTAATAGCAAATAAAGTTTTTGAGCCAACATTCTGTTTAATGTTTATTAGTTTGACAAAAATTCAGTACATTTATGTTTTCATGAATTTGATACGTTTCTAAAATTTCTGTTGGTTTTGTATTATATTCTATATTCAATATCCTCGTGTTATTGTAATTAAAAGAATGACGCAGCACGCAGCATGGATCCAAACAGAAACAGACAAGCACAACACAATAAAAGAAATGCAAGAAATATCCATCACCCAACAAAATTGTTCAACAAATATATTACACAATCACACACATTAACAGAAGGAATAACATATTTCAAACTAAAGGATGAAAAAGACAGAAATCCCATCAAAATACCGCCCAAAAACATGCTTACCAACAGTATACAAAATACTAACATCCATAATAACACAAAAACTGGTCGCACATGCAACACGAAACAACAAAAAGGATTCAACAAAGAAACACGAGGATGTAAAGAGCAATTGATAATAGACATGGAAATAACACCAAGTTAAAATTAAAAAAGAGCTTTACATTACGCATACATAAACTACCAGAAGGCATACGACAGCATATCACACTCATGGCTAATATACATAGGACAAATTTATAAAGCAAACACAATACTAAGAAAAACGAAACCAATAGAGACCAGAAAAGGCATATACCAGAGGGACTCCCTCATGGGCTTTCTGATTCTCTCTAGCGCTAAACCCACTGTCGAGCACTCTAAGCAACACAAAATACGGATACACATCACGGGTACACATCCACACAAAATAACTCATCTTATATATGGACGACCTCAAACTAATAGTATCAACAAACTCACAACTCAATCACCTACTTAAAATAACAGAAACATATACAGCAACGACAGAAACATGACCTTTGGAACAGACAAATGTAAGAAAAACAGTATAATAAAAGGTAAACTAACAAAACAATAACACTATACGCTAAATAACAATAACGATCACATACAAGCAATGGACACCATAGGCACATACATATATGTAGGACACAAACAAAAACAAGGAATAAAACTCTCGCAAATGAAAGGACTGAAACAGAAATACAAACAAAGACTTACTAAAATACTCAAAACAGAACTCACAGCAAGAAACAAAACAATAGGATTAAACACATATCCAATACCCATTCTAACCTATTCTCTCGGCAATGGAGCAATGCTGACCTAGAAGCAATCAACACGCTTATACAATATCTTTGTCATAAATACATAATACAGCATATCCACTCAGCCATAGAAAGATTCATGGTCAATAGAAAAGATTGAGGAAGAAGATTCATTGATATAAGAAACATGTGTATCAAACAAATAGATAATCTAAGACACTGCTTTATAAAAAGGACAGAAAGGAGTACCATGCACAAAGCGATCAAACACACAAACACATCAGCCGCACCTTTACAACTTAACAATAATATTTTCAACCCCATAAAAGAAATCACAACAACAATACAAACAAACAAAATAACATGCACCAATATACAAATATACACTGCAAAACATACTTGAAAGTAGAGAAAACAACTTTACTGGAACAAAAGCATAATAACCTACAAAACAACACCACATAACAAACTAGACATTACACTCATTTGCAAATAAATCGCACAGCTAATAGAAATATCTGTTGCAAACGCACTTTATAAACCAGAAGAAAACAAGAGAAAAATAGAAAAGTACATACAATTAGCTGAAGACGTCAAAGACATGTGACACCAAGATAAAGTAGAAATAATACCAATCATATTATTAAGTACAGGAGTTATATCAAACAACCTTCACCAATACACCCAAAAACTACAACTACATCCAAACGCATTAATACATCTACCAAAATCAGCCATACTGGACACATGTACAATAACCAGAAAATTTCTAAATGGATAATATAATTTATAGATAAAGCGAAAGCATATTTGACAACAGTCCACATGCTTATCTACTAATACCAGATAACACTATCTGAGGAAAACCACTAATAATAATAATAATAATAATAATAATAATAACAAACAGAAATGACAAATGAGAATTTTATTTCACTTAAAATCGATTTTGTCATCTGAAAGTTTTGTGAGGGAATACGCGTCTTTCTACTTAAACCAACTATTAACAACAATCTTCGACATCCAAAAATACAAAGAAAAACTATAATTTTTCTGCATATTTCACATTTATTGTAACATCCTAACCGAATTTTACCCGCTCTACTCTCACGCTTATTCGTGTTCAATTTTACAGTTGCTTAAGCCTTACCATAACATATAATTTAATAAACGTCACCATGACATAACTCACAATTAGGTAGCGGTCTGGCATGTTGACAGCGATTTGTTGCTTAAGCCTTACCATAACATATAATTTAACACTTTTCCTTTTTTGAAGCGGATAACCAGGTTATATTTCATTTCCTTATAAATGGTAATCATTTAAACATGTTAGAGTTCTTTAACAACCATCAGGTTGCTAATATCTATGTAGAGCCAGCTGGATAGGAAAAAGATAGAAGGATATAGGAAGATCTAGACCAAACTATATTAGTCAAATTATTAGAAATTTAGGTTGTGGAGGGTATGTAGAGCTTTTTAGATTAGCACAGAATAGAAAAGAAGTTAGAGCTGCGTCAAACCGACCTTAAGTAAGGTCGAAAACAAAAATGATGAATTTACAGTTGTAAAATCGCCCGATGAATTATGTAGAGAATTCGTAAACGTACCAATACCAATACTTGTAATTTCCCCTACGCCGTTGAATTTGCCCATCTCATGTTCGAATTCAAAAGTGATAGTTAATTAATTTGAATAGAAATTGACCTTCATGTTCAGCTTTAATACATACACGAACTGTAATCGTAGGTATTTCCAACTAAAACAGAGTAAACACCTTTATTTTCAATAGAAGTATTCTTTCTAAATTCTGAAATTATCCTTTGCTTTCTTTTCTTGATAGGCCTAATGCAATCTATCCCTCTGAATTTTGCGAGCAACTGATTAGTCTAGTCTGCATTACTTGCAGTTTCTTAATTGACACTTCTAATCTCATTTGATGATAAATGGTCTCTTACTTTTGATAGATTAAAAGGCAATATTTCACTACCGAATCCTACTTTTATGTATGTCAGAATTAGATGCGGTATTCCGAATAAGTTAGGATAATATTTATGTAAATACATTCTCGGTCGCGGACGTTTATTTTCTTCCAGCACCCAACTTCCAATAGTTAAAATTTGTATACGTCTCAACTTTAAAGCATA
Organism: Platerodrilus igneus; assembly: GCA_036346225.1. Lineage (NCBI taxonomy): Eukaryota > Metazoa > Arthropoda > Insecta > Coleoptera > Lycidae > Platerodrilus > Platerodrilus igneus. The sequence goes on from JARFIW010000301.1 coordinate 6,785,834, forward strand.
ATAAAGACGACATTCAACGATTGAGTAAGATTAGTAGAATTGAATAGTAGAAAAACTATTTTGATTCCATTTTCTTCAAACTGTCTGACAGATTCAATCGAAAAATGCAAAAAATTATCTCCAATAAAAACTCAAGTTTACTTAAATAAGGATTAATTGTTGTTAAAAACCAATCATCTCAACTTTCACCGCCAAACCTTTTTTGTGCATTCTCCACAGAGTTGGGAAGTATCCGAGTACTTTTGTATTCGAGTACTGTACTCGAGTTCTTCTTGAGTACCCAGTACTCTGTATTCGAATACTTTCAAAATTTTGTATCCGCTATCCGTATCCGAGACCAAAAATGAAAGTATTCGGTACTCGAGTACTTTTTTAGAACTTCGGATACTTAAGAAAAATTATTTACTTGAATTCTTGAATAGTTAGCGCCGACGACACAGCAGCGTAGCAAACTAATCCGAAAGATATAAACTTGCAATATATTGTCTACAACTCTCATTGATGTTTCTCTCATTCGTTTATTAGCTGATGTAAAGGCTACAGATACAGAGAACATCTAAACGCCAAGGGTTGCAATTGTGTCGTGATTTGTTTTGTGTGAAATGTTGGATATGCAGTAACTATTGGAAACCAAAAAGTAAGTTTCTTTTTATTTTACAAACTTAAATTACCTATACTATTTAAAAATCACTGTAAATAACGAAGTACAATTTTAAATAACAAAAACAAAAAATGTTAGTTATTTTATTGGTAGCAATTACAAGTTAGCAGTAATGTGTGTATAATATGCCTCGATTTACTACTTTTATTGGACTATTTATCCAGAAATATATATTTAGGTAAATAAATACCTCATGCGGGTATAAACTATAAATACTATAAATATATGGAACTAAAACCGATATAGGCACCAAATGTTATGCTTATGACTAGTTTTGCTAATGTAAGTTTATAAAGCTAATGATACACACATTTATTATGTATGTATTACTGAGTTAGCATTCGGTTTTGCGCCTACTTACTTGAAGTGTTGTATGCACGTTTGTAGAGGGTTGTGGGAACAATTATTTTCCTTATTAAATTCTCAAAGTATCCGTACTCAGTATCCGAAAAAAGTACTCGAATACTTGTATTCGAGTACATTTTTAGGGTAAAGTACTCGGACTTTTTTAAGAAGTATTCGAATTCATTTTGAGTATCCGGTACTTGATATCCGAGTACATTTTCATTGTATTCGTCCCAACTATGATTCTCCATCTATGTGTTATATAAATACTTGAAATTATAAACCTGAAAAGTAAGCAACAACTGACTATTGGCAATAGCTGCAAACGTGATCGAAATTGTTGGTTTCGAGTTATTTACAACTTGTTCCTGATATTAACAGCATCTTTTCGTTATAGTTGCGTGGCCTGAACTATTGACCAAGTCAGTTTCGCAAATTTTAGAATATTACAGTTGACACCATCAATTTCTGTTCCTAAATTGTCAAAATGTTCTTTAAAAATAGGATGAGAAATTTCTGTTCGTTCACTTTTAATTTACTGACACATTCTTAAACTTCGCTTGCCTTGAACTTATTAATGGGCGTATTATTTTCAATATTCTTTCGACTCCGATAGAAAGATTCTTTAATAAATAATCGTAAGATAATTTATTAAAATTGTACCCTGTCCAACACAAAGTAAAATATAGAAAATAACACCATTCTTCTCTTTGCTTGGATCAAATCTATTCTTCTTTTAAATCGCTATTTCTTAAATTATCGTGGAACACAGCGTGTGGAATATTATAATCTTAAGGTGCTTTTTGGTGGTTTTAAGAGCTTGTACAAATTCATTTTCACATAATTTCACATATCCTTTTGAACGAGTATCCTGTTGACCACTCCTTACATGTTTAGCTTGTTTGTTTCTACATGCTCCGACGTTTATAGAATTGACACCCAAAATCACAAAATTGCCAAAAATACTCCAGAATGATAAACTAATTTGAGAAACAAACCAAACACGTTTTTAAAAAATATGGTAGAGTTATTTCTGCAGATAAAAGCAGCGCTAGGAAGCCGCATACTTGGATACATCCTAGTCATACCAAATTATGGAGATTGTATGATTAACTGATATTATTGTTAGCTATTAACAGATGTGCATGAGCCAGTGTTGATACACGAAGGTTCTATACATTGTAAGATTTCTCTGGTATAAGTATTTTTTGTTTTTACGAGATAATGATAAAAAATGTTTTGATTTTTGATCCTATTTACCCGCTGTGATCCGGTTCACTAATTCTAATGTTACAACACTGTGTTTTAAAACATACAATCTTTAGCAACAAATGTATTGAATTATGTGAATACATTGCTGTGTATTTTGATATTACAATGCAGCATGTCATACATAATGCTATGGTATAATTGAGCTATAATACTGTTAACTTTCACACGTAGATTATTAAATAGTTGTACATATTATTACGAATTTAGAAGCAACTTTGTTGTAATGTAATAAAGTATTTTATGGCCATTGTTAAAGTAATTAACGCTTCTCTAAGCCAATGTCCTTCTAAAAATTTAAAACATTAATGTTGTTACATAACAATTAGCATAATTATTGTTTTTCGACATTTATTATGATTTTTTGAACTTACTTTATGTGATCACGATATTTTATAATTCTCTATTTTATATACCCTAAATGAATTGTGGAAGGTTTGCGTTGCGAGCTCGCTAGGGCGAGTGGTGTCATCCGAATGAGTAATGGTCATAGCTCGCAAATGTAATACTATAGTTCATTCGCTTTAACTTTAGATTGACGTCAAATATAGTAATAAAGTGTTGAAAACTGTATGAAAATGAATACCTAGAAGTGCGCTCGAATGATACTGTTATTTAACACAAAAGAGGTTGGCAGTTCTGTATGGTGTTGCCACCAATTGCTCTTGCCAATGGGAATATTGCCATACATTTCATTAAATATATTAGGATTTAAACTAACATTGACAATGTAGCATTTTATCCAGTTGTGACGCCATCCTAAAGTTAAAGCAAATGGACTATATATACTTTTCCCACGACTGACAAATAGGCGATTTAAGGTGTTAGCTTTGGCAATTTTTAAAATATTGACAAGCGAAAATGTATTTGTTAAAGTCTATCGGCCTGCTTTGCATGAAACAAAACTGATACCTCGTGGATTATGAAAAATGGAAGTTTGTACTGATTGGTAAGAGGTGTTGACTTATGATTATAACCTGGATGCTCCTGATTCGTTAAAAGTGTAGAATTATGAATTCATATAGACCTACAGAATAACGAGGACTATTATTGGCCTATTGCTAAATGCACAAGAAGTGCATTACTGGATAGTGGGAAAATTTTTTTCCCACGACTACAGAAATCTTCATTATCAAATATTTTCTAAACATTTAAACTCATATGACAAACACTGACAAGCAAAAATTTATTTGTCAAAGTGTAACAGTCTACTTCGCATGATACGAAAATTATACCTCGTGGATTATAAAAAGTGGAGGTTTGTACTGATTTTGGTCAAGGGCGTGTTGGATGTTCCTAATTGGTTAAACATGTTGATTAATGATTCATATACACCTTCAAAGAATGAGTACTACTATGGACCCATTCTTAAGTGTATAGGAAGTGCATTACTGGAAAAAAATTAATTTTTTATGCCAGAATACAAGGCTTTATGAAATTATTTTTTATGAAAGTTCAACCTTTTTATTTTTTCTTTAAGCAATATTCTAAAATATTGTCGGAGGCTTTCACGGTCTGAGTCATAATTAACAATAATACGTGTTCCAGGTGTGGGCCGTGTTAAATTAGAAACACCTGCGTAAATACAAAGGAGCCGGGAAGGCCCGGCCCTCACCTCACCCCGGCACGCGGAAATGCAGTGCTTCTACCTCAGAAACTCCAATAATAAAAAATGTGTTTTTCTAAGATTTTCTTTAAAAAAATAACCAAACACATTGTTATATACATAACACTTTACAATAAAATTTACTTGTGTACTACTTAATGATTACGATTATAATAAGTTAGACTGCGGTATAAGATATGATATATATTGTTAGTTTAATCTTTACATACGCTTTACATGTGAGCGTTCACTAGAATTAGGTCCTTATTTCCGTGGACAAGATTTTACACGAGAGCTAGACATAGGAATTTTATGTAAATAAAATTTTTTATCGATTTTTAAATTAATACTGATAATATTGCGTATTGCTCAGGCAGAAATGTAACTCAAAAATAGATATTTAATATTTTTAGGAACAAATTTATAAAGATCAATACTTCTTCCTTTGGATCAATATATGTGCATAAAGTATGAGAGTTTTATCTGCAACGCAAAGTTTAATATCCTGGAAATTCTATATATGCATTTCTCGCAACGTGGTAATCACGTCCATCCTTAAGATGCACGAGACTCAGCTTATCAAGAGTGACCGTGAAGGGAGCAGTTTAAGTAGGTTCAGATGGCGTTGTCGCTTAGAAAACTGCAACGCAGTTTTAAACAATTTTAAATCAATAAAAACGGTTCCAGAAGAAGAAATAAACAATTATTTAAATTAACATTAGTAGATAAGCTATGTTCATTCTACCACGAACTCGTTCATTTTTACACGTATTTTCTCATAAAAAATCTAAGGTCCTTTTTGGTCGTTTTTGTGTATCCTTCAAGGTCATCCATTTGACCTTCACACTACATCATCATGAACAGTCTTTCACTTTTCACGGGAAAATTCAAACCTACACCACTTTCGCCCCATTCTCGCCTTGATCAATGACAGAATTTTGATAGAAGACAATTTGTTGAATTTTCCAGAAAACATGATATTGCTCTTTAACCTATTAGTACTTGTGAAAGAAAACAAAGCTAACTATCGGAGATTTCAGAATAGAATCAACGTTAGGTAAAAGTAACCCCATCGATGCATCATGTGATACCAACCCACGTGAATATTGTAAAACCAACATTATAACAATTTAGAAAAATAGATTTGACAAGCTGAATCTTTAGTCAGTAAAAACATGCTGGGAAATAAATTAAACGGATATAAATTTTAAAGCTTTATAAACATATAAACAAAGATATTTGTCCAAATTTATACAAAATACAAGCATCTATAGTTCTTTGGAAAAAGCTTTTCCACTGTATTGCATAAAGACCTGGCTTCGAACAATTATGACGCAGAAGCAATTTTGTAGTACGTTTTTAATATGGAAAACGAAATAATTAAAAATACAATTACACCGAAAGGCATTTTAAATGTTTTTGCAAAAACGGATCGGAAATAATTAAAAGTAATTTAATAATATGTTGCATTAGTATAAATTGTATTAGGTGTTTAATGAACATTATTTTTCGATAGAAAGTTTGTACTATTTCATTATATGATTAACACATTATTCTACCATAAATTAAATACAAAAACTCTAATATCCTTTAAAAATAAGTCTAAAAATAATACTTGCAGAATCCACAAAACACTCCCCGTAATTAAAATATCTTCTTATTTTAAATTGATATCCAATCAGCTTACAAGATTTTCCATATTAAAATCTTCATTTCAAACAGTAATTATCGAAGTACATTATGCTTAAATCTTCTTTTCGATTATTTAATAAAATTTTTAAAATAGCGTTATCTTGAAGAATTTCCCCTCTTGTAATTAATAATTTTCATTTTGTTTGTAAGTTACGTTTAAAATATCGCTTCTTTATTCATTGCAAGCTCGCAACTATTAAATTACATTATGCTTACTGCATACTTCACATACTATCTTCGCGTAGCAACAGCTCGCAACTTAAATCATAAATAACATTTTGCGATCGAATTTCAGAATCGAATGAATAACGTTTTTAATAAACGCTTCTTTATATACACATTATATATATTTTTTAGAATGTTACTAGAATAATATGGAACATTCTGAAGCAAGGTTTTCAGAAAAAATCGCAGCGTTTATTCCACGTAATATCATTCCAGTTATTCGTGACATGTGCTGTTTGTCCTTGTTTTACGCATATACTGTTGTTGTGGTGCGCAAACTAATGCAAAATATAATCAATTTTATGGGATATTTTGTGGGTTTTCCGTGTTCCGGCCGCTTCTTGGTATTAAGGATTATTTATTAATTAGTTTATTTACGTAGTTCTAGATACGGACGACTCGTCCTTTTATATTCTATAAAATTCTTTATTTATAATAAATTTCTGTAATCCACAGAGTAATTAATTTAAACATTATTTGCATGCAAAAGGGGTTGCATTTTATCGAAAATATTTCCTTCGTGTTTCAATATACAAAATTAATATGAAAATTAAGATTTTTAAATACGCGTTGATTATAGTTTGTTAAGCTATATGCGTAAAGCTAGTACTATTCTTAACTTTAGTACGTTTTGTTTCGAAAACTTTATTTTCATTTTTAAAAACTTTCATATATGAAATTGTTTTGTAAGTGAATAATTGATTGATACTCTTTTGATTACTGTCATTTAATTTGTTTGTGTTAGGACTAAATTGTTTTGATAATAATTTTTTTTTAAATGGATTGAATAGCTGTTAGTTCTAAATATACTAGTAAGAATGTTTATGTTTTTTGGGCATAAAGAAGGATGAGAAATTCTCTTTATTCTTTGTTTTATATCTAATATTATATTTATTTTTATTTCTATTGGATGGTAGGAATAAAAATTTAAATATCTCTCTGAATTTATAGCTTTTTTGGTAACAATCTAAAATAATTTTGTTTTCATATACGAAGGGATAACACTGCTATATCAGTAACTGTAAGCGGTACAGAGTCAGTTAAATGCGAAAAAGTCACCTACTTTGCAGTATATTAAAATGGTTTTTAAAAATTGACATTATCTCATGCTGTTCTTAGGTTATATTGGGAAAACTAAAAATCATCAATTCTGTTTCAAATAATGGAAAAGGAAAAAGTTTTTTCGTATTAAACACGTTGTCATCAAATCTTCACTGTAACGTTTCGCGGCGTGTTTTACCGTTTCTGATATAGCATATGTTTCCCTTCGTATATGAAACACTGTATACATAATGTTGTAATGATTAGTAACCTTGTGGCAAAATGTCCTTGTAGACGAAGCTACATAAAAAAAGTTTAAAATCATAAGCAATGATTTTAAGATGCGTTGTTGTAGATATAAAAATTAGGCAGAGTATTTACATACGCGCAAAGCATAATACTATGTCATATGTTGGCTTTGAGAACCAGCAATAGAAGTTATTCTTACATCCTCCAAGCAATACCAACAGTCACCAGCAAGTAGTTACATATGTCGAAGGAAATCTGCTCCCGCACTTTAACTATTTATTCCAAAATGAAGATACCAATAAGAAAGCGAGTAACGTAGTTAAGTTTCCTGATTCAAAAAACGGTACGCTATGAACAGTGAAAGAAAAGAAGGCAGTTCCTTCAATCGATTCCAAGAGGTAGTACAGCACAAACAATTTAGTCGAACATTCAGGTCACACCAGTAAACAGTGCTGGCATCTACTATCCCGTATTACGAATCCCCCTCTCTTTTGCTTTTTGCTATTGATAAAAAACTACCTGCAAAAGCACTTATGCGATTTTAAGTAATAAGCACCAGTATAAGTCGGAAAATAACAACAGGATAATATATTCATAACCAATTACGTCGAATTTTTCGCATCTGTGTGATAGCGATAAAGTCAGGCCATTGCATCAAATATCGATGTGAATATCAAGAGCGAGTTTTTTTAGTTTTTTTAAACAGGTTTGTTGATTGACGGTAGAATTACATCGTTCTCGATTGCATGTAAGTTTCAAAAAGGAAGGCTATTAAACAGCACACAGTTCAGGTTTCGAAGGGTTATCAAAATATGTAAAAATTGTTAATATTAAATTTAGAAAACAAAGTAGTGGAATCGATCACTGCTCGTTTACACTCGGAAGGTTGCTCATGATTTTAATAAGTTCAATTATTATTCTGTTGTATAATATCACTTTTCGTTCTATGGTTACACTATTGAAAATTTCCAAAGTACCGCAGAAAAGTAATTTAAGTATCAAGTAACAAATATTTCGTTAAAGTACTACAATTATCAGGGGCCATTTTAGAAGTATCACGTACTTGAAGTACTTAATTACGTCAAGTATTTAAAACTATTTGTAGGTATAGATTTGATAACACTTGACTTCTAATGTTTTTTTTGTAATTATCTTTTAAATTCTAAAGTCTTGAAGCAGTTTTTGTAATTTGATTATAGATTCGATACTAACTATACGAGCCGGACCCGCATCTTAAGCTCATTATGTATTGTAATAAGTATAAAAGCAAATTATAAAAGGAACAGATATAATCAATTACGCGAGTTAGAAAAATATAATGAGAGCATATATAGGGGTATGAGAACAAGTACGTAAATATTGTGTTGATTAATCACACAGCATAATCGCTCAAAGGAAGTTGAATTGAGAATAATGGAAATTTTTATGTATAATCTTAAAGTTTATTTGTTGCTATTAATAACATTGATACAGAAATTTGTTTTATAATAATTTTTAGTTGATACAGATTAATATTTGCTTTTAATAAATGGTCATAAATTAAGCTGTTTCTTCCTGAAGCATTAATTATTTCTGCAAATAAAAACATATTTTTACTGAAAAAGGTAAACAGATACTATATTTGTCGAATAATCTGTATAGGGAAACGTATATTTTGCAAGTGAAATTTAAATCATTATCATTTTCTCAAGGAACTTTTTAAAGAAACTTTAAGTACTTTCGAAGTATGCTTTGCATTTTATTAAATGAGTCGGTGTACGAAAATTGGAGTACATACAAGATTATCTGTCCAAATTATTAATACTTTTATGTGGAGACATACTTCAATATACTACCGCAATTCGATTGAACTCAATGGTCAATGGAAATATGTGGAACTTACAGCTAAACTCTAGGAAAACGTATGTATTGTTAAGGGAAAATACTCGTTCCACATCTTGTTATGCGCTCCACGTAGGAAATCAAACCCCGAATTTAGAACAATTAGTCATCTGCATACGTCATTAGATAACGTTATTGCCTTTTCTAAAATTTTATCAAATTTGTCGAGCGGAATGGAAGTTGATAGATTATGTTAGTTCGGTCTCAAAATACCAAAGTTTTCTTATGGGATATTCCATTCAGTTTACTTCAACGTCTGCTTTCAAAATTGTAAATATAACTGCCGTATATAGTGGTGGTTTAATATAATCGTTTATTGCACAACGTGCTCCAATGTAAGTGAAACGTTAGTTACATAATATATGAATGCACGCTTAAGACACCATGTGTGACCTTTTTATTTTGAATACAATTGTAATCAAAATTTACACACGGCTCAAGGTTGTCTAACTACAACCACGGTTTATTAAAGGGGATTTTTGCATTTGTTTTTAATTTTGTCTAGATTTTGAGATATAACGGTTTTTTATGATAGCACGAAAGGTGGTTTTATGACGATAACTCGAAAATCATTAGAGATACATTATATTTAGTAAAAGCAATTATGTAAATATTTGAGTATGATACATCGATTTGTGTAATTGTCATATCCATCATTAATGACCTTTGACCGATTAGGTACCTTGATTTCTAAAATGTATACCAATGTTTTGTTAAGTACTGCCAAATTCGTTTTGCTATTGCCAACTATGTTGTCTGATAATTGTATATGTGGTAGCTCTTGCGAGTGTCCTTGGCGAAAGCTGGGTCCACGGTGCTTGCATCATGGTTCCAATTCAACATCGAAAGCCTAGAGAGTAAGATAAAGGTAAACGCTAATACACTCTGTTTACACGCACCCAAATACTATGGCAATAGATAAACAATAGTTTTCTAAAATACTGTCATAATTGGACATAAAGCTTCTGGAAAACTTATTTGTGGTTTGTGCATTTTATATATCTGCATTGTATAATTTTTTAGTCGATCAGGGATTTGGACTGGAAAAAACCATTGTAATCATGTACTTTGGAATATTACAAATAAATTGAAGGCATGTAGGTCTAATATAAGTTTATAATTATGATAATAATCTTTACTTATAACGTTTATAGTTTTATAAATAAACACAAAGCTACTATTCTTTCGAACATATATAACTTTTTTACTTTATCTTGTTACGGTATTCCGTGCAGACAAGAAAGAAAAGTAAAGTAACCACACAACCACAGGAAGGTATTCTCAAACCACCATCTGCAGATAAACGAAAATAACAAAGTCGATGTGTTTGATGATACAACATGAAAAGGCCTGGTATTATCAAAAACACGTCTCAATCTGTTAGGCATATCTACAACCTACATTGCAAAATTATATATTTAAGTGTATAACTGGTGGCTTACATCCTATATGAAACCATAGAAATTTATTATTTGGATTAATGCTTTGAAAAGATAAACAAATGAAAAATTTCCATTCTTTGAAATCTGTGTTTGTAAACAAATGTTTGATAATGGGATACGGTGTTTTAACGTGATAATAGTATTTTCGAAGTAAATGCTTTGATAAACCACACTTCCCATATTAAAGCAAATACATATTGCAAGCATCCTAACCTTTGTTGTTCCCAAACCTACCTTTCACGCTATCAAATTAAACATATTTATAATCAATATATTCGCAACTTATTTGGGAGGTGCATGGTTTAAAACAGATTTCCGCCTTGTTAGAAAGTTTTTGAAGCAAATGTTTTGACAAACAACTGGTTCTAAACTTATTTAGGTGAATTCTATATCGCAAACACTTTTAACCATTGATAACTAAAATTAATTTTCATACTTTGTAATAATAAGCTCCTAGGCTTTCCCGTTATCAAAATAGGATAGATTCAAAATATTTAACTTTGTAGCTGAATATTTTATAAAAATATAGACAAAAGATCGTTCAAAAATTGAAGAGGGAACAAACTCGCTACAAAGCATGTAAAATAACCGTGGAAACAACAGGAGATATGAAATGTTAATCAAAATGATTTAGATTCAAGGATTGAACGTGAAACGTCTGTTACAAATAATCACCCAAATATGTAGAGCAATCTTTATTACTGCGATGTTTGGTTCATAGCGACATTCGACGTCTAGGCGTTTCCTCGAAAACCTATTAGTACTGGGGAGCATAGTTTTAATACCGATCACCATAAAATCCGTGTACTTCAGGCCTTATGAATATTGCCTTTGACTGCCAAGGAGCCATAATGGCTATAAATTATTCGACGATTGACCTTCGTCTTTTACTATTAATAATATAAAGGTAAGTGTCTAAACTTGGTTGTGTATCTAAAGAAAATATAGGTATAAACATGATGATTAGTTAATGCACAGTGCCATCTTGCACCCAAATATGGTAATATGTAAACGGAACATCATTTTTAAATGTTATATCTTATTTGGGTGTAGTCATATTTAGAAAACAATAGAAGAGGAACCGAGCTGTATCTAGTCTGTGGGAATGTCTGGGTACTGTGTAGGCTACTTCAGAATAGAAATCAGTGAAGGTACGCGTCCAACCAGTTCCAAGACGGAAAACCTAATGACGAAAAAATAATTGCACTTAAATCTGATGAGTACTCTAAACAAATATGGGTGTTGGTTTTGCAATATTTTCAACTAATCCTGATTGTGCTAAAGGATTATTTAGAAAACTATTAATTCGGCAAATGATCAAGAGTTGGGGGATCTTGCTAGCCACAGGCTGCTTAACCCCTTTCATATACCACTGAATATATATAAGATATATATTTACAAAACAAAAAAAGGGGGAACCGAGCTGTATCCAGGCAATGGGAATTTCAGGGAACTGTGCAGGCTAGCTCAGAATAGAAATCAGTGGAGTATGCGTCCGACCAGTTCGAAGACGGAAAACTTAATAAGGAAAAAATAGTTGCACTTAAACCTGATGATTATTATAAACAACTATAGGTGTCTAATTTGCAATATTTTTAACTAATCTTGATTTTGCGAAGGGATTTATTGGAAAACTATTAATTCGGCAAATGTTCAAGTGTAGAGGCATCTTGATAGCCACAGGTGCTTAACCTACTTTACATACCACCGTATATCGGTGAAATAGGGTATATATTTACAAAACAATAGATGGGGAACCGAACTGTATCGAACAAGAAAGAGCAACGGCTATGTTAAAAGACAACAAACATAGAAACTCGAACAAAAGTTTTGGAAGCATTTGTGTGAGACACAGCACTGTACACCTACGAAATAGGGACAGTATGAGAATCAGGAAAAGGAAGAGCCCTTTTAGAATATTATGCTTCAGATGTATGATGATGATAGCATGAACAGATAAAGTTAATAACAAAGAGGTTATAGAAATAGTAGGGGAATAAAGATATCTGTGGAAAACAAAAACAAATAAGAGAAATAGCAGAACTGGATACCTTCTAAGACATTTTTGGGGAATAGTGCGGACTATATTATAGGCAGATATAGGAAAAAGAGAGGAAGATGTAGACCTAGATCAGAATATTGCCCGCAGATAGTGAAAAATGCAGACTGTGAGAATTTCAGGGAAATGTGTAGGTTAGCTCGGAATAGGAAACAATGGAGGTATTTGTATAACCAGTTCCAGGACTGAAGACTTAATGATGATGGATGTAGTTACTGGTATATAAATTGGGGTTTCTGAGTTGGTGGTTGACCAATCTTTATACAAGATGCACTAGGTGGCAGTGTATCAAAATTGTATAAAATTTAGCCCAGATTATTGTCATCCGCGAAAGTCTGGTGTATACGATATAAAGTGCTACCGGTAGCTATAAAGAACTATCTGTTCTCCGAGTCATTAAAATGTATTATCTGATCATGGTTTAATATACCATGTAACTTAGTTTATAGTAACCATATGCAAAATACAATTCAATTTTGATAAAATTCTAATGCATGAAACATAGGTGAGTGCATATAAAGTGTGAATCTGACTATACCTAATCTTATGAGACAGTTTGATTTTAAACCAAATGGTACACTTTTATTTATTTTAAGTCCACTTTGTTAGGCAGCCAATTGCTTGCACTTTGTTTAATTTTGTTGGTTAAAGTGCGCTCCGCTAGACAACCAACGTTGCTCAATTAATGAGTTCACTAGTTTATAATCTTCCTGGTCCTTTATCTAGGGCAGGTATGTTTACTAATTCGGAATTTCATAAATGTTGCTGGTTTAATGGTAATTAGGTAAAGCAGTCGTGTTATCTTGGCAAAATAAATATCTGTTTAATTTTATTTCTATTATATATGGGATTTCCGTGATTATTTCTCCAGAAAACAATTTTATAACTACTTTGGTTGAAAGATAACCGTATTCTCCAAATTATTTCTATTCTGTATGGAATTTCCGTGGTTATTTCTTCATAAAACGAAGTTATAACTACATTGGATAAAAAATAAGCATATGTTCAAATTCATTTCTATTTTATACGAAATTTCCGTGATTATTTCTTCAAAAAACAATTTTATAACCACTTTAGTTGAACGAGTTCATTAGATATGTAACTTTTGATTGCGTTGGTTCTTCTCTGCTAAATAAAGAAAACCCAATCGGGCAGTTAGAAATTATTATGAGAAAAAACGTACTTTCTCTTTTTACGTGACTGCTCGGATTTGTAACCGATATTATTTGATTCTTAGAACTAATGTTTGCGTTGTACCACAGAAACTTACTTATTCATTCTGTCTCGCTACCGTATTTTATAAAGATCAAATTAGAATGAAGTGTATAATGACGACGACAGCTGTTTGCTTTACTTCTGGATGGTACGTAGTTTACCTACATTTTAGCACTCTTAAGAACGACATGTTAGGCTATAAGATTTATACTATAATTTGGGGTTCTGTATTTAAAAGTATTATTGTATATATGGTGTCTTTGTGTAAGTGTACTTTTCAGTAGCGCCTAGTTAGAACGAATTCGGTCTGCACCAATATAGTAAGTAAGTATTTAGTATATGTAGATTCTGCTGATTATTATTAATTGATTGCCGTGCAATACAGATTATTATTAATAACTGTGGTTAAATCCACTTAGTTTTGTTATCTTAAATTATGCGGTAATTTTTAAGGGGCATATACTTGCGTAGTTCTTTTGTTCACAAAACACCCACTGATTTGATTGTTACTAAATATAATTAGTATTTAAGGAGTGGAGGATACAGATGTTTGTTCTTATAATTTAATTTTATTTTGCTATCCATATTCCTAGAAATTATTTATTAGAGTTATATTTTATGTGCGTTTTGTGTTTAATTATTCTTGCAGATACAGATATTCGGAGAAGGCTAATTGGTTTGTGCGTACTGTCGTTTCGTTCCTTAAGCAAACTTCATATCCGACTGTGTTTAACGCAACGTTTGTCTTCTTACTCTTCCTCACCCCTTCCTTTGCTACCCCGTAATGCCGCGAGCATTCCGTTACTGATTTCGTTCTTTTCTTACTGGACAGCTCGGATTACGGGTAACAGAATTTGCCATGTTAAATATCATAAGAAAACAAGTTTTCTGAGCCTATCTAATAATGAACAATATTGCAACCGTAGAAGATTTTAAACAATTCAATGCAAAACAATTGAATCTAGCAAATCAAAACTAGTATGTTATATTTATTTAAAAGTCACTTTACTCAAATGTTACTCAATTCGAACGTTACGTGACTTCTCATTTAAATCATATTTTTTTTATAAAAGTATTAATTTGTTGGTTATTTGTAAGGCTTGTAAGAGGCATATTTATCACAAGTAATTTACTAAATTTATTAGCGACGACCTCTTGAATTATGAAACAATAATAACATTCGAACAATTTTTATTAAAATTAATTGTAGCGCAGAAAATAATTTCTTTAAGTGTATTAAAATCATTTGCATGTTGGAGAATGCTAGTATAGTTGTATCGTTAAAACGCTCGGGTCAGACAGAAACAGAAAGTAAAGCGAAATAAGGGCCCGCACGAATCACGATTACGTATAAAAGATAATAGTCCAGACTTACGTCATAGTATAAAAGCTGCATTTTTTTCTGTGTGAAGACACTATAGTAGGTAACAACATTTGGCTACTATGAACTTCGAGTCGTGGGCCCTTCGACAGGTAACAGGTAGCAAAGGTGTGAACAATCACTACTTAATTACGTCATAGTATAAAAGCTGAAAATTTGATATGTTGTAGGGATAATTATAACAAACCACCATCCCCATTGCCAGACACTTTGCGTGGGCCCTTCCCTCCGCCAGACACCCTTGAAGTTCATTATGACGTAATTGTACTTACGTCATAGTATAAAAGCTGAAATTGAAATATGTTACTTCAGCAACTATTTGAAGATGTTCCCCAAGCACCCAGACACTTTCCATGGTCCTAAAGCCGTGCCAGACACAGTTAAAAAAAGACTCAAAATTTCTTTGTATTTGATTTTCTGGAAGAACGGTAGGTCGTATAGACAAATTTTATGAACAAAAATTGTAGAGAACAATTATATCTACAATTTATCTCGTAGAAACGTTGAGCTGCGACCAAAATTGCACGAACTAGAGGGCGCTGGAATTTCTAAAAATCACTTTTTTCGTTTTTTTCACGATAAAACCTGATTTTTGAGGTATAATTTGAATGGGAAAGTTGTAGAGCTAAAAAATATCTACAAAATCGTTCAAATACTTTTTTCTCGTACGATGTGCCATTACAGAGATACAGCGTTTTTATTTATTTTTTTATTCTTTTCATGTACCATCGACCAATCTCTTGACGATTTTTCGTAAATATGTCGTTTTCTATGCTCGGAACAACTTTTGGAGATATTAAAAGAGTTGTAGAGCATAAAATTATGTACAAATTTAACTTAAAATCATTTTCATTATACTATATTATTCTTAAAAAAGGTGATGAACTCGAGATGTATTTAGATTCGATTTCCGAAACACCATCACAATCAACTGTAACTTTAGATTATAATATTTGAATTTTACACATCGTACTTCGGCATCTATTCGAAGATGTTCTCCAAACAATCAGACAGTTGTATCTTCATACAGCCGTCTCAGGCATAGTTATAGGTCAACTGATGGTGCGAGCGCAGTGGCAACAAATATGTAAACAAGCACGAATAAACATGTTTTGTCGCGTATCCTCCATGTCCTGCGAGATTTCTTTTTAGTTCATGATCAGACAGCGATCATTTAACATGCGTCTTCGCATTTATTAGTGTAGTTTTGTGTTCAGAAAGAGTATAATAACAATGGGAGATATACAAATTTGTGCTTTTTGCAAGAAAAGTAGTGGCAAAATTTTATTATTCTCTGTCGAGACACTGAAAAAATGTCATCATCATCATTTTGTTTTCGACCTTACTTAAGGTCGGTTTGACGCAGCTCTAACTTCTTTTCTAATCTGTGCTACTCTAAAAAGCTCTACATACTCTTCACAACCTAAATTTCTAATAATTTGACTAATATAGTTTGGTCTAGGTCTTCCTATATCCTTCTATCTTTTTCCTATCCAGCTGTATCTACATAGATATTAGCAACCTGATGGTTGTTAAAGAACTCTAACATGTTTACATGATTACCATTTATAAGGAAATGAAATATAACCTGGTTATCCGCTTCAAAAAGGAAAAGTGTTAAATTATATGTTATGGTAAGGCTTAAGCAACGAATCGCTGCCAACATGCCAGACCGCTACCTAATTGTGAGTTATGTCATGGTGACGTTTATTAAATTATATGTTATGGTAAGGCTTAAGCAACGAAACGCTACCAACATGCCAGACCGCTAACCAATTGTGAGTTATGTCCTGGTGACATTTAGTTAACTGATTTTTATTTTTTTGTTTTGTTTTCGAACTTACTTAAAGTCGGTTTGACGCAGCTCTAAATTCTTTTCTATTCTGAGCTAGTCTAAAAAGGTCTACATACCCTTCACAACCTAAATCTCTAATAATTTGACTAATATAGCTTTGTCTAGGCCTTCCTACTCTATTTTTATTTGGTAGTCTATAATCTAAGACTTTACTAAATAGTCCCTCATGTCTTAACTGGTGCCCTATCATTCTATCTCTCCTGACCTTCAATTGTTTCCACATACAGGGATCCTCACCTATCCTTCTATAAACTTCCTCGTTTGTTACTCTATCTGTCCAACTAATCTTTAACATTCTCCTATAACACCAAGTTTCAAAAGCTTCTATCTTTTTCTTATCTACTTCTTTAATTGTCCAAGTCTCACTACTGTATAGTAGAACGCTCCATACGTACGACTTTAAGAAACTTTTTCTATTATCTAAACTAATACTATTAGCTATTAGTAAGTTTTTCTTTTTTAAAAACATTTTTCTAGCTTGAGCTATTCTAGCTACTATATCCCTTCTGCTACGTCCATCCTTTGTAATTATACTACCTAAATAGCAAAATTCATCTACCTCCTCTAACTCGGTATTACCTATTTTTAATTTAGAACTAGGCTGTAACTCACTTGTCATTATCTTTGTCTTTACTGAGTTAATTCTCATACTATAGTTACTCCGTAGTATCTCATCTAAAATATTTAAAAACTCTCCTAACTCTTTTCTAGACTCTGCTATAATGGCTATATCATCTGCAAAACGTAACATGTCTATTTTCTGTCCCTGTACACTAATACCTATCTCTTTCTCTCTCTGGCTAAGTTTAAAGCTTCCTCAATATAAACATTAAAAATCAAGGAGACAGTATACAACCCTGTCTAACACCATTTCTAATCTTAGCTTCCTTTTCTATTTCATCAAATCTAATTACTACGCTTTGGTTTTATATAGACTGTAAATAATTTTTCTATCTTTATGAGAGATTCCTATTTTTCGCAAAACCCTGAACATAACAATCCAATTAACCCTATCAAATGCTTTTCTAAATCTACAAATGCGAAATGAGTCTTTTATTTTTTGTAACCTTTTTCGATAATTACCCTAATCATTAGTATCGGTTCTCTAGTCCTCTGTCTTTACGAAAACCATATTGGTCTTCGCCTAAATAATTCTCAGTCAAAGCTTCTACTCTATTTTTAATTATTATTATTAGTATTTTGGAAGCATGAGAAGTTAAACTAACCGTTCTAAAATTCTCACACCTATCAGCTCCTGACTTTTTTGGGATTGGGATAATAATATTTTTTTCGAAATCTATTGGAACCTCACCTGTGTCATATATTACATTTATTAGTTCATATAATCTGTCCAAAGTTTTCTGACTTGCATATTTTATTAATTCTGCGGGAATATCGTCTATCCCTGGCGCTTTATTTAATTTAAGATTCCGAATAGCTCTATCAAATTCCTCTCTTAATATTGAGAACCCTATTTCTACATCCTCTTCTTGGTCGTTCTCTAACTCATCCATATCGTCTCCTTATATAAATCTTCTAAATATCTTTTCCATCTATCAGCTACCTCAACTTTATTTATTAGAAGCTCATTATTCTCGTCTCTAATACCATTACATTTTTTCCTATCTTCCCCAAAAAACTTTTTAACTGCCCTGTAAGCCCTGTCTGTCTTACCTACTCTCAAATCATCTTGTATTCCTTACAATTCTCCTCCATCCATTTATTTCTAGCTTTTCTACACTCATGTACTATCTTATTTCTAACTGTATTATATTTTGCTTACTTTCACTATCCACTTCTCTGAAAGGTTTAAGCTTTCTTCTATTCTCTATTAAATCTAATATCTCCTTTGTTACCCACGGTTTTCTAGCTTCTATTTTTTCTTACCTATAGTCTGTGTTGCTGTATCATGTACCGTCAGTTTTATTTCTTTCCATCTATTTTCTACTTTCCCTCCTACAGCTATCTCTTTGCTTTTATTATCTAATACTTGTTTATATTCCTCTTTTACCCTACTATCATTAAGCTTACCTAGATCCCATCCTCTCTTTTAACCTTTCTCAATTTTTGAATTTTAGTTTACACTTCATTTTAACTAAGTTATGATCGCTATCTATGTCAGCCCCTGGATAACTACGACAGTTTTTAACTTGGTTTCTAAATCTTTGTTTAACTAAAATATAATCTATTTGGTATCTAGCTCTATCACCTGGCGCTTTCCAGGTATATCTTCTCCTAACATGTTGTTCGAATAGGGTGTTTACAGTTACTAATCTATGTTCCTGGCAAAACTCAACTAATCTTTCTCCTCTATCATTTCGTCTGCCATACCCAAATTTTCCTACCATTTTTCCCTCACTACCTTCTCCCACTGACGCATTAAAATCGCCCATAACTATTAAATTCTCATCTCCTTTTACTTTTCTCACTATACTATTTATATCCTCGTATACCTTTTCTACTTCCTCATCCTCGTACTGAGTTGTTGGCATGTAAACCTGTACTAAAACAGTGTCTGGGTTTTGTACTCAATCTAACCATAATTATTCTATCACTAAGTTGTAAGTACTCTTTAACTTTATGCCCTAATCTTTTACCTAACACTATTCCTACACCTGCCTGTGCATTAGTTGAAGTAGTTGTAATTATTCTATAATTATCCTTCCAAATGTCATTACTATCTGGCCATCTCACCTCACTAATACCTAAAATGTCCAGCTTTTGCTTTCTCATTTCGACTAATAAATTCGTTAACTTATCTACTCTGAGTAATGACCTTACATTCCAAGTCCCTATCACTAAATCGAACTGTTGTTTTATATTCTTACGATGACGAGCCCCAAGTACCCCCTCCCGGAGATCCGAATGAGGAGTATTTTACCTCCGGACAAGAATTTTACTTGTGAGCTCTCCATCATATGTATTTCGTGTGTTAGGCCACGCACACCTGGGAAATATTGTGGTAGGCTCCCATATCTTTCCACAACGCAGTTTTAAAGATTTTAGCAAAGAGCCGTATCCGTCACGGCCAACCCCAACAAGCTTGTAAATTATTGAGGATCGCCCGAGACCAACCGACCCTCCTCCAATATCTTTTAGCCAGCAAGGCTGATGCCCCTTGCTACGCCTTTTAATCGCCTTTTACGATAAGCAGGCTTACTATAGTAGTATTCTTTATCCCCTACTATAGGGATTGAAATGTCAAGCAATTCTAAAATTAAGAAAGCAACATAATCTTAAATACAAAGATATTACTTTACCAACCGAATATACAGAAAGTAGCTATCACAGAGAATGTTACAAGTCATTCACAGGACTCATGAAAAAATATATTACTTCTGACTTAGCAAGTTCTCAAAAAACTGTTGTGTTACATGAATCAGTAAGTGCATCTAAAGAAAATTCATCTCCAGCCACATCGTTGATAAGTGAGTAGATCGAAGAGCAATCTCATTCACAGTCTTCATGCACAGAATCTTTACCAATACCTAAACCAACTTTAATACATCAGTCAATAGAATCACAACCCACAGATTCTCTAGTAAATTCGTCGAGAATTGATGTCATATTTGATCAATACTTCACACCATCGATCAAAGATTATGAACGAGAACGACGGTTTGAATCACCACAATTGGACTATACTATAACTGGACCTGATCAAGTTCGACCGAGTGATTTTACGAGAGAACTGAAAAATTCAAACTTTAAGCGAGCTCTTGTTGATTTCTTCATCTTACATTGGGGCACTGATGAAATGGTACCATTCATTGGTAATAGAACTATCCACGTCAATTTCAGACAGTGTCATTCTTTCACTGTTAATGATTCAAATAGCGTAGTATCAAGTGTTGTTGAAGAATTATCATGCCAAGAACATGAAGAGGCAGATACCAAAGTGATCTATCATGCATGTAAAATCGATTTTCAAGCAAATATAGTGATCAGAAGTGTCGATACCGATATTGCTGCAATAATGCTTGGTCATATGCATCACCTACAAAATGATTCACATGTTTGGATACTCGCAGGTACAGGGAATAACTTAAGATATGTAGATTTAACAAAAATCCACGCACAATTGGGAGAAACTATATGTAAAAGCTGGCCTGGATTTTATGCCATAACAGGATGTGATTATAATCCTGCGTTTTTTAGAAAAAGAAAATTGAAACCTTACGCAATATTAAAAAAAAAACAAGAATACCAGGAAGCTTTCATCAAACTTGGAAATAATGAGTTATTTGGAAATAAAGACGAACAACAGAAGATCTTTAATATTATACAAAAATTTATATGTGATGTATATAATGTTGGTGAAATTATTGATGTTGATACTGCCCGACTCCATATGTTCATCAATACATATACGGTCTCAGATGTCAACGAAGCTTTTAACATCAAGAAATTACAGAACTTCGATGCTAGCAATCTACCACCATGTAAAAGCGAGCTATTACAACAAATCCTGCGGGCAAATTATATAGCAGCTATTTGGAATAATGCACACTTAAAAATTCCTAGCATATATCAACCAGAAAATAATGGTTGGACACAGAAAGATAATATTTACTATTTCAAATGGTTCGATGGAGATCAGCTACCAAACTTTGTCAGTGATTCACTGAAAACTTTATCAGGTATTTTATGATTGTTTCAAGTAACTTCAAAATTGTATCATAGTTATTTATTATCTTACATAATATGTTTATATTTTTATAGAAACTGATATAGACGATGATGTAGAAAATGATGAAGTGACGGGTTGGAATAGTAGTGACGAGGAAAACGAAGAATCTCGATGCAATGAATAGTACAAATATTGATTATGATTAATCATATATATATACATATATATATATATATATATATATATATATATATATATATATATATATGAATAAATACTATTTTTTATTATATTCTTTATTATTCAGTCGATACTCAAGAAAAACCACTGATGGTACATGAAAAAAATAAACAAATAAATAAAAACGCTGTATCTCTGTAATGGTGCATCGTACGAGAAAAAAGTATATGAACGATTTTGTAGATATTTTTTAGCTCTACAACTTTCCCATTCAAATTATACCTCAAAAATCAGGTTTTATCGTGAAAAAAACGAAAAAAGTGATTTTTAGAAATTCCAGCGCCCTCTAGTTCGTGCAATTTTGGTCGCAGCTCAACGTTTCTACGAGATAAATTGTAGATATAATTGTTCTCTACAATTTTTGTTCATAAAATTTGTCTCTACGACCTACCGTTCTTCCAGAAAATCAAATACAAAGAAATTTTGAGTCTTTTTTTAACCGAGTCTGGCACGGCTTTAGGACTATGGAAAGTGTCTGGCTGCTTGGGGAACATCTTCAAATAGTTGCTGAAGTAACATATTTCAATTTTAGCTTTTATACTATGACGTAAGTACAATTACGTCATAATGAACTTTAAGGGTGTCTGGCGGAGGGAAGGGCCCACGCAAAGTGTCTGGCAATGGGGATGGTGGTTTGTTATAATTATCCCTACAACATATCAAATTTTCAGCTTTTATACTGTGACGTAATTAAGTAGCGATTGTTCACACCTTTACTACCTGTTACCTATCGAAGGGCCCACGACTCGAAGTTCATAGTAGCCAAATGTTGTTACCTACTATAGAGTCTTCACACAGAAAAAAATGCAGCTTTTATACTATGACGTAAGTCTGGCGTTCACGGGCTCTTGGACTATAAAGGAAATTTAGAAAGACCGGGCTTACTACAAAAGAGAAGAGTGGGGTGGTTCACATAGACAAGAAAAGTACATCGCCATCGCTTTTTTTTTATTTACAATTAAGTAAAAGGTAAAATATTGCTATTTAAAAATTATATTTTACTGACAATTATTATTAATTGATCTACGAAGTGTGCATTTCATATTGGAACAGGTAAACTTTATCCATAATGAGCAACAAAAAGGCAATGTTTATGATTTCTTCTAAATAAACATCTTAAATTAAATATAGTACATTTAGAGCAATTTTCAGGAAGCAAGTTGAAGTAACAAGAACACTAGTGAAGTTAGTTTCGAAGCGGGTTTTTGTATATTTGCTCCGCCCGTCGGAAAAAGGTGATTTAAGTTTCTTTATGGTGCATAGGCTACGCATCAACGTTCAACGCTGATAAGCAATAATTTCTGGATATAGAATAAAACAAGGTCACGCATCTTCCGGTGCCAAGATATTTATCTCACACTTGAAACAGTTGCCGGGAAGCAGCAAACATATGCTGCAACCATCACTGCACCAGCGGCCTACGCAAAAGACATTTAGGTCTCCGTAAAAAAAATAATTTGGCCTACGTAGAAGAGCTAGAAGAAGAGAACCATACTGGTATTAATAAGCACGTAAAAACTTCTCAATCCACGTAGGATATAAGCTTATCCAAGGAAACTTGCATTGCTCTCAAATTAACAGCATCAGGAAAGCCGACAGAACATTTTAGGATGAAAAGTGGAATTAAAGTGGGCCTAGATTTTGGAAACGATCTGATAAACGCATTTCAAAGAACACGTCTACAGTCTTTGTAATGCATAAATAGATAAAGAGATCCGGCAAACTCGAATACAATCGCTTTTGTTAATCACACCTGTAGAAAATTTATGTTGTTCAAACTTATATTACTACTCATAAATAAAGCGAACA
Source organism: Platerodrilus igneus (assembly GCA_036346225.1). Lineage (NCBI taxonomy): Eukaryota > Metazoa > Arthropoda > Insecta > Coleoptera > Lycidae > Platerodrilus > Platerodrilus igneus. The sequence continues at coordinate 6,809,434 of JARFIW010000301.1, forward strand.
TATTCTTTCAGAAAGCACAGATTGTAGATAACCGAGTTCATTTGATGTTTTGTATCAAACAATAAAGATAAATTGAGGTACCTACTTTGACTTAAACTAAATGCACTAATAACATTCTACAAAGTGTTGAACAAGTACTTGTTTCAATTGTATTAGGATGAGTTTCACGGTAAAAGGTACTGTATAAGCACAGAGTACCCATAAAGAAAATTGTTTCAAGTTTAAGTACTTTAAGTCTTGAGATACTTAATTCAAGTATTGTAACTCTGTCGCTAGCAGGGTTATAATTTATGACATAATTCATTATTAATACGTCTTAGTTTGTCTTAGTACTATATACTATTGTGCACTGTTTAGAAATTTTGATTAATATTTTTTTACAAGTTGAGATTTGTTTTACTTTAAATTTTAACTCCCACCTGTTAATTTATGTATCAGTTAATAACAAATATGATAGACTATATAATTTTAAGCAGCGATTATATATTTAATCGGATGCAGAATTGCATACAAATGCGTTGTTTTTCGGAAATTGATATATAACACTTATCATAAGTTTCTAATTGCGCAAATTTACTTCTGCTATCGTTTGGGTTGTCACAACCACAGTAATAATAATGTAATAAGATATGAATCGCGCAATTTACTGATATATCATAAGACAAATGCGTATTGCATAATTTATGAGACAACAGTTATATTATCGGAATATCATACCGAGCACTATACTCTAGTAGAGCAACTTTTAACACCACCGTCACAAATTTTCCATACATCGAGTTAGTTAATTTAGCATGGATATTGCAATTATAATTGAAGTTGCTCAATTATCAATTGAAGAATACCCATGCATATCAAGCTAAACTTGGTACAACTAGCGCTGTATTTAAAAAACACACTCAAAAATGTTCTGAATTAAGTATGTCGCTTATGTAACATATAAATAGTGCAACTTTCTTAAACTTATTTCCCTAAGAAACGTAATTGTAGAAGTAAGTTAAGCTAGTAGAATAATCAGTGATTACAAAAAACAAGGCACACAAACAAAGATGTTACGTTAGATAGTTACATAGATATCACATAGTTAAGGTAGAAGTAAAGAAACTATGATTATTACTAGTTTTAAAGATATGGGCTACTTGCGTAATGATTTACATTATCTTATTTGTTAATTAAAATATACCGATGGCTATAAATAATTAAATAAAGATAATAATATATTTACTGCGTCAGTTGAAATTGACGAGGTCGTCTGCGTTATCTCTCGAAACCTTTCACTTGAAACTGCAAAGCACAACTGTTTACGTATTTAATTTCATGTTGGCTTTATATTGAGAAAAATAACCCCATATCTATTCCAACAATACTTGGCTACTTTTTCTCATGCTAAGTTTCTGTAATTAGTTGCGGGTAGCGTTTTAAGTAACACGAATAATTGTACTTGATTTGAGTAGTTAGAAACTTCGGTTCCATTGTCATTTCTATCATGCAATTGCCTTTTGTCAATAACTTCTTCCAATCGCAATGCGATATTTTTCATACCTTTTATGAATGTGTGTTGTAGTTTATTGTGCTGATTGATCATATATAATAAAGACCACCTTAATTTCTATTCACCTAAACATGAGCTTCAAAGGTAATGGAAGGGCTATTAGCACGAGTTTAAGTTCCTCATCATCATCAGTCCTAGAACTGGTTGAATGCGTACCTTCATTATTTTCTATTCTGAGTTAACACATTTTCCGAAGTTTCCACAGCCCACATCTTTCACTATCTATGTGCAATAGTCTGATCTAGGTCTACCTCTACCTCTTCTTTTTCATTCCCTGCTTCTAATATATGCCGCGCTATTCCCTCATGCCTTAGTATGTGTCCTATCATCCTATCTCGGCTATCTTTTACTATTTTCCACCTATTTACTTTTTCCCTATCCATTTCTAGAACCTGTTTGTTCTTAACCTTGTCTGTCCATAATATCTTTCTCATACGCCTGTATCACCACATTTCAAAAGCTTCTTGTACACTTCTCCTAACGTCCACGTTTCACAGCCATACAGTGCTGTACTCAACAAATATACTTTCAGCAATCTGTGTTTGTCGTCTTTGAACATAGTAGTCGCTTTTTTTGTTAAATGCTGCACGGCCTTGTGTTAATCTTTCTTTTGTATCTTTTACACTTTCTTGCAAATTGTCGTTTCCTATTTGTATTCTGATTTTTCACTTACTTTCCCCCTCTTTTATATATTAGTACTCTAGTTTTATTTTTGTTATTTTTATACCGTATCTCTCTGTTAGTACTATTACCACTTCATTAATAGCTGCTTCTAATTCTTCCTTGCTAGATGCCAATACCGCTATACCATTTGCAAATCTAAGTACATAAATCGTTTGTCCTTGCCTAATAATTTCTAATGGCTTTTTGCGTTTAACAGTATTGATTGCCTCTTTGATGTTCAAGTTAAAAATTAACGAGGATAGGGCATATGTCTACCTCACTCCATTTCTAATATTTACTTCTCTACATTCCTGCTCTAGTTCTATTACAACTGTTTGTGCTTTGTATAAACTATGTATTATCCATCTATCTTTATAACTCATTCCTTTTTTTTTGATTAGTTTGTACATTTTAACCTACTTGACATGAATTGCAACAACATTTGTCGCATAATGCGAGGATCATTCCGTAGATTTTGGATAATGCGTCAATGATTTTCATAGTGTAACGAAAAGTCTATTAGCAATAACAACAGTTTCTTATTTTCAAATATATTATACAAGCCTGTTCAACAACTCTCAGCTACCATATAATTTCTATTATCTTCTTAAGTACGATGGTATCTTCTTAATTAACTTATTCTCGATGCACTAAAATTAATTCATCTAATCACTACAGTAATTTATATAAATGGGTATTTGTATGAACATTTATATCACATCTTTTAAAGCTTTAAACTAAAACATATCGTAACAGAAGTTTTATATTAGAACATAACTTCAATTGGAACTAACATAATGATTTATGATAATCAAAGCTACAATTAGAACAGACTTGCAACATTTATAGCTGCAAATTTATATACATTTCGTTTTGTTTTGGAAACTCTAGTATCTACAAGAATTATGCAAATCACTTTCACGAGATTTCCTACTGTAATCTAAATAGCCCTTTAATGTACTTATTGTGGTCTTTAAATGCAAAGCCTTGTACCTGTCAATCAAAATTTATCCGAAAGGTGTAACGCTGCGGGTGGCCGTCAATCACATTTTGTATTCAAACGCTTCCTTGCGATCTAATGTATTTACAGATAGACCAAGCGGCGCTACAATAGCGCCCAATATCACGTCAATAAAAATTTATTTGTGTACTCAAAAAAATTTCCCAAACCAGTGTCCAACTTTATGATGACTAGACAATAACTGCGGAAGGATTTATTGGAAAATTATTAATTCGGTAAATGTTCAAGTGTTGAGGGATTTTGGTAGCCACAGGCTGCTCAACCCCCTTCACATACCACTGAATATCGGTGAAATAGGGCATATATTTACAAAACACTAGAAGGTGAACCGAGCTGTAGCCAGGCTGTGGTAATTTCAGGGAACTATGTAGTCTAGTTTAGAATAAAAATCAGTGGAGGTACGCGTCCAACCAGTTCCAAGACGGAAACCTAATGACGAAAAAATAATTGTACTTAAATCTGATGAGTACTATAAACAAATACAGGTGTTGGTTTTGCAATATTTTCAACTAATACTGATTGTGCTGAAGAATTTATTGGAAAACTATTAATTCGGCAACTGTTCAAGAGTTGGGTGATCTTGGTAGCCACAGGCTGCTTAACCCCCGTCACATACTTCTGAATATCGATGAAACTGGGCATATTATTCAAAACAATAGAGGGGAACCTAGCTGTATCCAGGCAGTGGTAATTTCATGGAACTGTATAGGCTAGCTCAAAATAGAAATAAGTGGCAGATACGCGTTCAACCAGTTCCAAGACGGAAACCCAATGACGAATAAATAATTGCAGTTAAACCTGATGAGTACTATAAACAAATACAGGTGTTGGTTTTGAAGTATTTTCAACTAATCCTGATTGTGCGGAAGGATTTATGGGAAAACTATTAATTCGGCAAATGTTCAAGAGTTGGGTGATCTTGGTAGCCACAGGCTGTTAACCCCCTTCACATACCTCTGAATATCGGTGAAATAGGGCATATATTTACAAAATAATAGTAGGGGAACCGAGCTGTATCCAGGCAGTGGTAATTTCAGGGAACTGTATAGGCTAGCTCAGATAAGAAATAAGTAGAGGTACGCGTTCAACCAGTTCCAAGACGAAAACCCAATGACGAAAAAATAATTGCACTTAAACCTGATGACTATTATAAACAAATACAGGTGTTGGTTTTGCAATATTTTCAACTAATCATGATTATGCGGAAGGATTTATTGGAAAACAATTAATTCGGTAAATGTTCAAGAGTTGGGTGGTCTTGGTAGCCACAGGCAGCTTAACCCCTTTTACATACCACTGAATATCAGTGAAATAGGGCATATATTTACAAAATAATAGAAGGGGAACCGAGCTGTATCCAGGCAGTGGTAATTTCAGGTAACTGTATAGGCTAGCCGAGAATAGAAATAAGTGGAGGTACGCGTTCAACCAGTTCCAAGACGGAAACCCAATGACGAAAGAATAATTGCACATAAACCTGATGAGTACTATAAACAAATTCAGGTGTTGGTTTTGCAATATTTTCAACTAATCTTGATTGTGTGGAGGGATTTATTGGAAAACTATTAATTGGGCAAATGTTCAAGTGGTGAGGGATCTTGATAGCAGCATGCTGCTTAACCCCCTTAACTTACCTCTGAATATCGGTGAAATAGAGTATATATTTACAAAACAATGGAAGGGGAACCGAACTGTATCTTCCAAGAAAGAGCAGCAACTTTATTCGAAGACAACAAACAGAAACACGGACAACAGTTTTGAAAGCATATGTCATGATACATAACAAATATATTAAACTTACTTACACTTTAACACCCGGTTTGACCGGAAAAAATTGTAGTTGGCTGTTTATGAGGGATGTAATCGCATAAGGATTAAAGTGATATTCGAGAAAATCTCACATACGAAATATCTTTAAACACATCGTTAGGTTCAAGTTGATTTAGCAATTGTCGTAATTATCGGTTTGTGTTAAATATTCTTTTAACTATTTTAAAATTCTTATATTATTGGTATTTGATTAAAACTGCGTAGCTTAAGGCTGTAGATACATCTTCAGTTCGACCACGTTTGCCTTTATTAATAGACTTCTCCACGGATCTAAAGAAACGTTTAACCTGTCTTAAATTAACCGTGAAACTTACTTCATTTGATTATTAACAGTAAATAGAAACTATACTTCCCACTTGTTTCCAATTATTGTACCAGGTTATAAGAGAATTTCCTTTATTTCTGTTTTATTTGTCACCATTTTGTGACCGACCCCATGTAGGCCTCTTAATGTAATTGCATTTGCCATGTATCTAACCTCCTTTTACACTTAACTTTTGCAGGATCGTATACGACTAACTACATTCAAAATTAAACATATTATACATACGGTACGTTACTTTTAAATTAAATAGAGAATAATTAAGTAACGCTAACGTTAATCTATGGCTAATTAACAACTTTTCCAACAAATCTAACATAGTGTGTAGACAATCTTTGTTTTATATCTTTTGTGCTTTTCCCATCTTGCGTTATTTGGCTTCCTAGGTAGCAGAAATCCTTAACCTCTTGTAAGTTCGTGTTAGACACTTGTATTCTTGTTTTGATTTATTTTCCCCACCTTTGCAAACTAGAACTTTAGTTTTAGTTTTGTTAATTTTATACCGTATCTCTCTGTTAGAACCGTTTCCATTTCATTAAGAGCAGCTTCTAACTCTTCCTTGCTAGACACTAATACCGCTATATCATCTGCAAATCTAAGCATATCAATTTTTTTCCCTGCATAGTAATTCCAAATGTCTTCCTGCATTTGACAGTATTCATTGCCTCTTCTATGTACAAGTTAAAGATCAATGGGGATAGGGCACATCCCTGTCTCACCCCTTTCCTAATGTTTACTTCTCTACGTTCCTGCTCTAATTCTATTACTGCTGTTTGCTCTTTGTATAAGCTATGTACTATTCGTCTATCCTATAACTCATTCCAATCTTTTGAGTATTTCAAACATTTTTTCCAATTTACATTGTCGAATGCTTTTTCCAGATCTACAAAACCTATATACATGCTTTCCCCTTTTTCTATTGTTTTCTCCATTATCACTCTCAGAGCTAAAATAGCCTCCCGCGTTCCCCTGTTTCGCCTAAACTCAAATTGGTCTTCTCCTAGTATTTCTTCAGCTCGTTTTTCCATTCGTCTTTGCACAATTCTAGTTAATATTTTTGACACGTGTGCTGTCAAACTTATTGTTCGAAAATTTTCACATCTATCCGTGCCTTTCTTTTTTGGTATAGTTACTATGATGCTACGTTTGAAATCTTTGGGTATCTCGCCTGTCTCATACATATAGCTTACAAGTTGGAAGAGACGTTCTGTTACTGCTTGTCCAGCGGCCTTTAGAGTTTCTGCTTGCACCTTATCTGTACCCGGCGCCTTACCATTTTTCAGACTCTTTAATGCTAATTCAAACTCGTCTCGAAGTATAGGATATCCCAAGTCATCATTTTCAATGTCTGATTCCTGTTCTAATGCAGTTAGTTCCTCTCTTGCATATAAATTCTCTATATATTCTTGCCATCTACTCACTTTCTCTACGTTTTCTATAATGACGTTTCCTTGTGCGTCCCTTATATTTTTACTATACGGTTTTATATCCCTAAAATTCATTCTAATTAATTTGTATGCTTCGTCTGTCTTTCCTATTTCCATCTTAGTTTGTACCTCTTTGCACTTTTCATCAATCCATTGTTCTTTAGCTTTCCTGCATTTTCGAATAATTTCCCATTCTATGGCTTTGTATCTTTGTTTTCCTGTTTCGTCTGATTTATTTTTGTATTTTCGTCTTTCTTCTATTAAATTCACGATATCCTTTGTTATCCATGGTTTCTTATTTTCTTTTTGTGTATACCCCAGAATATCTCTGGCCGCCATGTCTAGGCTGGATTTAATGTTATTCCATTCTGTTTCTACTTCCTTAGTTTCAGATATTTTCCCGATATCATTCAGCAATTCATTTGACTTTTTTTCGAATCTTACTTGAATATCTTTATCTTTTAGTTTCTCAAAGTACAAGTACCTTTTCCTTTCCTTTTTCCAAATTTTTAAATTTAAGTGCGGCCTTCATAATTACGATGTTGTGGTCAGTATCTATATCTGCTTCTGGGTAGCTTCTACAGTCTTTTACTTGATCCCTAAACCGTTGTCTAACAAGAATGTAATCTATTTGATATCTTCCTATATCTCCTGGCATCTTCCACGTATATCGTCTTCTAGCATGATGTTGAAATAATGTGTTTGTGATGATTAAATTGTTCTTGTCGCAAAATTCTACCAGCCTATTTTCCCTGTCGTTTCTCGTGCCTAAACCAAATAAACCTACCACCGCTCCTTCCCTACCCTCACCTACCACAGCATTAAAATCCCCCGTAATTATTAAATTTTCATGTCCTTTTACGTATCTTAATATGTCTTCAATATCTTTGTAGATGGCTTGTACCTCTTCGTCACTGTAGCTAGAGGTGGGCATGTATACTTGTATTATTACTGTGTTTACCGGTTTAGATTCTAATCTAACCATGAGTACTCTTTCGTTCTTTTGTAAGTAATTTTCTACACAGTATCCTATCTTTTTCCGCATAACTATCCCCACGCCCAAATTTCCTTCCTCTGCTCCTGTATGAATTACCCTGAAGTCTCCACTCCAAAAATCCCCCGCCTCTGGCCACCGAACTTCGCTGATCCCTACTAGGTCTAGTGATAACCTAATCATTTCGATTTTTAGGTTCTCTAGCTTACCTACTTGCTTCATACTTTTAACATTCCACGCTCCGACTCGCAGAATGTTCCCTACTCTTATTTTTAACTTTCCGATCGCATCCTCCGAAGTAGTCCCTCCCGGAGATCCGAATGGGGACTATTTTAACTCGGAATCTTTTACCCCAGAGAATGCCATCATGTTTGTATCAATTTAAGTACGCTGTGTACTTGGGAGATTAATGTGGTGGTTTCCCGTTGCCTTCCACATTGCGGTAGTGTGTCTTAGACTGCCATACCGACCCCTATGGTCTCTGCCAATCTAAGTACCGAAAGAGCCGCTGCCCTCTTTCGGGTACCTGTCTTAGTCTGGTTCCTCACTAACGACCCTACTACTTTGATTGGACCTGTAGTTTGGCTCTTTAGCTCATTAGAACACGCAAGCCATTTCACCTGTTCTAGTAATTTAGAACTTCGGCAAGGTGCAGGTCCATTCGAAATGGTATATTAGAGTATCACCGTCAAAATAATCAATTTATAATATAATTTAAAATGTTTTTGAGCGGACGCTGTAACTTTTTTTTTTGTGTATTGTCTATTGTTCTAATTCTTTCTGTATCGTGGTCGTGTGCGTATGTACATAGGAATGGACAAGCTCTATTTTTAAAAATAACCGTGGAGCCAAAACACTGTTCTATTATTCTTTTTACGAATGCTTTTTTTTCTGTGAGAAACAGTATTTTGACTGCCGAGGGGGAGCCGGCGCTGTGGCGTAGTTGATATGCTTCTCACTTAGACAAACTTATGGCTTTATTTTTGTCCAGATAATGTTTTGGGTTTTGAATTTATTTTTGTGTTAAAAATCACGTACGCGAAATTTCTATAATGACGTAAATTGAAATGCGTCTTTTTACATCCTGTGTTTCCGAAACGTATTGGTTTTTAAATGTGCATTTATTTCAAAGATGCTTTGTTATTTCTTTGTACCATTGCATGTCCTATTTTATCAGAATTCTAATCATGATTTCTAGCTTTCAATACCTTTAATGCGCGTTTGTTTAGAATTTATGAATACTTTTCTGATTTAAATGAATTTAATTGCGTACAGAGTTATTTATTTTACTGAATATGTTTGTATTATTGAAGGATGTGCTTCCCGGCATTAATTAAAGTCAATTGTGATCCTTATACAGGGTGTTAAATGTTTGCGTTTTGCATAATTTGCGAATGGCGTACTTTTCATGATAAAAGTGTTTAGTTTTCTAGCTTCTAGTACTATTTACATGTAGTGTGCGACCTTTATGACTCTATTACCCCTAAATAACTCTATTATCATAGCAATATATATATATATATATATTTATATATATATATATATAAAGGGTGTCTCAGAATGTTTTTCGTTTTTAAATGCTAAATAAAAAACAACAATATCAATTAAAACTCGTTTTATTTATGGTTTATTTAAAGAGCAATTCTTGAAGTTTATTTATGAGAAACAATCGTTTGCAAATGCGCACCATTCACTTGTTCACACTCATTTAACCTGGAGCTAAAATTGCTGGAGCATCGCTCTTGGAATAGAGTTGATTTCTACAGTAATTCTTTGCTTCAAAACATTCAGGTTGGGTGGCAATGGATTGTAAACTTTACTTTTTAGGTAGCCCCATAGGAAGAAATCAGCAGGCGTTAAATCAGGGCTCCTCGGTGGCCAGTTGATGTCTTCTCGGCGACTTATTACTCTTCCAGGGAATAAATCGTGAAGAGCAGCTAATGAGTCATTTGTAACATGAGAAGTGGCTCCATCTTGCTGGAAAAAGGTATTGCGGTTGTAGCCGTTCTGGTTTTGCATTTCTGTAGCCAAAAAATTCTTGATCATATGGCAATATCGATCATAATTAACGGCCTGAGTTCGACCTCGGTCATCCTCAAAAAAATAAGGGCCGATAATTCCTTGACTTGATATGACAGCCCAAACAACAAGTTTTGGCGAGTGCAAGGGCTTCTGATGCAGTTCTAACGGATTGTCGGGAGCCCAGTATCTGCAATTTTGTTTATTCACATGACCGTTGATGTGAAAATTCGATTCGTCGGAGAACCAGATGTTATTGAAACTCCTAAAACGATTTTTCATTGTCCTGCAGAATTCGAGTCGTTTATCAGGATGGTCAGGCTTCATTTCTTGAACAATTACAATTTTATAGTGGTGAAAATGTAAATCTTTCGAAATAATGCGATGAACCGTAGATTTGTTCAAATTAAGAGAAGCTGCGCGCAATCTCAACGACTGTCGTGGGTCGTCCACAACAGACTGGCGAACGCGGTCGACGTTCAAGGTCGTTCTTGATGTCCTTTTGCGCGCAGACGATTTGTCCTGCATTGTATTCCCAGTCTCTTCAAACTTGCACACCCAATGCTTAATTAAATCGGCACTTGGCACATGTCTTAAGCTTTTTAAATTAAAATGTATCCTGTAGAGACGACGAACAATAATGTAGGAATCGATATTTTTATAAAACGCTCGCACACAAAACACGCGCTGTGGTCCCGTGAAACGATTCATGGCTATTAAACTTAACAAGTCGGCCAAGCATTTTGAGTCCACTCCCCTCCCCTTGCTACCTGCGGTTGGCGCGTATTGGTCAATTCAAAAACGAAAAACATTCTAAGACACCCTTTATATATATATATATATATATATTGCTATGTAGTTTTCTCCCCACGTTGTTGCGTCATATAAGTTTGATATGATAACGCCGTACTCGGTGTAATAAACGTTCTACTGAACGCCACCGCTCTGTTTCTCTCAAATTAATCTTTTACTTTTATTATGCCACGACTAGCCCTTTTTAATCTACACAGAGTGCACAACGTTACGATGGTCAATTTTCTTTCACCCCTTTTTGATTACCTGTTTGAATTGATAAAACGAAGTCAATCAACATTCACATAATGAAGGAAATAATATTTACAATTTTTGAAATTTTTTAAATACACTTTTCAATCAATTAATATCATGGATTATTTATCCCAAAATTTATATTTTAGTTCAATATAAAGTCACCAAAAACTACACCTTTACAAAAAATCTGGAACGTTCAAGACCCTTTTATGATGTATTACGTAACTTTAAACGTATGCACTGTTCCTGTTGACTCTTTACAAGTTTTAAATAAATTTAATAAATTCAGTATTAAAATTTAAATTGAAAAGATTCCTTAAAATTAAGTAGATCTGACTTGTGATCTTCTGATATGTTGTTTCGTGTTGTGGGTCAACACCCCCTTACTGTCTTCAATCGAATACCAATGCTTTGCTTTGTCGAACCAATATTTCAGTACAGTTACCGCTTGTTTTCCAAAAATTACCTCGTGCTTTATTCTATATTTCTCTGCATACACATTAACTTCTTCCCTTAAATGCCTCTTGAATTCGTGGGTTACTTAGTATTATGAATTATCCCAGAATTATACCAGAATTAAAATTAGAATTATTTTCGACGCAGATTAGAATAGTGCAGAAATATACCAGAAGTATTGTTTTCGACGCAGATTAGAATAGTCCAGAAATATACCAGAATTATCGTTTTCGACGCAAATTAGAATAGTCCAGAAATATACCAGAAGTATTGTTTTCGACGCAGATTAGAATTGAATTGTTCCAAAATTAGAATTGTTTCTGACGCAGATTAGAAGCCCTATATCATTATAAATATTTAATTTAAATTAATTAACTAATTTCTACTCACGTTTTCTGAAAAAACGGCAAAAACTTTTCATATATTCTGAACACAATTTTTATGCAGCACTATTTTCACTATATTATAAATTTTATTTATCTGACGCGTAGATTTCTGGTTAAAAGTGATGTGGATTCAATGTGCTTCAAGTGGAAACTAAACTGCCTTATCGCCGGTTGGTGTTATATAGCTTTTCCCACTACAAGCAGTCTTGCAGATTGTCTCGACCAACCAGGTTTGTCTTTAATATTTCAAGCTGATTTCTGATGAAACTCTTTCGGATTTCCGTGTCATGGTGTTTATTTGCGATCTTTGATTGCCTTATTATTTGTTATCGTGGCCAGACTTTCAACTTACGTCTGTGTTTTGTATAGATAATGCTTTTGGATAATTGTACAAAATAAATGATTTAACTCTAGTACTGTTTTCGTTCAAGTATATATTTAGACTGATCTTTAAAAGTGCGTTTTCTTATCAAAGCGCATAATGTTCCTTCTTTATCACAAGCGTAATTGCATGAGGATTTATTAGGTTTTGTCTTATCTTCTGCGTCTTTATTTTATAAACTTGCTAAACATTCTCAACGTAGTTTTAATTACATGTACGATTATTTATCTGCTGAATGCGCGTTCTATTACCGAAGGATGTGCTTGCTGGCATTGTTTACAGTTAATTACGGTCTATATACAAAGTGTTAAATGCTTGCTATTTACATAATGTACGAATTACTTATTTTTCTGCTAAATAAATGCAGTTTTCTGATTCCAATTGCTATCTACAGTCACTACACGACCCTTACTACTCAATACGCCCCTAAACAACCCCTTATCACAGCAATATCTATATATATATATATATATATATATATAATGTCTTATGCACTTACCTAATATTCTTTGGTAATAAGAACAAATTACACGATCCATGTTTCTTAAACTTAAATTTTTAACTGTTGCAGATAAACTGGATTAATTAAGATTTCAGATTTTGTTAAAATTTTGTTAGGAGTGATGTTAACAGTAACGTTTTAAAAATTGTTCTCAAATTAATTTGTACGCATTTTGTAGGTTCTCAACTAAATTTAGCCAATATTTGAGACTGGTAAATTCTGGGATGTGAATACGTATAATTAGTCTTCTGTTTTGAAAAAAAATGGTATCTATTTTAGGGTATTTTGTTTTCGGATTTGCCATATGGTGTATGGAAAGAAAGATTTAAGTCTTAATACATTCAATGCTTTGTATAGCGTTTTTTTATGAACTTTAAAAGAATTTTAAATTTTAGTACTTTTAGAAATTAAAAATATTTAAATCTATAACTTCATTAATGCGTTACTTCTTGTTTCAGGTAGGTTGACGATTTGAAGATTTTTGATACTGCCTGCCTATCAATCTATTTTAGGTATATGTTAAGAAATTTATATCTTATATTTTAACGAACTTTTTTTTTGCTGAACCTTATTCTATTTAATATGAGTGTGTTTACTACACATATACAGAAAAATCTTAATGTCGCTACGGATATCACTCATGATAATAACTACCATGGATACTAACACTAAATTCCTTCTTAATACGACAAATAACTTTATTACTAAGTTACACCATGTAATTTATGTACACAGCGCTTAATTTATATACACATTAAATATATTTATTTTAACATTTTATCTAATAATTTATATCATAATATTCGCGAATTCATACTTTCACTGAAACTGTCATGCCCACTGTTTATATATTTTCACTATAATTGTTATGAAACCCTTTAGATTATTCGCTTTTATATGCCTTATATTGGTTATTTAAACGCACCCTTGTACCTATCAACAAATCCCATTGTCGATTTAATGGCTATGTGCCGTTCTATTTAGACTCTTCGCCGTCTTTGTTTCCATATATATTTATTGCCCTATTTAAGCGACGAACTGTTTATTTTCAAGCTTTCTGAACCTTTTATTTCTAATTTCTAGGGTTCAAATAGTTTGGCTAATAGGGTGTATTTTCCCGGGAATAGTATTGCTAATTAATCGTTCTCAATTGACCTGCACCTTGATGAAGTTCTAGATTACTAGAACGGGCGGAATGGCTTGCGGGTTAAAGTGAGCTAAATAACCGAACTAAAAATCTAACAAAATTAATGGAGTCTTTAGTGAGGAAGCAGACTAAGCCAGGTTCCCGAAAGAGGGCATCAGCTCCTTCAGTACTTAGAGTGGTAGGGACAATAGCGGTCGGTATGGCATTCTAAGACACACTACTACGATTTGGAAGGCAACTGGAAACCATCACATTATTTCCCAAGTACACAGCGTACTTAAATTGTTATTTAAGATAATGGCATCATCTGGGGTAAAGCATTCCGGAGTTAAAATAGTGCCCCCCTCCCATTTTGACTTCCGGGAGGGAACTACTTCGGAGGATGTGATCGGAAAGTTGAAACGAAGAGCCAGGAACATTTCGCGAATGGGAGCGTGGAATACCAGAATTATGAAGAAAGTAGACGAGCTAGAGTACTTGAAAATTGAAATGGATAAGTTAGAATTAAACATAGTAGGGGTTAGGAAAGCTCGGTGGCCAGAGGCGGGAGATTTTGGAGCGAAGATTTTAGGATAATTCATGCAGGATCAGAGAAGGAAAATTCGTCCGCGGGGATAGTTATGCGAAAAAGATGGGACAATGTAGAAAACTACTTACAAAAGAACGAAAGAGTACTCATGGTTAGATTAGAATCTAAACCATTAAATACAGTAATAATACAAGTATACATGCCCACCTTTAGCTACAGAGAGGAACAGGTAGAAGCATTCTACTACGATATCGAATGACATGAAAATTTAATAATTACGGAGAATTTTAATGCAGTGGTAGACGAGGGAAGAGAAGACGCAGTAGTGGGTTTATTTGGTTTAGACACGAGAAACGACAAAGGAAATAGGCTGGTAGAAATTTGTGACAAAAACAGTTTAACCAATATAAACACATAATGCTAGAACACGATTCAAGTGGAAGATGCCAGGAGATAATAGGAAGATATCAAATAGATTACATTCTTGTTAGACAACGGTTTAGCAATCAAGTAAAAGACATTAGAAGCTACTCAGAAGCAGATATAAACACAGACCCCAACATCGTAATTATGAAGGCTGCTCTTAAATTTAAAATTTTGAAAAGAAGATACGGAGAAGGCATTTTGACCGTGAGAAACTAAAATATAAAGATATACACAAAAGATTTGAAAAAGTCAAATGAATTGCTGAAAGACATTGGGAAAATTTCTGATATTGAGGATGTAGAAACCGAATATAATAACATTAAATCTAGCTTAAACATGGTGGCCAGAGGTATTCTAGGGTGTAAACAAGAAGAAAATAAAAACCATGGCAGGAAAATATAGATACAATACCATAAAATAGGAAATTATTCTCGACTGTAGGAAAGCTAAAGAACAATGGATTGATAAAAAGTGGATAGAGGTATAAACTAAGATGGAAATAGGAAAGACAAATGAAGCTTAAAACTAATTACAATGAATTTTAGAGATATTAAACCGTTTAGCACAAATATAAGGGGCACCGAAAGAGACATCATTATAGAAATTGTAAAGAAAGTGGTTAAATGACAAGAATATATTGGGAATCTATATGCAGAACAGCAGTTAAAAACACTAGAACAGAATCAGACATTGGAATGGATGACTTGGGATGTCCTATACTTAGAGATGTGTTTGAATTAGCCTTAAAGAGTCTGGTAAGGCACCGGGTATAGATAAGCTGCAAGCAGAAACTTTAAAAGCCGCTAGACCAGTAGTAAAAGAACTTCTTTTGCACTTGTAAGCTATATGTATGAGACAGGCGAGATACACAAAGATTTCAAACGTAACACCATAGTCACTATACAAAAAAAAAGCTGCTTTGATAGATGTGAAAATTTTCGAAAAATAAGTTTGACAGCACACGTGTCAATAATATTAACTAGAATTGTACAGAGACAGATGGAAAAACGGGCTGAAGAAATACTAGGAAAAGATCAATTTGGGTTTAGACAAAACAGGGTAACACGGGAAGCTATTTTATCTCTGAGGATGATAATGGGCAAGACAATAGAAAAAGAAGAAAGTGTGTACATAGGGTTTGTAGATCTGGAAAACGCATTCTATAATGTAAAATTGAAAAATTGTTCGAACTACTCAAAAAGATTGGAATGAGTTTTAAGAATAGACGGATAGTACGTAGCTTATACATGGAGCAAACACGGGCAATAGAATTATAGCAATAACGTAGAGAAGTAAATATTAGGAAAGGGGTGAGACAGTGATGTGCACTATCCCTGTTAATTTTTAACTTGTACATTGAAGAGGCAATGAATACTGTCAAATGCAGGAAGACATTTGGAATTGTTATGCAGGGACAAAAGATTGATTTGCTTAGATTTGCTGATGATATACCGGTAAGCATCTAGGAAGGAAGTTAGAAGCAGCTCTTAATGAAATGGAAGCAGTTCTAACAAAGAAATATGGTATGAATAATAACAAAAATAAAACTAAAGTAGTAGTAATTTGTAAAGGAAGAGAAATAAATCAAAAACTAGAATACAAATAGGAAACGAGAACTTACAAAAGGTTAAGGATTTCTGATAGAAAGCCAAATAACGTTAGACAGGAAAATGCAATAGACAAAACAAAAATTAGCACAACGGCGTGCTGCATTTAACAAGAAAAAGCTTCTACTTTGTTCAAAGATAACAAACACAGAAACAAGAAAAAGGTTGTTGGGAGCATATGTGTGGAGCACGGTACTCTACAGCTGTGAAACTTGGACAGTAGGAGAAGCGGACAGGGAAAAAGTTAGAGGCTTTTGAGGTGTGTTGCTACAAATGTATGATGAAGATATCATGGACATACAAAGTTAAGAACAAACAGGTTTTAGAAATGGTAGGGAAAGAAAGAAATAAGTGGAAAACAGTAAATAAATAGGTGAGATAGACATGAGGGAATTGTGCGAAATATAGTAGAAGCAGATACAGGAAAAACCCGCTATAAACAAACAGCCGAAATTTACTATAACGATCTTAATAGATAAATTTTAAATTATCAAACAAAAAGCTTTATGTCGCATCTCCACACAATATATTCTGCGGTTTAAAAAAATAGATCTATTCATACTCAGCACTCGCTTTAAGCAATCAGTCAGTTCCTCTAAGTTTGACCAGTATGTTAGGGAACGTTAGAGAGGATTAATTTCCGTGTGCGATTTCTAGAAAGAAAGGAATTTGAACGTTGAGCGGTTTATACGTATTACTGATCCAGTCGTAGCATTGAAAATTAAAGCGATCCAGACTTCGAGAACTTTTGGTTCCAGGTACAAGGATTTCCGGTATACCGGAAGCCTTCATGAACGGCTACATTCAGCAACAACGGCAGGGCATAATCCAATTTCCACATTTCCAAAATCTAACTACGGAAAGGACGAAGCCTTCACCAGGTTTTCAAAACTTCAGTCTTATTCGAGGGCCATCAACCAGCTACACTGCTCTCGGGCTCAACAATCTTTCGTTTCAACGTCTACCTTACGACCAGGATCGCGCCAATCCCGTGTTCAGGGTGTTGAGTGACGACCATCTCACCCCACTAATGCCGTGGCTGCAATGATAGGTTAGGTTACTATTAGAAATAGATATTATTATTAAAATTATTAAAAAGCACAAATCACTTAACACGCATATCAGAACAGCTGTTCTAAAACTATTGCAGACTGTTCTGATATGAGTAGGAGGTTTAGTGACGTTCTGGCGCCACATTTGCTCCCAAACCCACATTTGCTCCCAAATTTACATGTAAATTCCCATAAGGAGCAAATGTGGAAATGAACCCACATTTGCTCCCAAACCCACATTTGCTCCCACATTTACATGTAAATTCCCATAAGGAGCAAATGTGGATATGAACTCATTTGCATCATTGCATCATTGCATCATTGCATCATTGCATCATTGATAGGTTAGGTCAGCGCCGCGGCGCTGACCTAACCTATCAATTTTTCCTTTTATCTAACCTAGGTCCACACTTGGTTTTTAATGAGAAAACTCATTAAAAAGCAATTAGTGCTAATGGGTTTTTAATGAGAAAACTCATTAAAAACGGCCTAACCTATCAATTTTTACTTTTATCTAACCTAAGTTCACACAAGTCCAGCTAACCTAACCTAACTCCGGACAACACTAGCTAACCTATCTCCCGACAAGTCCACATCCAACCTAGGTCGGAGGCAATTTTACCCTAGGGGGTAATTTTACCCTATGGGATAATTTCATCCTAACCTAACATCCTACATATATCCGGACATATTTCGATGCGCACCCCTGCCCAGTTCGATCTAGGTCGGATTAAATCCGACCTAGGTCGGATAACAAAACTGTTCCTAAACAAGAGAATGTAAGCGATATGACGGTGCCCGACATATTCGGCTATCTTCGGCAATATTCGCCCCCACTCTGTAGGGTATATAAGGGCAATTTTCGTATTCAATTACGAAAGATCGAAATGTTGTTTTGCCACCTGCGTACGAGTGCATCAAGCTATGGTAATATTTGTTATGTCGAATGCGAGCAGATGCTAACTGGTGGACTACACACACCAATTACAGAACCATTTTGTGGCAATATAATGTTGGTTAAAATTTGCAACCTTTCTGACGCCGAGCAAACATCGCAAACAAAAGGATGTTTATCCTAAAAAAGAAATTTGTGGTGCATTTTACAGCTATCTACAAAGAAAGTTCGACCGGTTTGTTTCCGCTAGGCATGGTGTTAAAGCTAAGCTTCCGTTTTCTCTGGAAAGCACTAACAAGATGGGTCTGGGAGTAAAAGAAATTATCGGAAAAGAAGACCTCGAAAACATTAAAAAAAATTCCAAAATCCTATATGTGTTTCATACAAAGTGGAACTAGCAGATGTTAAGTTGGAAACTTTATTGTAGAAACTACCAGATATATTAGACGAACTCAAAAAAGATTATTACTATCTTTTTGACATGGATGTAACTCAAGATTTTGCGGGCATATTTAGCAAGATGGAGATGTGTAATTATTTAACTACAAACCATAACTTTTGCTATAAGGGCGAATACGAAGAAAAACTAGCAATAGCAAAGTTATCATAATTCTGCACAGGTATTGTAATATTTTGTTTTGCAGTCGCCATATTGCTTCGAGTGTGTACCTGTTTAGGAATGCCATTCTTCTTTTGAGGTTTACGGAGATCCAAATGCCTGCTAAACGTTCTTCTGGGTATACCATATAGCCTACTTGCAGAGTTAACACTTATACCTTTTGTATTTCGCTAATTGCTTTCTCTAAAGATTCCTTGACGTACATCTTTCAAATATAAGTTTAAACTGATTCAAATTGAAAAATAATGCTCCTTATATACCAGTATTACAGGAATGTGCATGGGTAAGGGTGCGCGTGCGCATGCGCGTGTGCACGCGCAGGAGTGCGCATGGACAGGGGTGCGCACGCGCAGGGGTGCGCATGGGCAAAGAATGCGCGCGCGCAGGGATGCGCATGGGCACAGACGTGCTTAGGCGTACATCGGAATGCGTGAAAAACTGCGTTGGATCACCAAAAATCTTATTAATATTAAAACAACATAGATTTTATACTGTTTTATTAAAAAATATATACAAAATATTTAATTGTAAATAAATCTATTAACAATTTCCGTAAACGGATTATATTCAAACATAGAGTCGTGAATAATTAAAGCATAAGCCTTCATCGACGGTTCAAAATTTCTCAAAGCTTCTAATTCCATTCTTACTTCAACCGTTGCGTCCTTGATGCTTTCAAATTGATGACGACAGTCGATTACAAAGACGGGTGAGTCCTTAAACCTGTTGTAATCCATTAAACATTTATTTGACGATTTGTTCGGGTAGTATTTTTCCAATAAAAGATTCATAAGACAGGTACGCTGGCAAGTAGTCGTTCTTCTCGAAATCCAAATTTAATCGACCTTGAGGGAATGCCTGAGAGTTTAAAAACACTTTGACATTGGTTATATTGGCATTCGTAAGGTTCGTAGCATTTTCTTCTTTCCTGTCGTACTTTCCATTTTGCAGCGCCAGTAATATCCACCGAGCCTTCTCTGTTTCGTTCGATACTTTAATTCTCCATACTTGCGACTTTGATTGTGTTGGAGACGGTAATTTGTGTAGTTCCCATTTTCTGAATGCAACCATTATAGATGATTGATTTTGCATCTCCGAAAGCAGCGAACCTTGTGGAAGTCACTTAATGTTATATGCGTAACCTCCCATGAAATACGTTGTATTTTGAACGTTACTGTATTTCCAATCGACTTGTAGCAATTTACGTCCGACTTGGATCTGATTAAAATCAGCTCTTGAGGCATGTTGACGATAGTTTTCTTGTAATCTTCAAAAAACCCAAAAATGGTTTTTAGAGGTATAGCACAACTAAACCGTCCATCTTGGAATATGGTATCGGGCTTCCACCCGGTATGTGTAATAGATTTTGTTTCTGATTCTTCCATGGATACTAAACCCTTAATAGTTCTTGTAATTCCAGGGATTCTGCAGACATCTATTATTTGATTATTACCCAATTTGTATTGAATTTCCTCAAACAGAAAATATGGTGCATTTCTAGTAAATTCGTAAGCTTTAGGATCTGGTTCTACTACTCTAATCGAGTCTGCAGTTGTTGGCGCTTCTCTTAATGTTTCCGTGGGCTTATAGGTACCCTTTATAAATATGAAACTTTCATGGGGGTATGTGATGTTATCACTGCTCTCGATTTCAATTGAAATTCGATCGTTGTTTTCTGCATTCAATGTAAAGGGAAGGTATGTATAATAATCTTCCTTTATTATGGTTTCGTCTAATTTATAACCTCCAAACACATCCAATTTGGGTACGTCCTCATATTTAAGCCTTCCAAGTTTAACGTTTTCTTCGCCGTGGAGATCTAAGCTGCGTTTACTTCTGCCACCCATCATTTATAACTTTTAATCCCAAAGATTTTAAGAAACGTATTTCTTCTGCTGTAAGTCTCTCGACAACTTGACGCTTTGATGTCGTAGTCACTACTGGTCGTCTGGGGGTGCTGTAGCGTATTTTATTTACAAAATCAATGGGCATTTTCAGCTGCTTTTTATTTCCAGTCTCACACAGGTGTATGTTTCCGGTGAAAAGTTTACCAATTCGCCCAAATGATCGACTGGTCTGATTGTAATATTATCAATTTCTGTCACGCTCAGCGGATAATATATAACGTGGTTAGGCTCCTTTTCCAGATTATACCCAGGTGGTACAGATAGACTGAATTCGAATATGCTGTGGGTAAGAAAATTGTTTCTGTATGATCCTGCTGTGATATTGGTTTCCACAAAAATGTTTGAGACCGATATTATGTTCACTTGCTGATTAGCGATATGTACGGTATCTGCAGCCAATTTGCGATTGGTAAACCCCAAGATGCTTCAAATATTGTTTTTACGGTTTGCACCAAAATCTATCGGTATACTGCTTCGTATAGAACACTTTAATGTATTATTGTTTGCACTCAGTTTAAAATATTTTTCAATGTTCTCGTTGATGTCCGGTTTCTGACTGAACCATTTTTTTGAAAACATCCTGTATATATGCATTTATTTCTTCTAATTCGTATGATCCAGGTTCAATGGTTATTCTGCGATGCTCTGGATCGTTAAAGTATAAGATGTTGTTTCCTGGATGTATGTTTTGCACGGTGTTACAAGTATACAGTCCCACTAAGCCCAAAGCATATTCACCGTCCTGTTTCAATTTAATTGGCGCGTAAATGGATCCTGTCGATATGATATTACCATACCCGAACACGCTCACTGTTTTAGCCATTGTCACTAAGAAACTTTAACACTAAATGTCCACAATTGTATGTATTGTAAGTCTGCTCCGGTACACTGTTGTAGTAAATTTTACAACCTCGAAAATATCTCTTCACTTCTTCAGGTGGTCTCAAGTCTCCAAACGAATCGTAGTAAAATACACTATTTCCACGTTTTCGGTACCCTACCCAATGTGTACCTGATCCTTCGGTGGTATCCAAATTAATCACACCCGACTCGTTGACATGCGGTCTAATCTTCTGTAACTGATCTCTAGAAAAGACGTTGCGAAAATGAAGAATGTTAGATGTGTGTTTCCTTATATCTACATCGGTGAGAGCTCTTCGAGGTAACTTGCTTAGTTTTTGATACTTTTTACAAATACCACGCCCCTGTTTGTACGGTTTCAAGAATAATGATGTGCCTTTTTTGTATGGTTTTAGAAACATTCCATTTTCTTTTTACCCAACGGCTATGGCTTCCATAGATCTGTTGTGCCGTTCGCTCTCCTAAAGCTGCTGGTTGGCTGTCTTGACATCATTTACCGCTTTAGCTATCCCTGCAGCACCACCTGTTAGTGCTCCTAGAGCACTTAGTCCAGCGGATATCGGAATCAATGGTAAAAAAACCTTCTATCTGCG
The DNA here is from genome assembly GCA_036346225.1 of Platerodrilus igneus. Classification (NCBI taxonomy): domain Eukaryota; kingdom Metazoa; phylum Arthropoda; class Insecta; order Coleoptera; family Lycidae; genus Platerodrilus; species Platerodrilus igneus. The sequence goes on from JARFIW010000301.1 coordinate 6,831,674, forward strand.
GAGCGGGTATAATACGTGGGACTTTAATTTTGCTTCTCCCACCAGCTCCTTTTATGATTTTTTTACCAATTAGAATGCCAACGTCTAGTAGCTTTCTCAAATTGTCGGAACCAACTCGATCTATTGCGGATCGTATTTTCTTCAAGAATCCGCCTTTGAAACTTATTTTCTTCTTTAAGCCCATACCCATTTTTCTCTTTGCTTTCATAGCGTTTGTCACAAACCAAGCTGCAGCTTTTTCCCCAAACTTTGCGTCCTTAGACTTAACTCTCCCCCAGGCTTCTTCTTCTAAAATTTTATCTGCTCGGTGTCTGGCTGGAAGATCGTCAGGGTACTTGGAGTATGCGATGTTGTGGTCTTTACACAATTTATCCAATTCGTTTATTCCAGGATCACCTCTTGCTAAGCGCTCATCCAACTTTGTACCAGGACCGCAGTACTGATAACCTGGCATATGCAGCTCAAACGGTAACCTGTTTATAGCGCTGTTGATTAAACCTTCTCCAGAACAGATAATCATGTGTTTACTCAGAAAAATCTTAAACTATACTAAATAAATAAACAACAGCAAGTCTATTTATACTTTTTTCAAAAAAAAATGTACAATATATTATAGTTTCACAAACTACTTATACAAAATATTTACAATATATTTACATCAACATCTCTTGGGCTGTGATCGTAGTTGTTTACTATAACTACAACTGTCTTTTATAAAATACTCTTTCTAGTTATCACCATACCCAGAATCTTCAGAATCCGGCAAATTTAAACGTCTAAACATTTCCACTAATGTTCTTGTACGTATCACGTCTCGCACAAATATATCCGGAAAACGTATAACCAGCTCCAAAGCATCTTTACACAGACTCTGACTCTTTAGTGTATAGTGTGGAAACAAGAGACTTGTATAGTGACATTAGCGCAAACATTAACAATTTTGATACGAGCGATTACCCCGAAGATAATAAATATAACATACCACTTGTGAACAAAAAGATTCCCGGCAAGTTTAAGGACGAATTCAACGGCGATTTGGTGTTACAATTTGTTGGGACTAGGCCAAGTCGTATTGCATCATTAGTGAGAAGGACGTAATTAAAAAAATCAAGGGGGTGTCGCGTGGTGTGGTGGCGGGGATTAGTTTAGATAGTTTTAAGGACATTGTGCATAATAATTCTGGTGCCCTTATGCATAGCTTGGTATGTATTTGGAGTAAAAAACATCAACTTTACACCTAATTAATTAATAAAATTAGTTTATCGGCAGAAGATGATAAAAGGTAAAGAATTAAGAAGATTCGGCGATAGGTACAATCACTGTTTAAACCATTGTTTGAATAACTTAAACTGCTCCAAAGAGAATGTATTACTGTTATTACGTTTTGATAATGTATAAATGTATTAAATTTTTAATAAAATATTTGGTGGGAATTGTTTTTTTATTTATCTTAGCTAAAAGCCTATCTTTAAAATTTGAAAAAAATATGTATGTAAAACAGCGCATTACTTTGGAAAAATTAACGTTTTAAAATACAATCAGAAACAATAATTGGTGTTTGCAAATAAATTCAGTTCTATTTTAATAAAAAAACTGTAAACTTACCTTAAATCTTCATTAAAAATCACTATACGAAACGATTGTTTAAAATTTCGATATACTTTAACACAAAAGCGTACGGAAGGAATAGGTTTTGCTAATCAGACCGCGTTATATACGGTTTGAAAACCGTTAATTATATTACTAAATGACGTTTGTATTTTCCCCAATCGAGGCTAAACTAGAGCGCTCATTGTATGATTAATAAACCCTCCAGCAATGAGGCGATGATTCTAATGGATGGCATTGAGCATATCTATTGTATTTCTCAAACATATAGTCTATAATTAATAAAGAAGAAAGGTTTACGCTACTTTCATTTTACGTCACATAATTGTAAAGCAATTAGTTTGTAGAACGAATGTATTTTTTAACTATTTAGCATTGAGCATAATTTGTGACGTACTTATTTAGGAAAATGTTAATCCAGAAAAATTTTAAAAGTCATGGGTTTTTATGATATTCTGAAAACAGCACATTACTGTTTGAAAACGATTTTAAATATTAAGCACTTATGGCTTATAAAGAACTCGTTTCTAAAATCCTTGCGGTTTTAGATTTCTAGGGAAATGGTTGGTTAAAGCATATGTCATAGATGTACAAAACAATTTAAAGAGGTTTGAGACTTTAAAGGAGTAACTTTGTAAGGGACGGTCCGATTTTAAATCGATTCGGATTCTGCGTAAAATTTTAGATTAGTTTAATGTGTCATATAGCTAAAAAATTTATAAGAACAGTCAAAAAATCGTTATCGGCAGAAAATCTTAAAATTGGGGTAGCTCCCTGGGGAATGATGCAATCTAAGAAATTCCTAGAGATTCGGGTAGCTGAGAAAAATCTAATATTAATTGATACCAAACAAGATAGGGTTATCTAGAAAGATGCATTGGCTAGTCGAAGAAAACTATTTGGTTCAGATTTGGGAGCAAAGAGCAAAATTTAGGGGTTCAGGACTTTAAAAGTGTAACTTTGTAAGGGCTGATCCTATGGCAAATCTGTTTGCAGATTCGAATTCTGCGTAAAATTCTAGATTAGTTTAATGTGTCACATAGCTAAAAATTTATGCGGTCGGTCAGAAAATCGTTGCTGGTACAAAATCTTAAAATTGGGGTAGCTCCCTGGGGAATGATGCAATCTAAGAAATTCCTAGAGATTCGGGTAGCTGAGAAAAATCTAATATTAATTGATACCAAACAAGATAGGTTTATCTCGAAAGATGCGATGGCTACTCGAAGAAATCTATTGTGCAAAATTTAAGATGGTAATGTTATTTATTACTGTCGCCAGATGTGGGAGCAAATGTGGATTGTGTGTGGAAATGTGGAGATGAATCTCCGCATTTCCCTCCTTATGAGAATTTATATGTAAATGAGGGAGCAAATGAGTTCATATCCACATTTGCTCCTTATGGGGTTCATCTCCACATTTGCTCCTTATGAGAATTTACATGTAAATGTGGAAGCAAATGTGGGTTTTGGGAGCAAATGTAGATTCATCTCCACATTTTCTCCTTATGGGAATTTACATGTAAATTTGGGAGCAAATGTGGGTTTGGGAGCAAATGTGGCGCCAGAACGTCACTAAACCTCTTACTGATATGCGTGTTAAGTGATTTGTGTATTGTGTTTTTTAATAGTAATATCTAATTTGTGTTTTTTAATAATAATATCTATTTCTAACAGTAACCTAACCTGTCATTGCAGCCACGGTATTACTGGCGTGAGACGGTCGTGTTGACTGAACGTGGGCAGCACCCTTTAATGAGCGGCACTATTTTGACGAAACAAATTCCTAATATATATGTTTATTTATAAAATATCTTTAACCAACAGCTCAATGCTCAATATAGATTATGTGTGAGGTAGTGAATTACAATAGAAATATGCTCCTTATAAAAGGATGAAGATGTTATTTTTGTTGCGATGTGTTACAGTTACCTACGTATCATATATTATTCTATAGGATTGATCGCGTTGACGTTTCGAACATTGCAAAACATTTAATAGGTATTCCTTAAAATATAAAATTTGTTGGACCCTTACATTGGCTGATTTTTTGAATTTTATGAATTTATGATGACTAGGCTATATTTTTAAAATTTCGCTTTTTAAAGATTTTGAAACAATAATTGACTTTCTACGGTATCAGCTGGAATTACTAGGATTTTTTTGGCAATTTTGCTTAGAAGTGGGTACTTCTTTTTATTAACACCCCACCATTTTAATGAATCAAATCGTGCTTCATCATTATCTTTATGGTCATTAAAGGGACCAATTAAACTTTTATAAGTGCGTTCCTCGTTGCTTATCATATTCCGCAGTTCTTCTTTGGTCTGCTGTTTAAAATCTAAAGTGCGTGTAGATGTAGAAGACATACTTTTGAGTTGTGGTCCAGGCCTCCAGGAGTACTGAAAGTTGCGAAAGAACCTGGCTTTGCTTTCTTCTGTAAAAAAATTTTAAAACTAAACTTAATTGATTTCTATAAAAAACAAGTTCTTTCAACAAAATCGATTTTATGAAAACTTGCGACACCTGGACAAAAATTCCATAGGCGGCATTAAATCGGCACTGCTTTTCCGTAATGTTACATTAAACTTCGAAAAGCAATGAAAAATAAGTAACAGATAATAGAACCATTGTTCTGTAAAATTTATACAATTCACCATTAACATTTTAAATAAATTAACTATGAAATTTACATTTTTAATATAATACATTATATAATATAATACATTAAAATATTACCGGAATGATTTTGCTTCTGTAAATTGCAACTGGGTTTCCTTATCTCCTGATGAATTTAGTTTGGAAAAACTTGTTTCCTTAGCTACTGAAATTCCATACTCTATCAAACGTTTGTGAATTTGCATGTAAAAGCTATTTTTATCTTCACTCTTGTTGACAAAATAGAAAATCTTTTAATGATGGATCCAGAAATGTTGCCATCAAAAGCAAGGTTGTTATTGAAGACCAAACCTTTTCGTCCAATGCTTCATCAAATTTTCGCTTCAATAATCTAATTTCGGCGGGATCTTGTGGACTTTGAATTTCCCACATATTTTGCAAACAGTAAAACAAAGGTAACACGTTTTGGAGGTTGCATCGGAGAGACTGTTCAAGAAAATCAAACATTTGTTTCTCAGGATTTAAGAAATTTAACACATCATTAAGCAGTTGACGATCAATGCACTCAATCAAACCGATGCGTCCTCGTGTCGTTAAGAGGGAAACTAACACTGAAACTGCCCGTTCATCGGTTACATTCAGATTTTCACTAATCCAACTAAAGATGTTGAGTATTGACCGCCAGGCCCTTGTTTTTCCACCATACTTCAGGGATCGAGGCAATTTTGATTGGATGTCTGTTGTCTTCTTCTCGTACATTACAAGTGCATTCGAACTTTCATAGAGAAGATTGATATTTTTATTTAACTGTCTACACTGTTTCCAAGCATTTTGTATGCTGGTGTTTAATCTATGACACGCACAGTCAACACGCACTTTTGATTGGTAGCAGCTATAATATTACTAGCGCAATCTGTTGTTATTGTAATATCGATAACATCACAATTGCATTCTAATAATACAGTATCTAAAAAAACGCAATATTTTCTGAAGTTTTCTTTTGAGGGAAGGGTCAATTTAGGGTACCGGATCAATTTGGGTCGATACACATGACCCATTGACCCGGTGACCCAAACAAAAAATGACCACATGGACTCAATGACCCACTTGACCCATGACTCATTTTATCTCTGCTAGCGTTTCTAGCGTTGATATGAAAAGTGAAGTTGAAACGGTTCCTGGTGTATTACAGTTTCCAGAATTCAAGAAAGCCTATTTTTTTAATACCGAAGATCCCGCCTTATGGTCTCTAAGTTTAATTTTCCAAAAAAATTCAGAATGAAATTTTTCGAAAAAGTATTACGGAAGGAAATTGAATAATGGTAAAGGGGTTCACAGAACGTGGTTATTATATTCTAAGACAAAAGATAGTGTCTTCTGCTTTCCGTGCAACATTTTTCGAAATAGATAACACCACTGCGAAACAGTTTTAGTAACTTGTCACACCTAACGCAACATTTGAACCAGCATGAAAAATTCAATATGCACTTTGACTGTTTTTAAAAATTAATTGAATTTCAAAAAACACTAAAAATCGGTTCCACAATTGATTCCGTTTCGGAGCGTATTATTAATCAAGAGAAAGCACGTTAGCGGGTTGTTCTTTAACGGATAATTTTTTTAATACAGTATTTAGCCAGGAAAAATTTATCGCTAAGGGGAGAAAATTATAAACTTATTTGTAGCTACAACGGCAATTTTCTACAACTTATTGAAATAATTGGCAAATTTAATTCTATTATGAGTCATCACATCCACAGAATACAATTGAAAAACAAAACATGCCACATTATTTAAGTGACAAAATTCAAAATGAAATTATTCATTCAGATATATGTGCTGTTGACCTTGTATGTGAGATTGGAATATTCCAAAACTTTTAATTGCTGAAAAATAGCGAGCTGAAATATTAGAGTTTATTTACAAAAACCACCTAATAGATATTTTTCCAAATTTAGCAACTTCTATTTGTACTTTATTGACAATGCCTGTATCCATTACCGAAGGAAAGTGGTCTTTTACAAAACTTAAAATAATAAAGAAATCAGCTCCGTTTCATAATGGGTTAGGAAAGACTGACAAGCTTGGCCACTATTTCAATCGAATCTGACCTTGTAACTAAATAGACAGAAAAAATAAGTAATGAATTTACACTAAAAACAGCAAGACAAGCTATTTTTTGAATGTATTATTTTATTTCCGTAGTGTAGTTGTAAGTAATTTGTATTTTAATTTTAGTTCAATATTTAAATACCTTGGTTTATATATAAGTATGTTTATAATGATGTTTGTAATAATTTATAATTTCATCTGGTTCATTGATATTAAAATGAAAAGCTTATCAAAATGCTATAAATTTTATTTGATGTTAAATTACTCATAAGTACCAACATAATGTCGTATTTAATTTTTGTATTTATATGTAAGAAATTCCAAAAATCGCTTAAAAAAATCAAAAGGTATTGGGGGCGGAAATCAGTCATTCGCACACGAGCGGCTTAAAGATCGGGCGCGGCCCTGCCTATGACAACATTAAACTGGCCCATGTTAGCTTCCGGTACCCACGACGGAAGTTTATTGTAGAATACAGAAACAGGTTAACATGTAGTAATTTTGTTTCTCCCATTTGTCTTGATTTTCATATTTTTCTTACATATGTACATATTGCAAACATAGATTTGTCTAGGAGTACATTTCCTCAATTTTCTTGGATCTTCATGCTTTTTGTTTCAGCGCTTCTCTATATGCACTAAAACTGATTGCATAACGAAGCTTCGCCTGTTCTTTGTTTGAACTTTTTAGCAGGACGGTTAGGCCAAAATAAATGTCATTTAAGTGGAGATCATCATGAGCTTGGCCCTTTCAAGTGTTGCTGGTTCAATCTGTTGTGTTGATTTAAGGTGGGTCTTTGCCAGCAGTGATGGTGATATATTGCCATAAACATTTGCCTGATTTGCAACAACTAGTATACGATTTTCTGATAGAAGTGACACAAATTCTGTAGTTTGATCTTTTTTTCGTAGATACAACTGGTTGGATCAGAGCAAAATCAATACGTTATCGATAATTCACACAATAAATGGGTAACGGTTTATTTGAATCTAAGAGCATTGAAGGTTGTATTGGAATCATTGAGGTATTTCGTGGAATGCTATCATTAGCATATACAACTGGCAGTGAACTCGCGAACTCTGCATATACCTTATTTTCCATTAGAGTTTTTAATAACACATGGTAAGATTTCATGCTTCTAATGGTATAGTAGATAGACTTCTTTCGGTAATTAATACGTCGTGCTCTGTTATTACACCTGCTGGCCCAATGATACTAGTACTTGGATCTTCAATTATTGATGAAGAATTGTCATTGCAAAGTTGCAGCATTTGACACATTACTCAGAACGTCGATCACATTATTTGCATATACACTACAGTCACTCAGTCGTTGTCCAAGATATGACACAACTGATTTTGCAGTAGCGAAATCTTCTTGATTAATATCAGGGACTAAATTTCGGGTGGCTGAGATTTTTGTGTGGCGATGCATTTGGTGTAAGCCACTTTGTTTGGATTTAGTGGATAGAATCCACATTTGTAGAAACCGTTTTTACGGTATCAGTGCTTACTGCACGTTGTAGCACTTTATCAAAAAAAAAGGAGCAAATGTGACTCGAGTTAAATTTTCATTCGTTTCAGTCTTGAGATCATAGCCTCTTTTTTTTCAGTCGGATTTAAGAGCTTAAAAAACCGAAACATCACACGGCTGTAGGGTGTGAGTGGCATTTGGTATGGAGGCATACAAGATGATTTCTTGTTTGGCGCAAATCTTGCTTATTTCCAGAGCGAGATGGGTTTTATGTCCGTCAATAAAGTGGATTACCGGTCTTTCGATTTTGTTCTCTTTCAATTTCCCTCTGCTAAATTAACGCATAAAAATTATGTGTTGTGTTATACAATTTTTAAATTTACTTTTATAATTCAATATAAATCGTATTTCTACAATTAATACAAAATTAAAAACAAAGTATCATAATTTCGAAACACCGCAATTATTGTCCTTTATTTTTAATCATATAGTAAAGAAAGCGCATAGTTATAAATGTCCAGTTTGTATTGTAAAATTTCTACAACGTATTTTCAAGGTGATATCGTATAGCGTGTTTACGCGTACCTGCTTGCTAAGGCTGTTGTGGACGAGTCGAATCAGTCGGCTTTTGATCATTACAACGTCAATATGTTTAAATTCATATCTAAAGCCGACTTGCGAGTCGCAATTTAGTTTCGATAAATACATCGGTCCGATTGCTTAGAAACTCATCATGGTTTGTAATTTGTATATCTAAATAATTTAAACTAATTTTATTTGGTTTTCCTTAGCGCAACACTAAAACACAAAGGAACTGATGAACTAAAAAAATATAAAGCAACACTAAGGTACGGAAGAAATAACATTTAACAACTGAAGCAAAAATGGTCGAGCTAAATTGTTAAATTTATACTGCGTATTAGATATATACACTCCTTATAATTCAACATGGAAATTTTGTTTTAATCCGGAAGCAATACTTAGAGCTGACTAATGCTTGTAGGAAGTTAATGTAATTGCGTATAATGGGATTACGCATTGGAAACTTACAATGTGAATCTAGTTTACGAGGCGTTGTTATAACGATGTAGACAACTACTTTTTTATGAGTTTGTTCAATGTTGGAAGTCCACATGTGGGTTGAACTTGTTTGTTAAATGGTGCAAGCAGCCAAGCCTGAGGTCAAGGTGGTAAGTGATTTCCATTTGTGAGGCAATCATCTGTTTGACGTTTAACGTCATGTATAAATCTAACCTTGGCAGTTTGAACCCATGGAAACTAACATCTTTGTGATATTATTTAATATGAATTTAAATTTTCAAACGTTGCTTTATATCAAAATTTATGTTTTATATATTTGTCTATGTAACAAAAGCTTTATGAATTTGCATTACGAATAATATAGTCATGTACTTGTTTACACACGATCACTATTTAACGAAGTTTAACTTTACTTATTTGCAAGATCTTATTACCAACTTATTTTGTATGTATGTGAGTCATTTTGTCAGTACTGAAAAGATGACAAAAAAATCTCAAGATAATGTTAATGACATTTATAGTGCCTATTTGCTTTAGAGGCTTTTTCTTTTTGTTTAAATTGTTCAAGATTAATAATAAATATAAAAATTAATTAAATATTCAGAAACTTATAATAATTATCTGTCAAAATAAATCAGAAATAATTTTTAGTTAATATATGTGTACATACTTAACAGTCTTAATTTCTTTATAAATTTAAACAAGGTTAATTACACTCATGGAAGCACTTAAGCAATAGTATTTATTTTGTCCATGCTTATTACTGGATTCTATGAACTACATATAAACCAGATGTGCATGAATTCAATAAGTAGAAGTATCCATGCACTAATACACAAAAGAAAGAAATCATAGACGTACAAAACCTGTCTGATTTATTGATTTTATTTTGAGGCGCCAATTTTTGTCTCTAATATTATTTTATGTATTTTATTTTATTTTATTTCAGGATAAACGTAGTACCTTTTAAAAATACAAAATCTTGTATTCTTATAATTGGATTTGTTATCCACTCAAAAACATTCGCTTATCATTCATTCCGATTCTGAACATCCAATGCTGACGAATTCAGGTTTTGAAAGCCTCGAATTTGCGGATAGATAATCATTGGAGCAACAATCTTTCCATCTGCACTGATTGTTAAGAAATTTAGTTTACGGCACTTGTATAAGACGGCTGTCTGAATATAGAAAATAGAGTCCGGTGAATTAAATCCCATAAATGATATGAACCACAAGTATATTTTTGTACATACCGGTGTTAGAATTTGTTCACACACTATAGGGACTTCAGTGTTAAATCTTAATGTTCAAATATTGGCTCACCAAATTATTTTAGAGAAAACGTGTAAGTAAACATGTTTCTTGTAGAGAAAAAATACTGTATACAACCGTATCATTACCTATTTTCTTACTCTTCATACATGGGTTAAAATTAAGGAAATTAAAACTACTATTTTAACAAAAATAGGTTGTGCCTTGGAATTGTTGAAACAAAAAACAAGTGTTAGTTAGCTGTAATTTTAGACGTATTTTATGTATTATGTATTCCTTGAATGAAAAGATCATCATCATTAGGTCTTCAGTCCTAGAACTGGTTAGACGCGTACCATCATTGTTCCCTATTCTGAGCTAACCTACAGATTTCCCTGAAATATGCACAGTTTGCATCTATAACTGTCTGATCTAGGTCTACATCTACCTCTTTTTCCTATCTCTGCTTGTAATATATCACATACTATTCCCCAAAATGCCTTAGAACGTATTCCGCCCTACTATTTCTCTTTTTCCCCAGATATCCTTGTTCCCCTACTATTTCTGTAACTTATTTGTTATTATTTTTGTCTGTCCACGCTATCGTCCTCATACATCTGAAGCACAGCATTTCAAAAGGCTGCTACCGTTTTTCTGTCTGCGTTTTAGACTGCCCGTATTTCCTAGGCATACTGTGCTGTGCTACACACATATGCTTTCAACAATTTTCTTCTTATTCTATGTTTGTTGTCTTTCCTCATAGGCGCTGTTCTTTCTTGTTAGATGCAGTTTGATCACTTTCTATTGTTTTACAGTTACATGCCCTATTTCTCCGACCTTCAATGGTTGTGAAGGAGGTAAGCAGCCTGTGGCTGCCAAGTTCCCCTACACTTAACCATTTGGCGATTTAATATATTTTCCAATTTATCTTTTCGCACAGTCAACATTAGTTGCAGGTATTTCGCAACCAACAACTAGTTGTTTATACTAATCATCAGATTTATCTGCGCTTATTTTTCGTCATTAGGTTTGCCGTCTCAAAACTGGTTGGACACGCACCTGCACTTATTTATATTCTGAGCTAGCCTACATAGTTCCTGAAATTCTCACACAGCATGTGTATTCAGCTCGTTCCTTTCTATTGTTTTCTAATTTTATACCCTATTTTACCGAGATTCAGTGAAGGAGGTTAAGCAACCTGTGGCTACCAAGATCCCCAACACTTAGACATTTGCCGAAATAATGGTTTTCCAGTAAATCCTTTCACACACTTAACATTATTCGAGAATATTGCCCAACCAATTCTTGTAGTTACTTATAATAATCATCATGTTTAAGCACAGTTATCTTTTCGTCATTAGTTTATCCATCTTGGGATTGGTTGGATGCGTACCTGCATTGATTTCTATTCTGGGCTAGCCTACACATCTCCTGAAACCTCTACAGCCTACATCTTTTACTATCTGTGTGCAGTAGTCTAATCTAGGTCTGCCTCTTCTTCTCTTTTTCCTATCTCTGCTTCTAATATATTCCGCACTATTCCCTCATGCCGTAGTATGTGGCCTATCATCCTATCTCCTATTTTTACCGTTTTCCACATATTTCTTTCGTCCCCTACCATTTTTAGTACCTCTTCGTTCTTAACTTTGTCTGTCCATGATATCTTCATCATACGCCTGTAGCACCACATTTCAAAGGCTTCTACCTTTTTCTTGTCCGCTTCTCCTACTGTCCAGGCTTCACAGCCGTACAGTGCTGTGCTCCACACATATGTTTTAAGCAATCTTTTCCTTGTTTCTATGTTTGTGGTCTTTGAGCACAGTAGTTGCTTTTTCTTGTTAAATGTAGCACGACCTTGTGCTAATCTTTGTTTTATATCTTTTGTGCTTTTCCCATCTTGCGTTATTTGGCTTCCTAGGTAGCAGAAATCCTTAACCTCTTGTAAGTTCGTGTTAGATACTTGTATTCTTGTTTTTGATTTATTTTCCCACCTTTGCAAACTAGAACTTTAGTTTTAGTTTTGTTAATTTTCATACCGTATCTCTGTCAGAACCGTTTCCATTTCATTAAGAGCAGCTTCTAACTCTTCCTTGCTAGACGCTAATACCGCTATATCAACTGCAAATCTAAGCATATCAATTTTTTGTCCCTGCATAGTAATTCCAAATGTCTTCCTGCATTTGACAGTATTCATTGCCTCTTCTATGTACAAGTTAAAGATCAATGGGGATAGGGCACATCCCTGTCTCACCCCTTTCCTAATGTTTACTTCTCTACGTTCCTGCTCTAATTCTATTACTGCTGTTTGCTCTTTGTATAAGCTATGTACTATTCGTCTATCCCTATAACTCATTCCAGTCTTTTGAGTATTTCAAACATTTTTTCCAATTTACATTGTCGAATGCTTTTTCCAGATCTACAAACCCTATATACATGCTTTCCCTTTTCTATTGTTTTCTCCATTATCACTCTCAGAGCTAAAATAGCCTCCCGCGTTCCCCTGTTTCGCCTAAACCCAAATTGGTCTTCTCCTAGTATTTCTTCAGCTCGTTTTTCCATTCGTCTTTGCACAATTCTAGTTAATATTTTTGACACGTGTGCTGTCAAACTTATTGTTCGAAAATTTTCACATCTATCCGCGCCTTTCTTTTTGGTATAGTTACTATGATGCTACGTTTGAAATCTTTGGGTATCTCGCCTGTCTCATACATATAGCTTACAAGTTGGAAGAGACGTTCTGTTACTGCTTGTCCAGCGGCCTTTAGAGTTTCTGCTTGCACCTTATCTGTACCCGGCGCCTTACCATTTTTCAGACTCTTTAATGCTAATTCAAACTCGTCTCGAAGTATAGGATATCCCAAGTCATCATTTTCAATGTCTGATTCCTGTTCTAATGCAGTTAGTTCCTCTCCTGCATATAAATTCTCTATATATTCTTGCCATCTACTCACTTTCTCTACGTTTTCTATAATGACGTTTCCTTGTGCGTCCCTTATATTTTTACTATACGGTTTTATATCCCTAAAATTCATTCTAATTAATTTGTATGCTTCGTCTGCCTTTCCTATTTCCATCTTTGTTTGTACCTCTTTGCACTTTTCATCAATCCATTGTTCTTTAGCTTTCCTGCATTTTCGAATAATTTCCCATTTTATGGCTTTGTATCTTTGTTTTCCTGTTTCGTCTGATTTATTTTTGTATTTTCGTCTTTCTTCTATTAAATTCACGATATCCTTTGTTATCCATGGTTTCTTATTTTCTTTTTTGTGTATACCCCAGAATATCTCTGGCCGCCATGTCTAGGCTGGATTTAATGTTATTCCATTCTGTTTCTACTTCCTTAGTTTCAGATATTTTCCCGATATCATTCAGCAATTCATTTGACTTTTTTTCGAATCTTACTTGAATATCTTTATCTTTTAGTTTCTCTAAGTCCAAGTGCCTTTTTCCGTTCCTTTTTTTTCAGATTTTTAAATTTAAGCGCGGCCTTCATAATTACGATGTTGTGGTCAGTATCTATATCTGCTTCTGGGTAGCTTCTACAGTCTTTTACTTGATTCCTAAACCGTTGTCTAACAAGAATGTAATCTATTTGATATCTTCCTATATCTCCTGGCATCTTCCACGTATATCGTCTTCTAGCATGATGTTGAAATAATGTGTTTGTGATGATTAAATTGTTCTTGTCGCAAAATTCTACCAGCCTATTTCCCTGTCGTTTCTCGTACCTAAACCAAATAAACCAACTACCGCTCCTTCCCTACCCTCACCTACCACGGCATTAAAATCCCCCGTAATTATTAAATTTTCATGTCCTTTTACGTATCTTAATATGTCTTCGATATCTTTGTAGATGGCTTCTACCTCTTCGTCACTGTAGCTAGAGGTGGGCATGTATACTTGTATTATTACTGTGTTTACCGGTTTAGATTCTAATCTAACCATGAGTACTCTTTCGTTCTTTTGTAATTTTCTACACAGTATCCTATCTTTTCCGCATAACTATCCCCACACCCAAATTTCCTTCCTCTGCTCCTGTATGAATTACCCTGAAGTCTCCACTCCAAAATCCCCGCCTCTGGCCACCGAACTTCGCTGATCCCTACTATGTCTAGTGATAACCTATTCATTTCGATTTTTAGGTTCTCTAGCTTACCTACTTGCTTCATACTTCTATTCCACGCTCCGACTCGCAGAATGTTCCCTACTCTTATTTTTAACTTTCCGATCGCATCCTCCGAAGTAGTCCCCTCCCGGAGATCCGAATGGGGACTATTTTAACTCCGGAATCTTTTACCCCAGAGAATGCCATCATGTTTGTATCAATTTAAGTACGCTGTGTACTTGGGAGATTAATGTGGTGGTTTCCCGTTGCCTTCCACATTGCGGTAGTGTGTCTTAGACTGCCATACCGACCCCTATGGTCTCTGCCAATCTAAGTACCGAAAGAGCCGCTGCCCTCTTTCGGGGACCTGTCTTAGTCTGGTTCCTCACTAACGACCCTACTACTTTGGTTGGACCTGTAGTTTGGCTCTTTAGCTCATTAGAACACGCAAGCCATTTCACCTGTTCTAGTAATTTAGAACTTCGGCAAGGTGCAGGTCCATTCGAAATGGATGAAAAGATCATAATGGTAAAATTGTACTGTTCTGGTAAAAGTGCACAAGCAGTAAGTTATGTTTTCTGTTGATTATCCGGGTCGACTAATTCCAACTTACACTACTGTTGGAAGAATGATCAGCAAATTTGAAGCTACTGGTACTTTAAATAATAAGTATAAATGTAGTGAAAACGTCCAACAGAATGTAAGACATCAAGATAATGCACACGTTATCGATGTATTACTTTCAGTAACTGAAAATCCTAATGTAAGTGTGCACGAACTAGCTGAAAATGTTGGGATACACTACACTACAAACACAAAATTTTTAAAAGCACAAGTACCGATCCTACAAATATCAGTGCCTTCAAGAATTGCGTCCAAATGATATGGGAAAAGGGCTGAGTTTTGCTACACCATTATCGAAAAAGCAAACGAAAATAGAAGTTTTTTAAGAAATATCTGTTTTACAGATGAGTACACGTACACCCTTCACAATGAGGCAAACACGCAAAATTGTAGGATTTGGGCTACACAAAATCCTCATAATTATTTAGAAACGAGAATCCAATATCCCCAAAAATTAAATGTTTGGGCCGGTATCTTGGGGCATCATATTATTGGACCATTTTTCCTTGGCGGAAATTTAACGTTTGAACGTTTTTTTGAACTATTGTCCAAAGAAATAACACCGTCCACGAATATTTAAATCAAAGCTTTAATGGCAAAGTTATTGGCAGAGGATATGAAGTTCGTTGGCCTGCTCGGAGCCCTGACCTTTCTCCTAATGTTTTCTTTCTATGAAGAAATTTGAAATCAAAGATTTACAATGGTAGCAGTTTTAAAAATTTGGAATAATTGCAAAACTGTATTCAAGATCACTATGCAAGAATTTCACCATATCAGTTGGCAAATGTCAGGCGAGTATTTTATGATAGACTGGGTTATTGTTAAACGGTGAATGTAGGCTTATTTGAACATTTATTGTAATAATTGCTTTTTGTGGTAATTCGTTGAATAAAATTTAATTCTTGTTCTATTGCAGATTATTACTCTCATTATCTTAGAAATTCTCATTATGTAAGGAAAATGAGATTTATTTAACATGTCCGAGTAACGACTAATTTGTTTCAATAGTTTTCAAATCATCAACGCTTGGTTTTGTTAAGATGGCAGTTTGATATTTCCTGGCTTTTAAAATTTTTGAGAAAGGGAAATACATTTTCGGCATCAGTAAATATTGTCTAAACGCATATCTTATGTAGTCTGTGACGAAAAACCACTTAAAATACGTCTAAATTACCATTGTTCCAACAATTCCAAGGCACAACCTATTTTTGTTAAAATAGTAGTTTTAATTTCCTTAATTTTAACCCCTATATGAAGAGTAAGAAAATAAGTAATGATATGGTTGTATAAAGTATTTTTTTCTCTACAAAAACATGTTTACACTTTTTCTCTAAAATATTTTGGTGAGCCAATATTTGAACATAAAGAATTTAACATGGAAATCCCTATAGTACGCGAACCAATTCCACACCCGGTATAAATAGATATTTTACATTCATGTGCGTTATTGTGTCGATTTCACTTTCCGACCACCGCTTGGTCGGAAACTAACTAATAATAATAGCTTTTTTTTATTTCTCGACCAATAAATAGTTAATACTGTTTTTTGTCATTGCTTGAGAAGTTTCCGAAAAAATTATAGCATGGAATAAAAGTAAAGACAAGTATATTTCAGAAAACAACCAGCAAACTTGCTTAAGCGACGAAATTATTAGATTCTTTAGAAAAAACCAAGAGACTGTATTTACATTAAACGAACAGCTATAACGATAACGCTACAATTATGTTGGTTGATTTTTGTGATGTCCACGTTTCTTGTATCTTTGTGATTGGAGGGAACAACCACATGTTACTAATAGGTGATGGTATTAACAGTTCGCATTATTGCATTTTCTAATATTTAGGTATATGCTTAAAAGTGGTCGGAAACTGAGGGGTAGTGGGAAATCAGCGCATTTGCCCTACTGGATAAAGCAGAAAATGGTGGAAACTTTATATAACATGCGCAAAAGGTAATCGAAAGTGGAACTGTCATCGAATGAACATTGCGTTCAATCATTTTCTTATTTCAAAGTATTTTATGCATGATCGACATCTGTCACTGGTGGGTTAATTGGCGCATTTACCCTATGTACAGAAGGCGGGAAATTTTGTAAACCGACTTATGTAGATTCCTTAATAAATCTTATTTCACTGGTACATTTTCTGTACCCCCGTACATCATGGGTATAAGAAAAGGTGGTTCGATGTTTTCGAAAGAACTAAAAGTACTTAAATAACATTACGAGATGCAAGGAAGATTTTTTATTGATTATAAAGTATTTAGGTTACATGATTAGCTCGCGAAAGTTTACATGTGACCATTTTCTCTCTGTATTAAATACAAATGAAAAAGACCCCCCCACATATTACTATTTCTTCTATCATGTAAATATAATGCTGTCATAAGTGTATACTTGCCTACTCACCAATTACCATGTCTATTGTTATGGTTTTGTTCAGCTGCATGCTTTTTTCTAAACGTGAATATCCTTCATTCGTTTCGACCTTGAGTTCTAGTTCGTTGTGTATGTTTTAGTTCGACACTTCCAGTAGGCTTTGCATTCGTGATCGTGTATATAGGCCAGGTTTATTTAATATAGTTACACGGTACTCAAATATCGTTTGCAATGAGATAACTATTTATCTATCCGATAGTAGAATAAAATGTTTATAATGGAGAATATTGAGTTCGTTAATACGTACTATCAGTCGGTAAACTGATGTAAACAGCGGTAAACCTTTTATGTTAATGACTATTCAAACATTGTGTTACAATAATTTAATCGTTACTCTGATGGTGTTGGAATAAATATTATCAGTTGTGCGGATTTTAACAGGACCTTTTTAGCGCAAGGCTACAGGTAAACTATTAATTTCAATTCGTGGATGAGGTAAGTACCTACAAATAAGACATTTTTAGTTTACTATTGGAATTGTCAGTTCAATAGTGTTTTGCTATAACATGTATAAATTATTAGTCATAGCAACAAACAAAACATTTT
This sequence comes from Platerodrilus igneus, assembly GCA_036346225.1. Classification (NCBI taxonomy): domain Eukaryota; kingdom Metazoa; phylum Arthropoda; class Insecta; order Coleoptera; family Lycidae; genus Platerodrilus; species Platerodrilus igneus. Next base: position 6,849,489 of record JARFIW010000301.1, read on the forward strand.
GTGTGAGCGTTACCACGTTTTACATGGACGTATATGTATTATTATAATATCGTACATCAGAAATAAACACCTCAAAACATATTATTAATGAAATGACGCGTTCTAGCGTGATATATTGAGAATGATATTCCCGGATGTTCTTGTGTGGTAGTGCATCATTTCATTCAAGGGAAGTGTATTAGTAGTAGTTTTTATCAATAAATTTTAGAAGATAACTCAATGTTTCATTTTACTATGTAATGGGATTCTATGTATTACTGTTAAAAGCGTTTTTCACACTGCCTATTACCATTCCAGCCCAAATGACGCAAACTCATAGTCTCCAAAATAGCAGAATACCCTAAAGCTTTTCGCATAATACCCAACCATCAAAATACTCAGACGCCTCAACTTGATCCATATTCGTAATGTAAACTTAAATTTACTTAGTAAAATAGTTATTTAAATATTATTCTAACTCTAATTCTCACTTGGCAAATCATTCTTTGGCTTCTCTAATTCATTTTTATTGTGTTCTCCTCGTTTGTTGACTTCCATATTCAGTGCGCAAAACTTCAGTTATCTTTTGTTACTGATCATTGATAACCTTAACAAATTTTTTAATGCAAATGCTGATGCTCAAACATTGCTATATCCTACTTATTATTTGTTGTTTATTCTGCAGCCAAGGTTTCGATATTGATTTCTTACTGAAGCTAAGTAGAAGACATGTGGGATAATAATAACTACTTCTGGTACTTCGCTTGCGGTAATAATTTCGGTGAGAAACCATGCATTAGTAATTTTGTCCTTTGGAACAAGTGGTACAACTGCACTTCCTATCTTCTCCCGAACTGCGCTTACCTACATTTTCAATAATTCAGAAATACGAAATTATTGACACTAAGAAATTAAAAATCGATATTACCTCTTTTCAAAACAGATTGAACCTCGATTTGAACTACTGTTCGTGAGAGGCAAACATTTGCATAGTCACCATTTCGGGCTATATCTTGGAATCTCTTTTATGCGTCGTAGTCTCATTTGGAAGAGAAGCACACACAATGATATGACGGCATTTAGATTGCAATGACTTGTGTATAGTTGAAAGAATTGAGAAAGAGCTGTCGTAAATGTCCGTTTATATAAATTGCTAAATTAATAAAGTTGTTACGTACAGATATGGCCCCAGAAAATCTACCCGGTTATCCACAGAAAAGCTCTGTGAAGAGTGTGAAGCACCCTACATTTGACTTTCCAATTCCCCGCCCGCAGGTACTACATTAGCCAGGTAGCGAATTTTTTAATGTGGAAATTTTGAATTTTGCCGAAACTGCTATTCCAAGCAAGGTAAGAATTTTTAACGTGCGTTACAATACTCACACACGAGAGCTATATTTTACTTCTCATCCAAACGAGAACGTATTTTTGTAAAGAATGCTCGCTTAATGTTTTTCAAACGGTACGTTTCAAGAATCGAACCCGAGACCTTGGGATTAGTAATCAGATGGAGTACCCCGCTAAAAATTCTGTTTCGATACGCATCGAAAATTACGGATGTACTAACAAGAATAGTTGCCGACTAACTCAGTAGGACGGGTGGTGTATGGCTTTGAAGATGATTCCAGAATGCTATCAAATCTCGAACTACGAGGATTTCTAGGGAAAAACACAAGAAAGAATAACAAGAGGATGCTAAAACCTGTAATCAGAAAAGTGATTCCAGCTTAAAATTCACACGAGAACGAATAAACTACACTAATGCTAAAACTAACCTAAAATAAACGTTATGATAAGAGCACTAATATACCTACTTGAAAACTGATAACTGAAAGGAATGTTTGCAAAATCTAATGTTAAATTACCTGAATATTGATTACGCTTCTGGGCAATTTATTACAACAAAACTGGAACTATTCTCTTCGCATTAGTTGTAAAAAACACCAATATATGACTGCTATACAATTATGTTTTTATTATAAGTATATATAAACATTCTTAAACAAAATATAAAAATCAAATATATCACCAATTATTCATCTCTATGCAAACACTTAATCTAATAACCAGAAGGTACTGTGGCTACGTTTATAAGTTCATTCAATTAGTTAAAATGTTCATTTATTTACAATTACTGTAGGTTATAGTTACAGAGGTTTTCATAAATACCTAATGAATGATTGTTAATTGTAGATAAATCGGACACCACTAAAAGCCATTCTCTCCTGGGACTTAAAAAAACCTAGCTGTTCTAAATTGACGTGCTTTTATCTAACATGAAGATGTCAATTTATCAAGGTGTTCTTAAAATTAAAAGTAACCAACCTGCCAGGGTATTATTCGAACTTCAATGACTAACTTCCTTAATCAGTTCGATACCTTCTTCAAGGTAAACTAACCTACTTAAGCTACATGTTATTTCTTTTGGATGTGAAGATGAAGTCCTCTATAAAAAAAACTCTCCTCGATAAAATAATTCGAGATATTTTTCGCAGAATTCAGACAGATGAGAACTAAAGACTGAAAATTGAAATTACTTGCATCGCTTTTCTTTATCTAACATTTGTATAATTAACTTATGGATAGGCTTACTAGAATCAGAGAAAGGGATTTCCCATTTTTGAATCAGCACATTTTTGCGCGTGAATCGTAAAACTAATAATTTTAGAATACAAATAGCCATGCTGTCATTTCTAAAACGCGCCATAATAAATTGACAACTTTTAATATGAACAATATAATATACATAAGTAATCATTCCTTAGATCAAGAATGCATGTAGCCCAAAAATTATATTTTCTAAAGGAAATAACGCAACCCCATCAATACAGAATCTATTAAAATGAAATATGATTATAAACTTTCCAAAAGAACGCCACAAAGTTTTTTTTACCCTATATACTAGTTCTCTTTGTGAGACAATATAGCAACGGCCATCGCAAATTTTTTCAGAAAAGTCAAAATCAGCATAACGCTGATTAAAGTTATTTTTATCTGCAATTAAATTTTATAGCAAATCACTCCTCTCGGTCACGTACAGAACACTGCTGTCTTGACGCAAATGCAAGGCGCTACCTCTTCCAATTCCCAGCCAAAATAGTTAAACACAAAAGGATCCGTCGTAAAAACATGAAAAGGCATCGGCGCAACTACGGCGGGGGGGGGGACTCTGGGGTCCAACATTTTCTTAATAAATATCATTTTAAAAATGAGAAACCGCGTTTTGAACAGCGTCACTGAAGAGCGGCGATGAACTAATAACAGATTAGCGCCCTATTCAAATTCAGATTCAATTGAATTTTATCTGTATTAACAGCACGTACAAATAATTGTGTTTTAGCACTAAATTTACTAGTGCTCTTAATTCAAAGCCAAGTCTTTTAAGCACGAGTTTTGGACTATTGGTAATATTAAACTTAATGCTAAAAACAATAGTATATTATAATTCAAATTTATAAGCCCTTTAAAGCAGGCGCATCGTTTGAGGGAACGACGCGCAGTGGAGTGCCCTTAAACGTTGCTAGTGTTTTAAAGGCACTTATAAACGAGTATTATACGCTATTTTTTAGTACATCTGCATTAAACTTGATATGTAGATTTACATATTCCTCAATTTATCTTAATGTATTTTTTAAAGTAGAGTACCGGTCGTTTTGATTTATTGTTGCTATGTAAATAGTTGTAGTTTTCCGTTAGTTCGACAGTTCATTTGATTGATATTTTGAACATATAGTTAAAAATGTTGTACGAAGAACAAGTTTCAAGTGAAATTGAAAAATTGGTAGTGGTGACTGAATCAAAACAATGAAAATTGTACATTTCATATATTTATTTGATATAAGTAATTTGACAAATAAATATAAAGTTGTAGATGTTGTTGCTGCGCAACCTTTGAAACACTAGTGCGATAATGATCGATTTACGCACGCTAATTAGTTCTTTACACTGATATTATGGCGTAGGTGTATTAAAATAGTCTATTACAATACTAGTGTGGAAAGTGACCAGAGTGGAGAGTTGTCGCACGAGGTGTCAGCTGAGTGCGACAATCCCACGAGTGTGAAATGGCCCTTTCGAGACGATTTTTCCGACGACCATAACTAAAGAAAAAAATTAGGACAAATATTTTAAATAAACGTACACTATTGCTTCTTCCCTTAAATACCTTACCTTAATACATGGTCGTGCGATCGTCTAGTGGTAATGTCGAACAAACCCTACATCGTATTTTTGACGTATCACTCTAGAGTTGAAAATTATTTCAACACTACAGTGATGTTTACTTTCGCAGTCTAGAGTGATATTTACTTTCGCACTCTAGAGTGATATACGCCAGTTTCTAAATAAATAACATGTGTTTAGTCTGTTGTTTTCATACGTGGTCGTCGGAAATAGTATATTACATTACTAGTATAGAAAGTGACCTATTTTACACAAGTGGGAGAGTTGTCGCATGCGGCGTCAGCCCACGAGTGTGAAATGGCACTTTCAACACGAGTACAGTACACGATTTTTCCGACGACCATAACTAATGAAAAAAAATTAGGAAAGATATTTTAAATAAACGTACACGGTTGGTCTTTTCCTTGAACACCTTGCCTTGATGCAAGATCGTGTGATCGTGTAGTAGGTTATGCCGAACAAACTCTACATCGTGTTTTTGGCATTGGGCATGTTAAGTCGTCTAGGTAATTAATGTACTAATAGCTCGTTCGTCATACACTCTAGAGTTGAAAATTATTTCAACATTACAGTGATGTTTACTTTTGCACTCTTGAGTGATATTTACTTTCGCACTCTAGAGTGATATTAACTTTCGCGCCCTAGAGTGATATACGTCACTTTCTAAATAAATAAGTAGTGTGCAATCTGTTGTTTTCATACGTGGTCGTCGGAAAATGTATTTTCATGTATTATTAGTAATTTTCTATATCGGTACTTAGTATTAATACTTAAGATACCTTTTACATCAGGAACTTGAAAATATTACACATAATAAATCACAATGCTAAATCTATAAAAATAAAACTTTTATTGGTGGGACAAACTACTAAAGTACAAACTTGTGGTTATTGGTACACGTCAAGAGTGCTACTCCAATCACTTTAACCCGAAATAAAACAACCAAACCAAAAGCGTCGGTCGGTCGGCGGCTTTAATACTCATGTTCAAAACTAGGTGAACCTGGAAGAATATGCCAATGTTCCAATTAGTTATTTTGCTCAAAATATTGAATTTAACTTGTAAAGATAACCTTAAGACTGGGGAAATCCTCTCTTGTTCTTCTGGCACAACTTTTTTTTTTTTAATTCTGGAAGTAGTGTTGGTTTTAAAAAATCATAGGAGATAATGATATAAAAATCAAAATTGTGAATTTAATTTTGAACATTTTGGAATTTGTTTATGGCTGAATTAAATAAAATATTGTTGTTATTTTTATACCATCATCTTCAGAATGTTTTCTTGTTATAAAATGCATCAAAAATAAATTGTTTTGTTGAATTTTCTTATCTATGATTGTGCCAGAAGTATTTTCCATAAGCGTAGTGTGGATTTAAACTAGTCGGTATGCGGGAACATTCCCAACAGTTCACCAAGTTTTACGAAGATGTCGCTAGGCTGTTTCTATGAAAGTGGATGTATCGCAATTGGATGTGACTGCAACAAACATTTTCTACATCCGTTAATGTAAAAGGGAGAACGATGATCGTCGGCCAGTGCATCAAACCAAAGCAATAAAGTGTTAAAGCTCATTGGATAGGAATTGTAACAGATAGCTGACATACTATTCAACTCCACGTGGACTGAGTATAACAAGACAACTGATATTTAGTGTACGGCTATTGTTTGCTTTTGGTAGATATGCAGAACAGCACTCTCAATATGAATTGGATTTTATAGTTTAATAATTAGTAAATAACTTCACAAAGCGTTATTTAGGATTTATTGTTATTTTAAAATAAAAACCTTGAAGGTACTTAGGTATAAATTAAAATTATAGGCTTGCCAATGCTTGTTTAATGATTTATAAAAGCCTTTCCTAGCAACTCACCACACTCAGGGAAGTCCCAGAAGGGCTTATTCGATCAATATCTTAGAGCATAATATTTATTCTATGCTTAAACCAAAGAAAATTGATAGTTACGCTTTCAATTTCGTTGAATAATATATATTGGTGGTAATGAATTTATTCGTTTCTGACATTTTGAACACTTTTATATGGCGCAAAATTATTGTGCAAACAATATTCTTATAATCTAATTTAGAAATGTTTTCTAAGCAGGCGCTGCAATGTGTTTTTGTATTAAGTTCCAGTTCTATACTCTGATTTTTTATATCCTTTTCTTGGGTGTGTAGATCAGAATGGATAGGCAAGATTTATGAAAAATATTTTCTTTAGGTGCCCATGACCCCATGTGTATTTTTGCATGTTGGATAGGTTTTTCAAGAATGTTCTCTTCCGTGCGGGAGCTGTAAACTTGTTTGTGTGTTGTTTATTGTTCTAATTTTTTTTGTCTTAGTGTTCCTGGGCGTGTGTGTGTAGATGAAAATTAACAAGTTAAATTTTTGAAAATGCCTTTTTAAATAGGTTTTTAATCGAAATGCAAGGCTGCGACGCTTCAGTTGTGACATTGCACCATCAATAAAAAGCGGCGATAGAATGACTAACACAAATGCCGTGGTTGTACTTTCTGCATCGAGTATTGTGAAGTTTGTTCGAGATTTTGTGGTGCAATGTAATGTTTATGTTATAACTTTTGCAAGAATATAAGTTTTGTTAGTGTGGCAGTTTGTTGGTATTAAGATTTGTACATTTGTTTACTTCATACTCTGAAGTTTGTCGGCGAAGAATAAAATTTGTCGGAGAAGTTGAATTTTGCAGTAGTTTACAATAAAAGTGAGTTTGTTGAAAATCGATTTGTTCGATAACTATAGTATAGAATAAAGTTTTTGGTACGAATTTTAAATACGTGCATATTGTAGAAATTTTAATTAAAAAACCGTTTTATGTCAGGATATGTAGCGATGCACCATTCTATTTATAACTGGAAATTGAAAACTGATAGGATTTTAGCTAATCAGAGCACGTCTATTTTTGACCAATCCAACAACCCAAAGACCTCAACCTCACTTTGCAAGTATTGATTCTTAGAATTCTTCTGTTTGCTTTACATTAAAAGTATGAGGATCACAGGTTTAAATTCAAACTTTGTGCCAAAGTAAGTATTAATAATAGAATAGATATTCCCTCAAGGTCATCCGGAGTATCGTTCTGGTACTTGTATTATCATAGAATAATTACAACAAGAAGTGACACTCGGCGTTTTCATGACGACCGAATTTCTTTGCAGATGTCTAAAATCCGTCATTATTTTGTTGGTATATCCATAGAATAATAATACTTTAATGCTAGCTTAGTGTATTATTTTTCTGTGATATATCCTTCAACCTCCTTTATTACGTTAGAGCCTAAATTATACAGTTATGCATACAATAATCAATTTAAATATTTAAAGCAATTTCTAACTCACCGTTTTTAAACTTCCCCCTGCATCTGTGTACTACAGACTAATGGTCGAAGGACATGTATTTTTGGTACATGAAAAGCAATGTATTTTATGAAGAGTATACCTTCTTTGCGAAGGTATTATTATTTTATGGTATTATATACTATTTATAATGTATTACCTATTTCATAGCCCCCACGTCACACTACCAAACAATTTAACTGAACGTTTATAGTTCGTTTGAATAGTTATTCTTTTATCTCCTACATCAACTTGTAGAACAGAAGTTACCTGCTAACTCACCAGATTTCTTGTGACGCAAAATTTCATTTTGTATTCTCGGTAATGGGAAAGAGTTGCGTGTGTTGGGGTTAATTAAAACATTAATTTAATTATTGTAGTGATTTAGTTTTATCCGAGTTATAACTAAGCAATAAGTGTAGTATTTAAATAAGACATTTTTCAAAGTTATTTTCAAATAAGTTCGTTTAGTTTACGGTATTGGTTTTAACCTGATTTTTCTATTGCATTTTATAAACATTTCAAACTGAGCCAAAGTACAGCTCCCGATATGAAAAGAACTATTCAGAATTTATTTAGCGTGGCTCTACTTCTAAGAAGAAGGCGACTGATTTAAAGTGCGAATCCTACTTGAATAGCGGATTTGAGGTATTATCGAAAATACCTTTATCAGAGCTCTACGTCATTTTATACTACGGGTTATGCCACAATTAGCTTTAAACGCATCTACTCCGGTATCTTACTCCAATATGGATATTTTTTATTTTAAAGGATGATGAAAAATTTGAAGTTTTGACAAATGTGTGGGTTGCCGAATCAAACTATACGTTTCCCGTTGTTCAGAGTGGTAAACAAAACAGACATTGCAAACTTTGTGTTTTGTTTGCTAATCAAGAGGTTGGAATGAGTGTATCACAAGCAACTGGCCAACCAGTTAACACGGCTTTTAAACAGTGAAAAGGCTACGGAACGTTTCAATGGTCACAAAGCTTTGTATTATCACAGAGCAACATTACTTCATTCAAAAACTTTTGTTGATATTATGGCGGGCAAGACAACACGTATTGATAGAATGCTTGATAGAGCTCCAAACTTGCAAACGGTTGAAAATCGGTTCAAAATATGTTCTATCATAAAAATCATAATTTTCTATGGACGTCAAGGACCATCCTTGCGAGGTCATCGAGAGTCAGGTATTTTTGATGTAAATGAAGAATAGGCCGAAAATGGGGAATTTTCGAGCATTACTACGATTTTACATTATGGTTGTGTACATGATTTAGATGTGTTAATTTTCCAATTGTTGTCATCGGTGTCGGAGGCGTAATTGGAAAACACACAGGCCGCGAAAATCTCGGGACCTTAGATTTCTATCTTTCAATTACTAGCTTGATTTGAAATGATTATTTGAACTTTTGCATAAAATGTTAGAATTTATCAACTAACTTTGTGTAATTAATTACCTAATATATGTATATATTTAATACTTGGCTTATAGTCGTAATTTTGAGCATTACTTCTTGTCTATAACCTGATATGAGTCAAAAACTTGACACTGTCAGATACAATTGACAACAATGCCAAACGTAATTGAAAGTTAGGTTTATGTATAGTTGTGTACATGATTTAGATTTGTTAATTTTCCAACTGTCGTCATCGGTCTCGATGGCGTAAATGGAAAACGCAAGGGCCCCGAAATCTTAAGATACAGGTTCGAATCCTGTCCGGGACTTTATATTTTCCATTTTTCAGTTATTAGTTTGATTTGAAATGATCATTTGGACTTTGCATAAAAAACTAAATTATTATTTCATCTTATTCATCTTATTAACTATATATATATATATATATATATATATATATATATATATATATAATAATTTTTTTTTTTAATGACCAGTTCCAAGAAGAGTTTTGCAAATATATATATATATATATATATATATATATATATATATATAGAATGCTGTGATTCCTCTCATGTATTAGAATCGTGCCTCACGAATTGGGCGTCAAGAATGCTGTGAATCCACCAAAATCCGGGAACTACGGTTTTCGAATCAAGCCCCACAGATTGGGCGTCAAGAATGCTGTGAAACCTACAAAAAGCTATTAACTTAACTGGTCCGTTGACTTTCTTCTGTTAATCGCCTCGGCTGCTCCTCTAGTTAAACCTTCATCCTCATTCATAAAAAAAAACAAACACATTCCTACCACAAACATCAACGTTAACTCTATTTACATCAATATTCACAATACATTAAAATTTCAAAATTAAAATTCAGCATAAATTTCAGTATCAGAAATTTTCAAGATTAAATCTTTTATCATTTTAATGTGCATCCAGAATTAAAGTCCTTGTAGGATGCCTACTAATTACTATAACAATATATGCAGACCTGAGTCTGAGTACAAAGGGAGCATCTTCCACCCTTTACGTTAATTAATTAACCAGGTTCGTCTAATTGAGCTCAAAGACATACCCAAATTTTCATCATAATCCAGAACATAAATACTAAATACCCTTTCTACTTAAACAAGAAAATGTCACCTTAAAATTAAAATTCTGTTGTTAGTACAATTTCACTACTGTCCATTTTAAGTAAATCAATTATAAAGTTATTCAACACACACCAAAATATCAAAGTTCGAACAAAATAGTATAATTTACCTGAAGGTTACTGCACTCGTAGCTTCAATGTACATCGTCCCTTTTGTTAATCACACCATTCCAACTGGGTTATATTTACGGCTTCTGATTCTCAACGCTTTTAAAATTTCTCCACCACCATTCATCTAAAGTTGTTTCAGGGCTTTTCCGGAATTCATCTGTGTATATCTGAACCTTGTTTTGTGGATCCAGACACGTTTATGAACCATTTAATTATTAACACCCCCGAAAAATAGCAAAGAAATCCATACTTCTTTCACAAATATACGCCAAAACTGCCTACTTTTGTGTATTCATTTGTCGTTGCAAATTTGACTAATTGGTACAGTGATGCTAAACTTTATTACCTTGTATCTTCTTTTCTAAGTGCACTAAATTACATTCATTGTAGCACGTAAAGAACAAACTGTTTTAAATCACCAAAATATACGAGCAAACTGTTTAAATTATTCTATCAAACTCGGAAAACTAAAAAGCACTGTTTAATGCATTGAATCAATTCGAAAATCTAAGAGAGCTTGTTCATATTAACCTGGGTATATATAGAGGTTAGCCTGTCTGTCGGTCTAGTCCCCAAAACGGACAATTCTTCAGAATTTCGCATGCTAGGTTCCCATTCCGCAGCCCGGCATGCGATTTTTACGAAATTTGCACTCGCCCCAGTTAAATCTCAGAAATTTCGACACGGCTCGCAACGTCTGGAAATAACTAATTAAATTTTATACAGAAATGTTATTTTCACCTCTCAATTTTGCCTTTTATTTTCAACCAATCGCAACCCAATGACGTTGCTCCACTCACGCCTTTTACTATAAGTGTCTCCGTCTTGCGCATATTATCTGTCTCTATCTACCCTGTTCTTATTGGTGCAAATTGATATTCTTTATTATCGATTATTTCAGTCCATGTGGACTGTGAAATAACCCACCTTTAGCATTTCCCGTAACTATTATGCGACGGTTTCTCTAACATTCTCTGTAACCATTAATTATCTGCAAAATTTACGCAGAATGAGCTTTTTTAAAAATACGCAGGTGTTCAAACATCCTACTTCTAACTACCACTTCTACGATTTGCATTTTATTGGGTTTTTACAAGTTTTTATAGATATTATGTTACTAACGGTTCAATTAACTCCAATTAAAATAATACCCTTTAATTTTTAGTGACTCCTAATCAAATATTAATTATTATCTGTACGTTTTGTTTAATACCGGTTACTTAAAATTGAGTTAATTAATATAAATTTTGCACGTAATTTCTATTTGTTTCTTTACTAGGAATAATTAAATTACACGTAGAGCTTTTAATACTGCGTCCCTTTTTTTATAGCAAGCGTCTTGTACATAATTTAACTCCTTATTTTTAATGAAACGAATGAATTTTATGCTTCACGGTTTTTTAATAACGCGTACCTTTTCCCAAAGCTTCTACACGGTGATTAAAATTATTTGATGTGATTATTTAATTTTCTACCCTGGTCTAAATATGAGTAATATATATATATATATATATATATATATATATATATATATATATATATTTTGAACCAAACAAAAATTTTTTTAAAAACAACAAAGAACTAATAATATTGAAAGCAGACAAAGGAGAAGTTACCTTTATAATGAGATCACAAGACTACACAGAAAAATCACTAGAACTATTATCTGACACAAACACATATAGAATATTACCTAAAGACCCTACCACCTCAATCCAAAAAAAGTAAACGAACACATCAAAACACTTCACAACCAGAACATGATTTCAAAAGAAGACAAAAAAACACTCATCAACAACAGTACCAACCCAGGAAAGTATTATGGACTACCCAAAATTCACAAACCTACTATTTCTCTTAGACCTATAATTTCATCAGTAAATACTCCCACATACAACATCGCAAAATTTATATCTGATATTTTAAAAAAATCCTTTCCTCTAGAAGGATACAACACCCAAGACAGCTTCACTTTTGTTAATACATACAACAACTTTCAACTACCTCATAACCACATTCTCATCTCACTTGATGTTAGATCTTTATTCACAAACATTCCCAAAGAACTCGTCATACAAATCATAACAAATAAATGGAATAAAATCGAACCTAACTGCAGACTATCAAAGATAATATTTCTTAGTACTATCAACCTTATTTTCAACAACACATTTTGTATTCCAAAAAAAGTCTATTTACAACTTTTGGTACTCCAATGGGCTCACCCTTATCACCAATTCTAGCCCAGATAGTAATGGACCTTTTATTAGACAGTGTCATCCCTAACCTTCCGTTCCAAATGGTTTTCCTAGTAAAGTACGTTGATGACATTATCTGTTCAGTACCATATGACCAAGTAGAATCAACTCTTCAGCACTTCAACAACTTTAATGAACATTTAAAATTCACCATAGAACAAGAAAAAATAAAACAATTCCTTTTTAGACACAAATGTCATTCGAACTGATGAAAACCTTCTAATTTTGACTATTACAAAAAACCAACAAATTCTGGCAGGTATATTAACTACTTTTCCAATCATTCAAATAAACATAAAATCAACTCTTTATTAGCATTAAAACAACGCATAACAAAAATTAGCCATCCAACATTTATTAATAACAATATCCAAGAATTAAAGAAAGTTTTCATAAATAATGGATACCCAATACAATTAATCAATCAAATGCTAAACACCAACACAACTTACAATACCACAAAAAATGCAGATACTATATACAAAAAATTGCCCTATATACAAAACTTAACACCACTACTCGTTCGAACACTAAGAAGACCCAACATAGTCATCACATACTACTACAACAAATCAATAAAAAACATTTTCACCCATCTCAAAGACAAGACTGAAACCATTATGTGCAACAACACAGTATACAAGATTCGTTGCAGTTGCAATTATTTCTACATTGGACAGTCAAGTCAATGGCTTCGAGACAGGTTAACTCAACACCGCAGTGACACAAAACTTGGAAAAAATAACTGCGCTCTTGCCATACATGCACATACCACAAAACACAAACCGGCTTTCGACGAAACACAAATTTTAGAAATAGAACAGAACTACTACAAACGTTTATTCTTAGAATCATTTTATATACAAAAAGAACTAAACTGCATTAATAATAAACAAGACCAAAAAAATGTAGGCATCATTTACTCCCAACTTTATAAACACTAGAAAGTATTCCAAAGTTTTGTAACACATTCCATCTTAGTACAACAACCTATATTTTTGAAATTCATGTAACGTTCCCATAGTTATAGTACCTTTTCACTGTCTTCATGATGTATGTCATCTAGTAAAATCATATGTCATAGTCTATTTCTAATTTAAATATTTCTATGTAAGTAATTTTAACAACATTGTAATCTTTTTATTTTATAAAACAAACCATATTTTCAGACTTACGATTAAGGTCAGAAACCCGGCTGAAACGTCAAGTAATTAGAGGAATTTAAAGACGATTGTTTTTATTTGACCTAAAATATCCCAAAACACAAAAAACCCTTATTATATAAAGTATAATTGGTCAAGAAAATTAATATTATATATATATATATATATATATATATATATATATATATATACGATATATTATTAATGGGTTTGAGGTCAGATGGAGGAAAGTATACTCTTTTTTAAGGCCTAAATTTTCGAATCTATTTCAAATTCTTGATCACAGGCTTTCTAAAATACAATTAACTAGGCTAAAATATACATCAATTGCTATTAACTTACAAGGTGAGGATATATATTAAATTAACATAGATATTAAATCGAAAAGTATTTTTAAAATAATGTTTGCTTCAAGTTGTTGTATAAAAATTGTATAACTTGTACAAATATAAAAATGTCAGAGTTTGAAACCTTTCAGTTTCATTTTTTGTTATTTAAAGCGTTAAATATAGGATGCCTATGTGTGCGTGTGTGTGTGTGTGTGTGTGTATGTATGAACATGAGTGTGCGTACATGTTATACTTATATGAGTGTCCATGCATATTTCTGATTATATATTTTAAATCTGTTTGTTTGTTAGTACGTGTGTGTATGTGTACATGTGTATGTATGTATGAATGTGATGTGCATGTATGATGTGAAGTATTAATCACTATAATATCAATTATTGCATTAGGTACAGGTTACTTCTGAAGACTAAGAAAGTATGTATAAATCGAACTTAAACCACCAATATCTGTTTTGGATTTATACAATTTTTTTTGCGAAAAATATGATACATTTCAAGGAATAATCTTTTTTGTATCTTTTTCTAATTCTAAAATTTTAGGATGTTCAAAATCAATTTTGTGATCTAAATTGAGCGAGTGACTTGATAAAGCACAAGAATTTGGTTTGATTCTAATGTCACTTTTGTGTTGGGTTATACGTTGTTTTAAAAATTGTGACGGTTGTCCAATATAGGGGTTACCACAATCTATACAATTAATTTGATATACAATGTTTTTTTGATACAAATCCAGAGTTTTATCTTTAAATTTTGAAAAAATAGTTCCTAATGTTAAAATATTCTTTTAGCGTATTTGAAATTGTAATTTTAAATACTTGAGTTAATTTATTAGTTAGGTGATCATCTATGTTTGGTAGTGTTTTGTATAGTTGTAAAGTTTTGTTATTTTCGTTAGTTGTGTTATTGCTATCTATATTACCATAGTTATTGTTTGTATTAATGTATTTTTGAGTTATATAATAATTTTGTGATAAGGTCTATAGGATAGTTGTTGTTTTGTAGAATATTTGAAAGTTTTTGATGTTCTTATTATGAAAAGAGGATGGGATATTTTAAAATTCGTTCTTTTAATCCTAAAATAAAATTTAGCTTTGTTTTAAATGGATGAAAAGAATAATATTTTAAGAATCTGTTTGAATGTGTAGGTTTTTGATACCAATCTAAAATGATTTCATTTTCATTATTTCTAATTAATAGAGTGTCTAGGAACGGTACTGAGTTATTTGATTCTGTTTCGACTGTAAATTGAATGTGGCTATTGTATTTATTAAAAATGTTAAGAGTTTCATCTATTTTATCTTCTGGAATAGCTGTCACTAGATCATCAACAAATTTTTTAATAAATGGAAGATTAAATGAAAGTTGTGGAATAACAGAATTTAATTGTTCATCCATAACTATTTGTGCAATAATGGGACTTAGATTTGATCCCATCGGACATCCAAAAATTTGTAGATAAAATTTATTATCAAACGAAAAATAACAGTTGTCAAATAGAAATTCAACTATTTGTAAAAATGATGTTTTTGATAAATTACAATTTTGTTCAATGTCGGTCCAAATTTTAATAATGTTATTCATAGCTAAATTTTTAGGTATATTTGTGAAGAGGGAAACGACGTCTAAACTGATTAATACATAATTTTCTGGTAAAAGAAAATTATTTATTTGTTCAGAAAATTCAAAGGAATCTTTTATATTAAATGCGGTTTTACGGACGGATTTTGTTAGAATTTCAGAAATGAATTTGGAAAGTTTTTCAGTGGCAGCGTTATTTGTGGAAACAATGGGACGGTATGAAAAATCGGCTTTATGTATTTTAGGTAGACCATAAAGTTTAGGAATTGTGCTGCTATAATTATTAAATGATTTTGCGTCTAATACGCTAATCATTTTTATTTTTAACTGTTTTATAAGGTCTAATGTTTGTTTCTGAAGTTTTGCTGTTGGATCTGTTTTAATTTCTTTGTATATTGTATTATCTTTCAGTAAATCTGACATTTTTCTAAATAACTAGTTTTAGATATAGCAACGGTGATGTTGCCTTTATCAGCATTAACTATCAATAAATCTTCATGTTCTTTTAGAAATTTTTGCATTGATAATAATCGTATAAGAATTTTGATTTTCTTTTTGAATTTTGATGATAAAAATTTGTTAAAGTATTAGTTATGTAAGTTCGTTTTAAGTCTCTATCTTCTTCGTTAGTGTCTAAAATTATGTTTTCTAAATCAGCTATTAATTTTATGAGAATAGTGCTATTAATTGAAGGTTGTATACTAAATTTTGGGCCTAATGCAAGAATTGTTTGTATGTGACTTGGTATATCTACTGTGCTAATATTTTTAAACCAATTTGTAGTTTGAAGGAATTCGATTTTGTTTAAATTTGAAAGCTTGTCAAACTTTTTTAGGTTGACAAGTTTGACTTTATGAAATTTTTTATTATATAATATTTCTTGTCTACGATTATATTCGTGGAATATGTGATTTGGAATAATATTAGCGACAGTATGTTTAACATTACATAATTCTTTGTATAAGTTACTTATGGATTGGTGGGTATATTCTATTTCTAGATTTAAAACTTTTCTGTATAATCTATTCATGAATCTTTTTATTTTAGGGGTATTTTCATAATTGTTATACCTAAACAAATTATACAAATTTCTTGAAGCATTTGTTATATGATGTGGAAGAATATCCATTTTTCTACATTGCAGCAAAAAACACAAAATTGACGATTTCTTTATTTGCTCGTAGTTAGTCTACTAATTGAAATAGAATGTTCAAATTTGGTACATCATGGTAATTCCCCATTGCGCTTCACATTTTCAACTTAGATTTTGTCTAGGGCATCTAGATTTTGCGTGACGATGTTCAACTTTTTATTTTTAAATAGCCGCCATATTGGATTTTTACATTTTTGAAATGCTGACAAAAAACCCTTTCCAAAGAGGTATAACATGGCTATGTTTGATTGAATCAAAACACTAAAAATCACATAATTACGTTTTGGTCGTAGTAGGCTTTAATTTCCATTATGACAAAGAGAAACAATTGCTCTAAAAATTTTAAACTCAATTTTTTCAGTGGTAATAAAAACAGTAAAAACGTAGAAAATTGCAAATAAATCTGTATTAATTAGAACTTACATAACTATGCATTAACAAAGAATAAATACAAACTAGCATCTATTCAATACAAAATATTATTTAAGCTGTTTTTAGTTGTCATTCATGTTCAGACAATTGCAAATTAACAATCAAGGAAAAAAAAATATAACAATAGTCAGCCACATGAATTCATTATTTATTTTAATTGTTCAAATAACCCCCCATTTGCTCAAAATTCATATTTGATGATGTTTTTTGTCTGTGTCACATTTGTTCTTCAATTGTTTTTACGCTATTTGTACATTTTTACTAATAATAATAATAATAATTTATTGAAATGAATAACAGTGAAAAAATTGAACTTAGCTTGATTTACTACGAATGTCACCTTAGTTCTGGAAATGCTGCTTGAGTGTACGCCGATCGGTATCCAGATAAGTTTCACCCACCTCACAACTATGTTCACAGACTTTTACGTGGGTTAAATGAACACGGAGCATTTCCTGGTAATCAAAATGAACGACAGCGGCCTAGACCAAATAAAGAATCTTGATGAAGACACTGAATTACAGGTAATGGCCTACATACGTGCTAATCCATCTTCATAATTTAGACAAGCATCTCAAGAAATTGGTTTATCTGTTGGCGCAGTATACAAAATATTGAAAAATTACAAAATGCATCCGTATGATTTTGATTATGATTTTGCTCAACATTTACACATCCGAGACTTTGAACGCAGATTGGAATTTTTGTCGTGGTTTAATGTTCACTTGAAATCGATAATTTATTTTATAAGCGTATTCTTTGGACTGATGAGTTAAAATTTACAAATAATGGTGTAATGAATCATAAAACCACAGATTTTGAGATAATAAAAATCCGCATTTGGTCCCTAGAAACTAATTTTCAAACAGTCTGGAGGATTAATGTGTGGTTTGGATTAGTTGGTGGGAAACTATTAGGTCGTGTTTTTATGACGGGATACTTACTGGTAGAAGATATTTAGAATTTCTTGACGATATTCCAATACCCACGCGCGAAAATATTTATTTTCAACAAGATAGTGCACCAACACGCAATACTATCCTTGTTCGACAATGCTTAAATAAAATGCTTCCAAACCGATGGATCTGTATGTATGGAATAATTCTATGGCTGGCAAGATCCCCAGATCTAACCCCATTGGACCTTTTTATGGGTGCATTTAAAAACTATTGTATACGCAGATTCACCTAATATATATTTAAAAAACAAAATACAGGTGGCATGTCCGTTCCGAATGGACCTGCATCTTGAACAAGTTTTAGATTACTAGAACGGGTAGAATGGCTTCCGCGTTCCCGTGATCTAAAGAGACAAACTAAAGGTACCACCAAAGTAGTAGGGTCTTTAGTGAGGAATCAGATCAAGACAGGTCCCCAAAAGAGGGCAGCAGCTTTTTCGGTACTTAGAAAGGCAGAGGCCATAGGGGTCGGTATGGCATTCTAAGACACACTACTGCGATGTGGAAGGCAACGGGAAACCACCATATTACCTCCCAAGTACACAGCGTACTTAAATTGTAAGGAACACGATAGCATCCTCTGAGGTAAAAGATTCGGAGTTAAAATACTCCCCCATTCGGATCTCCGGGAGGGGACTACTTCGGAAGATGTGATCAGAAAGATTAAAGGAAGAGCAAGGAACATTGTTCGAGTCGGAGCGTAGAATGTCAGAAGTATGAAGCAAGTAGGTAGGCTAGAGAACTGAAAAATTGAAATGAATCGGTTAGCACTAGACATAATAGGGATCGGCGAAATTCGCTGGTCAGAGGCGGGGGATTTTTGGAGTGGAAACTTTAGGGTATTTCATACAGGATCAGAGGAAGAAAATTCGGGTGCGGGGATAGTTACGCAAAAAAAGATAGGACAACGTGCAAAAAACTACCTACAAAAGAACTAAAGAGTACTCATGGTTAGATTAGAATCTAAACCGGTAAATACAGTAATAATACAACTATACATGCCCACCTCTAGCTACAGTGAAGAAGAGGTAGAAGCGATCTACAAAGATATCGAAGACCTACTAAGATACGTAAAAGGACATAAAAATTGAATAATTATGGGGGATTTTAATGCAGTGGTAGGTGAGGGTAGGAAAGGAGCGGAAGTAGGTTTATTTGGTTTAGGCACGATAAATGACAGGAAATATAAACTAGTAGAATTTTGCGACAAGGACAATTTAACCATCACAAACACATTATTTCAACATCATGCTAGAAGAAGATACACGTGGAAGATGTCAAGAGATGTAGGAAGATATCAAATAGATTACATACTTGTTAGACAACGTCTAAGGAATCAAGTAAAAGACTGTAGACGCTACCCAGAAGCAGGCACGGACACTGACCACAATATCGTAATTATGAAGGCCGCTCTAGAAAATGTAGAGAAAGTGGATAGATGGCAAGAATATATAGGGAATTTATATGCAGGAGAGGAACTAACAGCATTAGAACAGGAAACACACTGGGATTTCCTATACTTAAAGATGAGTTTTAATTAGCATTAAAGGGTCTGAAAATGGTAAGGCACCAGGTACGGATAAGGTGCTAGCAGAAACTTTAGAAGCCGTTGGACTAGCAGTAACAAAACGTCTCTTCCAACTTGTAAGCTATATGTATGAAGCAGGCGAGATACCCAAAGATTTTTAACGTAACATCATAGTCACTATACCAAAAAGAGAGGCTCGGATAGATGTGAAAATTTTCGAACAATAAGTTTGACAGCACACGTATCAAAAATATTAACTAGAATTGTACAAAGACGAATGGAAAAACGAGCTGAAGAAATACTAGGCGAAGATCAATTTGGATTTAGGCGAAACGGGAACACGGAGGGTTACTTTATCTCTGAGGGTGATAATAGAGAAAACACTAGAAAAAGGGGAAAGCGTGTATATAGGGTTTGTAGATCTGGAAAAAGCATTCCACAATGTAAAATGTAAAAAAATGTTCGATATACTCAAAAAGATTGGAATGAGTTTTAGGGATAGACGGATAGTATATAGCTTATACAAGGAGTAAACAGCGATAATAGAATTAGAACAGGAACTTAGAGAAGTAAATATTAGGAAATGTGCCCTATCCTCATTAATTTTGAATTTGTACATCGACGAGGCAATGAATACTGTCAAATGTAGGAAGACATTTGGAATTATTATGCAGGGACAAAAGCTTGATATGCTTTGATTTACAGATGATATATCGGTATTAGTATCTAGCAAGGAAGAGTTAGAAGTTGTTCTTAATGAAATGGAAACAGTTCTTACAGAGAGATACGGTATGACAATTAACAAAATTAAAACTAAGGTACTAGTATGCAAAAGATGGGAAAATAAATTAAAAACTAGAATACAAATAGGTAACGAGAACTTACAAGAGGTTAAGGTATTTTTCTTAATCTTTCTTGGGTATTAAAATACTCAGAGTTTTTAAAATTGTAAATAAAGACAATTTTAAAAACTCTTGAGTGTTTTGACACCAAGAAAAATTAAGAAAAATACCTTAACCTCTTGTAAGTTCTCGTTACTTATTTGTAATGTCATGAATCGAAACGTAAATAAAAACAATTTTTAAACCTCTGAATGGTTTAATACCCAAGAAAGATTAAGAAAAATACAAAGCAAACCACAACAAACATACAGGGAGTATATACAAGAGGTTAAGGATTTCTGCTGCCTAGGAAGCCGAATAAAGCAAGATTGAAAGTGCGCAAAGATATAAAACAAAGATTAGCACAAGGTCGTGCTACATGTAACAAGAAAAAGCAACTACTGTGTTCAAAGACATCAAACATGGAAACAAGGAAAAGATTGCTTAAAACATATGTGTGGAGCACAGCACTGTACAGCTGTGAAACCTGGACAGTAGGGGAAGCGGGCAGGAAAAAATGGAAGCCTTTGGAATGCGGTGCTACAGACGTATGATGAAAATATCATGGACAAAGTTAAGAACAAAGGGCAAGAAAGAAGTATGTGGAAAACAGCAAAAAATAGGAGAGATAGGATAATAGGCCACATACTAAGGCATGAGGGAATGGTGTGGAATATATTAGATGCAGAGATAGGAAAAATGAAAGGTAGAGGTAGACTTAGGTTAGACTATTGCACATAGATAGTGAATGATGTAGGCTGTGGAAATTTTAGGGAAATGTATAGACTAGCTCTGAATAGAAATCAATGGAGGTACGCGTCCAACTAATTCTAAAATAAAAAACCTAATGACGAAAAAAGTAACGGTACTTAAACATGATGACTATTATAAGCAACTACAGGTATTTATTTTGCAATACTCTCAACTAATGTTAATTGTGCGAAAGGATTTACTGAAAAACTATTAATTCGGCAAAAGTCCAAGTGTTGGGGATCCTTGGTAGCGACAAGCTGCTTGACCCCCTTCACGTACCACTGAACTTTCGTGAAACAGATCATATAATTAGAAAACAACATAAGGGGAACCGAGCTGTATTTAGGCTGGGCGAATTTTAGGGAACGGTGTAGGCTAGCTCAGAATAGAAATAAGTGAAGGTACGCGTCCAACCAGTTTCGGGACAAAAAACCTAATGACGAAAAAAATAATTGCATTTAAATCTGATGATTATCATAAAGAACTACAGGTGTTGGTTTTGAAAAGTTTACAACTAATGTTGATTGTGCGAAACGATATATTGGAAAACTATTAATTCGGCAAATGTTCAAGTGTTGGGGATCTTGGTAGCCGCAGGCTGCTTAACCCTCTTCACATACTACTGAATATCGGGGAAATAGGGTATATATTTGTAAACAATAGTAGGGGAACCGATCTGCATCTAACAAGAAAGAGCAGCTGTTATGTTTAAAGACCACAAACATAGAAACAAGGAGAAAATTGTTGAAAGCATATGTGTGGAGCACAGCACAGTACGCCTATGAAATAGGTGCAGTAAGAGAAGCAGGCAGAAAACGATAGAGCCTTTTGGAATGTTGTGCTTCAGATGTATGAGGATTATAGCATGGAAAGACAAAGTTAATAACAAAGAGGTTATAGAAATAGTAGGGGAATAAAGATATCTGTGGAAAACAAAACAAAATCGGAGAAATAGAAGGACAGGATACGTTCTAAAGCATTTTTGGGGAATAGTGCGAGATATATTACAAGCAGAGATAGATAAAAAGAGGTAGGGATAGACCTACATCAGGCTATTGCACGCAGATAGTGAAAGATGCAGACTGTAGAAATTTCAGGGAAATGTGTAGGTTAGCACAAAATAGGAAACAATGAGGGTACGCGTCTAGCCAGTTCCAGGACTGAAAACCTAATGTTGATGAGGTGGCATGTAATAATTTCAGTAAAATTCAAATAAAAGCAGCAACATCAAAAGAATTTTTGAGTCGTATGGAATCATTTTTGGAACAACAAGGTGGACACAGCAATTTATTAGATAACATTTATTTATTCATTTTTGTCCGTATTTAATAATATCCCAGACATCTCGGGTTTAGGATGAACATGGTTACAAAAGTTGGGGTTGCTCTTAAAAAAAATTGTATTACGCATGCGCATACAAAAAGCATTAAAATGTTGAAGTTTCCTCAAAATGTGTATTTTCGTATTTTCTTTCATCCTCTGAAAACCCCAACTCAAAGCGTATAGTTATTTATTTTTGATCCCTCCCACCTCTCGTAAAATCCACGTTGCGCCACTCGATGAAGGATCCACAATGTCATCTGGTTTGCTGTATTAGCTTATCCACCAATGAGAATGCAAAGTTTGCGTTGACCCCGGTTAAGCGGTTTCCGAAAGGGTAAACATTAAGCGGTTTTATCGTTAGGATTACAATTTACATTTGTGTAGTGGAACCACCAGCGTATTGGCGAGGAAAATATCCTCAGGTTTTCATAGCAATATATAAATTGTCTCTTGCAAAAATTCACTTTAATTTACGTGATGGGATGAATATCCTCTAAAGGGTTTCTAATCAACCTTTTTATTTTATACCATTCTTTTTAATGATGGCCGCTGAGTCATCAAATGACATTTAGTTTTTGAAAAGTTTTGTGATTAAGGGATTTTCATTGTATATTCAAATCAGATTATTAAAATGTTTAGATATCGAATAAAATTCTATCAAATATATAATCTGAAAGTTGTACTTGCAGAATTTCTCGTGCATTAATTTATTAGCGTTTTTGCTTGCTTATCGCAGAACATCAAAAAGTGTCAAATAATTTACAAATATATAAACAAAAAATGACAACAATACCATATGTTTTCTGTTTAATCTGGCCAAGTACCGAAATGTTAATATTCCTTAGAATTGTCTCACATTGAATATGCCGTGCTAAACGAATGCAATAGGTAGGAAATTTTGGAAACGTAACTTATTTTAAAATAAATATTTTATATGAATACTTACTTGTCGAAGTAATCTTTCGGTGTAATAAATTTTATAGATTTTGATAATAACCTTCCAATATATCGCTAAAGTAATCCTTTACCCGATAACCGATAGATGCATTGTGAAATTATTCGCAACGAAAGTGTTATTCATTTTTATAAATCAGTTTACTGCGAAAAATTATGTAGTCGTAGTAGTTGCGTTTAATGGAAGTTGTGATTGGAACCTAGCAACAAATATGCATAGCAAAGACGGGGATAGCGAAATTAGTTCAGACTGAATTATAAAAAATTGGAGTATTAGCTACAAGCCGAATTCAATTCCACAACTATTAGTGTATAGCATATTACGGTGACAATAGCAATAACGAATTAGAATTTTTATATACATTAGGTTTCACCCCTGCTAACCCGGTTTGCCCTTACATTTGACTTTACAATACTCAACCCATATGTACTATATTGGCGAGGAAGCGAGATTTTTAATACTTGGAAATTTTGAATTTTGCCGAAGCCTTGCAACTCCAAGCAAGGTATAGATCTTTAACGTGCGGAACAACACACATACACACGAGATCTATATTTACCTCCCATTTTTCCCATTTTTCAAACGGACCGTGTCGGGATTCGAACCCGGGACCTTGGAGATAGTAGTCACACGCACACCAATTGAGCAACGGAGCCTTTTTCTAGTTTTACACAACATGTCTAGTGAAAATAAGAAATAAAAACTACTATTAAAAACAATCAACAGAGAATTCCAAAGTTGATGTACTCAAGAGTATGAGATGATTAAGGAAATGAAGCAGTGTCCGTTTATGGTCTGGAACAGTTGTATGCAGGAGATCCTCAGTAATACGGCATTATAAGACAAATCATGCACTGCTCCTTGAGAAACGCAAGTAAGAACAAAAGGAATTTATTGCAGTTGGCATCCCTAATAAAATTTATCAGTCGTCCTTCAAATGTAACTGCATCTAATTTTGTTGTCTCCAATGTAATTGCTTTTAGTGGCGAGGAATATGTGTTTCAAATGGCTTCTTTTTAATGCTTCCTTTAGAATTATAATACCAATTTTTCTTGGCAGATACCCTGCTATACAGCCAAGTTTCATCTACAAAAACGGGATCATAAAACTGCATTTCCTTATTGTATCGATAATCCCTTAAGAACTTCATTCACGCAGCAGCTATATGAGGTTGTTCGAAGTACTCGTTAAATCCTATTGTACGTAAAGGTTTTTTAAACTAACTAACCGAAACCACATATTTCAGCACTAACAAGCTCCTTTTGAAGTAACAAACATAACTTATAATTGGTATTTATTGTAAAATTTAGTTTCATAATATTACGTTTGGAGTGCATCTCATAAATTGTCTTCTAACTGCATCTTTTGTAAAATCATCGATTTTCTTTTCCAGCTTGTCCGCCTACGTAATCCCGGTTAAGTCCTCTAGCTAACACCACATGCTTCAGAAGTTCGTCGAACAAATGTTTCACTAATTATATTAACTGCATTTTATATATTTCTTTTTGTATTTGCATAACTTTGAAACACTCTTACCCGTGGTTAAGACGATAAAAGTGTATCTGCTAGCTCTGGACTTTACTCCAGCATTAGAGCAATGAACAGAGGGGTCATTGTAAAACTAAGATGTGAAAGAACTAAATTTAGGCGTTACTGCACCCGTTTAAATAAAAGTTGTTATGACCCTAGGGATGGTGTAAAATCCCTAAGGTAAGTGTAACTAATAACAAAAAGATTGACTACGAACAGAGTATGCTTGAAATAGAAACAAGTTAGTAAAATACAATAGGAGACAGCAGTTTGCGTCTCAAAATAATAATAAAGTAAGTAATAATATTTAGGTGAACCTCAGAAGGTTCCAAGACTTTACCACAACTACACATGTACATCTAGATCACCACAACAAAGTATGTGTGTGTACTCACATAACAAACATATTTCACTGATTAATAAATTTTAACATTGAACAACAAAAACAAAACAATAAACATGTATATAATCTGTACATAAGGAAATCTGATGTTTGATGTTTTTTAAAAATTATTCTCTAATATTACTCAGCTATGTCAAATCTAGTTTCACTCTATGCTTAAACAAATGATTATGAGTATTAAATCCTAAAAACCTGAGGTATTAAAAGTTTAATTTAACTAATCGGAGTTATTTTTTACATTTCATGATAAAGGAGAAAATATTTAATAATCACTTTTAAACCACGACCAAATTTTAGTTTTTCAAATATAAAAATCAGATCTACCTTTCACACAAGTTTACATGTGAGTTTTCAAAACAAAATTCTTACTTCAAATTTTTATTTACAGAGATACTTTCTTATGTAAAAATATACTTCATATAAAAGTTGCCATTAACAACCCTAGCAAAATATTCTAATGTTTACATTTAAGAATCAAATTTGCAACATAAGGAAATAAAAGTTACCAAGTGTCATATGGTTACTCTCTAAAAACAAGTACTAAAAGCTCATTACATTTAATATAGTTTTTATGATAGTTCTGGTTCTAGAATATTTTAAATAAATGTGTAATAAGAATGTTTGTAAGATCCTTGAGAACAAATGCCCAACAAAAAAAGACTTATTATGATTATCAAACGTCATTCAGATGTTTTTAGTTCGACAGACAAATAAAGAAACAGATTTGACTTATTTATCAATTGAACAAACTTTTTTTAACAAACCAGAAGTAAATTAAAATCCACCTGTTCAACGAACATCTGGTGAGCTTCACTAGAATAATACGTAAGATCTTAAATCCTATAAATAATAGCTTCGTATACAACCACGCCAAGCATCGGAACAAGATGCATCCAACAGCTCTCTATAATTTCCATCACGAAAAACAAATGGTTACTCTACACTAAATAACAACTGCCATTTACGACAGATTGCGTGATGCTTAAGCAGATAAGCTTATTGTTTAGTTATTTCTTAAATTATGTAAAACTTTAATAATGTAAATATATGATTACGTTACTTCTAATTATGTTGGTTTTTAATTGCGCTGTAAAAAAATATTAAATGAAGTCTTGTATTTATTTTATACGAACCATTGCCTAAGAATGGAAAGTTAAACTTTACATAAGACCTTCATCCTATTTTCAACAAAATTTTAATTCAATACGAATGTCGTGCTTCTAGATTAAAAGTTGTAGTGTTTACTAGTACAAAATCTGAACACGACTAAATTCGTTACGTTACGCCACGTTTATCCGATGACAAGAAACGTACGTTAAAGCAGGTTTTTAAAGATCCCAAGAAGTATGGCTCTTAATGGTAGAGCGTTATATAGTGTATAATATCAAGCCCTACATGTATTTGTTCAATAATTATTACCCGCTCATTCAAAATCAGCCATTACGTTTAAAAACATTTGGTGGGTTTGGGCCGAAGGTGTTTATTTCAAAGCATTTTGAAAAACTAAAAGCAAAAATCAATATTGAGTAGGTATTTTGTGATTGTGAGTTGGTTGTGTACCTCTTAATGCGTTTAACCAATCCTTTAGGTTTTAAAAAAAATTGTTTATATTTACAATAAACCGTACAAACGAACAATAATAAAGCAAGAATCACCGGAAATACAACGTGACAGTTCACAGAAAATTGATTGTTATATAAACATTAGATATATTAAGATTTACGTCGTTACGTTGCTCTATCTTATATTCAGTAGACGTACTTTTTCTATCCGTCTTGTTTTAGCGCGGAATAGTTACATAAACAAAGACACAAATTTAATCTGTGATGTCTAGTAATGTACTGCAGTGAATCATACCCCAGCTTAACCGGTTGCGACTATACTAACTTACGCGTCGACAATACCTGGTATACACCTGATTCAATTTAAATAAAGAATCGTTTGATCATTAAAAGTGCCAGATATGGCACATGTGTCTAGCTCGTGTATTGATATTAGTTAAGATATTTAAAGCAGTATAAAAGTTCAAGTTTTAAGTAAACTATATTAGGTGAAATCACGTGTTAGATTATTTAGTTAATATATTGCCGTTATCAGACTTGTTGATATTAATTGGAATTTTGTTCTAAACATTAATATTGAAGCTTATGTAGAATTAATACATTGCTGAAATTGCACTTGTCGATACTTATTTTAAAGTTTGTACTTGCTTCAAGTTTTGAACTTATGAATTTTATTACATTCTTATATAGTCCTTAAAGTTAGCATATTGATTTCATTGGTTAACGAGTTTTTTGTTATTATTAGTTTAGGTATAGTGAGTTACTCTATGGTCACTCCTGGAAGGTGAAATCCCGTCATAGTTGTCTTATTGTTCCATTTCCTTACGCCTCTATACTATGCATAGCTTCAATTAATCCTTAACCTTTAGACATAACCTGGTGGTCTACTGAACGATTTCGTTACAACCTACCTTGTTACAGTCTCGTGCACTAACTCCGTGTAATTAAAAGTTACATTTCCCTTTAGAAACAACGCATTATACTCGTACTTGTGTATTCTTCTTTTTTTCTTGAGTCTAACTATAGTAATGACAAAATCATATACAAAAAGGCTTTTTATGCGAGACTCCGTCACAAAAATTCTTCAACTCTAATTTATTTATATATTTATTTTATAATCCCGTTTTCGCTACTAGAGCTTGTCGCTGACGCTAAGAAGCGAAAAATTATCTGAAAATTATAGAAATTTCAGAACTTTTAGCGTTCCAATCAAAGAGGAAATCTTTAATCTGCATGGCACTTATATACTTGTTTAAAAGAGGTATTATTATTTGGAAAAAGTATCCGTCCTACATTTTTCAGCTGTATAGGTATAAAACTGTATAGTAAAAATTATATGGGACGCTAAAGGAGACATCTTTATAGAAAATGTAGATAAAGTGAAGAGATGGCAAGAACATATAGGGAATTGTATATGCAGGTCAGGAACTAGAACCACTAGAACAGGAATTAGTCATTGAAAATGATGACTTGGGATATCTTACTAGATTTGAACTAGCATTAGAGCCCGAAAATAATAAGGCGCTGAGTATAGATAAGGTGCAAGCAGAAACTTTAAAAGCCGCCGAACCAGCAGCAACAGAACTTCTCTTTCAACTTGCAAGCTATATGTATTAGACAGGCGAGATACCAAAGATTTCAAACGTAGCGCCATAGTCACTATACCAAAGAAGAGATGCGGATAGATGTGAAAATTTTCGACAATAAGTTTAACAGCACGCGTGCCAAAAATATTAAATAGAATTTTACAAGGACGGATGGAAAAACGAGCTGAAGAAATACTTATTTGTGATTTTCCAATGCTCCACCCGAAGGTACTACATTGGCCAGGAAGCGAGTTTTTACCTGGAAAATTAGAAATTTTGCCGAACCCTTGCTGTTCCAAGCAAGATATGGATCTTTAACGTGCGTGACAACACTCACACGCGGGACCTCCATTTTACCTGTCATCCGAACGAGGGTGTATTTTTGTAAAAAATGCTCGCCTAACATTTTTCAAGCGGAACGTGTCGGGATTCGAACCCGAGACCTTGGGCGTAGTAGTCACACACATACCACTACGCCACAGAGCCGCCTGCTGAAGAAATACTAAGAGAAGATCAATTTGGGTTTAGGTGAAATAGGTTAACACTGGAGGCCATTTTAGCTTTAAGAGTGATAATGGAGAAAACAATAGAGAAAGGAAAAAAGCGTGTCGACAATGTAAAATAGCAAACAATGTTCGAAGTCAGACGGAAAACAATTTAAATTAAAGTTGGACACCACTGTATCTAGCAAATAATAATTAAAATAATTATTTTAGGATAGATACACAAAACCTTTTCGTAGCTGATGATTCTAAATTTTTCTACTTAAATTTTAACATATAAAAATTACCAGCGTGATAATACATCTATTCCATAACAAATAATTTAAATCAAATAACGACGATATTTAACAAATAAATTATATCACAGACTCTTTAGTTTTAAAATACTTGAACAAAATTTTGTTACATAATAGTCACGTTTTCAGATGATTGTCGGATCTTACAGTCACGTACAAATTTAATAAAAGGAATTGTTAGCAATCTTAATATAAATCTTATTTTCTTACTAGTAAAGCATAAACTCTTTTAAGCTTCTCGTAAGTAAGAGCTTCAAATATACAAAATTTAAAGAAAGATTTTTCTCAGAATATTAGTCATGAAGTAACCAAATTAAGTGAGATTACAGGGTTGTTAAATAAATCCGTTTAGGGATTCTGCAAAAGTATTATACCCACCTTTAACCACTGGTTTCCGACTGCTATTCTTGCCTTGGTTATGATCCGGTTTCAGGAACTCATTGTTGAACTGAGAGTTTTTATTGTCTTGAGGGTGTTTCTTTAACCAGAAGGTGTTTTTGCATTCCGCTTGGCTGAAAGATTGACATGGAAGTGAGCGGATTAGGAAAATAACTTATGAAGACAATTCGATCTGGGGAATTATTATCTTCCGGAAATTTTATGCTAAACAGAACAAATGCTTGTCGACCACGCAACTTGTTTACGAAACAAGTTAAACCTTAAGATATATATGCACAATAAGTTACTTAGACGGACTTTTAATGATTAAAATGATGTTTAAAACTTTGCAAGCAAAGTTTCAAAACACCTGAATTATTTTTAATATTATTATTGGTACAAAATGTGGAGTTTAGTCCTGCAATTTAATTAAACTGGGAAATAGCAGATCGTTTGTTTTTTTCCATATACGACCAAAGATTTACTAAGAATTCGAAAACTTTATTGGTTTGCAAATAAATAATTTTTAGCGAATTTTTTCATTGTTTGAATTAGCCTTCAGACAGATTTATTATACTACGAGGGACACTATTTATGTATTGAGAACTGGTAACACTGGTATCTACAGGTTATAGGTACTCAGAACGTTTTGACGTGCGAGCGCTATTTGTGTTTTTTGCAGCGCCTATGAGGAAAGGCAACAAACATAGAACAAGAAGAAAATTGTTGAAAGCATATGTGTGGAGCAAACCACAGTATGCCTATGAAATACGGGCAGTCTGAAACGCAGACAGAAAAACGGTAGCAGCCTTTTGAAATGCTGTGCTTCAGATGTATGAGGACGATAGCATGTACACACAAAGATAATAACAAATAAGTTACAGAAATAGTAGGGGAACAAGGATATCTGGGGAAAAAGAGAAATAGAAGGCCAGAATACGTTCTAAGGCATTTTTGAGGAATAGTACGGGATATATTACGAGCAGAGATAGGAAAAAGTAGGTAGATGTAGATCTAGATCAGATAGTGATAGATGCAGACTGTGCAAATTTCAGGGAAATCTGTAGGTTAGTTCAGAATAGGAAACAATGATGGTACGCGTCTAACCAGTTCTAGGACTGAAGACCTAATGATGATGATGCAGTGTTTAAAATTTCATCTCAGCCAAAATATGAAATTAACTCGCGAAAATTTTCGAGCTATGTATAAGCTGTGTATAAGCTTTATGTAAGCTATGTATCATTCGCCTTTTCTAGAATTCATTAGTAACTAATTTCGACCGTATTCAACGCACCTCCTCCTTCCTTTTACCTTCCACCTTATACATTCTTCTTTCCTCATTCTACCTTCCACATTTCACATTTTCACATTCCCACACATAATGTTTCAATAATCTTTTTCTTGTTCCGTGTTTGTTGTTTTCGAACCTAGTAGTTGCTTTTTCTTGTTAAAATCAGCACGACCTTATACTAATCTTTGTTTTATATCTTTTGCATTTTTCCTATCTTGCGTTATTTAGCTTCATAAGTAGCAGAAATCCTTAATCTCTTGTTAATTTCCGCTTCTTATTTTTATACTAGCTTTTTATTTATTTTCCCCTCCTTTACATATTAGCTCTTTAGTTTTATTTTTGCTAATTTTCATACCATATCTCTCTGTTAGTAGTTTTCATTTCATTAAAAGCTACTTCTAACTTTTTCTGGATAGATGCTAATACCGCTATATCATCTGCAAATCTAAGCATATCAATTACTTTTCCTTGCATCATAGTTCCAAATGTATTCTGCATTTTACAGTAGCATTACCTTTTTTATATACAAACCGAAAATTAATGGAAATAGCGCATCCCTATGTCATATCTTTCGTAAAATTTGATTATCTACGTTCGTGCTCTAAATCTAATACTGCTGTTTGCTCTTTGTATAAGCTATATATTATCCACCTATTTCTATAACTCATTAGTAGGTGATTTTGGTCGGATTCAGTGCACGTCCTCCTTCCTCTTACCTTCCATCTTTCACATTCTTCCTTCCACATCTTACCTTCCACATTTTACCTTTCACATTTTCCTTCCACATTTTCTTCCCTATTTTCTCTTCGACGTTTTGTCTTCCACATATTTCATTCCACTTTCTTCCTTTCACCTTCTTCCTTCAACATTTTACGTTCCACGTTTCTCCTTCCGCGCTTTTCCTTCCACGTTCTTCCTTTCACATTTTCCCATCCAGATTTTTAGCGATATATCCTTCTTTGCACCAGACGTGAAAATCTATGTGCTAGAAAAGAACTGCACCAGGCGAAGTTTTCAATGTAATTTTCTCTATATGTACTTTATATGAGTGGAAAAGTAACAGAGATGCCGCTTATTTTTACTAACTGTTAATTAAGAACAGGTTAGCCACAATAGTAACCAGATTAACTCTAACAAGACAATGCTAGTTACACATCGTTCTTTGCCTATGCTTGTCACTCAACCACCATGTCTCCATATTTGCAATCGATACTGATTACACCGGTGCATTTCGCAAGTATAATTTGCTGCCATCTAACAATATTGGACAGTCTTTTAGTGGATTATGTGCATTATTCACCATACAACCATTTCCAACAATGTAGATGTATACTGATGCCTCTAGTCTTGTATTACTACACCTTTTAGCCAAACCATATTTAAAAGCCTTACCTAATCGAGCATCTGGACCGATAGTTAAATTCACCATATGATTTCCTATCTGTATCTGTACAACTCATATAAAGAAGACTAGTATAAAGTGTATTAATCACGATATTTTGTACTGCTTGCATATTTACATGCAAACTTTGTCTATCGCTTTAGTTTTTTCCCTCTACTCAATCTTCAGCTGCGACCGAAGTATCTTTCGACAGGTGTCGCCCGATTCTAATCTGTACAAGACAATATTTTTGCAGCATTTGCTTGTTTACACACAAAATTCGTCTTATTGCTGTCATTTTTCCCCTACCTAATCCCCAACTGTATTTGGATGTCTTTGACATCCTCCCGATTCTTCTATAATGTATAAGACGATATATTGTTGTGCGTGCGCTCTGGGGGATTTACACCTACACTTCGTTTTCAACGTAATCTTTAATTGTTCGAATGCCTTTGATATCCTTCGGCTACTTCTCTTTAAAGTAACATTTTTGTGTAAGTTAGTATCCGTTGATGGTAGAAAGAGGCTGCATAAGTTCAATTTGAAGAACTAAAAATCAAATAACGTATTAAATACAAATGTCTTAGTCGAATACACGAAGCTTAAATTACGGAATTAAAAGTTTTTAATTCTAGTCGAAATATTTAACTTGGCGGATTTAACAGCGGCTCGGATACTCAATTAGGTAACGTTTGTAGATATAGTGTGGCTACAGGGTATGGTACTACAAGATTAGATGTATCAATATACAGGGTGCCAAATTAAACGTGTCTACCATTGGTAATTCGTTTATTCTTAGAGATAGAAAGTAGGTTGAATGGGGAAAGTGTCAGTGTATTTCATTGTCATTTAAGGCAACTAAACACATTTTTTCTATCACTTCCGGTTTAGCCGGAAATGTAACCAACTTTGAAATTCTTAATGGAACGCCCTGTATATTATAATAGTTTTGGATAGGAAATACCTTTGGCTTTATAAAAGTATAAGCATTAAGTATACCTAGAATGAAAAATAACGGAGATATTTGACATTTCTTGTTTTTACTTTTACTAAAATCATACTATCCATCAAAACAATTGACGACAAAAAAACAATATCAATTATAATCAGATATCATTTTTAGTGTTAGTTCTAATTTTAAACACTATAATTATGATATTCTAAAATGAATGTTTCAACTACTGAGAAGGTGGATATGCTAGAAGTGTATTTTTCATTCCAAAAAATGCTACTAATGCGTTGCGATTGTATTTAGAACGCTACCCACAGAGAAATCTCCCAAGTACGAAAATATTTTCAAGGTTTGCGACTTCGCTACCAGAAAGGGAAGCTTTAATAAATCTGGACGGAAACGACAACCACGTATAGTGACTGAACTATAGTAGAAGAACAAGTACTTGCTTTGTTTGAAGCTTATCCTCAAATGTCTACACGGCAGGCTGCAACCGAATGTGGTATTTTCAAAGAAACAATTCGTTTAATTTTAAAAAATATCATATAAGATTATATTAGTGCAATATTTACATCCAGGAGATCAAGATAAACGAGTGCAGTTTTGTAACTAGTTGTTAGATAATAGTAGAAAATACAGAACTTTTTCAAATTACATTCTATGGTCAGTCGAATGTAATTTTTGTAATAATGGCATGTTTAACCGAAAAAATAATCATTACTGGTCTACCGTCAATCCACTACAAACCAGAGATAGGAATTATCAGCGGAAGTTCTCAATTAATGTTTGGTGCGGAATTTTCAGCAACAGCATTGTTGGGCAATTTTTTTATAACGGAATGTTATCAACAGGAAGATATCTCGACTGTTTAAGAAATTATATGGAGGGCTGGTTGGATAACTTGTCACTAAATCTACGACAAAAATTGTACTTTCAGCAAGACGGTGCACCTGTGCATAATGCTGATTTAGTAAGACAGTACCATACCCAAATGTTTGGTAATAAATGGATAGGAACTCATGGTCCTACAAAATTTCTTCCACGATCGCCCGACTTAACCCCACTAGATTTTTTTCTTATGGGGTTATTTAAGAGACATCATTATAAGCAAACACATGAATCCTTTGAAGCCTTGCAAATCAAAATTGCAGAAGTAATGAGAATTTGAAAGAAGAAAACTATGTAGCCTATGCAAGAACATACTGCGACGAGCACAATTGTGTATAGCGAAACAGAGGAACAATTTCGAACAATATCTAGTAAAGATGCAAAAGTTGTAATATATCGGTTATTTTTCATTATAGGCATACTTAATGCTTATACTTTTTTTTCTCCTATCCAAAAGTATTATAATATACAGGGTTTTACATTTCCGGCTAAACGGGAAGTGATAGAAAAAATGTGTTTAGTTGCCTTAAATGACAATGAAATACACTGACACTTTCTCCATTTAACCTATTTTCTATTTTTAAGAATAAACGAATTACCAATGGTAGACACGTTAAATTTGGCACCCTGTATATCCATGCTGTAGGAAATTTGTATATTATTCATAATGTATATAATCCATTAAAGGAGTGCCTAACTTTGTTGGATGACAGCAAATTATACTTGCGAAATGCATCTGTGTACTGGTATCAATTGCAAATATGGGGAAGAAACTAACCAAGAATCTGCAAAACAGTTGCTGTCTTGTATTTAATAATTTTCTCCAGCACGTTTATTGGTGAAACAGTAATACAAAGAAACTGATTGGATTACAGTTTAAATTATGAATCAATATTAAGAATAGATATAAGATAATAAATTACGCAATATTTAGTTTTAACTGTTTAAGGATTAATTACATGGAAATTGGAAAGATGATTCGGACAAAGATGGTTTACTAATTACACAGAAGTGTTATTTTAAAACTGTAGTCAAATTTTTTGCAAAACCTGCAACACCCTTCTTGACAATTCCAGAAAATGTAAACATCGACGATCTAGGGCTGATCGTTACAAGTAATGTTTCCCCGCAAGTTTTAAGAAAAACCAATACATGCAACAAATTTTTACCGTTCGCTGAAAAAAATAGAACCCGTATCGCCTATTTACATACTATCAATTAAGGGAAAAAAAATTAGAATTGGAAGAAATAGATTTAAAAAATCTAAAACGCATGTACACCTTACAACCAAACTTACGGAAATTTTATAAAAGGAAATTATATATTCATTTAAATTAAAATATCTATCAAAGTTTATATTATTTTGTACTGTTAACATTTCTCAAATAAATTTGATTATCTCGAAAACTAAATGAGATATCGAAAAGTGTATAGCATATTTCTAATCAGCGTAAAAAACTAAACAAGGTACATATATATCATTTATTGTATCATTATGGGAATATGGCAACGGACGACGGCGGCGGCGACGACGTAGCCATTATATTAACCTAACTTACTTCGGAAGTTTGGTTGAAAATAGAAAGATAGAGTACGAGCAAAGACAATCGCATTAAAGTATCAGTATAAACATCTAGTAGAAAAAGAATGCAAGACTGCACAATTAAAGAAGAGAGTAATAAATCATTTCAAACCCACTGAAAAAATTTGGATACATGTGGCGTATATAATATTTCTGCATTTACAGTTTATAACCGAGGAACTTATTGCTGTGTAGGAGTTTTTGCAAAGAAGAATGGGCATAAGGATGTATATTTTTGAGGAAATTTTACAAAACCCAGTTTACTAAGATGCACCATGCATGAGAAGAGCTTAT
Organism: Platerodrilus igneus; assembly: GCA_036346225.1. Classification (NCBI taxonomy): domain Eukaryota; kingdom Metazoa; phylum Arthropoda; class Insecta; order Coleoptera; family Lycidae; genus Platerodrilus; species Platerodrilus igneus. The sequence continues at coordinate 6,885,646 of JARFIW010000301.1, forward strand.
AAAACAAGGATACGTGTTCATTTCTATTAACAGAACGGATTTGATTTGCTTGCCTACTGAAGAGCATTTTCTGACATTTAGAACTAATGATTGTGTCCCATCCCCGTTAATTTCTAACTTGCAGATCGAAGAGGCAACAAATACTGTCAAAGAAGGACAATTGGAATTATTATGCAAGGACAAAAGATTTATATGCTTAGATTTGCAGATGATATAGCGGGCCTGAAATTGAACAGAATGTTGTAAACTAAAAATTTTGCTTCAAATTCATACCTTATACTACACTTTATAAACCCTTAAAAGACAACCCTCTTAAACGGTGTTTTAAAACCATTTGTCGTTAGAGACGAATATAAATTAGTCTGGTATTATTTTGCAGTTACATCTCATTCTTATCCCTTTTTTATAATACATCATTCCAGAGAAATGACATGATCGTCTCCGAATCTCGAGCCCCAGGCAGAATACTTCAATTTGTACTCATTTTGTTAAATATAATTTGTGTAACGCTGCATTGTTTAAAAGCAGGTGTGGGGTTTAAGGTTAGTTACTTAATGGTGGCAGATAATAAATTACAGTTCCTTTTTAATAAATTTCTCAGTCTAAATCTCCGATATAAGCGAAAGGAATATACAGAAACTGTATACAGTATATCTAAATTTGTTAATTTTATGTCGTATTACAAAATTGCAACAATGTATTTTAGCTTAACCTCAATTTTTTACAAATGCATAATTTTTGTAGATTACATGCACTTGCTGTAAACGTATGTTTATTTACATTTCTATAAATTATGAAACTAGTTGAAAAGCACTATGATATGATATTGACGCCCATTTATTTATTCGATTTATGTATCATCATTAAGTCTTCAGTCCTGGAACTGGTTAGACACGTACCCTCATTGTTTCCTATTCTGAACTAACCTACACATTTCCCTGAAATTTGCACAGTCTATATCTATCACTATCTGATCCAGGTCTACATTTACCTCCCTTTCCTATCTCTGATTGTAATATATCCCTTACTATTCCCCAAAATGCTTTAGAACGTATTCTGTCCTTCTATTTCTCTTATTTTTCTCCACAGATATCCTTGTTCCCCTACTATTTCTATAACCTATTTGTTTTTAACTTTGTCTGTCCAAGCTATTATTCTCATACATCTGAAGCACAGAATTCTAAAGGCTGCTACCGTTTTTCTGTCTGCTTTTCCTACTGCCCATATTTCATAGGGATACTGTGCTGTGCTTCACACCTATGCTTTCAACAATTTTCTTCTTGTTTCTAATGTTTGTTGTCTTTCATCATAGGCGCTGTTCTTTTTTGTTAGATGCACTTCAGTTCCCATCTATTGTTTTACAATTATATACCCTATTTCTCCGACATTCAGTGGTTGTGAAGAAGGGTAAACAGCTTGTGGCTGCCAAGTTCCCCCAGCACTTGAACATTTTCCGATTTAATATTTTTCCAATATGTCTTTTTGCACAGTCAACATTAGTTACAGGTATTCCACAACCATCAACTGTAGTTGTTTATAATAATCATCAGATTTATCTGCATTTATTTTTTCGTCATTAGGTTGGTTTTCTTTCTCAAAACTAGTTGGTCACGTACCTGCACTTATTTATATTCTGAACTAGCCTACACAGTTCCCTAAAATTCTCACACAGCCTATATACAATTCGGTTCCCATTCTATTGTTGTCTAATTTTATGCTCTATTTCACCGAGATTCAGTAAAGGGGGTTAAGCAGCCTGTGACTACCAAGATCCCCCAGCACTTTGCCGAATTAATAGTTTTCCAGTAAATCTTTACACACAATTAACATTATTCGAGAATATTGCCCAACCAATACTTGTAGTTGTTTATAATAATCACCATGTTTAAGTACAGTTACTTTCTTCGTCATTAGTTTATCCATCTTGGGACTGGTTGGATGCATACCTCCATTGATTTCTATTCTGAGCTAGCCTACACATTTCTGTGAAATTCCTACAGCCTACACCTTTCACTATCTGTGTGCAGTAGTCTAACCTAGGTGGTAGCGACGAGCAACCATATCTACATTGTTCAAGAAGGAAGGGACTGCTTGCGCTAAGAAGGCAGTTGCGGTTTGACCATGCTCGGATTAGCACGTTCGTTATTGTAACGGCGGGTCGTGGTTGTATTGCTCTCACATTGAAATTTGTAAGATAGTTTTATTTATCGATACACATGTGTTATGTTGCACGGTAATGTTATCTTCAGTTTATTCAATCTTTTTAATAAATATACAGTCCACTATAATCGATTTATTTTCAATTTCAAATTCGTGTTTATCATATTTATTGGTCCTTTCGAGATATCGGATGCGTAGTGAATTATTACGTATTTTTAAATGATTGTTCAATTAAGTCGGATGTGGTATTAATTTTTGCCATATTATTAAAAATCCGATCGAGCATTCAAAATGTTATTGGAAAGAATTTTAAGTGTTTTTATTATGGTGTAAATGATTCTCTAATCGGTGTTGTTAAAACGTTTTAAATTAAAAATATTGCAGTGCGAATTTGTATTGATTTAATTCCAGATTGTCATATCTTTACAAGTTTGTAGAAAGTTTTACTAATTAATTCCTAACGGTCATATCAGTGGAACGAACGTTTTAACTTGAATTGTGTATGCAAGGAATTAGAAGCTTTCATTTCGTTTTTTGTCTGTGCGGTAAATAAGGATAGACGAAAAGGCACCTGCACATCGTTATATTGGAGGCGAGCAGAGACCTTGGTATTGTATACAGCTGTCGTCGCCTGGAGATAAGAAAGGTAGGCCAAACAAGCAATTATATTTTAATGTTTTGGTTCTGGAATTTCCGTTTTATACAAAATTACCAATAGTTGGGTTTTGTAAGAACTGCAGGTATATTTACTTATTATATACTGGTAGCAAGAAACGTTAGGTTACTCACTGCAATTAAAATTGTGTGAACGAAAATTTATATTTATCATCATGACAAAGGGTAGGTGAACGTTCATTTTTAAAGAACAACATAACTAGGGCGAATAGTTGCGCCGTAGAAGCAGAAGCGATGTCTATTGCGGAATTAGATTTTGAAGAAATAAATATTAAATTTGAGCTTATTAAAGGTAGTTTTGATGAATTTATGCACGTTTGTTGTCAGTTGCAAGAATTTGAAGAGGAAGATAATTTTGATGAAGCAGAGGTGGTTGAAAAATTGTATACAACGACTTACGCTAAGTTTAAAAGATTGTTGAAATTGCAGGGCAGATCTGAGGGATCTTCTAGTGAAGGCACAAATAATGTTGTTAAAGGAAATATTAAATTGGAAGCCTTACAATTACCTGTATTTTCGGGGCAAATTCAAGGTTTTAAATCGTTTTTTGAGCTTTTCATAACTCTTATTGACAAAAATCCAAATTTGGAAAATATTGAAAAATTGATGTATTTACGCAAACATCTAAAGGATGAGCCATTGCGGTTAATATCTCCGTTGCCTGTGGAAAATAATTCTTATAATTCGGCACTGAATATTTTGCAATAAAGGTATAAGGATGATTATTTGATTATTGATTGTCATATCAAAGATTTAATGGAATAATCAATTGCAAATTGTAATGACTCGGGTATGTTACGGGACTTTGTAGCCAGAATAAGGCAAACTGTAGCTTATCTAAAAAATTTAGGGGAATCAGTTTGGGATGCTATGATAGTTCATCTTATACTTTCCAAGCTAGACATTTATAGCAATCGAGCTTATCAAAATGAGAGAAAACCTAATTCTAGGGCTAATTTGGAAGAACTTTTAGAATTTTTGGATAGGAGGGCTTTGAATTCGGAATTACCTAAATCGAGTGTCAAACTTCAAAATAATAGTAAAACAATTAATAAGCAAACCCCATTTTAAACCTGTCACTAACACTATTACTGCTGTACCGAATTCTGGTAAATCCTTTAAGCAAAAAATTGAGAAAGGCAGACAAAGACTGAATTCAAACTCAATAAATTGTAATTTTGCAAGCATGGAGGTCATCCAATTTTTAGGTGTGATCAATTTAAAAATGCAAGCATGCAGGAAAGGGAAAAGTGTATTTCGGAAAACAAAGTGTGTAAAATATGTTTAAATGTACATGTGGGTCAACCCTGTTCTGTTGATCTCAAATGTTTCATATGCCAATCCAAGGAGCATCACACATATTTGCATAAGGATGTTCAGTTAAATGCGGTAGATAATGTGGTAGCTGCTCAGGGGATAACTAAAGTAAAGTCTACTATTTCAGAATTTGTTTTATTGCCTACGGCATCAATATTAGTAAAAAACGCTGAAGGTGAATTACTTTCGGCACGAGCCTTGTTATATTCAGGCTCACAGACTAGTTTTGTTACAGTTAAATTGCGTGACAAATTGGGATTAGACACGTGTCGTACAAAGAAATTAACTCAAATTTCTGTTATTTGTGATAATTCGATAGAGTGTTCAGAATGGATCGACTTGTCGATTCGTTCGAGATATGGGAATTATGAAATTTCTCATGATTTCGGGGTTATTCCGAAAATTACAGTTGAATTGCCTCAACTAAGTTTTGATTTCAGCAGTTTTAAATTGCCAAGGGGTTTGCCGTTGGCTGATGACAAATTTTGTGAGATAGCTGAGGTAGACATCCTTTTAGGAGCAGATATTTTTTTCTCGGTTTTGCTTCCGCAAAATATAAAAATGGGCATAAATCAGCCTAATTTTCAGAATTCTTATTTTGATTACTTTGTGAGTGGAAAAGTGCCGTTCACTACAAAAGTAAGATGTGGTGCTAGTTTGCACGCAGTGTCGTTACATAGTGCGGTAATTGATGCTGATGAAAATTTAAATCAGTTGATGGAAAAGTTTTGGGAAACCGAAAATGTTTTTATTAAAAATAACCAAGAATCGCTGACTGAAAATGAAATAGCAGAACAGTGTTTTGTAAATAAATTTACAAGAGTTGACGGGCGGTTCCAAGTCGATTTACCTTTAAAAATAAATTTAGAAGAGTTCCAGTTGGGAGATTCGGCTTCTATGGTACTCAAACGCTTTGAAAACTTAGAAAAACGATTTGTAGCAAATGAAAGTTTATATTTAAAATATTCGCAATTTATTAAGGAATTTCTAAGTAGAGGATTTATAGAAAATGTGGAGGTTGATCCCTTTACATTACATAATGAGAATTGGTATTTTTTGCCTTATGATGGTGTAGTAAGAGATGACAAAATTACGACGAAACTTAGAATTGTAATGGACGGTAATGCCACTACAAAAACTGGTGTTTCTTTGAACAGTATTTTGTGCAATGGAGATATTGTTCAGCCTGAGTTATTTGACATTTTGCTTTTATTCCGTACTTATAGGTACATCTGTATGGCGGATATAAAACAGATGTATTTGCAAATTTCGATAGAACCCTCACACAGAAAACTTTTTAATTTTCTTTGGAGGGAGAGTAGAAATCAACCGCTGCAGGTTATGCAGTTTAAACGGTTGCCATTCGGCTTGAAATCCAGTCCTCATTTAGCAACGAGATGTTTATTACAATTAGCTATTGAGGGAGAAACAGAATTTCCCTTAGCTTCGTTTATTTTGCGTTTTAATACTTATGTTGATGACTGCCTTTTTGGTGCAGATCATAAGGAAAGTTTGTTGCAAGCTCAAGCTGAACTTATAAAATTACTGGGTTTAGCTAAATTTGAATTACATAAATGGTGTTCTAACCATGTGGAATTAGTACGAAATATTCCACGACAACTTCAACATTTTGAAGAAACAAATATTACTAATGAACAGGGGAGTATTTTAAAAACCCTAGGTCTATCGTTTGATGTAAATACGGATCAATTTATAATGAGTTATGGAATGAAAACCGTTCCTGTAACATGCAACAAAAGATTGGTATTGGACTTTATTGCCAGGTTATTTGATCCTTTTGGCTTTTTGGCTCCAGTTATTACTGTGGCAAAATTATTGATGCAAAAAATATGGGCTGCAGGTCTGGATTGGGACACAGAATTACCTGATAAATTGAAGGAGGAATGGCGATCATTTTCACAGGGATTAAGGTGCATGCCAGCAATTCAAATCGATAGATATTTAAATTTTTCCGAGGCTGTTTCCATTGAACTTGTTGGATTTTGTGACGCTTCGCAATTTGCACAAGGTGCTTGTGTTTATGTATGAGTAGTTACGGTCAGTCATACAGTGGAAATAAAATTGTTAGCTTCCAAATCAAAAATAAATTCGTTGAAAAATAAAACAAGCATTCCGCGGTTAGAATTAAACGGGGCATTGATATTAGCAAGATTAATAAATCGAATTTTTAGTATGCTGAAGGATAAAATACAAAAGGTTTTTTTGTTTTGCGATTCAAAAATTGTGTTAGCATGGTTGAAAATAGAATATTGGAAACTTAATACTTATGTCGCCAATAGAATTAAATTGATTCAGGAATTAACGTCCGAATTTATGTGGTGTTATATCCGTTCTAATGAAAATCCTGCTGATCTTGTTTCGAGAGGAGTTTTACCACGCAATATAGAAAATTGTATCTTGTGGTGGAAGGGTCCTGAATTTTTAGGGACACTTGATTGTACAGTTGACAAATACCTTCTGCCGTCCGAGTTTAGTGAAATGTTACCAGAAATGAAGTCCGTAGTAAATGTTGTAGTCCAGAGTAAAGATAAATTAGCATTATTCGAAAAGTGGCAGCGATTCGTTGCTTAGACCTTACCATAACATATAATTTAACACTTTTCCTTTTTGAAGCTGATGACCAGGTTATATTTCATTTCCTTATAAATGGTAATCATGTAAACATGTTAGAGTTCTTTAACAACCATCAGGTTGCTAATAGCTATGTAGAGTCAGCTGGATAGGAAAAAGGTAGAAAGATATAGGAAGACCTAGACCAAACTATATTAGTCAAATTATTAGAAATTTAGGTTGTGAAGGGTATGCAGAGCTTTTTAGATTAGCACAGATTAGAAAAGAAGTTAGAGCTGCGTCAAACCGACCTTAAGTAAGGTCGAAAACAAAATGATGATGATGAAAAGTTTTCAAATTTTATGAAAATAAAAAGAGTTTTGGCATATTGCTTGCGTTTTATTTACAATTGTTGGAATAAAACTAACAAAAAATTAGTAATTTAACAATACAAGAGATGAATGAATCGCGTACGATTATATTAAAACAAGTACAAACGGAGTATTTTACAAAAGAAATTGCAGAAATTAAAGCAGGTAAATCTTGTAATTCGAAATTATTATCACTGAATCCGTTTTTGGATTCGCAAGGATTGTTGCGTGTAGGAGGGAGGCTGCATAACAGTGCACTTTCGTTTCAATGTAAATTTCCAATAATTCTACCTACTAAAAGTTTTATATCAAAAATTATTATAAATAACGAATATTTACGGTTGTTGCATGCCGGTGTAAAGTTAACATTGTCAGTTTTGAGACAGCAATATTGGATATTAAATGCTACTAGAGAAATTAAAAGTGTTATTGCTAAGTGTTTAATTTGTTGGAAGTTAAAGTCTGAAGCTTCTAAACAGCTAATGGGCAGTTTGCCGTACGATCGAGTGCATATAGCTCGGCCGTTTGAGAAAATTGGGGTGGATTTTGCTGGACACTTCTATATTAAGCAATCAAGAGTCAGAAGAGTGATTCTTACAAAGGGTTATGTAGCAGTTTTTGTTTGTTTTGTAACAAAAGCGATTCATTTAGAAGTAGTGTCAGATTTGAAAACTGAGACATTTATAAATGCTTTAAAGAGGTTTGTCAGTAGGAGAGGTGTACCGCGAATGATTTTTAGTGACAACGGGAGCACATTCAAAGAAGCTGATAATGAGTTGAGGAAATTATACAGTAGTTTAAAAACTAATCAGCAGTTTCAAAGTTATATAGGGGAATTTCGTATAAAGTGGTCTTTTATCCCACCATATAGCCCAAACTTTGGGGGTTGTGGAACAGTAACATAAAGGGGTTCAAATATCATTTAAAAAAAAGTAATTAGATTGACTAAATTGACTTACGAGGAATTTAACACGGTCTGTATTCAAATAGAAGCCATGTTGAACTCAAGGCCATTGTGTGCCCTTGCTGAAGATCCATCACACTTGTCTTGTTTAACGCCAAGCCATTTTTTAATTGGTGAATCTTTAGCTTGTATTCCAGAAGGTAATGTTTCAGATGTGCCAATAAACAAACTTAAATTTTGGAAACTTTGTACGCAATTACCATATAGTTTTTGGAAGGCTTGGTCTAGGGACTATTTAGGCCAGTTGCAAAACAGACCAAAATGGAAAAAGGTTATGCCTAATGTAAAAGAAGGTATGTTAGTTCTTATTAAAAATGATAAGTTACCGCCATTAGAGTGGGCGATAGCACGTATAATTAAGGTTATACCAGGTAAAGACAATAAAGCTAGAGTTGTTCACTTAAAAACTAAAAATGGCACTTTTGTCACTTCAGTGTCTAAAATTGCGATTCTTCCTATTGAATCGGACACTTAGTAATTAGTTTGGTTTGAGTAGATATTTTTTTTGATGTTAATAATTTTTTAAGGGTTACTACGAGGATTATTATCTTTAGTTCTATGTTAAGATTTGAATATTGCATACGCCTTTGTTTGTATCTTTGACTTTATTATTTGATTTTGTAAGTTCTTCGTTCTTAACTTTGTCTGTCCATGATATCTCCATCATACGTCTGTAGCACCACATTTCAAAGGCTTCTACCTTTTTCTTGTCCGCTTCTCCTACTGTCCAGGCTTCACAGCCGTACAGTGCTGTGCTCCACACATATGCTTTAAGCAATCTTTTCCTTGTTTCTATGTTTGTTGTCTTAGAGCACAGTAATTGCTTTTTCTTATTAAATGCAGTACGACCTTGTGCTAATCTTTGTTTTATATCTTTTGTGCTTTTCCCATCTTGTGTTATTTGGCTTCCTAGGTAGCAGAAATCCTTAACCTCTTGTAAGTTCTTGTTACCTATTTGTATTCTTTTTTTGATTTATTTTCCCTTCCTTTGCATACTAGTACTTTAGTTTTATTTTTGTTAATTTTCATAGCATATCCCTCTGTTAGAAGTGTTTCCATTTCATTAAGAGCAGCTTCTAACTCTTCTCTGCTAGATGCTAATACCGCTACATCATATACAAATCTAAGCATATCAATTTTTTGTCCTTGCATAGTAATTCTAAATGTCTTCCTGCATTTGACAGTATTCATTGCCTCTTCAATGTACAAGTTAAAAATTAATGGGGATAGGGCACATCCCTGTCTCACCTTTTTCCTAATGCTTACTTCTCTACGTTCCTGCTCTAATTCTATTACTGATTTATGTATTTAAGCTCCAAATCGTAACTATGCCAAAATTAATGTTACATTGTCTGGGCCAGTTTAGTTGAAGATGTTTTTATACCATGTTGCAACTAAAATTTCGGGATAGAAGAGGAATCAATGTTAGAAAATGATTTTATTGCTTTAGAAATATTTTCTTTCAGATCTATACATTTTTCATACAAATAAACCAGTCATCAAAGCACTACCAGATACATCCAAATTTCTCCAATTTTGCTACGGATCCCATTTACGGTAGGTAAACAATCAAATCGTTCTACCATCAACCTCTACTCCATTTAATGTGCATACCATGCACCCTAGAAAATATCACGCAGTCTGTACGTACTTATTTAAGTCTGCTGCAAATTTTTTTCTTTAAAGCTTTTATAATACATTTGCTGACTGCTAATCGAAACTCAACACCACTGATGTCAGTTATATTTCAAACTATACTTGAAGACTGATATCACTTGTAGACAAGTCAGCTGTAATCTCGTTCACTACTACTGGCGTAATAGTCAGCGACAAAATCAGAGCGTAAAGAGAAGAGAACTCCATTTCCAACTCTTTGTGTTTATATAGGCTTTTCTGCCCCTCTAGAGCTTCTAAATTCTCGCAAAATCCATCGATACGAACAAGCAAGGTCTCTAAGTAAACTTCCAACGGTTACATAATTCTTAAAACTCACAAGCTAACGTTCACTCATTTCTTCGAAATTTGTTTACCAAAACACCGCTGCCATTCAAATCTTGGAATTTTGCCCCGGCACGAACCCGCTCACGTAGATATTTTCTTCGTATATCTCTCAACGGACACTTACTTCTCCGAACTTTAGTCCCTACTGGTCAAACACGCCTCCCATAATACACATATTATAGCGGTCTCCCTTCAACATACTCCCTCAATCTCCCATTCCTTACCTTGTTTAACCCCCAATCTGTTCTCATCCCACTACCTTGTCTGAACCCCAAGCTTAACAAACTTTGTGTTATGTCTTTCTTTCTTTTATTAATTCTGCCAAAATAATCCCTCTTTGTTTAATTAACCACTTGCATGTCAAACCGACAAAATAACCACACTCAAAATATGTCTATATTAACACATTGTATTTCTCTCCCACTCTTATCCATACTAACCAAATAATCCTTCCTTGTTGCGCTTGTTGGCCACCTGCAGAAGTAACCAAGCATTACCCTCTCTAAACAATATTCAAAACTATGTTTGTATCCGTCCCATGTCTACTTTGTCTGATAGTCTTTCTTTGTTCCACTGTTAGCAAGTTTCATCTGTCCTTGATAAAATACCCACTCTAAATAACATTCAAATAAGCTCATCTCCCTCTTATACATATACATTAATATCGACTATTTTTATTTAGTTTTCCCCCATGTTAAACGAACACTTAATACGTCTCTATCCTATTGGATAAAAATTTCAATTCTTTGCGATGCCCGTACAAATTATTTTTATAACGGCTACATATACACCGGCAAGGGCAGCGATGGAACGTTACTGCCCAATAAAGAACGACGATTTTTAAAACCTACTCAATTTGTTCTACTGCTTTTGTCAATGTTGCTACCGGGAAATCAGAAATAATAGCATTTTACAATCAAACCAAGGGAGAAGTTGACACGCTCGAAAAAAGAAGCGCGAATTATATTACATCCCGATGCACCAGATGGTGGCCATTGGCTGTCTTTTATGCAGTACTGGATATCGCATCTGTCACCTCTTTTATCTTGTATCAAAGACTACAATTTCTAAAAATTGTTTCAAAACAGTTAGTGGACAGCCACATTAGCAGACGTTTGCGAAATCAAAAACTTCCACGTGAACTACGACTTAATATCGGAAGAATATTGAAGAAATCTGTAACCAACTATCACGTTCAGACTAACCCAGGGAGTAGGAGAAAACATGTGGAATTTGTCCACCAAAAAAAAAGACAAAAAAATAAGCAAGATGTGTATCGACTGTAAACTTCCAATGTGTGATGATTATAGCTGATATACGTAAAAGTGTATAGAATAAGTATTTACTTTTATGAATATTTAAGCCCTGCAGTTTTTTAGTTATAATTACTTATTTAACCATTACTAATTTTTTTATTATTCATTCATATATAATGTTCAAAAATTTTTGTGTTTTTTGTTTATGTTCAGTACCAAAAAGGATTACAAAAAATTCAATAAAACGCCATTTTTCGTAATATATTTTTGCTTATATTTCATTTTTAATAAGATAATTTTTTATTTTGATAAAATATCAACGATTTTATTGCACTAGAGTGTTAAAATATATCCAAAAAATAATACTCGATAACATTTCAGAAATTTTCAAACTGACGGACATGTAATCAACTAAAAAACCTTGGGTTCAATATGGTACTACGTCACCAGTTATGTTATAGAAAGTGTACATCACCATTAGAATGTTAATAAAACGCGCTTTTGCTGATATTCTTTGCGAGCAACATATACTGATGTTCTTAACACTCGTTTCTTTTCTTACTTTCTACTTTTTAGCTTAATTTACTTTTTGTTCAAATGATTACTTATTTTTGCAAGGAATTCTTTATCTTTTTGTATATTTGAACACGAGCTTGCTATCCTACACTGCGTTTGTAATATTTGAACATTTGTTAAGGGATTTATAAAGAGACATTTCAAACACTTTTCGACTTAGACATTTTTGAAATGCTTTCTGTTAGCGCTCGAGCATAATATTGTAATACAGTTAATACATTTTCTATATATTGAACATGTTAAAACTCCAGATGATATTCCAATTGCAAAATTCAATAAGTATGATTACAAATACAATAATCATCCTAAAAAAGTATCATGACTAATCTCTTGATAAACGTCAGTTATATCTCCATTCAAACACTAGCTTGCTAGCACCAGCTAAAATTTCACATCGCCATGCATTGGGAAATAAATATATGGTATCGTATTGAGGAATGACATCGTGGAAAATTTTATGATAAGGAATACCACCGGCAACTTAGTTTAACAAAAAACAAGAGCCACTATCAAAGTGAAGGATCTATGGCTCGCTTCTTCCTACACATCGCAAGCTTTGACTTTAACATTAGACCTACCAGCAATTTGATGTGAATATTTTCGTTGTATTAAATAATCCATGGGAAATCGCCTAGTTCATTCATTCCATTTATTAAATAGGAGTTTTGTTTTCATGAACCATTTATCGCTTTAAGTATGTATAATTTAAGTATTTAATGCACTGATAAAGGATTAAAATATAGCAGATCTCAATTGCAACTAATTATGTTGTTGTTCTAAATTTAGCCTCGACTTTATAATAGTAAATTTCATACATGGTTGTTTATTTTCTATATCATTTCTTACGTTTCAAAATATTTTTGAAACGTTATCTTTAAAAAGTTAATTTTGCAGTATCGTCCATAACGTATCAATATCTTTATCCATTGATAAGTGTATAAGAAAGTTTTCAGTTAAAAGTTTTAAGAAGTAATTTAACCCTTTCAATCCTGTGGAGACATAGGCCCCAAAGATACTTTGATATATACTAATATTTTTTATTTCTTTTAAAAATGCATTGGGATCTGGGATATCAGTACTGTACAATCATATGTGCAAAAACTGGTCTGCACCTGTTCGAATATTTGCTTATTGCATCAATTTGAGCGATGTTTTCAAGTAAGCTACACGTGTTTCGCTGAATAATAGCTTTGTTTTTATAAGTTCTGTTCTCAGATTTATCATGTAAGTACTAAATAGTATTATTTTGTTGACTTGAAGTGTAGAAGTTATTTGGAATAATTTATATTACATATATTTCGAAAAATTAACACTGGGATTTATGTGCGCCAATAGTATTTATTATTGGATCCCATCAGTATTGAATGAATACTCTATTCATTTTCTGTTCTTGTCGTAGAATGAATAAACCTTTGTCTGAGTAGAGTTGCAAGAAATAGTAGACTATTTGAATTTAGTCGAAGAAGAGTTGGACCCTTTTAACGAAAATGATGACGGTGATCTAGATAAAGAAGAAAGTTCGGCATTGTAGAAATTGCAGAGATGCATTTAGTTCGGATAAAGATGAAGTCAATGAAGAAAATGATAAAGAAAACGTTGCTCCGACTATTAATAAGGTGAATGTGTTTGACTGGTCTAGAAAAACAAAAGATTTTACACCAAAACGAAATATTCCAAGAGAAAAAACCAACAATTGTATTGTGTAATATAACAAACAAATCATCAGAAGTTGATGCTGTTTTGAAATTCCTCCCGACAAGTTTATTTATATAGATTGCCAATATATCAATTAACGACTGGAGGAACTGGAAAAATCTTGTAATAAAAAAAATCGCAGAGACATCAAGTGCCGAAATTAGGGTTGTTCTCTGATAATGTCTTACAATTGTTTTCCGGCATATCACATGTATCGGTCTAGTAGAAAATTACTGGGAAATGAAGACATTGAGAATGCTATATCAAGACATAGATGTCAGTTATTTATGTCAAAGATTTATTTCAATAATCCAGAAAAACCGCAAGACGCCTCTAAAGTACATTATATTGTGTGAAAAAACTTTTGCTTTACTAAAAGTGAAAGTACGTATCAATCCATTAACGATACGATGACGAAGTTCAAAGGCCGATCGTCAATGAAACAATATGTTCCACTGAAACCGATCTATCGTGGCTATACGAGCGTCTACATATTGCTCAAGCTCCTCCGTTGCCCCGACGATTATGCTGTAAATATTAAGAATAATTAACATAATAACTAAAAATCCGCCCTCTAAGTAAGCATCTCCATCATAGAAACGATACTATCATCATACATGATTTTTCCATAAATAAGTGCAAATGTTATAGCGTTGATAATCAACGGTTGTAGACTATATTGACGGTCTGTCTTAATTTTACAAAAATTGCAACGTTGGAGCTTGAGCAATGTGTAGACGCTCGTGTGGCTATGTGTACGATACCAATATTTGTTCAGGAAAAGAAAATTTACTACAAGAAGGAACACTTTGCAAAAGGGTGGTAAGGAAATTGACAGAATCAATACGAGATCCAGAGGTGGCACTATGTTTAGATCGATTTTTTAGATAATTACACTACTCTTTTCTGCCGCTGGGACATGTACGAAAAGCAGAAAAAACGTTTCAGAATTTGAAGGCAAATTGCAAAGAAGAGAAAGTGAAATAATGGTATGTAAAAAAGACAATTTGTATTCGTTATCAAGATACTAAAAGTTTCTTGGTAGTAAGCAATTGCAACCCTGATAATATAGGTGTTATCGAACGAACAATTGTGTTTTATAATTCCTATATGGGCGGTGTCGATCATGCCAACCAAACGATATCCCAGTATGATCTAGGTGGAAAAAATACCAAAAGGTGGCGTAAAGTTTTCTACAGACTATTTATGACAGCAGTACATAATACATATGTAGCATTCAATAAAACGAGACGTAAAAACTTCCATTTATAAATTTTGCAATATCTGTAGCAGAAAATATGGTAGCCATAGAAAAATCATACATGAGCAAAAAAAAAGGTAATGAAAAGAGGCAGACCATCCAAGAGAACCAAATTTATGGAAAAGAAAACGGTGTGTTCAGATGTGCTACTTTCCAAAAAGAGAAGATGACAAAACACACATGTCAAATGTTCACAGTAACACTTTGCACTGATTGTTTTGCTAAATTTCACTCATAAATATTAGTCATTGTATAGGTGTAATAATCAACATTATATAATATGTAGTATACATTGTTCCATAATAAATTTCTTTACGATATTGATTTCTAATTTTTAGGATTTGAAAGGGTGAAGTCACAATTCTAAAAATTTTTAGAATATGTAGGGCAATTCATTTGCACGGAGTGGATCAAACTTACATTTTTAAATGTATCTTGTATATATTTTGCAGTTTTGGATACTGATTGATTAGATTATAAATTGAACTATGAAACCAGGAAAGTTCTAAATTTATGTGTTCAAAAGTTATAAGCCAAAAACAACAAAGTTTAAAAACAGTGAGTGTTATCTAATGTATCGAGTACCCGCCTAACAAAAAAGGTTAATGACATTTAGTACTTACTAGTAGCAAGTTTTAGAGCTTGTTTTAGCGGTTTTGTTACATTAGTTTGATGAAATATACAGTGCATGTGTACTAATTGAATTTTTATACAACTTTATATGTAGCCTATGAATTTTTAAAAAAGAAACTTTTGGTTTTTGCTATTTGAATTGGTTTTGTGTGTTAGAAAAGGAAATATGCCGTATTTAATAAATAGGTTTGTTGTTTTTATTGTTTATATACTTCAGTTGATAATCTTGAAAGAAAAAATTGTGATTTATACTATTTATTCTAGTACTTACAGCGCCTGTTTATTCATATGACACGTGCAACACGTTCCAAAAACTTACGCTTACAAGGGCCTCGCGTTGATAAAGTCTTTCAGAGTTTATTTTATAGTCTCAGCGGATACGGCTATTTTAGGTCAAAAACCTGCACTTTATGAAGAAAACAAGCCACTTTGTACAGTTATATTATGTACCAAAAGAAATGATTTGAGCCGAAGCGCCACCATTTTTATCCCTTGTGATTCAAGGTTGCGAACATTTCCAAAAATCGCAATATTTTCATCAAATAATGTCATAGTGTCCAAACAGCTGCATCGATTTTGTTGATTAAGATGTCAACCAATTCGTCTTCACGCCCTGCAAATGATTAACATTTAAAAAAAGTCAAGATAGCAAAAAAAATTGTAAAAACGAGGATTTCTGAGAATTTTTAAATTGACAATTTGTTTTCGTTAAATATTTTTTCGCATTAGATACTTATTTATTATCTTAAATAATTTGTGACTATATTGTCTACAAGATGCAGCAAAGTTTATAAAAATCAGTCAAGTAGTTTCCGAAATAATATTCCAACCAAGCACTCCATTTTCAAAAATCTGTGCTGAGCGCGAATCACTGATTAAGGAAATGTTTACGAATGATGACTGCTCCCGCACTGCACGAAACATTTCGTTGTCAGTTTAGCCCGTACAAAGATGTACCATAAATCGGAGCATCTATCGACTTAATTTGATAAAAAAAAGAGTACGATACGAAGACTACAATCGATGAAACGCATGGGTTTTGAACAGCATTGGGCTTCAATACAATGGGGAGCCCTAACTCAACCTTTTTAATCGAAAAAGTAATTCTCATTTTGTTTACTTTATTCCAAAATGGAGAGAAACTACCTTCACAAAACCCTAAGCATGAAATTTGCTAAGCTTATCGAATTTTATAGATTTCGCATTAGATTGTCAAAGTGGTCAAAATCGTTATACGTTATCTTACTGCTAAAGTTTGTTAAAGAACAGTATGAGGTGCTGTTGTTATTATTTACTGGTGTATTTGATACAATTGTTTTAATGCGTTGACATGTTTTTGTTATATTATTTTGATGGCATACTCATCACAAGTGCAATCAAATATTAATTTCTAGGACAAGCATTCATGAATGACTTTTCTGACGCTAATATGGTGACAAATGTCTCATGTATCTGCTACTGATTGTTCCTGTATTGCAATTGCTGGAAAGACAATAAAATTACACATAGAAGAGGCTGATGGTCGTCATGTATGACACGTTAAGGTTATGGCTGATCATTGGGCTACTCAAATTCTAGTCAGATCTTCTGACACAGATGTCTCAGCTTACTTATATCATACTACCAACTTCTGAAAGAGAATGGGCTCTAAAGAGTCGTGACTGCTCACGGATACAGCTAATAAACGTCGTTATGTCGGAGTGTACAACATAGTAATTGTTTTAGGTTCTGATAGGTCAACTACTTTTCGTTGTTTTCAAGCTTTTATTTTTTATTGTTTTTCACTCAAAAGGAAAATCTAGTAAACTACTCGTCCCATTTTGATGTGGTATTCACTGTTCTGTAGAAAACATGGTCACACATTATTTAAGATAATAAATAATTATCTAATGTAAAAAAAATTTCAATTCATTAAAAACAGTCTATCAGTGTGAGAATTTCTTAGAAATTGTTATTTTTTACAATTTTTTGCCATGTTGATTTTTTTAAATATTAATTATTTAAAGGGTGTAAAGACGAATTGATCTTAATCATCAACAAAATCGATGCAGCTGTTTGGACACAATGGCACTTTTTGAAGAAAACGCCGCCATTTTGGAAAATATGCGTCATCTTGAGTCCTAAGGGATGAAAATGGTGGCACTTGGGTGAAATCGTTTCTTTTAGCCCATAGCATCACTGTTCAAAGTCGCTTGTTTTCTTCATAAAGTGAAGCTTTTTTTGCTAACTATTTGTGAAACTGTGAACGATTGAATTTCTTTAATATTTAAAGATGACGCCACGTTTTCGCAATCCGAGAAATACCTATCTATATGTTTTCAAAATATAGACGTTGTATTTGCTTTTTGCTTTAATCATCTAACGTGCAAGCGCCGCATATAATTTGGGACATTGTGAATGCAGTCTTAAGAAAAGTCTTTTCAATTTTCCAGTTCCAGAGTTACAATTTAAGCCATAAAATTGAAATCGATGAAGGCGATATTAGTCTCCGTATGAGTTCATTTGCTTTAAATAATACATGTTTAAAGCTGTTTATCAATTAGAATTAATGCTGTTTAATAACTTGAAACAGAATAACGCCCATTAACGTTAAAGTAATAGTATATTGAAATGTTGCTAAGATAATTGGTTTGTTTTTTTAGAAAATTAATAATACATTGAATGGAATGTGGAACTTCGAGAAAATGATATTACATTAAGTAATGCCAGTTCGAAACGCATATTACTTCGAACTGGATTCAAATTCAAAAAGAAGAAGATGCAGGGTTTTGTTAAAAAAACTAAATACTGCTAGTTTAAGAATTAAATTTCTAAGGACATATAAAGACAGTATACTCCAACCTAAGACGACAAGTCGTTTTTGTGGACGAAACTTGGCACTTTTCACAAGGAAATACATAAAGGTCATGGCAAGACGATAATAGAAGTGTGAGGAAGTCATGTGGGTAGGATGAAAAACATTTTGTCGTAGTAATTACTAGATCAAAGAAGGTTTTGTTGAATGTGTTTCTTCGTTGTTTGCTTCCAAAGAAGCATATCGAAAGAGATGGCGATGGCCACGATAAGATGTTCGATATGTAGAGCGAAGTGAATAAGTGAATGGTACCCACATGAAAAGCACTAGATGCTACTGTTGATGAGTTAATAATACAAATCGTGTGCAACAGTGATACGTCGGCAGAAAGCTATAGCAATTAAAAAAACTCGTAATCAATTTAAAATCAACATAACATCACTGAACATTTTTGATACCCGACTATGTATGCAAAATATATCTTGGAACATTATTATTTTATTTGTTAACGCAATTGTTTTAAAATCCGGTTCCGTTGTACATTACTGACCACTGTTAGAAACACCTGTCTGGTGGCAAACACCTTCTATGATGTCCACAATAACAAATCAACACAAATATTGCGAATTTTCATCAACATTCGTGTAAAAACCCAATTTTGTAGAGTGAGATTGAGATTATGCAACTCGAATATTATTTTGATATCGCTTTCGTTTTATTTATAATTTGTATTATGATTCTAGTCCTGTTGCATATTGCATTATTTTTCAAGTACTTTGTTTGACAAGCCAGTTTTAAATTGGTGCCAAACAAAGACTTTTTAAGCCGAATAACACATAGGACTTGTTTTCCTACTAATGAAATGGATATTGCTAAATATATAAAATTTTAAATTGGTTGAAAGATTTTGTTTATGAAATCTCTTGTCGAGAATGCGAGAAAACTCGGCTAGTGCAATTGAACTGCAAAATAATCATAAGAACAACCAAACACGAAACCGTCATCCAAAAATAGGGGAGTAACTAACCACTTGTCCAACACGTATAGGCTACGGCTCATACAATAGATTTTGCTGACTATCATTAAAACTACACAAAGGTGTATTGTCTGAGAAGCGATTAAGACTAAAAAACAAAAAGCAAAATCTCAAACAATTTTTGTAATTATCTAGTCGTTAACACTGCCATTATAATTTGAAGTTTAAATGTTTTACTACTAAAACAACATAATTGATTGGGTACACGTGAAAAATCGTGCTGAAGAAAAAATAGTGTTGAGGACAAAATAGTGTAGACATTTCGACTTAGGTTAGTGGTTGAAATGTTTTGCTACTAAGATATAATCAATTGGGTACATGTGCGAAAATTGTGTTAAGGCGAAAATAGCATTGTGACCAAAATAATGTTGAAGCGAAAATAGTGTTGAGGTTTCGACCTAGGTTAGTAGTCGAAATGTTTTACTACTAAGACAAAATAATTGATTGCTTACATGTGCGAAAAGTATGTTGAAGCGAAAATAGTGTTGAGGTTTCGACTTAGGTTAGTTGCCGAAATATTTTACTACTAAGACAAATTAATAATCGAAAGTGTACATCATCATTAGGTCTTCAGTCCTAGAACTGGTTAGACGCGTACCATCATTGTTCCCTATTCTGAACTAACCTACAGATTTCCCTGAAATATGCACAGTTTGCATCTATAACTGTCTGATCTAGGTCTACATCTTCCTCTTTTTTCCTATCTCTGCTTGTAATATATCACATACTATTCCCCAAAATGCCTTAGAACGTATTCCGCCCTACTATTTCTCTTTTCCCCAGATATCCTTGTTCCCATACTATTTCTGTAACTTATTTGTTATTATCTTTGTCTGTCCATGCTATCGTCCTCATACATCTGGAGCATTTCAAAAGACTGCTACCGTTTTTGTGTCTGCATTTCAGCCAACATTTTTAACATGTTTCTATTTATACAATTGAGAGGATGGTTATTAAAGAAGTGTGCGATTGCATTATTGAAAGGCTTAAGTAGTCGTTTTTTTATATTTATTTTGAGGGGGAAAATTCATTATGATTTAAGTTACCTCTTTGGTAGATTTTAACATGGTTCTGAGGCGACTCTATGGCGGGTTTACACTTGTCAGATACCAATGTTGTTCTATGAAGATTGTATATGGATCTGAGGCGACCCTATGGCGGGTTTACACTTGTCAGATACCAATGTTGTTCTATGAAGATTGTATATGGATCTGAGGCGACCCTATGGCGGGTTTACACTTGTCAGATACCAATGTTGTTCTATGAAGATTGTATATAGATCTGAGGCGACCCTATGGCGGGTTTACACTTGTCAGATACCAATGCTGTTCTATGAAGATTGTATATGGATCTGAGGCGACCCTATGGCGGGTTTACACTTGTCAGATACCAATACTGTTCAACGGAGATTGTATATGGTTTTGAGGTAACCTTATTGTGGATTTATACTTGTCAGATACCAATGCTGTTTTACAAGGATTGTTAATATGCTTATTTTTATGTAATTAGTTATTTTATGTATAAATAGAAATCATGTATGTAAGCTGTATTTCATGTTAATATTGCAAGGAAAACCCAGGAAAAACTTGCAATGCTACCTAGATATTGTGGGCATTTGATTTTCATTTGTTATTTCTTTTGTTATTTCTTTTAGTAATGGAATCCATTGTTTACTGAAAGTCACGGATTCGTTTGCAACGCAGTTATTTTTATGTAGGGTTATATAGGCAGCTTCTTTGATTTTGCGTTTTGGTGGTTTTCTTCTTTTCTTCTTTTCTTATTTTCAGGAGTATGTGTATTCAGCTCGTTCCCTTTCTATTGTTTTCTAATTTTATACCCTATTTTACCGAGATTCAGTGAAGGAGGTTAAGCAACCTGTGGCTACCAAGATCCCCAACACTTAGACATTTGCCGAAATAATGGTTTTCTAGTAAATCCTTTCACACACTTAACATTATTCGAGAATATTGCCCAACCAATTCTTGTAGTTACTTATAATAATCATCATGTTTACGCACAGTTATCTTTTCATCATTAGTTTATCCATCTTGGGATTGGTTGGATGCGTACCTCCATTGATTTCTATTCTGGGCTAGCCTACACATTTCCTGAAACCTCTACAGCCTACATCTTTTACTATCTGTGTGCAGTAGTCTAATCTAGGTCTGCCTCTTCTTCTCTTTTTCTATCTCTGCTTCTAAAATATTCCGCACTATTCCCTCATGCCGTAGTATGTGGCCTATCATCCTATCTCTCCTATTTTTACCGTTTTCCACATATTTCTTTCTTCCCCTACCATTTTAGTACCTCTTCGTTCTTAACTTTGTCTGTCCATGATATCTTCATCATACGCCTGTAACACCACATTTCAAAGGCTTCTACCTTTTTCTTGTCCGCTTCTCCTACTGTCCAGGCTTCACAGCCGTACAGTGCTGTGCTCCACACATATGTTTTAAGCAATCTTTTCCTTGTTTCTATGTTTGTGGTCTTTGAGCACAATAGTTGCTTTTTCTTGTTAAAAGTAGCACGACCTTGTGCTAATCTTTGTTTTATATCTTTTGTGCTTTTCCCATCTTGCGTTATTTGGCTTCCTAGGTAGCAGAAATCCTTAACCTCTTGTAAGTTCGTGTTAAATACTTGTATTCTTGTTTTTGATTTATTTTCCCCACCTTTGCAAACTAGAACTTTAGTTTTAGTTTTGTTAATTTTCATACCGTATCTCTCTGTTAGAACCGTTTCCATTTCATTAAGAGCCGCTTCTAACTCTTCCTTGCTAGATGCTAATACCGCTATATCATCTGCAAATCTAAGCATATCAATTTTGGTCCCTGCATAGTAATTCCAAATGTCTTTCTGCATTTGACAGTATTCATTGCCTCTTCTATGTACAAGTTAAAATCAATGGGGATAGGGCACATCCCTGTCTCACCCTTTCCTAATGTTTACTTCTCTACGTTCCTGCTCTAATTCTATTACTGCTGTTTGCTCTTTGTATAAGCTATGTACTATTCGTCTATCCCTATAACTCATTCCAATCCTTTTGAGTATTTCAAACATTTTTTCCAATTTACATTGTCGAATGCTTTTTCCAGATCTACAAACCCTATATACATGCTTTCCCTTTTTCTATTGTTTTCTCCATTATCACTCTCAGAGCTAAAATAGCCTCCCGTGTTCCCCTGTTTCGCCTAAACCCAAATTGGTCTTCTCCTAGTATTTCTTCAGCTCGTTTTCCATTCGTCTTTGCACAATTCTAGTTAATATTTTTGACACGTGTGCTGTCAAACTTATTGTTCGAAAATTTTCACATCTATCCGCGCCTTTCTTTTTGGTATAGTTACTATGATGCTACGTTTGAAATCTTTGGGTATCTCGCCTGTCTCATACATATAGCTTACAAGTTGGAAGAGACGTTCTGTTACTGCTTGTCCAGCGGCTTTTAGAGTTTCTGCTTGCACCTTATCTGTACCCGGCGCCTTACCATTTTTCAGACTCTTTAATGCTAATTCAAACTCGTCTCGAAGTATAGGATATCCCAAGTCATCATTTTCAATGTCTGATTCCTGTTCTAATGCAGTTAGTTCTTTTCCTGCATATAAATTCCTATATATTCTTGCCATCTATTCACTTTCTCTACGTTTTCTATAATGACGTTTCCTTGTGCGTCCCTTATATTTTTGCTATACGGTTTTATATCCCTAAAATTCATTCTAATTAATTTGTATGCTTCGTCTGTCTTTCCTATTTCCATCTTAGTTTGTACTTCTTTGCACTTTTCATCAATCCATTGTTCTTTAGCTTTCCTGCATTTTCGAATAATTTCCCATTTTATGGCTTTGTATCTCTGTTTTCCTGTTTCGTCTGATTTATTTTTGTATTTTCGTCTTTCTTCTATTAAATTCACGATATCCTTTGTTATCCATGGTTTCTTATTTTCTTTTTGTGTATACCCCAGAATATCTCTGGCCGCCATGTCTAGGCTGGATTTAATGTTATTCCATTCTGTCTCTACTTCCTTAGTTTCAGATATTTTCGCGATATCATTCAGCAATTCATTTGACTTTTTTTCGAATCTTACTTGAATATCTTTGTCTTTTAGTTTCTCTAAGTCCAAGTGCCTTTTTCCGTTCCTCTTTTCAGATTTTTAAATTTAAGTGCGGCCTTCATAATTACGATGTTGTGGTCAGTATCTATATCTGCTTCTGGGTAGCTTCTACAGTCTTTACTTGATTCCTAAACCGTTGTCTAACAATAATGTAATCTATTTGATATCGTCCTATATCTCCTGGCATCTTCCACGTATATCGTCTTCTAGCATGATGTTGAAATAATGTGTTTGTGATGATTAAATTGTTTTTGTCGCAAAATTCTACCAGCCTATTTCCCTGTCGTTTCTCTTGGCTAAACCAAATAAACCTACTACCGCTCTTTCCCAATCCTCACCTACCACTGCATTAAAATCCCCCGTAATTATTAAATTTTCTTGTCCTTTTACGTATCTTAGTATGTCTTCGATATCTTTGTAGATGGCTTCTACCTCTTCGTCACTGTAGCTAGAGGTGGGCATGTATACTTGTATTATTACTGTGTTTACCGGTTTAGATTCTAATCTAACCATGAGTACTCTTTCGTTCTTTTGTAAGTAATTTTCCACACAGTGTCCTATCTTTTTCCGCATAACTATCCCCACACCCAAATTTCCTTCCTCTGCTCCTGTATGAAGTCCTGAAGTCTCCACTCCAAAAATCCCCCGCCTCTGGCCACCGAACTTCGCTGATCCCTACTATGTCTAGTGATAACCTATTCATTTCGATTTTTAGGTTCTCTAGCTTACCTACTTGCTTCATACTTCTAACATTCCACGCTCCGACTCGCAGAATGTTCCCGACTCTTATTTTTAACTTTCCGATCGCATCCTCCGAAGTAGTCCCCTCCCGGAGATCCGAATGGGGGACTATTTTAACTCCGGAATCTTTTACCCCAGAGAATGCCATCATGTTTGTAACAATTTAAGTACGCTGTGTACTTGGGAGATAATGTGGTGGTTTCCCGTTGCCTTCCACATCGCGGTAGTGTGTCTTAGACTGCCATACCGACCCCTATGGTCTCTGCCAATCTAAGTGTACATGTTCGAAAATTTAGTTGAAGCGAAAATACTGTAGAGGTTTTAACTCAGGTTATTAGTCGGAATGTTACACTACTAAGACAAAATAATCCGTTGGATACAAGTGCAAAAATTGTGTTGAGGCGAAAATAGTGTTAAGGCGAAAATAGTGTTGTGGTTTCAGGTTATGTTTGTTGTTGAAATGTTTTACCACTAAAGTTATATAATGAAAGCGTACATGCGCGAAAATTGTGTTAAGGCGAAAATAGTGTTGAGGTTTCAACTTAGATTTGTAGTCAAAATGTTTTACTACTAAGACAAAATAGTCGATTGGGTACATGTGCGAAAATAGTGTCGAGGTTAAAACTTACGTTATTTATCGAACTGTTTTACTAATAAGACAAAATAATCGAAAGTGTACAAGCGCGAAAATTAGTTGAAGCGAAAATAGTGTTGAGGTTATAACTTACGTTATTTATCGAACTGTTTTACTAATAAGACAAAATAATCGAAGGTGTACATGCGCGAAAATTGGTTGAAGCGAAAATAGTGTTGAGGTTTCAACTTAGGTTACTATTACTGCTAAGACAAAATAATCGATTGTGTTGAGGCGAAAATGGCGTTGAGACGAAAATAGTGGAGAAACGAATATAGTGTTGTGGTTTCAACTTAGGTTGGTTGTCGAAATGTTTTACTACTAATCGCTTATTATTTAAAAACCACATATCTAAATTCAGACTTTGTTCTGAGGTTAGAGTGCTCATTAATTTTTAAAGTATTTATATAATAAACGTCAGGTTATTGTTGTTATAGTTTCAATAATAGTAAAAGCTGTTCCAACTGTCTATGAACGAATATGTTCGTGCTAAGGGACAAAATAGGTTATTTTTGTAATCGTATTATAAGAATATAAAAGCTCATTGTTGCATATTCATTTGCCATCTGCGTTCGTGTGACGTCGGAACAATAAGTAATTCCAACTTTTGGAATTTAATTAATAGTCAATTACTAAAAATACCTCAAATTTTTAATTGCAATTTGAAAATGTAGGTGATTCTGAATACTATCCAATAATTTTTAATAGATCACGTAATGCACTGCGGACCCTAAAATTGATATTATACTTCAGATGTCATTTAGAGCCAATCCTATTTGTGCGAAAACTGTTATGAAGTCACTAGCACTCTTAATTACGTATATCTACTTTAAATATGTGATACCTATAAAAACAAAAATAAACCTGGAGAATTATAGTACATTAACCTAACCTACATTATAAGAGGTACTGCGTTTCAATCAAGATAAGTAATTTTTTCCTTACTAATTGTACACAATATAAAAGAATTTAATTTGTTCGAATAATATGTTTATTAATATTTGTTGATATAAAATATGCAAATTTGTGCGTTTTCTTTTTAACAATTGTCTTTCTAAAATATGTTGAACTTGCGCCGTTGCCAAGTTAAATTTAACAAAATAAAGCACCAATACAATGTTTGTGTATTTAAAGATTTGCAATTTCCTTTCAAGTATTTATTAATATGCATATATATATATATATATATATATATATATATATATATATATATATATATACATATTATATATTTCTTTTAGGACAAAACTTGAGTTATAGGCGTGTTGCATTTTGCGATTATTATAATTTTAAAGTGACTAATTAAATAAACGTATGTTAGTTATGTTTGGAAATAAATTAGAAATAGCAATGAGGTTTTTTGCTATAACATTTCTCAATAAGTGTAACTGGATGGTCATTTGACTTCAGAAATTCATATTTGTTTAGACGAATACAAATGATCACGTGATGGTCTTTTTTCGTGGTCCCGACTATATGTTGTTTTCATTTTTAGACTAGTGCAATATCGGGTGATTAATTATCCAAACTTTGGCTTTGATATAATATCTTAAACATACATACTCAATTGTGTTATCAGTACGTAAAGTGGCACTTTGCATTGGCGACTAGTGAACGTTGCCGGATGAAAGTAATGGCACAAGTATACATAATATTTTTTCTTCAAGGATGAAATTATTACACTTTCTAATTGTACGAAATTATTCCTTTACTTTTACGTATCATTGTGGGCTAAAGAGATATGGGGTTTACTGTGTTTATATATCGCAAACTCAAAACATTGTTTACTGAAGTTATTGAATGATTGTTTATTTTTACAAGTATCATTTTGTTATTTTATCGATTTCACAAAACAATAAATTATTTTTATATCAGTAATCCAGCTACTTTTGTTATTACTGTAACAAATTTATAAATATTATTACTTAGAATAATACTTTAATTAGGGTTACGGAAGATGGTTTAGTGATACTACATAAGCAGATCGAGAACTGGGCGTTTTGTTCATCACATGTACCTCACTCGTCCAAATCTCATTTGTCCAGAATTTTTCCAACCTCTTTAAACTATGAATTTTTATGTTAAAGTTTTCCAAGACGAGAATTTTTTAGATGTAGTCAAAAGACGGAAGATTGTACTTATAATATGTCAGTTAGCGAATGATAGGGAACGCTAGGGACAAATTTAGGATGAAATTTGAATAAATACTTAGACCAGGGAGGACGAATTTGTAAATATATAGAACAGGCAAAATAGCTGGATTCACAGTAGACCATTTTCAGGCATCCTGCCACCTCATTTCCTCCAGAATCCCTCATTTCCTCACTCATCTGGACCAATTTACATGTAAATTCCCATAAGGAGTAAATGAGGAGATGAATCCACCTGCTCTCTCCTGTGGAACTCCTTGTGGAATTTTTCCCAACCATTTTGATTACGTCACACCCGCATTCTTTCCACCCGCGAGATAAATCTTTCTCACATTTCCACCCACGAGATAAACCTATCTTGTTTGGTATCAATTAATATTAGATTTTTCTCAGCTACCCGAATTTCTAGGAATTTCTTAGATTGCGCCATCCCCAAGAGAGCTACCCCAATTTTAAGATTTCTTACCTGTAGCGACTTTTGAGCGTTCTTATAAATTTTTTTATACATGCGATACATCTTGTTAGTCTAAAATTTTACGCAGAATTCGAATCTGTAAACAGATTTGAAATCGGACCACGCCCTGCAAAGTTATACCCCTTTAAAGTCCTGATCTTCTAAATTTTGCTCTTTGCTCTATAAGCAATACTAACAAATAGTTTTCCTCGTCTAGCCATTGCATCTTTCGAGATAAACCTATCTTGTTTGGTATCAATTAATATTAGAATTTTCTCAGCTACCCGAATTTCTAGGAATTTCTTAGATTGCGCCATCCCCAAGAGAGCTACCCCAATTTTAAGATTTCTTACCTGTAGCGACTTTTGAGCGTTCTTATAAATTTTTTTATACATGCGATACATCTTGTTAGTCTAAAATTTTACGCAGAATTCGAATCTGTAAACAGATTTGAAATCGGACCACGCCCTGCAAAGTTATACCCCTTTAAAGTCCTGATCTTCTAAATTTTGCTCTTTGCTCTATAAGCAATACTAACAAATAGTTTTCCTCGTCTAGCCATTGCATCTTTCGAGATAAACCTATCTTGTTTGGTATCAATTAATATTAGAATTTTCTCAGCTACCCAAATTTCTAGGAATTTTTTAGATTGCATCACCCCCAAGGGAGCTACCCCAATTTTAAGATTTCTTACCTGTAGCGACTTTTGAGCGTTCTTATAAATTTTTTAGTCATACGATACATCTTCTTAGTCTAGAATTTTACGCAAAATTCGAATCTGTAAACAGATTTGAAATCGGACCACGCCCTGCAAAGTTACATATACCTTCTGCGAGATAAATCTTTCTCCACATTTCCACCCACGAGATAAACCTATCTTGTTTGGTATCAATTAATATTAGAATTTTCTCAGCTACCCAAATTTCTAGGAATTTTTTAGATTGCATCACCCCAAGGAGCTACCCCAATTTTAAGATTTCTTACCTGTAGCGACTTTTGAGCGTTCTTATAAATTTTTTAGTCATGCGATACATCTTCTTAGTCTAGAATTTTACGCAAAATTCGAATCTGTAAACAGATTTGAAATCGGACCACGCCCTGCAAAGTTACATATACCTTCTGCGAGATAAATCTTTCTCACATTTCCACCCACAATAAACTACCTTGGGTTCAACAATAAGAATTTTTAGAAAAATTTTTAAATTTTTAAACCCATTAACCCCAATTTTAAATTTCTTACCTGTAGGATTTGACGCTTATAAATTTTTTATCAGTCCATTTGAGCTAAATTTTAGAGAATCCAACTGAAACAGAAAAATCAACCCTCCACCATTTTCACACCCTTAAATTTTTTCCCAGCTTTATAAAGAAAACAAAACCACTTAAAATTTTTATTCCAAAATTTTCTTAAACGTTTAAAAAACCACACAAAACAATTTACAATTTTTATTTTCAACCAGAACTTTCTTGGGTCAACTTAAAATTTTTTTGGCACTTTTTCCGACCAACCGGCTCCAGTTTCAAATTCCCATTTTGTTCGATTTTCGTTGATCGACAATTTTCAGAACTGGGTTTATAACCAATTTTGTTTAAAATTTACATCACTTCTCTTCCCCTTTTTTAAACCCTAAGTTCCATAGACTTTTCGCTTTGTTGTATTTTTTTCTTTATTAAGTTGCCTTTCGCCAAAGTCGGCACTATTCAGGGCCGTTATTTATCGATATGCCAAGGGTTTTAAAGCTGTGCTTCACTCCCATTTCCCGTAGGGTAATTGGCATTTTATTCTTTGCCTCGGTTCGGATATTTTTCCCTTTTCACGAAATGCAATTTAACTTTCGGGTTTTTCGTACAATCCTTTCAGCTGGCGGACTGAACTTTCGGCAATGAATACCATGCTTTTCCTTTTGCGTAATTGCCCATTCTGTAAAAGCGAAGCAAGTCCCCTTTTACTTTGCTTAGGTGTAAAAGCAAACTTTAAACCACGCATTTTTCGGTTTTTAAATTTTGGTAAAGTAGCTACATCGCATTTAAAAACGTTTGCAGGTACCATTTTAGTACAAAACAAAATCCGCACTATAAGACTTGACTTGTAAGCGAACTAACATAACTAAAAGTTTACTCGCGACCTGCTTTATGTACCCTATAAATGCAAACCGAAGGTTTCGAAGTACCGAACGAAGTTGAGGATTCAGCGGGGAACTAAATGACGTCATAATCCTCGCTGCTCGTCCAATACATTTAGCGCCAATGCATCACCTGGTTCGCTTCGTCGATGGTGCGAATGCCGTTAGTAAAAACATCGGAAACGTCTTCCATGTTATACGGATCGCGTGCATATTAAAAATCCAAAGGGTGGTAGCACAAACAAATTTGTGCAAGTCGTGCTGTAGAAGATGCAGTGCTACTATAACCAAAACACTTTAAACCATTACTAAGGAAATACCAACTTGTTTCTACAGGATACTTACTAATAAAGTAATTTAATTTTAAATAACTTCTACGTCATATTTTAGGAAATGGTGGGCTTGAATATTTTCTAAATGAATCACAAGCGAAAGTATATTTGCAGTATTAAAATTAACCATAATTTCCAATTTTACGATCGTGGTTAATTATAGATTAAAATGTAATTTGTGCTTCTCGTAAACTAACATATTTTGTACAACTGTATAATTAATAACAATACATTTAATCCAGTCTCTTCTGTCTTTTATAAAAACTTTTCTAGTTCTTTCTATAGCACATCGCGCACTTTTTGTCGGATAATTAAATTTTTGTTTTGTAGGCCTTTCACTTTCGCATAGCGGTCGGCCGCACGTAATGATTTCTAGAACCGGTAAGTACTTGATATCGTCCAAATAGAAATTAGATGCTCGATGTCTGTCAAAATTCCCTCGTAAAGGTAGAAAAACTCGGTCAATCATCCATTATACTTCGACCCGCTCCTGTTCTGATAATTTACAAACATTTTCAAACGACAATGGGCTGAGAATTTTAAACCTCCGAGGATCTTTAAGTCGTGATCAATTACACATCCGAGCTACGCGTAAACTAACATATTTTGCAGCAACTGTATAATACATGCATACCCTTCTCTGCGCTACTGCTATTCTTGTATTGCTTGGAAAAGTCAGTTGCCCTTTTTTCTAGGGCTGCTAAAAACACCATTCCATACTTTCTTTATAAGTGTAGCACATCGCGCACTTTTTGTCAGTTAATTAATTTTTTTTTTGTAGGCCTTTACACTTTCGCTTATTTAAACATCTAATACGATTGATTAACCACTTTCGATTATTCTAACGGAGACTACCATACATCCCGCACCGTTCTTTTGATTCCAACGATCCTATGGGCTTCCGCACTAACACCTGACGTATCTTTCCTACTATTTGTTAAACAAAAACTACCGGTATCGCCATTGTGGACGTAAACAGATGTTTGTGGATGTGTACGAGTATGTAACCATATACATTAACCAGTCTAAGCTATTTTATTTAGTCCAAGAAAATTATTTTCTAAACCACAATTAATAATCGCCTTTATAGGTTTAACATTTCGACCATTTCCCAATGACTGGTGCTACGTACATGGAAACTTTAATTTCTTATTGAGAATTCTTATTCTCCCCGCACTGCTGCGTAGTTGCATGCCTACCCTTTTGAGGTATATGCTCGTTATAGGTTGTAAGACCTCGGTTTTATAACTACAATTCGTGAGACCCCTTTAATCTTTTTAATCGTATCTTTTCGCCTACAATACAGTAGGACTTAACTTACTACCAACAAATTCTAATACTGGACCCCCATTAAATACGTCTTTAATTTTCCTACAACTTTTTGTTGAAAGTGTTATATTGTATTTATTATACGCGGGTAGTCACTCTTTTAAGATAAATATATTTTGTTTGGTATCAACTAATATTAAATTTTCTAGGGACCCCAAATCTGTAAATAGATTTTAAATAGGACCACCCATACAAAGTTATGCCTTTTAAAGACCCTATTTTTGCCCATCTTTATTTAACTCCATCTTTAAAACCCTTTTTTGCTAACCAAGACATATGCTTTAACCAACCGTTTCCTAGAAATCTAAAACCGCAGTGTCCCGCGAATACCACGTGGAATAACACGTATACTCTGCAACAAGGATAGAAGCAGGAAGGATTTGGAAGGTGGGGAAGAACTTAAAAATTATGGAATCTTAAAACTAATATATACAATAGATTTACAAAATTAAGACCGTCTAGGTTTTCGAATTGTAAAATGTACCGAAGTTTGCCTCTATATTTAAAGTCTTTGATTCCGCCACAACCAGATCCATTCCTTCGTGTAATTCTTGCAGCTTGTGACAATCTTTTAATCGCAGCTTTCCACTATATCCTGCATACGTATCTTGTTCTTTCGACTTCTTCTTGTCGGTATTGGAAAATCCTTTTCTCCACACACCGTTGTGTAGTTGCATATCCACCACTTTTGGGAATATATGGTTGTTATAGGTTGTAAGACCCTCGGTTTTAAATGATCCGAAAGGTTCTTTACTAGGTAAATATACAATGTTTAGGGAACCCCTTTGCGTGTGGTGTACGCCAAGGTTACGAAACCCGCATTCCTTAGTTCGTCTTTGTTATCTGCCATTTTGATAAATACGTTTTAGAATAACCTTTTAAAAAGTATACGGATTTAGTACCATCCTTTTCTGCAAGAACCTACATAACTAAAAGTCTTTCTTACTAACCGCAAATGCATACACTTGTCAACCCGGATGTATCTAAGTCAGTCCATCGACACATAAAATAATCTTTTAATTCTTCCTCATTTTCTCTAATAAGATGTTCTTTGTCTAACACATCTTTGTATTGTTCGCGTATTGTCGCAGTGTTTTCCATGTTCAATTTTCGCCTTTTGCATCCATTTCCTCTAATTCCAGTTGTCTTTTCCTTCCACTTACAGCGTATGGCATACATAATGGGGAATTTCCTTTAGCGTAAACGGATAGAGTTTACTACCAATATTTGCGCGTTGTCGTACAACCTCTGGGCGAATGTTGGGTGTATTTATCAATCCCAATTCCGAAATGACTATTTCTTTTGGAATTGTAGAATATGGTGTTGCAGATTGTGTAAAATATGTACTACCTGCTTTAATGTAGCACTTGTGTAAGATTTTTATTTTATCTTGGCTGTCTTTCCTCTACTATCTCCAAATAATTTACGGGTAAATAGTTAAAACTAAAAGCCAAGCACATACTTTATCAATGTTTCCCTTTCTTTTGGTTTTCGGACAACAATTTGCAAGCCCGTCAATTTCTTTGTATTACCATTACCCCAATACACGTACTGTAGCAGGTTATTATACACTAAACAGCAGCTATTTTGTAGCTTGTCCGATACTTACTCCACATTTTGGCAAGTGGTACCGAGTACATTGGCGCCTTTGGAAGTATAACTTACTATCTTCCAATAACGTTAAACAGTCTTTTAAGGGTTATACACCCGTTCCGCACATAGCTTCCAATTGCACAATTGTATATTGTCGCTTCAATCGCGTAATACCATGTTCTTTGCCAAAGTAGACGCAAATGTTTCCCTTAAACGTACATCTGGACAACGTAAAAATCTAGTATATGATTGCCAAGTTGTTTATTTAACACCAGGACTTGTTATCTGACACACAAATTTGTTGTATATCTTAATTCTTGCATTGGTTGTTAGCCATGTTAAACAATCAATTCCTACAGTTTATCGTTGTCAACTATAATATTACACTTTTCTTCGTATTCGCCCTTATAGCAAAAGTTATGGTTTGTGTTAAATAATTACACATCTCCATCTTGCTAAATATACCCGCAAAATCTTGGGTTACATCCATGTCAAAAGATAGAAATAATCTTTTTCGATTCGTCTAATATATCTGGTAGTTCCTCAATAAAGTTTCCAACAACATCTGCTAGTTCCACTTTGTATGGAACACATATAGGATTTTGGAATTTTTATTAATGCATTCGAGGTCTTCTTTTCCGATAATTTCTTTTACTCTCTGGCCCATCTTGTTAGTGCTTTCCAAGAAAACGGAGCTTAGCTTTAACACCATGCCTAGCGAAACAAATCGGTCAAACTTTCTTCGTAGATAGCTGTTAAATGCACCACAAATTTCTTTTTAGGATAAACATCCTTTTGCTTGCAGATGTTTGTTCGGCGTCAGAAAAGGTCCAAATTTTAACCAACATTATATTGTCACAAAATGGTTCTGTAATTGGGTGTGTAGTCCACCAGTCAGCATCGTTCGCCTTCGACATAACAAATATTACCAATATCTTTTACCAGATTATTGTTGCACATATTTTCTGTCAACAGCCATAATCCAAATCGCTCATTTGTCGGTTTCACTTTATTCCCAAGAAGTTGAGAAACGTTAATCACCTTTGAGACGCTCATGTTTACCGTTCTAGCTACTATCGAATACTAAATTGAATACGAAAAAATTGTTCTCTTATGTATTCTACAGAGTAGGACGTATATTGCCGAAGATAGTCGAATATGTTGTTATCCGACCTAAGCCGACAGGGATGCGCATCGACATATATCCATTATGGATGAAAGTTAGTGAAATTATGGGTGAAATTACCCCAAATTGTTGCCCCATAATTGAAATTGCCCCATGACCAATGACCAATGACCAATGACCAATGACCAATGACCAATGACCAATGACCATATGACCTAATTGTTTTAAGGATTAAAACCCATTCCGCTTTTTGAGTTTTTTCCATTAAAAACCAAGTGTGGACCTAGGTTAGATAAAGGAAAAATAATAGGTTGGGTCCGGGCCGCGGCCGAAACCCTTTATTTATCAAACTCCTTAAAAACTCGTGGGTGGTGGCTTGGTCGTTTGGGAAAATGTTATGTGTTTGGGCATGGGGGTGTCTGGGGGTTTCCTGTTTTCCACAGGGCTGTCGGATGCGTGCGCTGCTGGGCTGTTGTCGCTTTCGGTCGCTCGGAAACGCGCGGGTGCATTTGGGCGGGCGTCTCAGGGGGTTAAAAAGTCGTGGTTTGGGTGGAATTTGTGGGCTGGTTTTTTGACGGTGGACGCCCGTGGTTTTTGGGGTTGCGCCGCTGTCGCCAAGGGACAAATTTTGTGCGTTTGCTGCCGTTGTTCCCTGGGCATGGCTCTGCTGGGAGTGGTGAAAGGGATGGAAAGGAAATGGCGTTTCAAATTGTGTTGGGGAACAGGTGATGGGTTTGGAAAACCCGTGGAAGAAACTCGGGTGTTCTTTTTTGTGGATGACAGATGCCGGGGTGGGTTTGGGAAAAAACCAATCTTGCTTGTGGGAATGCCAAACCTGCCATGGATGAAAGCGATTGGTTGGGGTTTTTTGTAAATTTCCTTCGGTTGCGCGTCCATTCCAATTGGGTTTGGTGTTGCCACTGGGTGTGGTTAAATAGAGGATTAAATGAAAAGGGGGTTGCTTTTGGGTTAATGAAATCTGGTATTGTTTTGGAAAATTGCGAATAAAAAATTTTAAAAAAAAGCGGGGTGGGATGGAAAGTTTCCAAAGGTAAAGTTCGTTTGGTCGAGGTTGTTGGGTTAAGGTAAAATTTGTTTAAAAGGCGTACGGCTGTGGGAGAAAAGTTTGAAGCTTACAGAAATGGTGGATGGGACTGGTTGAAAGTTTAAAATTGGGAATAAAGGCGGGACTTTAAAAAGTCGTTGGTAAAGGTTGTGGAAATTGGTTGTGATGGCTTTAGGGCGTGCGGTGTTAAGTTCGGTAAGGATCGGTTAATGTGGTATTGGTTTATTTTTGGAATGTTTTTAAGGCGGCGCTAAATCGGGGTGAAGGATTGGTGAGCGTGTTAATTGTTGTTTTGGAGAGTAATCATGGGTCCCCCTTTTGGTTATGGCAATGGAAAGGGTTTGTTGAAAGGAGTTTTGTTGGGATTCTACGTTTGAATTGGGTTGAGGTGTTTGTTCCAAAGGGGTGTGAAGTGTTGAATTAATTTTTGCGGTTAAGACGAAAGGTAGAGGTTTTGAAAGGGAAGTGGTTAAGTTCCCAATTAAATGGGGTTGTGCTGCGGTTGCTGTTGCAAAAAGCCAAGGGATGATAAATTAAATTTTGTGTGGAAAAGTGGTTAAAATGGGATTGTTTGGATTTCTCCGTTAGTTTCTAACTTTTTTTAAATGAGGTCGAGTTTTGGCTTCGCAATGGGGGTTTTAGAGGTGGGGTCGTGTTAACGTGGTTGGCTTAAATGGTCCGAAATGAATGGCCGTCGGAAAGATTAGTTCGTGAAAGTCTGCGGTATGCTGAGAATGACTGCGTGAGTGCTTAGATATCGAGTCAAGATTGGCTGCTGCGTCGAGAAACTGGCCGTGACGGGCTTGTGACGTGCTTATCGAGCGTGAAGCATGATTTATTAAGATCGACTCAATGAAGGCTGCAACAGTTATGCGGCGTTGAAAACTGCAGATGCGAATCGTAAATGATTATGTAAGCTGGCAAGTGTATGACGCGTGTATAGAAGAACACGATTTCGTCGACTCGGTAAGAATCTGGTGGAAATTGCGTGTCGTAGCTCTTGGTGGCAAGGTGGTGAAATAATTCAGAAATGTACGGTAAGTTCTGGAGAAATAATGTAATATGTGTTAATGTGTTAAACTGATTATGTGTTATAACGTGTAAAATTGTGGTAGATTTGATATCAGACGTTGGTCGGTAAATGAGATGCTGTGTAAACTGTAAGTTACAACGGTAAGAATGTGGACAAATGTCCTGAGTTCAAGGATCGAAGAATGGGTCTGGATTTGGATTTAAAATGTGAAATGTGTGATGAAACAGTGCAGGATTAGTGGTGGTACAGTGAAATGTTAGGTGCAGATGGCGTAAATGCGATCAATAGTTAGTCGTCAGTTAACTGATTGTCGCATGACAAATTGATGCACAAATGTGAAATCAAGTGTACTATGAGTCTAAGCTGTGTCTGATATGAGATGGTTCTCACTGAGACGACGCTTCGCGATTTGAGGAACAAGTGGACTGTTAAAATGGTGATCTCGACGTGATCGCTGCAGTGAATATCTGTCGGTGTGTACTTGATGGAATCGGGCTGATCAAATCTACACTGGGATACATTCTTTAAACCCTATTTTTAGTGGTGGTCAGTTTGTTAGATCTTTATTTAGTATTGATTAACCTAAAGGTAGATTAGATTTGGAGCACGTATACTTTTTGCGTTTAAACCCAATGTAGTACCTTCGGGTGGAGCATTGGGGACGTGGTCGCAAGCATAGCAGCCCCTAATTACATTATAATGTAGTCAGAAGACGATAAATATCCAAATATAAACGAATTGAGAAAAATTGCATTAATTCGAGAAAATGGGCGTTGTTGGTCAACAAAATATTTGATTATTCGGCGACACCCCAATTTTTGTGTAAAATGGCATTAGTCAGCAGGAAATTTCCATTGCGCCGATTAACGTTAGGATTCAAGTTCAAACGCATTGTGTCACCGGTAACAATGTTGTAAATTACTTTTAACCTATCATCACTAAATTTCTTTAGAGTTGCTTTTCACGATTCGCCATACTGCACTTCTATACACATTTTCCAAATTGTAAGTCATCCAACGTTAATATATCTCCTTTATTCTAAAGTGATCATATCGGATCTTGTTAATACGAGACTCGTTTCATTTTCAACCTCCGATCGAACCGCTAAACAACAGGCAAGCAGTAGTAACCGGGGATACGTGGTGGACGCTTGCACATACTCTAACCATAACCTCTGCTACCGCCGACATTAGCTAGCGAGTTTGAGCTCAGCTGTTGCCACGTAAATATGGCTGGTACGATTGATGCTCCCGCTAAATGCGAAATACGTTATTCACTTTCTGTAAGCAGAAGGGGTTAGCGCAGTAGAAATTCTCCGTAGAATGAGCTGAGTGTATAGTGTAAACGTTTTGATCGATGGTGTTGTGTGTGTGTGTCTGAATTGTGTGGAAAATTTAAAGACGTCCACGATGGAGGACGAGGAAGCAAGTGTATCGCAATAGAAGATCTTGTTCGAGTTAACCAAGTGGTTCGAGAGAACGGAGGTTTATCTTAAGTATAGTCCAGACTTAGCACCGAGTGATTTTCATCTCTTCTCTGAATTGAAGAACTGGTTAGGAAGCAAAGCTTTCAAACGAATAAGCAGTTTTAAAAAAACGTTTAATCTCATTTTACATCACTGGCGGCAACGTTATTCGAAGAGGGTATCGAAGAGTTCGCCTATCGATATGACAAATGTCTGATTCTTCACGGCGATTATTAGTAGAAAAGGAATCACGTTTGTATACATAACTTTTGTTAATAATGTTATTCTTTACTCTTATTTTTTATGGTTCTTTGGAGGTTGATATGAACGGTCTTGGTAGTACTCATAGCAATACCTAAGATGCTTTTAATATCTCCGTATATACGCGATTGTCTTTTTCGCTCATTGTTCTAACGACAACCTAGATTGTTTTAATCGATAGGTACAAGAGTTTTGCATTTAAGAATCATTTAGATTACAATATATACATTCGAGATTTGCATAATTTCTTATACGTTTTAGAATAGTCTAGAGATTGCATATATAAATTGCCGTCATGAATATTGGAGAAGTTCTGATGGAGGCTTTGATTACAACATTAGTTCTAATTTAAAGCTTTGATAGTCGTGATATGAAATGAATTAGTGCACATACTGTTTAATATAAATTGCCCTGTGATATAAATTGCTGTTGATTTAAATGAATAATTAGTGTTTGGACAGTTAATTATAGTGCTTCAATAATAAGTAATTTTGAAGATAGCATCGTAGTTTTAGAAGTAAATATTTGCACTATTAGCAATTTGCCGGAAGTAAATTCTTGTGAGCGCTTTTAGAAAATTTCACTGTAGCTACGAGTTGTTGAAAAGGCTTGTATAATCAGTTTGATAATAAAGAACTGTTGTTTGTGTAAATAGAGCGTTCGTTGCCATATTTTTTTCAGTGGCTGCAGAAACCTGTTAAATTTTACTCATACTAACTGTAAACTTCTTTAAGAATGATGCACAAAACTGTTCCATGCTGGGCTTCAACGATAGAGAACTTTTAAAATCGTAATAAATCATCCCTCTAAAATTCGCTTTTGTTAAATACAGTTTTTATATACTTTATTTTAACAAGACAGTTACCAAAACATTATGACACTTTCCGAGTTTGTTTGATCATTTATGGTATAATTCGATCTACTACTTTATAGAATGTAACTGTGCTTCCCTTGTAGGAGTAGAAATTTGTACAAAAAGAGAACAAGACATATTAAAAAATTAAATATTGAATTTAGATTAATGTCCTATTAATTTTAAAAAGTACACTTTAATTTCATTCATTCGTTAATTGTATTGTTTACGAAACTATCTGAGGACAAGGCGCTGTTCTAATCTAAATAAATTAAGCGCTGAATAAACAAAGGTTCCTTGATCTTAAACAGGATGCAGATGCACATGTCTATAAACAAATGCACGTTTGTTAATTCTAAAATAAATTAAAGATGATTAACTATATAAAATATTCTATACTATGTTATAAAAAGTTCTATAAATTCTCGCGCATAAAGTGTATTGGCGGATGTTTTGTCTTGTATCAAAATTCTAAAGGACTAAGAATAGTTCACACGGAAAGTAATATTTGCAGAGAGCGAATGATATTTTGCCATATTTTCGATGGTGCTGATAAAATTATGTTTTAGATGGAAACCGAAGACTAATAAAATGTACACATTTAATGTTGCTTTTAATATTTATGGAAAATTAACGGCAATGGTTTATGTGAAGTTAGCTATGCGTGTTTTTTATGCCTGCTTTTTTCTGAAAGTTTCAATATATCTTCCTCGGAATTATTCAAAAATTTGTAAGTATCGTTTGTATAGGGTGTACCAAATTGGATGCGGTTAAGGGGTAACTATGGTATTATTAGAGATACAAAAAAAATGTTTACGCATTTACATGCCACTTTTTGAGATTGATTCAATGGCAAAATAAGAAATGAGCCATCTTCTTTTGTTTCCAATTACAGACAAATATTTATATTTTTAACAATTCTATTATCTCGTACAACTCGTTCGTTTGCAAATAATATCGAAAAATAATGTTAACAATTTTATACAATTTTTATGTAGATTAAAATGATGCACTTAAAATGTTTAATATTTACAACAATTTTGAAGGTGTATTAATGAATAATTTTGCCTGGCATGCGGAAAGTAATTCGATCATAGGGAACGAAAAGCAATATAATTTGTTGAATATTTTGCAAAAAGAAAAGTCCGTGATCGGTTTCACTGCTCTTGCATCTCTTTTTACAAAACAACCAACTAAGTTCTGGAATTATACACAAATTATGGTAGATTTATACTGCAAATCATTTCTCATGCACCCTCTATACTCGAATATAAGCAACTAACTATCGATGACTGATTCCAGTCTCCGACATGATATTGTAGATGGCATTGCCAGACAAAATTTTAATAGCGAGTCAAAAGACAAGATGAAAAAATGAAATAAACAAAATGACCTGTTACCTACTTAACACTGGCGGACCTTCTAAGAAGATACAGCATCCGGTGCTAAAAGTGGAAGTTGATCGACGGAAACCAATACGTTTCCAATTAAATATTAATGAATAATTTTGCCTGGCACGGGGAAAGTAATTTGAGCATAGGGAACGAAAATTAATTTTCATTTGCACTATAAATACACCTTAATTTGTGTATAATTTCAGAACTTGGTTGTTTTGCAAAAAGAGATGCGTGCGTCTGATGATCTGCAAGAACAGTGAAACCGGTCACGGGCTTTTCTTTTTGCAAAATAACCAACAATTTATATTGATTTTCGTTCGCTATGCTCGAATTACTTTTCCCATGCCAGGCAAAATTATTCATTAATATTTAATTGGAAACGTATTGGTTTCCGTCGACCAACTTCCTCGTTTAGCACTGGGTGCAGTAACTTCTTAGAAGGTCCGCCAGTGTTAAGTAGGTAATAGGTCATTTTTTTATTTCATTTTTGAAGGTGTAGTATAAACTTGCATTTTTTTAACGGAAACCGCAGTTGATTGCCACTTTTCTTCAAAGTTATTTTGAGAGCTTTTCAAAAAGATATAGTTTAATATAGTTATTTGTTTAATTAGTCAATGTATTTCAGTTTTTTGTCATCATAAATAAATGTACAATATTGGTAATATATAGTTGGCTGCGAAGCAAAATGTATACACAAAATGACAATTATTTACATAACAAACGACAAAGAACATCTATAATAATTATTGCATAAGCCATAAATTGTGTTATTAAAATTACATGTCTTTCTAAAAAAAGGGGGGTAAGAAACTAGAGGAATACCATGTCACAACTGCAAAATAATACAATATTTAAAAACTATATCATAAAGTGTGTTGTTTTGTTTAAATATACATAATCTATACTTGTATTTACACATAACAATAGAACAGCGATAAAAGCATTAAAATAATTGTCCACTTACAAGAAAAGATACTGTTCGAACTGCTCTCCATTCTCGTTCAAACAATATTCGCATTGTTTTCTTAAAGAATTAATGGAGTGTAACAAATGAACAGCATTTATTTTACAAAATGCTGCATCAGTTTGTTGCAGTCAAACGAACGAGCCAGAAATGAAAGGACGTAAGTCAATCAAGAACGATTCGCTTAAATTACGGTAACAGAAAAGGAATCGGAAGGAAAGAGAATGTCGCTTTAACACATCGAAGTCACGTGCGTGACAACACACACACACGGACCCACATTTTACCTTTCAACCGAACGAGGCGTGTTCTTTCAAAAGTGCTCGCCTAACATTTTTCAAACAGACCGTGTCGATATTCGAACCCGGGACCTTGGTGTTAATAATCACACGCATACTAACAGCCACAAAGCCACCGGATCATATGACAGTTGGGACCCACAACCCAGACTTACACGCATGGGTTACTGATAAACTCAAAATACGAAATCCGGAAACTGGAAACCCTACGCAAGGAGCCGGGCAGTCACGCGGGAAAGTAAAGGCAGTTTTCCATTACACAAAATTTTTCATAACTGCCCTTTCGAATTTATACTATTAGTAGCTAGACTTTGGCGTTATTGTAGTATCTTCATTTCCTCATCGTTAACTTTGAGTTGGAGACGCTTATTTAAGCTTATTATTTACGCTCACACACTCATAGTGAAGTCATTTCTCACAGATAATACACTCAACCATGTCTTGATTACTATAAGTTTATCACACACAGGACAGTAGCTACGATGTACAGGTGCTAAGCTGTGATCCAGCATGTTTTTGACGGATTGTATAAAACTGTAGCTTTAAGGAGAATTCGAGAAATGTTGCAAATGTAATTAGTTTTCAATTGGTTGATTGGAAGAATATCTGCAGAGCTTCTAAAGAACAAAGCTATCATCTGTGGCAATCGATATAGACTTTAAAGCCAGCAACGACTTTGTAGATCTTTTATTTAGCAGCTCAAATTTTATTGCCCTTTTAGGCATCACAATATTTTACTTTTAAAACATGAATCTGACAATTACTCCTGCCAAAACTCATGCCCACTCATTTCACTAGTTTAGCACGGTTTCATGATTTTAAGTGGTATCTCATTCTAGTTGTTACATAAACTAGCCTAAAAGGAATATAAAATTTAGACAGCCAAGAACTGCATTTAATATATTTTCATTAAGCTTGATCTTCCATCGTTCCCATAATTTTAAACTTTCCTGAGGCAAACATAAGCGGTGGCAAGGTAGCAGCTATTTGACTAGTTACTTAATGTTTCTAGACTACGAATCTTGGAAGTAGTATGGTCATGCAATGCAATAATGGAAGTCTATTTCTAACAAGGGATATCATTTCCTTGAATATGCAATTAAATCTTGTCACACGTACCGTTTTTGTATAAGTTTGAATGCTTTTTCGTAATCGTCAGCAGCATAGGGGTAAGAATCAATTAAATTCTTAGAAGCACTTATGAGAGACATGCGCAAATATTGAAATTTTGCTTCCCTGTCAATTGCTACCAATTTTTAGGCTAAGTCCAACTTTTGTATGGTAAGTTTGGACAATTTCAATGTTGGCATTGGACGCGCTTTGGCCTGAAGAACTTCTATCACTTTCTGTCATATTAGATAATCTTCTTATTTTTTCTTCAGCCTTAATTTTAGCGTCGGTAATCCTTTCCAATATTTATAATCTTTTTCTATATTCTTCTTCATAAGTAACCTGTTCTGCGTTATTTATCATAGTGTCAAAAAGGTTTCTGTCTAAATGTTCTAATTTTTCTTCCAAATTTTGTAAAATCTCAATTTGCTATGAACCCGTGTCAAATTTTCATCTTGCAGATCATTTATCGCTTTAGATGTATTCATCCGGATTACCTTAGATTTCTTTTATAATATATCTACGTTCGCTATTATGTGATATACACTCATCCATGAATATTATAAGGAATTAATTATGGAAATTGATACTTGTGGTTGTAATAATTACCTAATCAACCGTCCGTCGAGGGCCTGTAAAGACCAGTCAAGACGGTTAATTAAGGCCAGGCAGACTAAACTCAGCGGCGTAGGTCGTGGTTCAAACTCTTAACTAAACCCTTGCTTGTACTTACCAAATATGCGATATGGATAAAAATCATCGATACATATATTAACCATTTATAATAGACATGGGCGCCAATCAGCGGAAAGGCACTGATACCTAATAAAAGTAATCATGAAATAAACTTCATAGTTTAGAAAAAGAAATAACATTTTATTTTACCATCGACTGTCCGGAAAAGCAGATATATACACAAATAAATAAACAGTCTTGACTCGAAATGAAATAGGGCCTACAGGGCCCACTATTCCGACATAATATAAACGTAATTCTATCTAACCTAATTGATATCTAGGGACGTGCACGTCGTCACATATACCTAATCTTTAGCCTAACTAGGATTAACTTAAGATCTTTAATTATATTAACAAAAGCACTGTGAAACCCAACTATGCATTACTGTCTTTA
Organism: Platerodrilus igneus; assembly: GCA_036346225.1. Lineage (NCBI taxonomy): Eukaryota > Metazoa > Arthropoda > Insecta > Coleoptera > Lycidae > Platerodrilus > Platerodrilus igneus. The sequence goes on from JARFIW010000301.1 coordinate 6,929,122, forward strand.
CAACACGGTATCCGTATGTACAGATTAAATCAAGGATTCCATGGGTTAATACCGTATGCTCTCTTCAATGATTATTTTTTTTGGAACACGCGAACGTAATTTAATGTCAATATAATTCACAAAAAAAACAGACCGGACTATAGCTCGCAACACGGCTCCCGCACCCCGTCTTTAGCGACTATAGGTAGAACGAACATACATTTCCGCGATCAAAAGTAAACAGTATCAACTGGTCTATAATAATTAACCTTTACAACACTACAAAAGTTTGACACGTAAATCCGAAAAAGCTTTCTTTACTGAGCTATTAACAAAGGTTAGTTCACGTCTTTATTACGTTCCAATGACCGGTAGTTGAAGCAAAGGAATTTTCTTTTAAATAACCCTAAGCAATAGCACACCGTCGTAGCGTCTATGTAGAATTAAAGTAACCTTCCTACAAATTAATAAGACGCTACAAAAGAGACGCAGAATCGAAATAAAACTCATAGCAAAGGGTTGCTTTGCATTATTAAAAATGTCATCCAACAAAATAAATACTCACGTGTTCTAAGCACACATAAACACGTCTGTCCCCAAAGACCACACACCAAAAAGCCAAGAATCATTGCTGTTTCTTTACATCTGCAACCACATTCCTGCAAAACCCCAATGAATTCGTCTGGTCCTGGGCCATAGGCCGCACCATATGTTTAAATACCAGAAACTAAACCCTCTCACTACATTGTATTGTAAATATTATGCGATCTCAGGTACCGTAGATGTATAACGAAAGCTTTTTAAAATATAGAAGAATTCGCTTGTATGAGGTTATTCCACCACGGTGTATGCAGGCTTTGTAAAACGTACATATAATTCCACCACGATTCGTGAAATATACAAGTGATAATTAAATTGTGTCAACTATTAATACTATAAGAATTGGTACGCAGTAGCGTAACATTATATAAAAAATAATTATAAAATTTATGCTCAACAAAGCGATTGAAAATCGGGTTGTTACATGGTCCTGTCACGAATTTATATTTTTTATTTCTTTTTATATGAATTGTTTTCTAGCACCATAATTATAGAGTATTAACAATTTCTATTACGAAACATAACAGGTTTCTTATGAATTTTACAGCACGCTCTTGTTACTTTTCGGCACGTTTATGTCAGTTTTTAGGTATTGTCAGAGAAAATCTAGTTTGCATACGGCAAACAATGCACAAAGGTGTGTTTCGAATATGGTTGTAGAAAAACTACTTTAATAACTAATTGTGTACTTATAAATCGAATACATCAGTACTGAGTATATACGTATGTGCAAAGCAACCGCTTCGTCAATATGTAATAAATTATACATCCAAATGTTTACAAATTATAACGTAGCGATTGCAATGTGTATTGTATCTAATCTAGGTAGGTGTTGAATCCCATTAGTAATTGAAAGCATGTTTGAGGTATTACACATTCCTTAATGTGTAAAAGGTACATACATACAAATATCAGTTGATCGTTTGCATGCGAATGTAACGTAACAACATTCCTGATCGTGTGTGATTTGTTCAGAGTATATATAGGCTTGTAAAATATTTTAAATGTATTTTCTCCAGTGGTTTACTTATTTTTGTTGTGTGTTATAGGTAAGGAATTACTTTATTATTGCTTTACTTTACTTTCAGAATTTACTTACTACTTAATTTTCGAATTAGAATTGTGGTTACACATAAGAATAAATAATATTATGTCGATATTCAGGTATTCTATTTCGGAATGTTTTGCTTTTTGCAGATACGAATGTATAAATATTAACACTGCTAATATTTATCTAAGGCTTTAAAGCCTCTGCACTTGTAAAACCGTGTAGAAGGAACAGTTTTTGATTTGGAAACCGTATGTGAAAATTTGCTAAATTCCGATTGTTATAAAGATTCACTAGCACAATTGATTTTAAATTGAAATTAATCTTATGTTTATATCTGGTTTTTAAGCAGTTCCTTTACATTTCCAATGCTCCACCTGTAGGTACTACATTGGCCAGGAGGCGAGTTTTTTGTTGCCTGGAAATTTAGAATTTTGCCGAACCCTTGCCGTTCCAGGCAAGGTAGGGATCTTTAACGTGCGTGACAACACTCACACACGGGACCTCCATTTAACCTCTCATCCGAACGAGGGCGTAATTTTTGTGAAAAATGCTCACCTGCCATTTTTCAAGCAGTCGGCCGTGTCGGGATTTGAACCCGGGACCTTGGGATCCGTAGTCTTACGCTTACTACATTGATCCACGGCGACGCCTAGTTTTTAAGCCGCGTATTGAATCGTAAACAGCTCAACACATTAGTAAAAGTTATTAAAATTGAAAGGACTACTGAAAAGTTCTATTGATAGGTGGCCGATAATCAACCACCCGTGAAAAATATCGGCTCCTTAATATGTAAAAGCGTTGTACGAATGACAATTTAAGTTTGATGTTGGTGAAATATAGCTAAGGATCATAACTTTAGTCATAGAAGTTTGATCACTTATTAAGGCAAATGACAGTTACATTCTTTTCTCTTAATAATAGGTTTGTTTGTTTCTAAAAATTATAACTATTTTGAATTTGATATTATAGGTTAATAAAATAGTAATTGTATTGTGTTTGTAATTTGGCAAAAAAGGATCAAGCAATAATCAGTTCCGCTATATTTGCAGCTCGTTATTTTGAAAATATCTTTCGTAATCAATCCGATAAGCTTCAAAGCTGGCCGGTGTTTCCTTTTTTTTTTTTTTGCAAATTGCCAGTATTATTATTGACTGATTTTCGGATTGAAACCTACTATAGAACCGTTAATACCCCTTATGGTAGCAGTTTTATTAAAATTGTCTATAGCATCGTTGAATTTAATTGTATTGTATGTTTAGTTGTGCATATTGTATTTGTAATTAAGTGGAACAACCTTCCATAAATAATATCCGCAAAATTTCATTTTAATCTGTAGGTATAAACTATAAAGAACGTTTTCGCCAACAGTTGAAGACTTACGATCTTAGAAAGTAGTTTCGGTTTTATTACCCTTTTTCCGATTCCTTGTATTAACCGTTTGGTTTTATACCTGTTCTTTATATTTCCTTAAGTGAACTTTGGTTTCGGTTATTGTGTAGGTTCCCGAACGTACTAATTTCCCATTTACAAATCTAAGTAATCTAAATAGGGCTTCTTATTCTAACACAATGTTTTTTGTTTCATATTTCTGTGTATTGCCTAGGTAGACTCTATTCATGTATTTGCTCAACAACGCTTATCGCATGGAGAGGTTTACATTAATTGAATCGTTGATTTCAGAAACTCCCCTAACCGCCACTTTGTTCAAAATCGAGTTTACATCGGCATACTGTTTTGTGAAGTTGAACGCACATTTTAGTGCAAAAACACTTAATTTGTCGTATACCGCAAAATTATCAACCAGCATACTAATAGTATGTTTAGTTCAGAAATCCTCAAGCACCCTTACTGAGAGGATTGCTGCTGTAAACGTAGGAAAATTCATCATGCGCTTCCAAACAATTGGCAGCAATGCGTGCGTCCGCAACACCAGCATTATCTGCTTAGTCTTTGTCTCGTCATCGTCAGTGGGTGGTCATTAAAACGGTGAATAGTGTTATATTATCAGTAAGTTGTTTTAAGTAGTGATTAGTTTGTTCTAAAACTATGTCTGAAAGTTCAGACGATGAACTTAATCCCAAGCGTAGGCGTGGAGTGACATGTGAAGATAAGTATAAACGGAATGCAACAAAACATTTATAATGCATAACCTGTTGTCCCTTTTTTGGCGTGCCTCGTTCCCCCAATTCAGACCAGTTTCTGCTCCAGTTATTTCCAGGTATATCTTCTCTTGCTTTACGTATATTCCTTATTTGCTGGTTGAGCTTCAGTTTATAGTTATTCTTTGAGTTACCCAAATAGGATTTAGAAATTCTGCCCAGGTGGGTTCTTCAGATATTTATTTAAATACTCCAGGTCGAATCCAGAAATTGTTTGGACATGATTGTTCAACTTCTCCATATCAGATCCAGGAATTGTTTGGACATGCTTGTTCAACTTCTTTTATAACTTACGTTTTTGAGGATTAAACGACGAACCTTGTTTAATTATTCACTTATTTAACTATCACCGCATTTAGATTATTAATTATTAAATCGCTTGCAATTTCACGTAAATATTTTATATCAGGCGATGTGGACCGTGCCCTCATTAGAGTCAAAACTTATTTGTTTATCAAATCCTGTGGTATGTAAAGATAACGCCTATTTGTTTGTAATTGGTAGGTCAAGCGCATCATTCGTTGATTACCGCCTTGTACCTTGCTTTTCACATGCAGGCTTGGGTATTCCTATGAAATTTCCATGTATAACGAAATCGAGACGCTCTTCATTGCACGTAGGATTTCAGGTTATTTGTATAAATTAGTTAGAATTTAACATCTTTCATGGTCTTTTAAATCACGTACGTTTTGTTTGTACAGCACATTTGTTGAACTTTTCTTTGTCTTCATTCTGTTATTATTTCCAAATTATCAAGGTGTAGGATTTTTATACTTTTGGTCACGTAGCTTTGTATTTATTGATATACGAAATTATATGCGTTTTTCCGTTTTACGCATTTACAAACCTGCTCGTTTAAATAGAATTCCTTGTATAATAATGATGCACTACTCAGGCGTATTGTTTTATAGTTTCTGTCCATGTGCTTTTATGACTTGCAAGATTGTTTATTTATTTGAATCTTTACGAACACTCTTCCTTTCTTTGAATATAATTATAATTATAGTTTATATACAGAGCGTTGGTATTTGCCTCTTTGCCTAATCGTCGAATATCGCATTTTTCTTTGGTAAAATGTCTAGTTTTCTGGACTCTCATGATGTTTATATAAAGTGTACTATCCTAGTGACTCTATATACCCCTAAATGACCCTATTATCATAGTAATATATATATATATATATATATATATAATATATATAATGCAAAATTTGAATTTGGCGCCATTTGATGGTACAGTGCTGCCAACGGAAAAGAAGATACCAACGTGACAGCTGACAGTTTGGGGTTAGTAAAAATATAGCGCTATACGAAAGAACAACGCATTTTCATTGTTAAGCAATATTTTAAAAATAATGAAGGTGTGTCAGCTACAGTTCGTATTTTTCGTACAAAATATGACCGACATAGTGATTTAAAACCATCAACTGTGAAGAGAATAATTGAAAAATTCAGGAAGAGTGGATCAATTAGTGATCGTAGACACTCTGGGCGTCCTGTTAAAAGTCGTTCAACAGAAAACGTCGCATCAGCTTGCAAGAGTATTGCTGACAGTCCAGGAACATCAATTCGGCACCGGAGTCACGAATTGGACATTTCGAGAAGCTCTCTACAGCGAATTCTTACGAACGACTTGCATCTTCATGCTTACAAAGTTCAATTGTCTCAATAACTTGACCACGCAGCGCGAAGAGTTCGCTGGATGAATTTTTGGAACAACAACAAGTGGATGCTGATTTTGCGACCAAAATCATCTTCAGTGACGAAGCTCATTTTCATCTGGATGGCTTCGTTAATCGTCAAAATTGTCGCATTTGGGGTTCAGAAAACCCACGAGTAATTGTTGAGAAACAAATGAATCCACAACGTGTCACTGTTGGGTGTGTATTTTGGGCTGGAGGCATAATCGGACCATTCTTCTTCAAAGATGCGACTGGTCAGACAGTAACAATTAATAGTGTTTGTTATCGTGCCATGATAACCCAGTTTTTGTGCCTGAATTCCAAGATATGGATGTAACCAATGTGTGGTTTCAACAGAACGGTGCCACATGCCATACATCCAGAGAAACAATTCAATTACTGCATGACTCATTTCCTAATCGTGTAATTGGCCGTGTTTGCGATCAGAATTGGACATGTAGATCTTGCGATTTAACGCCATTGGACTTTTTTCTTTGTGGTTTTTTGAAATCAAAGGTCTATGCCAACAAACCCATGACCACCAACGCCTTGAAAGAAGAAATTCGGTGGTGTATTAATGAAATTCAGCCACATTTATGCAAAACGGTGATAGAAAATTTCAATAAAAGAATACGTACTTGCCAGCAAAGCCACGGTGGCCAATTATCCGACGTGCTATTCCATACATAACCCCAATCTGTATACTCTATGAAGCAATAAAAAAATTAAACTTTCTAATAACAAATCTGTGTTTTTTTATTGAAATTACATTTTGCGTAAATTATGGGACACCCTTAATTTACGCAAAATGTAATTTCAATAAAAAACACAGATTTGTTATTAGAAAGGGTGTCAAGGGTGTCCCATAATTTACGCAAAATGTAATTTCAATAAAAAACACAGATTTGTTATTTGAAATTTGTTTTTTTTTGCTTCCTAGAGTATACAGATTGGGGTTATGTATGGAATAGCACGTCGGATTGAATAAATTGCTCTTAAAATTATAATTCCCTTTAAATGAACAAAATCCAGCAAAAATCACCCTTATTATCATTACGTGAAGCCCTATGAACGTTCATTAGTCTTGCTTAATTCTCTACGTAAATTATAACGTGTGCTAAAACGATTTGTGATGACATAAAATTGTCATGAATGCAATATTTAAAAATATTCAGAAAAAAATGCAACAAAATATTTAGAATGGCTAACCTGTTGTCCCTTTTCGGCGTGTTTCGTTCTCCAATTCAGACCAGTTTCTGCTCCAGCTATTCGTCGTTTCAACTTCAGCTAATTCATTTTGGATCCAGATATACTTATTTAACCTCTCCGGGTTGTATCCAGAAATTGTTTAGATACTGTTTGCATATTCTTATATAATTTTTCCAGGTTGGTCCAGAGATTGTTTGGCTATTCTTGTTTCACTTCTCCTGGTTGATCCAGAGATTGTTTGGACATGCAGGTCGGATCCAGGAATTATTTAGTCCTTTTGTTTATATAAATCTTAAAATCTATTAAATGCAACCTTTTAATAATTATTGCTTATCACCACATTGAAATTTATTAATTATAAAATCACTTGTAGTTATTTTACGTAAATATCTTGTTGTAGGTGATGTGAACCATGACTTCTTTTAATTCAAACTGATTTCTTTACGAAATCCTGTTGTATTTCAAGAGAACGTCTATCTGTTTACAATTGGTCGGTCAAGCGTATAGTCCAATAATTGTACCTTAATCTTCACGTGCAGACTTGGGTATTTCTACGAATTTTGCTTGTACAACGAAGTCGAAACGCTTGTCCCTGCATGTAGGATTTCAAGTTATTTGTATAGATTTGTTGGATTTTCAAATCTTCCATGGTCTTTCAAATCACGTAGGTCTTGTTTGTGTAGTAAATTTAAAGAACTTTGCTTTGTCACCATGCTGTAATTATTTCCTATCTATCAAGGCGTTGGATTTTATACCTTCTTGGTCACGTAGATTTATATTTATTGATGTATGAAATTGTGCGTTTTTTGTTTTACGCATTTACAAACCTGTTTGTTTAAATGGGATTCCTTGTATAATAATGATGCACTACTCACGCTTATTGTGTTGCATCTTCTGTCCACTTCGTTTTATGACTTGTAAAGTTGTTTATTTAATTGAATCTTTTGGAATACTCTTTCTTTCTTTGAGTATAATTATAATTATAATTTATATACAGGACGTTGGCATTTGCTTTCTCGCCAAATCGTCAAATTTCGCATTTTCTTTGTAAAATGTCTAGTTTTCTGGATTCTGATGATGCTTAAATAAAGCGCACTATCCTAGTGATCCTCTATACCCCTAAATGACCCTATTATCATATCAATATATATATATATATATACGAATCTTAACCAATATTTGGTAAGATATTGCATTCTTATGAAAAACATAATAAAATTAGTGTATTTTCTTCGACTGCTTCAGTAATATATTTTACGTTGATGTTTTCAAATTGTAACATGAGTAACGCCTCTCTACTTAGAAATTAGATCTATATTGACTTTTAATAATTTTTGGCGCAACTGTCATATTTTATTATTTCCTTAGATTGGTACATACTTGTTTTAATTTGTTAAAAAGCAAGTAGGCTCAACAGTTGTCACTGGGTTCTAAGAATAATGTTCCAGAACATTGTAAAAAAATATTTGAAATGCGAGCTTCTATTAAGAGTATTAGACGATTGAGAATTGTAGCAGCACGATTCTAAAGATTGTAGTAAAGATATGCAAATGAGAAGAGAAAATGCAGTACATGACGGGAAAATACTGCACAGTGGAACTTTTACGATGGATTACACCTACGTGTTGCTTTTTATGTGAATAAGAAATTATAAACCAGTATCTCAATCATTGCATTTTGTTCAAGATAATGAAAAACCGCCGTTGACAGTAGCTCAAAAAAGAGACATCTATCTTGGGCTAAAGAAGATGACCGAAAGAAAGGGATCTTTTTCGACGACAACGATAACAGAGTAAGTTTTAAATCTAAGGATGTTGATAAGGATTGCGTACAGTACAACGTGATTATGGTATGGGGCTGTATGCCCGTAAGACATTTAGGATCCATGTACTTGATAAATGTCATAGGTAATTAATTTATTTATTTATTTATTATACTTTGCCCAACAGATATGAATCTAATTACAGGACAAAACCAAAAATGAAACGTTACCTAGACGAGCGTAATGATTGACGATTTTAGATTTGAACAACATTGTACGACCTATCGTACAGCCAAGACTCGATGCACTAATTCGATGTAAAGGTATAATAATACTGAATTAATCTGCCATATTCTCCATTTATTCGTAATCCAAAAGTTACAACACAAGATGAAACAGTATCTCAAAAACAACCCATATCGTACGCTTTCCCGTAAAAAGATTTCAATACATAAAACAACTGAAACCTAATTGATTGTAACTACTTTCACTTCATCGTTTTAGATGTTCATGACCATTACTATTTAATACACGTTTTAATATTCTGATAGCTCATCAGGTCAGTTGTTAAATATGGACTTCATGTATGCTTTGTTTTAATTTAATATGGTAATCAGACTCAATGAATCAGCTTAACATTTTAGGGTAACAAACGTATGTGAGCGTAGAACTACTTTCTAATAAATAGTTGGCATGAAACGAGCTGTAGATAATATATAAAGGTTAAGCAAAATAGCAACCTTGTAGATTGTTTCCCTTTTTGGCATTTGAGTAACTGAATAAAAAATTTTAAACGTTATTATGAAATCATATCTTAAAAAACATTTACTCCTGAATTCAACACAGTCTATGCGTTCAATTTTGAAATTGTTTATCATTTTGGACTAGCATAGACGAAATTCTCGCAAAATGGTAATCCAATTTTCTCAATTTTAACAAGTTATGAATTAATTAAATTTTTTAAAAGTCTCTTTTCTAATATAAAATTTACTTCTTTGTATTATTTACTATCAGCGTATTTGAGGGTAAATTGGCACTCTATGTGATCCGCAGATGCCTTTTTCGTAGCCTTCTCTATACAGATCAATTAATCACTCAATGGATGTGTAGTAATAGTGTAGACGTACTTTGAGAAGTTTCATCAACCTCCAGACGTTCTCTTCAAACGATTTTATCTCCTCATTCTCTAGCAGCGTTCCTGCATACATTTGTTTACATAATTCTTTGATTTGTTGTAGATATTGCTAAATAACGATAGAGATGCCTTTATTGTTTCTGGTACGATTCGCTGCATTATAGAAACAGCGGCATTTGCAAGATCTCTTCCGAGCATCCTGGCCATCTTTTACCTTTACATTTGTTTTGTCCTATTAGTTTTGTATCTAGTTTTATATTATATAACATTCAAACGTTTCGCTTTTTTTTTAATTCGTTTGTGTATTCTTCTAAATTATTGCTTTGTTGTCGTTTGAATAAGGTGTAAAGGTGACAATTATCTTGAAAGAGCATATGTACGTCAGATTTTAAACTAGGAAAAATGTAGCAGAATATTTCCTATAAACCGTTCCTCAAAACCAGCACAAAAATTGTTCTTAACAGAATTATACTTAATCACAAAGACCATGCAATATTTAGCTTATAAGAAGGCGTTTATGGGTTGTGTATTTTATAATATCTCATGTTTTATTCTGACGGGTTCATCTGGTAGATTTCTTACGTCGAATGTGTTTAGCGCCGTTTGTGTTTGAGTCAATAAGTAAAAACATATTTTTCGTGTTCCAATATGGTTAGTGACACCATTGATTAAAACTTTTAAACTAGATTATGTTCCATGTTAGTGTAACGAAAACTCTTTTGCAAAACAACAGTTCTTTATTATCAACTGATTACACAAATCTTTTCAACAACTCGTAGCCACGGTGAAATTCTTAACGCACCCACAACAGTTTATTTTCATCAAATCGCAAACAGTACACATTTTAACCTACTATACTATCTTCTTAATTACTATTGAAGCACTATAATTAATTTATATCGAAGTACTATGTTCATGTGTTGGGGTATCTTGGTAGTCGCATGCTGCTTAACCCCTTCATATACTGAATATCGGGGAAATAGGGTATATATTTGTAAACAATAGAAGGGGAACCAAACTGCATCTAACAAAAAAGAGCAGCGACTATGTTCGAAGACAACAAGCATAGAAACAAGGAGAAAATTGTTGAAAGCATATGTGTGGAGCACAACACGGTACGTCTATGAAATAGGGGTAGTAGGAGAAGCAGACAGAAAAACAACCGAGGCCTTTTGTAATGTTGTGCTTCAGATGTATGAGAATGATAGCATGGACCGAAAGTTAATAACAAAGAGGTTATAAAGATAGTAGGGGAATAAAGATATCTGTGGAAAACAAAAATATAGGCATTTTTGGGGAATAGTGCGGGATATATATCACAAGCAGATATAGGAAAAAAAGGTAGATGCAGACCTAGATCAGACTATTGCACGTAGATAGTGAAAGATGCAGACAAAATTTCAGGGAAATGTGTAGTGTAGCTCAGAATAGGAAACAATGAGGGTACGCGTCTAACCAGTTCCAGGACTGAAGACCTAATAATGATGATGATGAAGCACTATAATTATTTTATATCGATCACTACAATAATGTATATTAATAGTATGTACCTCTAATTTATTTCATATCACAACTTCATAGCTCGAATAAAAACTTAATATTATAATCAAAGCTTTAAATTAGAACTCCACTTCAAAACTCCTTAACGGCAGTTTATACCTTAGCCACTTTTTTTAGATTTTTTCGAGAATGTACCAAAAATTACGTAAATAGTATTCTAGAGTTTCCTATTACAAGGTTAACGAAGCTCTTAAATGCGAAACCTGTGGCTGTGTCAATCAAGTCCATCTGAAGATGTTGCGTCACAGAGTCTTACCACTCATCCTTTTTGTACAAATGCCTCATTTACGTTCTGATGTATTATTTTGATCAGAAGTAGACTAAACAGCACTACATTACTTTAAAAACAGGTTTTAGTCTGACAATTTAATGTCCAAAGTTATTTTAAAATGTTGTTTGCCATTGTCATCATACTCTTCATTATATTTTTCGACATTTTTCAAACAAGTTGACAGTTTAACGAATTCGAAATAAGAATTCAGGTTCGAAGTACCATTGGTAAAATAACTAAAGCAAATTGCATAATGAGGTTGCTCATCCTAAGCTCTGCGAGTCTTTTGCAATTATTTATTCACTTTATCAAATCATTTTAAGATATCTCACCGTGATTTAATCACAGATTTTTTCCAATAACTATCATATTTTCAATATACCTTTGAATTTTATTCGTAATTAACGGTATCTTCGATTGTTTATTTTACAAATGCTAAAGATCGTTCTGCGTATAATCATAGTTTATTTTCTTCTTCTTCTCACAGACCGAACAAGTTTCCGATAAATTTTTTTGGACTTTGCACCGGTTTTAGATTCAGAGAAAGCTATATTTTAAACAAGTGTAAAGTCAAACAACGTCAAAAAATTTGCTATGACAATACATATTGAATATTTTAAATGCAATCTGAAAACAACCATATACTCCATAGACGTTATCTTATACTTGTTCATAACAATCTTCAATATCAAAGAGTAAGTGTTCAATATTGCTATTACTTCTTCAGTCGAAAATCAGTCCACGTTTTCTCAAAAAATGTTTAAACCCTAAAATGTTTTTATAATGTATCCTTTTTGGTTCTAGCGATCGTTTACAGAATTTAACTTACGAAAACCTTTTTGCAAGCGACTCGTCTTTGTTGCATAAAAGTCAGTTACATTGAGTATATACGATGATTGCTACAATATTATGGAGTACTTGTTTTTGAAAATCTACGCTATAATATATGCTGCACCATCGTAGAAGACTAAACCTTATTTTATTACTAATATTTATTATTTTTCCTAATGTGTGTTCGCCGCTGGATTAGCTCATAAAATTCACAATTTCTAGTTTAAATTTGATTCAGTGTAAGTCTCTCTTTAATTGTTCGTGACTTAAACGTGTTCAAAAATTTATACTATTATTTTTTTTTGTCTCTGCAAATAATATATCTAAGCCTTTATGACCTATTGTTTTTCATTTGTTAAAAATGTTTTTATTTGCAAAACATCTTTTACCAGTTTGCCTTTTATAAACGGACTTGTTGGCTAAGGGTTCAGATTTACATTAAAATGGGGACGTACTAGTTTGAGATTATGAAAAATGTACGTGCAAATTAAAGAAAAACGTGAACACTTTTAATTAATTCCTTTGACACACTTAACACATTTTACAAAAAGATTTAAATAACCTTTAGCATATTAATTTTAAACATAATATTTAATGGGAATGAATGTTAAGTGACAATGATTCGAGTCAATGAACTACCGCTCTGATAAAGTATTGCTTATATATCCTTTTGTTTGTTTGAATCGCATCTAATAAATGAGTAATAATAATCGTATAATTGTATTCGTTATTGTACAGTATGAACGTAAGTTTTGTGCTCTTTTAAAATAAAGACAAAACCTAGTGGTCAAAAATAGCCCTTCGAATAAAATAAACTAAAAAAATCCTAAATGACAATATTTTTAGCATTTCGCCGTTTCACTAAAGTAGACTAATGACAAGGAGTGAGGCACAGAGGCACTACAAACCATATCCACCCGTGCCTCTGACTTCAACTCCACCTTCATACATAACCTCAACACACCACCACTTTACACAACAGCTCCGCTTCCACCTTTACCTCCACACATCATTTCCGCCTCCACCTCCACATATTACCTCTACACATCACCTCCACTCCTACCTCCACCTACGCCGGATTTGCGTTATTGGGATATTTATTACACTAGTTTACTAAATGATATTTAAACAAATTAGTGCTCAAATTGAAGCTATATTTCAAACAATGTTAACAGTTTAACTTAATCCGACCTAGGTCGGACTGGGCAGGGGTGCGCATTGACATATGTCCGGATATGTCGGATATATGTAGGATGTATACTGGACATATGTCAAATGTATGTTGGATATAGTTTCGATGTATGTCGGATATATGTCATACGGATGCGAGAAGAGAGAGAAGGATAAAGTAGGAGGAGGGTTTAGGTTAGTTTACGTTGTTAGGAGTTAGGTTAGTCGGTGTTGTCTGGAATTAGGTTAGGTTAGTTGGACTTGTGCGGACTTAGGTTTGATAGCAGGAAAATTTATAGGTTAGGTTGGCGCCGCGGCGCTGGCCTAACCTATCAATTTTTCCTGCTATCTAACCTCATTAGGGTTAGCAGTAGCTGTTGAAAAGACGAAAGTAATTTGTTATGATGTACAAATAAATAATCTTTAACACTATCAAAAAATATAAATAACATATCAGGCTTTGGAAATCCGGTAAAATATAGCGTTTTCATATCATCATTTTCAAAAGATCCTTTATTAATTTCTAGATGCTTCAACCTTCGTTCCAAAGAATAAATTATTTCATTTAAAAACAAGTTGAAAATGCAAGGCATTGTCGCAACGAACTTCCAAATGTAGACTTACTTTAAAACAATTTAAAGAAATTAAAATTATTATGTTGTAATAATTATAAGTATTCAGATAAAATAAAATTAATTCCCCGGGGGTCGGGTATCCGTGGTCAGATTTTGTGGGGGTACCATATTTCGACTCAGCTATGTTAGGGGAGTCCAAATATGTATCGCACATTAATTTTGGACCTATTTGAAATTTTAATTTTCCCGACGGAATATCGCGGGGGCACGGCGTCCCCGTGGCCCGATTTCAACTGACATCAAAACTTAAGCTCAGGACACCGAGCTGAATCGATTGATGTATCACACATTGATGTCCGACCATTAGAAAGGCCTCGGACGGACAGACGGACGACAAATCGATTTCATAAACGAACGAAGTTCGTTGAAAATTTAAATCGTTCAATATTCTAGATAAATCTTTCACTGTTATATCAGTTTGGGCGGCGACAGAAGATTTATCTATTATCGGTTCATCATTTGAGCATTCATTTACTAGTGCTTGGCAATTCCACATCAGGCACTTCAATATGCGTTTACTCCTAAAAGGAATAATATGTGCTTGAAACAATCTTGCTTGAAGTTATAATTGAATAACAAAAATTAAAAACTGATCTACCTCTTGTAATTGTTTTCGTCGTTTGACTGATCACTGAAATCTGCAGAGTTGGTTTTGATTTACTGGATTTGGATTAATATATCCCAAATTTTGATTTGGAATCCAATCCGGATTATCCATATCCAATAGGGCTGCTGAAGGTCCTAGAAAATGCTTTTGTTAAAAACACAAACTTGCCAATTTTAATTCAATAGTAATTTACCACTTATAAAATGTCGAGAAACACACGTCCATATTTTATTTGTGATTCACTTAAAGTCCTCGTTTTAATGCTTTTATCCACATTTCCTGACTTTGTTTTGACAATGCATTATTGTAATCGCCAGCGGTTTTTAGAGCTGCCGGAATCCTAAAAAACCTTACATTGTCTATATTTCCTCGCATCCCACAATTCACCACAGCACAAAAAAGGCATTTTATATTATTACTGCACAAAATAACAATAATTATAAAAAAGGACGTTAAAACGAAGTAAACACTTAAAAAATAACACTATACCACATAACCTTCATTCAAAAATGGCCGCCACCAATGTGACGTGAAAATGATATATAGTTGGAAAGAGTACTGAAGAATTTTGAAAAGGGGTTACGAGAGTGCATTCAGAAGGAAGGACTTCACTTGACGGACGTTATTTTTTTGGAAGTAATTAAAAATTGTCAAACTGCATGGTACTAGCTTTATTTTTCTGTAATTTAATCTTAGTTGTATCAAAAAACCATCAAGTTATCGGTATTTGGGAATCATCAGTTTCCTCTGCCACACCCTTTACTACCTGAATATGACTATGAGTATTTAAATAACACCTTCAGACTTATCTAAGCAAATATTTCAATTCCATTAAATAAAACAAAACGCTTGAAATTTAAAAAACCGAAATACCTTTCGACACTCCCAAGTGAAGCCACTACGATAATTTTTAATCGAATTTTTAAGCGAATGTAAGGAAACGTCAACTTGACTATAAAATCAAACAAAATCCTACGTAATTAAGGTGCATAAATTATAATTAACCAAAGGAACAATTTCTCTAAATTGATGACAGCATGACTTGCCAAAAATAAGCTATTACAGGTTAACTTTTCGTTTCCAATCATGCAACTTTATATAATTTTATCGCTGTGATCGTGTCTCGACGAGTACAAAAAGTAACATGCTCATCATGCTCTACAATTAAAATTAAAACATTGGCTAATCATCATTTGGCCATAAATGAAAACACGTCATTAATTATCTTCCATTACCTTATATGGTTTTTCATTCCTAATCGTAAGTAAGCACTGCGGTAGATAATTTAATTTGTATTTGCACAGCAGCAGCACTTGATGCCTATTAAAGCGTAGTTAAATAAAGTATGGATTGCGGTATATTCTATTTCAAATATATAAATTCACTAGGAGTACGTTATGTAAACTATCTGCTCATTAGTCGGCGAATTTAAAAGGAACTCGTAAACGTATATTGTTCAAGTTATGTACGGAGAAAGTCAGTAGCGAAGAGCTCGTTGTACACTAAATACTTGTACAGGGTGTTCCACTATGGATGGACACCGGCGATATCTCGGTAAGCACTGGTCGTACAATGTCGGGACAACAAATTTTATGAAGAAGTGACCAAGATAAATTGCTGGAAATACTTTTTAAATGTCTAGCTCTTCTGCGAGAGGGCGCCATTTACATGTTAAACTAAAAATCTTATTATTATTGCTAATTCTTATAGTGAAAGTGCACCAAAAGTATAAGAATAGCGATCTTCATAAAATTCTACATAATTTTGACTCAACCCTTATTGGTCGAACTTGTCGAGTAAGGGTGGGGAAACGAAAGGTATTTGATTAGAAGAATGCTTATAATTTTTGTTTCCTTCAACCGAAATTGACAAAAGTGGTGTCGATTAAAAAGACTTCGTTTGTTCTATGGCAATTTTGATATACAATAATATTTTGTTCATTAAAGAGATTATCAGAGGGCGCTGTTTCAAAAATAAACAAATTTTTCATTTTTTCGTGAACATTGTAAATAGAATGGTATCATTTTTGTCGAATATTGTGAAAGGCGGTTTCTAAATGAAAAAATGGCCTCACAACGCCACTGGGACAAATATATTGTTGACCAATATATTTAACAGCAGCTTGTTTCAATTTAGTTTTATTTTGTGTAATACGGTATGCACGCAGCCGCTCACAAAACAATAATTTTTTGCATAAAATTTCAATTTTTTATTTATCTAATTCGATAGTGATTAAGAAAAAAGCAAATATGCCATTTAAATCCGAAAATTCAAAAGAAGATATTCAACAGTGAAAAAGGAAACAAAAAGGCTAATTGTAGTTTAAGAACCAGATAATCTTACTTAAATTTACAAAACAAGCAAAATAACTGAAATCTAACATACCTACCAATTTTACGACAATAAACATAAAGTAACGCATTAACTAAAATAATAAAAAGCTTAAATTATATGTGTTCAAAATGTTTTCCATCATTGTCTACGTACTTTGTTAATCTGTGTAACGTGGAATGCACAGCCGTTTCGATTTGCGCAATTGAAATGCTCTTTATAGCATTTTGTACTTTGTAATCATGTCTTCCCGTATGGTTGAATGAATTATTTGATACAATACATCTTTTATTCGTCCCCATAACAAAAATCGAAGATGGTTAAATTGGAGCTTCTTGGAGACCATGGAAATAAATTTTCTCTTCCAATCCACCTGTTTTGGAATTCTGTATCCAAATAATCTCTAACATACCTAGAAAAATGTGCTGGGCAACCGTCGTAATGATACCACATAGTTTTTCTTGTAGCCAGTGACATCTTCTAACAAAGGCGATAAATAGTTTCTTAAAAGCTCCAATACCGCTCTCCATTGAGTGTATTTTCAAAAAGACCATAGATTTTGGTTCCGCACTTCTCGCATCCAATGGGGATTCGTTCGTGACCAGTAATGCAGGTTATGCAGATTTCATACGTTAGATAAGTTAGTTTAGATGTGACACTTCCTGCATAATGGTTGTTGGCGTTTTTGCCTGCCATCTGGGCGGATAGCGTTAATACTAATTACGAAATTATAGACATGGTTTGCATCTACGCTGTACTTAGAGGTAAGGAACCCTGTTTATATCTAAGACAGCATTGCAATTAATTTGAAAGCTATAATGCAAAAATTTATATTTAAATATTTTACTAAAATGAACTACATACATATTTTATGTACGTGTATATAGGTCAAATTAATAAAACTGAAAACGTAAACTTGTACATCATATATCAATTTAAAAAAATGAAACAATATTTTTACCAAAATATACTATTGGTTTATTGCATATTATAGGAAGAAGAAAAACTGATTTCAGGTACTATTAACAAATACAACAAAACACAGGTCATTGATATACAAATTTAAAAAATCAATCATCAAAACGTACTTTATTCTTATTAAGATTTGAAAATGTATGCCTCTTGCATTCTTATTTCCACCTCATTTAGTAGAAAAAAAGATATCCACAATCCAAGATTCAGCTAAAAATATGTAACCCATTATTCTACTACCTGATATAAAAATTAATAAACATGAATCTCCCCTAAAAAAAGTAATGTATAAACAAACACCAAACTTTAACTTCAAGATATCATTTTCTTTTAGTTTTACAATAAATTATTTGTTCATTCGATTTCAGTATGTAATAACAGCTATTGACGATGAACCGAAGTACTTACAAAAACAACACTAATTTAATTTTAAGGATGCTAATGGTAATATTTTTAATCACACACTTGGATATATTCAAGAAGTTGATTATCAAAATCGTAATTCTCAATGACTTTTTGTCAATTCAAATTAAACAATCTTTAAATCACGCTACCGTTAAATAAACAATAATTTTAAACATCAAATTAATGTCAGATAAATGACAATTAATAATTGCTGTTAAAATTGGGAGCGCCATCTATTCGGGTAGTGTTAATACTAAATTGCGCCAACAAAATCGTCTATAGAGTGCCCACCCCGTGGTAGATTTACTCCACCCGAACTAGTGAAGGTTGCCTCATCTGTCCATAAAATTTGATTCAAAAACTGAGGATATTTTCTACCATACTACATATCCAACTGCAATGATTTAATTTCTTATCGAAATGCTTTTGCAATTGTCTTTTGCATCTAGCCATGTCTCCAATATGATCTTTACTGTTTAACGGTTTCGACATTTCTCACGTATTGATGTAACTCATTAACGTATATGTGGTTTTGCATTCTATACATATTTATTACATTATACGTTTTATGGAACTTTTATTTTAGTCATTTTTATTATCACGACGTTTATTCTATTAAATGACTAATGCGTTATTTTAGTATTGTATTAAATTGTACCAATTTATTTTAAGAAAATTAATTTTTTATTGCTTTAATTATACTATCTGCCCTAATTGAAATTATATTTTCGAAAAACAAAAGAATTAAAATATCATGCTTAATTAATATTAATACTATACAGGATGTGTTCATATTTATTTTGCCAAATTAAAAATTTTCTTTTCCTATCAAATTTATACCTAGCGTAACGCAACGCGTTAAATGGCTCGGATGAACATTAAAGGTTTGGTTAATATGGTACATATTTCATAAGAAGGAATACAATCATCCTACATGGGCATTATGGAATGAAAAGATATTGAAGAGTTGGGAGCTACATTTTTGCCATGGATCAAAATCGAAATTGCATAAACATTTCGGAGAATATTTGGAGAACTATAAGCGGAATCTGAACGAGTTTCAGCAAACTATTGTAACTTATAAAACATTGATCCAATACTTACACACTAGAACCGAAATGACAGTCTGCACAATGTGTATTTCCAGGCAAACGTGTAGTGAAGAGGGCGAAAACGATACCATCGTATAAATGTGCAACGTATAACTACGACTATTGGAAGATGCAAAAAATATCGTTAAAGAGTATTATGCTGATTTTTGAACAGATTCGATCGAGAATTGAATGCTGTTAAAGACACCGGCTCGCTCGTTCGCAGTCGCACCGCCAAGTTGATATAATTATGTTATCGCATTCTTCGTATGCACCAGGCTTGGTTTGATGTAACATCTTCCTGTTTCCAAACATGAAAAAATGTCTTGTAGGAAAGCCTTTGACATCGAATGAGAAGGTCAGTGTCTAGACAGTTACTTTTGCAGTTTGATAAACTGAAAAAAATTGGAATAATATTGGACTTATACAAAACTAGAACCATATTATGTTGATCAGAAAAAGTTTTTTATTTAAAAGGCATCCGATTCCGCATTTTGCCTTTTACACGATTCTGGAAACATGCTCTCCATTTCACCATTGTGATAACTGTATTTTCCTAAAATAAAACAAATTGCATAGTTGAAGAACAACGATGATTTTTCTCTGGGAAGATTGAACACTTTTTTAATCTTCCAAGAATTGTAAGTACGACGATAGTTGAATAGAAACACGTTTGATCAACATTGCCACGATTTCATTTCTATAACAACGGGGAATTCATTTGTGCATATTGTTTGTGTAAGGTGTACTGACGCATGTGAATAATATTTGTAGCTTACTTTTAATTCTAAGTGTTGTGACTGAATTAAAACTGGCATCTACGATTTAAAAAAATCTATCCAGAGATAATCTGCGTGCTGTTATTCAGTTTTTGGCCGTTGAAGGGTGTCAACCAATGGAAATTTATAAGAGAATGAAAGCGGTGTATGGTGACTACGTCAGTGGTTGAATGATGAAATAAATTTCAACAGGGAAGAGAATTCACTAAAAGTTTAGCATGTCCCAGACCTACACGGATTGCAGCATAAGATGAAAATATGAGTCAGCGGGAAACTGTATTGCGCGCAAACAAACGCATCGATGTTAGAAAACTTTCTCAAATGTTGAACATCAGCTTGGAAACTGTTCATTCCATCATTCATATCGTAAAGTTGCCGCTCTGTGGAGCCCACGATTGTTTACTGATGCGCAGAAGAATAACCATTCGGCCTTATCAATATAACATTTGAAGCCCTATCTACAAGGTAATGCTTTTCTACACCAAATTGTTGCCGGTAATAAGTCTTGGTGTTATCACTATGAACCTGACTCCAAACGTCACAGTATGCAGTGGAAGTGTGTACAATTTCCGAAGGCGAAAAAATTTCGAACCCAACCTTCGTCACGAAAAGTAATGTTGAGCGTATGTTTTAATTACCAGGGTGTGTTAATGAATAATTTTGCCTGGGGTGCGGAAAGTAATTCGAGCATAGGGAACGAAAATCAATATAAATTGTTGGTTATTTTGCACAAAAAAAACCGTGGCCGGTTTCACTGTTCTTTCAGATCATCAGAGGGCGCATCTCTTTTTGCAAAACAACCAACTAAGTTCTGACTTAATACACAAATTAAGGTGTATTTATAGTGCAAATGTTTCTCATGCGCCCTCTGTACTCGAATATAAGCAACTAACTATCGATGACTGTCTCTGACGTGATAGTGTAGATGGGATTGTCAGACAAAATTTTAATAGCGAGTCAAAAGACAAGATGAAAAATGAAATAAACAAATGACCTGTCACCTACTTAACACTAGCGAACCTTCTAAGAAACATTTGCATAAATACAACTTAATTTGTGTATATGCCAGAACTTAGTTGGTTGTTTTACAAAAAGAGATGCGTCCGTCTGATGATCTGCAGCAGCAGTGAAACCGGTCACGGGTTTTTCTTTTTGCAAAGTAACCAACAATTTATATTGATTTTCGTTCCATATGCTCGAATTACTTTCCCCTTGCCAGGGGCAAAATTTTTCTAATTGGAAACGTATTGGTTTCCGTCGACCAACTTCCTCGTTTAGCACTGGGTGCAGTATTTTCTTAGAAGGTCCGCCAGTATTAAGTAGGTAACAGGTCATATGTTTATTTCATTTTACTGGGGTGTGTTATTTGTGGATTTTAAAGAACCCCATATCAATATTAACGCTGAGCGCTATGTAGTCACCTTAAACAACTTACGTGTTAGCAACAAGAATTAACGTCCCCGGAGGCCCACAAATGGTATCATTCTTCTGTACGATAATGCTCGACCCTATGTAGCGCATACGATTCAAGATCTACTTCGTCATATGAACGGGAAATTTTACAACATCCAGCTTACAGTCCCGACTTGTCCCCATGTGATTTGCATGTGTTTGGTCCATTAAAAAATCATTAAAAGGACGGAGGTTTAATTCGGATGCTGAGGTAGAGATTGCTGTTATAAAATTGTTCTGCAAACAACCGCAAGAATTGTACCAGCGGGTAACCTATAGACTAGTCCACCAGTAAGACTCATGCCTTAATGTTAATGGAGAATTTTTAAATTTGTTAAATAACACTACTTTACCGTCTCTAAGCGTGTTTATATTGAACTGTCCTCGTTGCACAGTAGTCCTTAAGATAGAGGATGTAATATCACTTCAATTGTACGGTGTGCAAAAGCACCCTCTTGCGGGCAAATCATAATAGAGTAAAGAATATGTATGTTGATTTTTATTAATACAGAACTTCTAGTTGTGTATTCATTTCCATTTACTACCCTTGTGACAAATATTTTAATAAATTATATGGTTTCCAATTTTCTTTTTGTTTTTTCAAACAGTGGGGTTTTAAGAGTTATCTACGCAACTTTAAATTTAATCTGAAAGTTTGAGTTAAATTAGGCAAATTAGACATCCCATTAAAAAAGTAGCCTTAGGTTATATAGCACTTTGTCAAATTTAAACAAATTCCACCCTACTTAACTAAATTTTTCCTTAAACGAACCACTCGAAGTTTAAAAAACATTCTTAGTCAACAGTGGGATTTTACTTTAATTCTTATAAAAAAAATACTCGTAGTTAAGTATTAACATTTTAGCACCTTTTACGTTTCCACTTTTTATGCTTAGTTTATTGCACACATACACACGTCATAGATAAATCGTAAGAAATATTGCAATAAGTTATACAAAGTTAACACTGTGATAGTGATAAGATTCCTTATGTACACTTAAGTTATGCAAGCAACTGTCTTATTATATTAGCAGGCTTAACTTTTATCTTTGAACAATTACGTTATTAATACTTTTTCACTTTGTAACACATATGATACAATATTTGTTTTTACTTGTTCCGCCCGATCATTAATAAAAATTATAATTTTTTATCTTTTTGTGTTGTTTTAAATCAATGTAATTTTTTATTATTGTTCCAGGAGCTGACAAATGATAGTCCTATAATTGGGAGTACTACAATAGAAGAATTAAAATTAAAAATAGGAAATAAGGAAATACTAGGTGAGTACATGTCTCGTAATGGCGCTTGTTTGTTGATCCATACTAACTAGAAAAATCATGATCTTGTTTTTAAAATTATACTCTCTATTTTTCTTATCGATTTTGAAAAGAGAACGAGAAATTGGTTACTGGATTTTGATTAGTTTTCAAATTTTTTTATCAAACATGAGTAGATGTATGACAGGGGAATCAGACCCTTTTTTCCTCCAGCATCCTCATTTCCTCACTCATTTTACATGTAAATTCGCATAAGGAGGACATCAACCATTTTGATTACGTCACACCCGCCTTCTTTCCACCTA
Source organism: Platerodrilus igneus (assembly GCA_036346225.1). Lineage (NCBI taxonomy): Eukaryota > Metazoa > Arthropoda > Insecta > Coleoptera > Lycidae > Platerodrilus > Platerodrilus igneus. Next base: position 6,952,387 of record JARFIW010000301.1, read on the forward strand.
CAAGATAAATCTTTCTCCACATTTCAATCTTTCGATATAAATATATCTTGTTTGGTGTCATTTAATATTACATTTTTCTCAGCTACCTGGATTTCTAGGAAATTTTGAGATAGCATCACTCCCTAAGGCGGTATCCCAATTTTAAGAATTTTTACCGGTAACATTCTGGACCAAATAGTTTTCTTCGACTAGCCTTCATCGTTTGAGATAAATATATCTTGTTTGGTATCAATTAATATTAAATTTTTCTTAGCTATCTGAATTTCTAGGAATTCTTCAGATTGCATCATCCCCCAGGGAGTTACCCCTATTTTAAGATTTTTTACCAGCAGCGATTTTAGACCGTCCTTATCAACTTTTTAACCATGTAATACATCAAATTAGTCTAAAATTTTACGCAGAATCTGAATCTGCAAACCGATTTAAAATCCGACCACCCCTTACCGTTTTACACACATACCCTCTAGCGAACATATAAAAGATTATTTTTGTTTCTTTTAAGATAAATATATCTTGTTCGGCATCAATTAATATTAGATTTTTCTCAGCTACCTGAATTTTTGGGAATTTTTCAGATTGCATCATCCCCCAGGAAGCTACCCTCATTTTAAGATTTTTTACCAGCAGCGATTTCTAATCACCTCTCCTTTTTAACATCTAGAATCTTTTAACCAAACACTTAGAGGTATTAACACAAAGAAATTAAGCACACAAAAGTTTAATAATTTATTTTATCCGATTTACAGTTTAATAAACTAATAGAATACAATTTTTACATTGCAAACTATAACATTATTTTATTTTCTTCGTGTAGCCGAATCCAAGCAGCTAAAAGAAACCTGTAACAAAAAAAAACATAAATGTGTTGTTTAAAAAGACAGGAAACGTGTTTTCGGTCAATAAGACATATCGTCGTTAATCTAACAATATGTTTTACCGTCCAACGACACCGCGTGGCGGTAAACACATGTTACCAGGAGCGAAGGAATTATTAAGCATGGGGATGGTGGGTATGTCTTATAACTAACTTACTTGCTACTTTAAACAAAACTTTTAAAAAATACTTAACCTATATCCTTATGCCCCCATGCGTAGGTTGCTGTTCTATTAGGGATGACGTACCTTTTGTCATCCTCGCTCGACAAACTAATTTTATTAATTATTGGGTATAAAGTCGGTGTGTAATAATTACAACTGGTACGCGTTGTTAGTCAACCAACATTTTGCAGATTACAAAGACAACAAGATATTGATTGTCCAGCGAACACCACGTGGAGGTAACACGTACACTATGTCCACCAGGATAGAAGCAGGAAGGATTTGGAAGAAGAGAAGGTGGGAGGAGAACTTAAAAATTATAGAATCTTAAAACTAATATATACAACAGATTTACAAAATCTATACAAATATAAACAATTATCTTAGACCTATATCTTTATGCCTCCATGCATAGGTTAATACACATCGAGGGATGACGTAACGCTTGTCATCTTCGCTCGCTAAACTAATTTTATTAATAAACTACGTGTACAAATCGTGTTTTTTACTCCGGATACATACGCCGGCAAGTACTCGATACCACCTAAATAACGAATTATATGCTTGGTGACTGTTAACTTCCGCTTCCCTCGTGTACGCCTAGGCACATCACTGCCCATGCGCATCCCTGCTCATGCGCACCCCAGCCCATGCGCACACCTCTCTGTGTGACTGCTATTTCGTGGTGACGTCATAGCCTTTTGTAAATAAAGAGCAATGTAATACTATTCTAAAATTTTTATTCTGACATTATACATAACAAAATTTAAAAAATATTTAATACCAAGCATGGAGCCATTTAAACTTAATTTTAATACAAAATTATACACAGAAGACAGCCCTTTCTTTATGTTTGTTTGGAGTGGTTTTAATTTTATCTAATTTTATTTTTAGCTTATAATTTAAATCGACACCCTTGTCCTCTATCTACTTTTCAAACCAATAGTTTGATACATAGAGACCGTCTAGGTTTCGAATTGTAAAATGTACCGAAGTTTGTCTCTATATATAAAGTCTTTGATTCCACCGACAACCTGATCCATTCCTTCGTGTAATTCTTGCAGCTTGTGACAATCTTTTAATTGCGGGTCCCCCAGTATACCCTGCATACGTATCTTGTTAGCTAGATCGACCTTTTCTTGTCGATATTGTCGATATTGGAGGGAGTCCTTATTCTCCCACTCACTGTTGCGTAGTTGCATGTCCACCACTTTTGGGAATATATGGTGATTATAGGTTGTAGGACCCTCGGTTTTAAATGATCCGAAAGGTTCTTTACTAGGCAAATATACAATGTTTAGCAAAACTCCTTTGCGTGTGGTGCACGCCAAGGTTACAAAACCCGCATTCCTTACTTTGTTTATGTTATCTGCAATTTTGATAAATACGTTTTAGAATAACTTTTTAAGAAGTATACGGATTTGGTACCATCTTTTCCGCAAGAACGCCTATATAACTAAAAGAGTCTTTCTTACTAACCACAAATGCATACAGCTTGTAGAACCCGGACGTATCTATCAGTCCATCGGCACATAAAATGATCTTTTAATTCTTCCTCATTTTCTCTAATAAGATGTTCTTTGTCTAACACATGTTTGTATTGTTCGCGTATTGTTGCAGTGTTTTCCATGTAGTCTAACTTTCGCCTTTTTGCATACATTTCCTTTAATTCCAGCTGTCTTTTTCTTCCATTTACAGCGTATGGCGTACATAATGCTGCAGTTTCCTTTAGCGTAAACAGATAGAGTTTACTGCCAATATTTACCCGTTGTCGTACAACCTCTGGGCGAATGTTAGACGTATATCTTACCGTTGTATAATAAGTACGCTTTCTAACGATTTTTATTCAAACCAATTTGGTGCGAATTTGAAAAGCTTATTCTATAAATTAAATAGTCAATACCTTGTTTTAGGTATCCGTGAACTTCGACACATTACGATAGCGTATAATTACTTTCTAGATTACTTCAATCTAAAGACTCTTGGAAATAAGGTACTGAACTATCTGATAAAACGTGTTTCCAAGTCTCTTTTTAACACCTGTGTATGATAACGCCAGTATTGTAGTGAATCCTTGCTAGAAAACGTATTCATTTACTCGATTCTTTCTGTACTTCTATGATAACGTTAACTTGTTCTTTCTTGTTATTTTCACAATTTCGTGCACACACGGTGTGATTCTTCCTTCGGTGGACGTAACTACACGTGGGGGTGTCGCTTCTTTTTGTTAACTGAGGACACCACTGAACGATGTTAGGATTTATGGCCATATTAATTGAGGCATTGCTTTTGTTCTGAATGACTCAGATTGTAAGTGACAAGCTGATTATTTTCGGTACGGGGTATGTGTTGGTGATCTTCAATTAGTTAAGAATTGGGTTTCTTTTGTTAGACAATTTAATAGGTTAATTGTATGTTTACGGGGAGGGATTTCAAACTGTTTTCTTTTTAAATTTGTAAATTTGGGTTAATTAAGAGATATAATATTAATACTTTTAGGTATGTAACTTTAGGTTTGCTATGAGAATTACGAACTGTTGTTTTTAGTGTGGAGTTTGTTTTTTTTTGTTGTTATTTCAAAGGGGTAGTGACCTAAAAACTGCAGCTCGCCATTTTTGAAGTAATTTTGTTGTTCTGGCGGATATATGTGTATTGGGGTTAATAAATTTTGTTTTGGCGTTGGGAATACTGTACTTTGTTAGAATTTTTTTTCAATTAAAGGTTTTTTTTGTATGTTTTGTTATGAGTTGTAGAGGAGTGGGTGAATTTTTTATTTTTTAGGCCTTCCTTTATTTTTGGGATTTGTAGGACCCCCGCCTACTCACCGGTTGAGCCCGGCCATTTCCTTTCTTTGGTTTTTTTCGATAGGCTACGTCGATGCACGTAGCTAGCCCGGCTAGCTCAGTCGGTAGAGCTTGAGACTCTTAATGTCAGGGCCGTGGGTTTGAGTCGCACGTTGGGCGCCAAAATTTATGTTACCTGCATCGACGTATCCTAACAAAAAACAAAGAAAGGAAATGTCCGGGCTTAACCGGTGAGTAGGCGGGGTCTTACAAATACCAAAAATAACGGAAGGCCTGAAGAATAAAAAAATTCACTCACTCCTCCACAACTCATAACAAAACATACAAAAAAGAAACCTCTAATTAAAAAAAATTCATACAAGGCGCAGTATTCCCAACCCCAAAACAAAATTCAATAACCCCAATACACATATATCCGGCAGAACAACAAAATTACTTCAAAATGGCGAGTTGCAATTTTTAGGTCGCTGCCCCTTTAAAGTAACAACAAAAAAAACCCTAAACTCCACACTAAAAACAACAGCTCGTAATTTTCATAGCAAACCTAAAGTTACATACCTAAAAGTATTAATATATTATCTCTTAATTAACCCAAAGTTACAAACTTAAAAAGAAAACAACAGTTTGAAATCCTTCCCCGTAAACATACAATTAACCTATTAAATTGTCCCACAAAAAGAAATACCCAATTCTTAATTAGTTGAAGATCACCAACACATACCCCCGCACCGAAAATAATCATTTTGTCACTACCAATCTGAGTCATTCGCAACAAAAGCAATGCCTCAATTATTACGGCCATAAATCCTAACATCGTTCAGTAATGTTATATATATATACATATATATATATATATATATATAAATATATATATATATATATATATATATATAATATATATGAATTGCCGTGGAACTACCTACTTTAAGCTCAGTTCACAGGAACTGGTACTTTCTAAAAAACATTCGAGCTCATGCTCTGGTACCTCGCCAGTTAAAAAAAAAGTATTCACAAATATAAAATTTCACAAAATTTTTCTTACCCGCTTTCTGCTCTATCAAATTAATTTCTTCAGCAGCTTCCCTGGCTAGCTCAGCTGTGCTTCTTCTCGTATACCTAAATTTACTCTCATTCTCTTTACCGTTTACACACCATTCAATAAAATCACAAAATAATACAACAATCATACAATATTTATTAACCACTACTTACAAATAATAATTCAAAGTTATTTACAGTTCGGTGCTCAAGTTACACCTCAATAAATGCTATCTTAGTAAAGTCCTCGTTTTTAAAATTGAAATTTCTAACACATTTAATGCGACGAGTAAATGGGCCCCAAATAGTACCTTATCTTTGTTTATAACTACACTCTGGAGTATGGTGAGCTCATGATAACCCAGTTTATTAATGTATGCTTTCCACTTTGCATACTATTACTACAAACTTAAAAAAAAACCCATGTACTCTTAACAATTAAATTTAAATTTATCAAGCAATTCAATACGCTTTACGTACACCTTTTGTTTTATATTCAAAATACCATATTAATAGTCAGCTATACGTATCCTTTTCAATACGTAAAATAACGAAAAATACCCTCAAAGTTCACGCTCACACATCAAAAATAATTTCAACAGTTTATAAAAAAAACAGCAAATTCTAATGCGTTACCTGGAAAAACTTGAAGATTCCATCTCCGTTGACGATGTATTATGTTCCTGAACTCCTAGGCCTAGTGGGGAAGCGCGCGGCTTTACTAGATGTTTAAAGATGAACACTCTCTAAGCTGCTTCGTGCTACCCATTCAATATTCATTTCAATATTCAAATCCATGTATATTACACTTGTTTATTATCGAATTATTAATTTACGAGCTTGTTAAAGTATTCGTTGGACCTCGGTTAAATTTAAATAAACTCGACACTATTCGTGTCTCTAACTATAAGGTCTTAACAATCTAATACTGTACTACTGAACTTTACAAATTTTAATACTTACAAGCCTCGTCAGTTGATTTTGTACGTCGTTAAGCGATGCAAAATTAAAGAGACCCCTATTAATTTTCCTAGAGTATTTATATCATAAAGCTAGGCTCCTCTTGGCCAGACTTTACGCGAAATACCTAATTGCAAACTAACATTTCCGCAAATTTTGTGTAACCGTCTTTAAACTTCTAGAAATATTCCTCGTCAACACGCTATCTCAAACAAAACTAAAGCATCCACCTGTCGCGTGTTCCCCTGTTCTAAAACTAACTATTTCGACAAATCATACAGTTCAGTGACGTCTTAGAACTCCGCCTGTAATATCTCTATTCCCGTCTGATGCATATTTGAGCTCGCATTCTTACCTTGCTTTTGTGGTAGAAAATCGATATCGCTGCTCGCGTTTCAAGGACTCCACGTGGATCGAATAAACGCGTTCTCAATCAAATGCTTTTATGCCCGTCTCATTCTGTAACATGTTATTAATTGTGCATTCTTTCTGCTCGTTAAGAAACTTTTGTTAGCATTTATGCGAAACCAGCGACGGTTGAACAATATTTCCTTGAAGCTCGACTTGTTATCTACACAAATAACCGGAAGGTGACCTTTCCAACATGCAGGTGTGCTAAATTAATGATCGTTTACAATAACACTTCTCGGAGTTTGTTTTTATGGTATTTTATATAACCGACGTCTGTCTATCTGTTAAGAAAGCTTTTCGTCTTGAGATTATTGATTTTTCATGCTCTGCTGCGTTTTCTGACGTTATAACTCCTTAAATTAAAATAAATTAAATTAATTAATAATTTCTATTGGCTTATACAATTGATTTTTCTTTATGAATCTATCAACTTTTAATCCCTAATTATAAAATTATGTCAATACTTGTTAATTTAAATTAAATAGATGAAATAAATTTTGCACGTAAATGTTATGTTCCTTCCTCTATACAGGGTGTTTGAAATTGCATTGTTGACCACCAAATTTAACCCTTTAAATCCACTACAATATATATATATATATATATATATATATATATATATATATTGCTATGTATTAATTGGAACTCTCGATCGCCGTAGTTTGGGCTGTCCAATAAATCCTTGATGTGATAACGCATTACTCGGTATCAATGGCGTATTCAACTTATAACCCCACCTCTCTGTTTAAATTATCAAATTACACTCCCACAAATTTTATTATTTGGCCTCGACTAGCTTTTATTCTGAATTATAAAATGAAGTTAGTTAATTCCATATAATAAAAACAAATATTATGTACAGGTTTTGAAAATTATTAAAATACACTTTTCAATCAGTTAATATTGTAAATCTTATTTATCTCAAAAATCATATGCTTTTTAATCAATCTAAAGTCACCAAAAAAACTATTGTCTTTATAAAAGAAGCCTGGAACGTTCAAAACCCCTTTATTATATTACGTACTTTCTACGTATGTAAAATTCGTTGTTGACTATGACACTAGTTTGTATTAATTAAACAAATTCAATATTCAAATTCAAAATAGAAAAAAAATGTCTTAAAACTAAAAAGATCTAACCTGGTGTGTTTACTTCTTGCTTCTTTATTTCTTCCTTGCAACTCTAAATTGTACAAAGACTATCAACGCATCCATTATCATCAATTTTCCATGCATTATCATTAATATCGTATTCGAAATTATTTTCCACCAATTCGGAATTATTATATACCCATTTGAAATATTATCTATCCACACGCTTGAATTATTACATTTGAATTATTGTCATCACCCTCTGGATTATTATTATTAAACTTAGATTTATTATCGTCATCCGACTTAGAACATTTTCATTCTCGTCAAACTTAGAACCATGCACCCCAAACTTAGATTTATTCTCACAAGACTCAACTTAGAGCCCTATTATTATTATATTTTAGTTTAAATAAATTCCCCAAATTCTACTTACGTTAATCGACAATAAAAATTTTCATCTTTGTCGCACTATCTGTCACTAAACAATTTTCACTTTTAAATATTATTCTTACGCGTTACTCTTACATTCAGAGTGACGCACCTTGGCCTTTGTTGAGTTGAGAACTGAGCTCCGTTATTATTCCTCGTTGTTAATACATGAGTAGGTCCCCCTCTGTCTGTGGGTTTGACCTACTAATTTTAACCAATGAAGTCTCTCTATTTCTTACACTTAAAGTAGTTTTCTGATGTATCATCCTCGGCCTTTCGAGTAATTGTTAGCTTACAGATGCTTTGTTATCAGACATGCGGTGTTTTGAGTAAATAAATCACTTTTCCATATTATACAATAATACCTGATGCAATTCGACTTTCAGTTTTCATATATGCTTATTTATTTACGCATTTTTAATTACCTTTACCTATCAAAAATTGTTAATTGTTTGTACGCACTTACACTACACTTCTTTAAGTTTTATCTCTTATCCCCGTATTATGTTAACTGATTGTAATTCTTTTGAATGCGTGTTTAATTACCTTTATTATGCTTACTTCTAAATACGCGTGCTTCCACTGAAAAATATCGTTATTTGCATTACCTAAATTCACTAAAATTCTATATACTGAGTGTTAAATATTTGTTATTTACCTAATGCATGAATTACTTATTTCTATGCTAACTATGCGTCTTATTGTGTCTATTTGCGTCGCTTAAAACTACTTATACTCTATATACAGGGTGTTGAATGCTTACTATTTACAAACTATTCCAATTATTCAATTTTCTCTTAAATAAATGCAGTTTTCTGCTTCCTATTATAATTTATGGTTCCTAAACGACCATTGCTATAAAATACACCCTTAAACAACCCCTTATCACAGCAATATATATATATATATATATATATATATATATACGAACCAACCTGTTAACTGTCTAGGACCACGCCTCCTGTATATCCTTCTACAGCAAAAGGGGCGGCAACTAATCAGACCGTCATGTCCAACGGCGAAAACACACAGTGGTGTCCTTCCATGACAAAAAGAGGCGGCAATCCCACGATTAGTTAGGTCCACCGAAGGAACAAGCACATAGTGTGTGCACGAAATTGTGAAAATAACAACAAAAAACAAGTTAACGTTGTTATATTAATACAGAAAGAATCGAGTAAATAAATTAGTTTTCTAGCAAGGATTCACTACAATACTGGCGTTATCATACACAGGTGTTAAAAAGAGGCTTGGAAACGCGCTTTATCAGATAGTTCAGTACCTTATTTCCACGATTCTTTAGATTGAAGTAATCTAGAAAGTAATTATACGCTATCGTAATGTGTCGCAAGTTCACGGATACCTAAAACAAGGTATTGACTATTTAATTTATAGAATAAACTTTTCAAATTCGTACCAAATTGGTTTAAATGAAAATCGTTAGGAAGCGTACTTATTATAAAACGGTAAGATATACAGGATGTTGTTGTAGGATTGAAACAGAATCTACGTGCATGAATAATATAAGAAAAGGATAGGTTTTAATTTAGTTGTAAAATAAACGTAACAAAGGTTTTAAAAATCGAGACCAACGTTAAGTAAAACATATAGGTTTCGAAAATCGGTGGCCCCTCGTTGGATATGCCAAAGTTTATGTTACGGTATTCCGTGCAGAGAAGAAAGAAAAATAAAGTAAGCAACGAAAATCGCCCGCACCGAATCCCGCAACAAAAAGGAAACCAAAGAATGCCGTTCTAGCTAAAAAATCGCAGAGTGGGATGGATCACAAAGAAAAATGAAAAGAAAACCTCAAGAAAGGAATTTTATTTATACAGCTCTAATTAATGAAAAGACAAGTTACAAAAAAAGGAAAACCAATCCGCTAAGAAAATAATGTTTATCCAACATATCCCGAATGATTTGCACTGTACAAAAATCTTCGCAAAAATAATTAATACACTCTTTAATTACCTCAAACTTTTTTTAACCTCAATCCTAATATATACATAAAATAAAATTAAAGAAATATAGTGGATTATTTTCAGTCGTCTAAGTTTTAAATGCTTTATATTCACATGAAAAACAATTAAAAAAATACACTTGATTTCCTGAAATTAAATGTTTTTTTGATTTCCAATCTGCGTACGTACGTACATATTAGATGATGAGTTATTGATCAGACATGCATGCTGTAATAACATACACAACGTGCTGCTATATATAAACTGTAGCCTTGAACTACATGCACAAATTAACGAGATTAAGAATTAGTAGTTATTTCTGTATCATTTAAAACTGCATGAAGGATACATTATACATTCAAATCCCGTTTGCTTAATAATCAACAACCCTACTCTAGTTAATTATGGTAATAATTTTTTCTGACCTTCAAACACTATTCAGTGTTGCTTTAACTTTGCTATAGAAATGGTTACAAACAAGATCAGATTTTTTGAAAATTGTGTTTCAAGTATGTTGTTTTCTTATCATGCCAATATCTGCAGCGTATAATTTTTTTGTTTAATCAGCAGATTCAGATACAGCAGAAAACATGATACCGGAGACTCAAAAGGCTTCACCCCATCCACCAGTACCCACACATTTGAGTGAAGGGCTCATTACACCCAGGAAGCTACCCAACCCCATGCTAGAAAATGCAGAAAGGCTAAACCTACACCGAGAGCTGCTATTCAACCAGAAAATGTAAGAGCTCTTGTTTTCTACATGTCGTTTTTAATTGATCTTTTATACTTGGAAAATAATTGAAATTTTCTTTAATAGGGGAAAGAACGTTTTAAGCCAAAAGACGGAATTACAAAAAGCTTTAGCAAAACACAAAGACAATCTTGCTAGAAAGGAATATGAACATAATATTGTGGCGACGCCACACGAGCTTGAAAAAGTTATAGCTGATCGTGCAAAGAGGCTGCAGGATGCTAATAATGTTGATGACGTAAGTAATTTAGTTCCTCTTAATTGAGTAGCTGCTTTATATATTGTAGCATGAGTGTTAAACATGTACTTCCCATCCCTTTGGACAAACTTTTTAATTTCTATTGTCATGATAATTAGTTTTACGTCAATGATCAGCATCTCATAAATACATTTTTTTTCTAAAACTCTTGGTGCTGAATTATCTTACGTTTTAAAAACTATTAGGAGCATACGATAACATGAACAGTATAAAAAATTTCCCCTTATCGAATTCATAAAATATTTATAAAAATAAACAAAGGAATGCTTCTTATTATAGGTATACTGAACAGTGTCTCCGTGAAGTATGTAGCAAACAGGGTCGCCCTTAGCATGTGTGCAAAATATGCAGAGCACACGAGCGGCAAATAGCCTCTCGACCACGACACATGTTTCATTTACATAATTTAATTTAAGAGACAGCATTAATACATTTAAGGAAAATTTTAAAGAATTTATTAGATCTTCATGCTTACACATAAAAAGAATACCTATTAGAATATCTTAAAACTTCTAAACAATTTTATTTCTTTATGACTCAAAGCAACAAAAAATTTGCATACTTGTGTATCTTAACGCCGTTTAATTTACCTCTGACCAGAATGATTACATTAGAATGTAAGTGAGGAGTTTGTACACAAAAGCTGATCGATAGACCCCTGCGAGCGATGGACTTCACCGATAGGTATCGGAGTTTGCGTTTAAAAGCATCATTAATATTTCAATAGGTACATTCCAGATATTATTTGGATATTTTTGTCTGTTCTCGAAATAATTAGGACGATTGGATAAAATATAAATTGAGATGAGCGTTAGTTAGTTCAGTTCTAATTGAGTTATAATTTAAAACTTTGAAAGTCGGGATATGAAATAAATTAATGGTAATTAACTGTTAATATAAATTACCCTATGCGATATAAATTATTTTAGTGCCGATATAAATTTATTAATATGCTTCAGTATTAAGAAGATAACATTGTAGTTTTATTAGTTAGTATTTGCACTGTTAGCGATTTACTAGAAGTAAATTGTTTTGAAAGCTTTTAGAAAAATTGATGATAGCTACAAATTGTTGAAAAGGTTTGTATAATCAGTTTGATAATAAATAACTGTTGAAGCAAATAGAGTTTTTCTTACACTGGTGTCAAGTACTGAGATTTCAATGAAAAAATTTTTATATGCAGGCCTGTAACTCGTCAACAACAGAAAATGGACAGCGATATTTTTTTGTTTTTGAAGGACTTCAAGTCAGGCACTGGGGAAAACTGTAAGCCTGACAGCCAAGTTAGAAGAAAGTAACACGGATTTTACAGAAAAATTACAGGAGGGCGCGCTACATTTGATTTTTCGAATGTTTCGTTCGAAGGTACTACATTGGCCAGGATGTGAGTTTTTTACCTGGAAGTTTTGAATTTTTCCGAACACTTGCTATTCCGAGCAAGGTAGGAGTCTTGTACATGCGTGACAGCACCCACAGACGGAGTCTACACTTTTCATTCGAACGAGGGCTAACTTTTGTACAAAATACTCGTCTAACACTTTTCAAGTGATGTCCGTGTTGGGAAACGAACCCAGAACCTTGGACTTCGTGGTCATACTCACTAAATCACGGAACCGCCAACAGGAGAATGCCGCAAACCTTGCAGAAAAACTAAACCAGCCCGTATTTAATTTACAGGAAAATTTTATAGCGCAATTAAACCAGAACGCTAAAGCGGTTTAACAAAAATTAATTGAAAACTAAGTCGACCGAGAGAGTAGTTTATATAGGAAACTACAATATACGCGGATAACCTGGAAGCCGAATTTTCCTGCGGTTTAGAGAAACTTGAAGTGGAGTTTTCAAAGAAATTGTTAAAAAAACTCGCGTAAAATGGAAGAAGGGGTCTAATGATTGAATAACGGATTATTTCCCAACTGTACGAGCACTCGATCCCTCAGTGTCGGTGATACAACAACACTCCCTAGAATTTAAGAATGTCCAGGAATGCGAACTAACGTCAAGGTTCAGATTAAAGCCATCCACATTTAATGGAAAGTTACCTTTGCAGATATATTTCTAGCAATTTGAGGCTGCCGCGGAAGCTAACGACTGGAACAATGGTGCAACCGCGTTGATTGTCGCGTAACGAGGTGGGTCCTTGAATATTCTGCAGATTATACCAGACCATGACCAAAACTGCTACGAAGCCTTAACATCAAGTCTAGAATGAATTACGGCGGTTTTTCATCTACAACAAGCCCAAGTGAAGAATCGTAACCAAAAGATCAACAAAAATTTGCAAGAGTTTAAAACACATATTGCTCGCTTGGTGAGGCCAGCCTACCCAACAACACCGGATAGCTTCCTAGAACAGCTGGCAATACATACCTTTGTTGACGATATACGCGACGAAGAGATCTAACAAATACCATGGCTAGTTCGACCAAGGAGCATAAATGACGTGCCAATTTATGCTGAGCATGCAGAGCAAGCAAGTGATTCGTGAACACTAACGAAAGAGGAAGGGGCCCAGATACTGGAATTGTGGCGACTTTGGGCATTTCCTGTTCAAAAGAAGGAAACAGAGAAGCCGGAAAACTAAAGGGGGTCGACAGGAGGGGGCGAATGTCGACTTGCACGGATTCTGCCCTCTGAATCCATTATCCGCATTGCGCAATCTAATATGCAGACAGCATTTACATATACGGACAGTTTAACGACAAGAATGTAAAGTTCTTGGTTGATATCAGAGCCAAAAGAACAATTGCTAATCTGGATGTCACCCGCGACGGTACTTCTTCGAACAGTAGCTGGCGAGGAAATTCAAACACGCGGAATGCTAGATGTAAAAATCAGAGTTGGGAGCAAAATATTTGACCATCAGGTAGTAATAGTGAACATCACCTAAGATATCCTGAAGTATAGATTTCATGTAGATATGAAAGAGGATGTCTTGAGAGTGGGAAACAAGAAAGTGCCGTTTTGCGAAGCAGGCGATATTTCTGTGCGAGTTCATCTGACGGACGACATAATTCTACCTGGAAGGACAGAAAGTGTGACGATGGGACGCTTGGATGGTGCTCTCCGGGAGGGTTTCGTGGCTCTACTAAATCGATTGCTGACTAATCTCTCGGAAATGACGTAGTTGCGGGGAAAGTTTTGACCAAAGTGATGTATGGTGTGCCTGTTAGGATTTTTAACTCCAATAATTACGATATCGCGTTGAAAAGGAATGCAATGGTTGGGTGGGTTTCCTCAGTTGTCTACGTGACGGGGAGTGCCGGATTGAGAAAAAAACATCCACCAAAAAGTACTCCGCGAAGTTATTGAATCAGTTGATAAAACTATGCCAGCATCTTGAACGACAACAATTGGCAAGACTTAAAAACTTTATCCAACTGTACTCGGACGTGTTTGCGGTTAACGGCGGTCGATTAAGAAAGACTGCAGTACTAAACATAGAATCAATACAGGAGATGCACGGCCAATAAGACAGCAGCCGAGATGTTTTCCATTAGCCAAAATTGGGCAAATGATTGGAATATGGAGGAGCAAGGAGTGATTGAACACTCTGGTAGCCTTTGGGCGTAGCCTATTGTGCTTGGTAAGAAGGGCGGTCAACAAGATATTGGGTGTAGAAAACTATGTTGCCAGTCCATTTTCTAAGACCGTCTCCTGGAATAAGTATATCTTGGTATGCTAAACAAAGCACTAACATAATAGTTAATTAATTGTTCTGCGGTTTTGGATTTTTTATAGATTTGCACGCCGATCAGGGCAGAAATTTTGAGTCGGCGTTATTTCAAGAAGTTCCCTCGGTTGTTGGGAACGAGAAAGACCCGAAAACACCATTGTATCCGCAATCGGATGGTATGGTAGAGCGCATGCACCGCATTTTGAGCAAGTACCTTTTCAAGGTGATCTCCCAACATCAGAGACCGATATTTACATCTATTTTTATTGCCCCATCGGACTTCGGTTCAAGAGAGCGCTGGACGCACACATGCATTTGCTATGATGGGACGCGCCATACGTCTTCCATGTTGTCTCGAGTTTTGTGTAAGTCCGGAAATGGCATCATGGACGAGAATCTCAAGCACAAGATACATAACATCCTTAGTGACGTTAGAAAAAATATCCAGATTGCAAGCGATCAGATAAAGACCAGATATGACATCAATGCACAGGATTTTGGTTTTCACGAGGGCGAACGCGAGTTACGTTTCGGTCCTTGGGAGCGGTCTTTTTAAAAACTTCTTCCAAAACTTCTTGTAACAAATTTTATTTCTTAAACAGATATTAAGTATGGAATTTAGACAAACTGATATAATTATTCCAAGTCGAAATAAAATAATAATTGAATTAATATTAGGGCGAGTAGTCTAAGCAAATAACAGTGTAAAAGCTGAAATACTCAAGACTGACTGACTGATCTGGGGCTCCCGGCGTATTTATGTTGTCTCTGCCCCCCACATGTCAGTGTGAACTCGCAGAGCTCATGCCTGCTTATTTCTTTAATCTGTTCATTATACAATGTAACAATCTTAATTTCTGAGTAATTGCGGTTTCTTAACTGTCTGTGACCTGCATCTGAAGTATCAGTTACGTCTGGAATACAATGTGTTACATCCGTTCTCACAACTTGCTTGTGAACTTTTAATAACCTTTCTGATTTATTCTTGAATTTACAATGTTGTGTCTAACTTAGGTTTCTTAGTGTTTTTCTAATAATTTCTATTTATTTGACATATATGGATTGGAGGATACATAACTCGCGTCTGACTATACAATTCTAGACGGAGGTGCGCATTGCCGCCAAAGTTACAAAGACATTGGAAGGATCCGTACGAAGTTGAAAAAAGGATTAACAGCGTGGTATATAGGATTCGTAAGCTCTAGGGTTAGGTTATTTTCTTTAAGAAATATGATTTTTAAGTTACATACATTCTTGACCTAAGAAAATATTATTTCTGTATCTTAATTTTATTCATACTCAAAGGTTGTCAAATTTATTATGGCGGTTTTCAGGTTAATAATGGTACCATTATCGTAACTTTGTATTTTAAGTTAGTGTAGTTTTAAGTTTTATTTGTATTGATTAATAATATGTAATGTTGGCACCTATGACCTCATCGTTTTGAAATGAAAAAGTTTCACGCGCAAAATTGTGCTAATACAGAAAATGAAAAGCTCCTCCCTCCGGTTCTAGTTAACCTTTAAGTAAAATTAATATTGTTTATGTTAGATAAGGAAAAAAGACAAAGTAATTTCGATTTACAGTCTTAATTTATCTCTCTGAATTCTGCCGGAGATATATTGAATCGTGTATGGAGGGGGAGATAATTTTTTTTATAGGACATTTCATTGTTATCTTTAAGCAACATAACATGTAGGAACCAGTAGGTGCAGTTAATCTTGAGGAAGGTATGAAACTAATTAATGTAATTAGTCGTTGAAGTTTGGGTAATACCCTACCAGGTTGTTTACATTTAATTTTAGGAGCTACTGGGTTGCCATAAATTGACAATTTCGTGTTAGACAAAAGTATGTTAATTCAGAACATTTTTTTTTACTTTTTAAAGTCGCAGTAGGATTTGGTTAAAAACGAATTAAGTCCTGAAGATAATAGCTATTCGTTGTTTCTGAGTTATCTATAGTCACAAACCACTCGGGTATTTATGATCAAATTTCTGAAACTATAACCTACAGTAACTGATAGTGAATGAACTTTTTTTTTATTTAACTGTATAAATTTATAAACGTATTCACAGTGTTTTTTTATTAGGTTAAGAACTAAGTGATTTTGCTTGCCGAAAACGTTTTCCATTAAGCTATGTAAATTGTAATGTACTTGGTTATTTTCTTTGTGTAATAATATTTATATGTACTTGTGACGAAACCGTAATTGTGTAATGGTCCTATATTGGTAGTTTTTCACAACTATAGTGTAAGGGTAGTAGTTCTAGTCTTGTGAAATAAATTATATCGCAATTACCTTGAGGCATGAGACTTGATCAATATTCAAGTAGTTTAACATTTTATGTTGGTTTTTAATTAGATATATTAGTATCCTTATGATTAAGGTTTATTTTAGATTGCTTTCAGCATTAGTGTATTCAATTATTTCTCATGTAGATTTTAGGCTAGGATCACCTTCTTGATCTTGAGGCTTTTGTTACTTTATCAAAACGGAATTTTTAGTGGGGTACTTCACCGGATTTTTCTGTGGATTACTGGCTATTTTCTGGGGACCAAAACTGTACATAACACAAGATTCCTGATATCTGCTTGTAGTTGTTTTTTTGTTATTATAATTTGATTGTTTATGTTTGTAAATTTACATTGTTACGGTATTCCGTGTGGACAAGAAAAAAAGCAATGCAACTAGTTCACACCATTTACCAGAACAAAAAGGAACAATAGACTGCTATGCTAACTAGTTGGTTGGAAGAGGGGCGGGCGGGGGGTTCAATACCGATTTTCTCCAGAGGATTTTACATAGTAGTTCAAGTTGAAGTTTGTTATATTTTGTATCTCCAAAAATTCATCTTAATGTTTAACCTTTTTAATAATAGTATGTTGCAGTGATTCAGTCTTCAATGCAGTCTCCTATTTAAAAACAAATTTACACAAAAAAAATCATAACACCATTTCTTATAAAATAAATGTCATGTATATAAACGTAAACAAAACAATCACTCTCTTAGCATGGTAATAATTCATTATTTTGAACGTTGTTTTCACTTCATGTTTTGTCTGTTATTGTAAGATTAAAATGGTTTGGTATCACTAGCCATCATGTCGTATCTCACTTGAAACTGTTTTTATGTTTATTAACACCAAACGAACACATATTTACTGAATCATCACTAAAATTGTCTTCACATAAGATAAATAAACGGTTGAGAGAAATACAATTGGATTTTAAAAGTAAACGACATCTTTTACTAAAATGTACGTATTCTATTTTACTCAACAAAACTTCCAACAACACCAAAACTAGTGCATTTTTTAATTACCTCTTCAACAGAAAAGTACAGTTTTATAGCATCAACTGTTTTTTATAATACGACACTATATGAATGCCAGGAAAACCCATTTTGGACCATTCACCTTCATGTAGGATAAGGAACTAGAAAAGGTAAACAGGTAGATTTGTATAGACAAGAGGTAAGAAATGTAGGCAACCGAACTCGTGGATTTAATGAAAGACACGTATAGTAGGTCGCCTATTAATGCGGATTGAATTTATAGAAGTATAAATTGAAATAAGTAGGAACTGAAAGAGTTTAGTAATGAGATTGTAAATTGTTTTAATATGGAATAGAACGTAACAATATAGTTTGAACGGTTTAGAGCTGCAAGGTGGCAGAATCTTGGGACTAACTACTTATAATACCAATTAAAAAAGTGTATAGTTGGCTAAAAAACAGATTATTAATTGAATTGAATTGTAACTAATACTTTCTGCACATGTCCATTTTGTGTACTTTTATTATAAATATACTTTTTTAACCAAAGTGTTATTGGTGGTTAGCTAGATCTAACTGGTTAGCATTGATCTAACAACATATACAATGGCAAAAGGAGAGGCTTTGAAATGTTTTAAATTCATTTTCCTGAGAGAGAGACATTTCCCAATTGTTTGTAATAGCCTGTTTTGCACTAATACAATAAACTGAAAGAGTGCCACTACTTTCAGTTTCATTCTGAGCATTTTTTACCAAGTTTAGAATAACTTTTTTTGTAATAAAAATGTATCCAAAGATTAAAACAGAATATTGGAAATATGTACTGTTGTTGCTAAAGTCAATCCCAATTGCTTTGAATAATAAAAATCTTTGATCATTCATTAAATTTTAACTTGAACTTAAAATTAAATTAAGGGCATATTAATTGTTTAACATATTGAAGTTCAAGTTCTCTATGGAAGTATATATAAGCCAAGTTGTGAAGGACAAGTTAGAACTATCAATAATTGTAACAGCAATATTAAACAAGAGGTCTCAAAGTGAAATGGCTTAATCTATTTTGTAATAGGCTAATGATTGGATAGTGTATGCATTGTATACTGTGTATTAATTAAGGGACTGATCACTTTGCTAATTTAGTAATCATTCATTTCACTAATTGATTACACGACTAAATAGTTAATCGATTAGTCAACTATTTTGCAGAAAATTGATTATTCGGTTTAATCGATTTTCAAATATTGAAAAATTTGACCAGTCGAATCCTTTATTTTTCCATTTGAGTCAGCCATTACATTATCTGTAATGGCGTGTATATCAATATTAAAAGCTGCATTTTTTACAAATTCTAGTTGCTTAGTAGAGTTTTTTGACAGTATTTATAATGTTTCTTTGTATTTTGCAGATAGAAGATGAAAAATGTCTAAACAGACAATTTCTTGAAGCAAGAGCAAAATTAAGAACAAGAACTGAATCGAAATGAATGATATTTTATATTTTGTAATCGTCTTCATATATGTGCTCCAATTTAGAAGAAAATTATTTTCTTATAAAATCTTTGCGTTTTCAGCATTAGGTTTTAAGTACTTGTTACTTCATTAATAGGTTTTGTACAACTACAAATAATGTTTTCAATATTTTAAACTTCTGTTTTAAGTGAAATTATCTATTTAACGACTATTGTGATAGGATCAAATTAGATGTATTTATGTTGTACCATATTTAATTAGCTTATATATAAAATACAATATTTTTTTAACATTTTAGTTTATTAACAACATTCTGGAAGCATATCCATAGTTTTTACAATCTAACATTTACCTGTAAGTAAGTAAACTATGATCCACAAAAAATGCACGAGTCCATACATATGTCCGACATCCATCAGACATATTAAAGTAGCAACTAGTACTCTTTTTAAGTTGTATATTTACAACGCAAGATATTGTGTCATTCCAATAGCAGTTGTGGCCCATCTCTAGAAAGTGTAAAAAAGAGATTTGAACTTTATTTAACTGGACATCTCATAACAAAAGAAAACTAATTGAAAACTAAGTTATTTTTGTTGGTGTTATTGAAGTATAATTTTTACTCCTGGATAATTCTCTTAGTAAGTTGGAGGTGTGAAAAAGTGACATGTTTAACTGAACTAGGCTTGTGTGAAGTTGACACTTCATTTTAGAGCACCTCAAGTTTTAACGATAGTTCTATTTGCACCCACAGTGGTTCTACAGTTCCCAGGAGGTTATATCAATAGTTCTGTCAGATTAGTTAAAAAATGGCAAATTGAAAATATCAGGTGCTAACTTTGCATAGCATACTATGAAAGGTTTTTCGAGCACAAGTTCCAAAATAGTTCTGCAGCTCCTGATACATTTTAGCAAAAGTTATGGCTTCTATTTTTAAAAAATTGTTGAAACTTTTCGACAGCACCACAAGAGTAAAGTATGAATTCATAAGTTTTTCGACCTACTTTTTGGTATATTCTTATAGTACTTAAATAGTTTTGATGACGTAGGTGGGCTTCGTCGATAGTTCCAGTGTGTCTATATTTTTAACATTTTTAAAACTTAAACATCAGCACCGCACCACAAACGTAAAGTATCACTTCACAGTACTTCTGAGGATGTAGTTGGGCTTCAGCACCACAACAAAAATAAAGCAACAGTTTTCAGGCTTTTTCAATCTATTTTTTTCTATATTTCTGAGTTCTGCAATAGTTCTTATGACTCAGATGGGTTTCACTGATAATATCAGCCTTTCTCGATTTTTTTAACATTTTTTAAACCTAACATCAGCACCATACCACAAGAATAAAGTGTCAGTTTGCGGGCTTTTTCTAGCCTACTTTTTCATAAAGTACAACAGTTCTGCAATAGTTCTGAAAACAACATCAATAGTCCCGCATTTATCAATATTTTTTTACATTTTAGAAACATCAGCATTGTACCACAAGAGTAGAGTACGATTTTGCTGGATTTTTCTACGTACTTTTTGGTATATACCTATAGTTCTACAATAATTTTGATGACATAGGTAGATTTCATCGAGAGTTGTGGCCATTATTTGTTTTCTTAACATTTTTGAATCTCAACTTCTGCACTGCACCACTAGAGTAAAGTATCAGTTTACAGGCTTGTTTAAACTACTTTTTGGTATATTCCTATGGTTCTTCAATAGTTCTGATGATATAGGTAGGTTACATCTACAGTTCCAGCGTTTCTCTATATTTTCAACATTTTTATACTTAAACATCAGCACCGCACCACAAGAGTAAAGTATTATTTTGCCACCTTGTTCAACCTACTTTTTGGTATATTCCTACAGTTTTTTAATAGATTTGATGACATAGGTGGGTTTCATTGATAGTTCCGGTGTTTTTCTATATTTTTAAAATTTAAACATCAGCACTGCACCACAAGAGAAAAGTATCAATTTTCAGCTTTGTTCAACCTACTTTTTGGTATATTCTTCTAGTTCTACAGTAATTCTGATGACGTAGGTGGGCGTTAGCTAAAGTTTATTCCAGTCTTTATTTATTTTTTTTACCATTCTGGTATCATAACTTCGCATCACCACAAAAATAAAGTACCAGTTTTCCTGCTTTTTCAAACTATTTTTAGTTATATTGTCACGGTAATTTTAGAAATATTATAAACTAGGCTTCTTATTGGTACGGTGACTTTAAAGTGCTCCGGCTCTGCTCAGGGGTTTTGAATAATCTCGTGGGTTCGTTGTAGTAACTGGATGATAAGAAGCCACAAATGATCCAGAACTGAACAGAATAATTAAGGGCGCCAAGGACTACTTGGAGCGAGACAAAGAACTGCAAACTTTGTCCTAACAGTTCGGTAAGGTACCAATATTAAAGACAAAATGTATTGAATAGGAAGCCAACAGCTAACTGAATGATGCGATAAGTGAAATAGTTACTCAAGTACAGCAAACTTTATTAATAACACATAAAATATCTCTTCCGCTTCTAACACCTCATCATACAATAATAATAAGACACATTAAATAAATCCCAATTCAATAATTCATAAATAATGTGATACTTTTGAGTGCTCAAGAGAGCAGATTAGGATATTGGTAAGCACTATATTATTTTAATACATCAATAATACCTGCCGACAATATTCTGGCTAGGATATAGTGCAGTTACAAAGTAAAGGAAAACAAGATTAGTGTACACGCTATGTTACAGTTGGGACACCTCAAGGAACTTACCAAAATTACAACAAACGGCAACCCTTGCATAAAGTTGTAAGGCGGGTTGCAATTATATTAACCTAGATAAAGGATTTCGCACTGAGGGTGCACTTCAAATTTAAACCACACGCAAAACAAGTTAATTTAAATAATGTATAAGTTACTTAGATCTCGACAGATGCACAAACAATAAATCAATTATACGACCTGAACTAGTTGTTCCTAGATCTTCAGTAGCTGAATGTAACAGCGATGCACCAGGTGCTGGGTAAATAATAACACTTGCGGGTGGTAGTGCAGACAGGTACCAGGTTTAGCTCTTCGCCATTTCTGCTACGTACAATATAAAAGATAGAGAAGATCTTGATCTCGTACTAGTGAAGCTAGTGCTCGTGATTAATGCTAAAGGAAACACTTGTGGTGCTACTAGTTCGGTCTATAATTAGTTACTCTTCGTATACTTGATCCCTAAAGTTAGTTCCCTAAAAATTATGAATAAGCAACATAGTAAAACGTGCTATTAAAAATATAAATACCACACAGGTGGGATAACTAAATTTAGAATGTGACCTCCAACAATAATTACGTTCAAGGTCACTAATACAAAATGTACTTCTAAAACGACACGTGAAAGAAATATTAATACAAATGTCAATGCACATACCTGTCCTTGGAAGATTCAAAATCCGTAATAAACAGTAGAGACCTCCAAACCAAACATACAAAAATAGGTAGCCTCTCGAAATAAAATCGACGCCGTTCAAATCTGCATATTGCAAAATAGAAGCAACAGCGTGATCCAACACCTTCCAAGGTTCGATTAGAATAATAGCTAACAACCAGCTAGTTATCAAACAACTTGATAACAACATATTGATAAATTTTAAATATGAAAACCAGTCGAATATAACAATGATTGTAGCGCATAAATGACATTGACTTTTGTTTCGAGATACAAGTAAAATGGAATTGTAATGTCTAAATTACAGGCGTAGAAATTAAGACCAACCGACGGGTCATATATGCCAAAAATAATAATTAACGAAAAATGGGCGTTACAATATTTCTTAAGTTCTGCAATAGTTCTTACAAATCAGGTGAGTTTTATTGATAATTCCAGCCTTTCCCAATGTTTTAACATTTTTAAAACTTAACATCAGCACTGCACCACAAGAATAAAGTATCAGTTCCCCGACTTTTCTAGTGTACTTTTCAAATAGTACAACTGTAGAAAAGGGTAGGATGAAAAATCTGGCAAACGGGTATTTTAGTCTTGTGGTGCTGTTCTGAAGTTAAGATTCAAAATTGCTAAAAAACAAATAAAGGCTGGAAGTCTAAATACAACCCACCTGTGTTGCCAAAACTGTAGTACAAATATAGAAATTTATCAAAAAGTAGGTTGATAAAACTTGCAAACTGATACTTATCTCTTGTGGTGTGGTGCTGTCGTAAAGTTTGGAAAATGTTTAAAACTAGTTACCAGTCAGACTTTTGCTAATATGTATCTGGAACTATAGAACTATTTTGGAACTATAAGCTTTTGCGGAAGGGTTTTATGAGAATTTCGGTAATAGGTGAAGTTATTACCTCATATTTTGAACTTGCCATTTTCTAACTAATTTGTGGAAACTATTGATATAATCTATGAGGACTGTAGAAATATTGTGGGTGCAAATAGAACTATCATTAAAACTTACAGCATTAAAAAGTGAGGTAACAATTTCACACAAGCATGACTAGGTTCTGGAAATGTAAATGTAAAGGGTGTAGGTTCAAAAACAGCATGGAGTAAGAAATCGTTGGGATTATTGCTTGAAACACAAAGAAGTCAAACTGGGTATAGCTTTAAAATTGGCAACATAAAATTTCAATTTCTTTTAACATGTCAAGGTTGCTTAACCACTAAGAATAACTATATAGTAACATTTTAAAAAAACTCCTAGTCTATTATGCAATATTATGGTTTGTTCACCTACTATAATAGTATTGACGTTTGCTATTAGAATAAGCAAAAGTAGGGTTTCAAATTACGCAATTATAACGCTCTAATATTATGAGTCATTTCTAGCAATCTCTAAGAACCTGTTTAACATATGTGTTTTATCATCGCATAAACCGTGCGAGATGTAACGAAAGCCAGTTGTGTTCAAGTATCAGACGAGTTAAGATTTGTACTTTCGCTTTTCATCTATTAAATTCAGAATATCCTTTGTTACCCACGGTTTCGTATTTTCTTTTTGTTTATATTCCAGAATATCTACCCTCACCTACCACTGCATTAAAATCTTCCATAACTATTAAATTTTTATGTTTTTTACAATCTTAGTATGTCTTCGATATCTTTGTAGATCGCTTCTACCTTTTCCTCACTGTAGCTAGAGGTATACTTGTATTTTTACTGTTTTTACCGGTTTAAATTCTAGTCTGGTAATGAGTACTCTCTCATTCTTTTGTAAGTAGTTTTTTACAGTGTCCTATCTTTTTCCGCATAACTATCCCAACACTCAAATTTCTTTTTATGAACTACCCTAAAGTCTCTGTTTTAAAAATCCCCACCTCTGGCCACCGAACTTCGCTAATTTTTACTATATGCAATGCTACCTTATCCATTTCAATTTTCAAATTCTCCAGCTTGCCTACTTGCTTCGTGTGTTTTTAACATTCTGCGCCCCAACTTGCAAGATGTTCCCTGTTCCTCTTTTTTTTAATGAGTTTGTCGAGCACATCCTCCAACGTAATCCTCTTCCCTACATTTGATTTTCCAATGCTCCACCCGAAGGTACTACATTGGCCAGGAAATGAGTTTTTTTACCTGAAAATTTTGAATTTTGCCGAATCCTTGCTGTTCCAAACAAGGTAGGGATCTCTAACATGCGGACAACACTCACACACGTGACCTACATTTTACCTTTCATTTGAACAAGGGCGTATTTTTGTGAAAAATGCTTGCCTAACATTTTTCAAGCAGGCCGTGTTGGGATTTGAACGGAATCCTCTAC
This sequence comes from Platerodrilus igneus, assembly GCA_036346225.1. Classification (NCBI taxonomy): domain Eukaryota; kingdom Metazoa; phylum Arthropoda; class Insecta; order Coleoptera; family Lycidae; genus Platerodrilus; species Platerodrilus igneus. The sequence continues at coordinate 6,977,299 of JARFIW010000301.1, forward strand.
CGAAAATGAGAAGGGGGCACTATTTTAACTCTGCAATCTTTTACACCAGAGAATGCCATCATTTAGGAAATGTTTTTGTATACTGTGTATTGTCATACCACCACTTAGAAAACCAAGACAGAATTTCATTTATAGACAAAGATGATCTAATAGCTAATGAAACCATTATTAATAAGATTATAGTGCAGAATGACAGACTCTACATCAACAAGTTTCAGTATGAAAGTAATACATTGCTAAAAAGTAAAATCTCAAATAAATTTATAGTTGTTTTGGAAGTAGATCCATTAACTCACACAACACTTATTAATCGAGGTAAAGTTGCATTAGGATGGTTCAAAGGTAATCTGTAAAATCATTTAAACATAATACAATGCTACAAATGCATGGGATTTCATCATCGCAAAGAACTGCAAATCTGATACATGCTACTCCAACTGCTCTAATAACCACATCAGCTCTGATTGCAGTTCCACCAAAAATCATGTGTGAATTGTAAAAAGGCAAATGAGAACTTGAAGCTTAAACTTCAATTAGATCATAGTGCTACAGATCGACAGTTTCCATGTTATATAAAAGCTATTGAATTACTTAGCTCTAAGATCGATTATGTGAGATAGCAATTAATTAACTCTAGAAACAACCTCACATTCAGTCATTTTAACAGTAAGTCACTATTAACCAATTTTGATGAATTTTGTGCTTTCATTATAATATTACAAATTTGCAATAGTATCTGTTTCTGAAACATGGTTACGTCCAGACCAACCATCTTCGCATATTGCAATCCCTGGATATTCTGTATTTTGAAATGATAGATTAAATCGTGGTGGAGGTGTTTGCTGCAACGTGGATATTACCTGCAAAATAATTGATCTTGTTCCAACTCAATTAAGCATCTTGGAGCAGCTATGGCTAAAAATCACATTTAAGAAAATCACAGATGCAATAGGAATAAAGCCCTATATCATGCATCGATGATTTACAAAATGTACTTTCTGTGCTATATCTGCTGATTTATTTTACAAACAAGAAATTTTCATCCATAAAAAAAGAATTAGTTTTTACTACTCTTAGCAGTGAAGATGTGATCTCAGCTATCAACATAGAAAGGTCAAATGCAGTTGGAGTGGACAGGATTTCCTTAAAATGTTGAAGCCAATATTACCTTTTTATGCAGATCATCATACTTCTCTATTAAATCATATCATTCAAACATCCTCCATTCCAGATATCTGGACGAAGTCAGTTGTTAAACCATTAGCAAAAATTGCAATAGCCACCACCTACGATGAATTACGCCCAATCAGCATATTACCAACCTTCTCGAAGATATTGGAATACTTAATGTACAAGCAAATTCGTAGTCATATTGAAGCTTATGAAATCTAACCTGAGGTACAGTCAGGATTTAGAATAAAACATAGTACAGCAACTGCACTGTGCAAAATAACTAACGATGCCATATAGAACATCGATGCATCTAAAACCACGTCAATTGTTTATTTAGATAACAGTAAGGCTTTTGATCTCATCAATCGCACATTAATTTAAGCAAAATTACACTATTATGGTTGGGGTTTATCTGCTCAAAAATTGATGTTTAGTTACTTTACTGGGAGATCCCAACAAGTTTTGTTTGATGATTTGATGTCTGATGAATTACCTATTTCTCAGGGCGTTTCCCAGGGAAGCATATTTAGCCCTTTGTTATATGCCATTTTCACGGCCGATCTGCCTTCAGTAATTTATAGCAACTGTGAGATTCATATGTACGCATGACGATACACAGATATATGTGCCTTGCAATCCTTACTATCCTAATCAGGCAATCACAGCTATCAATAATAACTTATCAGCAGTGCTGAATTGGAATTTGAATAATGGCCTATTATTAAACCCAAAAAAAACCAGTTAGTTGTACAATGCATAGGTACTCCTCACTATTGTGCAGTGTTTCGAAATCGCTTTTCTTTAGATGTTGTTCTAAGCAATTCTAAAATCAGTTTTAGTGATAAACATAAAAATCTGGGTGTTATTTGTGACGCTAGTCTCTTATTCAATAGCCACGTCAATAAAATTTGCAGAACTAGCTATTACAAACTTAGGTCCCTCTATAAATATAAAATGTTGCTGTCTTCTTCTACAAAATAGCGTTTCTGTCAGTGCCTAGTTTTAAGCCACCTCTATTATTGTAGTATTGTATATTTTAACCATTTCGAATGGACCTGCACCTTGCCGAAGTTCTAAATTACTAGAACAGGTGAAATGGCTTGCGTGTTCTAATGAGCTAAAGAGCCAAACTACAGGTCCAACCAAAGTAGTAGGGTCGTTAGTGAGGAACCAGACTAAGACAGGTCCCCGAAAGAGGGCAGCGGCTCTTTCGGTACTTAGATTGGCAGAGACCATAGGGGTCTGTATGGCAGTCTAAGACACACTACCGCGATGTGGAAGGCAACGGAAACCACCACATTATCTCCCAAGTACACAGCGTACCTAAATTATAATAAAATGATGGCATTCTCTGGGGTAAAAGATTCCGGAGTTAAAATAGTCCCCCATTCGGATCTCCGGGAGGGGACTACTTCGGAGGATGCGATCGGAAAGTTAAAATAAGAGTCAGGAACATTCTGCGAGTCGGAGCGTGGAATGTTAGAAGTATGAAACAAGTAGGTAAGCTAGAGAACCTAAAAATCGAAATGAATAGGTTATCACTAGACATAGTAGGGATCAGCGAAGTTCGGTGGCCAGAGGCGGGGATTTTGGAGTGGAGACTTCAGGGTAATTCATACAGGAGCAGAGGACGGAAATTTGGGTGTGGGGATAGTTATGCGGAAAAAGATAGGACACTGTGTGGAAAATTACTTACAAAAGAACGAAAGAGTACTCATGGTTAGATTAGAATCTAAACCGGTAAACACAGTAATAATACAAGTATACATGCCCACCTCTAGCTACAGTGACGAAGAGGTAGAAGCCATCTACAAAGATAACGAAGACATATTAAGATACGTAAAAGGACATGAAAATTTAATAATTACGGGGGATTTTAATGCTGTGGTAGGTGAGGGTAGGGAAGGAGCGGTAGTAGGTTTATTTGGTTTAGGCACGAGAAACGACAGGGAAATAGGCTGGTAGAATTTTGCGACAAGAACAATTTAATCATCACAAACACATTATTTCAACATCATGCTAGAAGACGATATACGTGGAAGATGCCAGGAGATATAGGACGATATCAAATAGATTACATTCTTGTTAAACAACGGTTTAGGAATCAAGTAAAAGACTGTAGAAGCTACCCAGAAGCAGATATAGATACTGACCACAACATCGTAATTATGAAGGCCGCACTTAAATTTACAAATCTGAAAAAGAGGAACGGAAAAAGGCACTTGGACTTAGAGAAACTAAAAGACAAAGATATTCAAGTAAGATTCGAAAAAAAGTCAAATGAATTGCTGAATGATATCGCGAAAATATCTGAAACTAAGGAAGTAGAAACAGAATGGAATAACATTAAATCCAGCCTAGACATGGTGGCCAGAGATATTTTGGGGTATACACAAAAAGAAAATAAGAAACCATGGATAACAAAGGATATCGTGAATTTAATAGAAGAAAGACGAAAATACAAAAATAAATCGGACGAAACAGGAAAACAGAGATACAAAGCCATAAAATGGGAAATTATTTGAAAATGCAGGAAAGCTAAAGAACAATGGATTGATGAAAAGTGCAAAGAAGTACAAACTAAGATGGAAATAGGAAAGACAGACGAAGCATACAAATTAATTAGAATGAATTTTAGGGATATAAAACCGTATAGCAAAAATATAAGGGACTCACAAGGAAACGTCATTATAGAAAACGTAGAAAGTGAGTAGATGGCAAGAATATATAGAGAATTTATATGCAGGAGAGGAACTAACTGCATTAGAACAGGAATCAGACATTGAAAATGATGACTTGGGATATCCTATACTTGAGACGAGTTTGAATTAGCATTAAAGAGTCTGAAAAATGGTAAGGCGCCGGGTACAGATAAGGTGCAAGTAAAAACTCTAAAAGCCGCTGGACAAGCAGTAACAGAACGTCTCTTCCAACTTATAAGCTATATGTATGAGACAGGCGAGATACCCAAAGATTTCAAACGTAGCATCATAGTAACTATACCAAAAAGAAAGGCGCGGATAAATGTGAAAATTTTCGAACAATAAGTTTGACAGCACACGTGTCAAAAATATTAACTAGAATTGTGCAAAGACGAATGGAAAAACGAGCTGAAGAAATACTAGGAGAAGACCAATTTGGGTTTAGGTAAAACAGGGAACACGGGAGGCTATTTTAGCTCTGAGAGTGATAATGGAGAAAACAATAGAAAAGGGAAAGCATGTATATAGGGTTTGTAGATCTGGAAAAAGCATTCGACAATGTAAATTGGAAAAAATGTTTGAAATACTCAAAAGATTGGAATGAGTTATAGGGATAGACGAATAGTACATAGCTTATACAAAGAGCAAACAGCAGTAATAGAATTAGAGCAGGAACGTAGAGAAGTAAACATTAGGAAAGGGGTGAGACAGGGATGTGCCCTATCCCCATTGATGTTTAACTTGTACATAGAAGAGGCAATGAATACTGTCAAATGCAGAAAGACATTTGGAATTACTATGCAGGGACAAAAAATTGATATGCTTAGATTTGCAGATGATATAGCGGTATTAGCATCTAGCAAGGAAGAGTTAGAAGCGGCTCTTAATGAAATGGAAACGGTTCTAACAGAGAGATACGGTATGAAAATTAACAAAACTAAAACTAAAGTTCTAGTTTGCAAAGGTGGGGAAAATAAATCAAAAACAAGAATACAAGTATTTAACACGAACTTACAAGAGGTTAAGGATTTCTGCTACCTAGGAAGCCAAATAACGCACGATGGGAAAAGCACAAAAGATATAAAACAAAGATTAGCACAAGGTCGTGCTACATTTAACAAGAAAAGCAACTATTGTGCTCAAAGACCACTAACATAGAAACAAGGAAAAGATTGCTTAAAACATATGTGTGGAGCACAGCACTGTACGGCTGTGAAGCCTGGACAGTAGGAGAAGCGGACAAGAAAAGGTAGAAGCCTTTGAAATGTGGTGTTACAGGCGTATGATGAAGATATCATGGACAGACAAAGTTAAGAACGAAGAGGTACTAAAAATGGTAGGGAAGAAAGAAATATGTGGAAAACGGTAAAAATAGGAGAGATAGGATGATAGGCCACATACTACGGCATGAGGGAATAGTGCGGAATATTTTAGAAGCAGAGATAGGAAAAAAGAGAAGAAGAGGCAGACCTAGATTAGACTACTGCACACAGATTGTAAAAGATGTAGGCTGTAGAGGTTTCAGGGAGATGTGTAGGCTAGCCCAGAATAGAAATCAATGGAGGTACGCATCCAACCAATCCCAAGATGGATAAACTAATGACGAAAAGATAACTGTGCGTAAACATGATGATTATTATAAGTAACTACAGGGATTGGTTGGGCAATATTCTCGAATAATGATAAGTGTGTGAAAGGATTTACTAGAAAACCATTATTTCGGCAAATGTCTAAGTGTTGGGGGATCTTGGTAGCCACAGGTTGCTTAACCTCCTTCACTGAATCTCGGTAAAATAGGGTATAAAATTAGAAAACAATAGAAAGGGAACGAGCTGAATACACATACTCCCTGAAAATAAGAAAAGAAGAAAAAGAAGAAAACCACCAAAAACGCAAAATCAAAGAAGCTGCCCATATAACCCTACATAAAAATAACTGCGTTGCAAACGAATCCGTGACTTTCAGTAAACAATGGATTCCATTACTAAAAGAAATAACAAAACAAATAACAAATGAAAATCAAATGCCCACAATATCTAGGTAGCATTGCAAGTTTTTCCTGGGTTTTCCTTGCAATATTAACATGAAATACAGCCTACATACATGATTTCTATTTATACATAAAATAACTAATTACATAAAAATAAGCATATTAACAATCCTTGTAAAACAGCATTGGTATCTGACAAGTATAAATCCACAATAAGGTTACCTCAAAACCATATACAATCTCCGTTGAACAGTATTGGTATCTGACAAGTGTAAACCCGCCATAGAGTCGCCTCAGAACCATGTTAAAATCTACCAAAGAGGTAACTTAAATCATAATGAATTTTCCCCTCAAAATAAATATAAAAAAAGACTACTTAAGCCTTTCAATAATGCAATCGCACACTTCTTTAATAACCATCCCTCAATTGTATAAATAGAAACATGGTAAAATTGGCTGAAATGCAGACACAAAAATACATCTTTGAACATGCTCCAATTGTATAACATCATGAAACAAAGATAATAACAAATAAGTTGCGAAATAGCATGGACACAAAATCTGGTAGAAACAGTAAAATGTTGCTGAATAGCTCCAAGGCATTTTGGGAAACGATGTATGATGGATACACAGACAAAGATAATAACAAATAAGTTACAGAAATAGTATGGGAACAAGGATATCTGGGGAAAAAGAGAAATAGTAGGGCGGAATACGTTCTAAGGCATTTTTGGGGAATAGTATGTGATATATTACAAGCAGAGATAGGAAAAAAGAGGTAGATGTAGACCTAGATCAGACAGTTATAGATGCAAACTGTGCATATTTCAGGGAAATCTGTAGGTTAGTCAGAATAGGGAACAATGATGGTACGCGTCTAACCAGTTCTAGGACTGAAGACCTAATGATGATGTATATTTTAACTTCCCAATAGAATTTAATAAGAACAAACTTCAATTTTCATATAATATTAATTATAAAGAAGATGTTACTTCGATTTACAATGAGTTAAAAATTTTTAAAATAAAATCTAGAGCGAAGTATTACTTGCAGTTTGTCTCTTTAATATCTATGAGTCTCGAGAACCTCGCTATTTGTTTAAAATATTTAAATTTAGAAGTACTAACTATAACCTTCATTTAAGAAACAACAACACATTAACTACATCTATACACCACACATCAAAATTTAAAAGTTCATTTGAATATCAATGTGTTAATGTTTTCAATAAACATGCAGATCTGTTTGTAAGTTTAGACTCCATGCGCATTTTTAAATCTAGACTATCTACTCGCTTATTAGGAAACTCGTAGTTTTGGTATATGTGAAAACCAGCTTTGCTGACAAATTACCAATTAAACAATTATGTAACTGTTTAAAAAATTTCCGCACTATCTTTGAAAAAAGTTAGGCAAACATTTTTCACAAAAATATGCCACAGTTCGGATGAGAGATAAAATGTAGGTGCCGTGTGTGGGTGTTGTCATGCACGTTAAAGATCCCTTGCTTTGAACAATAAGGGTTTGAAAAAATTCAAAATTTTCAAGTAAAAATAAACTCGCTTCCTGGCCAATGTAGTACCTTTGGGTGCAGCATTGGAAAATCAATTGTAGGGTGCACTTTAGAGGTAATGTTGTGGTTTGCCGCTGCCTTCCACATCGCAATAATGTGTTTTAGAATGCAATACTCGACCCCTATGGTCTCTGCTACTTTAAGTAGCGAAGGAACGGATGCCCTCTTTCAGGGGCCTGTCTTAGTTTGGTTTCTCTCTAAAGGTCCCACTAATTTCGTTAAACCCATAGTTCGACTATTTAGTTCACTGAAACACGCACTCCATTCTACCTGTTCTAGAAGTCTAAAACTTTTTCAAATTGCTGGTCTTTTCAGAACGAACAATTGTTATATAATTTCTCAAATCTTTGTAGTATTGAAATTTAGCAGTGTCTTTGGTTTTGCAGTACTTTTTGGAAACAGCATTTTGCAACTTTAGAATATACTTTATGGTAGAGGTGATGATTGTCAAAATCTTTCATAATAGATATAAAATTATGTTTCGAATCATCCACATTCCAGCACCGCAGCGATATTTCTTTAAATTTTGAATATGGCATATCACCCTTATATGATTCGAAAATATATGTCTAAGATTGGTATCATCTTGCTTCCATAATACTATAACATCGGCATTCTTTCTAAGTCTGTTTTAAAGCACATGCATAGACTTAGCATAAGTAGAAACAATATATGTGTTTATGTCTCCCAAACGAGAAAAACTGAGTGATCTTACTTTGTTCGTTTACAAGTATGTCATCAGACACCATAGTCGATTCTTCTTTAGCATTCTCAGGTCCAATTACATCACAATTTTCAAATTTGTAGCCAATTTCTTGTAAAGGTTCAAAAACGTTTCTTAGTAATACATATTCCCTTTCCGTATAGGGTTAACGATATTAAAGCACTTGTGTTACTGCAGCTGGAGGGTCTCGCGAATATAACCATTATATTGAATGGAAACAAAGATCCATGTTTACCAATTTCCATTATACCAGTATTGTAAAATATATCAAAGTTCTGTATTGGTATTTTAACGTATTGCTTCGCGACTTCCATAATCTTTACAACTTTACTAAAGATTGTAAAAAACGTATTTCCTCAGCTGTAAGCCTCTTGATATCTTGACACTTTGACAGTATAGCCACTTCTGGTTGTCCAGGTGTATGTTAACGTGATTTGTATACAAAATCAATAGGAATTTCCTTAGATGCTTTTTATCTCCAGTCTAATACAGGTATAGGTATCTGGTAAAAAGTTTACCAATTTTCCTAAATGCTTAACCAATCTGATTGTAATGTTGTCAGTTTCTGACACATTCAATGGGAAATATATGATGTGGTTAGGCTTTTTCTTCAGATTATACCTGGGTGGCACAGAGATATTGAATTCGAATATATTATGTGTTTGAAAATTATTTCTAAATGAGCCTGTGGTGATGTTGGTTTTCACAAAAAAGCTTGAGATTGAAATTATATTCACTTGTTGATCTGCAATATGTATGACGTCTAAAATGCTTCCAATACTGTTTACACAATTCGCTACAAAATTAATCGGAATACTGCTTTGTAAATAACACTTTAATGTGTTATTGTTTGCACTTAGTTTGAAAAACTTATCATGTTCCCGTTAATGTTTGAAACTATACCGAGCCATTGCTTAAAGATCTCCTGTATGCACTGATTTCCTCCAATTTGTAAAATCTCGTTTCAATAACTATTTTATGCTCGTCTGAATCATAAAAGCGTAAAACATTATTCCCAGAGTGCACATTTCGCATAGTGTTACATGTGTACCATTCCCAATAACCCCAAGACATACTTTTGTGATCAGCTTCAATGTATTTGGCGGGTAAATGGATCCCGTTGATATGATGTTACCGTACCCAAATACATTCACATTTTTAACCATTTTCACTTAGAAACTTTAACACTAAATGTCCACAATGTAGCTGTTATACGTCTGTTCTGGTGCACTGTTTGAAACGCCGAAAATAACTCTTGACTTTTTCTGGTGTCTCGGGTATCCAAACAAATTGTAGTATATGACAGTATTTCCAACTTTTCGGTATCCAACCCAATAAGTACCTGGTCCTTTTGTAGTATCCAAATTAATGACACATAATTTGTTGATGCGGGGTTTAATCTTCCTCTGGAACAGACACCATGAAAATGATGAATGTTTGAGGTGTTTCCTTATCGACATCGGGCAGAGCTCTTTTGATGTCCAGTTTTTGATACCATTTTACAACTGCCATGCCCCTATATGTATGGTTTCAAGAATAATGTACATATTTCTTGTATGTTTATAGAAACAGACCATTTCTTTTTTTTCCAACTGCTATTGCTTCAATTGATCTGTTGTGACGTTGGCTTACCTTCATCTGTTCGTTAGCTGCATTTGCATCAATAACTGTTGTTGCAATCCCCGTAGTGAAAACTCCTACAGCTCCTAGAGCACTTAGTCCAGCAAATATCGGAATCAGTGGTAGAAAACCACCTTCCTGTGGTGCGGGTATAATGTGTGGGACTTTAATCTTCTTTTTCCCACCAGTACCTTGTTACAATTCTTTTTCCAACATCAATCCCAATGGTGACTAACTTTTTTAGATTGTTGGATCTAGCTCAACCAATTGCTGATAATATTTTCTTTAAGTATCCTTATTTGAATCTTATTTTCTTTTTCTTTACTCCCATATCCAATTTTTTTATTTGACTTCATTGCGTTTGTTACAAACCACGCTGCACTACATTTGATTTTCCAATACTCCACCTGAAGGTACTGCATTGGCTAGGAAGCGAGCTTTTTACCTGGAAAATTTTGATCTTTGCCGAACCCTTGTTGTTTCAAGCAAGGTAGGGATCTGTAACGTGCATGACAACACTCACACACATGACCTCCATTTTACCTCTCATCCGAACGAGGCCGTATTTTTGTGAAAAATGTTTGCCTAACATTTTGCAAGCGACCGTGTCAGGAATCCAACCCGGGACGTTGAGCATAGTAGCCACACGAATACCAACTATGCCCCGGAGCCGTCAAAAAGCCAAGCTGCAGCTTCTCACCAAACTTTAACTTTACTCGTTTCTAGGATCCTTCTAAAATTTTATGTGCTCGATGTTTGACTGGAAAATAGTTGAGGTACTTTGAGTAAGTAATGTTGTGTTCACGACACAAGCGGTCCAAGTTGTTTATTCCAGGATCACCTCGGGCTATACGCTCTTACAATCAAATCCCTGGACCACAGTAAGAATAATTAGAAATGTGGACTTCAAATGGTAAGCTATTTATAGCTTTATTAAGCAATCTACTACCAGAATGCACAATCATAGATGTGCAAACAATCATTACCAACAACTAAACCAGTAACAATATGAATAACATCTCTATTTATACTTTTTACAATTTACAAATTTTAATCAAAATAGTATATGGTTCTAGGAAGTTGGTGTTAAGTAGTTATGATAGGAAAATGAATATCCCATGGTTATATCCTTCACCAGTTGGGTCTCCTAATAGTGGACTTAGCTGTTGGTACATATACAGCTTCTTGTATTCGTAGCGGTTAGTTTATTTTTGGCTTTAGTATCAGCATATTGTTCAGTCTAAAAAATTTATATTTTCAAAAGCTGTTTTTCAAGTTATTATTTGCTCGTTTGGCTTACAGAAAAATGAATACTGCTAAACCATTTGGTCGTGGTGTGTGCGAATTTCTGTTCTCAAGAAAGAGCAGCCTCAAATGTCATATGGGGGTCATGCATGGACCGATGGTATCATCTACAACTTTAAGCATACAGCTCTAACAAATGCTGAAGCGTCTACCTCAAAGCGAAGGTATTGTGATGATTACTAACAAGCTAAGTGTGAGGTATGTGATTGCATATTACCTAAGACGACGTATACCACACACTTACGTAGTGTGACACATAGAGATGCTGCTATCCATTCTACTGATGATAATGAAATTGTGGAAGTAGTTCGCACTGCATTCAAGTCTCAGATTGCAAGCTACTGTGTGAAGAATGCCAATGTGGGCGACATTATCAAAAACTTTCTCCAAGACCAAAAGGAAAGGCTCACTGGTTTGATTGATGATAAATTACAGAATCATATAGTTATTTATATGAATTGCGAGCTATGTGGATCCTACACTAAAATGGGTCTGAATGAGGAAATTGAGGTAAAGTCGTTCAACACCAAAGTATAATTATTACACCTTCCAAAAATCTCGAGGATGTATACGAGAATATAAGTGAGGTTATGAAAGTTAAAGCAGATTACTTCCAAGCTCGACAATCTTGATGGACATTAAACAAGATGTTGTAGTTGGAGATAAATATAAATAAATATTCTCTTTTCCATGGCTCTTCATACTTATAATTACAAAATTGGACTAGGAATAAGGGAGCCATCATAAACATAAAATACTATGACACATCTTGCTTTGAGTGTCGATTGTGGCAGCACTACATCCTGTTCATCGAAATCATTAAAGAACATCTAAATACCCCCACTAAAAAACAGTGGAATTAATTTCTCTATGGAATTTAAAAATATCAAGAAATTGGAAGATCAAAATGACATCAGTATCAACGTGTTTGGTATAGAGGATAGATTAATTGAGGACATCTACATTTTAATGAGAAGAAGAGACCACAACACGTCAACTTTTTATATATTCAAGAAGGTGGAAGACGTCATTGTTGTTTAATTAAAAATTTAAATCAATTACTTGGAAAACACCACCATTCCAAATGCTTGTGTGATGGTTGTTTAATATATTTCCGTTGTAAAAGAAACTACGCAAACATATGGAACACTGCCGCAAACACTTGTTACTACAATGCCAGAAGTAAGCAAAACACTTTAGAATTTGTTAATGTCCTCAAGCGAATGCAGGTTCCTTTTGTGATATACGCATATTTTGAAAATATTCTACTCCAAGTGTATTGAATTCTTTCACCAACAGTATCCAGGAACATGAGCCATACAGCTTTGCACATTATATAAAATACTCATATGATTCGAGCTTTACAGAGGATCCACTGCTGCAAAAGTTATAATACAAAAGCTTAAAGAAGAAGCACGACAATTGGGAGAAATTCATAGCACAATTATTCTAATCAAACCTTTAATACCATTTAAAGAATCACGGTTTTATAATGCCGTAGACTGTAGAATATGCAAAAATCTTTAGAAAACCATAGAGTAAGGGATCACGATCATTTAACAGAATGTTACATACAGATTTGCTGCACATGCTTGATGCAATGTTTATTACAAGGTACTGAAATTAGTCCCATTGGTGTTTCATAATCTTAATGGATATGACACATTTTATTGTTAAAGAGTTGGTATGTGGTAACGAGCAGATGTCGGAAGTTTCTAATAATAAACAATCTTTTATGTCTTTCACTAAAAATGTAAGATTATATGGAAAATAAAAATCAGAACCAGATGAAGAGGATAGTTTGTTTGTACAACTCGGGTGTATACATTTTTAAAATTCATGACAGTGTCGTTGGATAAGTCGAGTCAAAATCTTGAACCTTGCCAGTTTGTGGAGACTTTAAATGCTTCCTCGACAAAGAAGAATCCACATTAGTATCACGAAAAGGCATTTTTCCTTATAATTACATCACCAATGCTTTCGTATTGGAAAAGACATATTTACCTCCAATGAATGCATTTTTTAACGACTTAGCTATGGGTGACACACTGACAATATGGTCATGTGGAAAAAGTATGGCGGGTTTTTAACATCAAGACTCTGAGAGATTACAGCTATCAATATCTTAAAACGAATGTCTTGTTGTTAACAGATTTTTTTTTTAAATTTCTGCAGCATTTGTATGAAAGCCTACTGCTTAGATCCCTGCCAATACATAACAGCACCAAGTTTAAGCTGGGCCACTATGCTTAAACACACAAGAGTAAGGCTGGAATTGTTTGCTGATGTTGCAATGCAATATTTCATTAAGACCTGTATTAGAGGACCATTAACACAATGTAGTAAAAGATATTATCGAGCAAACAATAAATATATGGAGTATTACAACAGTGTGAACCATATAAGCATATAACCTATCTAGATGCAAACAATTTGAACAGGTGGGCTATGTCCCAACACCTTTCTATTACTGGATTTATATGGTGAGAAGAAGCAGAACAAATTGCTCTACTTAAGAAAAATATTTGGAATATACCGACAACCAGCGACATAGGTTATGTGTTAGATGTAGATTTGAAATAACCCGAGTCTTTACAGTACGTACATAATGATCTACCATTCTGGCCTGAAAATAAAGTTCATCCAGTTCCTAAGTCGAAGACATCAAAACTGTTAGCAACACTCCAAGATAAGAAAAACGACATCATTCATTACCACAACCTCCAGTAATGCATACGTTATGTTTTCAACTTAAAACTATCCATTGTGTTCTACGATTTAACCAATATCCATAGTTGAAGTCTTATATTGAGCTAAACACCAGACTTGGAACTTTGGCTAAGAGTGCTTTCCAAAAAGATTTTTATAAACTAATGATCAATGTGGTATGTGGTAAAACCCTGACAAATGTCGATAAACCAGTGGATGTGAAGATTATAGCACAGTGGGAAGCTTGTGGTAATAAACTGTATGCGAATAAATTAATAGCAAGTCTAAATTTCAGAAATTGTACTATATTAGGGGAGGACTTCGTTATTATACAAATGAATTGAGTAAAAGTTACTTATAATAAACCTATATATGCAGGCTTTGCAACTTTAGACTTGTCTAAAACATCAATGTATGAATTTCATTATGGAGTGATAAAGTCTTTGTATAACAATCAAATTAACTCTTATATACTGGCACGCATTCCTTAGTGTACAGTGTAGAAACAGAGAACCTGTACAGTGGCAGCGAAAACATTGAACATTTTGATGCTAGTGATTACCCGGTAAAGAATAAATATTATCTCCCACTAGTAAACAAAAAAGTTGTGGGCAAATTTATTAACAAATTTAATTGTAAAGTAGTGCACAAATTCATAGCCAATACTGTCGTCATAGGCTAGACCCCTAGTAACTCACTAAGTGGCCGAATAGAGAAAATTGCAACACAAGAATATTAGCCATGCCAGCATTTTAAACAGTATACAAAACATTTTTTTCTTTGCCAAAATGAATAATATTGGTTCTAAAATGCACTGCCAGACAAAAAATAAGTTTTGTTAATTTTTTTGGGTTGGTTTGTGGATTAAATAGGTTTTACGTAATAATGCCTGCTCATTTAGTATTAGTTTGCTAACCAAAATCCTCGTATGTGCTAGTAACGATGTTTTAGCTAAGTATATTATAAACAAGTTTTTCAAATATAATTTAAGTAAATATGTATTATGTATATTTGTTTAGAAACCAAAATTAATTATTATTAAAATAATTAACAGAACATTAAATGCAAAAAATAAAACTACTCCTTTAAAATTGGCAGATTTTCCCAATATGATTTTCGGTTCTCTGGCATGAGCAGTACCAGCTTATCCAAAATGTATTTTTTTTACTTTCTGGAATACCGATTATATTAGAATCCCGGTTTACTTGTGGTTTATGCAACTTATTTAACGATTTTTTATTTAAAAAGTCCAACTCTATTAATTCGTCTTGAAAGGAACAATGGAACTGCAACAGAAATTGTATATTATGTAGTTCAAAGCAGAATACAGATGGAATATTACCTTCAATACTTGCTTTCCCCTCTCCACTTTTATGTGAACCATATCATATAAAAATGGCCTAGGTTTATTCCTATTTATTTTGTATAACAACGAGCAATCTATCCATTGCAAAAAAGTCATCGCTGTTCATTTGTTTTACATCAGACTTTCCATTATTAGCTTTTCTAATAGCATTTCCAAAATCGTTAGTCATAAATTTTTCCTGAGTGCTTAGGGAAAAGTTCTATTTGGTGGTGATAATGGTCAGTACTCATTACGGTATGTCCCGGTTCAAATTAAAGTAGTAGAATTCTATATTGTCAGCACCAATTTCATTGGAATTTATTATATAAATCAAGAATGTAGGCAAGGCCCAATTTTTATTTTGCCCTGCACAGTTATCTAATCAAACGTCGATGTTTTTCCTATCTCGGTTTTCAAAAGGTATCATATAAAAGGTACTTATAATATCTTCTTTTGTGCGCCCACATATCGCTTCATTCCAAATTATAGACAGCGGTAGTTCTTTCAGTTTTTTGCCACTAGGTACAAATGTTTCGTTATATGCCATAAGCCGTTTATTAAACAATACTGTCTTGAACGTACCGATTCGTGGAAGCATAATTACTTTCTGGAGATATGCTGAAACTACTAAATTTTCAACGTTAACTTGTTCCTTAGAAAAATCTCTATAAATCCGCCTTGCTTCATTTGCTCTTTGAATATGAAATGACCATTTTGTACAGACATTACAAATTTGATCCAAATTTTCTTTGAAATGACCTTTGACATGCACATTAAATGTCTGACAGTTTACTTTGTTGTAAGCTGCATGTTTTCCACGTTGGTCATGTTCTGCTGAAATTGTACCTTTGTGTATTTTATTTAACACAGTCAAATTACCCAGTCGTTAGTTGTTTTTATAACCAAACATTGTTAAAAAGAAAATTTTACAGACCTTCTGCTTCTGCCTGTTTTCATCATTAAAAAAATATTTGCAACTATGCTGACGTGAAGGATGTTCAGTTGGCTGTTTAATTGGATGTGGTGTGTATTGTTCATTACAAATGTTCTTCTATCATGTCATGTTAGATTTCAATATTGACAATTAATGCAATGCTTGCTTTCTTCACTTATTTTAGTGGTACACTTCTGCCTACAACTTTGTATCTCACATGATGGTAAAACTCTATATCTTTCTTTCTGCTTTGTTATTTTTTCTTGTATTTGTTCCTACACTGATAAATCGAATTTTCTTCTTTTTCTTGGATTTCCTTTCTTAGTAAGTGGTAGAGCTACAATATTAAGTTATTAAATTTGGCTGTTGTAGCAACTAAGGTATCAGATGAGTTTAAAGGAAATAATATCACTTTCTAACTGTGCTTCATCAGCAGGATAGTTGCTGAGAATTATAAAATTATCACTAGTTGCAGAACAAATATTTGAATTTTGATCTGTAGCTTCACTAGCAGTTAGTGTCGACATTCAATTGAATTTCATCACCATTCAAATTTTTGGTGTAATTTGATATCTGAGACGAATTCATTACAAGAATTACGATACACTTTTCAATTTGAAACTCCAATAAATTTTCAGGTACTATTTAATTCATTATCAATGTTTCATTTGATTCCATACTACCCTATTGTTTACTAATTATTATTAAAGAAAAGATGGAATCAACACACGCACTAATCTGCAAGAAATTGCAACAACTAACTAATTACCACGTACAACAGGCGAATTATACTAAGTAAAAGCACTGTAATGTGCTAGGAAAAAACTACGTAACTTAACGGTAGTTACTAGGTTTTAGACTATGTCATGATGCTTACTGAGTTTTAGCTAACAGACCTTGGCAAAATGTTAGTTACGGGGTTCATAAAGTTTCATTTTGAGCATTCAAAGAATGAATTAATGGTTTTTAGCCTAGTTTTAAGGTAAAAGTACTATAAATAAATAGATTGGATGTATAACCTGCAGATATGAAAATTTTGAAGTTACGAGGCTTTAGCTTATGACGGCAGAATAGAGTTAAATCCTACTGCTTAATTAGCAAACGAAATGTTAAAAAAAATAAAGGATATCACTCATAGTGTGGATTGAGATATTAGCATAGATAGTTTTAAGGAAGTAATTAGAATAATAGTGATACCCTTGTGCATACCATGGCGTGTATTCAAGGAAAAAAATATGATATTTATACACAGATTATTAACAAAATTAGTTTATCAGGAGAATATGACAAGCATTACATCATCTCCAGAAGCACCTCAGCCTATGCATGAAGGCTTAGAAATATAGATAACGGACTTTTAACATAAATTTAAGTTTATTGTAAAATTTTTGTATAATTATGTATATAGTAGTTATAAGACACCCTTTTCCCTTCTTGCTACACAAATCCTTATATTCTTTTTATCCAGGCAAACATGTGTACCCCCATGCAGTGTTTGCCGAGCAACTACAATATTTATTGCAAAAATGTTGTAGGCTAACAACACAATTCAGTAATTTTATAATCATTTTTGTTCTAAGAATTTCTACTGAAAATTGATTTATGCAGCTACAGTTTTAAAACAATAAAATATTGCTTTTCGAATTGTAATCTTAGTGAAAAACTATATTTGTCAATTTATATGTTTTTTTCTTCTTAATTTTTCTTGGGTATTAAACCACTCAGAGTTTTAAAATTGTTTTTATTTACGTTTTGATGCATGACCTAGGATCGTTGTCAAAATAATAAAAAAGTTGAAGTTTGACATATAACCTTACATAAAAATAACTGCATAGCAAACGAATCTGTAACTTTCAGTAAACAATGGATTCCATTGCTAAAAGAAATAACAAAAGAAATTACAAATGAAAGTAGGGATTTTTGACACGTGTGCTGTCAAACTTATTGTTCGAAAAATCTAACCGCACCTCTCTTTTTTGATATAGTTACTATGATGTTATGTTTGAACTCTTTGGGTATCTGGCCTGCCTCATACATATACCTTACAAGTTGGAAGAGACGTTCTGTTACTGCTTGTCTAGCGGTTTTTAGAGTTTCTGCTTGCACCTAATCTGTACCCGGCGCTTTACCATTTTTCAGACCCCTTAATGCTAATTCAAACTCATCTCGAAGTATAGGATATCCCAAGTCATCATCTTCAATTTCTGATTCCTGTTCTAATGCTGCTAGTAACTCTCCTGCAGATAACTTCCTTATATATTCTTGCCATCTAACCCCTTTCTCGACATTTACTATAATGTCGTTACATCCCGTGGCCCTTATAATTTTGCTATATGGTTTTATATCCCTAAAATTCATTTTAATTAGTTTGTATGCTTCGTCTGTCTTTCCTATTTCCATTCTAGTTTGTACCTCTTTGCACTTTTCATCAATCTATTGTTCATTAGCTTTCCTGCATTTGCGAATAATTTCCCATTTTATGGCTTTGTATCTCTGTTTTCCTGTTTCGTCTTATTTTTGAATTTTGTCTTTTTTCTATTAAATTCAGGATATCCTTTTTTATCCATGGTTTCTTATTTTCTTTTTGTGTATACCCCAGAATATCTCTGGCCGCCATGTCTAAACTGGATATAATGTTATTCCATTCTGTTTCTACTTCTTAGTATCATAAATTTTTCCGATACTTTTAGCAATCCATTTCATTTTTTTCAAATCTTTCGTGGATAGCTGTATCTTTTAGTTTCTCAAAGTCAAAGTGCCTTTTTCTGTTTCGTTTTTCAAATTTTCAAATTTAAGGGTAGCCTTCATAATTACAATGTTGTGGTCAGAGTCTATATCTGCTGCCGGGTAGCTTCTACAGTCTTTTACTTGATTCCTAAACTGTTGTCTACAAGAATGTAATCAATTTGATATCTTCCTATATGTCCTGGCATCTTCCACGTATATCGTCTTCTAGCATGGTGTTGAAATAATGTATTTGTGATGGTTAAATTGTTCTTGTCGCAAAATTCTACCAGCCCATTTCCCCTGTCATTTCTTTGTACCTAAACCAAATAAATACTACCTCTCCTTTCCTCCCTCACCTACCTCTGCATTAAAATCCCCCGTAATTATTAAAATTTCATGTCCTTTTACATATCGCAGTATGTCTTCCTCTTCCTCTTCCTTACTGTAGCTAGAGGTGGGCATGTATACTTGTATTATTACTGTGTTTACCGGTTTAGATTCCAATCTAACCATGAGTACTCTTTCGTTTTTTTGTAAGTAGTTTTCTACACGTTGTCTTATCTTTTTTCACATAACTGTCCCCACTCCTGAATTTCCTTCCCCTGATCCTATATGAATTACCCTAAAGTTTATGTACAGAATTGTAATCAAGTAAGTTTTGTTTTTGTTTGTCTGTCAACTAAACATGTTAAATTAATTTATTGTTCCTTCATTAAAAAAAAGAAGTTTTCGTTTTGTTTGTTATTGAATCGATTATAGTACTTAAAAATTAATTCTAAAACTTAAATAATGATTGAACCAACGACAAGCTATACATAAATTGTTGAAGCATATACAAAAGTGATCCTTAGAGCACGGATTTTGAGTTGTTTGTCAGTTTAATTCAATTAATTAAACATATTGTAATATGGGACGTTTAACCACGAATGTAAATCGTTTCGTTAGTACTGAAGATTGAAAATGGTTTCAACGTACAAAAAAACACAGTGTATTAATAACTACATTGTGGGTCTTGGAATTTAGAAATTAGAGGTTCTTCGTGTTGTTGAACCTACGTTAGTGTATAGTATTGAAGAGTAACGTTTACTCATTGAAGTTTGCTGGTATCCTTGGTATATATATTTTTGTACTGCAGGTAAATTATGGTTAGCCTGTAGAAAAAGAACTATGGCAAAAATAACTTAAGCTGGTTTGTTCGTTGCGTGTATTAAACAAGGATTCAATCTGTCGGTGTTGCGACATCAACACTCGGTAAAAATTCGAAGCTTGTAACGATGTAATTGTTTTGGCGGTCATCTTTCTATTAATCAAATAATAGATTGATGAAATATTTTCGGCACGGTCTAATATTTGGAAATTAGACGGTGAAATACTTTCGACAGCTTCTATGTTATGGAAATGAAATGGTGATATACTGAGCACAACTATATTCTAACTAGATAGTGATAAACAAAGCATCATTGGAGCTTAAGGTCAGTAGCTGCACGTGGAAGTGATAAAATAATCTATGGAATTACAAGTAAGAAATTAAACTTTTCGTACTCCCTCAAATCGATTTTTGTGAGTAGTATTTATTACCAATTTAAGTTCTTTATTGTTATTTGTCGTTTCTTTTAAAATGGATAGTGAAGTAGAGCGTATAGTATTGAATAGAAAACGCGGTGCTTTAAAAGCCCGTATTACTCATCATCATTAGGTCTTCAGTTCTGGAACTGGTTAGACGCGTACCATCACTGTTTCCTATTCTGAACTAACCTACACATTTCCCTGAAATTTGCACCGTCTGCATCTATAACTATCTGATCTAGGTCTACATCTACCTCTTTTTTCCTATCTCTGTTTGTAATATATCCCATACTATTCTCCAAAAATACCTTAGAACGTATTCTGCCCTTCTATTTCTCTTATCTTTTTTCCTCAGACATCCTTGTTCCCTTACTATTTCTATAACCTATTTGTTAGTATCTTTGTCTGTCCATGCTATCGTCCTCATACATCTGAAGCACCGCATTTCAAAAGGCTGCTACCGTTTTCTGTCCGCGTTTCAGACTGCCCGTATTTTATAGGCATACTGTGCTGTGCTCCACACATATGCTTTCAACAATTTTCTTCTTGTTCTGTGTTTGTTGTCTTTCCTCATAGGCGCGGTTCTTTCTTGTTAGATGCAGTTCGGTCACCTTCTATTGTTTTACAATTATATACCCTATTTCTCTGACCTTCAGTGTTTGTGCAGGGAGGAAGGCAGCCTGTGGCTGCCAAGTTCCCCCAACACTTAACCATTTACCGATTTAATATATTTTCCAATATATCTTTTCGCACAGTCATCATTAGTTGCAGATATTTCGCAACCAACAACTAGTTGTTTATACTAATCATCAGATTTATCTGTGCTTATTTTTTCGTCATTAAGTTTTTCGTCTCAAAACTGGTTGGACACGACACGTACCTCCACTTATTTATATTCTGAGCTAGCCTACATAGTTTCCTGAAATTCTCAAACAGCATGTGTATACAGCTCGTTCCCCTTCTATGGTTTTCTAATTTTATGCCCTATTTCACCGAGATTCAGTGAAGGGGGTTAAGCAACCTGTGGCTACCAAGATCCCCCAACACTTAGGCATTTGCCGAAGTAATGGTTTTCCAGTAAATCCTTTCACACACTTAACATTATTCGAGAATATTGCCCAACCAATTCTTGTAGTTACTTATAATAATCATCATGTTTAAGCACGGTTATTTGTTCATCATTAGTTTATCCATCTTGGGATTGGTTGGATGCGTACCTCCACTGATTTCTATTCTGGGCTAGCCTACACATCTCCCTGAAACCTCTACAGCCTACATCTTTTACTATCTGTGTGCAGTAGTCTAACCTAGGTCTGTCTCTTCTTTTCTTTTTTCCTATCTCTGCTTCTAATATATTCTGCACTATTCCCTCATGCCGTAGTATGTGGCCTATCATCCTATCTCTCCTAGTTTTACCGTTTTCCACTTATTTCTTTCTTCCCCTACTATTTTTAGTACCTCGTCGTTCTTAACTTTGTCTGTCCATGATATCTTTATCATACGTCTGTAGCACCACATTTCAAAGGCGTCCACCTTTTTCTTATCCGCTTCTCCTACTGTCCTGGCTTCACAGCCGTATTACTAATACTGAAAAATTTGTGAATGGGATACTTGAAAATACGCCTATTGATAAATTAGTGCATAAAGTAAAATTACGGGAATTAAATTCGAGGTTAGAGAAATTGAGTAGTTTGCTGGTTGAGTTTGATGAAGTTCAACATAATATCGAAATGGCGGTATCTTATGAAAATTATGAAAAGCAATTGGAAGAATGAATGGCATTTGAAAGTTCATATCATAGTTTGATTGCATTGTGCAATCACGTTTTGTCTGAAAACAGTTTTGAAAGGTCAGATAATTCTGACAAGTCTGGGAACGTTTCAAATGCTTGCAGTTCCAATAAATCGGGCGAGAATGTAGGCAGTTCAGTTTTGGCTCCTCGAGCACGTGCTCAGCTTTCGCCGATTCCGTTACCTTGGTTTAATGGTAAGGAAGAAAACTGTTTGGAATTTCGGGATACCTTCCAGTCTTTAGTAAATTGTAATGACTCCATAGGGAAGATAGGGAAGTTCTATTTCCCTAAGGGTGCGCTCGAGTGCAAAGCGAAGCAGGTTATTCACTTGGTGGATGTCACAGCATCCAATTATTCCGTAATGTGGCAAATGCTCTGCCAAAGGTACGACAACACGCAGCTGTTGGTCGACAATCATTTAAAGCAATTGGTAAATATTGCTAATTTGCAAAAAGAATCACCTGTCGACCTATGCAATATTCTTGATAGCATAACAAAACATTTACATGTTTTGAAAAAGTGGGAATAAATACAAAAAGTTGGGATCTAATAATAATATTTTTGATTGGCAATGTGTTGCCGCTTCAGATAACATCAATTTTTGTTGGAAATAATCAAGTAACACAACCAGAAGTGTTGCTATCTACTGCACTTGTGCAAATTGTTGATTCGAATGGTGGGTTGAAGACATATCGGGCACTGTTGAACAGTGGGTCTCAATCTAACCTAATTAGTTTGGATGCTTGTAACCAGTTGGGGTTAACAAAGCAAAATGTTGCAATTTCTATAATGGGAATCAATCAAGTAATGTCCAACATTAAACATAGGTGTTTAGTAAAAATTCAATTGCTTTATAGTAGTTATGAAACCACAATTTCGTGTTTGGTGATGCCAAAAATAAATGGTACAATTCCTAGCCAGAATCCGAATATATCAGTGAACATTCCAAATCATTTAAAACTGGCAGATCCTTGCATCTTTCTGAAAAAGTCAACATTCTTCTCGGAGCTGAAGTATTTTAGGAGCTTCTTTGCATTTGGACAAATAAGTTTAAGAGAAAATAATCCAGTACTTCAGAAAACTAGATTGGGTTGGGTTGCTACGGGTTCTATGATACCCTGCAATCAAAAAACATTCGTTAGGTGTAATCTGAATATAAATGTTGATGTTCAGAAACAATTGGAAAAATTTTGGGCAGTGGAGGAAATTCCTTTTGGAAATAAATTAGTTTCACATGAAGACATTGAATGTGAAAAAATATTTGTGGAAACTAACAAACGTTATGTTGATGGAAGGTTTCTTGTTAACATTCAATTTCGCGATTGTCCTTCAAAGTTAGGCGATTCTTGGTAATATGCATTGAATAGATTTCTTTCATTGGAAAAAAGGTTAAATAAAAATCCTACTTTGAAGTAAAAATATGTCGACTTTATGGTAGAATATAAAAATTTAGGACACATGTCAAGGTGTCATTCATATTCTAATGAAATTTCGTATTACTTACCTCACCATGGTGTAATTAATGAAAATAGTATGACTACAAGAGTAGTTTTTAATGGTTCGGCAAAAACAGATACTGGACTTTCAGTTAATGATTTGCAATACATTGGACCAAATCTTCAGGACGAATTGATCGCTATTCTTCTGAGATTCCGGAAATATAATGTTGTCATCTGTGCACATATTTCGAAAATGTACAGAATGGTTTTGGTAGATGAGAAGCAAAGATCATTACAGAAATTTCTGTGGCGATCAGATCCTACTCAAGAAATTAGTGAGTATACACTCAATACCGTCATTTATGGGACAAAGTCAGCTCCATATTTGGCAATTCGGTGTCTGAAACAACTTGAATTAGACAACTTGGAATTATATCCAGCTGCTTCTCGAGTAATATTAAAAGACTATTACGTTGATGACATGCTAGGGGACTCTGATAACATAAAAAATACAATTAAATTGGGTAAGGAGGTTGAATCTACATTAAAAACTGGTTGTATGACACTTAGGAAATGGGTATCAAATGATCCAATAGTTATCGAAAGTCTTGGGAAAGTAGATGCAACTTTGAACAATATTCACTTTGGTGAAAAGGATCAACACAAAATACTGGGATTATACTGGGCATTTACGTTGGATAAACCTATGTTTAGTATTGATTTTAAGGTAGATGCGTCGAAAAATACAGAAAGGTCAATTTTGTCAGATATTTCTAGAATATTTGATCCTCTCGGTTTGCTAGGACCTTGTATAATCTTAGCAAAAATATTGTTGCAAAAATTATGATGAGAGAATTTGGCATGGGATGAAGCATTGCCCATGCAAATTGATTCTAAGTGGAGAATATTAAAAAATGAATTTTTGAGTTTAAATCGGTTGAAAGTTGATCGCCAAGTAATTTGTACTAATCCTGTGCAAATTGAAATTAATGGATTTTCAGACGGTTCCGCGGAAGCGTATGGAGCATGCGTATATTTAAAAAGTACTACACCTGACAATGAAGTAACGGTTTCCTTGCTTTGTTCAAAGGTGAGGGTGGCTCCACTTAAATCTTTAACAATTCCTCGTTTAGAATTATGCGGTGCTTTATTGCTTGCTAAATTAGTTAGTAAGGTGAAGAATGGTATAGAATTGACATTTAATAGTGTGTTTTTGTGATGTGACTACTGTCGTGTTAAATTGGATTCAAATTTCTCTTCATTTGTTACAAATATTTGTTGCTAACAGAGTCACTCAAATGCAAGAACTAACCAAAGATGGTAGTTGGAACTATGTAAAGTCTGAAGATAATCCTGCAGACTTGTTATCTCGAGGGATATCTCCCTTAAAAATATTGAATTGTGAATATGGTGGTTTGGTTCAGAATTTCTACTATTAAATCAGAGTTCATGAATAATTCCTAATTTCCAGGAAAAAATTGATTTGACAGAAATGAAAAGAACACAAAACATTTGTAGTTTGGTTGTCGAAAATGATGGTTTTTCCCTTAAACTTTAGTAGTTTTAATCGACTCAAAAGAATTATTGCACATTGTTTTCGGTTTTGTGAGATCTTAATTTCGAAAAGATCCCGATTTAGAGAAGCTTTAGATGTAGAAGAATTGGAGTATTCCCTTACCACATTAATAAGATTAGTGCAAAGGGAGTTTATGGTCAAGAAGTAGGAAATCTTGAAAAGAAGGTAGATATTTCAACAAAAGGAATTCGTAACTTGTCCTTTTCTCGATGACAAGGGTATCCTAGGGGCGGGGGCAGATTACAGTTGTCAGAATTCGACTATAAAAAGAGGCATCCAGTTCTTCTTTTAGCAAAACACAGATTTACCCTTTTATTGTTTGAAGCAGAACATAAAAGACTATTACATCCAGGTCTGCAAATGTTATTGAGTTTAATTCGCGATAAATATTGTGTTATTGGTGGAAGAAATTTGGCTAAAAAAGTGTCGTTTAATTGTTTTCAATGTTTCAAATCGAATCCTAGGCCAATGGATTAAATTATGGGAATTTTACCCAAAGAACGTGTGCTTCCTTTTCATCCTTTTTATAACGTTGGTGTTGATTATGTAGGTCCCTTATACATTAAAAACAAAAATGCAAGGTTATCTAAATGTTATATTTGTTTTTTCATATGTCTTGCAACAAAGGCTATTCATATTGAGTTGGTTACTAGTAATTTAGAACTCTTCGAGGTACAGGTCCATTCGAATTGGGTTATTTAAGTACCATAACAATAATCAGAACAAACCATCACACAAATTGATAAATAAAATTTTAAAGACCTTTAAAACCAAAATATTACTAACGACTTAGTAGTCGCCAAAGTAGCAAAGACAACTTCCATGTAATTCTGGAACACACACTTTACACCAATAAAATAAACAACTTTGTAGCCAAAAATGATATAACAAAAATTGACAAAAATTCCATCAACAATTTTGTCACTAAACAAAGAACTAATAATTGATATGAAACGTTTTTTCGACTTCATCAAACATCCAGTCAGCTAACATTGAACAACCCTTGGATACTGGGTTTGTATGGCTTGCCAAAAATTCACAAGCCACACAACACAATAAGACCTGTTGCTAGCTTTACTAGCACACCAGTTACAAGAATTTCATCTTCCATATACAAACTGATTTCTTTTTAGAAGAAAAATTTAGACTATGATAAGTTTAATAAATAAAACTCGTTTGCTTGAAGCTTCCTGCTACTTTTTATTTGCACTGGTTCCGCTGTATATCTAGACTGATTTCAAAATCATGCTTTAAAACAAGAATTTTTTAACATAACAAGAGTTTAGGACTATCATACAAAATAAAATTCTAGTGAATAAATAACTTTGAGTTACTATATGCTGTTACAACTTTCAAAAAGAAGTAAAATAATTTCTAACCTTTAATCAAGATATTCTGAATAGGTTAATAATATTATAAAAGTTCGGATAATTACCGATTTATATATATTTACAAAGTGATGTAGCAAATTATGAGAAATTAATGTAAATTAAAACCTATTCAGAAAAATACTAAAATTTAGAAATCCAGTAGAAATGAAACTCCTTGAGAGTTCTATCGTTGATTGAGGTATTACCTAATACCTCAATCAACGGTTCTATACGAATGCTCTAGTCTGTGGTTTTACTATTTATTTCTGTCCTGACATCTTTTATATAGGCACGATACTTCGTGTTGGTACTGTACAGTTTACTACGGGACCAAACTGACATTTGTGTTTATTTGACTTTTTCAGTTGTGTGTTATTGATTTGTGTTAAACCTTAAAGTGTGAAATAATGTGAATTCAAATAATTTTAATCCTTCAATTAAAATGTGGATTCCAACAAAAACTAAAAAATACGGAGTTGGTATGTAACCTAGTTTACTGTTTTTGTTTTGGTTAAGTTCTGTCATTAAGTATACTTGACGTCTAAATTTTGGGTTAGGTTTATCATAATAATTATTTTTGCAATAAGTTGATTAAATAACAAATATGAAAATTATGCAAATTATACAATAATCATAAATACCCATATAGTTGCAATACCGGCTCATTAAAATTATACTTGTGCTTGTAATTATTAACTCATTAGATTATTGAAAATAAAGCTTATTAAATCTAAATACTTTGGTACTGTTGTGGATTTATTATCTCAAATAATCATTAACTTTTAATGTCTGTTTTTTCCTTGGTTTATACCACTTGTGATGATCAACACAGACAGTTTACTTCCTGTCCTAATGTGACTACTGCATTTAGTTAGTTATGCACATCTTGATTTAAGTTAGAAGTTACTTCCTTTTTATAAACTCCTTCAGAATATATAATTAGATATTTATTTTCAGAGGGTTATGCCCTTCCTAAAAACTATCTGCATACCTATATTCTGGAAATAACAAGTATTTCTTTATTAATTTAGCTGTTGTTTTTGAATTAAAAATTTTTTGTTTTTATTTGACTTTGTTTATATTCTTCTAAATTGTTGTGTATATATTTATATCTTCTAGCTTAAACTGCATGTGTTCATTACGGATATAAATTTGGTATAGCTATTCTTTCTAAAGAAAATATGGTGCATATTAACCCTTCAGCGCCTTATTTTTTTAGTTTAATTGATTTTTTTACCAGCCACAGGTAAATTATGTTCATATGACAACAATAGTTTTTTTTAATATACCTGCACCATAATACCAATGTATAGAACTAATTAGCATGCGTAAATTGATCTTTATTCTACTAGTGTTTTAAAGGTTGCTAAGCAACAACATCAACAACTTTCTATTTATTTGCCAAATAATATATGTTGAACGTAAATATTTTAATATCAATGAAGTATTAACTATTTCTAATAAATATTAAATGTACAATTTTGCTTAATATTTGAGCTTTTCATTTTTGTCAGCTGTATGTAAATCCGAGAATTTTACTGAAAATTATGTTGATGGTTAATTATTATTAACTGAAAATGTGAACGCAGCAATAGTGCCCTCTTTGTTAACAACGCCTGCAATTTTGCTCAATGTAGACTCTTCAATACAACCAGAAGCAAGAATAGAGGATTTCCAACCTACTTGGCATTTAAGTTCGTCCACAGTCATTTCTCCTTTACTCATAATTGTCGCAGACGTTCGTCTGAAAGCGTGACCAGTGTATTTATCTGCATCTGGTACTTTTAAAAAAATGCGCTACATGAAAAGGTCATTTTCCAAAGGTACTATTCCTCACTGCTTGTTTGGTGAATTTTCTATTAGAACTTTTTAAAATATCCTTCCTGTGTTGACATTCTTCTAGTGCAACAAAAGACACTTGTAAATTAGCTGAACATATTTAATGTTAGGATCGTCTACCACTACAAATTTACGATTCTCGCGACAGGTGAAACGAGCATGAAGGTAATTAAATTTTGAGTTGCCCTGAAGGAGCGGGGGCCCTGTAACAATATAAGCATGTGTTGGCTAACTGCAGTGGTGCGTGATTGGATTCTTATGGATAAATGACTAAAGAAAATAAAGAAATACCAAATAATAAATAACATGACTTAAATACAAAAATTGTATGTTACATTACATTTACCCTGAAAGGGTGTTCTCTATCAAAATCGAGGGGCGCCAAACCGTCTGTCACAGTAATTTTTTATGATAATACTTCTATATGGAAGGCTGTTTTTCCACATAAAACTCATGTTCTTCGGTATTTTGCCTTTTTTTCATCTCGTACTTTCCTCAAAAATACATTAAAACATTAATTCTCTCATCTTTAAATAAACATGTAAAATAAAATGCTTTTCTAATAATATTCCATAACTAAGGTAGCTGGATATCTTTTACAATTAGTCGACTTTACCTAGTTCCCAAATAAATTGAAATAAAAATCAACCTAAGCTAAATTCTATGAACAAATTAATTTCAATATAAGTTACAAATATACTTTTCTAAAAACAAATTCATAACCTCAAATCTGGTTAGGTATTGCTAAAAGAAAAATATTCTAAAGAAAAATCTTAAAAACCCATAAGTCTAATAATCTAAACCATTGACAAAATTATTCATCACTCCAAATTTTTTCTGCTTTTATAGTTAATTATAAGACATTCATAAATCCCAATTATTGGAAATGTCGTTCATAATAAACAAAAAAAAAACAGACATCGGCTTTTCATAAGTTGTTCATTGTCTATTTCAAAATACTGTAGCGCTCTGGCTGTGACCTGATTAATTACATTGGAATGCAGTGAGGTATTTATACAAAAGATGTTTGATGGCTCTCCATAGCGTTACACCTTTCAGATAAATTTTGAGTGATGGGCACCAGGCTTTTACATTTAAGGGTTATTTAAAGATTACAATAAAAAACCTTGAGAATGTCATTTGCATATTTTGGGTTGTTGTAAATTAATCTAGAACAATTGATAAGGTGTATATTAACGTTAAGTGGTGTAGCAGTTCAGTTCCGATTAAAGCTTAGATTACGAGATGTTCAGTGTAAATCTTTTGTACATATGTGATCTAAATCACTGTCGATATAAATGACTCAACTGTTCATATAAATTACTGTAGTGGTTATATAAATTAATTAATGCTTGGATAGTTAATTGTAGTGCTTTGAGATTAAGTTAATTAAGAAGACAGCATCCTAGTGTTAAGAAGGAAATATTTGTGCTGTCAGTGACTTACTGAAAAAGCTTGTATAATCAGTGTTGAAATAAAGAACTGTTGTATTGCAAATAGAGTTTTCGTTACATATGTGTCAAGTAGTGGAATTTGCATGAGGAAAAAACATTTTGAGCGATGTCTCTTTGGATGCTAGAAACTCAACAGAGAATGAATAGCAAAATGCTTTCTTTCTTTCTCTCAGAGAAACAATACCAAAGTTTTGCAAGACTGACATGATAATTTGAGTAAGGGCCGCTATGCCTGCGGCCACGTTCTCAATGCTCCACTCGAAGGTACTACATTGCAAGACTGACAGCGAAGTTAGAAGAATTTTTGAGAAAATTAAATCAAAATGCGGGAAAACGATGACGAATTAATTTCCTAACAGTACTGGAGGTGGGGCCCACAGTTTCAGTGATACAACAGAACCCCCCAGAATTAAAAAAAAAGTGTCTGGGAATGCAAACAGACATCAAGGTTAAGAGTAAAGCCACCTACATTTGATGGACACCCATCTTGGCAAACCTTTTAAACGACTCGAGGCTGCCGTGAGAGTTAACGACTGGAACGATGGTGAAAGGGCAACTGCATTGATTGTCATGTTTCAAGGAAAGGCCTTGAACATTCTGCAGACTATGACCAAGGAAGTGACGGGGCCTTAACATAAAGGCTGGAAATGAGGTACTGTGACTCTCATATGACAAGTGTATCATGCTTGAGCGAAGAACTATTACCAACAAGCCAACGGGAAGAGTTTGAAGCAGATATTGCTCGCTTGGTGAGACTAACCTACCCAAAAGCAGCTGATAGCTTTCTAGAGTTGGTGGTAGTGCACACCTTTATTGATGGAATATGTGACGAGGAAATCGAACAAGCACTACGGCTGATTCGGCCAATGACTTCACGTGATGCATTGGCTTAAGCTTTAGAGTTTGATGTGACAATGCAAGCGACGCATTGAATTTATAGCAAAGTAGGACGCTCTGGAAAAGAGCAGAGCCAAGAGAACTTGGGGTGGGTGACTAGCAGTCTGAGAAAAAGAGGTCACGATGCCAGAACTGCAGATTTAGGCACAGGCAAAATCGATGTAAACGACTTAAACAAAAACATGAGGATCTGAAATTTATAGAGGGGTTTCACGGAACGAGGCGCAAATTGACCTGCACAGATTCTGCTCCAAAAATGGTTGTCCACGCCGTGCGAATAAAATGTGATCTTGTTGGTCAAAGTACAGTAATCAACGATGATTGTACAGTTGCGAATTGAACAGGAGAAAGGCAAAGACCAAGGTGTCATTCTAGGTTGGAATGCCAGAGGAGAACTTCCCTTCTGACAAGACACTAATCCCTTGAGTGGCACCCTCAAGTTGTACTGAGCACAATGGGATGGGTTCCTTGAAAGTAGAGAATGGGATCTTGGTGTGATCCTTGGAGAATATAGTTAGATCCGTGAGTACGCTTCAGGTTGTGGTTCCTAAAACCAAGTGTCAAAGGTTTTAGGGCCTGTGCATAATGGAACCTCAGGAGGACACTAAAGCATTGCTCTGGAGAGAGTCTGAGCAAGATTTTATTTAGTAGGCTGCAAGGACAATGTAAGAGTGGTGTCGCGTTAGCTGTGTGCCCTATTGAAAAACCGTAGGGCTCCAATGAGACAAACAAACACTTATGCTCGTAAGGGCAAACGAAAGTCAGGACTGATCTATGATTTGTTCAGATTTCTATACAGTGGCATAGTCCAAGCGAGATTTGGAGTCATAGAAGAGATTCAAGGTGATCTATTTGTCGATGTGCCATCGGTATACTCCTTGCCACATTGCGTAGCAACAAACATTGATATGTTCCGAGGATTATGCTCGTCTTTCTATGTGTTCTACCAAT
Organism: Platerodrilus igneus; assembly: GCA_036346225.1. Classification (NCBI taxonomy): domain Eukaryota; kingdom Metazoa; phylum Arthropoda; class Insecta; order Coleoptera; family Lycidae; genus Platerodrilus; species Platerodrilus igneus. The sequence goes on from JARFIW010000301.1 coordinate 7,008,984, forward strand.
GATGTTGAATAAACTATGATGTCATCTAGGTACACAAGACATTTCTCGTTGTGTATTCCTCGTAATATATTGTCCATGACTCGTTGAAAAGTAGCGGTTACGTTCTTTAGTCAAAATGGCATTCGTTTATATTCATAATGTCCGCTAGGTGTGCTAAATGCTGTTTTCGGTGTGTCTTTCTTGTCCATTTCTACTTGATAGTATCCTGAGGCGAGGTCTAATGTTGAAACACATTGACATTTACCTAATTTGTATAAAATCTCGGTTATATTGGCTAGTGGATATTTGTCATCTACCATTTTTTCGTTTAGCTTTCTGTAATCTATTACCATTTGATATTTTCACTTGTCTGAGGCGTCTAACTTCTTAGGTACTATTAATACGGAGCTGCTCCATGGTGAGTTGGAGTGTTGTATAATATTCTGTTCTAATAAGTCTGCTACTTCTCTGTTGGCTTCTTCTTGGCTTGCCTGAGGTAGTCAGTATGCTTTTGTATTGGTAAAGGTTAAGGGTATTCCTTCACAATGAAATATATCACGGTATTCAAAACATACATTTTTAATTGCTCTCTGCTCTTCTTTGTTGATGTAGGTATTAAAGCGAATGTTACTTAAATTTTTTCTTAACATTTTGTCGTTAGTTCTACGGGGTAGTCATTTGAGTTTAGAATCGTCGTAGTGGCATAGTTATCTTATATTTGTACTAATGCGGTTTTGGTTTCTACTCCTGTTGAAATGTTATGTGATTTATTATTCCTACTTGTTGTTTGAATTTACTGGGATTTAAATGTTTTTTCTGTCCGGGGTTCTATCGTGTATTTTTGTTTGGTTTAGGTATTTTGAAATTTAATGGGGATTCGCCCGTGTTTCGTTCTTAATAAACGGTTTTTATATCAATGTTGTCTCCTAATTTTCTTAGAAGGTCCATTTCTATTAATTCGTCGTATTTGTCGTTGAATTCGAAAATACAAAATTTGTGTTTCATTTTTACATTGAATGTTCTAGGTACGAATTGGTGTAGGGTCGTTTGATGGGCTGTTTTAATTTTAAATGGTCTCTCTCTACAAAATCTAAATAATGTTTTTTTACGGTTCGGGGGCTAATTAATGTTTTTGAGGATCCGGTATCGATTAATAATTTAAGGTCTGCGTGGGGTATTTCGATATATGGTAGTACTGGGTGGTTAATATTATTTAAATTTATTAGGTTTGGTCGTTTGTAAATCGGTCTATCTGAAAATTTGAGCACGTGTTTTCTTCGTCGTCCTCCTCGTAGTTTTCGCATGGTTCGTCACGTTCATATTTTTCTAAATGGTTTGATTCATTGTTTGCACTGGGGTGAATGTAATTATTCTGGTCATTGTCAAATTCTTCTACTTCTTGGTGAAATAGTTCTTCAGATGTAAAGTTTCGTTTTTGGTTATTGTTTGGTCGGATGTGCGTTATTTTTGTATTTGGTCTGGTGTTACCAGTTGAGGTATCCATAGGTGTTGGTTTATAATAATTGTTAGGATTATTATTATTTATCATCGGTGTATTTCTAATAGGGTTCACGTTGAATGCGGGTCTTTGTTGGTTCATGTTTTGGTTGAATCTTGGTGGAAATGCGGGTTTTGTAAAATTTGAGTTGTACGTTGGTCTCGGGAATTGTTTGAATTGATTATTAAAATTTGTGTTATTTCAATTTGAGTTATTACTTTGCGGTTGGTTCATTTGTGCATTGAAAGGTGTGAATTTTTGTTGGGGGATTGTTAGTCTCGCGGCTTGTATGGTTTTTATTGGTGAAGAGCTTTTATTCGCGTTAGGGTTATATAGTCTGTTTCAGTAGTACATTAAGTTTCTTCCTCTATGATCATTTTCATGGCTTTTTCTAAATTTTGGGGACGTTGGAATCTTATTTTATCTGATAGCCGTTCTGGTAATACGTTTATGTAGGTGTCCAGTGCCATTTCGTGATACATTTTTGTCTTTAAAAGTCTGATATTTTGGTCGGGTTCTTCGATTTTTAGTTTTGTTAAGATTAAACTTTTTACGTCTTGGTATTTCATTCCGAATTGGTACGGGGATGGGTTATTTTCCATTCTAAGGTTTATTAGATCGCGTATTAGGCATTTTATGTTACTTTGATCGCCAAAATTACGATTAGTATGCGTTTAAAGTCTTCCCACTGTTCTAAGTCATCTCGACTGGCTATTAGCATTAGTGCCCGTCTGGTCAGTTTACTTATTATAAGGTGTAAAGGTAATACGTTTCTTTCGTAATCACCGGGTTTGTAGGTTTTCAAAAATATTTCTCACGCTGTAATGAAATTCCCTAGCAAGGCTTGATCTCCGTTAAAGGTGGGGATGGTTTCGAGATAAATCTTCATATCTGAACTCATGATTGTTAAGGGTTGTTCTAATAATTAAGTTACTTTCGATTTCAATTAATTTCAAATTTTTGTAAAAATTTGGATTTATTTTGCGGTTTGTTCTTTTACTTTTAATTTGGTTGTTAGTTTTCAGCCTGAAGTGTGTTGGGTTGTTTAAAGAATCAAGTTGCTTGTATTTTATACGTAATTATACAGTGCTATTATTGAATTGAAGGATTTGTGCTTGGAAAGGTCTGGTTAATTGCTGAAGTTTTGAATTCGTTTATTTATACTTCACGGATGTTAAGTTGTCGCGGGTTTTAGTTTTCTGAAAAGTTTCTATGGAATTAATATTCTTGCAATAATTTGCGTTGTACTTTGTACGTTTTGTTGCGCCACTTAGGATTTTATTATGTCTCTATTTCTGTCCTGCTGATTTCTGTGATGGTCAGTTGCTATTTCCGTTTCTGTAGGTGTTAATTGAAAATAAATGCATAAGATGTTTCTCTGTAATTGTATTGTCTAGTTACATTGAATGTTAAATATAAAGTTGCAAGTTTTCAGTTAATTGCGTTGCATCAACGTCTCCTTTGTACTTTAATTACAAGGTTTTTTAAGTCTACTGAAAGGTTTTGTTTCCAGTTTAGGTGAAATTGAATAATTCGCGTTTTCTACAATTAATTACCTCGTGCTGAAGGATTTAATCATAAAATGTCACGTTTAATAATTGTTTCGTTATAATTAGATATCTCTGCACTGAAAAGTATTTAATTATAACTTTTTATAAGTCGTGATGCGCTTTGTGAATGAATTTTATTCAGTAATTGATTAGATATAATCGTACTGAAATAACTGTATTCAATGATGGTCGTAATTTATGTGAGAATCGCGCTATAAATTTTGCACGCTTTGTTTCAATTTGTAATGGTTTAATTTAATAATAATAATTACAAGGTGTTTCTATACTTTATAGAAGTGCGATGAAGGTTATGTTTGAGTAATCGTTTCTATAATTAGTTGTGTTTTATACATTAGCTTTCGGTATTAAATTTTTTGTACATAAAACTGTAAATTAATTATGTTCTATTTTGGTATTTTAAAATCGTTTTCGTTTTGTTTTAATAATTCGTACGTCAGTTACGTTTTGGTTTGTTTAATAATTGTACTAATAGTTGCGTAAAAATTCTCTTGCTTTAAAAATAATCTATCGTATTTGAAAATAATTTCCCTTAATATATAAGTAAATTATTTTCGTTAAATGGCATAAATTGCAATAATTAAAAATTAAAAATTTTGTACATACATAAATAATAAAATGAAAAAATTTTTTCTCTTACTGGCGAATATCAATAAATTTGTCAAAAATCAATTGGTTTTAAGGAAAATGAACCTACATTAGTTTCGTCGTCACTTTCATGGACTCTATTGATTTTGTACTTCGTTCACGTTGGTTTGGTTTGTATTCGATCGATGCTTGTATCTATTCTAAGGTTTGTTTAGCTGGATTCGGTCGATGCTTGTACCTTTTCCAATTTCGTTTGGGTTTTTCCAGAATTGAGAATTGGAATTCTTGGTCATCAATCTTCCGATTTTTGGATTCGTAGTGCACTTCTGGATCCTACCGACTGCGCCAGTTACGTTTCGGGCCTTGGGAGCGGTGTTTTTAAAAACTACTTCCAAAAACTTCGTAACAATTTATTTGATTTATACAGATGTTAAAGTGAAATTTTGACGATCTTGTTTAAAATACTCTAAGTTGAAAATTAATTACTAATTGAACTATTATGAGTAGCCTAAGCAAACTGCAATGTTAAAGCTGAAATACTTTGACTGACTGCCTGGTCTTGGGGCTCCCGGGGTATTTATGTTGTCCCAGCCCCTCACAACTCTGTGGGAACTTACACAGCTTATGTCTGCTTATTTCTTAATACTATTCATAATACATTGTCACAATCTTACTTTCTAGGTAATCGCGGTATCTTAACCGTCTGTGACCTGCCACCTGCAGTATCACTATCGTCTGGAATACATTGTGTTGCATCCGTTCTCATAACTGTTAAAACTTTTTTATATTTATCCTTGAATTACATTGTTGTACTTGACTTAATAATTTCTTAATGATTTCTAATAATTTTCTATTAGATTCTATTTTATAATACATATAAAGATTGGGAGATACATAACTAACTTGAAAACCTACAATCTGGAGTATTAGACTCTTACTCATTATTAAGGCAGTATTCGGATAACGTCATATTTTAGATAAGGTAAATTTTCCATATAAATACTCCTTTCTTAGTCAGAAGATGTTTGTTTATGATAATATGAAATTTTAAGTCAGAAAAGCAATTATTACACTATGAGAACTATTATACAATGCCATTTTGGGAATAGTTATTTTTAAATTTAAACATTTTAAAGTGAATCAGTTTATCTAAGAAAATGGTTATTATAAGTAATACGAATGTAGACATGACTCTTGTTGTATACCGTTGTAACCCATTTGAATAAAATGTTTGTCGATCTACGAAAAGTCTTCGGCCAGTCCATAACTGGATGTTTGAAGTAAACTCTAAGATAAAACCAGGAATAAAAATTTGCGACAGTTGCAAAAAGCAACTTTCAAAAGATAAAAGGATTTTAAAACCTTATTGAGGTGATTGCCATATTTTTATTGTTGACAGACAATGAATGAGTGTCTTTTAAGTAGAATAAACTATTCGCAAAAGCAATCCACAAAGTCCTCAACACTTTTTGTAACAGTCTCAAAATTGTACCTTTCAACCGAAATCCACTGTTTATGTGTAATATTTTCCACCATAACCTCTTCAAAGTAACTCAGAAGTTTTACTTTTAAAACATGTATTCCGTGGCAGTAAAGGAAACAGTTTAGAGTTTTTACCGAGCACATTAACTGCGACAAACCTACTTTATAATCACTAGGGTTGGTATCATCGTCCAATTACACCTCATTAAGTTTTCCTCCAGCAGCCATAACTTTTTCATTTTTGTGTAGTACATAAGCAAACTGAGTGGGTTCCACTATCACCTGCTAATACACAGTTTTTTTGCTATAGCTCAGCAAGTTTAGAAAACTCCATTTTGACTGATGAATATTTTTTTTTAAAGTTTACATGTTTCTTTCAAATTCGTTAAAACTAGTCACTTTGAACATGAGTTATGTTACCACTGGCTTTCATTGACACAGTCTTTTTTATCAGGCATGATTCAGCTTATACCATCGCTTATAAAATTGTTTAACCTTATCAACTCCAGATTGCTAGAGTGTTCTGCCAGGCTTTGGATCAGGAGTAGACATTATAATTTTTTCTTTAACTAAGGCTTTAGTTCTCCTGGTCATTCTATTGCTTACACTGAACTTATCTTGTATCTTTTTACATGTACAACTCTTAAAAAGTGTGGTTAAAATAATGAACTGCTCGTTCCTATTTTCAGTATTTTTAAATTTTTCTTTCGGTTGTTCAAGAATTTCTTAATCTGGATCATTTCTTTTTTCACTTTCAACTTCTGCACCTACAAATTCTTTAGTTGGTTTTTTAGTTATCTTCTGTAGTTTTCTTTGGCAACATCCTGCAAAATATATTCAGTTTTTTACTATTTGAAAGAGATTTGTTTAGATAGTTGAGTGATAAGTTTGGACTAGTAAAATCAGAAAACCAAAGATAATGAAGCTTTTGTCAGTTTAGACTTTTCCAAGAACTATTCCTTTGTTGTCCAAGATAAGGCACGACTTTTACATTTGGAATAACAATCAAGCAACTGTATATCCCTTTGTAGTACACTAGAATGAGCAAGGAATTATAATATATAAAAGTTTTGTAATTATTTCTGAATGCTTTTTATTATGATGCAGTAGCTATTCACTTATTTCAAAAAAGCTGATTTCCTATCTGACAATTGATGCTCTACTTTCCTTGCAGAAGATATTTTACTTTTCTGTTGGTTCAGCAGCCCAGTGCAAATACAGAAAAAATTTCATTAATATCTGCCATCACGAAAGTGACTTGAAAGTAGAGACTGAGTGACATTTTTTTGTCACAGCTCATAGGAAAGGGGTGTGTGATGGTCTGGAGGCACGATCAAATGAATTGCAGCAAGAGTCAGTCTGCCAAGACCATACTTGGACCAATTAATGACACCAATACAACTTTTTAACTCCCAACATACAGTTTATGCACTGTACAGAAAAAAGACTTCACTGAAGAAGAAAATTGACTGAAACGCCCACCTGTAAGAAACTAAACCAATGAAAGATACACAACAGTACCACACTTTCATTCTGCACAATGAAACTGAAGTGAAAACCAAGATATATTCATTGAGCAATGAAGTAGTTGAAGATGGTACAACATTAACAATGGAAGATATCAATAATTATGTGAACTCAATAGAAATGCTATTACATTAAAGATGGGTGATGAAACATTACAAAGGGTCTACTTTATTAGTATGCGCTTGTAGTTTACTAATTGCTTCTATACGATTGTTATCTATAGATACCCCGTTTCTACTTATGGTATGACCTAAAAACGTAACAGTTTCGGCACCGAAGATACATTTGTTTTTATTTAATGTGATGCCTTTACCATGTAAACATTTCAGAACCTCATATAGAATCTTATCATGCTCGACACGTGTGGATGCATATATCAAAAGGTCATCCACATGCATAACAACCCCCTTAACTTCTGCAACAATTTTAGAAAACTTTGTTGCAAATTATTCCGGAGCACACGAAATACCAAATGGTAATCGTTTGAATTTAAACCTCCCAAAAGGTGTAATAAATGTGGTAAGATCTTGACAGGATGCTTTTAAAGAATTTGGTAAAATCCTGAATTAGTGTCAAGTTTAGAAAATATTACAGCCCCTGTAAGTTTTGACAAAGTAGTTTTAATCCCTGATATTGGAAAATACGGTCTTAAAACACTTTTGTTTAACTGTGTGTAATCACAGCATAACCTAATTGCTTCGCCTTTTGGCACGACAACAATTGGTGCAACCCACTCTGTATATTCATCTACCTGTGAGATAATATCCAGTCTTTCCAAACTCAAGTTCAGATTTTAATTTGTCCAGAAGCGGCAATGGAACCACTCTTGGTACACTTTGTACAAAGGGTTTAGGGTTATCTTTCAGTTTTATTTCGATTTCTTGTTTAAATTTACCTAGCTCGTTAAGGATGCCGGGAAAATCTTTAGAAATCGCGAGATAATTATTACCCAGTGAATTAATATTTAGACTTCCAGTCTCGTCCTTTGTAGATTTTAATACTTTCAACTTAGTAATACCTAGAAGGCCCAAAATTGGAGATTTCAAATTTTTTATTACATAGACGGGCATGACAGTGACCTCATCTTTGTATTTCAGAGTAAAATCTATAATACCAAGTACATTAAGATTTTTTCCATCAGGGCCTGATATAGTCTCATCCGTTCCTACGATTTTATTCGATAATGATCGTACTAGGGTCTCAGGGATGCAAACTACATCAGCTCCTGTGTCAATTAAAAACGCTTCACTAGTACCTGTATTAATAATTTCAATAGGCATATGCCATTTTCCTTCATGTGAAAATAAAGTATTTACTGTAAGTGATCCAACAAAATAATTACCATCTGACACAGACATGTGTTCAGAATCACTACAAGAATCAGAATTCTGTATAGTAATATTTTTAACAGATTTTCTAGAGCGACAAACTTTGTACCAGTGCCCTATTTTAGCACAATCATGACACTTTGACTTACGTGCTGGACACATATCTCGTTGATGAGGTGCTAATCCACAAAACTACAGGATTTTACCTTCATTCTGTGCTCTACAATCTTCTTATCTTTTGAATATTTTGATACTACCGCTACGCTTTCTATTTTCCCTTGATTGCTTAAAATTTGATTTTGATGATCTTGCAGTTTGGCCTGGCGAGCTGCAAAAATTACATCTGATAGTGTTATCTTTGTCTGGCGGAGCAAATATTCACGTGTCTTGCTGCTAATCATTCCAACTATGATGCGATCTGCTATAAGATTCTTTAATCTGACCATATTCACAATTTTCAGCAAGAGCATGCAGCGCTGTTATAAAACTATCAGCAGTCTCCCTCGGTTGCTGATATCTTGTATTAAATTGGTATCTTTCAAATGTTACATTACGTCTAGGAACAAAATGATCGTCAAACGCCTTCACTGTTTCTGTGAATTTCGCTGGAGGTGAAGCAATTGTAGCAAAATGTTTTCGCTTTCTTCTGCCATTACATATAACAAAATGTCAATTTTTTCTTGGTCGGATTTCATTGCCTGGCCTGAAGCCGACATATAACGTTGAAAACGTTTTATCCATTGCGGCCAACTATTAGCCGTCGCAAAACTAAACTTTTCAGGCGGTGATACATTTACGATGTTATTTACCGCTGTGCTTAAGTTCAGAGCAGGAGCTGCTGTTGACATTTTATATAAGTATTTTCAGCTTACGGTTTTTTTTACTAATCTTGTTTTACTGCTGCCATCATGTATTGTTATGTGTCTTGAAATAATAAGGACTTCCGTTTATATGCACTTATTATTAGCAGGTAAAATTAAATTACATGCCCCCAGCCTCGTGGCTGTTCTAGGTTATGGTACCCTTTTGGTCGTGTCTCATCTACCTTTGACTCAACAATATGCAAATCCAGACCCTCCACATTATACTAGTACTTTACCTACCTAACGCTTCCTTGCTAGATGCCAATACTACTATATCATCTCCAAATCTGAGCATATCAATTGTTTGTTCCTGCATAATAATTCCAAATGTCTTTCTACATTTGACAGTATTCATTGTTTCTTCGATATACACATTAAAAAATACTGGGAATGGGGCACATCCCTGTCTCACTCCTTTCCTAATATTTACTTCTCTACATTTCTGCTCTAATTCTATTACAACTCTTTGCTCTATGTATAAGCTATATATAGTAGAAACCACGAAAGAAGATATCTGTGTCATGGCTTGTAACCGTATGTATTAAGTTGAAAATTTCAAGTTAATGTAGCATCTAGTTCATAAATACCAAATTAATATCAGTTGTGAAAAATATTTTATTTTCACACAAGTAGTCGCTTGTACTATTTTAAAATTATCGTCTTAATACTTAAAAGGTTTAATAAATTCAATTAATATAAATGCAAGTACATTAAAATAAATATATATAAAATAAATATTTCTATTCGGCAGTTTCTGTCATCCGTCGCTGATTTAGAAACCGCAATGCAGTGAGATTGCAAATACTATTTTATTGTCAAACAGGTCGTTGCTTTTAGTACGTTAAAATTATCATCCTAATAATTTAAGAGTTTAATAAATTCAATTAATATAAAATGCATTCTCAAAAATTGAATTACACATTAATCTGAATAGAGAGGTGAAATAACAGAAATAATAAGTGTTACTAGCACCTACGATTGAAATCGGTCTTGTTACGTTAACTTTGGCAACCGTGCTGTAAGGCAAAATCAAGAATTTGGTTTGTTGACATTCAGGTGTTTTGTGTTGACATTTTAATAAAATGACATCTTCACCAAACATATGATTTCTTTATGCATTTAAAACTTTAAATGATATTTCGTTTGCGAAAAACTAAGAACGATAATACTACTTTAAAGAAGAGGTGTGCGTGTGCCATATAAATTTTATACCAAAAGTAAGGTTGTGATTGATATGAAAATGCATTTCATGAAATTAACATTACCCAAGGTAGAATTAAAAATTAACATAGGTGTAAATTACCAAAGATTTTATTACAAATTTGCTGTAAAAACAATAAAATTACATCAATTAACAAGAGAAAGAAAGTTGATTAATGATGATTTTTCTTACAGCATGCTTTAATCCTACTCACGGTAAGCATGCTAATCTTCAAGGCGTTTGCAACTCGCTAAAGCAATTTTATTAATATGAAAAATTGTTTTTATAATATTCTCTACCTTACATGTGATTTTCCAATGCTCCATCTGAAGGTACTACATTGGCCAGGAAGCGAGTTTTTTTTAACCTGGAAAATTTGGAATTTTGCCGAACCCTTGCTGTTCCAAGCAAGGTAGGGATCTATAACGTGCGTGACAACATCTGTTCACGTATGTCGTTACTTAAAAATCATATTGCTATCTTTCTCGTATCCATTGGTAAAGCTTTAAAAGAATCTTAAAGGTATGTTGTGAATTGCACTAGGCGCCTGTGACGTAGATATCTTCTTTTGTGGTTTCTAGTATACTATCCGTCTATTCTTATAACGCGTTCCAATCTATTTGAGTATTTCGAACTTTTTTCCATTTTACATTGTCGAATCACTTCTCCAGATTTACCAACCCTATATACATGTTTTCTCCTCTTGCTATTGTTTTTCTCCAGTGTCACCCTTAGAGCTAAAATGGCCTCCCATATTCCCTTGTTTTGCCTAAACCCAAATTCATCTTGTCCTAGTATTTCTTCAGCCCATTTTTCCATCTGTCTTTGTACAAATTTAATTAATATATTTGACAAGTGTGCTGTAAAAATTATTGTTTGAAAATTTTCACTTCTACCCACCTCTCTTTTTTGGTATAGTGACTATGATGTTACATTTGAAATATTTTGGTGTCTCGTCTGTCTCATACATATAGCTTACAAGTTGGAAGAGACGTTCATTTACTGCATCTCCAACAGCTTTTAGAGTTTCTGCTTGTAACTTAGGTTTCTTTTTCAGATTAACAAAAAACTTTAGAAACCATTCAATTTTAATTCTTCTCTACTGTTTTTAGGTTAGGAGCCATCTAAAATATTCTTTAATTGTCTGGTTCCATTTTATAATAAATACATTGATCGCATTGAAAGAATAAAGAATAAAAATCCATCAATAGTTTAAATTACAGATTTAACAAACAGTTGATCCCGTTGCCCTATGATCACAAGCTTAACTTCTATAAATTACAATCCCCACAAAAACAATAATTGCGGGACAAATTATTCTTTATACAATTTTACATGGAATATATGATAGTGAAATCTTAGTAGCGTCAGTGTGTTTTTATATGCATGTCTACGATGTTAGAAATCCCCTATTATTATTTCTGTTACAACACTCGAACACTAATCACAGTTTAGGTAAACTCGCCAATTTCAAGATTGATGCGTATTACAATAAATATGTTTCACAGAAGTGATATTGACATTTTTAGTCTCAGTCTTCAAAAATTTAGGCGGTTACTATTGCAATTATTTTAACACTGCCTTGTTTCTTTAAATTACAATTGTTATTTTTGTTTAGTATACTTAGCAGGTATATGTTAGCCAGTAGATTCACTTTTCAAGAAGTTTGTAGAAGAACTGTGTTCTATATTTTGCATTACAAAAAATGCTTTTCTAGTTTTATTTTGTAATATTAGAATCAGTTTATGTACAGCATTTGTATTAAAGTGTCATTCCTTCATTGGGAGACTTAATGCTTCTGTTTGAAGTCCTTTATTGTAATAAATAAAAATAAATAAATAAAAATAAACCCATTGATGATTCATCAAGCTGTATGTTAAATACTGAACTTACTTTAAGAAATTCTATAATTATTTCCCAAACAGCCTTGCCTTCTTACCAATAAATTTATAAACTCGGTTAAAGCATTGAAAAACTAAATACCATAGTTTCCATCGGAAATTTTTGCTTAATTTTGATATGTATTCTATTATATAGATATAGTACGCTAGCATTTCATAGGAACTTTAAGAAGAGTTGAATCTGTCCAAAATTAAATTTTACGTTGCCTATAAAAAGTTAATTAAACCATGTGTTTCTGAATCGATTCGAATAAGTCTACAAACTGAAAGTAGTTAATCAAATCATACTTGATGCATGTAAGGATCTGAATTATACAAATATATGAGAACATAAATTTCAGTAATAACCTTGATAGCACTAAGAGTGCATTGTGTATTGCATTAGATAACTTAAGGTTTTGTGTAAAATTAAATATTGGAAAGCGATAATTAACGGCCTCTCTTTTTGGTGCTGTTTTTAAATCCGATGGTTCTTACAAATGAATCAATCTACTTTTTTCTTTTCGTGTTTATCGATTTCTGTGTATTTTTGTATTTGGCTATAGCTTTATATGTAAATCACTTTGTTTAATTTAATTGGTTTTTTAATTTCTATATATTAAATATGACTTACGAATATATTTCTGCGATTATGTAGGTATTAAATAGTATTTACATTTAACTTCACTTGTTGGTATTAACTTATACAACTATTGTTAATGAGCTTATTAGTTTGTACTATATGATATATGTTTGTTTAAAACCTGTGGTGGCGTGACTTGCCTACCTAGATAAATTTTTGTATTATTAAAATTTGTAAAATGTTTTAAATCAACTTCATTACTCTTGTTTTTATTCTTTTGCTTTAATCCTCGTATAATTTCTAATATTATGAATCACATTTACAATAATACAATTTTTAATACTAATTATGAATGCAATGTTTTAAGATTCTTTCTGTATGTAAATGTAAATTTATTATTCATTAGAGGCACGAAACAAGATAATTTCCATTCAAATTTCATTACTAGTTTCTTTTTATTGGCTGATAACACATTTTTATTTTTAGCCGTTTATAATTGGCGGGGTGATACAAGATTTGGTCTTCCTTTAGAAATAGGAGAAACTGTTCAAATCTTAGAAGAATGTCATGGCTGGTATAGAGGATTTTCCACAAAAAATAGAGGGATTAAAGGAATTTTTCCACATTCGTATATTTACCTAAAACCTTGTAAAGTAGATAATGAAGGTTTATTTGAAAGTGTTGTACCGGTGGAAGATTCTGTCATAAGAGAAGTTACCTTAGTTCTTCGAGAATGGGGTGATATATGGAAGAGGCTTTATGTGGTAAGTGATTTAAATAAATTAATTTTAATGCCATATATTTGTAATATTATAAGTTAATATGATGATGACACTTATTATCGGGAGTATGTATTCGTGTAGTGTATAAAATGTTGTAATGTCACATTCACAATAGGGTCTGCGACATAAAAGATGTCTACTTTTAAATCTTTTAAACCAAGTGTCTCCAAATGATTGTCAGCCACAGCACAGACGATATTGATGTCCTAAATGTGTATTCGGTAAATATACTATACCTATTATGACAAAAAATACTTGAGTGATAAAATTAAAAACTCGATAATAAGCTTTGTATATTTGCAGTTTGTTACTAACAGTTGTTTACATTTGAGACCAAGTTTATATCAATTGAAAAAAATGATTTTACATTCACATCAATTACGAGGCGTTGTGTTTACATGTAATTGTACTTTATAGTCTAAGGTTGTATTTTTGTACTGTGGTAGTTAACTGCAATGAGGTAACAGTTGTCACTTTATAATAAATACGTGAACAATACAAGTAGTCAGTGGACAATAAGCACTTTTACTGGACAAGTGATTATTATAAGCCATATAATTTACAAGAATGTTGTACTAGAAGTTAATGTAGGTTTTGGTGTTCTTGTAATTATTATTCGTTACCATTCATACACCACACGAGAGAGATTAAAATTCTACATGTCAAACCATGAAAACAGTAAATTGTCATGACAATTGTTTATTTTCATGTTTTTGTTAAAATACAAAACACAAAAATGTGTGATTTAAAATTTAGAGCATAAAAGCATTAAATAATTTTTCACAAAAGAAAGCAAACCTCCAAAAATTATGCATGAACGGTATGCTTGTTGTATGTAGTTACAACTTTCCACCAAATAAAGTTTCACCGAAAATAAACAAACAAAAAGGAACCTAATATTTTCCATCTTTTCTACAATGAACTACTACAGTATAATGTAAGTAATGACCGCTACACTTGCGGCCACATCTCCAATGCTCCACCCAAAGGTACTACTTTAGGTTTAAACGTGAAAAATGTTGTACTTCGAACTAATTGGACTCCAAAATTAATTAAACGGTAAATAAAATTTAGAAACTAAAAATTAAGGTGAATTTAAATAATGGTAGCCATAGCGTTAACTTTGAAATATGTCTAAGCAACAAGACACTAGCAAAAAGTAAAAGGGGAGGGATCTATAATACCAAATAGCAGCTGCTAGCTTTGCTTACCAGTGCGACCTGAAGAGTCGACTTAAAACTATCTAAATTTAGCTAAATTTATTAATAGCGACTCCAACTATTTGTTTCTGCTCTATAAATTTAACAATATCATCCGCCTTAGTCTAAGTAATTTATTCTACTTCAGTCTAAATTCGTTTCTAACATTCCCTATCGTTCTCTAACTGACTTACTCTAATTTCAATTTTCCTTCCTATAGATACTACGACCAAAATAAACAAAATGCCTAACAAGATAAATCAACGGCAAAAATCCCAAAACAAAACAAATACAAATATAAATAAATAAATATAAATATTTAAATGAAGCTTTAAAGCAAATAACAGTGCATAGAATAGCAAAAGCATAACTTAAATTCAGATGCATTTGCATAAGCATTATGTGAACTAGCGCTATCACACTAAAACATGGTCATTTAAAATAAACTGCAAAATTTACTTATAATACAATCAATGCTTATGGGCGTATAGCTACCCCAATAATTAATACCTCTAATATAAATTTTTCCAGGATATGAAGATGTAGTTGTCTGACCACATAAATTAACTTTCTACTGCGAAGGGAGGTAGATATGCACTGCTAATATCCGGGTAGGGTATGCACTAGTGCTGGCAATAAAATTCGATTAATCGATTATTCGATTAATCGAAAATCGCGGTTTTTAAAAATTAACAAATCGATTATTCGATTAATCGAATATTCGAATAATCGATTAATTGAATATTCGAATAATCGAATATTCCAATAATCGAATAATCGAATATTCGAATAATCGAATATTCGAATAATCGAATATTCGATTAGTCGACCAATAGGACACACCTATTAAAAATAATGGGTAAATAAAATACAGTTAAAAGAAAAATGGTTTGCTTTTATTTCTATTAAGAGGCAAGTCCTTACAGAACGAAAGCTCTAGTAAAATTAAAAATATAACAGTACAAACATGTTGTAAAAGATTTATCCTAAAAGGAGCAACGTCCGTTTTATAATACGAAGGAAGATTCTCGATTCCACTTTAAACTAAACCTTCCAAGAACTAATAAAACTGTACACAAAAATTACAAACGATATATTTTTGTCAAATAAATTAGAAATACATCCACCAACACCTATAATCACTGTTATTTGATTAACTGACTTGAATCAATTGGAAGAATAATTTTTTATTGTGTTAATTGACTAACATGATCCGTGACGTATATATAATTCAGTTTGATTACCTAATAGATTAAAATCAACTACCTACGTGAGTGTACAATAATATAGTAAGGAAACGCCTGTATTAATAGCTGTTCGATTTCTGATTACCCGAGTGGGTCCACTATTATAGTTTATAATTTAGTTCTTGCTTATTAAACTGCAAGTTCATAATTTTAAAATTATTTTGTAAGTTTGTTTCTAACTTGAATTTATAATACCTAACTAAATTATAGCCGTATTATTTGTATTACCTATATAGAGCCCAAGTTTTCTTTTTCCTATGTGTGCAAGCTATAACGTGAGGGAAGACAAAAATACAACCACACATAGTACAATTTCAGGACAAGATCTTGCTATGAGATGGAGGAGACTTGAAAATGAAATGAAACACGACTTGATGGATTTTGTAATTGACTACCCCGCACGATAGTGATTTAATCAGACAAACGATTATTGGGTTAGAAATAATTTGTTTGACTAGTTGATCAGTCGATTAAACGGTTAGTCGATTAATAGATTATCTAGACAACCATACGATTGATTGACTAACCGATTAATGAACTAGCCAATTAGTTAACTAAAAAAATTGTTAACAATCGAATAATCGGTTAACCGATTAATCGAATATTCGATTAATCGAATATTCGATTAACCGATTAATCGAATATTCGATTAACCGAATATTTGATAGAAAATCGATTAATCGGTTTAATCGCTTTGCGAATACTGCAAAATTCGATTAATCGAATACAACTTTTTCGAATTTTGCCAGCCCTAGTATGCACTAAATGTCCTGGAGGGATCACAATCACTGTCACTTTTAAATTCCAAGGGATGTGCTTGGTTTCACTCTATTTTAATTTCTTAGTTTAATTGACTTATTTATATGGTTTGAGTTAATTAGGTTTCCTGATTTAGTTTTGTTATTTTTAAGGACTGCTTAACCTTTCAGTACACGCGTGCGGACTTATGCTCCACAGCTATGTAATTATTTATATTGTAGGGAGAATAATCTTGAAATTCCACCTGCATCTGAGTAGCTGCTTCTGATGCGTTGCTTAGTGTTAGTATATGACCGTTTACGGAAGAGTGTGTTTGTTTGCTTTTTATGCTAATTGGGGACTGTGAGTCCGCAGCGAGTGCTAGTGCATAAAATGCTGATACATGAAATACGCGAATGTGGTACAAAATAAGTGGTGGGGTTTGTTATTTCAATCCATTCTTAATTAATTTTTGTAAGCAGATAATGTCTTCATATGAAGCAGAACAGGAGAACGACTGGCAACGTTAATGAAAAAATGCCTAAAGGAAGATGAACCTGAACAATTTGCAATGGTGCATGATGATCAATCAGATTAAGAGGAACAGGAGGCTCTAGAAGTAAGTGATCACAATACAGATACTGAACAAGATGTTTCTGATAGAGAGAAGTAGGTAGGCATTCATGTGATTCTCATTTCCTTGGAAAAGATAAAAAACTAAGCGGAACAAACACGTCCCTGGAAAAAACGTTATAACTAGATCGTTGAATATTATAAAACATTTTCCGGGAGCTAAAGCAACAACAAAAAATTTCAAATCTATTCTAGAAATTTGGCAGTATTTTATTGACGTATATATGATTTGGATAATTGTGGAGTGTACCAATAAACATATTGATACTGTAAAGTATTAAACAGTAGAGATAGAGATGCCAAACACACCGACGTGTGCGAGATTCAGGCCCTTATTGGACTACTTCTTTATTTAGCTGGAATTTTAAAGTCAAACCGTCTAAATGTTGACGAATTATGAAATACTAAATACTAACGCAACTGGGGCAGAGATGTTTATTTTGGCTATGGGAAAAAACAGGTTTCTTGTTTTTTCTTCAAAATCTACGTTTTGATGATTTAGAAAATCAATTAGAGAGGAAAAACCGATAAACTTGCTCCCATTAGAGAATTATTTGAAGCTTTAGTTCATAAATGTATAATTGTTTATATACCTTTTGAAAACGTTACAATCGATAAAAAGTTAGAGGTGTTTAGGGGGCGCTGTAGCTTTAGACAGTATATTCAGAGTAAACTAAATAAATATGGCATAAAGATCTTTGCTCTTTCAGATTCTATAACATTTTATACTATGAGATTGGAAGTTTATCTTGGAAAGCAACCTGATGGACCTCATTTTATTGACAATTCTCTATCTGCTGTGGTTCAAAGAATGTGTAAGTGCATGAAAGGGTCACACAGAAATGTAACGTGTGATAGATGGTTTACCGGAATTGATTTAGTGATGCGTCTTCTCAATGAATTTAAATTAACGTATTTAGGTACTATCCCGAAAAACAAGCGAGAGTTGCCTTAGAGTATTCTTATCCAAGTGGAAGACCTATCGGATCTAGTATGTTATTTACCAAAAAAAACAAAAAATGTTTTGTTGGTATCCAGCTTACTCCACGACAACAATATAAATATAGATTCAAGAAAGCCAGAAATGATTATGGACTATAATGCTACAATAGGTGGCATAGACGTAGTTGCCAAATTATGCGCAAGTTATGATTGTGCTTGAAATACTAGAAGATGGCCAGTGGTAATCTTTTATTCTATTTTGAATGTAGCCAGAATTAATTTCATGGTACTGTATTTTACAAATAATATCAGAGTACGTGGGCCTAGAAGACAATACCTTCACGATTTATCGTTTCATCTAATCGAAACTCATCTCAAATCAAGACTCTTTTAGAAAAGTCTTGCTTCTCATCATTAGGTTTTCAGTCTTCGAACCGGTGAGACATGTACCTTCATTGTTACCTATTCTGTGCCAACCCACACATTTCCCGGAAATTCCTGCATCATACATCTTTCACTATTTGTGTGCAATAGTCTAATCTAAGTCTACCTTTCATTTTCCCTTCCTCTACTTATAATATATCCCGCACTATTCCTTCATGTCATAGTATATGTTCTATCATCCTATCTCTCCTATTTTTACTGTTTTCGACATATTTCTTTCTTCCCCTACCATTTCTAGAACCTTTCTGTTCTTAACTTTGTCTGCTCATGATATCTTCATCATATGTCTTTTGCACCACATTTCAAAGCCTTCTTTCTATCTTTTTCCTGTCTGCTTCTCCTACTGTTCACGTTTCACATCTGTACAGTACTGTGCTCCACATATATACTTTTTTTTAGCAATCTTTTCTTTGCTCTTGTTAAATGCAGCATGGCCTTCTGCTAATCTTTGTTTTTATATCTATTGCACTTTTCCCATCTTACGTTATTTGGCTTTACTGCCATTAATCCTTAATTCATATATGTAAATTCCCAAAAAGCTGCAGAACTAAACTTCTTTCAGTTATCAAAGAATATTTTTTTCTATGATTCCACGGGCAATATGATTTTTTAAATATAGATGTTCACTATGTGTTAAAGTTGTAAATATCTTTTGCATGGATTGTCTTTATAGTATCATTTGTTTTAGAGTTTGTTATAAGTTTAATGCATACTCAGTGACATGGAAATTGCAAATCCAAGAAGCATTTGGAAGTTTTTGACCAAACTTGGCAGATATGTTTAACTACTCAAAGGTAATAATTTATTAAAATTTTGTTACGATAGATCAAGTGGTATTGGTATATCTGACATTACTGTCATTTCTTTTTAACATTATTATCTGGTATATTTCTTGCAAGTTTTGGTTGAATTTTGTGTTGTATCTGTCAAACTTTAGTTGATTTTCGTGTTTTGAGGGTGTAATTATGTCTAGAATGTGGCAACGTGAAAATTACCGCTAGTTGTTCGAATTTGACAGAGGTCGAATTGTTGGGTTGCATGAAGGTGGTTTTTCGTACACGGAAATTACAAATCATTTTAACTGGAACCAATCCACAACTATGTGTTGTTATCAGTTATGGACTAGGGTGGGCCAGTAATATCTACATACATCGGAAACTCTCCGGCATGAAGTGTAGGTTGCTTGGAACACAATATCCCAACAGGACATGGACCACCTACAGGATTCGATGCCACGAAGAGCAAGGGAGTGAGTAACAAATGGGTGGATACACATTTAATAATAAAAATTATGTTAATTTATTGGTTTTTCTTGAAATTTTAATCAACCTTTGAAATATATCTGCCAAGTCTTTTCCAAAAATTCCCAACCCTTCTTGGTGTTGAAATTTCCAGGTCACTGTGTATATTCCATAAGAAGGTATATATGATCAACTTTTTTAATATAGCTTTTCATTTTTTCAAAAGTTTGGATCTGACTAACCCAAGACAAAATCAAATAAATGTATGATTCTTGTTTTGTCCAGGACATGAATCAGAAAGTGACAGCAATTTAGTTATAGAGTCTGGAACACTCTAAAATACAATCGTACAAACTTCATTGGCCTTCTTTTTAGCCTCTCTTTCTGAATATACATACACTCTGCAGGAATTGCTATTTAAGTTTGTTACACAGAAGGCATACAAACTTGTGCAATAATAAGCTCAATTTGAAACTAAAAACAACTTAAAATAACTTGGCCCATTCTTTATATATAGCATAAATTATCATATAGCATATTGTACTAGTTGTATTAGATTGTTCTGATAAATTTGTGAGTGAACTGATAAGCTGAAATTTTGCATATATTAGTGATTAACAATGAGTAACAAGTTTTAAAACACTTATTTACTATTATGGATAGTGATAAATAATTAAACCAGCTATTAAGTTATTCAACAATAAAGTTAAAAAGTTGACCTTTGATAATGATAAGACCTAATGAAGATAATATAAGTAATAAATGATAGAAATAACAGGACAGAATTTAGGAATTAGTGACATGAACAAATATAATAAATATGCTAATGATTTTGAAGCCATTCAAGTATTTGCTTGTGACAGTTGCAAGAAATCATTTTGTGGGTCTTGTCGAGATCTAACCAATTCTGAAATCAAATGTTTATTGTAAAAACAAAAAGGAAGCTGATTTTCCTCCATGGTGAAGTGAAAATGGATTCTGGAATGTACCAGATCTTATAAAAGAAATGTACGATTTAAAAAATAATATAAATGAAATTGAAGTTTATCCGCCCATTGATACAAAGGTAATAAATGAAATGTTAGAAAGACAAAAATAGGCAAATAATGTACTAGTTCTCAATATTAATTAATCAAATTAAATAATAAAAATAAAAGAATAAAGGTAACCAACGCAGTGTAGCAAATTTTATCATTTGTGCAAGATTTGGGAAATTAAAAATATAAAGGATTGGGAAATTTGTCAATGGGAGAAACACCATCAAAATTCATATTCAACCAAAAAGAGGTAACACTGAAGGTTATATCGAGTAGAATTATTAAAAATATGCCAAAAATTAAACTGTACGGAGAGAAAACTATTGCACAAAGAAAATATTTTAAATTAATGAAATCTAAATTAGAAGAAATTAGAAGCAACTGGTAATGAAATTAAAAACAATTAAATACATTAATAATATTCCAAAAATAGTCTACAATGTCAGATATGAATCAAAAAATTACATTTATACAAATTAGACTTACATCTATCACATATAATATTGACATCATATATAATTCGTATTTTTATTTATCTCCAACTTATTTACTAATTTGTTGTTAGATTTGTTAATGTATGTCACTATGATTAAGTTGAAGTTAAATTTGCATGTATGGCATAACGGAGTTAGACATATTATGTTTAAATTAAAAACATTACCTTTTATTTTTATTTTGACGAATAAGTTACATTTCCACAAACAAATTACTCTTTACAATAACTAATTTTCAAGCTATACTCCATGCCAGTAAAGAAGGTACTGAAGAAAAAGATAGGACTGAATTTTAGCGATTCTCATTGGTGGATGGATGAGCCAAGTGTACACAAGAATAAATATCCCGTATGTTTGTGTTGGTTGTTTGAACATTTTTATTATAAGACAGATTGTCAATTGGCATTTTGACATTTGCTATGGCCCTTTCATATTTTCGTTTTTGTTATTTATTGTATTTTGTTATTAGTTTGCCTTTGAAATTTTGCTCGGCCTTATTAATTTGTGTTAATTTTATATTTAGTATCAAAACAGTTCTTGTCAGAGCTATAAAACACCAGTGTCTTCATAATAAGGTAAGCATGTCTCATTAAAGATAAGCATATAATACTAACAATGAATTCTTTTCAGACTTTTATTTAATTATGGATCACCAACCTATTAAAAATCCGAACGGCAAACATGTTATGAGCGGGCAAAAGCTTATTGCCTATAATATATATTTGAAAAATTCCACAAATGCATCCAAAACGCAATCTGTGAAGCAAACTGCGTTAGAAGTGGGTTTAGGTGTTCGATCAATGTGGAATATTGTAAAAGAAATGGAAACTACTGGTACTGCTTCCTCGCCAAAGACTACAAGAGTGCGTACAACAATCTACGACGACCTTGAAGAATTTGAAAGATGTGCGATTCGACGGCATGTTCATGCATTTTACTTTAGAAATGAATTACCAAATTTAGAGAAAGTATTACATGCAATAAACAATGATGACTCTTTACCAAACTTCAGTCGCACATCACTTTATCGGGTAATGATGAAATTGGGTTTTAAATATGGAAAGCGTGGCGAAAAACAATTTTAATTGAAAACCTGAAATTGTGTTGTGGCGAAGAAAATATTTAACTGCAATTAAAAAGTATAAAGCTGAAGGCAAAAGAATTTATTATACTGATGAAACGTGGGTGAATGCTGGACATGTAAAGAACAAGGTATAGACACCACTGTAAAAACAGCAAGGCAGGCATTAATCGAAGGTTTATCGACTGGTATACGAGATCCCTCTGGCAAGGGCAAGAGATTAATTGTTGCGCACATGGGTAGTGATATGGGATTTGTCAATGGTGCATATTTAAACTTTCAATCTAAAAAAACAGGTAGCGTATTAACACTATAAACAACTTAGGATCTCGAGTTCGTAATTATCGTTTTAGGAGATTATCACGAAGACATGAACGGTAAAGCGTTTACAACTTGGTTGAAAGGTGTATTACCTCTTCTTGATAATGATAGTGTAATCGTGCTTGATAATGCTCCTTATCACAGCGTCAAAGCCGATAAGGTTCCAAATCAAAGTTGGCGAAAAGAACAAATTTATAATTGGTTAAACACAAAACACATTGAAGTTACCAAAGAGCTATTAAAAGTTGAATTATTACCCTTAGTAAAGCAGCACTCTCTAGCTCACTCGGCACCTTATGTTGTTGACGAAATCGTAAAATGCTCTGGCAGAACTGTATTAAGGTTACCCCCATACCACTGCAATCTAAATCCAATTGAGCTGATTTGGGCTCGAGTAAAGCAGCATGTAGCTACCAACAATTCTACTTTTAAAATTAACGACGTGAAGGTGCTTCTGG
This sequence comes from Platerodrilus igneus, assembly GCA_036346225.1. Taxonomy (NCBI): domain Eukaryota; kingdom Metazoa; phylum Arthropoda; class Insecta; order Coleoptera; family Lycidae; genus Platerodrilus; species Platerodrilus igneus. Next base: position 7,032,098 of record JARFIW010000301.1, read on the forward strand.
ATGAAGGAATTGCAGCCATAGATAAAGGACATTGGGTTAATTGTATTAGCCATACAATTAAAGAAGAAGAAAAAATGTGAAAATTGGATGGCATTGTCGAAGAACTTGTCGAACAAATTGTAATAAATGTTGGATATGAAAGTACAACAGACGACGAAGATACCTCTGGGGATGATATGGACGTAGATTAAATATAAATTTGTGATATCATTGTTTTGATATTTTGTGATGTGTTTAATTAAAAATAGCTTATATATTGTTCTATATTAATATTTTATTTAAACTTTAACCAAACAGGTAGAAAATAAAGTTCAATAATGCTTGATATGTTTTAAAACCGTGTTTCTTGGATGTATTTATTCAAAAACCTCAATCTTGCAAAAAATATAAATAAAAATCTGTATAAACATCGATGCATTTTTATACTAATGTATTTTTATACTAACATTATTTCATCATATCTGTGAACAGGTATACCCAACAATATTTCGATATTCTTACATTATGTTAATGTTGGTGACTTATGAATATTCCTACATACAAAACAATGCGAAAATTGAATAACCAGTTCATGTGCAATTGATCACACTTTAGTCCTTACTAAAATAACTTGCAATGTCCAAGTTTTCAACTTGTAATACTGTATACATTGTATGTACAGATGAAACCCATTTCTCTCTCAATGGTGAAGTTAATACTTAAAAATATCAGAATCATCGGCTGAAATTCCACATAAATCGATCATCACAACATCGCTGCTTGATGCGGTTTGACAGCTAATTTTATTATTGAGCTATGCCTTTTCTGCGTAATGCAAATGTAAAACATTGACAACTGTCACTGACGACGAACGATATCTGCAAATGTTACGGAATTTGTAAAGCATTGCATTATGCTAGCGATAAATTAGATGGGAAAGAATAAAAAATTAATTTTCAAGGTATAAACTAAAATATGGAAGCACCTTGTATGATAGATTACATAAAAATATATGATCTTAATTAATCATATTTCAAATTTTCTTTCTATAAAAATGATTCAGATAATAAGGTATAACATTATTTCAATTAAATTACATTTTAGCGATGACTTAATTTAAAACAAAATTCAAACCAATCTCAATATGACTAAAACACTGCATACGCATTTCTCTTGAATAATATAATTTACAATAGACAGATACTACCTGCCTCGACCACCAAGGACCTTATAATATTACTATATTACAACATAAATGCACATTACATACAAAGTAACGGAATAATAACCACATTATTAAGCATAAATGGAAATTATACATTGTATTAACTGGATGCTGAACATAATTAACAAGAATAATAGTGGGAGAAAATTGGGATAGTGAAACCCAACAGGAAAGAATTGGAATTAATTATTCGCAAGTCAGTAACAAGAACAGGTCAAAATTTAATAATTCCAGTGTGTAATACAGTGATAACCCGCGAGGTAGGTGGTCGGTGTAGGGGAGGAAGTTGAAAGTGAACGAAACCCAGCTTCAAAGAAAAAAATAAAGATGGAAAAAATACTATTATGGGTAAACTGTGTGGTAATAAATTTTGATTTGTTGTTTTTTTAAGATCATTTTAAGCAAAAAAAAATTCATGGCCACCACGATTACTTGATATTAACCCTGTGGATTACCAGCTGTGCAGTTATTTAAGAGTTTTTGTTGCTAGGACTCAACTAATAACACTGAAGGAATTAAAACAGGATTATGGAGCAAACTGAAACAATTCAGCCGGTAATGTAAATCAAATACTATATTCAATTTGGAAGTTTTTACATAAAAATGGAGGTCACATGGAACATTTGTGGTAATTAAGTACAAACACCTTTATTTAAGCTGTTTTATTTCTTTCACTCTGTTGTTAATTTAATTAGTTACAAAATATAAAGGTTGAATTGTATCTTTTATTTTATGATAACATTGTACAATAACCTAACTGCAACCTGGAAATATTAGCATTATTCATAACTGGTATTGTATAAAATATTTTGTTTTGCTTTATTGTATTGTGTATTATGCAGTGTACAAGAATTTATGACGTGGAGATATTTATTAAAGCATTCCACCATTTTTTAAATTCAAAATAGTATGAAAGTATTTTTCAATTAATAGTTAGAAAAGTTTATTGAAAAAGCTACATCCAAGGCAAATGATTTATAAAAATTCCAACTTGTTTGTAGTGTTCAATTTTCCATTCTATATATGTTTAAAATTTATGTGGAACAAAGCTTATATGTTGGAACACTTGGTATATTATTTGCATATTTCTGTTAATTTTCTTTTGCACGACCTTGCCTATGCGACGAATTTTGATATCACAATTCCATATTTGAACAGGTTTATATATGTTGAAGGACTTCGATCTGGGCTTTTACGCTTTGTATACGTTAAAGTGTAGTTGTGTATTTTGTTGTTTGCTAACTTTTAGCATAGCTCTTGTTGACGGATTTGTATACATTTAGCGTTGAAGTATTTATACTCATAGTTGAAAGGCGTTTCTGATTTACACCTGTGTCAATTATTATTTTATCACACTTTTTCCAAGCCGAAGAATGTAAGTAGATAATCCTGGTTTTGTTGTTATGTAATTTGTATAATTTTACAGTGACTTTTCCTGTTTCCTTTGTTTTACGGCATTTTAGTTTATGGTTTATGTTTCGTATCTGGCGTTTATGATATGCTTCTATGCTTTGTCTTCTTCGATCTTATTGAGAATGGAACTACCGTCAACTTACGGTTGGCACGCAGTGGAAACCAAACATCAATTTTGTACACAACTTGTGAAGAGTGCTCCTGTTGATACACTAAAGCATGTTTACAGAAGATAACAAGGCCCAGATGTTCTCGGGCCTACTTCAATTTGTGTAAGGTATTGCCAGACAACTATACACAGTGAATTACCCTTTTTATTTATTCGCCACAAGTATTTAAATAACGGTGTATCCGCTTTTTGCCAAACTATTTATTTCTATCATCATATGTCATCAACATTGGGAATACTGGAATTTATATACAAGCAAGTTTTGCTTGTAAATGTATGAGAAGTATTCTTTGAGTTCCACACTGCCGCCCCCTATTCATTTCGTGTCTATTTCTTTTTCACTAAATTTAATTTAATCCCTTTGTGTCTTGTTTATTAAAGGATTACCTACATTTAATATTCATTATACATATTTATATTTTTGTAAATTAATATGACACACTGCACACCCACTTATTTTGTTACATTCACCTAATTCGGTACTTTATATTATTTAACGGGTATGGACCCCTGTCCGCTATGACGTATCACACCCACACATACTATTATTACCGTATATTACTCATCAAGACAATTCCTGTGTTGGTATACCAAAATATCAATTGCATATCCCTCCCCTATATGTATTTTACAGCATTCATTTATACCTCGTGCACGATAACAAATCTTCACATAAAATTTAGGCCAGGATCTAGTGGATCGAGGATTGTCCTAGGCTATACTATTATTTACTTATATTGTTTACTTGATTTATGCTATTTTTTTTGTAATTGTTTGCCACTTTATATCTTATTTACTTGTTATAAGCTATGCTTTAACCTTACATTATTTCACATGTTTTGGGTATAATTATTTTGGTATTGTACCTGGTTTATGTATTTATTTTTGCTATTTGTATTAAATTATGTATACGATTCATCCGAGTTCGTCTTTGTGAAATTTATAATTTTAGTGAAATGGTTTAGAGTTATTATAGATTTGGGAACTAGCGTTTTGACTTGTGCTTGCTTGGAACCATTGGGGTTTAGATTTTTAGTAGCAACTCTGCCTGGTGTCATTTTGTACTTTCCTGAATTACAATTATCCCTTTCCGGAAGCTGGCAACTCACTTCCTCCTTCGACTGAGTCTATCCAATGCCTTGCCTTGCCATCGGTGATTCGGGACCATAGCTCCAATGGAGATCTTATTTTGTCGTGACATCTACGAACATCGCATGTTCTTTTTGAGGAAGGTATAAGGTTACTTTCTTTGGTAAAAAATATGTTTCTAGAGTATTATGTTTCTATTTATAAAATAATAGTAATTCTTAAATATTCAAAATACAAAGACTGAATATGTCATATCCGAGTGTTTATGCTTGGCAAGTCCTCTTTGAATGCGATAACCATAAAAAGTAGTTCAGTAAATGCCCAAATAAGATTGAAAAAGAATAAACATCAATAAACTATAACAAATATAGTGAAGAAAAGAAAGCTTGTTATGTGAGAATACTTTCTGATATAATAGATCCGCCATATTATAAATTCCCAGCAGAAATATATGAAAAATGCGACTATTGCTAAGTAATACTCATCATAGTTGGTTGTAACGCATTTCATCCCATTCGTATAATGTGGGGAATTGGAAAGAAAGGAACAGGATCACACATTAGCACGTATGAGACTGCCTTGTACACTTATTGACCTTTGAACTACACCTATAACATGAATCTCTTGCATAGCAGTTTACTTATTCACTTCGCCAAGTGTGATAACAAATGCTGGTTTAACGTAAACATAATGCACAATTCTTGATATTAATCCATGAATTGTGGAAATGTAATAATTGCACATAAACATTTAAACCAAATAAGTAAATTCGAACATGTTATTGTAACAATTATTTTATACAAAATACTCTCCAAAACCTCTACGAAATAAAAACATAACAATTTGAACACAAAATGTATGATTTTCCCCAAAATATTTAACTTATTGAACTGAGTAATTATATCCAGAATTTAGAATTCAAAGATAGAGAAGTATATAAATCATAAACTTCAATCAATTCATTAAACGAAGCATGGATGATTTTCCATTCAATTTCAAATTGAACTTTTTTTCAACTGCTGGTTGTTGGGTATAGACTGGATATTTTCAAATACCTATTGATTTTTTCATATTTTTTACTACTGTAAATATTCCTTAGTTCCAATTGTGAAATTGTAAATTAGACAGCTCTTTCAGTATTTAATATATTTTGTTTGTTTGGTTGAGATAAATGTAGTTACCAGCAGACCTCATCATTTCCAAATTCACTTACACTATTTGTGGTTGGATTTCACTAGATGAGATTTTGAACTTTTCCACTTTGTATTTGTGCCATGTTCATGATTCCAAAACTTTTGTTGGTTTTTTGCAGAAAGAAAATAGACCAATTTGATGAGCTGTAAAAACATCAAAACCAGTCATTGGCTGTTTTCTCTTTGCAAGTTGCCAACAAACATCTAATGTAGAATTGATTTTTGGCATGGAATTTTTGACAAAGAGCTGTCGCGTTTCTTAGGTTGTACATTATAATAAAATCACCATAGTAAAGATCAAATAAACGTGGGTATGACATTTTAAAAATCTTATGGATTAATATCTCGTAAACACATGTCCTAAGATGGTGCAGTGATTGTATCTGCCATTATAGTCCTGACAATAACATAACTTTTAAAATTGGTTATTTTCACGTTAAATGCTTTTCCAAGTCTGTAATTGCTAGTGCAATTATATTATTAGAAAATTTGCGCCGCATGTATGGCTCACAACCAAACTTACGACTATTCTATTATTAAATATAGTTCACATTTACAATAAAAATTCAATTTAAGTTTTTGAGTTATAACTATTTTTATTAACAAAAACTTTCGTTTGTTGTAAAATTTCGATTTTAAAGTCAAATAACTCGAAGAGTAAATGAGATATCCAATAGTGTATAGCATATTCGTAATCAGCGTAAAAACTGAATAAGATTCATATATTATATATATTATAAAATCACGGGAACCCTGCGATGGACGACGGCGGCGGACAGACATTGAGATCCCATTAACCAAACTAAGTTTGGTTGAAAATAGTATGAATGGTCTTTAAGCAAAATGTGAATTTATTTTTACTTTTTTTTACAAATAATAATGTTGCTTGCTCAGCCCTTATTTTGAATTCTATAACTAATATTGCTGAACATTATTAATTCAAGCAAAATAGGAATTATTTTTAAAAATTATATTTCTTATTTACGTATAGTTATGAATGTCTTGATTTATTATGAAAATTACCGTCACTATATCAACATTTCTGCAAAAATAATTAATATGATAGTTCACCGAAGTAATGAGTTCGAGGTTCTACATGCAGGAATTGGACGAGTACACTAGCATTGTAAATTTACTGTCGCTGCTTATGCAATGGTCATCCCTATGCATCAGTTTCTCAGTGTTATCACGAGTTTTCTTATCTTATGTTTAATAAATTAAATTGATGATAATAATAGCTAGAATTATGTATTGCTGATTTTGGTGTCATTTAAAAAATCAATATAAATAGAATCACGACATTTTTAAAAATTAGAAGATGACGCTAACACAACATGCCAGAGTTGCAGTAAAGTTATATCACGTGCCGGAAAAGGAACATTTGCAACAACGACAAACTTTCATTTAAATGCAAAGCACCCTCATGAGTTAGGCGAGTTTGTTATAGAAAAATAATAAACTTAAAGTACATGCATATCCACCAACTGTAGTAGTAACAAGCTTAAACAAATGTTGTTAGAAGATGTAATCAATAAAAAGTAAACTGTTGATGACAAGAAAACAATTACGGTATGTAAATGTATGATAGATACATCATTTATTTACACATTAGCTTTTTACAACAATTTATAATTATCTAAGCACAGTGTTTAATTAACTTACTAAATATGTGATGTTAACAATAGCTTATTTTTAAACATTTTGAGTGAAGATCTAAATACATTTTTTTGGTGATAATACCTATTAAAATTGTTTATTGTTCTATTTAGTGGAGAATTATATCCATGCAAAGTTCTATGATGTTCCACTTGTAAGAATTCACCATTTCGTATTCTGTAATGCGAAACCCATATACGGAATTCTCTAAAATGACTATTCCGAATGTATCCATTCAAAACTTTATAACCAAACAAAAGGTCGCAATAAATTCTTCTGCTTTGTAGGGTTTCCATTCCAAAGTATGAAACTAGTGTGAGATATTCTGAATGACTAGAAGTTGTATTATTTTTGTAGCAGAGATATTTAATAAAACGTTTCTGGACATTTTCGAACCGATTTATGTATATTAGGTAGTAGGGTGACCAAATAATAGAGCAATATTCAAGCTGACTACATAATAATGAATTATATAATATAATTAAGGATCGTGTATTAGTAAAATGTGTTGTTAACTGCTTTAAAAAGCTTAGCAGTTTATTGGCGTATGTAATTATTGAATTAAAATGAAGTGGAAATCGCAACTGATTATCAATCATTACTCCCAGATCTCTCATAAAGATACATTTTGTTAATGGAATCCTGTTAATACAATAATTAAATACATCACTTTGTGACACCTTCCTGCTGAAACGAATCATATTTTTCTTTTCATTAATATTAAGCTTGTTTTTGAGACACCATTCACTTATTACCTCCAGGTCGGCTTGTAAAAGAAGACAATCTGACATGTTTGATATTCTTCGAAAATATTTAATATTATCAACAAAAATGAGATACTCTGATGTAAGTGTTTTCGCTATATCATTTATAAACAGCAAAAAAAAAGAATGGGTCCTAGATGAGAACCCTGAGGAACTTCTGAATAACAAAAAATATCACTAATATAAATCCATGGACCCTAACCCTTTGAAATCGTTCAGTTAGGTAGGAGTGTAGCCACTTCAACATTATTCCAAATATGCCATATTATGCGCACTTATATTGAAGGTTCGCACTGTCAGAGGCCTTGGTAAAATCTAGATGTACAGCATCTACCTCCAATGCAGTTTCCAAAGACTCTGTGATATAAGTATAGTATAGAAAGAGATTTGTATTGGTTGAGAGACCATGCAAGAAACCATGTTGATACGGAATCACAACATTCTTAAATGTATATGTACATACCCTTGTGACTAAAAAATCCAAAAGTTTAGGAATACAGGACTGAACGCTCATCGGTCTATAGTTAGTGGCATCTGATCTATCACCAGCATTAAAAATTGGAGACAAATATCTTCCATTGAGAAGGTACACAACCATTTCTCAAGGACATATTGAATAATATTGATAAAGGGTAGGAGACTAATTCACTATAGTTCTTTATAGATGGCGGAGAAATGCCATCGGATCCAGTAGATTCATTTATATCAATTAAAGCAAGAGAGTCTTTAACTTAATCAATGGTTAAGTGAATGCTACCAAGAACAAATGAAGAATCATTATTAGGTAATGTGTTTCAATACGCTGCTTGCACTGGTAAGTTGACTGAAAGTACCTGGCAAACAAATCAACAACTTTGGGACCACATGTGCATCGTTCTCACCCATATAAACTGACAGTGGAACTTCTCTTGAAGAAGTATCACTTTTTTCTTTGTAGTATTTTCAGAAAAGGTTAACATTTTCTGTAATATTGTTTTCAACTTTTTGATGTGGCAAACATAATCAGTTGCAATTTTTTCTTTGCATAAACGCCTAACATCTGAATAAGTTTTATAATCATGGATATTATTTGAACGTTTATGTCTTGTGAGCCTTTTTTTAACATTGAATGAGATTAATTGCAGTAGTGCCACTAAACCATTTAGGATACGATCCTTGATATATTTGTTTTAATGGAATATAATTGTTTATTACATAATGCAAAATTTCATAAAATTTAGAACAACTCGTTTCAATGTTATCGTTTTGAAATAACTCCTTCCTATTTATTCCATTTAAAAAGTTGTTTATAGTTGCATATAGGACATTTTAAAAATCTAAATAGTGTAGATATTGTTTTCTGAGCATTAACGGCCCATTAAGGATCAATGTAATTAGTAAAGCTGGATGATGAACATCAAATTTTATTAAGGCTTTATCAACTCTGCTAAATTTAATGAGTCTATTGAAAAATATCAGGTCAAGTATCACCCCATTCAATTATCACAAAACAATATTGATAGATCTTAAGTTACTTTCTCTACAAATACTTCATTCAGCTCTTCATTATGCTTCCACATAATATCTGGGAGGTTGTAATCCCCCATTAACACTACTAATGCCTCGGATATTTAGCCATAGGATTTTCAATAGCTCCAATATGCTCAATGTATAGTTGTGAGACATACTTTGGAGGTAAATAACAGCAACAAATTAATAAATGTTTATCTTCACACCAAACATTTACCCATATTTCTTCTTCACGGTTCGATTTAACAGGTTCTTGTGAAGATCGTAGTTTATCTCCAATAGCTATTAGAACACCACCAAAGTGAGCTTTATTACTAGTATTAGCCGATCGATCTGTACGATACACCGTATAACGACTATCTAGAAATTCGCTACTATAAATACCGTCATGTAATCCAGTTTCATAAAATGCTATTATGCCATATTGCCCACCTAAAACTGCACAATATAATTCCGGGGGCTTAGTACAAAGACCATTAATATTTTGAAAGTAACATATTAAACCGCTGTCATTTACAAGACTGTCACTGTATGTTGCTACCAGGTGTTTGGTTTGATTGGACCTACACCTAAAAAAGGTGTAGAATTAGATGTTTGATTATCGAAAGAAATTTTAGAAAGTTTATCATTCGGTGGTTTAAAAATAAATTCCCGAATATGAACATTATTGGTTCCACAAAGTAATTTCTGAGACGATCAGAAACTCCCAAGTTTAAATGAACTGAACCTGTTATTGCTACTTATTCGAAAAGATATTGCATTGGAGGCATCTGCTTTTAAATAACTGATGATATCTTGAGCTATTCGAGACTCGCCATTTTGCGTATGTGCAATTCGACTTATATAGAGTCACGACCATTTGCCAACACCAACTGTAGCATCATTAGTATTTTCCAAAACAGGTGCTGCAGAGCCAACAATGACTTTCTTTTTAGATTTCTTATGCACAACATTAGTCCATTGTGTCGTATTTAACCCGGGAGAAGGCGCATTAAATTTAGAACGTAAGCGGGCGTATGCGGTGGAATAGACTGCAACATAAAAATAGCATCACCATCATGAGATGGTGACTATTGATAATCTTTATTTTTTTAATGTGTTTTATTTTATTATTATTTTTTAATGTAATATTATTTTTTTATTGTTTACGCACATGTATAACAATATAGAAACAAATTCAAAATGCCTTAATTATGTGTAATGAAATTTTTATGTATTGGAATAATGTTTACAATAATTATTATGCACACAAAGAATGATCGAAATAATTACTAAATTATCCAGTGACAACAATACTATAAATAAATGGAACAAATAATAATGTAATAATTTTGTCTTTTATTTATTCATCACTTTCTTCATTGTCATCTTGGTTGCCATTGACGCAACTAACGCACGTAAAAGTTGTATGTTCTCTGCATATGAATTTGGAACATTGATTGCAAGTTGTCTTTGTCTTCCAATTTTTTTTTTCTATCACAGTAGGCACATCTTCCTTCTGAGTTATTGGAGGTTTCTGCAACAGATTGAGGCTTTATTCCAAGATATTCTGTGTTTTCGTTTCACTCCACTGCCCACGCTTCGTACTCCAACACGGGATTCCATATGTTCTCTGCAAAGTTGAATAGCAAAGATTTTTAGAAATGATCTTCTACTTTTTATATCAGTTTTGTTTCGTAGAATCACGTAGCTGTTGATTCCTGCAATATTTAGCATCGAATAGAATAAAGTAAGAGGCCAACGATTGCTTTTCCTAGACACTGAATATTCACCTCTCAACTTGTCCACAACATCGACACCACCTTTAGTAAGGTTATAAAACCTTAACACATCAGGTTTTTTAAGCTTCTCCAGAGAATTTGTCAATGCTATCGTCGTCATGCATGGTTGAAAGCAGTAGTATCACCTTATTTTTCTTTGGAACATAAGAAAGAAGGAGGGTGGCTTCTTGATACCCAAAAATACTGGTGCATACTGGTTTACCTTTTGTTTCAATGAACAATGGTGGGACTTCTCTTTTGTTCTTTCGCATTGTCCCAATGAAGGTCAGTTTATGCCTAGTAAGTAAACTTTACCCAAGTGGTACAGATGTGTACCAATTATCGGTCGTCACATTATGGCCGCTTCCCGATATTGGTTGCACTAGACGTTCAACAACACTTTGACCATTGTTGCTCAGACGAAAGGGACCGTCCGGCTGAGTTCCCATATAGATTTCCATATTCAGTGTGTAATAGGTCCGAGCGTCAGCCAGTGAAAAAAATGTAATTCCGTATTTTTGTGGGTTTATTAGCAATATATTGTCTAAATGAACAGCGACCACGGAACGCTTCCAACATTTCGTCTATGGTAACGTATTCACTGACACTGTAGTAATTTTCGCAACGCGCAACGAACCCATAAAACAATTCTCTTACAGGTGACAATTTGTCGAATTTCATACGATCAGTCCTAGAATTTATGTCGTCAAAACGAACCCGCATAATAAAAAGCGTAGCCGTTTTATGTTCATTGTCATTGTGAAAAAATCTACCACAGAACAATCTTTGGAATAGAGCTCTTCTAAATTGGTGTGCGACACTTTCAAAATGCCTGCGAGATATAGAAGTCATAACTGGCTTTAGTTCCACCCTACTAGTCGGTAAAACACCTCGTGTTCCCATTCAAAGTTTGATCCGTATTTTCTAATCCAAATATTTGTATATTCGACTATAGTATCCAGTTTCATCCGGAAAAAACAGTGACCAGAATTCAATTGCTGATGATACATTCTTAACTTCACGTTTTGGCTCCGGGAAATGTGATACTATATTTTTTGTTCTTATTCCCCCGCGACCAACAGTGGTTCGATTGTACATATTCCATCTTGTGCTTCCATCTCTTGATGAGTGGAAAAGGCTATTATTCAATGGAGCAAATACCTCAGAACACTCATCTGCCGATTCTTCAGTATCAGTGTTGTGATCACTGACGTCAACGTGGTCCTCGCCACCTTCGGAATCTCTTCATTTAGAATGTCATGTTCATCATTTTCAAAAAGAACTTTCCTAACTCTATCCTGTTCTTGCCGAAGAATTAGTGTTCCGTTCTTCTTCTTTTTTAACACTAGCTAACATTCGACATATCCTATTACGTTCTTCAATATCCATTTTAGCACGAAAATTTTGTAACTGGAGTGGGGGCACGTGGTACAAAACACTGCACAGACGAGAGACGTTCACTGCAACATAAACTATGGGGGCACTGTCACCAGATAACTATGTGGGAACAGTTGCGAATCTCTCTCCACTAACTTAGTGACAATTAGGAGGTGGAGCGACAGTTTTATACATTATTCATTTGTCTGTAAAAACGAAATGATTCCCGTTGCTATCTTTTCCCCACCATGTGCCTTCTCCCGGGTTAGGTACATGAACAGTACTCCTAGTAACATTCATTTCACTCTGTAAATTTGAATTAGTATTGCCATAGTGATTTTTATCGTAATTTGTAATATTTGTCGTGTCTACGTTCATCACACCAAGATCCGCTGTTTTACATGCATTTGGCAGGCTTGCCTTATCATATAAAGGTTTATTTCCAATAGGTTCATCACATTTGTTTACAATTGAAACAAATCATCTGATCTGTTGTATTACATTAATTGGAATTTTTATAACATCCTTTCCATCATTATTTATTATGCTTGTTGAATGATATGATCTACTAGTGAGTAATTTAACCAAATGTCCTCAATTTTATGAATTAAAACCCGAGTTACACCTTCCACAATATTTTTAACTATATTACTAAATTCAGTAAATTGTATAAATTAATTAGAATGACATTTTTATCTATCAAATCTAGTTCTGCCTTATCAACAATTTCACAAGGTTAAATGTTGCTATTTTGGATACAATTATTGCATACCATTTGTTTTGAACTGTCTATTTGATGTTTAGTATTGCAAATCCTATCACTGCATGAAGGATGATCCTTTTCTTCACACTTACTACACTGCATAAATTTATTTAATTCTTATTTTTACAATAAATACACAATTTTTGTAGAACTGTTTCTGACATAAACTTCATTTACAGTCATCTTGTTAGATGGAAGTTAAATGTGTGGGTGATGAATTGATAGCTCTTGTCACCAGTCTTATTCGATTGTAACAGATGCGTGGTTTAAAAGATTTATGGTACACTTGCGCAAAAATACGAATTGCCGTCAAAATTTTATACCGATAATATTATTCCAGTTACATGAAAAATGCTGTGAAAAACGGCCTAAATGCCGTGTCTTCTATATCTATAAAAATGGACATGTGGACAAGTCAGCACGGTGTAGAAAGTTATATTTATGTGACAGGAATTGGTTCACTGCAGATTTTTTCCTGTTACCATAAGTGTTACATATCAAATATTTTCTGTAAAGTCACTAGCAAAAACATTAAACAATTGCTTCTTCAAATACTTTCTGAATGGCATTTAAGTATTACACAAATTCATCTGTAGTAAAGGACAATGGTGGTAATGTTGTCAAGGGGATTATATTGGCAGAATTTCTACATTACGTGTCATGCAGTTTACATATTATGTAATTAATAGTAAATGATGCATTAAATGAACAGAGTGCTTATTGATATTATTGCTTATCAAAAAGAGTAGTTGGTCACTTTAAGCACTTTTCTCAAGTTTATCAAACACTGAAATTGATACAAACTTATTTGAATTTACCTCCATTAAAATGTGTGCAAGATATTCTATTAATTGAAGAGATTGCTAGATTTGTAGCTAGCTGTTATTTATATTTTGGGTAAAACATTAATTGCTTAAATTCGAATCAATGAGATATTATGGAAGTAGCCATTAAATTATTGCAACCGTTGAAGGAAATTACACAAGGCTCAAGTAAATTTTATGCAAGTATTGCTGAAGAGATGTTTGACTAAGTAATTCAACATATTTCCCTGCATTGGTTATACAAAAGACAAACGTTTAACAGGATTAAATACAAGATTCAAAAATATTGAAAATCAAGTTTATGTGGTTGCCACCATTAAACAATGGTAAAAAAATTGCACCAATCTGTATGGTTTTGTTTATAGTCCAATAAAAATATGATAAAAGATAACAAGCATTATCCTAATATTTTGCTTTTTTATTTTTGCAAAGGGAAAAATGTGTCACAAGTTCACAAAAACTTATGTGCGTGTATGGTAATAAATACTTAAAAGAACATAATGTTACAATTGGTGTACTATATTTTGTTTAGACGATTCCCCACCTAGTGATGAGGAACATGCGCTGGTCATTTCGACGAAATCAAAGCAGTAATTGACACAAATCGTCATAGCACAATACATAAGGTTGCGGAGACTAAGTGTATCACATACATGCATATAAAACACTTTGGATACCCATGAACTTAAGAAATTCATTAAACAAAACGCATTAGCATTTGCAATATGCTGCTTAAAAGTAATTAAAATGAATAATTTTTGAAAAGCATGGTAACTGGTGCTGAAAAGTGAATTGTATACAATGATAAACAAAGGGATCATGGATTAAACCAGGTGTACCAGCACAAACAACATCAAAACCTGAGATTCGTCAAAAAAAAGGCATTATGTTTGTTGAGATTAAAAAGTCATTACGTGTTTTGAAGTTTTATCATGGAATCAAATGATCAATTCAGATGTAAAAACATTCAACAGCTAACGAAACTGAATGCTTCATTGCAAGGAAAGCGGCTGGAATTAGTAAACTGAAAAGGATTTGTTTCAATCACCACACTAATGCTAAGCCCCATACATTTTGGGTTACTCGACAAAAATTATTGCACTTTAGGATGTGTTGGCCACATCCACCTTATAGTTCCAACATAGCATTTTCATATTATTTATTTCTATCTTCACAGAACTTTAAAATATAAGAAGGATTTAGAAATCAAATAGCAGTTGTATTAGTTTTTTAGATAATAAAAACGAGAAGTTTTATGAACACGGAATTATAAAGCTACCTAAAAAATCACAAAAAGTTATTGTTTTAAATGGAAATACATACGCTATTAAAATTATTTTGTGTATTAAAGTATTTTTGTTTTTGTAAACAAAAAAATGGTTACTTAGTTGCCAATTTATCACATTATTTGAGTTTATCTTCAGATTATAATGCATAACAAAATCGAAGAGGAATTTACTGTCATTACAATCACAAGAAATCACTTCCACTAGTGCTACTTCAGCTTGTGTCTCCCATGATAAAAACTAGTTGTTCCAAACATAAAAATTTTGTTCAATACTCCACCATTCCATCCCACACTTTTCATTATGTTTTATACATTTCTGCCAAAATTCCTTAATAGAGTATATGGTGTTATTTAATAACAACTGTTTTACAGCAAATTTGAACTTTGTAAAATTGTGTAGAGATTTAATAGATACCAGCAAGTGATTGTAAAGAGTAAGAAGCATCACAGTACTACTTTTTTAATCAGTGTCCTTTGATGTTGAGGAATACCTAGCAGGTCAGAATTTCTTACATTATATTTAACAACTTGATTTATTTGAAGATAAATTATGTAGATTCTGTCTAAGATACAGGATACAATGCAAAATGTAAATAGATGGAACAGTCAGTATATTGTGAGTTTTGAATAGCTCACGACACGAATAATTGAATGGTTTGAAAATAGTCTTAAGAT
Organism: Platerodrilus igneus; assembly: GCA_036346225.1. Taxonomy (NCBI): domain Eukaryota; kingdom Metazoa; phylum Arthropoda; class Insecta; order Coleoptera; family Lycidae; genus Platerodrilus; species Platerodrilus igneus. The sequence continues at coordinate 7,047,782 of JARFIW010000301.1, forward strand.
TCTTTTCTGCAATAATAATAGTTTATCAAGAGTTGATGAGTTACCCCATACCACAACCCCATATGAAAAGATGGATTGAACATTAGCAAAATAAGTTTTAATATATCAGTATTAACAGCGCATCTAAACCTACAAATAATAAAACATTGTTTCTTGAGTTTATTTAAAGTTGCATTAATATGGTCATGCTATGATAAGCAGTGATCTACATTTATCCTTAAAAACTTTACATTATTTAACTGTTTTATGGTTGTTATTATTCGGGCCCCTAATTAACAAGCTATGATCATTTTTCGAAGAGATACACAACGTGTCCTTCCAAATAAATAGGATTTGACCAAATCAAAAGGCACCCCTCTAATACCATATCCAAATAATTTAGCCAAAAACCTTCGTCACACTCTCAAATGCACAGCTAAAATCAAAAAAGATTCCAACATTTAATAATTTCCTGTTGATGTTATTGTAAATCTCATTGATTGTACTAATAATAGCATCTTGAGTAGAAGAACCCTTCGTAAATCCGTACTGATTTGTATTTAATATTTTATTAGTGTTAATAAACGCCAATAGTTTAATGTAGAAAGCTTTTTCGATTATTTTAGACATGGCAGGTAAAATAGATATAGGTCTATAATTACTAATAATATTTCTTTCCCCCTTTCTGTGAATCGGTACTAGAACTGCCTTTTTTAGGACATCTGGAAAGATTCCGCTAGAAAATGACTCATTAATTAAATTTGTTAACACAGGTGTAATTATGTCCACGACATCAGCTAATAGGGATCCAGGTATATTATCATATCCTGATGAGCCCTTACAACCATTTCTAATTATAATGGATTTAATCTCTTCTGAGGTAACAGGAGCTAGAAAGAATGAACGATAATTAAAGGGTCAATAGTTGCAGTAAATTCTGATTTAGATGCAAGTTTGGCAATAGAATCCAAAAAATAATTATTAAAGGCTTCTGCAATATCCTTAAAGTTTAAAGAATACTGACAATCATTATATGCAATTAGTTTCTTATCAAATTGAACCAAGCCCAATTAGTAACATCAGTTTATTAAGTAGAAACTTCAAAAATCCTGATAAGTTAAAGATATTTAGATGTATTCTAAGTGCCGCAGACTGGAGTCTACTTTATTCTAATTCTAATTCTGTATTTTCTTGAATAAAATTTGGCAATACATTGATATAGCTTTTCCGTTAATTACTAGATAAAACAGTAAATTAACTAAGAGTTTGGGTTACTACTGAAATATGAAATCGCTCGAAATACCTAAGGGAATTAAATACTGCCATCAAAATGTCAGGAAATCAACAACTAGCTAATTGCTATAAATTACTATTAAAGTACCACAAACATGACATTAGTTATTCAAAAAAAGTTTATTATGGGAACAGACTAATAAATGCCAAGAATCATACTCGAGCAGCCTGGAGTACAATAAAACAGGAGGTTATATTCTATACCTCCTGTTTTGTACAGGCTGCTCTTGGCATTTATTAGTCTGTTCCATAAAACTTTGAATAACTAATGTCATGTTTGTGTGTACTTGTAATTTATAGACAGTGTTGTTGATTTCTGACATTTTGATGGCAGTATTTAATTCCTTAGGTATTTCGGCATTATATTTCAGTAGTAACCCAAACTCTTAGTTAATTTACTGTTTTATCTAGTAATTAACGGAAAAGCTATATCAATGTATTGCCAAATTTTATTCAAGAAAATACAGAATTAGAATTAGAATAAATATACTCCAGTCTGCACTTAGAATACATCTAAATATCTTTAACTTATCAGGATTTGAAGTTTCACTACATAAACTGATGTTACTAATTGGGCTTGGTTCAATTGATAAGAAACTAATTATATGATCCGAGATGTTAGACAAAATCATCTTGCAAAGATAGTATTAATAGGTACATTAGTAAATAATATTATCTATGATACTGTTTGTAGTAATGTCTGATCTACGTTGTACTCTCGTATAGCCATTAAAACATTTAACTAGGCCATAACAACCAAATAGAGTCATAATTTGAATAACGTAATTATCTTGTATGGCTTCATAAAAGTTTCATCCTTAAGTAAAACTAAATGGTTTACTTTAATATTTCTATTGGAACAAATCCATTTGAGCTAACACCATACTAAATTCCTCAAATGTGAGACTTAGATTTCCTACAAGTCTAAGAATATGATATTTGGCACTTTTACTAGCTGCCTCCCAGATGCCGCCATGGTGAGGAGAGCGAGGTGGAATGAACTTCCATTGTATTTCAGAGGATGCGAGAAAATCTTGTATAGATTTTGAGACTTCCTTACGTTTAAAAAACTCAAATAATTCTTTAAGTTGATTACAAGAACCAAGAAAGTTTGTAGCATTATCACTAAACAGTATTTTAGAATTTCCATGTCTGCTAATAAAGCGTTTCAAAGAAAGTAGGAGAGATTAGGTAGTAAGACCTGATACGAGTTCAATGTGAACAGCACGAGTAACCATACAAACAAAAACAGCTATATATCATTTTATGTTTGGAGCCTTGCGAAGTTTGGAAGTTCTAATTTGGTACGGACCTCCAAAATCTACTCCAACATTACAGAAGGGAAGAACAGAACACACTCGTTCTTTTGGTAAATCAGCCATTAGCTGCGTGGCTGTTTGGGCATTAAAACGAAAACAGACATGACATTGACGTATAATTTCTCGTAATCCATCTAATGGCCAATACTTGGACAATGTAGTTTGTGGTCCGACATGACATAATCTTACATGTTCCCTTTTAAGAATTAGTTGTACTATGTAGTTTCTAGATGGAAGAAGAAACGGATACCTTTGATCAAAAGGTACTGCAGAATTTTTAAGTCTTTCTCCATCACGTAACATTTGGTGATCATCAAAAAAGGGATTGAGGGATAAAAGTGATTTATTGCTTATAATTTTATTTGATTTAAGATCAGATATTTCTCGAGCAAAGAAATACTGTTGTAAAATCTTTATAATTTTTAATTCTGCAGAGAGAAGTTCAGAAACCGTAAGTGTACTGGAAGACCTTTCTAAGTTTGCAGTATTGTGTGCAAATCTGAGACAATAAGCTATAGTACGTTGTAGTTTCGTGAAATTTGAAAATCTGATCGATCCTGTACCATAAAATTCAGGAGTCGTTAGATGAGTACGGAAAACTACCTTCCGCACTTCCGTGGATTTTGTAGTTTGAGATTGGGATTAGCTTTGGGTAATTTCAAATTAGAGTCAAACAAAAAATGTGGGCCGTACCACCACAATAAGGATTTTTTTAACTCAACAGGTGTGGCACCTCTTGACAAAATATCAGCAGGATTATCCTTTGATTTAATATATGTCCAAGTACAGTTTCCTATATTTTTACAAATTTCTAATACTTGAGCAGTTCTATTAGCTACGAATTGAGTCCACCTCGATGGGTGAGAACTGAACCATGCTAGAACTATTACTGAATCTGACTATAGATTAACCGAGCAAATTTCAATAGAACTGAGTTTAAAAATATCAATTACTCTTTGAGTAAGCTTAGCAACCAATAGAGCTCCCATAAGTTCCAATCTAGGAAGAGATACTGGTTTTAAGGGAGCAACCCTACTCTTAGAGAATAAGAGAACAAGAAGAACTTTTAGAACTGTAAATTACACGTAAGTAAACACATCCAGCATAAGCCTTTAGACTTGCATCAGAGATGGCGTGGATTTCAATACTGGCAATAGTGTCTTCAATAAAAACGGCTCTAGGAATCCTTAAATCTTGAAGTGCAGGGATATTTTTTATAAATTGTAACCATTCTTGGCATAACTCTGGACTTAAAACTTTCATCCCAGTCTATATTTGAGATCCAAAATTTTTGAATTATTAATTTTGCAGTAACTGTGACAGGATTAATAAGACCCATGGGGTCAAATATCTGTGCTATTAAAGACAGCACTTCTCGTTTAGTGTAGGACACTTTATGTTCAAGTTGAGGTCCTGCTATGGAAAAATAATCTGAGTGAGAATTCTATAGAAGACCTAATACTTTATTTGTAGAGTGTTGAGGAGCAATAACATAGTTTGAGTCACAAGTTGCAGGAGTTATCTGTTCTAAAAATACAGAAGAATTTGAACACCACTTGTGAGCGGACATACAGGCCTTACTTAATGGTTCAGTGATTTCATGGTGTCTTTAAAATAGTTTTTACATCATTTGCACCAAAAAGTATGTCGTCAACATAACATGCATGCAACAACGCGTCACTAGCCAAAGTATTCTGATTTTTATAAGTAGTTAATTCAACCAAGCAGCGAGTGCTCAAAAACGGTGCACTATTAGTGCCGTACGTTATGGTCTGTAGCTCAATACATTTTAACATTGCTTTGGGGGAATCGCACCATAAGATATTTAACAGATATGTCTGCTTAGGATTTATACGTATTTGTCTAAACATTTTTTGAATGTCTCTTGTAAATACATACTTAAACAACCTGAAGCGAATGAGAATATCTAACAACTCTGTTTGAGTAGTATAACCCTTTAACAAGATATTATTTAGTGAGACTCCAGTAGAAGATTTCATTGAGCCATCAAAAATAACTCTGAGCTTTGTAGTGAGACTATCTTCTTTGACCACACAATGGTATGGTAGAAAATATTTATTATCACTGCAGTCATTTAACAGGTTAAGAGGTACATATCTAGCATGTTCTAGAGCAACATATTCGTTAATGAACTCTTTATATTGGGTATGTAGCTTGACATTTTTTAAGAGTTTGTTTTCTAAATTGAAAAACCTTTTTTGCGTTTGAATGAGAGTCTCCTAATTTTTTGTGTTCATTAGGTGAAATTAGAGGTAAATTTACTTGAAACCTTCCAGTGGAAGTTGTTTCTTTAAAAATATGCTCAGCAGCATCTTCCGATAGGCTTAAACTAGGCTCCTTACAAATTCTTCTACTTCCTGAAATTTTCGACGTAGACTGTCTAAATTATTCAGCATAAGTTTAGATCCGACAAATAGTGAAACGCTATTTAATTGGGGGGGTTGTGTTCTTTCTCTGTAGTGCACAAGTGAGTACTACTAGTGTAGCTATTAAGTGGTAAACGACCTGATATTAAATAACCCAGATATGTATTTTGTAGCATTGGCTGCCCTTTCTTTAGTTTAATCAGACCATCCTTTAATATGTCATTATAAACATCAGCAGCAAGTAAAAGATCAATTTGGTTGGATCGAGGCAACTTACAGGTTATGGTATCTAAAACTGCACACGATGCATAAAATACCTTGTTATCTTCGTAAGAGGAAAATTGAATATTCAGCATATTATGAGAGATTGAGCAGCTTTCTGAAATAGTAGATATTTGTAAGGTTTCTTTTATAAGGAGTGTATTTAACTTTATCAACCAATTGCTGAGAAATGAAAGAAGTTTGACTTCCATTATCTAATAGTGCTCTCGCAAACACTAGTTCTTTATCCTTTGAGTATAGCACTACCTTGGCAGTAGCCAGTAGGATCTCATTCCTTACAGAGTGCTGTAAAGGTTGTATTATTTGAGTTTGGCACATTATCGTGTTGCAAAGACCTACTAACCGTATCTTCTTGAGGGTGTTCTACATTCATTTGAATTCAAGAATTTATATGAATAAATGCGTTTTTGCTATCTAGAGCTTGCATGATAGTAACCCTAGAATAATCACTTCTACTAGGATATTGCGGTTGAGTGTTTAAACGAGTAGTAGAATGATTTCCGGAAGATTCCTGATGGGAACTATGAGTACATCCTTGAGTATTGATTGAACTAGCTGTATTTTGTGAAGAGATATGACCATTGTGCAAGAGCAAGTGATGTCCTTTATGACAAACCTTGCAGAGTTTTCTAGAATTGCAATTTTCTAAGGTATGTTTAGTTCCAAGACAATTTTGCACATGTGCTTATTTTTAACAAAATTAAATCTCTCTTGCGAAGACATTTGCTTAAATTTTTCACAGTGATATATTTTATAACCAATTTCATTACAATATGAGCAACTTAACAAATTATTAGGCGAGTCAGATCAAGTTTGAGTACCTGTATAATGAGTTGCCCTTGAAGCAGAGAAATTAAAAGACTTTGGACCCTTTTCGGCCTTGTCTTCAGTAAAATTAAGTTTTTCCAATATATCATACCTTTTTTCCAAAAAGTCTAAAAATCGTTGGAATATTTTTTTAACCTACTTCATATTCAAAGGCCTTATGAGTTGAGAAATCTACTTTATCTAAAAAAAAGTTCTATTAAAATTAAATCCCAATGTGGTATTGGTACATCCACATTTTGTAATGTTTGCCTAGTTTGAGTTAAAAATTCTCAGTGTTTAGAGTTACATTTTACTAAAGAGGAAACCTTCAGTAACCTTTTTATAAGCATACTTATTATATGAGGTTTATTTTCGTACCTATTCTTAAGAGTCTCTATAGCAATACTAAAGTTTGATTCAATTACATTTTGATTGTCTATTAGATTTAAAGGATCTTCCCATATATACGATTTTAAGTAGATGAACTTTTGCAGATCGTTAAGATTAGCGTTGTTTATTATTAGGGTAGTGAATAGTTGAATAATTGAGTTCCATTCTGACAAGTTGCCATGGACAATTCCGGCAGTTTCACATTAGTTACTGCGATACTGTGACCTTTTGTTTGGTACCTGCTTTTTCTACCTCATTCATCCTTCTGTTAATTAGTGCAAGCGTTGTACAATATTGTTCTTCAACGGCTTCTACATCCTGTTCTGCGAGGTTCGCGACACCTAGCTGTTCAATCTCTTGCTGGGTTTTCTCATAACTTCCAAAACTAGCTGATCTTTTTGATAAGTGTCTATCTCAGAATCCCGTCATTTTTCTGCCCAATTGCAAATTCTGGTTATACAAGCTTTAAAAGATTGACTTGTCTTTTTCAGTTTTTCCATATCTGTATGTCTAATCTTTAGAGTTACTGAGATATATATATTTATTTTTAAATTAATTATGAGCTGGAGTTTCAGCTTCATAAAAGCAAAACAAATGTATGCCTACAACGCAACTATGCGTTTCAATTTTTTAGAGGTAGTTAAATGGATGTGTCTTGCACTGAGAAATCATCAGATTGAGAATTTGATAGTGTCTGTATAAGATAAATTGCACACACTGCTCGTAAACAGTAAACATTTTATTGCTGAGCTAAGTTAGCAACTTTGTGGTAAACAAAGATTTTGGAGGTTACTAATGATCAATTTTCAGAGCTCTTTCTTAATAGTAAATATGTGCGTGTGAGATACATAGTTCATCTATATTTAGCAATTAAGTATATAAAAGGAAAGATCTCACCCAAAATTTAATGACAGTTGCAGATGCACTGTCATCAATCCTATTGCAATCAAGTACAGGTGCTTCCAACAGCTTGAGGAGTCTTCTCAACATAAGTAGGGTAACACGGGCATCTTCAGCATCCACCTCAACTATCAACTTATTGTTTTACACTCGCAAGATTATTAATTTTTATAAAATCCGGCTCGTTTAGAATCAGTATATGCTGACATTGGTTTAACATGTCACTGTCCCACAGAAGCGCATTAAACTACTCATATTTAATGACCCTCCAAGGATTTTAGTATTTCATAAGCACTGGTTCATTCATTCTTTATAATTGACATTATTTGACATATATTTTTTAAAAACAAAACTTACATAAAAGATCCGTCTAGCACACTATATCAATTTGTGAACCTGTTGTGTTTTACAACATACTGTAGACGAATTGGAGTTACGCTGTATTAACTGTGGACTATTAAATGAGAAATCTGGTAAAGGTATCAATATTTGTCCTGCTGTTTAAACCTTGGGCTAATGTTCCCAGATTACAACTTTTGCATTAAAAATAGAAACACAATACTATATTTCAGTAACAAAAGTAGGTGAACAAATCAACCAGTTTGAAACCCCTTCCATTCCAGATCAACGTATTTCACACCTATTGGATTATTAAGTACAAATATACAAAATTGAAAGATCCAATTTAAGTTATATGCTCTTGTTCTTGTGAATTCAAGTATTATACTTTTCTTACCATGTTTTTATTTCAGGATAGAGAAAATTATAAATTTGAAACAGTTGGAAAGGTTATGAGAGACCTATTAGAATGGCGGAGGCAGCTTGTATCTGGAACATTAACACAGGATCAAACACGCGAGTTAAAGCTAAAAATCATTGGAAAAATAGATTGGGGAAATAGGTAAGTTTTTAAATAAAACTTGTTTCTGAAAATATATATCTATAATATATACTGTATTGGTCCCTCTTTAAATGGAATTCCCAGAAATATGGCAGTCTTAATTTTGTTGAATGTATAAGCATAGAGGAAAAATATTTTGAGCATAAGCAACTAATAAATTAAACCTAGGAGAATAATACAAAAAATCACAATTAAAATAATAAATCACGTAATACATAAATTCGGCTAAAATACTAATTTCATAAAAGATCTAAATTCTACTTATGGCATTTGCAAAAAAATTGATAAAAACTTATAGCCTAGTTTATCTGTCAGATCTTAATAAAATAGCTTTAATAAATTCTAAACTAAATTACACATTGACAAAAAATAGAAAATTTGGTCATTTATGTTTCAGTCTCCTTTCCAAACTTTTCTACATCTGGATACATTGGGCTCATTTCTAGAGTTGAGGGAGCCGAAGGGAGGTTACTACTACTACCAAAACTTAAACGTCTTACAAATTCTTCTAAAATTTCCCCAAATACCATAAGATTCATGTTTTGGCCTAGTAAGTGCAGTACCAAGAAATCGCCCACCTAAAAGCAGTTTTATAGCTTTACTCAAGATTTTATGATATGTGTTACCTGTGTTTTATTAATAATTGTGTCAACTGCATCTCGGCTACCAAAACGAAAACGTCTTTTTAGAATTGCTTGTCTTGTACGAGGCAATAGAATGACGGCACTTGAATAAATCAATGCCATTCCACTTAATACAGCCAAGATGATAAACCAAAACCATAAGAAAATATAAATCTTTTCATTTAAAATATTCAGGGCAAGTATGCATAAAGCATCATGCGTCTGTATAGAACCGGAGGGACCGTATTTATGGAATGTACATTTGGTGACTCGTGGAAATATTGCAACCATTGGATCAGTACGATTTTCTTGATTCATATTCGAAAATGAAATTACATCAGTTCCATAATCCAAAAATGCTCCTCCAAGGAATTTGTCAGTTGCAAAAATATTAATTAACTGGAAAAAATCTTTTTATTAAAATTACTATTATAAATAAATTTGTTTAAGATTTGCCCAATTTCTAAAATGATAATTTGATGTAGTTTTTTTCCCATAAATGTTGAAGGAACTTAGAAAAGCTAATTGGAATCATTGTGTGTGCTATTAATTCTTAGAAAATGTTAAAAATCACAAAAGCAATATGGATGTCATCGAATTATTTATTAAAAAACACCAAAAGCAGTAAAATGGTTAGGATATAAAATATTGATCTATTTACACTTTTCAAAAAAACTATTGGAGTGAAACAAATTTTTGCTATAATTAAAAATACTTTATACTCAATGTCAGAACTTGCATGCCATATAAACCCAAAATAAAAAAATTTAATTAAATTTGCTGTCAATAAAATGTTCTCATAGTTCAAACAGGAAAAGCATATGTTAAAGAATTCTGGGTTTCTTTTTCATTTGCCAATAAAGGGTGTTCAGCAGCTTAATTTGCTTCATTGTGTGTCGGGAAGATTTCATTATTTACTTACTAATCGACTTTTTAACGTTTTCGACAAGATTCTAAAAATTTTGGGAGATGTACGTTAGGAAGTAGTTTGGTTTTAATAAATCTATTTCCTCCCAACCTAAACCATTTTAGTTACATTTCCTTAAAAGACATATAAGGAATTTCAGTACTTTATAAATAGTATGCTATTGAGAAAAAATTTTAGGCATACAATACCAATTATGCCTGCTTAATTTTTGATTTTGATTAATTTTAAAATTCAGGAAATGACCTTCTCTTCACTCTTCTCTGGGTTTGCTAGGACATTCTTTTTTTCTTCACATTCTTAGTTTATTCAGTGCGGTGCAATGTATCGTCCATAAGTTGGTCTTATATGCAGTCTTTGTCTGCACTACCAGTTTTATTTTCTGCTTTGCCATCTATCACTATCATAACTATTCGTTCGTCTCAAAATATAACCTAATATCACTTTGTTATGTTTCATTTTATTTAGACTAGTAATATTTATGGTTTTTCTAAAACCACATTTTATTTAATTACTCCGTGTGGCGCATTCTGTAGCATAGCTTTCAAATGCTTGCAATGAATTTTTCTTTATCTAAGCATGTTCATAACTGAACATGTTCCATGAAGATTCATCAACCTAAACTTGCATAACTCGCTGCAGACCTCAAAGAACCCGTTCAATTGTTTTTGGTGTTCCGACTTCTTTACTTAGTAAATCTTTTTATTTCTGACAATCTTTCTGATGTCAAAATTACTGGTTTTGGTACAGAAATCTTTTTTAAATGTGTATCACTGTAATCCTGTATCTAACATCTGTTTCTGCTAATATCCTGTCATCTACGATTATAATCCATGAATTGTTTCCTACATAAATTATATACTTCATACTGCAAATCGCTTAATAGAACGAAGGTATTGAAATAAAGCTTTTAGAATAAATACTTTATTGTACTCCCAACACATCTTATATTAAGTATATGGTGCGTTTTACGCTCAAACACTCATAATTATCAATTGACATAAAAATAGACATTACCTTGGTTAAATAACATTTTCCAATTAATAATGTATCTGGGAGACATCACTTTCAATCAATGTTGCCAAATTGAGCAAGAGGGGATTTATAAACAAGTACTATAATTAAACCTGACCTTGAAAGCAGATACTAAAATAATTGTATTAAATGCTAGAAAGGCCAGGCATAAACAAGTACAGGCCACAATCACAGAATTCGGTTACTAAATTCGTTAAGTAGCTTACCAATAAAAGTTGGTAGCAATTTATAAAATAATAGAGTTAAAGAAATTTGTATAGATATATGTTTGAAACGAAATTTCCCTAAATTCAATAAGTTTGATCAACAAAAAGGGCCTTTCAATTGATCCACCAGTTTCACCGTTAGCTGAAACATTTTTGAATAATTTTGACGATAGGATTTTTAATTCAAATTATCAGAGTACTACAGCGCTTCGTTTTAAACCAGATACGACTGTGTTACCTTTTATATCTTTATGGCCACTGATATACAATTGTAGTTTTTTTTACTGAATTATTTAAATTCTTAGGTATAAAACCTATTTGAAAAAGAAAAAAAACCGTTTTTTAAACTTTTTGGGTTTAAAAATTATTTTGGTATTTATAGATAACAGACTACCTCTGACCACTGATACATCATTTCAAGCAAATAAAGTTTAAATGGGCATATTTCACAATTTTGTTTGCACTGGATTGTTCCTTTCTAACTAACACTAGATTATAAATAAACTCATATAATTAAAACATCAATATTTACAACACTTATGATGACTCAACCATTGTAGGTAAATTTATACATACAGGAATCAGGGAATTATTTTGAAGAAAGTTGTTCTGTTGAACTAAAACATGATTCAAACCTTGATGTTCGATAAATTATTAATAAAAAACAATCTTATATCGCCGGTGTGAGCTTAGGTAGTTAATAACAAAAAAATTGCTGCAAAATAATTAAACTATTACATAATTGTAATAAGGATTTGATTATATTTGTTGGAGCAGTTTGAAAATACTAAAATGTATCTGAGACCTTTAAGAATCTCGCATAGATAGAAGATACATAGAAAGCGACAACAAGAATACCTAAACAAAAATGAACACTGTCAAATTGAAGGGTTTATGGTGTTCTAAAGATACAACTGATTTTTGTAGGTTTTCAGTTTTGTTCCGTATTGGTTTTCAAGTTTTCTTACAATCAATCCTATTGACTGTGAAGTGTGTAACTGGAATACATAGGATTATTCAAAATAATATAGTGTTTTAAAATATTCATACTCATTTTCAAACTTCCCATGGGCAGAAGAGCTATGGAAGTTGTTATAACTAAAAATAGCATCTCAACCCTTCAAAACACGTGCTATAAATTATTACATCAACATATGTGTTATGGTGGATACGACCACATTTTATTTACATACAAAAAATAGCAAATTAATAAAAATTTAATTTATGTTTAAAAACTTTTAATTAAACAAGTAAAAATATCCAACACCAGTACAAAGTTTCAAAAGTGTAGTAGTTCACAAATATTGCAAATAATGAAATTGAATCGTCATATAGTTGCTCAGTGTTGGGTTATTTACAACTTGGCATATTTTTTGCATATGTTCAACAAATTGACCACATTCGGAACATCTAGATTTGGTTTTATTTTAGCACAAACATGGTGGAATAAACTGTGTGTGTGTTCTGAAGGGTTAACAAAGAAAGCTGTTTTGCATTCTGCAATAACATGAACGAGCTTCTGCAAAAATGAATGTAGTTTATGAAATTTAACAAAAGTACATATACGGGCTTGTCTTTTTTTATGGAATAAACAGTGGATGGCAACATATCTTGATACATTAAAGATGTTACTGTTTTTTCAAATACAGTAAGACTCGAACAGCTTTGCCTGTCAACAGAATGGAAGTTCTCTTCATTGTAAGCTGAAAGTATGGAAATTCCTTAACAATTTGATTCCCGTTCGTTGGATAGATCATGCCAAAATGAATAACAATGCACTGCATGCATGGCATCCAAGGTCACCGGACTTTCACATCAAGTGACTTTCATGCAGGGTTTGTAAAAAATACTGTGTATGGCTATCACTGGTACACATTCCTAATGTTATTTCCAGACATGCTGAAACGAGTTTGGATAGAGCTAGACTATCATCTAGACAGTGTTTGAAATAACATAAAATTTTAATGTCTAAATGATAATATTTGAATTTTTGTTTCAAATTTAACCCCCTTCTGTTAAATATGTTTGAAAATGAATTTATTAAGTTATTTTAAAATAGGGTACATTATTTTGAATAATCCTATATATATTAGGTAGTTTTTTTACACAAGGTAAGTTGATAAATACTAACGTATTACAATTAATAAGATGAATTAATAACTTAAACTTTTATGCAAAGCCCAAATAATCATTTCAAATCGAGCTAGTAATTGAAAGAGGAAAAATATAAGGTCTTGGACATGATTCGAACCTGTATCTTAGTCTTTTTTGGGACTATGCGTTTACCAATTACGCCACCGAGACCGATGACTATAATTGGAAAACTTACAAATCTAAAACATGTACACAACTATACATAAACTTAACTTTCAATTAGGTTTAGCCTTTTTTGTCAATCATATCTGACATTGTCAGTTATAGACAGGAAGCAACGCTTAAATTACGGCTATAAGCCAAGTATTAAATATATAAATATTTTAAGTAGCTTTTACACAAGGTAAGTTGATAAATACTATTGTATTACAATTAATAAGATGAAATAATAACTTAAGACAATTACTAGCTCGATTTGAAATGATCATTTGGGCTTTGCATAAAAGTATATGTTATTATTTCATCTTATTAATTGTTATATATATATATATATATATATATATATATATATATATATATATACAGCCTGTTTCAAATTAACTCGGCACCATTGCTAAATTTGTTATTGGAGCTATGAGGTTGGTTAAATGAGCAAAGAAACCGTGGACAGCGCAAAAAAAATAATTGAACATCACTGTTTCGAGATATTGATCAAAACACTTACTTTTAAATGGAACACCCTGTATATTTTTAATATAAATGAAAGATAAATAAATTCTTAACAAAAAGTCTTATACACTCTTATATCAAAATTCTTAAGATAAACTAAATATTAACAAATTTGTAATTTAATTAAGGTAGTCGTGACTTTTAAATAAACCTATTATTTAACACACTCAAATTACATAAAATGTTCAAAAATTCCTCCATTTTCTTGAATGCGCATCAAGGTTCGCCTAACACCATCCTGTAGCATTTGCAATACTCCTACAGTCAATTGAATTAATACTTAATCCAATACTGTTTTCTAATTCTGCTACATTCTTTCGTAAACGTAATTTCTTACATTGCTCCCAAAAGAAAACGTCTGAAGGCGACAAGTCTGGTGAACGAGGTGACCACTTTTATAGGACCATTTGTTCGCATCCACCGGTCTCCAAAAAGTCTTTGCATCATTTCGCCAACTTTGCACTGGAGTTCCATCTTGCTGGAAGTAAATGGTTTGGCGATCTTCTAGATTAATATAATCCAGGTATTCTTCAAAAACTTCTTCCATAATGTTCCTATATCTGGCTCCAGTAAGCGATCCGTAATAAAACAAAGGGCCCACTATTTTACTACCAATCAAACCACACCATACATTTAAACTAAACTTTGTTTGTGAATTGGATGGGAAAGTTAACAGTGGATTTTCACGTGACCAGTAATGCATGTTTTTACGGTTAAACATTCTAGAATTCGAAAAATTTGATTCGTCGCTCCAAATTATGTTTTTCACAAGGCCAAGATTTTCTCTACACGAAGCAACTAACCAACATAAAAAAATAAGTCCTCTTTCTGTATCTCCGGGTACTAAAGTTTGCACAGGACGATATTTATAAGGAATAAATTTATGTTTTCTTAATATTCTATAAATGTCTGTTAAAGAAAAGTTACTATTTTTTTTACCAAATCTCTAATAGAATCATTTAGAAATGCTTCAAAATAAGCTAATACATTTGTTTCAACTTTGTTACTAATTGTAAATCTTTTTCTAGTTCTTTTCTTCAAAAACAAATTTTCATCGTCTCTAAATTTTCTGTACAGAACTAAAAAATATCTTCGGTCTGGAGAGTTTCGATTAGGAAAGTTTTCATGATAGCAATTTAATGCTCTGGTACTATTTTTTATACTTATTATAAACGTTTCCAACATATCACACTTTTCTTCATGAGTAAGAGGCATTTTAACAATGTTATTAATACTTCTTAAAGTTGACTGCTACAATTAAACACACGAAATGACATAAACTTGTTAAACAAGTCAAGAATTCTGTTCAAATACCCGCCTATCTTGATTAAATCATAAATTTGTTAATATTTACTTTATCTTAAAGATTTTGATATAAGAGTGTAAAAAACTTTTTGCTAAGAATTTAGTTCTCTTTCATTTATATTAATAATTTTTCGGGTGCGGGGGGGGGCGTTTAAAAAGCAAATGTTTTGATCAATATCTCGAAACAATGATGTTCAATTATTTTCTTGCGCTGTCCATGGTAATCAGCTGTGTGTGTGTGCGTGCATGAGCGCGAACTATATATTTTGTTTTCCTTAAAATACTAAACGAAATTCAACTAACATGTAATGCATTTTAAGAAAATCCCTTAAAATGACAAATTAGCTGGGATACCAAATATAAGCAAAAAAAAATGTTAAGTGAAATGTATTAGTAGTACATACTTTTCTGAAAACATAATTTAAAATGTCCTACAAAATTTGGGTACATTTGAGATGTATAACTCTTAAAAATTTGTTATATTTAATGAGCTTAAATCCACCTTCCTAATATCAATGTTACGGTTACTTAATATACACTGAATTAATTAGTATTATGTAATTTCAAAGCAAGGTTATTTGTTAGTATCTAGCTAATATTCCTTAATTAACTAAGTAGTTATGATGTTGAATTAATTATAAATTTTAAATAAAGGTATTGGAATTGAAATTTCAATAATAAAGTTATAATTTTTGTACACAAAAGTTATTAAATTGATTTGGAAATCAATTACAAACTTGCAGGATATTCTGGCAACTCAAACAAAATAAGGTAAAATAATCCCCTACAGCTGTACTTTAAATTTTAACAAATAGCTCGATTTTTCGAATGATAAATCTTCATACTGATGTACTTAATTTACAATCGCAATTACCAACAACTTTATTGGTATAAAAAATTTGATATCTATTTAATTAATTATTGAGTTATCGAGTGCTAATTAACAAAATAAACAATTAGATAATGCAGTAAATAATAAATTACTTGTATTTGTGCTGTAACGAAAACAATTTTTGACAAAATGCCTGGAAACAACTATAATCCAATTACAGAACCTAATTAGTAATAAATGCAAAATCAACCAACTGGACATGTTGGTTTAAATGATTGAATAAACTACATCAATTAAGTAGGTATTTTGCTTTGAGAATTATAAATTCTATATGTTAGTCATACACCTTGAAAACCATCGTAAGAATGGTATGGAACATGATAATGCAAATTTGGTATACAGAGTTGGTCTATAATATATTTTTTTCATGAATCTTCAGTTTGGAAACAAAATATAAGTGTATTTGGAGATTCATCTGTTTTAATTATGGACTTCTGATACAAATTCCTCTTTTAGAAGTAAATATATCACACAGTTTTTCGTGAATATAAGTTTAGAAACAAATTTTTTAAGTTTAGCGGCGTATATTTAGAGGTTTTTATAAATTTAAATTAAATAGAATAAAATCCCTTAATCACAAAATTATTCAAAAATGAACTATTACTTCATATGCTGGATAGCGTTGATCAGTAAAACTAATTAAAAATGAAGAAGTTGTTCAGACACCATCTTGAGGATTTTGCCTTACCACATAAGGCGAAACGAATGTTTTACAAAAAAAAAAAAGTGGAAACACCTGAGAATATTCTTCACGCCATGCGAAACACTACAACCTTTTGATCTAAAGGTAATTGCATCAATTGTTTTGGTTAGATATGGCAGTTATGTTCTAGGATGTATAAACTGAAAGTGCACAACATTATTCAATCTTTTGTAACAAGATGTCAAATTTTGAAGATGAGCATTTTAAATGTAATTCTTTTTTTTTTAGCAATTCTCAATCTAGCACAAGGCATAGTTGCTAATGTAACAAACAATGGGGGGTTTTTTAGTTATACTTTTTTCTAACACTGACAAGTGTTTATTGGCTAAAAATTTCAAACGCTTTAGTATGGAAGCTCAAAATTAGGACAAAACTATTGTATTCTTAGTAGAGCTCCGTTTATCTCTACTATGGTATATATGGAATTTCAATATACCCACATTAATTTTTAAAATCTACAAAGGAATGGACAATTTAACGATATTTACATAATTACTTAGTCTCTTTGTAGAATATATTAGAAGCAAGTTCACACATCAGTATTACATATTTACTTACCACATTAATAAAGTTAAGTGCCTCAGAAATGAAGTATCCAAAAGCATATGAATTGTGCATATGTAACGTTTCTATGAGATACTGTACAAGACGTGACTGCCTGTGAACTCGTTCTTTTTTATCACCGATCACTAAAGAACCACGCATACCTTCTGAAATCATTCGAACTTTTCCTTCTTCCCAATTCTTCCATACCCAATGTGGAAGGTAAAACAGTACCCCCTACAAGTAGATGTTAAATATAACCATCACAACAATTATGCAGCTTAAACCTGGAAGAATAAAACAAATGGCACCCATTGATAGTAACTATGATAACGTTTCTCTTGATGTTCATTTCCTAAGTGTGGATGTGCCACATGCGTTCCTACACGGCCAGTCTCATGTGGTAGAGTAAACGTGTATGTAATCCAACAGAATGTATTTATCACATGTGTTGGAACACCACCATCATTTATGCATTGAATAGGATCACCTGAAAATAATATGTACTCTATACATTCTAAGTAAGTTTATGATAACCTACCTATTAAGTTATTTGCCGTAATGATTATGCAGCACACAAATAATAATGCTGAAGTTATACGGTAATGTGCTCTAAATACCATATTGTCTATGATTGCCTTGTCTACTAGGTAGCGGACTTTTACGAAGCCCGCTACTGCTGATACCATACCAAAAACAGACATTTTCAATTATTTGCGTATTTGCGTACCTGAAACAGAACAGATTTTTAAATTTAGGTTAGCTCAAAACCATTTTAAAGTATTGGTAGGTACAGTCCATGTGACAAATTTCCAATTGTTTATGAAACAGTGTTTTATATTGTTGTACCAAACAGCCATATGGTATGATTCGGCAGCGTTTGCAATGTATTTTCAATCGCATATCGAGTAAAGACTACTGATATTCCATTTCTTACCAAGGCAGTTACAAAGCAATTCCTGATCTTATTGCGTTGTGAAATTTGTTTTTATAGTAATACTTTCTGTTAGAAAATTTGTTCTTGTTCGTTGCAAACATACCAAGCTTTAAACTAACACATTAAGTGACTCGTTAATACCACTTTCATAATATAAAGAAGTAAAGTTAAAAAAAATACAAAATGAGATGTTTTAAAACTTTTTATGGCAGTCCTGTTTACCTAAGAATTTGTGGGTTTATTTCCATACCTTTAACTATGGAAGAATAGAATTATTATAAGAATGAAACCGAAAAGATATCATAAAAATTTAGTAAGGCAATTAGTTGCTTAAATACATTTATTAGGTGATATAAAGCATTTATTGTCACTAAAAATTAAATTAGGAAACAAGGTTAGTGTTTAATAAAGACATCCAAATTGTCATGTGGAATAATGCGTTCATGTTATCTTAAATTTGACAGGAAAACTTTTCATGTATTTACAAGTAGTTGAAATGTTGAATTCTGATAAGGATATCTTTAATTATTTACTGTGCAAATACATTTACACTTTTAAAGTGAAGTAAATTTAGATAAGAAGAACTAGTATTTCTAAAGCAATTTTTCCTGTATATTATAATTTGACATTTACCAAAACAGAAATGAGACATAATGTAAATAAAATGTCTGCCATATAATAATTCCATTTTTATAAATTAGTAACAAGAGAATAGTTTTCATTATGAAGATCTAAGTGTACTTTTCATTTAAGTTTATTTGACACATACAACAACAAAAACCATGTTTGGATACATGTGTGTTAATATATATGTATACCAATTAGTACAGCGATTTCAAAACCAGGCAGAAATCCGATATGTAGAGATTGCTGTCACTGTGGCAAATGATAAATTATCTTATTAAAAAGAAATTTTTTATGTAATTATTATTTTACATTTGATAATTATATTTTACCTACTTTTTGTAGTTAACGGAGTTAACTAATGCACTAATAACCATTTAAGACGTGCAATTCTCTTTTTGTTGCATGGTGTGTTGATTTACGATACACCAAACACTGGTTTCAATTAACTTGCACATAGATCATTATCCATCTTAGTGTGTAAAAATGATAAACTACACATGACAAATTACATCTGTAATTGCAATAAAGGAAATAATGCATAAATAAGCTCCTGGTTAGTGTGCTTCATCACTTATGTCTACTAAAAACAATCATTCATTTTATCTAGTAACCAAAACTCGTTATTTACCACATTGCTACTGTGGTAAACAAATTAAATTGATATAAACAATTAATGTCCTGGTTATATCATGAAATGTGCATACACAATAATACTAAAGGGATTTTTGTATTGCAATGACAAATATCTGCAAAAAATTATAGCACGGATGTGGACTGCTGATCCATGAAGAAATGAAACGTTGTGCAAAAACTTGCACTAGTACCAAAGTCACTATATCTACGAGTTTTCGTTTGCATGCACTGGTTATGAAGTTTGTAAATGAAAACTACAAGAGTATGCACACACGGTTTGACAACTTGTCCACAAATTGGACTAAATCCCGATATTACGTGCGAAAAACGAATCAACGACTTGCTCCCAGGAGCTTTCGACTAACACCCACTTTAAATGAACCGATTATTTAAACTAATTTTTTAACCTAAAATAAGGCCATATGAATGTCCTGTAATCCTAATACATAAAGTGTTCCCACGCAATAACAAACGAACAACAAAACATGTTGTAAAGTATTGAATTACCACCTTAAAAGTCGGGCTGACACTTTGGGGTAATAAATAAACTAACAATCCTTTCCTTTAATTATGTGTTTTTAGTAATGGAACAAAAGAGATGAAGCCTGATACTTTACTTTAACGAAACTCGGACATATTTAGTTTCCAAAAACAAAACTTATGCATTTAAGATTATGTTATGAATAGTTTTACAAAATTGAACATGGCTGGTAATTTTGAACATTATGAAACATACGATGCATTGGTTTGTTATTTTCAGTACAATGAGAACATAGAGCAAACTCACAAAATAAATTCTCAAGTATTATTTTGATAAATTCATTAATAATAACAAGTTAAGCCTGAAAAGTATTTAGGTACTTAAAAAGAAGGCAACTTAAATCGAATTTGAAGTCGTTGATCTTTCTGTGCATAGCACCCAACAGTTTAAAAAGGAAAATAAAGAAGCTGAAGAATTTAGCGTTCCAACCACTATTGAAAATAAACTCACAACTTTTTGTAGAGAAATAGAACGAGTGATAGGTGTTACAAAATCTAAAACTCAACGAATATTACGAAAACATCACTTTAAACTATACAAATATAAAATTACTTTACATCTTTTCCTGGCGATACACAATGATGACTTAAATTTTGTCATTGATTGTGAATGTGTGATATGGATTTAAACTTGTTTCATAAAGTAATCAGATCTCATCAAGTCATATCCAGTACTGGAATATTCAACAGGCAAACATATTTCCTAGGCAACAAGGTAGATTTGAATTCAACATTTCCCGTTATTATTAGAACTATTAGAATAGTTTGTAGAATTAGCTGTCAAGTATTTCGAAATTTTGCAAGGTTTGATCCAGAAATTTTAGATGATGTCCCACCAGCAGAGAGGAGCACACTATTGACATTTTAATGTAAGTGTGGTGTTCCACTTGTTTTTAAAACTTTTCTGACTGGTCCCATAAATAAATGCAACATATTACAATTGAAAATAATCAATTGGGAACCAATAAAAAAGTAGCTCAGTATTTGGAACTATTTTAGCAATGATACAGTAAGGCAAAATAAAATATAAAACATGATGAAAGTCTAGAACTCATTAAATCAAACTATAACCCTACTTTAAAGTGTTCATGTTCAGAAGTGGTATCTCATCTTATTCTAATGATGCCCCTTATAAAATTGAGCAAAAGTCAACTTCATTAATTTTTTTATTTTTAAAAAGCACATGGTTCAAAACACTGAGAACATATTGTTTATCTTAGTTTAATGATCTGAAAAAGAATTGATAAAATCTAGAAAATAAATTAACATACTCTTCATCATAAAAATACAATTAAACTGGAGTTCACTGACATTTACTTAGAAATTATAGGTCTGTACTTTGTAATTATAGATAATGCCAGCAACCTATACAAAGATGCTTCATTTGAAACATTTCAAGGAATGCATTTATTTGTGTTTTTAGGAACCCAGTACATTATTAATGTTTCTGCATTGATAAAAACTTCGTGTCTATATGCTTTTTGGAACGTTTAGAATAAGATATCACATTTTAAAAATTAAACCCTTGGCATTTTTCGAGGGGGCATTCCAGTTTTTAAGTTCATAAAAACTTTGAATAATGTTTTAGGGAAAAATTTCAACATCTGTAACTAAAAAAGTCAACATTTTTTTGAGTTATAAATGAAAATTGTGTATCACAGTATTACCATAGTAGGACTAAGCTATAAAATATTACAATTTACAACACTGCTTGAAGCATTTTTAAACTTTAGATACAGTCGACTCGTTAATTGAAACTCGAGGGACTTTTAAAATATTACAATTATCGAGTGTTTGAAATATCAAATGGTTCGAAATTTGTGAGAGAAAATAAATAAAACTTCAATTATTAAGTGTTGATCAATTATTATTTATTAACTGCTATTCTATAACAATGACAAAAGTTTAGAGGTACATTCGTGTACATACATGTATTCATAATGTGAATTAATTAGTCTTTCGAAGAACTTTGTTATACTGGTTTGCTTCAAAGCACGTTGCTGCTGCTCAGACTGCTCAATAATTTTTTAAGAGAAAAGTGCCTGAAATGTTTTTTCATCACTTTCGTTTTGTAGACAGAAGGTTTGTAAGGTATCGAATGAGGATCTTGCTTCCTTAACTGACACCTCTGCCAAAGGTTCTGATGTATCGTCCTCATTTTCATCGTTACTTTTGCATTCGTATCTGTCGCAGATAAAATTTCGCCATCGGTTAGTGAACCTGAGACAGCAACATCTTCATCCACTTGAACAAAGTCAGAAAACTCACACCGCTGATGTCAACTAATGGTTCTATTGCTGGTTCTTCATCATCCATAAGTATTGGAAGATTTTCCTGATCTTCTTTTGAGAAACCGGATTTTTGAAGCAGTTGAGAATCGTTAGGGGTGTTACAGCTCTCCATGCCTTGTCAATCAGTAAAATAGCTGTCAGAACCGTGATATTTGCAGTCTGCTTGTCGAGAGATTCTAAAACGAGCTTAACAATTTCTTTGCGATAGAACGTCTTAAAATTATGGATGATCCCTTGGTCCAATGGTTGCAATTTAGAAGTTGTATTTGGCGGAAAGAAGTAGAGTTTCACGTTGGACAATGTAGGAGGACTGTTGTGGACAGTGCAATTGTCTAAAAATAGTAAAATTTTCCGCTTTTGTCGTTCATGTCCCCATTAACTGTTAAAAGCCAATTGTTAAAAATTCTGTCGTCATCCAAGCTTTTTGTTAGCACGATAATCAGTAGGAAACGATTTCACTCCTCTGAAACATCGCGGTTTCATTGCTTTTCCTATCAGTAAGGGTTTAAGTTTTTCCGATCCGTCCATATTTACTGCAAGTAAAACTGTCAACCTCTCTTTACTATGTTTTCCCCATGACATTTTTCATCTTTAAAGGTAAGCGTCTTGTCCGGTAAACATTTGAAAAATAGGCCAGTTTCATCAGTATTAAAAATGTTTCGGGCATCATAGTTTTCAATCAAGGTCTTCAATTTATCGTGCCAATCTAAGCAAACTACATTATCAACACTTCCACTTTCCCCACAAACTTTTTAAACACAACTCCATTTCTCTTTTGAAATTTGTAAGCCACCCTTCACTTGCCATAAAGTTTTTGATGCTTAGAATAGACGCGAACTCTTTGCTTTTTCTTTCAACAAGTTTCCGCTAATAGACACTTTTGTCCTCTACACTGTCTTAGCCAAATGACCAGGCTTTCTTCCAGAGGAGGAAATTCACCTTTAGTAGTTCTTTTCCGTACTCCAGCAGTTTGAGCAGCATTAATTTTCTCCTTGTGCTTTATTATGGTTGAGAGAGTACTCAGAGGAATCTTAAATTCTTTTGCAATATCACTCTTCTTCTCACCTTTCTCTACTTTTCGATTAACTTCTTCTTTTCAGCAATCGTTAAACATTTATACTTTCTAGGGCTCATGACTAACAGAAAATTTTAATCTGTATATGTACCAACGAAAAGTAACAGTACATAACTGAATGATAACTAAACAAAAGAAGTGTGTGTCAAATAGTCAAACTAATCAGAACAAGAACAAAAGCTCGTTGATACTCGTTGCAACTTCGAATTGTCGAGTGTTGGACGCCGATGAGTTCGAATTAACGCGTCGTTTTGTTAGTATATAGCAGATTTTTTCGTTCGAATTACCAAGTTCATAAAAATGTATTGATCTAGTTCGAAATATAAAGAGATTTTGTAGGAACTCGCGATAACTTTGAATTATAGAGAGGTTCGAATTATCGCAGGTTTGAATTAACGAGAGTCGACTGTATTGCGTCAAAAATTACTATAAAATAACAAAATGATTTAATTTGCTTTAATCGATTATTATACCACTCTTACACTAAACGTATGTAGAAGTTGCTAGTTACACCTATGCAATGTATATAATGCAGGAGGTTCTGAAAATTCTTTAACGTTTGGCACTTATATTTTCACTAAATATAAAGTAATAAATCTCAGAAACTTCGATAAAGAAATATATTGTCACAAAGTGTTAATGAGCACCCCTTAATGGCGTTAATTTAAATGGATTCTTCTATTGAAAACCATTAATTATGTAATGGTTTTTAATCTCAAGTAGATTTTTATTACAACTAGAAATTAGTTTATATATTTTGATGTTGTTCACCTAGGATCATTAAAAAAAAATTAAACAAATTACCTGTCAACGTTAAATATTGAAAGTTAATTAAATATAATACAGTATGGGTTTAAAAATTCAAGTATATGCTTTGCCATTTTTTGGTTGCATACCTAACAATTTTATTTTCATTTTGAACCAGATACAATTAGAGCTTGTCTGTAATAAATTATAAATATATCTGTGAATGTAGTTTGCAAATTCGAATGAATCATAATTTTTTTCCAAATATAAAATTCCGTGAAGTCATAGTTCTTGTGATACTCTCCTAATTATTCTTGGCATTCCTCTTAAATAGGTAGAGATTGTGGAAATAACTTAATGATAAGCTTATCACAATAATTGGTCAAATATAGAAGGTCCCTTGTAGTACGCTTAATCATTTCTAATGTTTTATATCATTAATATTACTGTAATTGGCAAAGAATATATCAACTGGTTTTAAAGTATTAAATAATGACATACAGATTCAAATAGTTATTACAACTAAATAGTTTTGCTGACTACGCACTATCTTGTGTTAAATAAATGACTTCCTACCCCACACATAGTAATAACATAATATCTCCTGATAATAGAAATGCTGATAGCGTTATGCTTGTTATCATCAGTTAACTATTATTGTTGATGCAGTATCATAAGAGCTATAATTTAATTAAATTAACTGAAGTAAACTGAATAATTTTTCTGTGCATGTTTTAAAATATTAATTTAAACTCCTTGGTATGAAACAAAAATAACTGGAAAAATGTGGTCATAATTTTTCCCATAATTTCCTTGAAATATCAAATCAAGAAAAATTCCCACAATAATTTTTTAAACAGTCTTATGTATTTTAATATTAATCTACACTGTTGTAACAACTTGTGTCACATTATTTCCTTTGGATGTAACACAATTTTTGTATCTGTTAAAATAGCATGGAATATTTTCAATGATAAAAGTACAAAATGGCTTAAATTAGGCAAATATAACATATGAATCAATTTTCAAGCTTTTAGAAGTACACAAATTGTTTACAAATTTTATTCTATATTGAATGAGTTTTAACAATAAGATGGCAACAACTTTAGACAAATTAAAATTTAAAAATGTAATAAAATACCCAATTTTTCTCTTACAAACTTACTTATTTGTTTATAAAATTTATCATCACTGAGCTG
Organism: Platerodrilus igneus; assembly: GCA_036346225.1. NCBI lineage: Eukaryota > Metazoa > Arthropoda > Insecta > Coleoptera > Lycidae > Platerodrilus > Platerodrilus igneus. Next base: position 7,073,144 of record JARFIW010000301.1, read on the forward strand.
TAAAATGAATTTAAAGTCACCTAGATTGTGTAATCTTTAAACATATAATTAACTTAGCAATTCATTGTTATTTCCGATTTACTTACCAGGAAGTCTATACACAATACTTATTTAAGGAACTTAAAGTTAAAAATGTTGATAAAATGTGTGCATTTCCTTCATTAATATTAATCGTATTATTAGCTTTCAAAGTGTAAATAAAAAGCTTTGTATCTATGACCTGAATATAATTAGAAGTAATTTGTTAAACTTTTTTCCTATGTTACAAAGTAGTGAAAATATTTTTATACTTTATTGCCAATGTAATAACAATTGATTGAAATTGTTGGATGCCAGGCAGATTTTTTTATGCATCGAAGAATTTCTTTTCTAGTTTGTAATAGGGCATGTTTATTTTCTATTACCATAGCATACTGACGCATGCATCTCAAGTACTACACAGAATACAGGGTCGACAAAGATTTACGTAACAAATAAATTTCAGATCACAACGCTGCTGTTTAAGTTTGTGAAAATTTTAATGGAAACATTAAATTGAAAATAATCGGAGGTGAAAGACTGGAATTTAGTTAGTTATAATTACAAAAGCACTTTTTGAAACATCCAACTTGGTGGATGGCGTAACATCTGTATTGGGATAGTTTGGCTCTTAAAAACATCAAAATACTCATATACAATCACAATTTATGTAACCTTAGAAAAACCAGTGAACAAATTGAGCTGCTGTGTTAAAATACTGTCATTGACCCACAGTGAAAGTAATCAAGTTAAAGTACAACACAAGTAGACTGCTCATGTTCCTTGTATTATACTGCTAAATGCTGCTATAGTAAGATCTTGACATATCTGTTGTTGATCATCTATTTTTCACATACTTATCAAAATGAATGCAATATGTAAACAAACAAGAAAATTTCTTATGTTTAGTTACATCAACAACAAAATTTGAAACTTTATTTAAGTAATAAAAATGAATCTAGTTTAAGGAAACATTAAAACAAAGAGTTATCAACAGTCATAGGGAATTTGTGCTATTAAAGATATTACAATTACAGTAAATCACAAATAATTAATAATAATGACTAATTAAAGTCAAGACATTGTAATCAAAAATGTCTTTGTATGAACATGTGCCTCGTGTAACTTTTTCTACGGTTATCGAAATTGTGCTGTATCTTGTTTTGATCAATGTATACACACATTTAGAAATTGTCTCTTATAACAAACTGTAATTTATTACGTACATTTCAGCTGATATTGTTTTCACACTTCAATACTTATTTTTATCATGAATGAAACTTGAATTAACTTACCCTACTCCTGAATAAAATTGTCATATGTGGAGCAAATAGGATTTTAAAAAGAAAATGACAAAAAAGGTTTATAATAGTAATAATCATTTATATATAATTAGTATATTGTAAAGAACACAATTCCATATATCCTCTTCTGGTATGTAAGATGGGAAATCATATTTCTTACATATGTCAGTCGGTCTATAGCTACCAGCTAAATACCGCGAGTAAAAAATACAGTACTATGAAATCAATTAACAACTGCTAATTGTATCATATATAACCTTCAATATATGGTTAAAAAATTAATTTATGCAATATTCATGAAATTATTTGAACATGAACTGGCCCAAAATAAAAATAGTAGTAAAGTAGTAGAATATTAAAGTTCAATAAACTGTAATTTACATTTGCATATACATCTTGAAAAAGGATATTGACCTATCATTAACATGTTTAGTAATTTCTATGCCAAAATTACAATGAAAAGGAAGTGCAATATACATAAAAAAGTATAACTTCACTTCTAAAGTCATATTTTTTCAAAAGGCACATCAAAAATTTATTTTTCATAGAACAAAGTTTTTTTTTAAATAATATATATCTGCAAACTTATTTTAAGCCGCGTTATTGTTAAATATTTAATTTGATATACAAAACAATCGAATAACCAAGTGTCATACTTAACGTGCTTACGATTGTGCTTTTTACTCTTTTTGGGCCTTTCATAAGGAACTTCAGAAGATTCCAGTACAACTAACAAATTTATACCAAATTCCTTTACATTCAAAATACTTGGTTTAGTTTGTGTGGATGTTAAATGTAGAAGTTTAATGCTTGGTTAATCAGTATTCAATACAAGTGTAACAATTAGGAAATCAAAAAAATTATTAAGTTACGGGCCCGTATATGTTTGTTTGCTGTTCTCAAATTGTTAATTATTACTTGCATTACCAATAACTTTAAGACCTTCGCAGTTTGTTAACACCATTTACAATGTGATTAGACTTTTAAAAACTCGTTTTACCACATAGTCTCTCTGAAATAGCTGGCACGAAAACTTTTGAATTTTTATGATGTCTTAGATCGCCAAGATTTTGGCAATAACTGCATGGATATCCACACCACAACTTAATATCAAAATCTTATTCATAGTTGCTCGTTTTAGATTTTAGACAAAACACATCCTATACCTAAAACCTAACAGAACACATTGTTATAATGTAGTAGTTACCGCATAAGAAATGCACAGAAAATTTTAAACCATTTCAAACAGTCAAAACACTGGGTTGTCAGAAAAATTTATTAGATTTTACAAAACCAGCGTTATCGAAATGACTTTTTTTACGTCTTATTTATTTCTTTAATGTCTATTTTGTATTTATCTATAAAGACTTATTTTTTTGTTGTCTTTGGTTCTAATTAAATAAATTTTATATGTAGGTATTTATATATATATATATATATATATATATATATATATATATATATATATATATATATATATATATATAAAGTTGCATTCAAACAATCAATTTTCAAGATTTCCTATCCTGTAACTTAGTATTACTGTACTTTCAAAATTCGTAGCAGTAATCAAGTGATGAAAGTAAGAGGTGTATTTCACATATTAATACAGCAAATTCGGTAATTTCTAAAACTTAGTTATTTGTGAACACTACTACTCTGATATTTCTGTTGTTTGGATCTAAAAATTTAGAATTCTGTCAAACTCTGACAGATACATACAAAAAGGTTTTTGAGAGTTAACACCACAAGAAAGCCTCCAACATGATATTATTTTTACTCTCGAATTCCTAACTCCGTTCAAAGCGGACTATGCTTAATCGCATATAATGCCACATTCAAATATTGCATAGCTTCAATGCCACTAAGCTATAAGCAGACACAAGAAGTATCCAAACTTTTTTAGAATCACTGCAATGTTAGCTATGCCGCAAATCAAATACACAATAACGTTACCCTTTAGAGTCGACCAAGGAAGTTGTGACATTCTACAAACATAAATTAAAGAAATACAGTGTATTTTAGCTGTAAAACAAAATAACCCAATGCACTTTAGCTGCTACTAAAATCGGTTAAAATTTTTTTTTAACATTCGAATGTTCTGGTGGTAATCACAACAACAAATAACATTCCATTTTGCTGATTTGGTCGACTGTATTGCAATTCAGCTATTATGCGCATGCGATAATCCATTTTAAGTTGATTATATTTTTTCACTGAAATAGTATGCAACCAGAACGTGTTAGATCTTTCAGGTTTTAGGTAATTATAGATATTTTGTGTAGTTTTGTGAATTGTGTGATGACTTTGGTCATTTTGAACACTTCTTGTGAAATCAATTCATGTGCATGATGTGATGCAGGATATCGCTAGTATAGGTGGGTTATTTCTTATAAACATGTATTAAAACAGCAGTCCTAAAACTTTTACTTAAGTTGACTAGGTCGGGTATTTAAAAATGGGTCTAAGGGTAAAATGCCCTACGGGTTTTTTGTTTAGCCAATCAATCTCTATCACATCCTCAATTTAATGACAAAACTAATGCCAACCTGTATATGGTAAACAATAAGTGCACCACAAAAACCATCTCTCTCAGGAGAAATATATGTGTATGTGTGTCATCAATGTTAGTTTGCTGCGAGAAGTGCTGCTACATAGACATATTCAGTATGAGAAACTTTAAAAATCTATATAAAATAGTAATTGAAAATAAAAATTAATGATGGTTAATAATAATAAATTAGAACACTGTGGCACAATATAAATCAAAATAATTAATACCTCTTTACCACAAAAATATTTTTAAAAACGAAATACATATTTCGATCACTATGTGGTCATCATCAGCAGTAAACTAAAAAATAAAACGCATTAAAAATTAAAACTCTTCTGAGGATATTCTTCTCACCGCGTAGTGGTCGAAATACATATTTAGTTTTTTAAAAATATTTTTGTGGTTAAAGGGGTATTAATTATTTTAATACTGTTAGGTTCAAAATCTTTTTCTCTTAATTAAATTTATTTGAAAGGAGAACTTGCTCAGGTAAACCTGTCCAATAAGTTATACCGTTTGGAGGTGGATTTGGGCAGTTAGTGTTATAAATGAAATGAGTTCACCAAAGCACATTTTCTCTTCTTTGGAGTATTTGCACAATATACATTGCATATATATGACCTTTATTGGAAGCATAAAATAGGAATAATTATTTTTAGCCATGGATCGACGAAAAATGTACGATTTGTCAAAAATTACCCAAGACGAAGTTTATTCATTATTGGATTCAATGAAACTAGATGATTTCAGTACTAATGATGAAGGTGGCTTCTTCTCAGATGATAGTGGTGCAAGCCCCACTTTTAATCCCCACCTGCATGAACGAATCAGCAATAGAAAAGGTGATTGAGCTTAGTATAAATCTTAGCAATGTAAGCGACAGCAAAATTTCTGGGCCAATACCCGAACCAAGTAATAAACCAGAATATAATCATATTACTAAGAAAACACTTCCTATATACAATGATAATGTACTATGATCCTAATTCTGAGTCATTGAATGATCAAAGTAATGCAGAAGTGTTATCCACTATAACACAACTGTCAAACCCATCAAACATCGACATGAAGAAGAAATTATACCGCTCAGTACATTTAATTGGTTCTACTTTTGAAATAGACACAAAAAGTCCAGTATCCAAATAAATTGTATTGCACAAGAAGCATATCCAACTTGATAACAAGCAAATATTATTCAAGGAAAGCGAAAAGTTTTTATGAGTTCAAAATGCCATGCCAATGTTTCACATTGCCGATCAAACAAATGTACATGCACTTCAAATAAACCTTTTTGTCAAGTTCATTACATCAGCACAGGAGATGAATATATCTGGGGATCCTGATTTATGTCCATCTATCGATGTCCGAATATTCGGGTGATAATTCATTCAAGTCAATATGAAAAGCGATGTCGAGAAACAAATTTGAGGAAATTCGTTGCTATTTACACTTCAATAACAACTTAGAAGTAATAGCAAAGGATTATTCAAAATATTATATAACATTCAAAGTCCAGCTTACAGATCACTGCAACAAACATTTGAAATCTGTACTTATGAGCCTGCACGTATATGTGGATGAACAAATGCGTCCCGCAAAAGTGGTTTCACATCTCCGACAACATATGCCTGCTTAACCACATAAGTGGGACACAAAGTTATTTGTATAGTGTGATTCATATGGTTTCGAGTATATAGCGGTTCAGGTGATAATGTTATACAGGGCATTCCATTTAAAAAAATTCAGCTTTGATACGTTTTGTGTTTTTAGACACCTTGTATATTACGAAAGCAATTTTAAAATGTACCTCCACTAGGCTCCTATCCACACCAAAACACAAACTTTTTTCAAATCGAACAATTTAGCCATAATGATTTATGGTGTATAACGTCAATAACCCTGTATACATGAGTTCATATAGAATGCACTACCTAGTAAACATAAGCTACAGCTATGAAGATTTCGAAAAATAAATATCTTACTACCATAAATATACTTAAAAAATTTAGTAAAAAAATTGAAGCTCTTTAGGTTTTGTTACGTAACAACTTCTTTCCATTAATTTTACCACTTTGCAAAATAGCAGTTATACATCAGGGCATTTCCATTGTGCCATAAGTATGCTTACAATTCTTGGGTCAAAGGTCGCAGGTTTGATTCCCAGGCACATGGCATCTCTGAATATTATGTTGAGCATTTTTTCAAATAATGCGAAAGAGGTACAAAGGTGGAACGTCCCATGCAGTATTGGTCATGCACATTAATGATACTGTACTTAAAACAGCAGTTAAATACTGTAGAAAAAGGTAAAAATTGTATTTTGTGTAAAAATGAAAAGAAGCAAGAAGTTCCAATGAAATTTCTAAACGTCTAAACGGGGATATCCGTTTTCAGTCTCAACCCTTAAATTGGAAAATTCAAAATAAAAGAATGCTGCATTTTGCAATGTATGTATCACCTTTGAGAACAATTTTGATGAAACCAGCAAAATATTCGACCTGGAAAAATGATTTAAGATTTTAAAACATTATTAAACAAAAAGCCTACAATTTTTATATTTGGGTTGGAAAGTAGAAATTCTTGAAGGCTATTGGATTTTTTGAAATGAATACAGATCCAGTACTTCCAAAATGAGGGTTTGCCCCAATAACAACAATAAAAGCGAGGTTCAAATACTGATTCTGCTGAGCAACAAGCGTGTAGATTGGATTATGTATTCTAAATCAATGAAAATGTGTATTACATTGACCAATAAACACCTCCAATCTTAAGACATGAAATTGCAAAAAAATACAATTCTGAATTTTGATTTCTTCAAATAACTTCAATTTCAAATATACAAATTATCCAAATTTTGTCGTAACTTTTCATAGTGTGTTCAGGAGGCTATAATACTTACTTCTTAAAAATATTGTTTATCAGAACCTAAAACAATATTTCACATACAAAGGAATTCCTAACATGAATTGAAAAGAGTATTCGAAATCCTCACAGAAAGTGTCCAAAGAAAAACTTTTAGCACGTTTGGAAGGTAGCATGGCAGATATACTCAGGATATCTCATTAGCGAGAAACTTTTCTTAATCATGTAGTAAAACAAAAACAAATTGTAACTGAAGAAATTCAAGATTGGATGGCTTCAAACTCACGTGAGTAGCAAGCAGCTAATTAACCATGAAGCTACCGTGTATCAAAAATTAGAAAAGTTGGTCATTCCTCACTTTTACAACACCTACATTACACTTTAGATGCAGCTAGTAGTTGACATTAAATGAAATAGTAAACCAACTCATTAACTGAAGTACCCGATGCATTCTACAAATGAAAAAAATAAAATTATTTGTAAAATTTATTAATGGGCAAATTGTTTTTATCATCCTGCCTCGTAAGTTGTTGTTTTCTGCAATTCAACATCAGACTCATCCATGGACGTCATCGAATATTAATGAATTTCATGAAACTGCAATAATAACTAAACTTTAAGTTTCAGATTGAATATTCTAATGTATTTGGTGACATATGACACAAAATAGTACTAAGAATTAATTCTTGGGTTATTCTTATCTAGTAGGTACATTATAACTTGCAAATTATTCACATATTATTAACTTGTTGAATTTGACAGTTTCCGTACACTCGCTAGGGGTTTTCCAACTGAATAAAAATATATAATTACAAGTATACTGATGATTGCGCTAATTAAAAGTATGAATTTTATTTAGGTTGTCCAATTAATTTTATAATTATGGTGTTTAAAATTAATAAACAAAACTTGCAGCTTGTAAGGCAAAACTAGTCGGTGACATTAACCCAAGGAAGATTTTAAGGAAGTAAAGTTTAAAAATAATCATGTGTCGGTTTTATAGTTGTTGCACTATAGAACACCCACCCCTGTATGAGTAAAAGTGGTTGGATCAAGTTGACGAATTCCACAAATTCTTTTAAGAAGGACCTATGTTGTATATATGATGAAATGTTGCCTGTTTTCCTAAACCTGTAGAAAGTGATTTAAGCATTAGCCCAGCAGGATACTCGAAATGTTCTTATTTTTAAAGGGAATTTATTTTACTTGGTCAAAGGCAGTTTTAAATGAGTAAGCTTTGCGCTTTGAAGAACAATCATTGCATTGTGCTACCTAAAGCATTAGTTTTACCCAGAAACATTATTCACAGCAGGTGTTTTACATTCCAACGGCATTTGTTGGAACACGACCTAAATTTCTTAAACGGTAATAACGTTTAACTTGCATACCTATAAGGCAAAAAATTCATTAAACGTGGTGCGTCCGACTTGTATCAAAACTTCTTTCTTAGTTCATGAACTTCCATTCTTTCTGCATTGTTTTACATAAATGTTATTTTAATTAAGAAACAATTGCCTGCACAATTCTATTTAAAATAACAATATCCAACATGTAAAACAACTGCTTTATCCTATACACTGTAACTTCATTAAAAATAGATTAAAAGCAGTTTCCTTTAATTAGAGAGTAATTCTTATCACGGTCATATAACATTTCCCGTTTACTGAGCAATCTTTATGCAAACCTATCCTATACATCTTAAACACAGTCGGCTTTATCATCAAAATCCTTTTTATTATTTATAAATATATAACCGAAATGATTTATTTACCTTTCAGAACAAGTAAATCCTATTAAAAATCCCGTGCAAACACTTAAAATAACACTCTATTCTAATATATCACAAGAACAATAAAAGAAAAGTAATAATCCGATTTTGCTTTGATACTTTCATAACATCGTGTGCAGCAAGCTTTCAAATCGAGCTCTGCAATACTACTGCCACATACCTTCATCGTTTGAATTTTAGTGGGGACGGTATCTCCTTGTCTAACATCACACAAACTCGCCTCTCTTTCTTTATCGCGACCACCATTTTGGTAATACAACTTGTTCTAGTAGAAGAATAGAAGCTGCTGCTGCAACTAAACTTAACCCATAGATATAATAAAGGGTCTTTTGTTTGTTACCCTATCCCATATATGCATTGAATCTACATTACGATTTGATGATTTACTGTAACGATAATATTCATATTTGAGAATTCAAAAAATTTTAATATCCGCTAATTAAATGTTCTCTGTAAATTTGCAAAGTTGAGGATACAGATAATTATATGATTAAGGAGCAAAAACTAGTTGTTCAACCACCTACTACGGTGAACTGCTAAGCCCATTTTACAATGTATAACTTTATTCTCTTTGTTTTAATGTTTATCATGCACAAATGCATTATGATTAAAAGTGATTTTTATTAATTCTCTACATTGTAACTTAATAGCCTAGTTTAAATAAATTTTTTCTTGGATTTATCTTCTCTCTGAATACCTTAATAGTTTTGCTATTTGAATACGGCTGTGTAACGTAGATTCCTTTCACACGGTTTGTTGCTTTGGGATGGTTTAGTCATCGTTATAGAATGATTGAAAATCTTGTAACTTCTTTATTATCTCCAGGTATAAGGACAGAAAGCTTAGAATGATTCATCGTGTTACAGTAGTTCTAAGGAAGTGTAATAGCGCCTAAAGAACAGGAAATTTTATAATTAAGAGATATATATTAAACTGAATCTAATATAAAACAATACCTATAAAAATCATATTATTCAATGCATTCTTTCCTTGCTATCGTGGTCAAATCTTGGACGAGGAAGGTGTGGACGCGTTGGCTTATAGTTGCGTTTGTACTTTTGTTTTTAGGAATTTGGCGTGCACATTATTGTGACGTAGAGATTGATTGCATGGTACGGTTTAGGAAAGTTTATTCGCATACATATTGGAGAATCAGGACAGCAAGTTCAGTTTCTCATGTAGGTAGTCTAGTGCAAATAACTTCCGGGGGGAGAGGTCTTTTATAGTAAGCTGCATTGTCATAAAATATGGCAAGTTACAAACGGAAAATTTTCTGTTGGTATTTCATAACATGTTGAACCAATAGTTTAATCAATTTGGTAATGGAACTTCATCTAAATACAAACATTTTTGTTTAATAATTGTAGGTATCTGATTTAACCCTTTCGTGCCTAATGGGTTATATATATATATATATATATATATATATATATATATATATTATTACTCATATTTAGACCAGGGTAGAAAATTAATGAATTACATAAAATAATTTTAATCACCGTGTATAAGGAATTTTATTAGATAATACGCTTTATTAAAACACCGTGGAGAATAAAAATTCATTCGTTTCAGTAAAAATAAGAGATTTAAATCATGTACAAGACGCTTTATATCAAAAGAAACAGTATTAACAAGCTCTACGTAAGAAACAAATAGAAATTACGTGCAAAAATTTATATTAATTAACTCAATTTTAAGTAACCGGTATTAAACAAAACGTACAGATAATAATTGAATATTTAATTAGGATTCACTAAAAATTAAAAGGGTATTATTTTAATTGGAGTTAATTGAACCGTTAGTAACATATAATATCTATAAAAACTTGTAAAAACCCAATAAAATGCAAATCCTAGAAGACTTAGTTAGAAGTAGGATGTTTGAACACACCTGCGTATTTTAAAAGGCAATTTCAATTTAATTTGTTTAGATAAATACGTCGATTCTAAGGATATTGGAAACGGTCAGATGCTTTAGCACGAAATACAAAACAGGGTTTATTTAAAAAGCTCGTTCTGCGTAAATTTTGCAGATAATTAATGGTTACAAAGAATCTTGGAGAAACCGGGGCTTAATATTCACGGGAAGGCGCGATACGGGGTTATTTAACCCAGATAGTCCACATGGACTGAAATAATCGATAATAAAGAATATCAATTTGCACCAATACGAACAGGTTAGAAAAGGAAAGAGAAAATGCGTCAAGCAAAGACACATATAGTAAAAGGCGGGATATGAGCAACGTCACGAGGGTCACGATTGGTTGAAAATAAGATGCACATATGAGAGGTAGAAACAACAATTTCTGTATAAAATTTAATTAGTTATTCTCGGACATGTTCGCGTGCCGTGTGAGAATTTCTGATTTAACTGGGGCGAGTACAAAATTCGTAAAAACCGACGCACAGGCTACGGAATGGGAACATAGCATGCGAAATTCTTTAGAATTGTCCGTTTTGGGGAACAGACCGACAGACAGGCTAACCGCTATATATACCGAGGTGAATATAAACAAGCTCTTACATCCGCGACTTGATTCAATACGTTAAACAGTGCATTTTAGTTTGATAGAATAATTTAAAGTTTGCTCGTATATTTTGGTGATTTAAAACAGTTTGTTATTTACGTGCTAACATGAATGTACTTGAGTGCACTTAGATACAAGGTAATAAAATTTAGTATCACTGTACCAATTAGTAAAATTTACAACGACAAATGAATACACCATTAGTAGGTAGTTTTGGCGTATATTGGTGAAAGAAGTATGAATTTCTTTGCTATTTTTCGGGGGTGTTAATGATTAAATGGTTCATAAATGTGTCTGGATCCACAAAACAAGGGTCAGATATACACAGATGAGTTCCGGAAAAGCCCAGAAACAACTTTAAATAAATGGTGATGGAGAAAATTTGAAAAGCGTTGAGAATCAGAAGCTGTAAATATAACCCAGTTGGAATGGTGTGATTAACAAAAGGGACGATGTACATTGAAGCTACGAGTGCAGTAACCTTCAGGTAATTTATACTATTTTGTTTGAACTTTGATATTTTGTGTGTGTTGAATTACTTTATAATTGATTTACTTTAAATGGACATTAGTGAAATTGTACTAACCATAAAATTTTAATGTTAAGGTGAAATTTGCTTGTTTAGGTAGAAAGGGTATTTAGTATTGATGTTCTGGATTATGATGAAAATTTGGGTATGTCTTTGAGCTCAATTAGACGAACCTGGTTAATTAACGTAAAGGGGTGGTAGATGCTCCTTTGTACTCAGACTCCGGTCTGCATATATTGTTATATTAATTAGTAGGCATCCAACAAGGACTTTAATTCAGGATGCACATTTAAATGATAATAAATGTAATCTTGAAAATTTCTGATACTGAAATTTATGCCAAAATTTAATTTTGAAATTTTAATGTATTGTGAATATTGATGTAAATAGAGTTAACGTTCGTGTTTGTGGTAGGAATGTGTTTGTTTTTTTTTATGAATGAGGATGAAAGTTATCTAGGGGAGCAGCCGAGGCGATTAACAGAAGAAAGTCAATGGACCAACACAGTTAAAGTAATGAATAGCTTTTCGTAGGATTCACAGCATTCTGGACATCCAATTCGTAGGGGCTCGATTCGAAAAGCGGAGTACCCGGATTTTGGTGGTATCACAGCAAATTTGGCACCCAATTCGTGAGGCTCAATTTTAAAATGGAACACAGCATTCTATGACGCCCAATCTGTGGGACTCGAATGTTTTTTTTAAGGGCCAGTTCCCGCATTCAAAGGAGCATTACACAGCAAATTTGGCGACCCAAAAGTGAGGCTCGAGTTCCAAATAAAATTTTTGTGATTTTATTCCAGGAAACTGGCGATCTGAGAGAGAGAGTTTCTGTGTGTGTATAAATTTAAGAGTATTTTGAGAGTGTGTGTGAGTGATTAGAACGTATGCAGAGAAAAGAGTGGTTAAGGAGTCAAGGAGTGGAAATTGGAAGTGACGATAGTGCATTGTGTGAAAAAAATACGAAAATGGAAGAAGCTGGAGGCAGTAGAGATCAGTCCAGGACGGAATCGGGGGATCAAGGAAACGAGATGATATTGAGAATGTTAGAGAGGATGAGTGAAGAATCGAATAAGAAATTTGACCAATTAAATCAGGAATTAGGGATAAAATAGAAAAATCGACGAGAGAATTTACAGAATTTAAAAATAGTCTTACCGTAAAGATGGGGAAGTTGAAAATAGGGTTGAAAAAATGAGCGTGATATTACAGGTCTTCGACAGGAAATGGGACATTTAAGGTCCGAAGTACGCATTTTTGTGAAGTAGAGATTAATGTAAAATGACTGAAGTGACGGACTCATGTAGGGATCAGTTAGGCAGGGTAGAACGCGAAGTTAGTAGTATCAAATACAACATGTCAAATTTAACGGGGGATGGTCCCAGATTTTCTACAGGTGGAGTATCATTGGACCAACACATGAAGTTTTATGGCGATAACAGGGTAAATCCACAAATTTTTATTAATAGTGTAAGAAATCTAGTGGGAAATTTATTTGACGAACAGACTAAACTGAATACGATAAAGGCTTTATTAAAGGACAATGCGGAAGCGTGGTACAATTTAGTAGGACAGGACATAGACACGTATCAGGACTTTGAAAACAAATTTTTAAAGCACTACTGGAGTGACCACAGACAAGACCAGGTACGAGACGACTTAATCACAGGGAAGTTTAAGGGAGAATTTTCAGGAAGTAGGAGCAATATGCTATACGCAAGTATAGCATAGCAAAGCAACTGAACCCACCACTGACGGACCGACAAATTATTAAGTATTTATCACGACACTTCGAGGTAGACATAAGACAACACGTAGCACTACAGAACATAGTGGACAGAGAAATGTTTCTAGAATACTTGCAGAGGTACGACGACGTAAGTAGTGGACGACCTCGGGATAACAGGGAAAGACAAATCAACACAGTTAGGTTTGACAATAGACGGGACAACTATGCTAGAAAGGGGAATAATTACGGATACCAGCGACAGAATTGGGAACAGAGACGACCATATGTTAGGAGTAATAGTTTAGGAAGGGGACCTGCACCGAGACCGGAACCTACCAGAATGAATAGTTCACCAGACATGAGCGGGACTGCTAATACAGACACGGAACGAGTGGAAACGTCTAGGACATACGCTGAGGTGACGGCTAGACCAGGACCGAGTAGGGAAAACAGACCTGGACAGGATTTTTAGAACGCGACAGACCACTAGATTTCAGTGTAAATGTATATGAACATCCACGTGAATTTTTCAAAATTGAGGAGGAAGTAGAGCCAGAAACTAAGGAAAATTTATGTTTGCCAATTATTAATTTAGAAATTTTTGAGAATAATGTAGAAGTATTACTTGATACAGGGGCAGAGGCGAGTTTAATATCGGAGGAATTCGTCAGCAAAATTAGGGATAAGGTTTGTGATAGAATTATGCCTATAAAGCGTAGCCATTTAGTAGCTCCAAATAAAAGAAGTTTGCTGTAGTAAATAGTGTTGTGGTGCTTAGGATAGATATAGGAGGTTTAAGCTGTGAACAGGAGTTTGTAATTGTACCTGGACTGAAGTTTCAGAGCATTTTAGGTGTTGACTGTATGATGAAGTTAGGGGTTTTGATAGATATGGAAAGGAAGGTAGTAAGGATTAAAGATAGGGTAGTGCCATGGAAGGGCAGTTATGAAGTCACAGAGGATGACACGGGGTTTAGTATTAATGTAGTAGAGGTAGAGGACGATGAAGGTAAAAAGATCAACACAATAAGATGTCCAGAGGATAGGAGAGTAGAGGTTCAAGCTTTAGTACAAGAAAATGCAGAATTAGTGGGGGTAGAAGCAACAGCAGCATATCAGGAGCAGGTGAAGGCGGAATTAAGTAAAGATGGCAAGTTTGTTTTTAATAAAGTAGATTTAAGGGATTCATTCTGGCGGATTCCATTACATAAGAATTCTAGAAGGTACATAGGATTTTCCGTAGAGAGAAAATTCGATAATTTTAAAGTAGTATCGTTTGGTTTGTCGGCAGAAAAGGAAATGATAATGAATAAGAAACAGACAAGTGTAGGGACTGAAGAAGAAGCAATATTTGAGAGTGAGGATAATAGGGATGAGTTTATTGTATGTGAGATAACAGGGATGATAAGTATAGATATAAAAGGAGGAGAAATAGGGATGAAGAGTATTAGGTTGGTGAGAAGAAAGACATGGAGGGTCAAGAAGAGAGTTAGATTTAAATAGGATAGGGATAGAATAGGTGTATATAGAAGAGTAGAAGTAAGTGTTGATAGAAAATAGAGCTAGATATAGGATAAATATGGGAGATAATTAGAAATAGGTTTAGGATGAGAATAAAGAGTAAATGTAGGAAGAAAATAAGATAGGTTAAGTATAGATATTTCATATAAGATTAGTGGAGAGTTAGGGATAAAGTTAGGAATAGGATAGGTATATAGGTTGTATATAGGATTAGATGGATAAGTAGGATGAAGTTAGGGATAATTTCAGTTTATAAAATTAAGTGAGAGTTAGGAATAGGATAGGGATATAGGATAGGTGTAAATATTTTTTTTTGGATTGGAGATAAAGTAGGTAAGTTAGATAGATAAGGGTAGAGAGAGATAGGCAATTTTTTTTGTAATTTTTTTTGTCTAAATGCTTTATATTTGCATTCAAATAAGTGGGATTATTTGTATTCAAATAGGGGGAAAATACTCATATTTAGACCAGGGTAGAAAATTAATGAATTACATAAAATAATTTTAATCACCGTGTATAAGGAATTTTATTAGATAATACGCTTTATTAAAACACCGTGGAGAATAAAAATTCATTCGTTTCAGTAAAAATAAGAGATTTAAATCATGTACAAGACGCTTTATATCAAAAGAAACAGTATTAACAAGCTCTACGTAAGAAACAAATAGAAATTACGTGCAAAAATTTATATTAATTAACTCAATTTTAAGTAACCGGTATTAAACAAAACGTACAGATAATAATTGAATATTTAATTAGGATTCACTAAAAATTAAAAGGGTATTATTTTAATTGGAGTTAATTGAACCGTTAGTAACATATAATATCTATAAAAACTTGTAAAAACCCAATAAAATGCAAATCCTAGAAGTGTTAGTTAGAAGTAGGATGTTTGAACACACCTGCGTATTTTAAAAGGCAATTTCAGTTTAATTTGTTTAGATAAATACGTCGATTCTAAGGATATTGGAAACGGTCAGATGCTTTAGCACGAAATACAAAACAGGGTTTATTTAAAAAGCTCGTTCTGCGTAAATTTTGCAGATAATTAATGGTTACAAAGAATCTTGGAGAAACCGGGGCTTAATATTCACGGGAAGGCGCGATACGGGGTTATTTAACCCAGATAGTCCACATGGACTGAAATAATCGATAATAAAGAATATCAATTTGCACCAATACGAACAGGTTAGAAAAGGAAAGAGAAAATGCGTCAAGCAAAGACACATATAGTAAAAGGCGGGATATGAGCAACGTCACGAGGGTCACGATTGGTTGAAAATAAGATGCACATATGAGAGGTAGAAACAACAATTTCTGTATAAAATTTAATTAGTTATTCTCGGACATGTTTGCGTGCCGTGTGAGAATTTCTGAGATTTAACTGGGGCGAGTACAAAATTCGTAAAAACCGACGCACAGGCTACGGAATGGGAACATAGCATGCGAAATTCTTTAGAATTGTCCGTTTTGGGGAACAGACCGACAGACAGGCTAACCGCTATATATACCGAGGTGAATATAAACAAGCTCTTACATCCGCGACTTGATTCAATACGTTAAACAGTGCATTTTAGTTTGATAGAATAATTTAAAGTTTGCTCGTATATTTTGGTGATTTAAAACAGTTTGTTATTTACGTGCTAACATGAATGTACTTGAGTGCACTTAGATACAAGGTAATAAAATTTAGCATCACTGTACCAATTAGTAAAATTTACAACGACAAATGAATACACCATTAGTAGGCAGTTTTGGCGTATATTGGTGAAAGAAGTATGAATTTCTTTGCTATTTTTCGGGGGTGTTAATGATTAAATGGTTCATAAATGTGTCTGGATCCACAAAACAAGGGTCAGATATACACAGATGAGTTCCGGAAAAGCCCAGAAACAACTTTAAATAAATGGTGATGGAGAAAATTTGAAAAGCGTTGAGAATCAGAAGCTGTAAATATAACCCAGTTGGAATGGTGTGATTAACAAAAGGGACGATGTACATTGAAGCTACGAGTGCAGTAACCTTCAGGTAATTTATACTATTTTGTTTGAACTTTGATATTTTTGTGTGTGTTGAATTACTTTATAATTGATTTACTTTAAATGGACATTAGTGAAATTGTACTAACCATAAAATTTTAATGTTAAGGTGAAATTTGCTTGTTTAGGTAGAAAGGGTATTTAGTATTGATGTTCTGGATTATGATGAAAATTTGGGTATGTCTTTGAGCTCAATTAGACGAACCTGGTTAATTAACGTAAAGGGGTGGTAGATGCTCCTTTGTACTCAGACTCCGGTCTGCATATATTGTTATATTAATTAGTAGGCATCCAACAAGGACTTTAATTCAGGATGCACATTTAAATGATAATAAATGTAATCTTGAAAATTTCTGATACTGAAATTTATGCCAAAATTTAATTTTGAAATTTTAATGTATTGTGAATATTGATGTAAATAGAGTTAACGTTCGTGTTTGTGGTAGGAATGTGTTTGTTTTTTTTTATGAATGAGGATGAAAGTTATCTAGGGGAGCAGCCGAGGTGATTAACAGAAGAAAGTCAATGGACCAACACAGTTAAAGTAATGAATAGCTTTTCGTAGGATTCACAGCATTCTGGACATCCAATTCGTAGGGGCTCGATTCGAAAAGCGGAGTACCCGGATTTTGGTGGTATCACAGCAATATATATATATATATATATATATATATATATATATATCATACGTTTTGTAGTGCTATGTCCAAACTATCGTATACAGGGTGAGACGAAAAGATGAAAGGGGTGTTTATGGAATCTGTCCAGTGTTGTTTGTAAGGTCAACTGGGCCATTTGGGTAGAAATTCCGGTGGTGACGTGGAGTGATGCGGTGTTTCAAGTTGTCCGAGTTGCGAAGTTAGCTGGTGTAGACCCGATTCTCGACCTTTCCCTACGCTACATTTGATTTTCTAATGCTGCACCTGAAGGTACTACATTGGTTAGAAAGCGAGTTTTTGCTACCTGGAAATTTTAAATTTGGCCGAACCCTTGTTGTTCTAAGCAAGTTAGGGATCTTTAGCGTGCGTGACAACACACACACGGGATCTCCATTTTACCTCTCATCCGAACGAAGGCGTACTTTTGTGAAAAATGCTCCCCTAACATATTCAGGCACACCGTGTCAGATTTCGAATCGGGAAGCTTAGGCATAGTAATCATACGCATACCAACTACGCCACGAAGCCGCTTAAGACCCTGTTCTACAGTCAGAAATCGCATGGCGTCTTGAGAATGGCAAGTGGTGCGTTCTTCTCCATGAATGTGCTGATCATGACAAGGTAATTATCTCCCCCGACGGTCTGTTTTCCAAATAATGAGGAACCAATCACTCCAGATTTTCTCGCGGCACACCAAACGTTCGTTTTGGGAGAAACTCGCATGTGCTCTCGAACTTCCTTCAGGTGCTCGTTATGAAGGCCGCGCTGAAATTAAAAAATTTTAAAAAGAGGAACGGATAAAGGCACTTTGATTTTGAGAAACTAAAGGATACAGATATCTACAAAAGATTTGAAAAAAGTCAAATGAATTGCTGAAACACATCGGAAAAATTTCTGATACGAAGGAAGTAGAAACGGAATTGGAATAACATTAAATCTAGTTTAGACATAGCGGTCGGAGTCATTCTGGGGTATACACAAAAAGAAAATAAGAAACCATTGGTAACAAAGGATATACTGAATTTAATAGAAGAAAGCAGGAAAACAAAGATACAAAACCATAAAATGGAAAATTATTTGCAAATGCTTAAAAGGTAAAGAACAATGGATTGATGAAAAGCGCAAAGAAGTACAAACTAAGATGGAAATAGGAAAGACAGACGAAGCATACAAACTAATTAGAATGAATTTTAGGGATATAAAACCGTATAGCATAAATATAAGGGGCGTGGATGGGGACATCATCATAGAAAATGTAGAGAAAGTGGTTAGATGGAAAGAATATGTAGGGAAATTATACGCAAGAGAGG
This sequence comes from Platerodrilus igneus, assembly GCA_036346225.1. Classification (NCBI taxonomy): domain Eukaryota; kingdom Metazoa; phylum Arthropoda; class Insecta; order Coleoptera; family Lycidae; genus Platerodrilus; species Platerodrilus igneus. The sequence goes on from JARFIW010000301.1 coordinate 7,091,986, forward strand.
AACTATCAGCGTTAGAACCGGAATCAGACATTAAAAAAGATGAATTGGAATAGCCTATACGTAGAGATGAGTTCGAATGAGCTTTAAAGGTTTTGAAAAATGGTAAAGCACTGGGAATAGATAAGGTGCAAGCAAAAACTTTAAAAGCCGCTGGACAAGCAGTAACAGAACGTCTCTTCAAACTTGTAAGCTATATGTATGAGAAAGACGAGAAACCCAAAGATTTCAAACGTAATATCATAGTCACTATACCAAAAAGGAGAGACGCGAATAGATGTGAAAATTTTCAAACACTAAATTTGAAGGCACACGTATCAAAAATAATAACTAGAATTGTACAAAGACGGATGGAAAAACGAGCTGAAGAAATACTAGGAGAAGACCAATTTGGGTTTAGGCAAAACAGAAAAATACAGGAGGCTATTTTAGGTGATAATGGAGAAGACAATAAAGGAGAAAGAGTGTATATATAGAGTTTGTAGATTTGAAAAAAGCATTCGACCATGTAAAATGGAAAAAAATGTTCGAAATGCTAAAAAAGATTGGAATGAGTTTTAGGGATAGACTGATACTACATAGCTTATACCAAGATCTAAGAGCGGTAATAGAATTAGAGCAGGAACGTAGGGAAATAAATATTAGGAAAGGGGTGAGACTGGGATGTGCCCTACCCCTGTTAATTTTTAACCTGTACATCGAAGAGGCAATGAATACTGTCAAATGTAGGAAGACATTTGAAATTACTATGCAGGGACAAAAGATTGATATACTTAGATTTGCAGATGATATAGTGGTATTAGCATCCAGCAAGAAAGAGATAGAAACAGCTCTTAATGAAATTGAAACGTTCTAGCAGAGAGGAACAGTGAAAATTAACAAAAATAAAACTAAAATACTAGTATGTAAAGGAGGGGGAAAATAAATCAAAAATCAAAATACAGATAGGAAATGAGTGAACTTACAAGAGGTCAAGGATTTCTGCTACCTAGGAAGCCAAATATCGCAAGATGGGAAAAGTGCAAAAGATATAACACAAGGATTAGCACAAGGTCATGCTGCATTTAACAAAAAGAAACTATTATTTTCAAAGACTACAAATATAGAAACTAGGAAAATATTGCTGAAAGCATATGTGTAGCACACGGCATTGTACGGCTGTGAAACTTGGACGGTAGGAGAAGCTGACATGAAAAAGATAAAAGCCTTTGAAATGTGGTGCTACAGGCATATGATGAAGATATGATGGACAGACAAAGTTGAAAACAAAGAGGTTTTAGAAATGGTAGGAGAAGAAAGAAATATGTGGAAAACAGTAAAAAATAGGAGAGATAGGCCACATACTAAGGCATGAAGGAATAGTGCTAAATATATTAGAAGCAAAGATAGGAAAAAAGAGAGGTAGAGATAGACCTAGGTTAGACTATTGCGCACAGATGGTAAAAAATGGTCAGAAAAATGTGTAGCCTAGGCTTAGAATAGAAATCACTGGAGGTACGTGTCCAACCAGCTCCAAGACGGAAACCCTAATGACCAAAAAAATAATTGTACTTGAACCTGATGATTATTATAAGCAACTACAAGTATTGGTTTGGCAATATTGTCAACCACTGTTGATTCTGCGAAAGGATTTATTGGAAGACTATTAATTCGACGAACGGTTAAGTGATGGGAGATCTTGATAGCCGCAGGTTGCTTAAAACCCCCTTCACATACCACTGAGAAATAGGGTATATATTTAGAAAACAATAGAAGGGGTACCGAGCTGTATCTAACAAGAAAGCAGCGGCTATGTTCGAAGACAACAAACATAGAAACAAAGAAAGAATTGTTGAAACCATATATGTGGAGGACAGTACGGTGTGACTATGAAATAGGAACGGACAGTAAGAAAAGCAGACAGGAAAAAGGTGGAAGCCTTTTGGATTGTTGTGCTTCAAATGTATGATGATAGCATGGACAGACTAAGTTAATAACAAAGAGGTTTTATAAATAGTAGGGGAAGAAAGATATCTGTGGAAAACCAAAAGTAGGACAGATAGAAGGACAGGACTCGTTCTAAGGCAATTGGGGAATAGTGCAAGATATATTACAATCAGAGATAAGAAAATAGAAGGATAAAGGTAGACATAGATCAGAATATTGCACACCGATAGTGAAAGATATGGGCTGTGTAATTTTAGGGAAACGTGTAGATTAGCTCAGAATAGAAAACAACGGAGGTATGCGTCTAACCAGTTCCATGATTGAAGACCTAATGATGACATAGAGATAGTAACCTAAGTGATTACCAGAATATTGCATTAAATTTGAAATACGCATCCACATACGAATATGATCACATACAGCTCATTAACTTTCAAATTGAAAAATCTATTGAAACTTGGATTAAAATATCTACACTTATTTGAATATAGTGGATTCTGTGGGTGTGATTTTGAAATCACTTGTAACTACCCACGGTTATTCCTTATTCTTAATTTAGTTTTGTGACTATGCCAAATGTAAATTGTTAATGAGATATGACACTTTTAGCCCTAGAGGGTGCTCTAAAGATTACAACAAGGGATATACTTGAAATACCTCGTTGCAAGTACTACCTATTGTAGTTAAACCTGAGATTATTATAAGCAACTACAGATGTTGGTTTTGCAGTTCTGTCAAGTAATGTTGATTGTGCGAAAGGATTTATTGAAAAACAGTTAATTCAGCAAATGTCTAATTGTTGGTGATCTTGGTAGTCGCACGTTGACGAACCCCTTTCACATACCACTGAATATCGGTGAAATAGGGTATATATTTAGAAAACAATAGAAGGGGAACTGAGCTGTATTTAGGCTCTAGGAATATTATGAAAATGTTTAGGTTAGCTCAGAATAGAAAACGATGAAAATATGCATCTAACCAGTTCCAGAACTGAAGACCTAATGATGATGAAGTACAGTTTAAAAAATTGTGATATCCTGGGAAAAATGGTCTGAATAATTTTTAAAAAGACATTGATATGTATCCTCCCGTGTTCCTGAAAGCCTTAGTAGTGCAAGAGCTAATGTTTCTGAAACGTCTACTAGGAACTGGTTTTTAGAAGTGGGAAGTAATTTAAAAGAGAAAAATGTATTGTATGTCTTAGAAACCCCTTCTAAAATATTTAATCTAGATGAAAGTGCTTTTGCTTTATGCCCAAAAACTGGGAACCCACTAGCGAGAGAAATGTTTACGAAATTATACAAGGGTCAGATAAGGAGTTCATCATAGTTCTTGTTACTGTAGCAGCTGATGGAACCAAAAGTAAGTCTTCTATTATTTACTCTTACATTCGATTACCTGCAGAAATTGCCGGATCATCGCCTACTGGTTGGGGTATAGGCAAGAGTGAAAGTGGTTGGATGACTGGCGAAACATTTTTTGAATACATGAATAATGTGTTCTACAGATGGCTTGAAAAATCTAACATTACATGACCAATAATATTTTTCAATAATGAGCACAAATCACACTTAACAAAACCTTTAGCGGATTTTTGTTCAAGCAATGATATTGTCTTAATTGCTTTGCTGTCCAATAGTACGCAGATGGTACAACATTAAAAGACAATTGGAAGAATCAAGTTCATAAATTTCGGATTAATAATTCTCATGCGCCAGTTACAAAATTTAATTTTGCAGATCCTTTTAAAAATGTTTATGAATCAATTTTGTCCGACACTGTAGAACATGGTTTTCATTCATGCGGATTATCTCCTTTCAATGCTGATACCGTTCATTTACATTTCCAATGCTCCACCCGTAGGTACTACATTGGCCAGGAGGCGAGTTTTCTGTTGCCTGGAAATTTAGAATTTTGCCGAACCCTTGCCGTTCCAGGCAAGGTAGGGATCTTTAACGTGCGTGACAACACACACACGGGGCCTCCATTTAACCTCTCATCCGAACGAGGGCGTAATTTTTGTGAAAAATGCTTACCTGCCATTTTTCAAGCAGTCGGCCGTGTCGGGATTTGAACCCGGGACCTTGGGATCCGTAGTCTTACGCTTACTACATTGATCCACGGCGACGCCTCAATGCTGATACCGTGGATTACCAGAAATATAGAATAATTACCACAAAGCAGCACGAAGCTGGCAGTAAAGAAATGATTCCGCCAGAGACATTGTCAGAGAGGGATATTAGTAGAATGAGAGTCACATAAACTATAATGAAGAATGTATTCCAAATGATCTTCGATTGGAAATATAGCTTCAACAAAGCTTTTTAATGTTTGGAATAAAATGCATGTATCATTATCACCTCTCAAACAGAAAAAAGAATAAAGACATTATTGATATACAAAATCTTCAAGATGTAAATCTGGCTAACAAAACCTATAACAATATTATCAGCAGAGTTTCCAAACAAAATATTCCAGAAACTCAAAGTAATAGTATTGAGTCTAAAATCCAAACTCCAAAACCATCGACAAATAAGTTTTATTCACAAGATATGTCCGATACTGAAAAATCATCGCCACTCGGCTCGCCTTTTAAACGAACTTGGATGCTGTTGGAATGGAAATATAACTTATACAGAGCTTTTGAATGTTTGCAATAAAATGCATGTATCATTATCATCTCTCAAACAGAAAAAAGAATAATGACATTATTGATATACAAAGTCTTCAAGATGTAAATCTGGCTAACAAAACCGATAACAGAAGAGTTACCACACAAAATATTCCAGAAACTCAAAGTAATTGTATTGAGTCTACAATCCTACCTGCAAAACCATCCACAAGTAAGTTTTATTCACAAGATATGTCCGATACTGAAAAATCATCGCCACTTGGCTCGCCTTTTAAACAAGTCCTTTTTTGGCCTGAACTTCATAAAAAAACCGTAAAGCACAGGCTGTTAGAAAAGATTTTCTTTGTTGTGACATTGCATGAGTGGAAACGTTATTTTGAAAATAGGATATGGAAAAGATGTAACGACGAAAGGAAAGACTGCAAAAGAAGGCATTAGAAGAAGAAATGCAAAAGAAAAAAAATATACATAAAACACTAAAAAAAAAAGAGTACTGTAACATGGTCATATGATGAGACCTCAAATGGCGATATTTCCATTTCTTGTGTTGACACGAGTGGTGATAACGAAAATATTATAACCGATTGAAGGAGAAAGAGATTTCGACAATATTCCTCTAGGGACGTTTAAAAGAAAAGAAATAGAAGAAAATAAGAAAAAGTTTCAAATTTTCAAGATCAGAAGAAAGAAAAGCAGAGTTTCAACAAAATTGAATAAATGAAGAGCATACTTCTAACGTCGATGTAGGTGTAAGATATGATATACCGATTTTAGCAGAAAAACAGTTTTACGCAATTTACTATGATGATAAGTAATTAGTAATACAGTTTTTAGAATATGTTGCAGATAATTATTGTCAATGGCCAGAAAGAAACGATATTGCAAAAGTCAACCACAGTTTGGTTTATTCCTCTAGGGACGTTTAAAAGAAAAGAAATATAATAAAATTAGAAAAAGTTTCAAATTTTCAAGAACAGAAGAAAGAGAAGCAGACTATGTTCAACAAAATAGAATAAATCAAGAGCATACTTCTAAAGTCGATGTAGGTGTAAGATATGATATACCGATTTTAGCAGAAAAACAGTTTTACGCAGTTTACTATGATGATAAGTCATTCATAATACAGTTTTTAGAATATGTTGCAGACAATTATTATCAATGGCCAGATAAAAATGATATTACAAAAGTCAACCATAGTTTTGTTTATTTTGGTCCTGTATTATTTGATAATATAGGTTTTAATTCTTATGTGTTAAATATTGTGCAAGCCAAAGAAATTAAAAAAAAATATTAAGATTTTAAATCCTAAATTAATTTATATTTATAAGTTGTAAGCATCACTTTATATTGCTATGATAATAGGGTAGTTTAAGGGTAGACTAAGTCATAGGGGTCGTAGGTTAAATATAAACAACTTCAACTTTAAGAAAAGCAAATAATTCCAGAAATTATAAGAGTAAATCGACGATTCTACATAATGTCAATTAAGAGGACACTGTATATAAAAGATATGTAATTGAATGCAGGAGAACATAAAGATGTTTAAGTATAATTTACAAGTAAAGATAAGATTTGAAAACGCAACAAATTGCATCAAAATTAAATTACCGGGAAACATAGATAAATTAGCATTGCAAATATTTAACAACTGCGTCGAAAATATCAACGTAAACGCATTTTAAATAATTCATTATTAGAAAATTGTTACGTGACTAGAGAAGAACGCATTTGTTCAGAAAACCTACATTCTGTGGCAAATGAATAAACACCAAGCGGTTTAATTATATGATAATTTGACAAACATCGAATATGCGACTTGATGAAAAGCCAAAAGTTGGAAATCCTAGGATAATACTGCAAAATGCTGAATGCGGACGTGATGAATAGAGCATTCGTCGAAGATTTAAACTAGGTAATTTGTAAAAATTCCTAGTTCTGCCAGATAAGGAAAAGTACCAGTCTTGATTGTAAACACGTCAATGCTATCGGAGGAGGGCTTATATATACGATAGAAACTGAACAACAGTTTAGTCTATATTTAACTGAGCAACAACTATGTTCGATGGTGGTAAAAACTCGCGTAATTAGTGAAATAAAAATTAAACAAATGAGATTTAAAAGTGCGGGAATTTTGGGCAACGAAATATAAGCCGATCTATAGATAGGCGGCTTCTAATTTTGGACATATTCTAATTTGGGACGTAAAATTTTGGACGTATTTTAATTTTGGACATACTTTGATTTAGGGACGTACTATAATTTTGAGATGTATTTTAATTTGGTGGTACTTTAATTTTGGACGTACTCTAATTTGGTACGACTTTAAATGGAAGCGATTTTTATGGGAGGCGATTCTTATATGGGGACGGCATTTTGTTGATGCCATTTTGTGGAGACAAATTTTGTTGTCTTAACGCAAACATAAAATACCACTAAGCAAAGCGGACACAGCAAGGGGATGCAGATCATAGACTAGGATGGAACTCCAGAACCCATTCCAGGTTAGCAATTTTTAATACACTTTATTATTGAAAGACTGTTTCAATTTAATATTTGCTGCACATTGTATATTTGTAAGAGTCATCAAAAAGGTCACTTAAAAATATGAAAACAAGGGAAGGTAACTTGGAACGTTCGAAGGTCCCTGAATGTAATTAAAAGATATTTTTGCTGGCTTTCAGAAAAGCATAAATCTGGTAAATGTAGATATTTTGTATAAAAAGGAAAATTTTGAGTATTGTACATATTATCAACTATTATATAGTGTGTTCTAGAATTGCTTTATTTGAATTCAATAAGATTTATTCAGTAAGCTAGTCGGAGTAAAAAAAACCTTAAAATAATATTTCAGGGAATAGCACAGCAATAAAAGGAATTTCATAGCAATAAAAATGACGCCTAACATTGGTGCTTAAAATAATAAAGGCTATATTTCATAGCAATAAAAATCACGCCCAAGCGGGGGCGAATTTCATATCACAGCAATATATATATATATATATATATATACAAAAATCAATTACTAGGTAAATGCTAATATTAGCCTGTCAATTACTACAGTTTTCAGAACAAGAAAATTACTGAATAATAAGCGAAGAAAACTGATTCATTCCAGTAATAATTGTCTCGGTATACTTTTGGGAAAGATGTAGATGAAGTAAAAATTCGATAAAACAAAATTTGAATTGAATATGTCATTATTATTGAACACAATATCTAGACTTGCTTCTTATAATGTCAATAACCGGTGCATGTACCCTATTCAGACTCCGAGTTTGGACATACTAACAACATATATACTGCGCTTTGGTTAAATAATAGTGTACATCTGTTGTATATTTAGAATTTCACCAATTTTCTAAAATCTTGGGTGAAGCGGTAATTTATTTAATGATTTTTTAATATTTGACTGAATCAACATAAAAACATGACATATTTATATGCGACTGTTTTTTCCAGTCTATGTATTTATTAACAATTTCAATTAATCTTTCAACAGTTAACCGGAGAATGTTTTGATTTCTTGATAACTGAATATTAATGTGGGAATTCTTTATTTTCAGAAATATAGTAAATGGAAATTTTATTGTTATTTACTTATTGATTATTTTATTGTTTATCGATACACAGTACTATTGGTAATAGCAACGCATCCCATACATATCTATTTTGCAAATTATAAATGATATCTTAAACTTAACTAATGAAATATTATATGATTAAATATAATTATTAAAAACTATTTATTAGCGTAATTTATAAGCGCCTTCATTAACGAAATGTTTCATATTATCAGTAATGATATAATCAGTCTGCAATTAGCAATTTGAAAAGTCTCTGTATTACGAACAAAGTCTTACGTGTAAATTCTGAACGTGCCTTCTTCACTTGCGTATATGGAATGTACTCTTATACCACAAAACCCAAAACCACAATCTAAAATCTTAAATGCACCATTGGACTGGAATGTACAAGTTGCAGACCGGTTGCTCTTGTAAGTTGTTAGTTTTATGGTTTTAGGTATGAACTACGATATTAACTTACAATACTCGGCTGCGTTCTTTATTTAAAAGGACAGGTATTTTTCGCTGTTATAACGGTTTCTACAGGACAGTCATAAATTTGAAGGTTTCTCTTTAGGTAGTGGATACTCAGCATCGGTTTCTATGTATTCGCAGTAGGAATTCCACGTCTTACTATTATTTTAGAAAAGATTTTATACATTTCTTGGAATGAATTGCATTTCTTATTAGTTTGTGAGAACCATCGAGGATTAAAGTATTCAAAGAATGCTATCAGAGTGAGTTTGTTAGACAAATAAATTTCGGATTTCAAGAAAATACTCCTACGGTATAAAACCTTGTCCGTAAACGGATAAAAAATCAAAAGCTTTTAACTTTTATTGGAATTCATAGTTGGCAATGAACGACCTTCATCAAGTTAACGTCACTATTGAGAAATTTCAAGTAAATCGTAATAGAGTAATTGTTTTTTTCCCTACCTTAGCCGTAAGTGACACTTACGTCACTGAGAGGACCTTCTGTAAGTTGCATTAACTAGGATGGCTGTGAAGTGGGACGTAAATTTTTACTTACTTCCCTTGAGACGTAAGTGATTGTCATCCAAATGAAAGAAGCCATGGTTACGGGTCTAAGCCTACATTAAATAATTCTCTATACTTAATTGAATTTTAAACTTAATTTAAGGACATTTTTAATGATTTTGAATTTAGAGGTAGGGAAAAAATAATATACATACCGCAGGACGTAAGGGATTTACGGTGTTTCGACAGTTTGCAGCCCGAGCGAAGCGAGGGCGGCAAACCGTCTCGTCACCGTAAATCCTACTTACATCCCTTAGTATGTAATATACTATTGTTGGATTATAATTTAACCTCTAAACCGAACGATTCATCAATGTTATATAATTATAAACAATTATAAACAACCTTGAAATAAACACTACTATTTTTGGTTTTATAGCCATAAAATGTAAAAGCGTTACATGTGTAGTACTTGTGTGTCTAAATTTAGAAACTATATATTGCAACTTCAAATTTATATAGTTATTCAAAAAAAGTAACCTTATTTCTAAAACTGTAAAGTAAGGTAAATCAGCGTTTTACAATCAACCATCTAGACATAATAAGTAATAGTAGAATTATAAGGCCCGTGTTGCCACAACCCTACATTTAAATGTACCGAAAATTAGCTTTCAAGTGTAACAAATTTTCCATGAACAAGTAATAAATTTAAAAATTGGCGAAATAAGATATATTTGAATTACGTGTTCTATTTTAGTTTCATGTTGCTTCTTCATTAAAATAGATAGAAACAATATTATTATATATTTTATTGCAATATATCATAAAAAATATTTATTGATACACATTTTATTTATTGTAAAAGTACGCATTGATTGCAAAATCAAAACTTAGATTTTGTAAGGATGAAGTTGAATTTAGTATATTCAGCTGTTTACTATTTGCTTCGTTTATATTATTTCCGAAAATGCTTGAAGCAACTCTGTCCCTATTTTCTTCCGAAGTCTCAATATACCCTTCTGCTACAGTATTAGACTTTCATGCGCCATGCCTCTTTACGGCTAAAATGTCAGCTCAACTTGTTGGCTAACAACGAGGCAGAAGATCTTCTAAGGTATTTGAGGGTTAAGTAACCCAATAAATGTAGCAATTATTTTCGAAATACTTCCCCAAAAGTGTTCTTACGGATTGTTTGGTGTATTTACCATTCTTGTAGGATACAAAAAAACGACGAGGGGCTACGTTTATTAGACGTAACTTGGAATACCTTCGAACAATTTCTACGCTATTAATGTCTTCTATATCTCCGAATGTTACAAAAAATTCCTGAGAAGTTTTAGTTTTTGTCAAAAGTTATTAAAATTCCAAAACGTTGACCTTCATCGTGTACGTTACTTTCTAGTAGATACGTCAACCGTTCCTTTCTGCATGCTCCAGCAAGTTCAATAATCAATGCTCTTTCGGCATAAAATGTATCGTTAGCATTAACAATTTCTATATTCGCCAAAGTTTTGAAATTTTTTTTTTATTTGCTAATATTCACACTGCTCTTTATATATATTATATTACGCAATATCGAATAATAGGACCAGAGAAATGATGTTTTTTAGTTTTTGGTAATTGCTCAAAATAAACTAACAAATCCTTCTCGTTGGTAACATTACATTTGATTTTTCCAATGCTCCACCCGAAGGTACTACATTGGCCAGGAAGCGAGTTTTTTTTTACCTGAAAAATTTGGAATTTTGCCGAACCCTTGCTGTTCCAAGCAAGGTAGGGATCTTTAACGTGCGTGACAACACTCACACACGGGACCTCCATTTTACCTCTCATCCGAACGAGGGTGTATTTTTGTGAAAAATGCTCGCCTAACATTTTTCAAGCGGACCGTGTCGGGATTTGAACCCGGGACCTTGGGCGTAGTAGTCACACACATACCACTACGCCACGGAGCCGCCTCTCGTTGGTAACAGCGAGCTGAAGAACCGAACTATATGTTTCGCCAAATTAGTGGAGACCTGTAGCGAGGAATCCGGTCAAGACAGGTTCTCGAAGGAGAGCAGCAACTATTTCGGTACTTCGAGTGGCAGAGACTATAGGGGTCCGTATGGCATTCTAAGACGTACTACAGTGATGTGCTAGGCAACGGAAAACACCACATTACCTCCCAAGTACACAACGTATCAAAAACATGTTTTAAAATTATGCCATCCTCTGAAGTAAAAGATTCCTAAATAAAAATAATCCCCCATTCGGATCTCCAGGAGGGGACTACGTCGGAGGGTGTGATCAGCAAGTTTAATAGAAGAACCGGGAATATTTTGCGGGTCGGTGCGTGGAATTTTAGGATAATGAAACAAGAGGTAAGCTAGAGAATTTGAAATGTACGGGTTACCATTAGACATAGTAGGGATTAGCGAAGTTCGGTGGCCAGAGGCGGGGGATTTTGGAGCAGAGATTTTAGCGTAATTCATACACGGTCAGAGGAAGGAAATTTGGGCGTGAGGGATAATTGTGCGGAAAAAAGAAAAAAGATACGGCATTGTGTAGAACTACTTACGAAAGACTGAAAGAGTTCTCATGGTTAGATTAGAATATAAACTGGTAAATACTGTAGTAATATAAGTTTACATGCCGTCCTCTAGCTATACTACTTTTGTGTTTCCAATGCTCTACCCAAAGGTACTACATTGGTCAGGAAGCGAGATTTTTTACCTGAAAATTTTGAATTTTGCCTAATCCTTGCTGTTTCATGCAAGGTAGGGATCCTTAACGTGCGTGACAACACTCACACACAGGACCTTCATTTTGCTTCTCATTCGAACGAGGACTTATTTTTGTGAAAAATGCTCGCCTACCACTTGTCGGGATTCAAACCGGGACTTTGAGCATAGAAGTCACACGTATACCAACTACACCACGAAACCGCCTCACCTTAAGCTGCAGTGAGGAAGAGATAAAAGCGATCTACAAAGATATCAAGATATTCTAAGATTAGTAAAAGGGCATGAAAATTTAATAATTACGGGAGATTATAGTACAGTGGTAGGAGATGGCAGAGAAGGTGTATTATAGTAGGTTTATTTAGTTTTGACACGTAAAACAACAGGGGAAATAAGCTGGTTGCGACAAAAGCAATTCAACTTTCATAAACACTTTATCTCAACATCATGCTAGCAGACACATTTGGAATTATTATGCAAGAACAAACGATTGATATGCTCAGATTTGCAGACCAAATAGCAGTATTAGTATCTAACAATGAAGCGTTGAAATCAGCTCTTAATGAAATTGAAACAGTACTAACAGAAAGATACGGTATGAAAATCAACGAAAATGAAACAAAAGTACTAACATATATAGGAAAGAACCGAATACAAATAGGAAACCAGAATTTTCAAGAGATTAAGGATTTCTGCTAACTAGAAAGTCTAATAACGCAAGATGGGATTAGTGCAAAGACCATGCTTTATTTAACAAGAAAAAACAACTACTGTATTCGAAGACAACAAACGTGGCAAAAAGGAAAAGAGTGTTGAAAGCACATGTATTGAGCACCACTGTACTCCTGTGAAACGTGGACAGTAGAAAAAATGCACAGGAAAAAGTTGACATCTATGAAATGTAGTGCTACAAACGTATTATGGAGAAATCATATACAGGCAAAATTAAGAACAAGGAGGTGCTATAAGGTAGGAGAAGAAAGAAATATGTGGAAAACAGTAAAAAACAGGAGAGATAGGATGGTAGGCCACATACTAAGGCATGAAGGAATAGTGCGGAATATCTTAGAAGCAGATATAGGAAAAAATAGAAGTAGAGGTAGACCTAGGTTAGACTATTGCACACAGATCTTCTAGGGCTGTGGGAATTTCAGGGGAATGTGTAGGTTAGCTCGGAATAGGAAACATTGGAGGTACGCATTCAACCAATTTCAGGACTGAAAACCTAATGATAATAATGTTACGAGAGGATACATTGTTATAATCTAAAGTATAACCGTTATAGTCACGGCGTAATTGATAAGAGCTACTACGACAGTTGGCAATACACACTAAAGCGTACAAAATATTGCGTCTCAAATTGTATCACATACCAAAAATATTTATTGTGATACAAGAGGCGCCTTAAAAAAAAGATAAAATGTACTCACAAAATAATGTGGAGCTCTTCACGACCTTGCGGTTATTCTTGCGGCAGGAGCCCTATTCATCTTCATTTTGGGCGTTGTTGGGTGTGGTTCGGGTTAGCCATCGTTGAAACCAGATTAATTTGTCTTCCCTCTTCGTCGTCTGTAGAGCTACGGTAGGAATAACCAGGTAAGGAACGATAATAGACAGAGATAAAGGGAAACCTACATTATCTGAAAGAGAAAAGACAAAAAAGACACAGATAAACCTTACTGTTCGACGTCTCGTTGGCTAATAATCGTCGTATCGGAAACCGCCACTTACTTCCTCACTCCACGTCTGCGCATTCTCTTGCGCCGGCGCAACTGTTCGAAGTGAAGGAAATGCACAAGTCTATTTTTAAATTATTGGCGCTAATTCACTCACAAATTAAAAGGTGTGCAATGCCAATTTTTGGCATGTAACAACATATGGAAAGTGCCAGGAGATATAGTGAGATATCAAATTTATTTCATTCTTGTTACACAACGGTTTATAAATCAAGTAAAAGGCTATTGAAGCTACCCGAAAGTAATATAAACACTGACCACATGGCAATTATGAAAACCGCACTTAAATTAAAAAATTTGAAAAAGGATCGGAAAAAGCATTGTGAATTTGAGAAAATGATTTAAGAAGAAAATCAAACGCATTGTTGAACGACATTGGGAAAATTCCCGACACGAAGGAAGTAAAAGCAAAATGTAACAAGAAATCCAACATAGACATCGCAACCAGAGATATTCTGTGGTATAAACAAAAAGAAAATAAGTAAACATGAGGGACAAAAGATATCCTGACTTTAATGGAAAAGATATGAGAATAAAGAAACAGACTAGATGAAGCAGGGAAACAGAGATACAAAGTCATAAAATGGGAAATTATTCGTAAATGCAGGAAAGCTAAAGAACGATGGATTGAGGAAAAGTGTAAAGTGGTACAAACTACGATAAAAATAAGAAAGGTTGAAGAAGTATACAAACTAATTAGAATGAATTTGGTAGATATAAAGCTGTATAGCAAAAATATAAGGGGCGCGGGAGGAGACATCATTATAGAAAATTTAGAGAAAGTGGATAGATGGCAAGAGTATATGGGGAATTTATATGCAATACCGGAACTAGAAGCACTAGAACATGAAACAGTGATTGAAAAGGACGACTTAGGATATCCTATATTTAGAGACACGTTTGAAGATGCCTGAAAGATAATCAGGCGCCGGATACACATATAGTGCAAACAGTAACTTTAACAACCGCTGGACAAGCAGTAACAGAACGTTTCTTTTCACTTCTCAGCTTTATGTATGAGAAGGAGAAATACCCAAAGATTTCAAACGTAGCATCATAGTAACTATACCAAAAATTAGAGCTGCGGATAGATGTAAAAATTTTTCAACAATAAGTTTAACAGCACGCGTGTCAAAGACGATTGAGAAGTAGACTGATTAATACTAGGAGAAGATCAGTTTGGGTAGGGAAGGAGTGTTAGTAAGTTTATTTACTTTTGGCACTCGAAACGACAGGGGAAATAGGCTGGTAGAATTTTGCGACAAAAACAATTTAACCATCACAAACACATTATTTCAACATTATGGTAGCAGACATATTTGGAATTATTATGCAAGGACAGACGATTAATGTGCTTACATACAATATAGCGGTATTTGTATCTAGCAGTGAAGAGTTAGAAACAGATCTTAATGAAATGCAAACAGTACTAAGAGAAAGATACGGTATTGAAATCAACAAAAATGAAACAAAAGTACTAGTATGTAATTGAGGGGAAAATAAGTAAAAAACCACAATACAAATATGAAACGAGAATTTTCAAGAGATTAAGGATTTCTGCTACAAATAGCACAAGATGAGAAAAGTGTAAAAGATATAAAAATGCCGTGCTACTTTTAACAAGAAAAAGCAACTATGTTTGCAGACAACAAACATGAAAGCAAGGAAAAGACTACGCTGAAAGCATATGTGTGAGCACCGCACTGTACGGTTGCGAAATGTGGGTAGTATGAAACGTGGATAGGAAAAACATAAGAAGCCTTAGAAATATGCTGTTGCAGACGTATGATGAAGATATCATGGACATACAAAGTTAAAAACAAAGAGGTACTAGAAATAGTAGGGGAAGAAAGAAATATGTTGACTACAGTAAAAAAATAGGAGAGAATGATGATAAGAACATACTAAGGTATGAGGGACTAGTGTGGCATATATTAGAATCAGAGAAATGAAAAAGGATAGATAGAGGTAGACCTAGATTAGACTATTGCACACAGATAGTGAAAGATGTGGGTTGTGGAAAGATTAGGGAAATATCTGGATTAGCTCAGAATAGAAAACAATGTATGTACGCGTTCAACCAGTTCTAGAACTGAAAATGGGACTTTTTGTGTTATATCAGATTTGGTAATTTTAAAAAATTTTTGTGTTGTTTAAAAAGCTCATTTTTAAAGATATTTCATCGAGACGTATTTTCAATCTTTCATAAATTTTTGATGGTGCTATGTATTTTACGATATCGAACATGTATTTAAAAATAACCTTCTTTTCCTAAATTGAACTAACTTTTGTTAGATTTTTAATTTGATGGCTAAAGAAGGTTGTTAACTATTGAACTAAGCTAAAACTGCCACCGCGCATCTATGTGTACAACTTCTTCAGTAGTTTCTTTTAATTTAACTTATAATTTAAATTTGAATGCTATTCGTAATATTGATATACCAGAGCCAGTAGATATTGAAAAGAATGGCATCAAATAGTGTACCGTTGACCTGAATAATACACTTGACCGTAAACGCGGCATCTGTACACAAAAATAATCGGTAGCTACCGGGGCGTTTATTCTTCAGACGGAAATGATTGACAGTTGACAAAAAACCGTATTTAAAACTTTATTTAGCTAACAATAGGAGCTCTCTAGATATAATTTACATAAACCTGGCACGTTCTTAAAATGATCCAGAACAATTGCATAGAGTATATAAATCGTGCGTTCGCAGGAATTAGTCAATTCTATTCGAAATCTAGATTTATAAAGTGATATGAAATAAATTAGTGTTAACGTGGTGTTAAAATAAATGGCTGTATATAATATAAATTATTGTAGTGGTCGACTAAAAACATTAGTAGTTAGGTAGTTATTAGTGCTTTTATAGTTGATTATAAGCGCATCGAGTAGTAATTAAAAAGATAGTATTGTCGCTTAAAAGAAATTAGTACTATTAGTGATTTGCTGGGATAAATTGCTGTAACTACATTGAAATTTCACCATAGCTACGAGTAGTTGAAAAGGATTGTGTGATCAGTTGATAATAAAGAACGGTTGCAATTGAGAAAGAAGCTTTCCTAAAAGTATAATAGCATGTGCAAATAATATGTTTTGAGATTATTTATCGTTTTAAGTTCATCATCTTCGTAAGATTATCGATCTTACGATTGGTTTCTGTGGGAATTTTATTAACCTATTCATATACCAACTACTTTTGTGACTCATAAACAAAATATGATTGGTGTCAGCCGTCTTTCCAATCATGAGTTAATTTTTATTCTTGTACGTCACTACCTTTATGTACATCCTGCGTTTTAAGTCATCATCATTAGGTCTTCAGTCCTAGAACTGGTTGAACGCGTACCCTCATTGTTTCCTAGTCTGAACCAACCTACACATTTCCCTGAAATGTGCACAGTCTGCATCTATCACTATCTGTGTGCGAAAGTCTAATCTCGGTCTACCTCTACCTCTCTTTTCCTATCTCTGCTTGTAGTATATCCCGTACTATTCCCCAGAAATGTCTTAGAACGTATCGTGTCCTTCTATTTCTTCTATTTTTTTCATTTTCCACAGATATCTTTATTTCTCTACTATTTCTACAACCTATTTGTTATTAGCTTTGTCTGGCCATGCTACCATCCTCATACATCTGAAGCACAACATTCTGGAAAGCTTCTATCTCTTTTTGTTTGCTTTTCCTACTGCCCCTATTTCATAGATGTACTGTTATGTGCTCCACGCTATGCTTTGAACAGTTTTCTTCTTGTATCTATGTTCGTTGTCTTTGAATATAGCTGCTGTTCATTCTTGTTTGATGCAGTTTGGTCACCTTCTATTGTTTTAGTTATATACCCTATTTCTCCAATATTCAGTGATATGTGCAGGGGGGTAAGCAGCCTTTGGTTGCCAAGTTCCACCAGCACCTAAACCTTTTCGAATTAATAGTTATTCCAATTTATCCTTTCGCACAATCAACATTAGTTGAAAATATTTGGCAACCTACGCCTGTAGTTGTTTATAATAATTATCAGATTTAATAGCACTTATTTTTTCGTCATTGGGTTTTACATCTTGAAACTGGTTGGACTTGTACCTCAGCTTATTTATGTTCTGAGCTAGCCTACACAGTTCCCTGAAATTCTCACACAGCATGTATACAGCTCGATTCCCTTCTATTGTTTTCTAATTATATGCCCTATTTCACCGAGATTTAGTGATATGTGAACACACAAGTTAAATAAAAGATGTTAATTTTTAAATATTATTAAGTTAAACTGCACCAGAGAGAATTTTCGCATTATGAGTTACGACGATTGTGGAAAAATGTAGTTTGCTTTTTGGGAAAGCAGCGCTTTCACTGACTACAATTTAAGGTTGCAGATGCCCCCACTGACCCGTACTAAGAGTGTTTCAGAATAGTGATATTTAGATGTCTTGTGTCTGAAATGCGGGTTTGAAGAAATCAAATAAACATAAAGTTGAAATCTAGCACAGGACGTTCATTCAAGAGAGCAATGCGTATGAAAAATGTTGGTGATCAAGTGATCGCCGAATTAGTAAAAAGATGAAGATTTGCTAGATGTGCAAGTATGCCGGAGAAAAGTACAACCACTATTTGCGCAAAGTGCCAAATAGTATTATGCAAATATTGTTTTACTCCATACCTTACTTTTGATTTTCCAATGCTCCACCCGAAGGTACTACATTGGCCAGAAAGCGAGTTCTTTTTATCTGGAAAATTTTGAATTTTGCCGAACCCTTGCTGTTCCAAGCAAGGTAGGGATCTTTAACGTGCATGACAACACTCACACACGGGACCTCCATTTTATCTGTCGTCTGAACGAGGGTCTATTTTTTTTTAAAAAACGCTCGCCTAACATTTTTCGAGCGGACCGTGTCGGGATTTGAACCCGGGACCTTGGGCATATTTACTCCATACCGCAGTACGTATGTTATTCCCTGTACAGTTTAAAATAATAAATATAGAATACTGATAATAAAAATGTGTTGAAATATTTTTATTGTGTTATTTACCTTACTCGTGGAATCCGCCGCAGAGCAGAACCCCGTCGGGATACTTATGCCCCATTAATTTTTATTAATATAAATAAAAAATATAGAAATATATTTGTTTTGCAGAGAAGGAGAAATAGTTCATAACTCGACTCCGAATAAGGAAAACATGAGAGAAAATAAATTATAAAAAACTAAAACTGGCAGTGAAACGGTTAACTCCATTTGTAAAGATGAATATATCTTGTAGAATTGTATCTCGAGGGTCAGTATATGTTTCTTGCCAATAATTTGTTGTCTCTATAACCTGATGGTGATATACCGCAATTTATCTGCATTTATTCTTGTCATAATAGCACAATGAACTTTCTCTTAAAATTTTGAAGTTGCAATAAACTAACATAAGTAAGTGCATTTTATTTATCTTAAAATAATTAAAAGTAGTTTTAAAATAGATTGTAATTAGAGTCATAAATTAAAAGCAAATCAATGCAATCAGGTGTAATCATTAAAAGTGCATTTTAATAAAATAAATTGTTAGGTACTTTCTACTTTCAACTATTATTTGTAAATTCTTCTATAAATAGGTTTTTAAGGAATTCGAGTCACTTAACAACCAATTTCCTATAGAATATCCATTTTTATCTAAAATCATGTGGCGGCTGTCACAAAAAAAAGATATTAACGTGACAAGTACCTCATTACTGTACCGTAAAAGAGTCTTGTGCAATAAGATGTAAAAAGTCGGAAACTCGTTTTCATGTTTGTGTATTAGGAAGACGTAAAATACCGAATACGACATTAAAAAGCTGATAAACTCAAACATGACTCTTTGATCAATAAAACAAGAATTTTATTCATAAACAAGTAGGTATGAAAAATATTTTAAATTTAGTTGTCTTGTTAAAGTTTAATTTCGATTAAGAGTAGTTGATTAAATTAAAAAAGGACATTTATTTTTATTCCATCTAATGTTTTCATCATAAATTAATTCTTTATAAAGACTAAATGAATGTTATCAGTTATACTATCTAGGTAATGTACAATGTTAAATGTTTGTCTTTATCACTGACAAGTGGACACATTTGCTGTAGAATACAAAATTATTGCAAAATGAGAACGAACTTAGTCACTGGGATACCAATTAACATTTCTGAATTATAAGTACTGAAGTAATCGTGCCGTCCACAATATGATTATATAAGAATAAGCAAAATACGGTACGAACAAGTATAGGAAGAATTTCTAACTGCAGCACTGTCATCAAATGGATTCAAAAATATGAAATTTATTCACTGGTAATAACCGAATATTTTATGAAAGAATGCTACCTAATTAACGTCTCTACGTAAATGTTAAAGTGATCAAAATTCTATTCCAACAAGTTCAGTAGAACTTAAACTATGATCAAAAACACGCACTTTGAATATTTGGTTTAAAATTCAGGAATCACATTCCAGTTTAGTAAAATAGTAATTTAAAAATATCATTTCCCTAATTTAATATTTCCATAATTACTCAAATTTACATTAGGTACTTGATGTAATATATCTCATATCTTCTCCCAATTAAATTAAGGAAAACGTAAACGTGTTTTAGTGAGTCATATCCGTTTATGAGATGATATACAGGGCGAGTCACAACTTTATAGAAATATTTTAACTGATGCTTAAGATTAGTATTTTCGGAAAAAAAAATTTTAAAGACTAAAATTGAACCGAATGTTTTCAGGCGACTAACCACGCGCTTTAATTGAAGTTTCTTGGTGACTGACTTTCGGTATTATGTTCATGCTGCATGACAAGTCTTTCGCAAAGTTTTATGGTATGATTTGGGGTTTAAAATTTACAAAACCATAAATTAATGTGTTTTATTATTAGGGATGTCATTGACACCGACAGACGTTTAAAACAATCTTTATTGGGTACTCATTAGTAAATTTAATTTTTCGAGTTTCGATACAAACAATGGGTGTTCTACTTTACAGGTAGCGAGCTTGTAAAACATTACTTTTACAAACAAAATTTTTGATGTTTCCTATGAAATTAAAATTTACAGAAAGCAAAAGTAGGACAAAGCTGGAACTGAATTAACATTAAATAACGAATTTTATCATTTACCAACAAATGTTTACTGTCATATGATCCTTTTAAATTTATGACTGCGGTTATTAGGTATTTTCAACACTGACGCCAAAAAGGAATTGCATATACCAACCATGTGTTACTAGTTTGTAAAGTAGCGTTTTGCAAGCTCGCTACTTGTAATGTAGAACACCCATTGTTTGTTTCGAAACTCAAAAAATGCAGTTTCCTAATTAGTAACTAATAAAAATTATTTAAAATGTCTGTCGGTGTCATTGGCACCGTTAATATTTGTGGTTTTATAAACTTTGAACCCCAAACCATACCATACAATTTTACGATAGACTTGTCATGCAGTTTAGACATTATACCGGAGGTCACTCGCCAAGGTATTTCAATTAGAGCGCGAGGTTAGTCGCATTATTTTTATACGTACCCTGAAAACATTCGGTTCAATTTTAGTTCTTAAAAAATAATTCTTTTGTGAAAAACCATTTTATGACTCATTCTTAAGCATCAGTTCAAATATAAAGGTGTGAATCATTCTGTATATGTTTATTACAAATTTAGAAAACTAGTTTTTTTATCATGTATATTTTTTATACACAATATTTCTGAAATAGGTTTACATACTTCTACAGCATACAGTATTCATCAAAGTAAGCAAGAAAATTTTTATAAACACATTGCCTATAATGTATCTCTATGGAATTACAACACCTTAAAAGGGGAGTTAAGTGAAACTGTTTTTTTTTAAAATTTTTTGAATCTTCACTAAAGTTAATTTGGTGAAATTTTGGATATTTACTTGCTGTTTATAAGTTTTTGTAATTTCTTATGGTAAATATTTGAAACTATAGAACGTTTTAAGTAAAAATATTGCTCTTGATTGAGACGGTATTTGCAGCCGTATTCGAGTAAATTGAGGTGAAATTTTTATGATACCTCGACTAAAACTCATCTTTTAATTTTAATATCAATTTGTTATTAGAAGCAAATTTAAATTTTGTCGAATTCAATTTTCTTTTCAGCATCTACGGGAAAAAGTTATTATAATTATGAACAAATTCAATTTTAAAATAGTACCAAATTTTCAAGAAACTTTTAATAACAGAAAAATTTTAATTATTCATTGTTAAAAAACATGGAAACTTAATTATCTACCTTCTACAGTAATTGTTCAAAATGACTCTCACATTTCAGCACACTTCCTATTCTGACGTTTGGTCGAATTGTGAACTCTTGGAAAAATCCCTGGAGTTTGTATACATTTCAAGAGTCTATTTTTGTACTCTTCTATTCTAGTAACCGCGGTTGCACAGACTTTTGCTCTAAGGTAACTCCTCAAGAAAAATCCTAAGTATTTCAAGGTTATGCGATTGGGGAAGTCAGGAAACGGGATCAATTTAACGATGTCAGTAAATTTGGTTTAAATGTTGCCTTACATTACACGTTATGTGGTGGTGTCCCATTTTGCATTAACCATGTGTGTTGTCGTTCATTTAGGGATACCTCATCTAGACATTGTGGAAAATTATTAATCAAAAGTCATGATATTGGTCGCCACAATTGTGCAACACACACGGTCCAAGCAATCTGTTTCCCACAATACTGGCCCCAAACATTAATTGAAAATATATTTTGATTCCTAGATTGTAAGAAATGCACGAGTAGTTTTTTCGCCCATTTAGGGTTACTATAAAAATTAATATAATCATCGCTACTAAAATCTGTGTCATCCATGACGTAAAATTTGTGAATCTTCTAAGCTTTGTTAAAATCCAACGGCAAAACTGAACTTGTTGTGGATAATCAGTTTCGTTCAAAGTTTGTACCCGCTGAATATGAAAAGGGCGAAAAGTCATTCACACAGAATTCGTCACAGAATAGAGAAATTTAAATTCGTTCTATCTTTCTCACGCCTATTCTAGAATTTTCCTGTACCGTTTTAAGAACTGGCTGTTCAGTCGGCAATGCTTTCAAAATTATGCCTTCTCGATTATTTGTCATGGCTTCAAAAAGCCGCTTCCTCTCCCGTAAGCATCTATGAATATTTCGAAAAAATTTTGGTTTGGCAGTCTTCTCTTTGAATAAGTTTCAGCGTAGAGACGATTTACCACACCTGCATTTCGAGATACCCGTCCATATTTAAAATGCATATTAGTCATTTTCAGCCTTTGAATAATTTGCCATTTCTAAAATTAATCTGAATACATTAGTAATGATGAAAACAACTGAACCGCTACATGTAATCTTAATTTATACGAAATCTCTGTAAAACTTGACAGTGTTATGAAACTTTTGTTTTGTAATGGCAAATTGATATTAAAATTAAAAGCTTTTAATCAAGACATTAGAAAAATTTCACCTCAATTTACTCGAATACCGTTGCGGATATCATTATTAATCAAGAGCACTTTTTTACAGTAGGAGGAATATGGTAATACTGGGCCCTCATTTCCTCCCGAATCCCACATTTCCTCCCTCATTTCCTCCCGAATCCCTCATTTCCTCCCAAATTTACATGTAAATCTCCATAAAGAGGAAATGAGGGATTCCCTCATTTCCCTCCTCATTTTCCTCACTCATCTAGGCCAAATAGTTTTCTTCGACTATATGTAAATCCCATAAGGTGGAAATGTGGAGATGAATCTTAGCATCCATATTTCCACACACAATCCACATTTTCCTCACTCATTTAGACCAAATAGTTTTCTTCGACTATATGTAAATCCCATAAGGTGGAAATGTAGAGATGAATCTTAGCATCCACATTTCCACACACAATCCACATTTGCTCCCACATCTGAACCAAATAGTTTTCTTCGACTAGCCATTGCATCTTTCGAGATAACCCTATTTTGTTTGGTATCAATTAATATAAGATTTTTCTCAGCTACCCGAATCTCTATGAATTTTTTAGATTGCATCATCTCCCAGGGAGCTACCTTTATTTTAAGATTTTCTGCTGATAGCGATTTTATGATCGTCCTTATAAATTTTTTAGCCTTGTGACACATCTTGTTAGTCTAGAATTTTACGCAGAATCCGAATCTGCAAACAGATTTAAAATTGGACCACCTCTTAAAAAGTTATACTTTTAAAGTCCTGAACCTCTAAATTTTGCTCTTTGCCCCCACATCTGAACCAAATAGTTTTCTTCGACTAGCCATCGCATCTTTCGAGATATACCTATCTTGTTTGGTATCAATTAATATTAGATTTTTCTCAGCTACCCGAATTTCTAGGAATTTTTGAGATTGCATCATCCCCTAGGGAGCTACCCTAATTTTAAGATTTTTTGCTGGTAGCGATTTTATGGTCGTCCTTATAAATTTTTTAACCATGTTACACATCAAACTAATCTAGAATTTTATGCAGAATCCGTCTCCGACCTTATACAACTTCTTGCGACTTTTAGAAGCACTGTCAGAGGTGTAAAGTTTTATTCTTTCCGAATGTTCTTCCGCCTCCATAGGTGTCATGTTAATAGCCCGATGCGGTGTATTGTTGTATTCTTCCATAACCCTAGACAAAATATCCAACCATCTATGACTGCCTTGTAAGTAAAATCTTCTGTACAATTTGTTTTTGATTGTTTTGATCAACCGCTCAACCATACTAGCTTTGATTGCGGAATACGTAGAGTAATGGTTTATCTTATATTTTTGCATAAGATTTTTAAACCAGCGGTTGTAGTACTCTTTTCCAAAATTCGTTTGTAGATTGATTTTTACGTTTTCTCCTTGCAACATTTTGTCCAATATTTTTTTCACAGCATTTGTAACTTCTGAACCAGTTTTTTTATAGGTTCTGCTAAAGCGTATTTTGTGAAACAGTCCACCGCTGTTAGAATATATCTGTACCCATGGTTCACACGCGAGTAAGGCTGCATTTCGCACAAGTCCGATTGGATAAGATCACGTTTCACATGTTTCAGATTTGTATGACGACGCTGAAAATTTTTTCTTGCAGGTTTAAATAATTCCTTAACGATGATTTCTTTACTCATTTTTGCGAGGCTAGTTTCCCGTCGAAACTTGTATAGAAATTTTTAGGACTATTAATACGTCAAAATCTAATTAGCAAAGTAAAAGTAAAAGTTAATGTGGTTTATTTCCCCATCGAAAGTTGTATAGGAATTCTTAGAATGCTATTATTAATACGTCAATGACAATTAGTACGGTGAAAGTTAATAAGGCTGGTTTCCCGTCGAAACTTGTATGGGGATTTTTTGAAATTTATTAGTTGAAGGTTGGAATAATCCATACTGACGATTAAACTGCGCATGTGTGAGCACGTGTATATAACAAGCTAGTTTTTGCAGAGCTTCAGTTCACGATATATTTTCGAGCTATTCAAGTTAAAGTTATGGATTTCGCCGGTGTTGATGTAACTAGTGATGTGGTGCAATTAAACCTAAATACGCTGGTAGGTAAGACTGTCTACCCCTTAAGCGGATGGCAACGATCTCACCTTCACTTACTGGAAGTAGGATTTGATTTATATGGTGGTCTACAACCAGTCATACAAATTGATTGTGTTAGATGTATATGCGGAAATGCTGGAATGAAAATGGGTTATAATGGTTGGACCGATTTATGCAACTTTCAAGTTGAATTTGCACGAGATGTAAAAAATGCAAGGCAAAATGGTTTCAGTGATGGAATAGATGAGGTAGAATTACAACTGGATTATGGGTTTAAATTGAAACTGGCAGCCGATACATCTAATGTCAAAAGTGTATTAGCAGGAAATGATTTGCAAGAAGAAAATTTGTTTAATATTGAAATTGCAAAAGGTCGAAATGTTATTGTTTTAAATCAAAGTGAAGTATTTAAGATATTCCAACCGAGTAAAAGAATAAGCAGTCAGTTGCAGGGGTTACAGAATAGAGGTTTTCCTGCTGTTTACAAGATGTTTATTGGTGATATAATAAATGCAAATCCTAAGCTAAATATTGAATTGACGGATGAAGAACGAGAAGCCATTTTAATTGAAAGTGAGCTCCAGACAGATCATTTTCTATCTGATGATTTTACCGATATGAACTATTTTATCATTCAGGAAATAATTATATATCATCCCGACCAATACCTAAAAGATGTGGAGGTAGCACGATCACTTGCATGTAGAAGATTGTCTTTTTCTTAAGATTCCGAAGATTACGGATACCACAGCGCATGCCCCACTATAACCTTATAAAAGAGAAGTACAGCGTTTGATTTTTAGTTTATTAATAGATATTAATAAGTATACAGTTAAAATCAAAAAAGCTTGTTAGACTGATAACTAAAATTGTATTCATAACCACTTAAAAGACTATTAAATTTGTATTTTAAGATTTTGAAAATGTTTTTATTCTGTAAGTCGTATGTATTATAAATTGTTGTATTCATTTAACAAATGGTAAAAGTATAAATAGAGATGTTTTACTTCTGTTTTTCTTCCTCATTTTCTCTAATAAGATGTTCTTTGTCTAACACATCTTTGTATTGTTCGCGTATTGTCGCAGTGTTTTCCATGTAGTCCAACTTTCGCTTTTTTGCATCCATTTCCTCTAATTCCAGTTGTCTTTTTCTTCCACCTACAGCGTATGGCGTGCATAATGGGGTAATTTTATTTAGCGTAAACGGATAGAGTTTACTGGCAATATTTACGCGTTGTCGTACAACCTCTGGACGAATGTTAGGCGTATCTATCAACCCCAATTCCTAAATGACTATTTCTTTTGGAATTGTAGAATATGGTGTTGCAGATTGTGTAAAATATGTACTACCTGCTTTAATGTAGCACTTGTGTAAGATTTTTATTTTATCTTGGCTATCTTCCTTCTCTACTATCTCCAAATAATTTACAGGTAAATAGTTAAATTAAAAGCCGAAAGCACATACAGTATTGCCCGAAATAAACAGTACTGAAACTAAGTTGGCGGTGTTTTATGCGTGCGCTGTCACACTCAAGTTAGCTAGTATAGACCTGTCAAGTAAACCTCAAACAAGTAATTAGTAGGGCCTAATTGTTAAAAATGGTGTTAAGTACAGAGGAGAAAGTGTTTCTGGTAGAGCATTATTTTCGTTCATACGGAATCGGCCGACGTAATGGTGCAAGTTTGCTATACGTGTCTGATCAATTCACACAAAGGTTTAATAAACGTTCTCCAAGTAATGCTGTAATTTTGAAGGTTATTGAAAAGTTTAGAAATACAGGTAGTGTATTGTGCCAACGAAAAGGAAACTCAGGGCGTCCCAGGACAGTTAACAACAACAATAACCATGAACGTGTTTTGAGCAAATCTTAGAAAATCCGAAAGTCAGCCAGGCAAGGACAGCGTTACAACTTGATTTAAAAGAACTTCTTTCAAAGAATCCTGAAGGAGCTGGGTACATTTTCGTATGTGATTCAGGTACATCAACAACTACATCCTCAGGATTATCGCAGTAGAGTGGAATATTGCGCCAGAATTCTCGCGTTATAGTATGAAAATCCTGAATTTTTGAAAATGTTTGGTTTTCAGACGAAGCACATTTTCACTTGTCAGGCTATGTGAATCGTCGCACAAATCGATTTCTGGGCTTTGCCAGACCCGATGAGGTTCAAGAGGTTCCTTTACATAGTGAAAAAGTGAGTGTCTGGTGTGCTGTTTCCGGACACGGAATCATTGGTCCGTACTTTATCGAAGAGAATGGTAGGCAAGTCACACTTAATCAACAGAGGTACAGACAAATTTTAACACGATTTATCCCTGATCTACGTCAATTCTGTCGTGCACGTAACTTGGCATTTCGAAACCAATTTTTCAGCAGGACGGGGCAACTTGCCATACTGCTGCCGCAATTCGTCAATTTCTTCAAGAACATTTTCCAAGCAAATTCATATCACGATTTACTGACTTCCCTTATCCTTCACATTCTCCAGACCTCACACCTCCAGACGCATACATTTGGGGCATGGCTAAAAATGCCGTTTTCAAACGGGCACCACAAACCATCGATGAATTAAAGGATGCCGTTAGAGTCTTCTTCGCAGCCCTGAGACAACCCTTATTCAATAACATGACCAGAAACTTAGAACATCGTTATGAAGTCTGTCTCGAACGAGGAGGTGCACATTTAGAACATATAATAAAGTGTCAATAATATGTATTTTTTAAATATACAAAACAATTACAATTTCAGTACTGTTTATTTCGGGCAATACTGTACTTTATCAATTTTTCCCTTTCCTCTGGTTTTTCGGATAACTTAATTTGCAAGCCCGTCAATTTCTTTGTATTGCCATTCCCCCAATACACGTACTGTAGCAGGTTATTATACACTAAACAGCAGCTATTTTGTAGCTTGTCCGATAGCTTACTCCACATTTTGGCAACTGATACCGAGTACATTGGCGCCTTTAGGAAGTATAACTTACTATCTTCCAATAAGGTCAAACAGTCTTTTAAGGGTTTATACACCCGTTCCGCACTGACATAGCTTTCAATTGTACAGTTGTATATTGTCGCTTCTAATCGCGTAATACCATGTTCTTTGGCCAAAGTAGACGCAAATGTTTCCCTTAAACGTACATCTGGACAACGTAAAAAATCTAGTATATGATTGCCAAGTTGTTTATTAACACCAGGACTTGTTATCTGACACACAAATTTTTTGTATATCTTAATTCCTGCATTTGTTGTTAGCCATGTTAAACAATCAATTCCCGCAGTTTTAACGTTGTCAACTATAATATTACACTTTTCTTCGTATTCTCCCTTATAGCAAAAGTTATACTTTGTAGTTAAATAACAACGTGGAGGTAACACGTATATTCTGTCAACCGAGATAGAAACAGGAAGGATTTGGAAGGTGGGCGAAGAACTTAAAAATTATGGAATTTGAAAACTAATATATACAATAGATTTACAAAATCTGTACAACTAGCTTAGATTTATATCTTTATGCCTCCCATGCGTAGATTGCTGTACTATTAAGATGACGTTACGCTAGTCATCTTCGCTCGATAAACTAATTTTACTAATAATCTGCGTGTACAAATCGTATTTTTTTACTCTGGATACATACGCCGACAGGTACTCCATACCAAATAAAGAATTAGATGCTTGGTGACTGTTAACATCCGCTTCCCTCGTGTACGCCCAGACACATCCCAGCCCATGGGCGCCCCCTGCCCATGCGCACCCCTGCGCGTGTACATCTCTACCCATGCGCACCCTTGCGCGTGCACACCCCTGCCCATGCGAACCCCTGCGCGTGTGCACCCCTGCCCATGCGCACCCCTCACTGTGTGACTGCTATTTCGTGGTAACGTCACAGTCTTTTGTAAATAAAGAGCAATGAAATACTATTCTAAAATTTTTATTCTGACATACATAACAAAAATTAAAAATATTTAATACCAAGTATGGGGCCATTTAAACTTAATTTTAATACAAAGTTATACACAGAAAACAGTCCTTTCTTTATGTTTGTTTGGAATGGTTTTAATTTTATCTAATTTTATTCGCAGCTTAAAATTTAAATCGGCACCCAAGTCCTCTATCTCCTTTTCTAGCCAATAGTTTGATATATAGAGACCGTCTAGGTTTTCGAATTGTAAAATATACCGAAGTTTGCCTCTATATTTAAAGTCTTTGATTCCACCGACAACCAGATCCATTCCTTCGTGTAATTCTTGCAGCTTGTGACAATCTTTTAATCGCAGCTTTCCCACTATATCCTGCATACGTATATTGTTAGCTTGATCGACTTCTTCTTGTCGGTATTGGAGGAAATCCTTTTTCCCCCACACACCGTTGTGTAGTTGCATATCCACCACTTTTGGGAATATATGGTTGTTATAGGTTGTAAGACCCTCGATTTTAAATGATCGGAAAAGTGCTTTACTAGGCAAATATACAATGTTTAGCGGAACCCCTTTATGTGTGGTGTACGCCAAGGTTACGAAACCCGCATTCCTTAGTTCGTCTTTGTTATCTGCCATTTTGATAAATATGTTTTTAGAATAACCTTTTAAAAAGTATACGATTTAGTATCATCCTTTTCCGCAAGAACGCCTGCATAACTAAAAGAGCCTTTCTTACTAATCGCAAATGCATACAGCTTGTAGAACCCGGATGTATTTAAGTCAGTCCATCGGCACATAAAATAATCTTTTAATTCTTCCTCATTTTCTCTAATAAGATGTTCTTTGTCTAACACATCTTTGTATTGTTCGCGTATTGTCGCAGCGTTTTCCATGTAGTCCAATTTTCGCCTTTTTGCATCCATTTCTTCTAATTCCAGTTGTTTTTTCCTTCCACTTACAGCGTATGGCATGCATAATGGGGCAAATTCTTTTAGCGTAAACGGATGGAGTTTACTACCAATATTTACGCGTTGTCGTACAACCTCTGGGCGAATGTTACGTGTATTTATCATTCCCAATTCCGAAATGTCTATTTCTTTTGGAATTGTAGAATATGGTGTTGCAGATTGTGTAAAATATGTACTACCTGCTTTAATGTAGCACTTGTGTAAGATTTTTATTTTATCTTGGCTGTCTTTCTCCTCTACTATCTCCAAATAATTTACAGGTAAATAGTTAAAACTAAAAGCCGAAAGCACATACTTTATCAATGTTTCCCTTTCTTTTGGTTTTTCGGACAACTTAATTTGCAAGCCCGTCAATTTCTTTGTATTGCCATTCTCCCAATACCCGTACTGTAGTAGGTTATTATATACCAAACAGCAGCTTTTTTGTAGCTTGTCCGATAGCTTACTCCACATTTTGGCAAGTGGTACCGAGTATATAGGCGCATTTAGGAAGTATAACTTACTATCTTCCAATAAGGTTAAACAGTTTTTTAAGGGATTATACACCTGTTCCGCACTGACATAGCTTCCAATTGCACAGTTATATATTGTCGCTTCCAATCGCGTAATACCATGTTCTTTGGCCAAAGTAGACGCAAATGTTTCCCTTAAACTTACATCTGGACAACGTAAAAAATCTAGTATATGATTGCCAAGTTGTTTATTAACACCAGGACTTGTTATCTGACACACAAATTTGTTGTATATCTTAATTCTTTCATTGGTTAAACAATCAATTCCCACAGTTTTATCGTTGTCAACTATAATATTGCACTTTTCTTCGTATTCGCCCTTATAGCAAAAGTTATGGTTTGTAGTTAAATAATTACACATCTCTCAGTGGTACAGTTAACGCCTAAATAAATTGTTTGCGGGAGAGGTAAAAGACAAATAATACAAAATAATTTCACCGAAATTTTATATTTAAATTTTCAAAACATGCATGCATGACTTTGTGCATGGTATTTTGGGTTAATGTATGATTTGGGATTTATCTAAGTTAAAAGTGAAGATCATTTCAATTTTGATGTTATTTATCGGTTTGAGTGTTACTTGGTGACTAATAATTTTCAGGATCATATATGTTTATTCTAAAGAAATGTATCTTTTACGGGTCAAACTCAGTGTCATAGTGTTAACGTATTAATCTGAATGTGGTTTTATTACATAATTAAGTAATAATATGTCAGGCGTATTATTATTAAAACTGTAAACAATAAACATAGATAAGTTATTATTAACATTCTTTGTAGGGTTATCTACTAATAAAAGATATTTGTTGTTAAAGCATTTCACTTTTTATTTTTCACTAATAGAGCGTTTCTTAAGTCGATGAAATCCTTTTAAGAGGGTAATAGAAGGAGGTCATTTAGAGGCTATTTAACCGTACTTACCTTAGTACAAAATTTAGTTGTTTTCAAAATAATCGAAGTTTCTATTTTTATTGAAAACACCATGTATAGCGCCGTTTAGTTTACCTTTGACCAGAATATCTACATTGGAATATAAGCGATGCGTTTGTACGCAAAAGATGATTGATAGGCTACCGCGGGCGATGGACTTGATTGACAGGTACGAGAGTTTGCGTGTAAAAGCTTTACTAGCTTACACTAGGTGCATTCGAGATATTATTACATATTCTTATATGTTTTCGAAATAATTAGAACGAGTGGATAAAATATATAATGTTGTTAGAGATGAGTGTTAGTTAGTTCAGTTCTAAATGAAACTTTGATTACCATATGAGTTCTAATTTAAAACTTTGAAAGTTGTGATAGGAAATAAATTAGTGGTAAATAACTGTTAATAAAAATTGCTTTATGTGATATAAATAATTGTAATTATCGATATAAATTTATTTTAGTGATGGATATAAATTAATTATAGTGCATCGACTTAAGTAATTAAGATCATATCTTAGTTTTAGAAGTTAGTATTTATATTGTTAGCGATTAACAGGAAAGAAAGCGTTATGAGAGGTTTAGAATTTCATTGTAGCTACGGGTTGTTGAAAGAGCTTGTATAATCATTTTGATAATAAGGAACTGCTGTTTGTGCAAATAGAGTTCTCGCTACACATGTAATCACTTGCCGATACTGATCCAAATGAATCTTAGTTACTTGTGGCAGTTTCCTGCTGCTCTGAGCAGTACTTGTTTCGCTCAATGCTTTATTAAATATGGAAGTGCTAAAGTGTAATACAGTCATGTCACGTTCAAACGGAAAAAATATTTTCCTCGTTCCAGTTTTCATACTTTCAGATTATTATATACAAAAAATAAACACTCTAGTTATAGTCGAAAGTGTTTAATAATTTTTTAATTTTCGATTTTTTAATGGCGAAATTCATGTAACCAATGTGTTAATCTTTAAAACATACTGAGACCTTCTCAACTGCCACATAGCAAGTTATTAAATAAAAGACTAGATAGGGTGAACCTTAATTACATATTTAGATTGGTTTAGTTGAGTTGGGTTCAATTCTACATACGCTGGCATCGTGCATGTTTGTTTACTTTTCGTGCTTCAAATTTTCCATAGATTTAAATGCGGAATGTAAAAATTACTCGTAAATGTATAACAATTATGGAAAAACTTCATACGTTTTCTAACTAGTTTAGAAAACGAGTCGGATAATAAATAGAATTTTATTTTTCATATCAAGAACAATTTACATAAACACACTTCTGCCAACGTTTTTTTTTAATACACATGTCTTCGAAAAAAATACTTTTGGTAATTTTGATTTCCAAGCCGCCTTTTGATTAAAATCGACGTTTCTCAACGGTTTTTTGAATTTTGAAAGTTAGTTACAGGTGGCGAGGTTGGGACTAGGTGTATTTTATAATTTTTCAAATCTGCATTTATTGACTAGGCTTGAATAGTTTATGCACCATGCACCCTGTAGAAGTTGTCTTAGCATAGTTGTGTTTTTTTTACGTATAGCCAGCCGCTTTCAAGTTCTGAATTGTTTTTGTAGATAGTCTCCATTATTGTTCTTTTTTAACATTATCCCCAATTAAGAGAATAATCCTTTCCACATCCCAAAAAAATTGCCAACACTTTTCTTCTTAGAAAACTGCATCTTTTCCTTTTTGGCTGGATGAGAGCTTTTTTGAACCATTGCTTGGACTCTTGTTGCGTGGAAGGAATTCAGTGGTAATTCCAGGTCTCATTGCCATTTATAATTTTATAGGAGTAGTTTTCAGCTTGCGATAAAGCGGTTAAATTCGGCGAGCAAATTTCTCGTCTACGCATTTTTTTTTTGGGACTGAGCACCTTGGGAATCCATTGGCTCATTTCCAAATCTTTGTGTAAAAATTTAAAAACATTTTTTTGATATTCCTGTTTCTCTAACAATAACTAAAACTTTTAGTCAGCGGTCAGCACCGGGCATCCCGACACGGTCCGCTTGAAAAATGGTAGGCGAGCATTTTTCACAAAAATACATCCTCGTTCGGATGAGAGGTAAAATGGATGTCCCGTGTTTGAGTATTGTCACGCACGTTAAGATCCGTACCTTGCTTGGAACAGCAAGGGTTCGGCAAAATTCCAAATTTTCCAGGTAAAAAAAACTCGCTTCCTGGCCAATGTAGTACCTTCGGGTGGAGCATTGGAAAATCACATGTAAGGTCAGCACTGGGCAGCTCCGAGTATTATGTAGGTGTGCGTGTGCCTATTAATCTCAAGGGCCCGGATTCGATTCCCAATACGGACCGCTTGAAAAATGTCAGGCGAGCATTTTTCACTAAAATACGCTCTCGTTCGAATGTAGGTCCTGTGTGTGAGTGTTGTCACGCACGTTAAAGATTCTTACCTTGCCTGAAATAGCAAGGGCTCGGCAAAATTCAAAATTACCAGGTTAAAAAAACTCGCTAATAGGCAACGTTAGCGTGTTTAGAAAAGCTTACCCCTGGATATCCATCCCTACTTCATCACCCATTCGAAGCGCTGAAGACCGAAGAGACTTCAGGGAAGCATCGTACTATATTTAAGTGGACTTTCACCTCCTACAAAAATCAAATTCGGCTCTTTTAAAGGCTAACAATTACTTCCGTACGTCATCATAAACTTGTCGTTCATACACTAAGAAACGACGAAAAATTACAGGCACCATCATCCACTCACGTTAACGACCAATATAAATTTAGACACCAGCATATGAAGCAAAAGGCAAATAAATGACTCTGTAACCAATCGCCAGCTTTCTTTAAAGCGAAAATGTGATGCCAATCAAAATAAGTAAAATAGATTTAAATCAAATCATGATAAGAGAAAAAGAAAACGTTACAAAATAAATATTGAATGGAAATATTTTTTATAAATTATTTGGAATGTGAGATTTAGTTGTCATTTTATAATGCTTTAAACAAATAAGTTTTGTTTTGTTAAACTGTTTTCTTATAGAATGTTTAAATGTTAAACTATAAAGTAGGAGCTTTAAATGTTATATAAAATTAATGGATTGTTGGTAACGAATTTTCTACGTCCATATGACTTATTTTGTCAGCAAAGAGACTGGAATTTGTGTTATAAAATTTATTTTAACTTTCACATATTTTATTTATAAAAATTGGGGATACTAAAAAGGAAAGGTGATAAATTACTAATGGAAGATAAGATGGTTCCGAAGCTTACCTTCCGTAGGGAACAGTGGGAAAATCAAATTAGTGTAGATTTAATAATTTCCGTTTTCTGTAAAGAACGCATTTGATAAACACTTATGGTTCTAAATTTTCAAAGTTTAAAGATCAAATTATATTCTATATTAGTTTCAAAACAAGTTCTGCATTAAAATACATTACCTGATGTTTTTTACAACATTAATAAGAGTTTTTGTGACATTATTAAAGTTAAAACAAATCATATTTAATTAAGATAATTTATGCACTTGTTCTAAAAATTAAAAATGTTACCTTATGATAAAATTTAAAGCTTGTACTAAATTAAACCGAATTGTAAGTACGGCGTAGATCTACAAAATGTGGTTCTCTTTGAGGTTATTTTGTTTCTTATGCAAATTTAATGATACTAATATTTTGCATAAATAGCAATTATTAAATCGTTTAAATAAATTGCAAAAGGACATTGAATTAAAATGTTAGTAGATTAAGGAAGAGTTGCTTATGTTTTAATCTTAGCACTTCGATATTTTTATAGTTAAATATTTTGGTTTCCACTCATATATAAATAACTTTATTTTGAGATCTTGAGAGAAATAGAGAATTTTTCGTTTGGCTTGTATCTATTTGATTTAGAGTGAATTAAGTAACATATGTTTTATTGTGGAAGTGATAAAGTAATGCATCCAAATTAAGAATTATTAAAAATGTTGTTTATGCTCATCATAATCGGGACTCGATCCTCTGTGATGGACTTACAACTCTACGCTAAGGTACAAAGAGTGCCCTCAATATATGCAGTGTTATTTTGTGAATTTATATTTTTAGGTGTAGTACCATCGGGCTAAGAGGTTCTGTTTGTTCAAAGTAAGTAAGGTATGGTAAGTTAACTTTGTATATTGATATCTCGTCGGTTTTGTTTCGTCCTGGCGGTTTCCACGTCTTCTCTTAGGATTTTCTTACGCTCATTTTTTAGCTAGATGCGGTGGTGCTATCCCTATTTTTGTTTTTCGACCCACGACTGTCTCACGCTCCCGCGGTGTTTAATCACTCGGTTGATTGTTCGTATTTTGGAGGTTCCCTATTATCTAGAACCTTTTGTCAATATTTCTTTACCCTGGATTCATTTATTTCCACAGGAAATCATTATTAAAAAAATATAAAAGTAAATTTTATTTAATCATGTTTATTTATTTATTTTCCTTTGAACAAACTTTGTTATTTCGTGTTGACGATTTTCTTAATAACCTTTTATCCCTTCGTTGAACTTTGTTAATTTATTCCAGCAAGTCTAGATTTTTTTGCGATACTGACGCCTAGTTAGTGCTCTTTCAGACGCTTCGACTTTGCGCCGTTTGCCGTGTACGGCGCGGCGCATTCTTCTTAGATTACAATTGAATCATACGGAGCCGTTCAGACGCATCGACCATAGCGCCGTGACGGACACGGCGGCCGTGGGCATCACGGTTATCAAACCACGACGCGTCGCCGTGCCGTGCCCGGCGCATTGATTACTGTAGTGGATTATGAGTGTGTTCACACAAGTCGAGTTCCGCCGTTCTAATCAGGTCTGACGCATGCGCACGACACAAACTAAACACTTGCTATGACAGTAACCGTTGTTTTTGGAGTTTTCATTGCTTTTTGAGACTTATATTACGATGGCCGACACACAAACAGTAGATTTGGATGTAGAAGTACTTATAACTTTAATTAAGGAAAGACCAGTGTTGTGGGACAAGACTCTGTAAGTGTATAAATCAAAAACAGAAACAACTACTGCATGGAGAGAAATTTGTATTAGGTTAAACTCGAAATTTGAAGAACTTTCAGATTCGGACAAAAGCAGATATGGTAAGTAAATTATTTATTTTATTTATTTTTTTGGATGAAATCCTGTAGATTGGGTAAAAAATTAATATATTCGTTGATCGGATTGAGTGTTTGTGTATGAGGATTAGCATTTGAACGACTTAACGGATTTAGTTTAAACTTTATAGGATTGTTGTTACACATAAAACAAGTTGAAAATGCAAGGCATTGTCGCAACGAACAACGAACTTCCAATAGGAGACTTACTTTAAAACAAATTAAAGAAATTAAAATTATTATGTTGTAATAATTATAAGTATTCAGATAAAAACAAAAATTTATAAACAACAAAAGAGACATTTTAATATATTTTATTTTATTGAATAAATATTTTAAAAGCTATATATTAGTTCTCATCAATAAGATAAGAATTTTTTTTCAACGAACTTCGTTCGTTTATGAAATCGATTTGTCGTCCGTCTGTCCGTCCGTCCGAGGCCTTTCTAATGGTCGGACATCAATGTGTGATACATCAATCGATTCAGCTCGGTGTCCAGAGCTTAAGTTTTGATGTCAGTTAAAATCGGGCCACGGGGCGCCGTGCCCCGCGATATTCCGTCGGGGAAAAAATTTCAAATAGGTCCAAAATTAATGTGCGATACATATTTGGACTCCCCTAACATAGCTGAGTCGAAATATGGTACCCCCACAAAATCTGACCACGGATACCCGACTCCCCGGGAATTAATTTTATCAAAAATTTCAAATAGGTCCAAAATTAATGTGCGATACATATTTGGACTCCCCTAACATAGCTGAGTCGAAATATGGTACCCCCACAAAATCTGACCACGGATACCCGACCCCTGGGGAATTAATTTTATCAAAAATTTCAAATAGGTCCAAAATTAATGTGCGATACATATTTGGACTCCCCTAACATAGCTGAGTCGAAATATGGTACCCCCACAAAATCTGACCACGGATACCCGACCCCCGGGAATTAATTTTTATCAAAAATTTCAAATAGGTCCAAAATTAATGTGCGATACATAAATTGTTTTAAAGTAAGTCTACATTTGGAAGTTCGTTGCGACAATGCCTTGCATTTTCAACTTGTCAACGAACTTCGTTCGTTTATGAAATCGATTTGTCGTCCGTCTGTCCGTCCGTCCGAGGCCTTTCTAATGGTCGGACATCAATGTGTGATACATCAATCGATTCAGCTCGGTGTCCAGAGCTTAAGTTTTGATGTCAGTTAAAATCGGGCCACGGGGCGCCGTGCCCCGCGATATTCCGTCGGGAAAAAAATTTCAAATAGGTCCAAAATTAATGTGCGATACATATTTGGACTCCCCTAACATAGCTGAGTCGAAATATGGTACCCCCAAAATCTGACCACGGATACCCGACCCGGGAATTAATTTTATCAAAAATTTCAAATAGGTCCAAAATTAATGTGCGATACATATTTGGACTCCCCTAACATAGCTGAGTCGAAATATGGTACCCCCCACAAAATCTGACCACGGATACCCCCCCGGGGAATTAATTTTATCAAAAATTTCAAATAGGTCCAAAATTAATGTGCGATACATATTTGGACTCCCTAACATAGCTGAGTCGAAATATGGTACCCCACAAAATCTGACCACGGATACCCGACCCCCCGGAATTAATTTTATCAAAATTTCAAATAGGTCCAAAATTAATGTGCGATACATAAATTGTTTTAAAGTAAGTCTACATTTGGAAGTTCGTTGCGACAATGCCTTGCATTTTCAACTTGTTTTATATGAATCTAATTATTTTCGGTAATCAAAATTTAAGTTTAAACAATGTCTATAATATTGGAATAATTGGCATGAAATGCCATAAATTGTTCAAATATGTGTCGCATATTGATTTTAAACTTATTTAAAATTTTAATTATCCCTGTGGATTTTCCCGGGGGCTCGGCGTCCCAGTGGCCCGATTTTACTGACATCAAAACTTAAGCTCTGGACACCGAGCTGAATCGATTGATGTATCACACATTGATGTCCGACCATTAAAAAGGCCTCGGACACACAGACAGACAGACACACAGACAAATAGATTTCATAAACGAACGAAGTTCGTTGAAAATTGATGAGTTCGTTATTGGAGTTATTGAACGACCATTCGTTTCACAATGTCGGCCGTTTTGTGATTTATATACTTAACCAATATAATTTTTATGATATTTAATTACGATTTTGGCGTATCATATAAAATATCTGCATGTAAGATATTATGTAAATTTAAAGTTGAAAAATCAATCTATTTTATTATAAGTTTATGATGCAAAATAGAATTTAGATACCTATTTAAGTCTACAATATTTACTTATTTATTTATATCAATTCTTAACAAAAGTTTTATTAATGACATAAATATATAAAGAAGCTTAGGCGTGTTAAAACATTTAACAATATCGACTAATATCTCCTTGATCAGGTTTCATTGTGCTCTTATATCATGTTGTTTTGCCAGGGTACATACCCTTCTTTACTCATGAAATATCTTGCAAACACATTTCTGAATTCTTCACGTCTAGTTTGGGCAGTTTCTACATCTGTTAAACCAACAACCGTGAGGGTATCTTCAAAATTATACCCATCGTGCACTCTAATATAGTTGTGGAGAATGCAACAAGCTTTTGCAATTTTTATTACTAACTCAACCCTGACATTGAGTGGACGATGGAAAATTCTTCATTTGTTCGATAAAATTCCAAAGGTACACTCCACGTATCTTCTCGCTCTACAGTGAACACACACACGTTTGCTAATGCTTTGCTGGTTAGCAAATGGTCGCATCATATTTGTGTGGATTCCAAAACCTTCGTCTCCCAAGAGTACAAAACGAACTGCTTCTGGGACTAAAGAACTCAAGGGCCGGGGCTTAGGTAGATGGAGAGTTCCATCGATCAAATTCTTCCAAAACTTTGTCGTCTTAAAAATTGTTGAGTCACTGTATTTTCCCTACGAACCTATATCCACAAAGAGAAATCTGTATTCCGAATCTGCCACTGCAAGTTGGATGATTGAAAAAAAATCTTTGTAATTGAAAAATAGAGAACCACTGTTCTCGGGTTTTATCATGCTCACGTGCATTCCATCGACAGCACCGATGCAATGCGGAAATTGGGTTTTCTTTTCAAAATCGTTTGAAACTTTTTCCAAATAATCCTTTGACAAAGGCGGCATGCATTCTTCCAGTAATGTGTCCCACAACATATCACATACATCGCTCACAATAGACGATATTGTGGACACTTCCATACGATATGAGTAGTGCAAATCGGTATAGGTGTTCCCACTTGCCAAATACCTAAAAAAACACAAAACTACAATTAGTTTGATTAATAAAATAAATTTAAATTATGTTTTAGGGAAAGAACTGATCAAAAAATGGACAAATACAAGGGACAGGTATCACAAATTTTTAAGGACGCTTTAAGAACAAAGTGCAACAGGCTCAAAAGCTAAGATAGCTAAAAAGTATATTTATAGTGAGCAGTTATCATTTTTGAAAAAAAGTGCTTCGGTCCACGAGACAGTCTCAAGCTTAGATGATGAAGAGACACAAAAGGATGATGATGTAGAAGTCTCAACAGTGGGCGATGAAACCTTGGCAAAAGAGTCGCCATTTGTAAGACCAGCAAACAAGAGAAAAGCCAAACAATACTAAATAAACTAGAAACAAAGGAAGATCGACATTTAAGTTTCTTTAAGGGAATACTTCCATCCTTGCAATTTCTCAGTAATGAAAAAACTGTAAGATTTCAGATAGGTGTTTTGAATGTTTTACATGATATTCAAATTCCTAAACAGTTTCAAAATGTCTGCACGTCATTCCAAACGCACAACATAAATCACCCGACTCCTGTTTTCTACCCGGGATTTCTACCAGGTCCAGTTACTGTTTACCAACCTCCACCAGCTCCAAACTTCCAACCTGCCACGGCTTCGCCTGGGCACCGTGTGCCTCCTTATGGTGGGAATTCTTCTCAGTTGGGAGCGTCAAGAGCCATGGGAGCTCCTTCAGGATCAGGAACGGGTTTTGGATCTGGGTCATTTTCTCTAGGCCAAAATTATTGACCAACAAGTGAATCAGGTGATTCGACATGTTCACACATTACCGACATAAACTTTGATTATTAAAGCAAATTCAGAAACTACTATTTCACAACAATATGTTTCATTTGTATATTCAGATAATAAGGGATTCTTTAATTTACTTTGTTTATTCAATACCTTTAAGGTTAATAAATTAATGCTAAAATAACCAAAGTTTTTACTCATGAGTTTAACAAGCATTTTAAATATTTATAACTATCAATAAAGTAATAAAAAAAACATAATTTTTCTTTTTCTTTCAGAAAGAAAATAAAATTAGAAACTGTTTAACTGAAATGTTAACATCTACAAAAATACGAGTAACTTACCTAAGAGTAACAGCCAATCTCTCCGGAGCTGATATAGCATGTCTCATCTTTGTATCGTCCATTTTAATTCTGTCTTGCACTTTAAACAACAACTTTTCAAATGAGGTTATGCTCATTCGAAAATTATTAAAAAACTTTGCGCTATTCCTCCTCAAATCATCAAATAATACAACAAACGCGCCCACGATAGGTCGTTGAATGTTCAGTGGGTGTACCCACTTCTTACTATTTCTCCGTTTTTTGGCCTGAACATGTATCAAATACATACACAATGTTTTCTCCAGGTCATCCATCTTGTAACTGACGTCAAAAAGCATTCGCGCCGTGCTACTCACGGCCGGGCGCCGTGAGGAAGACGGCGTGCGTCATGAGGAAGACGGCGCCGTGCCGTCGACGGCAAACGGCGCAAAGTCGAAGCGTCTGAAAGAGCACTTAACGGTTGAGTTTGGGCAGTAATCATCCCTTTCATTATAAGCTTAAATTTTCGCCTATCCTCAAGAGGTCTAGGTGGCTACGAATTTTTTAAAAGATACCTTTTTCTTCTAGATATTAAAGATTTTTTGTTGGTTTATCAAAAGATGTTGAAGCGGTACGTCACCTATTCTTATAACACGAATAACTTTATTAAATTTCTAACATCTTCTTCTACAAGCAAGGATGTGTGTTTTTACATCATTTGTTTTGCAATGGATATTATCCAAGTACTATGTATGTATATAAATGGATTTCAACATTGAATGTCACTAAAGTGATGTATTAATCAACTGTCCGTATTACCGCTGTAGCTAAGATAGAAACAATTAGCCTTGAACTTTATAAACCTTAATTATGAATTCAAAACAATTTCATACTGAAAAAATTAATTGCG
Source organism: Platerodrilus igneus (assembly GCA_036346225.1). Taxonomy (NCBI): domain Eukaryota; kingdom Metazoa; phylum Arthropoda; class Insecta; order Coleoptera; family Lycidae; genus Platerodrilus; species Platerodrilus igneus. Next base: position 7,133,758 of record JARFIW010000301.1, read on the forward strand.
GTAATTTTAAAAAAATATCATTGAAATATTTAGGAGATAATTATTAGTTTTATTATTTTTACAAGTAAATGAATGGCCAGTCAAATAATTTTCAGGCTCACTCAATAATATTTGAACTGATTTATTTTTTCATTTATCACTTCGAAGGAATTCAGTTTATTTCTTTTGATATAATATTTAAATTATTCCTACTGCATTCAGGTTCATTTAACAATAATTTCAGAATTGATTAATCAAATCCGACTTTTATTTAAATATTGGACGACATGTATACGAGTAGGAATTTAGACGATTAATTAAGTGCACGGGGTTCCATAAACCGAACATTCGGAGATCTAGTGTTGTTTATGATTTCTTTTTATACAAAAAACAATTCATAGTGCTGTTCTCTCAGTACATTTGTCATTCAAAGTCATACAATACAACAAGCCCAATAATTGTACATCTAATTTTATAGCGCAGTATAGCCTAAGGTACGAAGGGTATGGCTAGAACACCTACCTACCGACATTAAGAGTAGAGGTGAATAGGTGGACCTAGATATCACAAACCCGTTCGCGCTGAAACGCTTCCGTATTGATTGATAAAGAGAATGTGTCACAGTTGTAATTTGGAATTTGAACCATGAAATTTTTATGTAAAATTCGATTGCAGCATGGGAAACGCAATAAAAAATAGAATTGCTACTTCGTATAATAACCACTATTGTAGTTTTGATGCCATATAGTTCTCATAATTAATTTTCGAATACAATTTACAGTGGACTATTTTAAGCTTTTTGCAACAAAACCTGGCCAATTCCAGAAGAGGGATGGTTTGCGGCCTATGTAGTTTTGCGGTTTGCGCTGACGGCCGAAGCATTATTCATTCCTTGTACGCGAGTGAGATGGTTTTATTGAGATTTATTAGTAATGAAGAGGTAGACATTCTACACCATTTACAATGAGTGACGTTGCTGTCATGGATAAATAACGTCAATTACAACCACCACGCTTAGATAGAGCGGCTAAAATCCATGTCGGTAATTAATAAGAAGTAACGGCTGCAGCATTTGCCAAACTACCTTTACTGCTGAAGCTCCGTATGAATAGGTTATGATTTATCATATGTTATCTTTATTTTATTACTGTCGACCCTTTCAGTTCTCATTTTTATAATGTACTACACTTGTTATCTAATTTTATTATAGTACAACATACATGAACATTTTTTCATAAAACTCATTTCCATCAGTAACAGCCAACTTGACGCATACCCACTACTACTAATACTAAAACCAATCTCAAGTTAGCACCTTCTGTACTCTTGAAATACACTGTACAACACCATGCTTAAATACCTTGGACTATAAAAGTTAGATTATAATTAACCTAAAGCAGTAAATAAGGGGCATTCAAGGGGTATACAAATTCCAACACTTTTACTAAATACTCTTACACCTATCAAAATTTAAATAAGCCCTTTCGAAGGGCGGGTGTTTCGGGTTTGTATTTGAACAGTTCTTACTGCAGTAGAGGTTGATGCAGTCACGATTACACTTTCTTACCTGCTAATTTTAAAATAATTGTAGAAAAAACTTGACTCTGTTTTTAATTCACGAATTCGTGGAATTTTCATCGTCGCTAACAATTAAAAGGGGTTAGGACCCGTAGAGTTTACTCCGCCATTAAATTGAATTTTGGTGGTGCAGCGAAGAAAGCTATTTTAGGTGGATAACCCAGGTAAATGTTGCAAGAAAGGCATGTTGGAAATCCTTGAATTTAAGACAATGAGTATTAAATCTTGTGTGTTTATACTTCTTTATAATTTGTATGTGAATTTTAACTGTAAATTGTCGGTATTCATGGAGTAGGAAATGAAGCGAACATGAAATTGATTATTTTGTTGAACAATAAAAATAGGAGAGGACACTGATCCAAACGCAACGCCAACGCTACAGCGCCGCCGCCGCCACCACTTACGTCGTTAATCTCTGAAATTACACCCCCATCTAACTTCTGTCGTCACAAGTGTCACATCCGCCATTTTATCACAACTGTCACTTTAACACAACCAGCATATTTGCCCATGTTACATCATTTCGGATAAGACCTACGACCAGTCTCATGTCCTCGTACAGACTGAAGTATAACTATTAATAAATATAAACTGGAAGTCCTTTGCAAATCATCGGGTAATTCGAACACCATTAATGTTAAATAGTTAATAATTGTAAACTTATTACTTGATAGTTTATTAATTGGAAACCCAATAACTAGTAGTTAATTATTGAGAAATATATTAATTTATACTTAGAAACACTAAGTAATAGTTAATTCTTAGTAAAACGTTGTGCTCTTGACTACTCAGTTTCAGTAACTTTTTCCAAGGCCATTGTGACGTCACAGTCTTATAAAATTAAAAAGCAATACTAAAGCTTTATTTTAACATTAGATAAATAATATTATTTAATAACATTTAACCAGTAACGCACGGGCCCAATAACACTTACTTTTAGTACCAGTTATACCCAGAAAACTGTCCCTTCTTTTCGATTGTTCGGGGTAGTTTTAATTTTATCTAGTTTTATACGTAGTTTAAAATTCAAATCGATACCCATGTCTTCATATCCTTTTCTAGTCTATAATTTGATACATAGAGACCTTCGAGATTTTTTAATTGCAAAATGTACCGAAGTTTGTTTCTATACATAAAGTCTTTGATTTCATAAACAACCAGATCCATTCCGTCTTGTAATTCTTGCAACCTGTGGCAATCTTTTAGTCGCGGTTCTCTAACTATATATGTCCTGCACGTATGTTGTTGGCTTGATCGATTTTCTCTTGCTGGTATTGGAGGCAATCCTAATTATCCCACCCACTGTTGTATAGTTGTATGTTGTCCACCACTTTTTGGAGTATATTACCCTTATATGTTGTAGCGCACGGTTTTAAATGATCTAAAAGGTTCTTTACTATACATACAATGTTTAGCAGAACCCCATTGTGTGTGGTGTACGCCAAGGTTACGAACTCCACCTTTTTTGGTTCGTCTATGCCATCTTTCATTTTGATAAATACGTTCTTAGAAAAACTTTTTAAATAGTATACCAATTTAGTACCACCCTTTCCGCAAGAATGCCCATATAACTAAAGGAGTCTTTCTTACTAACCACAAATGCATATAGCTCGTAAAACCTAACACATTTATATTGTCCTCGTATCGCAGCAGGTTTTTTCCATGTAGTCCACCCGAACGAAGTTAAAGAGTAGAAGGAAAAACTCAAATGAGAGGTAAATCCGAAAGAACAGGCGCATATGGAAAAGCTATGGCACTCGTACTTTTTAGAATCAACCGAAAGTTCTCGAGAGCGCCCCCAAACAAAGTCGACGACCGCCAGGAGTGCGGTCCACCCCAGTCCCGGTGCGTACCGCGGCATGTCAATTTCCATTCTAATAAATCCGGCATGCTAACACCATTATTTCCCGACAACTAAAACCGTAATTTCTCAAATTTCACCGAATACATGGACGCGTTTCAGAAATATAATTTCCCATCTTCTAACAACAGTTATGTTAATAGGCAAAACGCATTTTCTGTCACATATCAGCTATCGAACCGCATAATTATCTATTATTGCTCCTCGCAACCTAATACCATGTTCCTTAACCAAACTATATCTAAATCTAGTGTATAATCGAACAGCCGGACAACCGATAAAAATCCATTATGGGATTCCCTATCTGTTTGCTGGTTATACGTCAGTATTAGATCATTTTCGTCTAGTCAAAAATATTTCGACAAAAACTCAAAACTTAATTCAGTAATTTAATCTTCGTTTATTCGAGTTAGACATTTGGCTTCTAATACGTTAAACGATTTTTAATTCTCCAATACTAAACTTATGTAGCCTGTTTTTACCATCATCGAATACTAACTTACATAAATACGATTCTATCTATATCCTATATAGTGAAAGCCGAAGGATATCGAAGGCATGCGAATAAAATCGAACATTACGTTGCAAACGAAAGGGTGGGGTAAATCCACCAGAGCGGAAGCACAGTAATATATCCTCTTGTACATTTTAAGAGAAACCGAAGGATGTCGAAGAAATCCGAACACTGTTGGGAATTGAACGGGAAAAACTATAGTAATAAGACAAATTTCGCGTGCAAACACGCACGACTCTTCAAAAATATTATCTTTTACAGATTAGAATCGATCGACAGCTATCAAAAAATACTCCGATCCTAACCGGAGATTGTGTAAGCGAAAATAATAGACAACTTTTGCATATAAACATTCAAGCACAACAAAATATCGTATTTAATATACTTTATACGAATCTTCTTTATTCGAACTGATACATTTTTGGTAGTTCCTCTAACAAATTTTCTAATTAACGTCCGTTAGTTGCGCCCTACACGAAACACGTACGGAATGTGTATACTTCTGGATAATATTTTCCAATCATTCTATCCAATAATCTGTTTACACCCACATCTTTTGGCTTCTATACCATGTCTATTCGGTACAAATTTTAACTTTTCGCATAGACTACTATTAAAGATCTTACACATCTCTTTCTTTACACGCAATTTACTATTTTCTATATTAATTTACCCTCATACTATCCACAATTTCGATGATTTTAACAATTGGTTTACCTAGGTGTTTACCATATATTGAACATAATTATATTTATCGTAATTATATTTATTTTTAAACAGTGTTTATTTTCTGCATAACAATCTTCTTATTACAGAGGTATTCGAATTGTATAATAAAATCAATCGGGCTATAATTCTTTAACGGATTAATTCGTACCGCTACTTGTCGGATCATATCGGGCCATACCGGGTCGCTTTGGGTCAAAACGGACCAGGCAGAGCCATGTCGGTTCATTTCGTGCTATATCGAGCCATGTGGGGTCATGGTTGACCATTAAATCTATTATCTACACACAAAAACTATCACTTCTTTATGTTTACTTGGAGTAATTTCTAACTTATCCAATTTAATCCTTATTTTAAAATTTAAATCTAACCAATAGTTAGATATGTACGGTGAGCTTTGATTATCAAACTGTAAAATACAAGACTTTGTGTATATGTAAAATTTCTGTAATTCCCTGACCTCTAGTTTTTAAAACTTGGTTCTTTATATACCAAAGGTTTCACATGCCGTCTGAGCATCTCGCCTGGACGAAGGGCAATAGAGCATTCAGTTAGGGGCGAGGGTTAATTGTGATGCATCTACTAAAACAAGTAGACACTTTCATACATTTGAAACAATTCTTTATACCATTTTATATTAAAAACAGATACAAACTATATAGATTATTTAATTGTGAATAAATCTATTAACAACTTCCTTAGACGAATAGAGTTATGTTCTCGCTGCTTCTCCGAATACATAGACGTATTTTGCAACAACGTTAGACACTCTTTTAATGGTTTAAATACATTATCTAGTATATGATTTCATATCTGCTTGCTATTGTCCGGACTAGTTACTTGATATAAAAACTTATTATATATCTTAACTCAATAATTGGAATTTATCTACGTTATGTAGCTTTGCCAGCTATTGTATCTTTATCTAAAATTACATTATTGTAGTCTATATGTTCTCCAAAAGTAAAAATTATTTCATAAGTATTCGGTTGTTTCCGGCTTCTTAAATATCTCGCTAAAGTCTTGGGTTATATCCCGATCTAGAAGATAGTAATCTTCGTTTTTGAGCTCATCCAATATATACGGCAGTTTCTTCAACGAAATTTCTAACTAAACATTTGCTTGTACAGAACCCATATTACATTTATATACTTTTTGTTTATATTAGCCAGACCTTCTTCTCCGATTATATATTTTATTTTTCGTGCTGATTTATTTTCGTTTTATAGTAGCAATAGACGTGTAGCTTTTACTCCATGCCTAACACATACAAATTTTTAGAATTTTCCACGTACGTAGCTAGTAAAATAACAACATATCTCTTTCTTATACACCGGACACGCGCTGGGGGGCGCATCGGGGCCCACACAGGGCACGCGCCGGAGCGCATCAAGGCACAAACCGGGGCGTGCCGGTATTGTTGGTCAGCTATAAAGAACAAATACCAAGGTTGTCCTGGCATAGTGAGAAACATTTTTAAAAAATCGTACTTTGAAATTTAAGGTAAATGTTAAAAATCTAAAAACGTGCTCGAGTCCATCGCTTGTTAAAATATTTAAAAATGTTTGGGTGTCTGAACTTAGGTTAGTTGACGTTTTCGGATTTAGGTTAGTTAGAATTGTCTGAACTTAGATTGTTTAGTTACTTTTGTCTGGACTTACGTTAATTGGCGGGGGAAATTGATAAGATAGAAGGATCAGAGAAGAAGTGATGAGGGGTGGGTGAGGGATGATGGTACGGCGGAGGGCGAGAGAGGGAGATAGCGAGAGAAATTGATATTGGTATTGATGTCAATTCAGGTCCAACTAATCTAACCTAAGTCCAGATAACACCACCTAACTTAATTCTATACAACGTGAACTAACCTAAGCCCCTCTCTTCTCCATGCTCTCTCATCCTCCCTTCTCTCTCATCTTCCCTCTTTACGCATCCTTCGTTCTCCCTAAGGCAAGATCATTTTGTTTACACTTTTGATGTGAACCCGAGTTCCGTTCCAATATCTATTTAACGGAGATTAAACGACTATTTCGTGGTTTTAAGTTTATGATTTGAACAGAACCACCAATCCTACTGCAATGTTTTGTTTACTGTACACTACTATATATGAAATCACAACATACAGGGTATATTAGTATTAAGTTGTCCGTTTAAGATTAATTTTCCTCTTTTTGCATTCGGTTTATATTTAACGTAGCGCCAAAGCGTCACAATATCCATAATGCTGACATTTTATATAAGCTTAGGTTTGAACATCAACGGGAAACTATACCCCAGTGCAAACAGAAAACGTTAGCGTGTGCGTGGAACCAGTTGCACAATTTATATTCAGAAAGGCACAAATTAACAGCCAAAAATGTAACGATCAATAGGAAAAAAGGTTGTTTTTCGTTAGCACCATGTAGCACAATTTTTATAAATTAAAAAATGTTAAATTTTTTACCCCCACCTCATAAAATAGAATATATTTTTACACATGTGGAGTTTGAAAAATATTTTCACGCATTCTTTTTGTTTTCGAGTAGCACAACTCAGCACAACTCGCAGAATTTAAAAATCTGTTACGGTTCTGAAATTATAGGCGTGTGAATATTTTCATTCCTAAAATTGGTTCCGTTTCATTATTTGTGCTGCTGTATCTATTAGTCTGACAGCATTTTGTCATTAGGTAAAAATGTTGCATTTCGTTAGCACAGTATAGCACAATTTTCATAAATTCAATAATGTTAAATTTTTTTTACCTCCACATAAAATAGAATATATTTCTACACATGTGGAGTTTGAAAAATATTTTCGCGCATTCCTTGTGTTTTCGAGTAGCACAACTCAGCACAACTGGCAGAATTTAAAAATCTGTTACTGTTCCGAAATAATAGGCGTGTGGTTCCGTTTCATTATCTGTGCTGCTGTATGTATTAGTCTGACGGCATTTTGTCATTAGGAAAAAAATGTTGCAATTTCGTTAGAACAATATAGCACAATTTTCGTAAATTCAAAAATACTATTTTTTTTACTCCCACCCCTTAAAATAGAATATATTTCCACACATCTGGAGTTTTAAAAATATTTTCACGCATTCTTTGTGTTTTCGAGTAGCACAACTCAGCACAACTCGCAGAATTTAAAAATCTGTTAGGTTCCGAAATTATAGGCGTGTGAATATTTTCATTCGTAAAATTGGTTCCGTTTCATTATTTGTGCTTCTGTATCTATTAGTCTGGCAGCATTTTGTCATTAGGAAAAAATATTACATTTCGTTAGAACAATATAGCACAATTTTCATAAATTCAAAAATACTAAATTTTTTTACTCCCGCCCCTTAAAACAGAATATATTTTCTACACATGTGGAGTCCGAAAAATACTTTTACGCATTCGTTGTGTTTTCGAGTAACACAACTCAGCACAACGCCCAGAATTTAAAAATCTGTTGCGGTTCCGAAATTATAGGCGTGTGAATATTTTCATTCCTAAAATTGGTTCCGTTTCATTATCTGTGCTGCTGTATCTATTAGTCTGACGGCATTTTGTCATTAGGAAAAAAATGTTGCATTTCGTTAGCACAATATAGCACAATTTTCATAAATTCAAAAATGTTAAATTTTTTTACTCCCACCTCTTAAAATAGAATATATTTCTACACATGTGAAGTTTGAAAAATATTTTCACGCATTCTTTGTGTTTTCGAGTAGCACAACTCAGTACAACGTGCAGAAGTTTTGTAAATGTATTACAGAAAAACTTATTTGATATTTTATCTTTCAATTTCAATATTTTGTTTCTACTATACGGAAGCAGATATCGAGTTTCTTTCAGCGGCACAATGTAGCACAAATTAGTACCAATCATTTAAAAACAGTTGAATTTATTTGGCCAAAAGTGCGGGCCTGGTGTAATTTTATTTTTATTTAATTTCTTCATTGTTATTAGAGTTACGGATGTCGAACTTGCGGCACAGTCCAGCACAACTATAGCACAATAGATCGCAATGAAATAAAACGGACAATTCAAAAAGTGCGGGGCTACAAAAAAAATTATTTTTTGTATTTATCTCGAATACGCATTGAGTTACATAGTTGTGGTTTACGTCACATTACGACACAAACGGAGCACAATGTAACACAATAAATAAAAATACAAAATTCGAAAAGTGCGGGGCTAGCTTCCGCACATGGATTTAGCAGTTTAACCTTAACGATCATATGTAGATTTCTAGCAAACTACGTTTTCCAGTGGTCATATTTTTTGCAGATATTGTTAGCTACTTTAATAAAAGATAATAAGTAATTGTTTTAGAAAAAGTATCAATTAAAATTATTGTTCCCGAAAAGTCACACGGATAAATAACTACAAATTATCAGTTAGTTGACCAGTGAAAAAATGTACCACGTCGTGTCCGTTTGTGAATGTTCCTCCTTCCTGACTACAGGTAGTAGGTATTATTAATAAAGAATTTGAAATACGGTCGCAAATAAATGCGTCAGCTTCCAAAGGCTGTTAATTAATTATGTTTACATTTAAAGATATTTTTTATTGTTTTACTATTTTGATCCTTGTAGTCTGTATGGCTTAAACATGATTTAAAGGGAAACAGTAGTTATTTCAATATTTAAACAAATAATGGACCAACAATTTTCGATGCATCTGTATTATAAGGAATTACTGGGGTATTAAAATTTCTTTCAGAGGTCTACGGGTTAGTTTATACAAAGCTGACCAATTTACTTTTCTATTGTACAACAAAGGAAACTAGAAATTAAATCAACAATCTTGAAAATTATTTCTGTCAGAAAGCAGTCTCTTCTGCTTTTCAAAAGGAAGTAATCTTTAAGTACCTGTCCATCAACTTGTACAAAAAGCGTTTTAACTGGAATTCAGTTTTGGTGATTAATGGAGCCGACTGTGTTGCTTTAGTGAAACGAATTTCAGTTCTATTTTAAGCTCGTGGCTTCTCTTTGTTATAAGGCGACGCAAAGGTTGGTATGGTATTGTTAAGTGTTAGTCATGAGAAAGAACCACAGAACTGAATATTAATATTACAAGGAAGAACCTTAGCCAAGTGATTTCTAAACTCCTAAGATTCTCTTCATGAGATTTAAGAATATAACGTTAAGTTATGCATTTAACATGCAGTGGCTGACAAGTTTAACCTTGTAAGTAAGTTCAATGTCCGTTGCTCTTTGCAAAGGCATCACCAAATACTAAGAGACTTCTGCTGGTGCCCGCTGTGTTACCTGACGACCCATACAGTAACAGTGATTTCAACGACGGATCACTAACCGCACCCGAATTTAGCATTATAAATACCACAGACGTTCGATGACTCAAGTAGGTATACCGGATTAAAAATTTTATTTGTTTGAATAGAAAAGTCGTTAACTCGAGAATTCTTCCCAATTACACGTATCAGGAGCATTTTTATTAAGCAGTGTTAGTTCATTAATTTTAAACCATTTCAACCAGACACTAATAATCTCTTCTGTTAACCTGTTTCTTAAGAAACCGCACGCCGCTACTGACGTACGCACAGCTTCTTGAATACGCACGCACAAGATTGTTTAGCCTTAGGACAAATAAGTTTTAATTTAAATTGAGTAGTGGATTATTGCAATTTATTATTTGGTATAATAATCTAGTAGACACTAAAAGGTACAAATTTTTATATAAATTTCTTTACTGGTTTTCTGAACCCGCTCCATATCACCACATTTATATACCTAGTTAAGTCAACATATCATCGCCATCGTTTACCTGAGGTGCTTAAAGAACTCAAATAAACATTAATTTTTGTGTGTACTTAGGACAGACTAAAAATTTAAAACATTCCTACACTGAATTCTTCAAACATTCCTCTCATGTTAATCAGTATCACATTCACTCTGAGACAAAGAATAATAGTTATTAGCTTCTGCATACTTCATGCAATCCTCCATGACTTTTATGCAGAACAGGCCCTATACTATACTATATTTTCAGGTTAAGTTATTACTAATCCTACGAAATTTTTTATATATAAAAGTTACACAATTTATCTTGAAATTTTAGAATCTCGTATAAAGTGGAAAAAACATATTATATGCACAAAGTTTTTATCAGTGTTTAAAAGGCGTTTAAATGCTTTCATACTTCTTTTTTTGCTCCTTTTAGTATAAATAGTCTTGAATATATGATAAACAATTTAATTTTTTTATCGATTTTATTCAAGAAAATGAGGATAATATATGTGTACATCGAACGATTGTGGTAACTACAATAAACATTTTGAAAATGGTTTTTTCTTCGATTGGCATTAATAGTGTGCTGTGAATGATCCTACATTTGATTTTCCAATGCTCCACCCGAACATACTACATTGGCCAGGAAGCGAGTTTTTTTTACCTGGAAATTTGGAATTTTGCCGAACCCTTGCTGTTGCAAGCAAGGTAGGGATCTCTAACGTGCGTGACAACACTCACACAGGAGACTTCCATTTTACCTCTCATAATAACGAGTGCGAATTTTTGTGAAAAATGCTCCCCTAACATTTTTCAAGCGGACCGTGTCGGGATTTGAACCCAGTACCTTGGACATAGTAGTTACACGCATACCAACTACACTGAGAAAAGTGATTTGGTCGATACAACCAACTCTGTTGTTTTGAAGAGTAAAGCATTTCATCAAGTATTTTTTAGTCGTTCTAAACGAAACTATATTCACTGAACCGCTTGTAGATTGTTAAACTAACTACAAAAATTAGTTTGTTTGCTTGAACGCATAATAACAATTGGTTAATAAAAGAATGCAAAAGTCAATTTCATTGAACATCAGTCGTATTTAATACAAACTAATATTGCCAACAAATTTCATATTTTAGTCCAATACTACTTTAATGTTGAATAAAATCCATTTTAGTTAAATGAATGGTGGAATAAGTGTCAAATCAACTTGTTTTGTAACAAATTTAACATTCAAACAAACGTACTTATAGGTTGTTGATTTAAATAAACTATGATGGCGAAATCAAACGTTGCGGTTATTTGTTGAACCCAACCGTTTTTAGTAAGTGTCCGATGTTTTTGAGCAACTGCGTATTGGACGTACGGCGCGCGCACATTATATCTTTAATATACTGCTCAATTGTTGATCGCCAAGTTGAATTTAAAAAATTGAGTAAAATAACTTCATTAAGTCGGAATCAATCAAGCTGGATATTGAATCAAACCACGTTGGATGTTTAAACTAATTGTATTTCTAAACAATGTAGAACGCAACGAAATGATTGATTTGACAGCAAAATGTTTCAATTGAACACAATAAAAGTTAGATTAAACCAAAAATGTTATTACTTCAACCCTTATGCCACTTGGCTTAATAATTATTAACTATTAATTATCAACATATGGGGTAGTTAAACCAATGACGTTTTTTGGTCAGTGGAAAAATTTGAATAGTTTGTTTTAATGCTGCAAACCCTTTCAAGTACTAAACTCGTGGTTTGATAAAATTAATGTGTATTTGCTTCAATAATTTTTATTTGTAAGTGGGATATTCAACGTGTTGATTTAACATAACAGTGTATTTGATAAAAGTATTAAATAATTTAATTCAAACCCACAAACAATTGAAGGAGCGTTACCTAACATTCAAGTTACATTAATGGCCATTTGAATAAATTCCATAATTATTGTGGTACAAATTTAGGTTTGTTTGCTTCAAAATCGGTTTTGCAACATTTTATTACGTTCTATTTAATGCATATAGATCATTGTTTATATACAAATCAAAATTCTGATTGAATCAACTAATTTTCAGTTGAAGCAACAAAATCCTTTTCTCAGTGTACACCACAGAGCCGCGATTTGGGAATGATCGCCGGAAATTACTAAAGTGTCACATTCACTATCCAGGCAGTAAAAGTAGCGCAAATATCACTCACAGTTATATAAACAACAGTTAATAATTAGTTTATTAAAAAAAAGCATTTACAAACATTCATTTGTGATTTATTTATTCATATGAATATTTACTGTAAAATTAGAACAGTCTATTGGATTATAATTGGAATATCCTCGTTTCTTCTTATTAGAACTAACTAGGGAATTGTTGCTTTCCTCGCTAGATGTTCCTCCAAGGATCTTTTTGCTCATATTGCATTTGTCAGCCCCAAAATCATCTATATAGCTTTCTGCTTCAACATTAGAATATTTACCGCCGAAATCACCTACAAAATAGCCGAAGATCGGCGGAAGCAGTGGCCGATATTTTCCTTGGCATACGATAAACCAAGAAACATTATTATGCGCTTAGACATTTTACCAAAAGTATGAATACCCACACTGTCTACCGAAAAGCTTTTCCATTTATGTACTAGAGAGAAACTTGTAATTTTTAAAATTTCTTGATCTCACAACCATTACTGTAGCGATCTGAGCACAAAAGCTCTTGGCTTACCCGAAAAAGTAAGAACAGTTTAACGAAGGGTTGACAGGATGATAAGAAAATCGCCGTCCCACCAAAGTGCTAGTGATTAAATTTAAAAACTTGTCCAAATGAAAAATATAAATAAGGGCAAACAGCTGGAACATCAACTCTTAAAATTTTGTGAGGCTTTCTTGTGGATACAAACGAACCCAGGGTAAAAGAACGAGGACAAAAGGCTCTATAAAGTAGGAAACCACCGAGATATGACAGCCAGGTGAAAGATTAAACTCCTGGGGAGCACGAGACAGTCCCGAGTCAAAAAAAGAAGAACAAAAGAGAGCGCCATCGGGTCTAGTTAAGTAAACGATCACAGGAAATTATCCTAAGGGAAGATTCGGAAATTCCTGGAACGTATGAGTGTCAACGAGATAAACAATACATAAAGCTAATTTACCGTAATTTACTTACTTTCGTCTTAAGGAACCTCTTTTTTAAAACTGATTTATGGGACTATACCTTGAAACATAAATGCACCACATAACACCGCATACAGTCAGGATACTTTTTGTGCTTCAGAATAAAAAGTATAAAATGTTCACAGAGTATCTGAATCCTGATACTAATCAACATAAACAACTCTTGTTTACTGTTAATTGAATGCTATTAACCCCTTTTAAATTTACTTTAGCACTTCTAAAATGGAAAATTATCTATTTTAAAAATTTCAAAATTAATTTATATGTACAAACGTGAAAATCTAAATATATAATCATTAGAGTGCGAAAAACAAAAACATTGGCACGCTATTCCATTAAATAAATAACGTTTTAATTCAGTTATCTAGAATAACATTTTAGTTCAATTTCTCTCAAAATAATAATTTTTGTTTCACGTTAGATTATGTTAATTGCAAAGGTTATATAAATATTTTAATAATTTTTACTTGTGCGCATTACCAGTGCAATCGAAAAAATTTTAGATTTTACAAACTATCTTAAAGAGAACAAACAGTTAGTATATCTACGCCATGTTTACAAATCAGTATCAATTAGTTTAAACTGTAAATTTTATTTGTACTTCACTTTTCAATTTAAGAACAAGTGCAAGAACTACTTTGACTTAAGAATAATTTGTTTTCACTATTTATATCACCACAAAAACTTTTAGCAAGTTTGTTTTGAACGCAGGCATTATAAATTTAACATGTGATATTATTTAGCAACAGGTGTACGACACCATTTGTATTTCAATTAATTAGAACAATAAGTGTCTTTAAAATATGTAATTTTACGGAAAGTAGAATTTATTTAACCAACAGAAAAACCCGGGTTGATATATGCATTTTAACCAACTTATTGCCTGTACAATAACAAAATAAACTTCTGGCCATTTACCTGGATCGTCACTTAAGAGTGTTTGTTTAATAGGTAAATGGTATACGTTAGCACTGTCCGTGCAGGTATCATGAAGTAGTATCTGATGGAACGTTAGTCTTAGACTCACATACTCATCCCTCACTACTATTACTTACTTGAAAGGTAGCCCTCATATCGTGACTCGGAGACGGCACCGATTCTTCAGTTTTCACATATTTGAAAATCGCACCTTTCTCTCTTTTTCTTGTTTTTTTTTTGGCCACCCTCTTCTTTTGGTATTGATCGCTGAAGAGTCTTTTACGCTTCAAGCTGGATTAGTCTGTTAGCTCAGTACTATAACATCTGTATAACTTCTTAATTTATTTAACGTAATCGATATTTAAACTCATAATTATACAACACTTAATTTCTACAATTTATATTTCACTACAAGTAACATACGACTAAGAAGTAATAGCTAAATTTATTTTGAATATTTATTTTGATGTACACGCGACTTAATATCGAAATCGACTTCCCTTTCCACCACTAACATGCGTCTTTATATAACTTACGGTAGCTTCTAGAAAGATCTTGAAGTCGACCGACAGTTGATACGATACAGGCGCCTTCTTTGACGAGAGTATTTAATAGCTGCGCCTATGTCGGTTGATGGCGGTTAGGATTTCTAGACGTGCGACGAACGAAAGCTGATGTAATGTGCTAAAAGTAACTAAACCTGGATTGGCGACTTCGTTACAGTACCTTATACCGTTTAAACAAGGAAGTCATAATCGCATTTTTGACATCCCACTTGCACTCATTAAATTTTTTTTCTTTACTTTTATCGTATTTGCAACAGCGGAAACAGCTTCACTTGTAGCATACATATTTTTATTAAAAACCAAGTTTGCCGCCATTCCACTTAGCAAATATTGCCACCTTTCTGATGTGCCGCTTTTGTTCAATCAACACATCCACCAGGGTGGCGCGGCCCTGGTAGCAAGATCAACTAATGATTTATCAAATAGATGAAAATGAAGGGAAAGGGGTTGTCGATTCTCAGTGGCGGCCTTGATTGCAGTTCGTATTTAGTTCATATATAAAGCACTTTATGAACCTGAAGTTTATGCTTATACTCTAGTTTTTATTGTATCAAAACTCGGGCGTCAAATTTTACACTTTCTTTCTTTACGTACGTATTTTGATGTTATTTTTATATTTGTTGGCAAAGTAATAATAACTGTTCTTTTAAGAACGAACACTTCTATAAATTGTTGTTTTAGTGTAAGTATAATTACTAAAATCCAACCTATCTCTAAATGCATTGCAATACGAAAGCAATCAAATTAGTACATGACTTGGAAGTATAATCTTGATTTATAGCGTGTTTTGGTCATATGATTCTAAAAAATTAAAATATTAATATATGTATTACATGTATTACAAAAATTAACTACTATAGGATTTACGTTGTATATATTTGTTGGAATACAATCGTTTTCTATAAATACTTTTAAATAGTAATTCTGTAAGTATAAATGTTACTTTTCTTGTTCCGGTGTTTGTTCCAAACCTACAATTATGTCATTAAACAATTTTAAAAATACCTTTTCGCGAGGTTAAAACCTCCGGAAATAGCTTATACATTTCGTGACTATATTCAACAGTTAATATTTATTTCTAAATATTTGGTCGCCTCTCTTAAAAAGAACATGTCGTGTTGAATCTTGTAATAGAAAAAAGTGGTTTAAATTAAATGCGTGTTAGTCGAGTTGACATTTAATCACGTAAAATGACACGCGTCGTAAAACCGCCAATTAATCATACTAACGTTATTTTAATATGCAACATACACATCACGCATTGCCATCATATTTTTATATAAAAATTCAGCAAAGAAATATAGTGGAAATATTCAAATTTTGCCTTAAATGTTATTCAAGTCAAACCGACAATACCATTATTTATATAACAACAGCAAGCGTGTTAAATTTTGTTTATATTTCACCTCGTTGAATTTAGTCATAACACCTAGGATACGAGATATGTAAAAATATCCGTAACACCCGGAGCGTAATGGTTTCATAACGCCCGCTCATTATGCTCTCAGAAGCAAATCAATTTTTTAGCTATTTATGCACCAAATGTGTTATTAAGCTTTCTCATAGCTCTGTTTAGTTTAATGGGTAGCTAAGTTTCAGTTGATTTTAGAGCTTACATTGCAATTATTGCTAACAACTCTTGATCATCCATCATAGATAAACACCCACCCACAATAGATAGGCAACGGCCTAATACTAACTTCTTATAAAGTTCGTCGCGACCTCTAACGGGCGGAGTCTAAACAACTATTGTGGCGGTAATATTTAAATTATGTAGCTTTTACCATTGTATCCTTTTTCTTGAAATGAAGAACCATGTGCAAAGAAAATATCATTTATCAGACGTTTTCAGAAATGAAAACGGATGAATACTATTTTCTCAAGAAAAAGAAACTATGAATATGAACAATGATCAGACTTCAATATTTTGGGTAAAATTATATACATATAGATTATACATAATAAAAGCTACAAATTCGTTCTGTTAAACTGAAATTTTAATTTGAAAGGGTGTCTGTAATTTTATAACAACATTTCAAGTCTTTATTACTTAATTTTATTCAGTAACATCAGCACAATATCTCACAATGCTCAGAAGTTGTATAGGAATTTTACAATTATATTTAATTATTTCACAAAGCGTGCGATGTCATCAGTAGGAAACCGGTGCATTTTGGTTTCAGAGTTTTTCTTACAACACAAAAACACACAGCACAAGAAAATCATTGTTCCTATAGATTAATCTAACCTGCACTGAAGTTATCCTTTTTAAATACAAAAATTAAGTCCATAAACGCGAAACACAATAAATTAACCTGCAAATAAAAACACTAAATATTCCGAATGTATGTTCAACAAATAACAATAATTAAACAATACCTATACATGTCACCATAGACAAAATGTTTTATCTATGAAATGTCATTTAACGTCCGACAGTTTCCTGCATTACAAATTACACGTACCATCTCGCAGGTGTAGTATGAACAAATCAGTGCTAGAATCGCGGCCATAAATGTTACCCATCTAGTGTGTGATTTTATCTATGATCAGCCATTTTGCACAATTAATATTAAATAATGTGACAAATGTCCAAAACATAGGAACGTCAAACTGTTTATTTTCGTCATAGAAAACATGATGTAGGTGTGTTTAATAGTTATATAGTAAAATCCGAGGTAAATTCTAAAATAGAAAACTTATCTATCAGCTATTTTTTATTTTATAATGAAGTGAAATATAAAATCTTGTATGCACCATTGTGTTACTAGATGATAACGCCCTTCGGGCGATTCAATCCATCCCTCGAGCCATAGGCCCGGGGGCTGGATAAGTCGCCCTCTGGGCGTTATCATCTTAATAACACACTTGGTGCATAAATAGCTATTATAGACGGGGCCATGAAAAAAGACTTTCGCGGGATCAGTTCTATCCATGTGAATCAATATGAATTTCTGAAGTCTAACAACCATCCATTTACATTTATTGAAAAGTGTTATAGGAAAAAACAACATTGAGAATTCAATTTTATTTCTAAACATTTCGATTATTTTAGAAATTAGTGCTCATAACTAACATGCTTTTATTTAATTGGTCACTCTAAAATTATAATCGCAATTTATAATATGCCTATACTATAACTCAAGTTTTGTTCTAAGAAAAATACATACATACAGCAATAAATATTTGCAAGGAAACTGTAAATCGTTAAATACACAAAGATTATATTGGTGATGTTTGGGTCTATGACCCTGAGCTAATATGAGATGGACTGTGGCGCCGGGTACAGATAAGGTGCAAGCAGAAACTCTGAAAGCCGCTGGACAAGCAGTAACAGAACGTCTCTTCCAACTTGTAAGTTATATGTATAAGACAGGTGATACATCCAAAGATTTCAAACGTAACAGCATAGTCATTATACAAAAAGAAAAGATGCTTTCGAATAATAAGTTTGACAGCACATGTATCAAAAATATTAACTAGAATTGTCAAAGAGGATGTAAAAACTATGCAGGCACAAACGATTGATCTGCTTAGATTTACAGATGATATAGGGGTATTAGCATCTAGCAAGAAAGAGTTAGAAGCAGCTCTTAATAAAATGTAAAGGATTCTAACACAGAGATACGGTATGACAATTAACAAAAATAAAACTAAAGTACTAGTATGTAAAGGAGGGGTAAATAAGTCAAAAATCAGAATTCAAATAGGAAACAAGAACTTACAAGAGGTTAAAGATTTCTGCTACCTAGGAAGTCACATAACACGAGATGGGAAGGGTACAAAAGATATGAAACAAAAATTAGTGCAAGGCCATGCTGCATTTAACAAGAAAAAGCAACTACTATGTTGAAAGACGACAAACTTAGAAACAAGAAAAAGATTGCTGAAAACATATGCGTGGAGCACAGAACTGTACGGCCGTGAAACGTGGACAAGAAAACGATGGAAGCCTTTGAAATGTGGTGCTACAGACGTATGATGAAGATATCATGGACAGACAAAGTTAAGAACAAACAGGTTCTAAAATGATAGGGGAAGAAATAAATATGTAGAAAATAGTAAAAAATAGTAGAGATATGATGATATATCATATACTAAGGCATGAGGGAATAATGCATAATATATTAGAAGCATCATCATTAGGTCTTCAGTCCTGGAACTGGTTAGACGCGTACCATCATTGTTTCCTATTCTGAACTAACCTACAGATTTCCCTGCAATTTGCACAGTCTGCACCTATCACTATCTGATCTAGGTCTACATCTACCTCTTTTTTCCTATCTCTGCTTGTAATACAGTATTGCCCGAAATAAACAGTACTGAAACTAAGTTGGCGGTGTTTTTATGCGTGCGCTGTCACACTCAAGTTAGCTAGTATAGACCTGTCAAGTAAACCTCAAACAAGTAATTAGTAGGGCCTAATTGTTAAAAATGGTGTTAAGTACAGAGGGGAAAGTGTTTCTGGTAGAGCATTATTTTCGTTCATACGGAATCGGCCGACGTAATGGTGCAAGTTTGCTATACGTGTCTGATCAATTCACACAAAGGTTTAATAAACGTTCTCCAAGTAATGCTGTAATTTTGAAGGTTATTGAAAAGTATAGAAATACAGGTAGTGTATTGTGCCAACGAAAAGGAAACTCGGGGCGTCCCAGGACAGTTAACAACAACAATAACCATGAACGTGTTTTTGAGCAAATCTTAGAAAATCCGAAAGTCAGCCAGGCAAGGACAGCGTTTCAACTTGATTTAAAAAGAACTTCCTTTCAAAGAATCCTGAAGGAGCTGGGTACATTTTCGTATGTGATTCAGGTACATCAACAACTACATCCTCGTGATTATCGCAGTAGAGTGGAATATTGCGCCAGAATTCTCGCGTTACAGTATGAAAATCCTGAATTTTTGAAAAATGTTTGGTTTTCAGACGAAGCACATTTTCACTTGTCAGGCTATGTGAATCGTCGCACAAATCGATTTCTGGGCTTTGCCAGACCCGATGAGGTTCAAGAGGTTCCTTTACATAGTGAAAAAGTGAGTGTCTGGTGTGCTGTTTCCGGACACGGAATCATTGGTCCGTACTTTATCGAAGAGAATGGTAGGCAAGTCACACTTAATCAACAGAGGTACAGACAAATTTTAACACGATTTATCCCTGATCTACGTCAATTCTGTCGTGCACGTAACTTGGCATTTCGAAACCAATTTTTCAGCAGGACGGGGCAACTTGCCATACTGCTGCCGCAATTCGTCAATTTCTTCAAGAACATTTTCCAAGCAAATTCATATCACGATTTACTGACTTTCCTTATCCTTCACATTCTCCAGACCTCACACCTCCAGACGCATACATTTGGGGCATGGCTAAAAATGCCGTTTTCAAACGGGCACCACAAACCATCGATGAATTAAAGGATGCCGTTAGAGTCTTCTTCGCAGCCCTGAGACAACCCTTATTCAATAACATGACCAGAAACTTAGAACATCGTTATGAAGTCTGTCTCGAACGAGGAGGTGCACATTTAGAACATATAATAAAGTGTCAATAATATGTATTTTTTAAATATACAAAACAATTACAATTTCAGTACCGTTTATTTCGGGCAATACTGTATATCCCATACTATTCCCCAAAAATGCCTTAGAACATATTCTGCCCTTCTATTTCTCTTGTCTTTTTCCCCAGATATCCTTGTTCCCTTACTATTTCTATAACCTATTTGTTAGTATCTTTGTCTGTCCATGCTATCGTCCTCATACATCTGAAGCACCGCATTTCAAAAGGCTGCTACCGTTTTCTGTCTGCGTTTCAGACTGCCCGTATTTCATAGGCATACTGTGCTGTGCTCCACACATATGCTTTCAACAATTTTCTTCTTGTTCTATGTTTGTTGTCTTTCCTCATAGGCGCGGTTCTTTCTTGTTAGATGCAGTTCGGTCACCTTCTATTGTTTTACAATTATATACCCTATTTCTCTGACCTTCAGTGTTTGTGCAGGGAGGTAGGCAGCCTGTGGCTGCCAAGTTCCCCCAACACTTAACCATTTACCGATTTAATATATTTTCTAATATATCTTTTCGTACAGTCATCATTAGTTGCAGATATTTCGCAACCAACAACTAGTTGTTTATACTAATCATCAGATTTAACTGCGCTTATTTTTTCGTCATTAGGTTTTCCGTCTCAAAACTGGTTGGATACGACACGTACCTGCACTTATTTATATTCTGAGCTAGCCTACATAGTTTCCTGAAATTCTCACACAGCATGTGTATACAGCTCGTTCCCCTTCTATGGTTTTCTAATTTTATGCCCTATTTCACCGAGATTCAGTGAAGGGGGTTAAGCAACCTGTGGCTACCAAGATCCCTCAACACTTAGACATTTGCCGAAGTAATGGTTTTCCAGTAAATCCTTTCACACACTTAACATTATTCGAGAATATTGCCCAACCAATTCTTGTAGTTACTTATAATAATCATCATGTTTAAGCACGGTTATTTTTTCGTCATTAGTTTATCCATCTTGGGATTGGTTGGATGCGTACCTCCACTGATTTCTATTCTGGGCTAGCCTACGCATCTTCCTGAAACCTCTACAGCCTACATCTTTTACTATCTGTGT
This sequence comes from Platerodrilus igneus, assembly GCA_036346225.1. Classification (NCBI taxonomy): domain Eukaryota; kingdom Metazoa; phylum Arthropoda; class Insecta; order Coleoptera; family Lycidae; genus Platerodrilus; species Platerodrilus igneus. Next base: position 7,155,397 of record JARFIW010000301.1, read on the forward strand.
GCAGTAGTCTAACCTAGGCCTCTTCTTCTCTTTTTTCCTATCTCCGCTTCTAATATATTCCGCACTATTCCCTCATGCCGTAGTATGTGGCCTATCATCCTATCTCTCCTATTTTTTACCGTTTTCCACATATTTCTTTCATCCCCTACTATTTTTAGTACCTCTTCGTTCTTAACTTTGTCTGTCCATGATATCTTCATCATACTTCTGTAGCACCACATTTCAAAGGCTTCTACCTTTTTCTTGTCCGCTTCTCCTACTGTCCAAGCTTCACAGCCGTACAGTGCTGTGCTCCACACATATATTTTAAGCAATCTTTTCCTTGTTTCTGTGTTTGTGGTCTTTGAGCACAGTAGTTGCTTTTTCTTGTAAAATGTAGCACGACCTTGTGCTAATCTTTGTTTTATATCTTTTGTGCTTTTCTCATCTTGCGTTATTTGGCTTCCTAGGTAGCAGAAATCCTTAACCTCTTGTAAGTTCGTGCTACATACTTGTATTCTTGTTTTTGATTTATTTTTCCCACCTTTACATACTAGAACTTTAGTTTTAGTTTTGTTAATTTTAATACCCTATCTCTCTGTTAGAACCGTTTCCATTTCATTAAGAGCAGCTTCTAACTCTTCCTTGCTAGACGCTAATACCGCTATACCATCTGCAAATCTAAGCATATCAATTTTTTGTCCCTGCATAGTAATTCCAAATGTTGTTATTCCCCCGCCGGTGCGGTACGCGAGGCACTATGTCAGTTGGTAACAATATTAGATAATGTAAAAATGACGCGCAAATTATGGATGACGTCACACAATATGCAAATTAGGGCGACACAATTTACCAATTACACAAATTCTAAAGAAAACCCCCACGGGGTACTCACGTGAACATGTAGGGCTTCCTTGAGAATCACTCCATGATGTCGGCGGCGGCTGCTCTGCTCTTTTTCGGGCGTCAGCTGCTTTGCTGCTCTTTCTCGGGCGTGGGAATTCTTGAGCCGGTTGAATCCAAATTCGATATCTTCTTTCTATATGTATGGAACGACAGGAACGGGTTTACAAGGAACGATAATCAAAGATAAGAGCAAAAGGGATCTACATAACACAAAAAAGACACGATAAGATACGAGACAGCCACATTTTTTCACATCTCGGAGACAAGTTCTAACACGTATCCGGAAATCCACCACTTCCTCCTTGGCCCACCGCGTCGGCGCAAAAATCTCGCGCAACGCACTATCTGAAGTGACGGAAATACGCGCACAAGTCCTTTTAAATTAATTGGCGCGATATCCTTATAAATTAAAACTTATAAGAATGTTTACGGTCGGTTTCGGCACGTAACAATCGCGACAAAGCCATAAAAGAAAAAACTTAAAAAAAGAAAATGACTGTTAGCACAGTAACATCTTAAAATCTAAATCCTAACTAGCCTACATAAATCCTAACTAACCTACTTGAATCCTAACTTAAATCCTACAAAATGTTTATTTGAGGCGCCACCTGATTTTTTCGACCGATAACACGTCTTCCGGATTACCTGGAAACGGAAAAGTGCACACACGAGTCTTTGGTGTGGCGCAGTTATAATCGACAGCACAAATTTGTCGGGGAGCATGCAACACTACTTAAACTAAAACAAATGCGACAAGTCGCCTAACCTATATACTAACCTAAAGCTAACATTACAGTTTCCTAAGTGCAAACGCAAATGAGCGTTGCATCTAGACTGTTTCTTCGTTGGCAAAAATGAATGTCCAAATTCAAAAATGTTCAAGAAGTGAGTTACTCTACACTTTAGCAAATTTTTAATTACTGGTACTCTGGTTTAATAAACAATACATATCAAAACTTGTTTATGACATGGTTGTGAATCAACAAATTTACCAAAAGTACCACCTTACTAAATCCTTATATTGCTAACCTAACAAATTACATTTCTACCATCAGGTTAGCTTTTTCACTTAACATTCAAAAAAAATAATTCCCACGTCTGGTCATAAATACCAAACGTTAGGAAGATAAAAAGATAAAACAAGATCTCAAATTGTTGTCGAAGATAATAGAAAAGATAACGATATTGAGTTTAAGTTATTATCCAAGGTAATAGATAAGATAACAATATTAAGCTTTTGTTATTATTAAGGTAATAGGTAAGATAACGTTATTAAACTAAGGTATTATTAACGGTAATCCGTAAGATTAAGATATTAAACTATAGTTATTATCAAAGATAATAAATAAGATAAAGATATTAACCTAAGTTATTATCCAAGACAATAGAAAGGATAACGATAGAGTGGCTCCGTGGAGCCGTTAAATGGGAATTTCTTGTGCCCCCTAAAAAGGGCGACCTGTGAAGCAGGCCCGTTTGCAATAAACGGCACGAGGGACCGGCAAAGGCATTTGGGTGCATCCCTGCACCCGGCGTTAATTGATATCGGTGATATAATCACCCGATATCCACACGATATATATCTACATACACTCACACATTCACACACTCATACATACATTCACTGTTAGCGACCATGTGCGCTGACAGCGGCACCGCATGACTTCACGAAAGATTCCTAGAGACGTGGTCCGGGTGTCTGTGAAAACCCCCTGCGCAACCACACGGTGACTAACGGAAATGAAAAGGCAGTAGAAATAGGAACGGTAGAAAGAGGGAAGTGGGTATTTGGAATGCATGAGGCACTTCCAGGTAGAAAAAAAAATAGAGGAAGGGCTCGCATTGAGCTAAAGAGATACAAAAGGTGGATATCAAAGCACTACTCAACCAGCCAATGTAGTCAGTAGCCCGGAGTGAGGGAAAAATCACTCTTATGTGGTAGACGGGTGTTCCGGGACGAGAACAGGTCTACCGAAAGAAAGATAAGGCAGAAACGGAGACAGCGGGATATAAAAAGTAGAGTTTTTGGACAAGCGTCCGAGAGAAGGTAGAGAGTTGTCCCTATAAAACACGGATCGGTCTGAAGGACCACCTGCGATATTAATCTGACAAGTTAGGGTATATCATAAGTTAAGAAATTCACTAGACTCTTAAGAGAACTAGTACAATCATTTTCCTAACGAATGCCTTCACTACGATTAGAAAATCAGACAAAAGTTGACACAACAACTTAAAAGTATCATTACAGATACAATCACACGAAAACAAACTGTTTCAAGGTAATTTTTTAAATCGGTATCGCCCTAAACACACAAAAATGCCTAATTATAAGCCGTTAAATACAGACACACTGTCCCAATGTGCTAAAACAACCGAGAATTTGATAAGATATCAATAAAAACAATAGCACCTCACCACGAAGTTCAATAAAAACAACGAAAAAAATGTTTATACGTTATGATGATTTAGTAGAAAAAGTAACAAGTAATGATATAGTATATTGTGGGCGACTCTAATAATTCAGAGGAAAAACACATGGAATAGAAAGTCCTAGTTTTTGGCAACTGCGAATATGAACTATTTCTTACAATGGCATAGGCCGCGTCTCCTATGTGAGCCCAAAGAAGAAAGCATCCACTCTAACATCAGCTCAAACCAATCATAAAAATTCAATGAGTTATTACAACCAAAGTTACGACAATTACCACAAAATTAAACGATGTAAGATAAACACTAAAAACAAAATAATCTGTTGTAGGAAGAGTTCAAGGATTCATTAAATGAAGCGACATAGTTATACTGGGGGATCTAGACAATAAAGCGATATATAACTAACGTTAAGTTCAAGGAAAAGTCAACCAAAAGCAAAATGATAGGTAGTTTAAGGTAAATAAGTTAAACGTATAAAAGATATATGGTGTATAGGAGGAATAAGTAATTAAAGATACTAATTGATAGTAAAACCAAAAAATATTAGGTAAATCGTCAGGGGAATGGAACGTGAAAAACTTAACTAGCATTTGGGTCAGCAGAGAATGGCTTAAGGTCTTTAATATGCCACCTTCCTTGGCGTTTTCCTTCAGCATCCTGAAGTTCGTAGATAAGTGGACTAACGACACAGGTGACCTTACAAAGAATGAATTTAGGGGCTGATTTTGAAGAAAATTTCTTAATTGCATCCGATAAGACATAATTCTTTTTCCAAACTTGTTCGCCCAAGGCGAAGGAAATATTTCGTTTACGTAGATTTTAATGATCCTTACTCTTTTCGTAAACTTTTAACAAATTTTTCCTAACGTCGTTAAAGATAGAAGGTAATGATTGTTGGTCTTTGTCCCAGCGTACTTTATCGTCAAATTCAATTACGTTAGTATCGTCAGAAACTAAACCATAATAACTCCCATCAATTGGGGTATATCTTCCAAAAACAAGAAATGACGGAGTGAATTGGGTTGCTTCGTGTTTAGATGTGCGTAAAGCTCGAGCAATTTTAAAGATATTTTCATCCCATGTAGTGTGGTCTGAATTAATATAGGAAGAGATAGTAGTAATTAAAACCCTATTTACTCTTTCGGTAGGGTTTACTTGGGGATGGTATTTTGCGTTAAACCAAATTTTTTGTACTTTTGAAAATCTTTCGAGATAAATTGTGCCCCATTGTCACAAAGAATAATCTGAGGAACACCGAAGATAAGGAATACATTTTGCTCTAGGAATTTAATTATAGCGGCAGATGTAGCTTTACGTAAGGGTTGCACCATAACAAATTTAGAAAACCAATCGGTGACAACTAAAAGATATTGGTTACCTTTTTTTGATCGGGGGAGAGGTCCTAATAAGTCAAGCGATATTAATTGAAAGGGATAAGATACACGTTTAAAGTTACCCATTAAGTCAGAACGAGCCTCTTGTGAGCTCTTATGAGAACCACAAATTTTACAGTTCTTAATATAGCGACAGACAGATTGTTTTAGTGTGGGCCAATAATATAATTCAGATATTTTAGCGAGAGTTTTTGTAACACCAAGATGAGCAGCTATAGGGTCATCATGGCATAATTTAAGAACCTCACTGCGATTAGCGGTAGGGACAACATGTTTCCATTCAGGGATGTTAGATATTTTACGAGGTGAAGAAGATACAAATTTATATAATCTATTGTTGGTTGCACGAAAGGTAGGAAATTTATCTGGGTTTTCAGAAACTTTTTTAATCATATTAAGATACCAAGTATCAGGAATTAGATCTGGAAGGTTAAGAGAGACGACATCACGAGATAAGGCATCAGGTACGATATTTAATTTGCCAGGCCTATGCCTAACATCAAAGGTAAATTGAGAGATACGCAAGTTCCATCTTGCCAAACGACCTGCAGGTTGTTTTAAGTTATTCAACCACGTGAGAGCTGCACAATCAGTAATTACGGTAAAATGTGTACCTTCAACATATCCTCTAAATTTCTCGATGCCTAAGATAACTCCCAATAATTCACGTTCGGTAGCTGAGTATTTTTGTTCGGCAGAAGTTAAGGCACGACTTGCATAAGCGATCGGATGTTCTAGACCATTGCTCACCTGGAACAACATTGCACAGAAACCAGTAAGTGAGGCATCGGTATGTATATAAAAATTTCTCAACGAAATTGGGCGAGATTAAGATAGTTGCTGAAGTGATTAACGTTTTAATTTGTTCGAAAGCCTGCTGATTTTTTAAATTCCACTCGGTAGTTTGGGACTTCTTTTTATTTTTAATTAAAGCGGTAATGGGTGCAGATATAGTTGAAAGGTTAGATAGAAAGATGCGATAATAGCTAATCGTTCCAATTAAACGTTTGATTTCGGTAACAGTTTTAGGTGTTTTGAATTTAGTAATAGCGTCGACTTTAGCTGGATCTGCTCGTAGACCAGTTCTATTGATAATAAAGTTAAGAAATCTAAGGGATGAACAACAAAATTGACATTTCTCCCAATTTATCTTAAAACCTGCTGCATTTAGGCGTTCTGCAACTTCATTTAATGTGGCGATATGTTCATCAAAGGAACTTGAGATAACTAAAATATCATCTAAAAATACAAAGGCACGTTCCTGATGTAAGATAGTACCTAACGTTTGATCCATAGTACGTTGTAAGGTTTGTGGTGCGTTACAGAGACCAAATGGCAAAAAATTATATTCGAAAAGTCCTCGGCCTGGAACACAAAAAGCAGTTTTACGGCGGGAAGGTAAGTCGAGGGGTATCTGATAAAAAGCTTGTCTAAGGTCGATAGATGAGATAAATTTTGCGTTTCGAAGTCGGCTTAAAATCGAGTCAGTTCTAGGTAGAGGGTAAGCGTCAGAGACAGTTACAGAATTCAACTTTCTGCCATCAAAACAAACACGCCATTCGTCATTTTTCTTACGGACATAATACGGGAGACATCCATGGTGAATTTGAGGGAGAGATAACACCAGATTCTAACATTTTATCTATTTCGGAATGCAAATGCTTTTGTAATGCAGGCGATAACGGATATTGACGTTGCTTAAGAGGGAGGGCATCACCTGTAGAGATAATATGTGTTGCAGTAGTAACGCAACCAAGTTCAGAGGTATTAAGTGTATGAAATTTGTGAATTGTAGAGTTAAGAATTATATTTTGCGAATCGGTAAGAGAGATTTTATTAGATATTCCTGCAGATGCACAGGAGTTTGTTTTAAGGGAAGTTTGCCAAGAAAAATCTTGGAAGTAAAGCGACAAATTAAAAAGTTTACAAAAATCTACACCTAGTAAAAACGGATAAGCTAATGTATAGGTACTAACAAAAATGGAACGTCACGTTCAAGTGATTCTACTCGAATTTTTAATTTAAGGGAACCCGTTACATATATTTGATTATCGTCAGCTAAATTTATGGAAGTTTTTTCGGGAGCAATTTGAATTTTAATATTTTGTTTAGATAATTGTTGTAGACTTTCGTTGTTTATAAGGGAGCATGAGGGACCTTTGTCCAGTAAAGCTATTACATTTAAGGAACCAATCGAGATGGGTAAATGTGGACGATTATTGAAGGGTTTTTTAACAAGTTGTAAGGCAGTGCATTTACATTTCCAATGCTCCACCCGAAGGTACTACATTGGCCAGGAGGCGAGTTTTTTGTTGCCTGGAAATTAAGAATTTTGCCGAACCCTTGCCGTTCCAGACAAGGTAGGGTTCTTTAACGTGCGTGACAACACTCACACACGGGACCTCCATTTAACCTCTCATCCGAACGAGGGCGTAATTTTTGTGAAAAATGATCACCTGCCATTTTTCAAGCGGTCGGCCGTGTCGGGATTCGAACCCAGGACCTTGGGATCCGTAGTCTTACGCTTACTACATTGATCCACGGCGACGCCAAGTTGTAAGGCATTATAATTTGAATAAGGGCCGCTATACTTGCGGCCACGTTCCCAATGCTCCACCCGGAGGTACTACATTGTAAAGTTGTAAGGCAGCAGACTTTTTATGGTAAAAGGAATTAACGGTTTGTAGCCAACTCGACCATTCTGACGGGGTAGTATAACATAATTCTGTTAATGGAGGTAAGGCATTTTGTAAATCCAAGGTAGCGATATTATTGTTAGATATATTTAATAAAGGTACAGCGTTAGAGGTAGTTTTATGCTTTAAATTTATTGACGTTTGGGTCCGTTGAATGGTTGGTGTTGAGGACGATTTTGATTCCTTGAGATATTCACGTCCCGGGTAGGAATATCTCGACGGGAGTTTCCCGATACGTTAGAATTACAATTCGTACAGTTAGATTTATAGATATTAGCACGACCACAGCCATAGCAAAAAATATTCTTGGGGTATGTGCAAACGTTTTAGTTATGTCCACTTTTCTTACAATTCCAACAGGTAAGTAAGTTATTTGTCGAGGTAGAAGGGAGATTAAGGGTATATACTTTACGAGAAGATGGAACTTGACAAGCTAAATCGGGTTCTAATAGGCCAGATTGTTTTTCTGGAGGAGGACGGTATTTATCCACCCGCAATTTTACTTCTTGGAGCGAGCGACATAAGTCTATGAATTGAGGTAAAGAAGAAATGTGTTGTAACGCTAACCGTTCGGAAAAATATGGATTTAAATTCCTACGCAACTGATCGATAATTTCAAATTCTGATGGTTTATTATCAAGTCTACTATATAGAGCTTCTATTGAGGTAATAAAGGAAATTACATTTTCGTCAGGTCCTTGGGTTCGATTTCGTATTTCATTTCAAAGATCGGTAATATAACCGTACGGTAAGAAGTCCCGTTTTAAACACGTAACTAATTCCTCCCTGGTAGAAATCTGACCTCTAATATTACGATACCAGATTAAGGCGGAACCAGAGAATAATTCACCCGCTGAAACAAATAAATCTTGATCTGTACAGTTGCGTGAAATTCTGAAATCGTTAATTCTATCAAGAAAAGACATTAAAATAATTTGGGAGTCAAAGTTCTGAAAAGTTATACCCCATTTATAGACAGGTATGGATTTCCCCAATGCTGGAGCTTGAGAAATTGCGAGATTCGATAAAGGTACAGGTATATCTGTGTCTGCATTTGGGTTAAGTCTATCAAGAACTATTCCTTCAAGTAATAGAATGTCCGATAAGAAGGTTTGTTTAGCTTGGTTTGCTTGTTCATTGTCAAATAAACATAACAACTCTATTCGTTGCTTAAGGTGAACTATGCGAGAAACAACGCGCTTTAATTCGATTTCGCTTGAGTCCGGGTCAATTTTGTTTAGTATATTAGCTATATCTTCAAGGGATTGTTTAATTTCGGACATATTTTGAGGTAAATCAGAAACGATTACTTTCGAAATAGGTAACCCTTTAGCTTCTTGCGCTAATATAGCTTTAAGTTGCAACCGTCTGTCATTCTGATTAGATGCTGGTTTAATATTTCTACATTGAATTTCGTAAATTAATTCGGATGACTTGAGATGAATAATATTCATTTTAAGATAGTATTTAAGACAAGAAAATATAAGAAATTTTAGATACTATAATATTTCGGAAAGTAGGGGGTATACTAAAAACTCAAATGATTACGTTAACTGTATTTGAAGGCAAAATTTTCTTTAAAAAAGGGATTTGTAGGTTATACTATTTAAATTACTAAGGAAACACTTTTAGAACGGTATTAAAGCAAGATAGTGTTTAAGGGAAGAAATATAACAAGATTACGTTACTATAACGTTTTAGAACATATACTAAAAGCTCGGTTAATTACAAAATCTATATTTGGAGATGGAATTTTTTTTTGAAGGTAATTGTAATTTACAATTGATTGTTTAGGTTATAAAAAGACGTTGAAGATCATAGAAAAATACATTATATGTGTTAATTAAATGTTAGCTTAAAAAATTGATCTCAAAATCAAGTTAAGATGGATTAAAAAAATTTCAAAAGTAAAGGGATTATTCTAACTACATTTAACGGCAATTTTTAAAGATTTTTCCTTTTTTCCTTCATAATAGATAGAAAATAAAGCTATTTACTTATAATTAGAAGTATTTACATTCAAAATTTAATGATCCAAACATGTATGTAAGTGAGTTTATATTATATAATAGACACTGCTGAAAGATACGCACTTTTAATTTTATTGCAAACAATTTAAGAGAAATTAAGTTAGAAGCAGACTATTTTTTTTTAATATTACTAGAATTACTTGGATTAACAATACATTGTAAAAAAAATATACTAGAAATCAGTAGTCAATATGGCCACTTATGTTAGATTAGCATAACAGCTGTCATGTCATGTCAGATGGTTATATAGTAACTTACAGTGCTACCGACCCTAAATTTTATGAGTTAATAGATATTAAAAATGTTCATAATTATATTTTTTTTTAATGAAAAAGCTAGAGATATAGTTAATTAATACATTATAAGGGAAACCAAAGGAAAAGATTTTTATTTCACAACCTAACCACGTTGAATGCGCCACTATTATAACCCCGTAAACGAGGTACGCGAGACACTACGTCAGTTGGTAACAATATTAGATAATGTAAAAATGACGCGCAAATTATGGATCACGTCACACAATATGCAAATTAGGGCGACACAATTTACCAATTACACAAATTCTAAAGAAAACCCCCACGGAGTACTCACGTGAACATGTAGGGCTTCCTTCAGAATCACTCCATGATGTCGTCGGCAGCTGCTCTGCTCTTTCTCGGGCGTCAGCTGCTTCGCTGCTCTTTCTCGGGCGTGGTAATTCTTGAGCCGGTTGAATCCAAATTCGATATCTTCTTTCTATATGTAGGGAACGACAGAAACGGGTTTATAAGGAACGATAATCAAAGATAAGAGCAAAAGGGATCTACATAACACAAAAAAGGCACGATTAGATACGAGACAGCCACACCTGTTCACATCTCGGAGGCTAGTTCTAACACGTATCCGGAAATCTACCACTTCCTCCTTGGCCCACCGCGTCGGCGCAAAAATCTCGCGCAACGCACTATCTGAAGTGACGGAAATACGCGCACAAGTCTTTTCAAATTTATTGACGCGAAATCTTTACAAATTGGAACTTATAAGAATGTTTACGGCCGGTTTCGGCACGTAACAATGTCTTCCTGCATTTGACAGTATTCATTGCCTCTTCTATGTACAAGTTAAAATCAATGGGGATAGGGTACATCCCTGTCTCACCCCTTTCCTAATGTTTATTTCTCTACGTTCCTGCTTTAATTCTATTACTGCTGTTTGCTCTTTGTATAAGCTATGTATTATTCGTCTATCCCTTAACTCATTCCAATCTTTTTGAGTATTTCAAACATTTTTTTCCATTTTACATTGTCGAATGCTTTTTCCAGATCTACAAATCCTATATACACGCTTTCCCCTATTTCTATTGTTTTCTCCATTATCACTCTCAGAGCTAAAATAGCCTCTCGTGTTCCCCTGTTTCGCCTAAACCCAAATTGGTCTTCTCCCTGTATTTCTTCCGCCCGTTTTTCCATTCGTCTTTGCACAATTTTAGTTAATATTTTTGACATGTGTGCTGTCAAACTTATTGTTCGAAAATTTTCACATCTATCCGCGCCTTTCTTTTTTGGTATAGTTACTATGATGCTACGTTTGAAATCTTTGGGTATCTCGCCTGTCTCATATATATAGCTTACAAGTTGGAAGGGACGTTCTGTTACTGCTTGTCCAGCGGCTTTTAGAGTTTCTGCTTGCACTTTATCTATACCCGGCGCCTTACCATTTTTCAGACTCTTTAATGCTAATTCAAACTCATCTCTAAGTATAGGATATCCCAAGTCATCATTTTCAATGTCTGATTCCTGTTCTAATGCAGTTAGTTCCTCTCCTGCATATGAATTCCCTATATATTCTTGCCATCTACTCACTTTCTCTACGTTTTCTATGATGACGTTTCCTTGTGCGTCCCTTATATTTTTGTTATATGGTTTTATATCCCTAAAATTTATTCTAATTAATTTGTATGCTTCGTCTGTCTTTCCTATTTCCATCTTCGTTTGTACCTCTTTGCATTTTCATCAATCCATTGTTCTTTAGCTTTCCTGCATTTTCGAATAATTTCCCATTTTATGGCTTTGTATCTCTGTTTTCCTGTTTCGTCTGATTTATTTTTGTATTTTCGTCTTTCTCCTATTAAATTCAGGATATCCTTTGTTATCCATGGTTTCTTATTTTCTTTTTGTGTATACCCCAGAATATCTCTGGCCGCTATGTCTAGGCTGGATTTAATGTTATTCCATTCCGTTTCTACTTCCTTAGTATCAGATATTTTACCGATATCTTTGAGAAATTCATTTGACTTTTTTTCGAATCTTTCTTGAATATCTTCATCTTTTAGTTTCTCTAAGTCCAAGTGCCTTTTTCCGTTTCTTTTTTTTCACATTCTTAAATTTAAGTGCGGCCTTCATTTGTTAGATGTTTCCATATCAGCGCAAGCAGAGACATGGCACGGCGTTTCTTTTTTATGTGGTAAAAACGAATGATTGATGAATAAAATGCCGATTTAAACATTCTTATTGAATGAAAAAGATCATTTGACGTTTGAAAGAATTTGTTTTCAAAAACATAATATGACCATTAGAAAAACGGAAGTCTGTTGCACAAAAATCCAAGTGGTATATTGCTATTCCAGTATGTCTGATTATAAATATAACGAGTTGTAGTTTTTCCCGTAGTTTAGCAACTGCTGAAAACCCATTTAGAAAAAGTTAGATCTAGAAAATTAATTCAAGCACTCTCATGTCTGTTATAATTGTGACATTCCAATAGTGATTGTAAAATCTTCCTCATTAATTTCTTATGTGAAGTGACTAAGAAAACAATATATTAAATTAAACACATAACAAGTCTTAATTAATTCATTATGACACATCTTAATTGTTTTATTTTGTTTGAGCAGTATTTTTCTGGATTAATAAAAGAACTGGTAGTAAGATATTGGAATTGTAAAGGTGACACTTGGTACTAATTACTATTTAATGTGGTTTTTGTAAATAGGTACTTGTGATTTTTATTTGTATAGTCAATTAATTTATTTTCTTGTTCGTATAATTAATAATATATAGGTTGATTGATACAAGTGTGATTGGTTAGTATACAAATTTATAACTGAATAACAGTACTGCCATTGACTAATACATATGCACTTATTAAGTAGATGGATTTGTCAGAGACATAAATCACCTTATTGTGATTGCACATTATTACATTATAGTATATGTTTGACCTACTATTATGGTGATTAACTTATGCAATGCTTCTGTATGCCTGCATTGCATTGCATTTTGATCTTACATCTTATATATGGCATTTCATTACAAAGTTACTATCCTTGAAACGGTTTAGTATTATGTTCATGCAATTTTTCTTTATCCACATATCTTCAAGCTTAAAGAAAAATTGCATGTAATGCATTATTTTATGTGCATTTCTCACTTGCTGTGATTGAATTCATAGTAAGTGTTTATCTTCATCATAGTTAGCTAATTAACAAAAATTATTATGTAAACTTAAAACTCTTTTAGCAAGTAATAATTCTTTATTTTCAAAAGGTTATGACCAGAATGAGAGCCAACAAACTTTTCATACCATACCTTTATTCTGCTGAGCTTATTGGCAATAGCTACAGAGTAAAACTTGAAATTTAGCATGTAAGATATACTTTTTCTTTCTTGTTTCATTCTTCAGTGTGGTCAGAGTTGATCATGATTAAATGAGAGATAAAGACGTGTTAACAAATTAAAATGTTAATCACAGCAGATCGGGGTGCAATTCTCTGGAAAAGTACTCTTCATGTCAATAGTCTGCACGAACATTTTGCTGTCATGCACATATGTTGAAATCATACACCTGCTCTTGATAAATGCGTAACATTCTTACTTGCACAACAAGGTATTCAATGTCTGCAGTGAGTGAAGGATATAGCAAGGTTTACTCTATAAATAATTAAAAAATGCTATTTAAAAAAAGCACAACGATTTTCTGCATTTGTATAGCTTTGCATCTCAACAAATAAAATATTTTTTGTAAGTTCAAAATTTTATTGCATTATACAGCAATAACATGACCGTATCTGTCACCACCGTTTAGATTATTGCAACTATATAGTTATAAATGTATAGTACATTGTCAGCTGCATTGCATTCATCATCATTCATCATGTCATTCTTAAAGCAATTTATGTAATCGCAAAAAATATATTACAAAAATGACAAAACATAATTCTAGACTGCGCACACATACACACACGCACGCACGCACACAGACACACACGCACGCGTGCGCACACACGCATATTGCTGTGACGAGGCCGCCTCGCGTAGATCGTTACTAATTTTGCTGTAACCCACCTAATACTTGGAGAACTCACAAATTAACGCTGTGACTGAGGTACAGCGAATGGTATTAATGAGAATTATTATCTTACCATTTCTGTTGCCTGACTAACTCAACAGAAATTATACTGTGCAATTTACGAAAATGAAATGAAATACAGAAATCTCAAGACACATATATGCATTCAAAAACATTTTTCTTTCATACAAAAGAATCTCTTACATCTATAAAACAGTTTACAGTCTAAGCTCATACAGAAAATTATTCCTAAAGGTTACTTATTTATTAAAATAATTCTTACCTATCCCGTGTTAACAATTACAGAACTCAAACTTCTTCTCTGTGAGTTACAAAAATTAACTTTAATTTTGCTGTGAATGATTTACATATCTTTTATTACCCCGTTTGTGGGTGTAATTGCCCAACGACGCTGCACAGATAATTTAGTAAAGATCAAAGTGTTTCGAACTCTGATCTTAAAATTTGCTGGAAATTATCCCCTTATAAATAATTTTTATCCAATTAAGAACTTATTCTAGCATATGTTACAAATATTTAAATATTCTTTTAAGTTACAAACAAAGAACCAAAATTTATACTTGCGATTGTTATTGTCAAATAACGCTTATCAAAATCTCATTTCCATTATTATTAACGGTATTAAGTACTTTCTGGTTCCATTTCAAATCTCCATCCGATGTTAGAATATCAGTTTGCAAAGTGCATCTTTATTTTTAATCGATTAAACTCAGCAATAGCTCTTGCATGAGGATTATTTATATTGAAGATTGTTCAATTTTCGTAAGTATTTTACAAAATAATTATCCTTCATAATTATGCAAACCTTCATGTTCGATGTCGTGAAATGAATGAATGTCAATTTAATTCCCTCCGTCTTTTATATACAAAAATTAACAACACGTCATATTCTCGACTCTTTCGGCTCCATTTCAAAGCATGACACGCCGGGTGATGTAATAATTATGCGAATTTCATGTTTTAATGAGCTAATTAGGTGTAAAGTTATCACGGTGTTATAATTTATGTTTATCGTAAACGTCGTTTATTTTTTACTAATAAACGAACCGGTCCGCCACTATCTTTTTCTTTCATACTGTAATACATAGAGCAGTTAAACTTGCTTATCTGACTTTTGTGACTTTTTCCTATAGCGGCGTGTTCGTTGTATTGGAGCGTTCATTCATTTAGGTAAATAGTTAGCTATTCCTAGTATATTTACACATGATTTATGACTTTATCGAATTCTCTCGAACTCGTAGTTTATTTAGGTGAATAAATATAGTATTTTTGTTTTGCATTAAATGATATAATTTGTCCTAGAAATAACCGAAATGAACTTCTTTGAAAGAAAGCTATTTTTTTATTACAAAGTAATAAAGTCGTATTTTTAACGAAAATGAATATTTTAATTTTGTTTTAAGTGATATATCGACAGACAGAAATTAATTACATAATCAATTAAATCCCGCAATTGCATTCTTAATAATTGATTTGCATTCTAACAGGGTATGGATTTTAGTTTTGCATATTTTAAAAAAATAGCTTAAAATCTAAGTTATTTTTAGTATTTACAGAGTAATTATTTATACACACGGTTGAAATGGATTAATTTATAAATTGGACTGTTTCTTAAATGGTATAACAGTATGTGCCCTTATTTTATGCGCTAATAGAATAGATTATGCGCATATACAGGATGGAAAAATTAAATATTGGTAAATTTTGTTTTTCTCTGTTTTTCTTCTTTTTGGGTGGTTTTTTAATAGTATTTGGGTATTCAATGACCTGTTGTGAATTCATTTACATTTGAATATATATATATATATATATATATATATATATTACTCAAATTTAGACCAGGGTAGAAAATTAATTAACGACATCAAATAATTTTAATCACCCTGTATAAAGAAACAAATAGAAATTACGTGCGAAATTTATATTAATTAATTCAATTTTTAAGTAACGGGTATTAAACAAAGTGTACAGATAATAATTAATATTTATGTAGTGTTCGCTAAAAATTAAAGGGTAGAAGTCAATGCCATTCATTATTATTTTAATTGGAGTTAATTGAACCATTAGTAATATATAATAAGCACAAAAGCCTGTGACAATCCAAGGTTAAAATACCATGAAAATAGAGCTAGGAGAATTATATTTAAAACATTCATTAGGAGCGCACACCTGCAAACTTTTAAATGTCAAAGTTATAATAAATTTGAATAGATAAACATGCAGCTTCTACGTATATTGGAAACGGTCGGATGTTTTAGCAGGAAATGCTAGACGAGGGGTTATTTTACTCAAGTAGGAATCCACGTGGATTTAAATAACAGATAGTAAAGAATATCGATTTGTACCACTCAGCCCAAGGTAGAAAAGGACGGATAAAACGCGTAAAGCAGAGACACGGATAATAAAGGCGTGATTTGCGAAACTTCACTAGGGCCACGATTGGTTGAAATAAGATGCAAACATGAGAGGGGAAAGCATAGTAGTTGGTGTGTAAAGTAGTTAGTTGTTCGCGGACGCGTTGCGAGGCGTGTGGAAAATTCTTAGATTTTGAACTTGGACGTGTGCAAATTTTAGTAGAATCGCTGTGCCAGACCGTCGAAAGGGAAAAGAGAATGCGAAATTCTAAAAATTGTCCGTTGCGGGACAAATTCGACGTGCAAGCGGGCCATTATATAAACCCGTGTTTATAGGAGTTTTTGATTTTATTCGATACTTTAAACAGTTTTGCTCTTTATTTTTGATTATTCGATACTTTAAGTAGAATAGGTGGTGATTACGTGCTACAATAAAAGTTATTAGTGCACTTAGAGAAGATACAAGTGCTATTTTTCGGGGGTGTTAAGAATCAAATGTTATTCGTAAACGTGATTGGATCTACAAAACAAGATTAAGATATACATAGATGCGTTCCTGAGAAGCCCTGAAACTTTTTAGACGAATGGTGGTGTAGAAAAATTTTAGAGAGCGACCCGAAATCCGAGGACGTAAACATAACCCAGTTGGTATGGTGTGATTAGCAAGGACGATGTACATTGAAGCCACGAGTGCAGTAACCTTCAGGTAAATTATGCATTTTGTTCGATCTTAGATGTTTTGGTGTGTGTTGAATATCTTTATAATTTGTTTGATAAAAAATGGACAGTAGTAAATTTGTATAAACAACAAATTTTTAGTTTTAAGGTAAAATTTTCTTGTATAAGTAGAAAGGAGTATTTATTAGGTTTATGTTTTGGATTATGATGAAAATTTGGGTCTGTCTTTGAGCTCAATTAGACTAACCTGTTAAATTAACGTAAAGGGGTGGGAGATGCTCCCTTTTATTCAGACTCAGGTCTGCAAATATTGTTTATTTAATTAGTATGCATCCTACAAGGACTCTAATTCTGGATGCAAATTAAAATGATGACAAATTTTAACTTGAAATTTTATGATACTGAAATTTATGCTACAATTTAATTTTGAAACATTTAATGTATTATGAATATTGATGTAAATAGAGTTAACGTTGATGTTTGTGGTAGGAATGTGTTTTTTTTTGAGGATGAAAGTTTCAACTAGGTGAGCAGCCGAGGCGGAAAGAGTAAAGAGGCGATTATCAGAAGAGATTCACCAGGGCGAGAATCACAGCAAATCTTGGTGCCCAATTCGAGAGGCTCGAATATTTTTATTTACTCTGCTGAGGCTTTTTGTAGGTTTCACAGCATTTATATATATATATATATATATATAGTATATATATAATCAGTTCAGGACTGAAGACCTAACGGTATATATATATATATATATATATATATATATATATATATATATATATATTTTAGCTGGTTAATTACTCAAGGTAAGTTGATAAATACTATGGTATTACAGTGAATAAAATGAAATAATAACTTAGACTTTTATGCAAAGGCCAAATGATCATTTCAAATCGAGCTAGTAATTGAAAGATGGAAAATATAAGGTCTTGGACAGGACTTGAACCTGTATCTTGGTTTTGCCGGAACCATGCGTTTACCAAATATATATTTTAGGTAGTTTTTTACACAAGGTAAGTTGATAAATACTAACGTATTACAATTAATAAGATGAGAAATATAAGGTCTTGGACAGGATTTGAACCTGTATCCTAGTCTTTCTGTGATTATATATGTATATGTATATATATATATATATATATATATATATAAATTAGTATAGTTTTCGACTACTTTTAATTTAATATTCTGCATTAATTATCAGCGTTCTAGTCAATTAAGTCAGGAACTCATTTTAACCAATTCGAGTTTTCGAAAATTTTATTTTCTCCTTCAGGAAATTGCAATTGTATGTAATTACAAGATGTAAATAAAATGTTTACTTACGATCTAGAGTCTAATCTTAAATTTAGGAAGCATGAGAGATATTTAAAGCTATTGATTAGTTTAGTGTTGATATTTAAAACTAATGACGCATACTTGATAAATATTAAAACGGAACAGTTACTGTATTATAATGGAGTTGGATTAATAACTACATCAAAAAATATACTGATGGATGTAAGATGTGTTTTATGAAAATCAAATAAGTTACATGAGTTAAATTACGATTGTAGATATGGGTTTGACGAAGATAATAGCCGCAAGGAGATCTGTTTAATAAATTAATCAATTGTACGAGTGCTGGAGTTCTATATTATTAATAATAAATATGAATAGTTGTTATTCAAATTTTGTGTCTGTCCTTTTGTTCAGTGGAAGATCTTGTAGTGAAATAGCTACCATTTCGAGAAATAAACGTTTTTTTGTAATTATCTTCTCTAAAAATAATTTTGGTGTGGTTGTAATTAAATGTGTGACCAGTTTCTATAGTGTGTGACATCAATCCACAGGTCATGATTTTTTGATTACAATCACTTTTGTGCATCAATTACTTATTCAAGTGTAAATGTTATGTATTGGACTGTTGTAAGGAAAGTATAATAAATGAATTATTATTATTATTATATATAATATTTTAAAGTTATTTAAATAACTTTTAACACCATTTCACAATAATATTCCCTAAAACATGTATAAATTAACTAAAAAAATTTTTTAACACCATTTACGTAATAATATTCTTAAAACATATATGGCTAAAAGTTTAAAATCTAAATCTAAAAATCTAAATCCAAATAAATACTATTAGCATACATCCCATATACCAACGGCATTTGACAATAAATAATTTAGTCACTTTTGGTTTGTCACACTCTTTGTTTATTTTCACATAACCATTTAATTACATCATTAACGTGTCACGCTTTCCAGTGTCTAAGCTTCTTAAATCTAATAAAGCAACTAATATAACCTACAACATGAGGATTTTTTATACTTTTGATGTCCACCTAAACGGGTTTCAACTCAAAGCAAAAGAACAAATTTATAACTATATAAATTAAGCTTTTTGAATGTATGTTTATTTAATTGTCATCCATTTCACCATAACTTTACCATAAAAATAATTATTCAATTTCCCATCAAAGTGGTATTGAGTAACCGGTTCCTTTTGATATTGGTATGTCGATATATCTGTTTCTTATCAGGACAAACTTTTACAATTACTATTTCTTAATTCATGATGTTTTCGACTCCTAGATCGTCATATAAGCATAACTTGCAAATGTAGATTAAAAAGGCGGTAGCCTATTTATTGTAATTACATCATCTTTTTATGGCTATTTTTATAAATAATCTTTCAATGTTTCTTACTGGTTCAAAAGTAATTAATTAATTGATTTCCGGCAGCTGTTTAGCAATGTCATTATCTCTATTTTCTCTGCTTCAAAGGGGTATTATTAACATACCTATCACGTGAAAGATGCCTGCTTTATGGTTTATTTTATTTGGGATCGTTTGATGATGTTTGGTTGATGATTCAAACTTCGTTAAATTCATTAAAACACGTCGGTTTTTTCTTTGTGTTTTTAAAATTGTAATAACCTGATTTTTGATTGGGCCTTGAATGCATTGTAAATTATATCTATAATTGATTTTGGTGTATTATTAAATGGAATATTTTTAATGAATGATATACAAAAGCTTTTTAATATTTTATGAGAAATATATAACACTGAAGTTTATTTTCCTTTTTGCTAGCTTTTAAAATAATTTATGAATCGGACTTCCATCTTAATATGTATTTTACAGAAATAAAATGATGCGTTTGTGATTTCTAAGTTTATGATTTTAACAGAACTACTATTTATTGCAATACTCTGCTTATTGAACATTATTATACTTGAAATCAGAGTTATTCAAGGTACTTTAATATTCAATTGTCTGTTTTAGATTAATTTTTCCTCTTTTTCATCCGATTTCTGTTCAACGTAAAGCTAAAGCTTTACAACTGAGAATAGATGAATTATTTTCACTGTAATTTCTTGGTTATACATTGGTTGCTAGCTTAAGTTGAGACAAACATTATGATAACCTAACTGATAAACAATCAAGTTATATATTTTATTAACATTTTGAAAAATACTATTTTTTTTATTTGTTTACATCACTTTAATTTGCAATGTTCTATTGCCATTTGTCTTATGCTGTAGAAGTTGGAGTCATAACTCTTCTGTAAAATGCATTTTTCATTTGAAAAGTTGTGCTATTAGGCCAATGGAAAACTTAGGATATAGGGATGATTGCCATAGCTATTTTACAAAATTTGAAATTTTAACATTATCAAGTATTTATAATTTAAATTGTTAAATGTACATCAAAATTTTTTCAAGATTTAGTAAGTATTTTACCACACATAATGTTGATGTAAGTGGTGTTAAATTTGATTTTACCCTATCACTGTATTTGCCATCCTAATTATTGTGGGCATCATTTTACAATGTTGCAAAAGACGGTGTGTGTGAATCACCATTGAATTAGTCCTAAAGAAATTTATTAAATAATGCGTTTTATTCAGTTGCGGAGTATTTGGACAAGTGAAAGTTTTGCAGTTTTCTCCCTTGGTTTCCCAATTCATTGCAAGAATTAATTAGTGTGAAGATATTTAATTTTCAGTTAAATTTAATAACTAAATGTATTTACATATGTAAGCAGCATAGTTTTAAATAAATAAATAGTGCTTTTAGTCCACAACTGCCATTTTTCTGACTTACTAAGTTAAATCTTTTGTATTATCTGCATCGAAAAAAATATTATATTAAACAAATTAATTTTTGTTGCAGAAAGTTGGGCCTTGATTTAGTGCCTCGCCAGGCAGCGGAAATGGTGGATCCTGATTCTATGTCTGTAGTGGAACTTTATCATGTCCATGTTTTAAGTGCAGAAAATTCACAAGGTGCTTCTGTAAGTATTTGGAATACACTTGTTACATTTTATGAGTCAAGTAATTTTATAAGACAAGAGGAACTATTAAGAAGAAAGAAACTAAAAAAGTTTTAACACATCATTTATATTTATGCATGAGGGATTTTGGACATCATATAGGTGAAGATACTGAAATATTTTTTTCTTTGTATGATGCCAAAAAACAAAAATATATATCAGAACGATTCCTAGTCAGAATATCCAAAGAAGGTTTTTCTAATTACATAGAAAAATTACATATTAACTGTACCGTTTTTACTGTAAGTATGGATATTAATATGACATCTATATTATAATGAATAAAAAATGTTGGTTTTGTTATTTATTGTTTTAGGATTTAGGCAATAATGACCTTACAAAGGATATTTATTTAATTGCGCATGTAATGCGAGTTGGTAAAATGCTTTACTCTGAGAGTTCAAAAAAGACTGACAAGAATGCAATGGTATTGATGCCAGTATTTAAAAGGCCACTTGGTGTAGCTGTTCAAAATCTTAGTGATATGTTTACTTACAAGGAAGGTGAATCTGAAGAAAGGGAATTTACATTAAAAGTTCATCAGGGAGAAGAAAAAGATTTTCATCAATTACATGAATTAATTATAAGACAAACTGGTAAATATAGTGCTCTTTCGTGTCAACCTAATTATGGTAAGCCTTTTTACGATAAGGCAACATAAGCTCTTTACCTATATCCATTTTTATAGGTATTATAGTTTCCTTAAAACTGCTACATGGTGATCTAAAACAAATAAAGGAAGAAAATCCATTATTATTTAAAAATATGAGTTTTACAAATAAGTTGGGCTTTCCAGATGTTATTATGCCCGGAGATGTGAGGAACGATCTTTATATTTTGTTAGAAAAAGGTGAATTTGAAAGAGGAGGTAAATCAACTGGCAAGAATATCGAAATAACTGTTTCTGTATTGGACGGTGAAAAAGATATTATTCAGGTAAATGACAATGATTTTCTAAAACTGTACAGGGGGTGTTTATTCTTCAAGATATTTAATTGCTATAAAGATTGTTAAAGTAAGATTTTGATTACAAGAAGTTTTTTAAAACTGGAAGTTTTTTAATCAAATAATGACAATCCTTCAGCACTGCATATGTGTTAGTTAATTAATAACTTCCAAAAAACATTACTTTGTGACTGAAATATCTAGATATGCTTCAGTTAGAATTCTATTAGTTAATAAAGGATGAGGAATTAAGTTCATTTTTTTCGCAGTTTTTACTAGATATTAATCAGTTGTGGTTGTTTCGTCTGCTAGTATGTCTTCGTATAGTTTAAATTTCCACTGGAATTGCATTTTGCTGCTATAGGTATATATTTTTGCAAGTGAAGACATTAATTACTTATGGATGTTGTTTTTGTGCTAATTGTTGAAGTAAAAATTTTGCATATTATTACTGTTGAAAATAACCTA
The DNA here is from genome assembly GCA_036346225.1 of Platerodrilus igneus. Taxonomy (NCBI): domain Eukaryota; kingdom Metazoa; phylum Arthropoda; class Insecta; order Coleoptera; family Lycidae; genus Platerodrilus; species Platerodrilus igneus. Next base: position 7,177,947 of record JARFIW010000301.1, read on the forward strand.
ATGAAGTAAGTCACTGACAGTCACTAGGTGTTGTCGAATCTTGCAAATGCTACTTAAAAATACTTTTTGCTTTTTACTTATTTTTTATTGGAAATCCTCTTTTATGTTATAATATATAATTAATATAGAAATTCAAAAGCTGTTATTTACATATAGAGATTTTCTCTGTTTTGCATGCTAATTAATTTCAGTATTGCATATACTGAATAGTAAGGATTCTTTTCTGAAAATGAAATTTATCTATTGATGTTACAAATAGACTATTTTAAAATTGAAATAATACTTTCAACTAATATATTCAATAAACATTTTAAGTAATTAATATACTGGGTGTCCATAATATCGATGCTAATCCTTATGGAGGTGATAGACAAGATAATTTAGAACTGAAATAGACTTATTTATCTTAGTACGAAGCCATATATATGGTTTGTAAGATAATTAAATTTTTTACTTGGTTAGAAAATACATGTTCGGTAATAACTTTATTTCTTATCACGTTCAAAATGGGAAGTCTTGTTTCTTAAGCAGGCGTGTGCTTGATATCTCACTTCTGTTGTAGTAACCCCTCTTGAAATTTCTTTTTATTTGTGCACAGATGACATTTCATTTAAATGCTCTCGTCATTATTTTTTCATTATAAACCAACTTTTTAACTAGACCCCAGATGTGAATGTCTAATGGAGTCAAATCTGTGGCTCCTACATTTGATTTTTCAATGCTCCATCCGACGATACTACATTGGCCGAATGAGGGTGTGTTTTTGTGAAAATGACTAACATTTTTGAAGTGGTCCGTGTTGGGAATCGAACCTGGCATCTAGCAGACCACAGTATTGGTCCATATTTGCCAACCCACTTATAAGGAAAAGTGCCATTTAGATAATGCTTGACAGTGTTCCAGTAGTGAACCCGACAACTGTTATTTTGGAAAATAATGGGACGGCCTGCCTTCATTAACAATTGCCACATCTAACAACTTTGGGAAATCATGCTGAAGAAATGAAAGATAATTGCCTCAATTGATAGTTTCGGATAGAAAATGGGGACCAATTATGTGTCTCACTATTACACCAGCCCATACGTTGATGGAAAATTGCCTCAGAAATGGAATTGGTCTTTTTATTCATGTATTTCAGCTTTATTCGCCTAAAATTGGAGATTGTGGAAATTTACAGTACTTGCTTTAGAGAAATTTGATTCATCCGTCCAAAAAATTGATCTTAAAAAGCATTCATCTTCTATGTCACTAATCAAGCTTTTGTATAGTTGTGTAGTAAATAGTTGGTTCTACTTTGCTTTCATGATAGACCACAGTTTCCCTTTGGATATATTTAGGTCTTGAGTAACTTTATGGATACTGCTCATAGAAGCTTCGATAGTATATATTCTGTTCATTGGCTCCTGGAATATACCTCCTGCCTAGTCTAGGCTCCACGTGGTGCACGCCTCCAGTTTTGCTAAGTCGATGTTAAGTATTGGAGAATACCCTGCTGTCGGGAAATTTTCTATATGGAAACCGTTCTTCATAGAATTTATTAACTTCATAAGTTTTCCTATCTGCTATTTCTGTACATGTATATAATGTCATTGTATTTCTAGTTGGAAAAAGCAGCCATTGCACTATAAAACTATGAACAGTAGCAATCACATGAAATAACAGCTTTATGCGTATCGATAATGTGAAGGAGTTCAATGCAAAGTTAGGCACAACTATGAGTTGGCACAACTTGACACAATTCTGCTAACACAACTGTGTAAAATAAAACACGATGTTTCGTAGTTTGTTACTGGGCTATCAGTTTTGTAATTTTCTTACATCATTTTATTAGTTGGGTTTTCCTATAGTGTGAAAGTTATGATGTTAAAACATCATGCACATTGCATTATCTGATAACATTAACTGCATGAGGATAATCCAGTGGGCGATGAGTTATTAAGGCTTACGTGTAGAACTCAGGATTCTTCTTAATCAAGTAAAAAGTTTAATTAACTGTAACCTAATAAAATCTTTTGTTTCTGTTCTCTACCTATCTCTATTATTATTTTAAATTCTCCAACTTATCGTTTCTGTTAGTTATTTGTCCTCGAGTAATTCTGCCAGTAAATGAATGAATTCCTTGTTTTTTGGTGTTGATCAATCATGGGTCTGTATTTACCTTGCATTTTTGGAAATAATTGTCTGCTAGAATTCCGTTGTTATACTGCATGTTGTCACAGTTACTGACCTGACTGACATTGTCAAGTCACAACCTTAACACTCGTGCAAAACCTATGAGTTTTGTTTATAACCTCCTTATGAACTAATATTTTCAAAAATATGTTGTTTTTGTGGTACACAACATGAAGGCGGCTCCGTGGCATAGTTGGTATGTGTGTGACTACTACGCCCAAGGTCCCAGGTTCGAATCTCGACATGGTCCGCTTGAAAAATGTGAGGTGAGCATTTTTCACAAAAATACACTCTCGTTCGGATGAGAGGTAAAATGGAGGTCCCATGTGTGTGTTGTCACGCACATTAAGGATCCCTACCTTGCTTGGAACAGCAAGGGTTTGGCAAAATTCCAAATTTTCCAGGTAAAAAAAAACTCACTTCCTGGCCAATGTAGTACCTTCGGGTGGAGCATTGGAAAATCACATGTATGGTACACAACATGAGGCAATGCCACTCCTGAAAGAGTTCTGAGGGAGACTTGAGCGGTTACCTCACTTCGGTCTTTTTAACATCCTCTCTTTAACAAAGACAGATGGTTTACATAATTCAGGCAGTCTGTCAGTCTGTACTCAACGATTGCGACTAGGTTTGGATGTTTAAAAGACACCCAGCATATTAATTCGTTTAGTTTTAATACGTGAAATTCAGTAATGTAATAGATTTGCTGGTAAGTGTCGAATTTGTTGATTATACCCATTTTAGTAGAGGTTTATAGGGACCATTTGTTGGGTCAGAATTGTTATGAGCACATATTAGGCAATTTACCATGTAAACAAATTCTAGTGCGTCAATCTATTTTGAAATAGATAAGACAAGCAGTAACATCAACAACTGAAGCCACTGCTGTCAATACACTATAGGTTGATGTAAAGTAGTTTCGGTAAAGAGTTGACAAGATATAATCGTATTTTGTGTTGATGTATCCCTATTTGCGTATTTCAAGTATATTTTAAAGTAATACATTTGTTTAAATTATTAGAATCTTAGTTGTTTTAGTTGCCCATTTTATTATTATATATAAGGGTCATTTCGACGAAACTTTGCATGTTATTGATCATTTTTTATAAAATAATAATAGTGACGAATCATCAATGTAAAAGGCTTTCATATAAGCTTATTACACTATAGTACTAATAATACATAAGACGAAGCTTACTTTTTAATATTTTTTTAAATATATGGAAAAATAAAAACATACACCTAATGGAAGTGAGGAAGAAATGAATGAAAGTGAGGTAAATACAATGTAGACGTATATTGTTTGGTAAATTTACAAAAATATCTTAATTTTTAAGTAAAATCTAACCTAAACAAAAATATTCAATTATATACTAAATCATAGCTTTAACTGTAAATATATTTAAGTATTTGAATTCATTATTTTCCTTTTCTTCCTCACTATCAGAGTAAATATCTGCATATTGTATACTCTGTGGCTGCCTTGTTTTTAAGAAATTTGTGTGTTATTTATAGTGAAGCATTTTATTCCATTGTATTTTTTCTGTAAGTTGTTCTACTAATATGTTTAAGTTGAAAATGTCTGTGCCTGTGGTTACCAAATTGTCTGCTGTTCGTTTCAAACATCTGCCAACTCCATATGGTGCACCTTTGTCATATCCAGCTTTACTATAGATTCAGCGAAATTGTTGTATGTTTAAATGTGCTGCAAGGAATTTCGCTATTAAAAAGAACATTGTTTTGTTGTGTATTGTGTGGAAGCGCCATCAAACAAGAAAAATATTGATGCTAGATTAGGCATTAATTCGAGAGCTTCTTTAATTATAGGCTCAAGATGAGCACAAATAGTCACTGGATCATGGCGTATGCTGTTCAAAAAAGTGCATAAAGAAATTGACAGTGTTATTTTTGTCTCATTTGAAATAGTTCTCTTATATATAACCACTGTATGCAGTGTCGCTTGTGATTTAGAGCCAACAAAATGAGGAGACTGGATTTCGTTAAAATGTTTGCAGATGTAGTTCTCAGAGAAATGGATATGGATGAGTATTTGATTTTGTTTAAGAATTTTCTACAGCAGCATACTGATGAAAAATATTTCTTGTATGAAGCATGAACTGAAACAAAGAATTAGTAAGAGTGTTTACTGACTCTTCTTTGCTGCAGCAAACCACATCTTTCTTGGTTTTCCGGCACATCTTTGTATGGTTTTCAATTAAAACTACCGCCTTTGTGATAATCAATATGTAGCAATTTCTTCTTTTTCACACACCAGTATGTTAATTCCCACAGACATCACATACTCTAGATAAGCAATTGTCATTTTATGGATCACAACAAATTTCTTGCACCAACTCCTCAGGATCTTTTACTTTAATAATGTTAAGCGCATTTGCTTTTGTAGTCAAAGACATCGTGTTATCGTGAATGCTGCATAGACAGATGTTTCTGATATTAGGTTTTAACACCTAAAATGGTGTATATATGCAAAAACTTTAATAACTTACTTTTATTCCTTGTGTTTTTTTAAATTGTTCGTGCGTCTTCAGAAGAGTTGCATTTAAATATAGTTTTTGTTTTTTCGCTTTTCTATAAGTTATAGTATCTTTCTTTCCAAAGAGTAAATAAAATTTAAAAACAGAATTACCATAGAATAGGATAACTTGAAACAGTATGGTGACTTGAAATAATAAAGCTTTGCAAATTACAAAGAAGCGGCAACGTCGCGTACTAACTAAGGAATCTATTGAATCGCTTGTCTCATTTAGCATGTGTTGATGAACGTTTTTTCTTGAAAATGAAACTGACACTAGTCTATATACTATAGACATTGATGGAACAACAAGCGATGAAAAAATTCAAAATGTCAAAGATGAAAATAAAAAGACTGAAATGTATAAATAAAATCTGTATTAAATTAAACCAACTGTTTTACATTTTTTCCTTTTTTTGTTTATAGTTTTCAATACTAGGTATTTTTGCCATGCCAAATTTTTCAGGAAGTCATTTGCATTAACATTGTGTGAAATTTTCCTTTTAAAATTGCGTTAATATTTTTTATATAAGTAAACAGATAGAAACTAATAAAACAATCTACATATATATATATATATATATATATATATATATATATTTACTCATATTTAGACCAGGGTAGAAAATTAAATAATCACATCAAATAATTTTAATCACCGTGTATAAGGAATTTCATTAAATAATACGCGTTATTAAAACCATGAAGCATAAATAAACTCGGTTGTTTCAGTAAAAATAAGAAATTTAAATTATTTATAAGACGCTCTATATCAAAAGAAGCAGTATTGAAAAGCTCTGCGTGTAATGTAATTATTCCTAAACAAAGAGAAATTACGTGCAAAGTTTATATTAATTAACCCTATTTTAAGTAACCGGTAGTAAAACAAAGTGTACGTATAATAATTAATATTTAAGTTGTATTCGCTAAAAATAAAAGGATAGAAATCAATTTTAATTGGAGTTAATTAAACCGTTAATAACATATAATACCTATAGAAACTTGTAAAAACCCAAGATTAAAATACCACGGAATAAAGCTCTGAGAATTAATATTATTTTGAACACCTGCGTAGTTTAAATATCACATTCGGCGTAAATTTTGCAGATAATTAATGTTTCAAAGAATCTTGGGGAAAACGTCGCATAATAGTTACGAGAATTGCTAAAGCTGGTTATTTCACACTCCATGTGGACTAAAATAATCGATAATAAAGAATATCAAGTTGCACCAATAAGAACACGGTAGAGAAGGAAAGAGAAAATGCGTCAAGCAAAGACACATATTGTAGAAGGCGGGATTTAAGCAACGTCACGGGGTCACAATTGGTTAAAAATAGGATGCAAATATCAGAGGTAGAACAACAATTTCTGTACAAAATCAATTAGTTTTTCTCGGACATGCTTGCGTGCCGTGTGGAAATTTTCTGAGATTTGAATGGGGCGAGTGAAAATTCGTAAAAATCGACGTGCGAGCAACAGACTGGGAACATAGAATGAGGAATTCTTTAGAATTACCCGTTTTGGGGAACCGACCGGCAGACAGGCTTTTGCTATATATACCGAGATGAATATAAACAAGCTCTCTTAGACTTTTGACGATTCGATGCGTTAAAAGCTCGTACATACGCGACTTGATTAAAGATGGTAAACCGTGCATTTTAGTTTGATTAAATAATTTAAAGTTTGCTAGTATATTTTAGTGATTCAAAATAGCTTGTTATTTACGTGTTAACATGAATGTACTTCAGTGCACTTAGATACAAGGTAATAAAATTTAGTTTCACTGTACTAATTAGCAAAATTTACAACGACGAATGTATACACAAAAGTAGGCAGTTTTGGCGTATATTGGTGACAGAAGCATGAAGTTATTTGCTATTTTTCGGGGGTGTTAATAATTAAATGGTTCAAATACGTGTCTGGATCCACGAAACAAGGGTCAGATATACATAGATGAGTTCCGGAAAAGCCCAGAAACAACTGGTGATGGAGAAAATTTTAAAAGCGTAGAGAATCAGAAGCCGTAATTATAATCCTGTTGAATGGTGTGATTAACTAAAGAAACGATACCTTGAAACGACGAGGACAGTAACCTTCAGGTAAATTATACTATTTTGTTTGACATTTTGTGTGTATTGAATGACTTTATAATTGATTTACTTTAAATGGACATTAGTGAAATTGTTCTAACCATAAAAGTTTAATTTTAAGATGAAATTTGCTTGTTTAAGTAAAAGGGGTATTTTGTTTTGATGTTCGGGAATATGATGAAACTTTGGGTATGTCTTTGAGCTCAATTAGACAAACCTGGTTAATTAACGTAAAGGGGTGGTAGATGCTCCCTTTATACTCAGACTCCGGTCTGCTTATATTGTTATATTAATTAGTAGGCATCCAACAAGGACTTTAATTTTGGATGCACATTAAAATGATAATAAAATTAATCTTGAAATTCTTTTTAAAACTGAAATTTTTGCTGAGTTTTAATTTTGAAATTTTAATGTATTCTGAATATTGATGTAAATAGAGTTAACGTTGATGTTTGTGGTAGGAATGTGTTGTTTAATTTTATGAATGAGGATGTAAGTTATCTAGAGGAGCAGCAGAGGCGATTAACCGAAGGAATCAACGGACCAGGTGATTTAAAAGGTTTCACAGCAATATATATATATATATATATATATATATATATATATATTGCTGCGAACTGTGTTCTGTTAAAGACAGCTTAAAAAAAGAAACCCCTAAAATGCTACTACTACGGCCTGATGAAGTGGTGTAATGCTTATATACCTAAAAAGCTTAAAAATTTCTGCTTCGCAATGAAGCTTTGCCATGGCTGCTCAGCCTGTTTGTGCAATTCAACTAGCCACAAAAAAAGCTGCTATGGTAAATCACATACATTTATTACATACTCGGAAAAAAATACATCTCAAATCACAAGTAAACTCCTAGTTCACACATAATTTATACATTATAGACAACCCCTTATAAAATAACGTTAGTGAAGCGGCCACTATCTACCGGCCACTAAATATGGATACGCCTACCAATCTACAACACAACAAAACCACGCCTGCTGAACTGAACAAGCATTTCTATTGTTCAAATATGTTTTGTATATTGATCCAATTATCTTTACGCATTTTAAATCTAAGGGCGATTGAAAATAAATAACTTTGAGATTCCTATATTATTCTTAGGTGTATATTTAAGGCGGTTGCTTTTTTAAATTGAAATACATGTCATTTTCTTAACTTGTGTAAAACCTGCGCTCTTAAAACTTGTTAGACAGCTACTGTAGGTATACTAAAACAACCTATATCTTTTACAGTAACGTGTTCGCCCCGGTTCACTAACTTTTTGGAATTTTCGTAATGACACCATAAGAAAATTAAAAAAATTTTTTCTTAACTTTTGTAATACCTGCGCCCTTGAAACTTGGTAGACAGTTAGGGTAGGTGTACTAAAATAACCCATATCTTTTACAGAAACGTGTTCACCCCGGTTCACTAACTTTTTGGAATATTCGTAATGACACTAAAAAATTCTTGTCTTGGCTTTTGTAATACCTGCGCCCTTCAAAATTGGTAGACAGTTAGTGTAGGTGTACTAAAACAACCCGTATCTTTTACAGAAACGTGTTCGCCCCGGTTCAATAACTTTTTGGAATTTTCGTAATGACACTATAAGAAAATTAAAAAATTTTTTTCTTAGCTTTTGTAAAACCTGCGCTCTTAAAACTTGGTAGGCAGTTAGGGTAGGTGTACTAAAACAGCCCATTTCTTTTACAGAAACGTGTTCGCCCCGGTTCACTAACTTTTTAGAATTTTTGTAATGACACTATAAGAAAATTAAAAAAAAATTTTCTTAGCTTTTGTAATACCTGCGCTCTTGAAACTTGGTAGGCGGTTAGTGTAGGTATACTAAAACATCCCGTATCTTTTACAGAAACGTGTTCGCCCCGGTTCACTAACTTTTTAGAATTTTCGTAATGACACTATAAGAAAATTAAAAAATTTTTTCTTAGCTTTTGTAATACCTGCGCCCTTGAAACTTGGTAGGCTGTTAATGTAGGTGTACTAAAACAACCCATATCTTTTACAGAAACGTGTTCGCCCCAGTCCACTAACTTTTAGAATTTTCGTAATGACACTATAAGAAAACCGTGGCGAACACGTTTCTGTAAAAGATATGGGTTGTTTTAGTACACCTACACTAACTGCCTACCAAGTTTCAAGGGCGCAGGTATAACAAAAGTTAAGAAAAAAATTTTTTAATTTTCTTATGCTGTCATTACGAAAATTCCAAAAAGTTAGTGGACCGGGGCGAACACGTTTCTGTAAAAGATACGAGTTGTTTTAGTACACCTACACTAACTGCCTACCAAGTTTCAAGGGCGCAGGTATTACAAGAGTTAAGAAAAAAAATTTTTAATTTTCTTATAGTGTCATTACAAAAATTCCAAAAAGTTAGTAAACCGGGGCGAACACGTTACTGTAAAAGATATGGGTTGTTTTAGTACACCTACACTAACTGCCTACCAAGTTTCAAATGCGCAGGTATTACAAAAGTGAAGAAAAAATTTTTTTAATTTTCTTATGGTGTCATTACAAAAATTCCAAAAAGTTAGTGAACCGGGGCGAACACGTTTCTGTAAAAGATATTGGTTGTTTTAGTACACCTACACCAGCTGCCTACCAAGTTTCAAGGGCGCAGGTATTACAAAAGCTAAGAAAATTTTTTTTTAATTTTCTTATAGTGTCATTACGAAAATTCCAAAATGTTAGTGAACCGGGGCGAACACGTTTCAGTAAAAGATATGGGTTGTTTTAGTTCACCTACACTAACTGCCTACCAAGTTTCAAGGGCGCAGGTATTACAAAAGCTAAGAATTAAATTTGTTAATTTTCTTATAGTGTCATTACGAAAATTCCAAAAAGTTAGTGAACCGGGCGAACACATTTCTGTAAAAGATATTGGTTGTTTTAGTACACCTACACTAACTGCCTACCAAGTTTCAAGGGCGCAGGTATTACAAAAGCCAAGACAAAAATTTTTTAAATTTTTTTATAGTGTCATTACGAAAATTCCAAAAAGTTAGTGAACCGGGGCGAACACGTTTCTGTAAAAGATATGGGTTGTTTTAGTATACCTACAGTAGCAGTCTAACAAGTTTTAAAAGCTCAGGTTTTACACAAGTTAAGAAAATGACATGTATTTCAATTTAAAAAAGCAACCGCCTTAAATATACACCTAAGAATAATATAGGAATCTCAAAGTTATTTATTTTCAATCGCCCTTAGATTTAAAATGCGTAAAGATAATTGGATCAATATACGAAACATATTTGAACAATAGAAATGCTTGTTCAGTTCAGCAGGCGTGGTTTTGTTGTGTTGTAGATTGGTTAGGCGTATCCATATTTAGCGGCCGGTAGATAGTGGCCGCTAGCTTCACTTACGTATAAAATAATATATCGAGTTGAATAATTCCCCAGATTAATTATTTCCAATTGGTTATCCGAGAAAGTAACTGGGCTTTACCACATGTTTTACTCTAACCTACGTTTAATAAGAGCTCCTAGTAACCTTAACCTCTCAAGCTACTTTTCGCACATCAAACAGAAAAAGTCCCTTTTACTTTGTACAAACAAACAAATATTACTAATATCCTAAACCCCCCTTTTTTTGACATACATTTCCACAAAAATACTGTAAAATAATACAATATAAAAAGTTTAATCTGCAACTCTTTCCATGTTTGTCCTTTTTTGTTCATAAATTATACCCACAATGCACAAAAGTCATTGAACACCAATTTATATACATAGGTAATAAAAAGCAACAGTTACCTGGATACTATCCATGCATATGGCCTGCTATCATTCCCTTAGAGACTGTGGCCTGCAGGAACACACCAACCTGACTTGCAATAACCATAATTGCCAGCTTCAAGCATTTGACCATGAAATCACCTCATGTACTTCATTGTAGATGCATCCAATTTCCCCAAACTCTGCTACTAATACCATTTACTGTTGATACACAACCAAATTGACCAACCACTGACATCCACTCCATTTCCATTTGTATGCTTTTGCACACTTAGTGCAAATTAAAATTAAAACAATCTTTACTTACGTAGAGTACTCTTTTATACAACTCGTTAAAGTATTTTACTCTTGTAGCCATCAAATGGTTGTAGACTAAGAGAAAGCTTTATGCTATTCGAATTTGGAGACTAAGAGAGCTCCACAACCATCTGTTGGGGTTTATATTCTGTTCCTCCACCTCCTTCAAGCCTGTCAATTCCTGCAAATTTCAGTAATACAAACACTCACTTCTACGTAAACTTCCAACCGTCCATAATTCTTAAAACTCCACCACACAAACGACACTCCAACGGCTACTGTTTTCCAATAATATCCTAGTAGTCCCTCACTTGCTGCAAAGAAATAAAGTAACTTGAGTACAAAACTTGAACTACTATATTCTTAGTTTACGTTTTTGTTGAAAGTATTACAGCAGTCATAGCTTATCACCATTTAACATTTAACATTCATTATATTTGAATTGAAAATCATTTCTTCAAATGAACACCACTGCATCATGCAAACAACACATTCAGCTCATCAATATCATACTTTTCCAGACATAAATTTATGATTCATTTCACTGTTTCCGAGGAAAAAAAATTGTGTGCATCAATTTGGAGAAATCCTTAATTTTTTAAAATTGTTTTAGTAGTAATTCAGTATTAAACAAATTAAATTAAATAAATATCCTTTAAGTTCTCAAAAATTTCACTTTGTGATGTCATTCATGGAAGAGGCACATTTCTATTGCATTCAGCAACTGTTCACCACAGCAATTTATATTTGAATCTCAATTTTGGTGTAACAAAATGAAAGAATTACAATTTCATCCTAAGATGATCTACCACTAATAAAATATACCATGCTTCACAGTTCATCTCATTGTCGTTGAGACTGTATGAAAAACTCTTCTTCATTTTTTCTCTATAGATATGCTGATCTGTAAATTTATAGCACACGCGTGTGTTGTAGTCACCAACGTCTAATTAATATAATTTGATATCTTCCCATTTGGCAACTTTGATTTCATTATTTATTATATCTATATCCAAAGAACAATGATATTTTGGAGAATTTTCTTTTAATTTCTTTATGGTTTAATATTGGTCACACACAGTACATACTACAATAAAGCCAATTCACTGTAGTGCTAAGATCGTGTTACAAATAACAACTTTTAGCCTATCAATTTGATTCCACCTTAATTATAATGAAATGAAATGGGTTGCTTCCACTTCTGTCTTAAACTGCGTATCATAAATACCAAAGCATAGTCTGAAAACTGCAAACTTCATCTTCATCCACGTCTACAAAACCAACCACATTTATTGTCATATGCGAGTGATGATTCTCGAGATAGTTTATCAAACATTAACACACAATGTCTGTGCAAAGGATCTAATTGTTCAACATCATATCGTAAAGTATATATTACTTGAGGAACGAATCCCGATTTAAATTGGATTTGATTTAGAAGATTTGTTAATGTCTTTCTTCGTGGTAATGCAAAGGTTTTTTTTAGCAATCTGTAAAGCCGGGACCCCGTTTCAATAGAGAAAGGGTAAAAACCTTATCATCCAAAGAAAATCGCCTTCCTTTTGCAGTTTTGTGTAGTATTATCAGTTGACAATTTATAAAATATAAACACTGCCTATTCATGTCAGCTTCCTCGTCATTTTTTATTGTATGTATTTTGAAAATCCAAACGCCTAGCTATCTTTTTTTAGATCCTTTGCTGTGGCATACAATTTTTTGGCCTTAGGTGTTAATTGATTCGCACGTGTAACACCAAAACTTTTCAGTAATGGTGTCTTATAGGTGATTTCTAAATATAAATAGGTATATAATTAGTCTCTATATTAAAAAATAGTAAAACCAGGAAAACAAATTAATGCTATTGTTGGGTAATAAAATATAACTCTTTAGACATTTTGAATTTCTAGGTTTTACTAACATGGCTATCACAAAAGCAGTTCATGAGTTCATAAATATTTTCAAATATTTACTAAACTAGTTGTTGCAATATTACACATTGCCTTGTACCCAAATTTACTAATCTTACAAAAAATTAAGATATGTGATACATTATAGTATTCAACATTAATAGGATGATAAAAGTGTTTTTACTGGTGGACAGAAGGATATGACTGGTGAGCCTATCACCTTCTGAAGCCAGTAAAAACTCGTTACCTTTCGTGTACTGCTATTATTTGTTACTCATTTGTAAAATGATAAAAATAAAAATGTAAGTGTTCGACTTTTGATTACAAAAAAAATTCTCAATAAGTTGCCCTAAGCTTTGGAAGTGGTACTTTGACTATGTATATAAAAATAAAGCATAGTTTTGTAATGTAAATAATGCTACTAACTCGTAAAAATGACAGTTACCTTATAAAATTTTTACAAGTTTGAAACTTGTTATATTAAACTTATTGATTAATGTAGCATTATCTGAAGCCATACTCGTACTTTCTACTGGGGAGATTGGTTCATCATATACAGGGACTATAGTTAAATCAGTAGTAATGAAATCGGCTCACATAGGTAAGATGGCTAAAAAACTACTTATTAGTATGTAGGTGGGCAAAATATTGCCAAGCACTTTATTAATTACTAAAACTTTAATATTTTCAGAAGGATATGAGTAAATTTTCATTTTTAGGAATATACCTCCCCATGCTACACTAGGGTTAATGTACTAACTAACATGCAAAAAAGCTTTATATTTAACATCATACTAAATTGAGTAGATTGGTTAATTAAATTATGGCTACACCTATATGCTAAATTCTAATTAGTAATATAGGCACTTAGTGTGTCTTTAACATATAAAAGGGATGTAGTATAATTCTATTATATGTATTATGCGCTATCTAGTTACCTTAACTACGTATTTATAACTTGTTTAGTTTTGGCATTTATAATTGTTAATGTGTTTTGCAAATTAAAGCCTACACTTCTAAGTTGTTTTCTCCATTACAAGGTAGCATAAAAATAACAACCTAATTCGAACAATTAACTGCAACTTACAGTTCTATAAATATAAACACATGTACCTTCTATAGTAGTATGTATCCGTTGAAATCACTTCCACAATAGAAATTTCTAATTGGAAACGATCAGGTCCTACACACTTGATGGAGTTAATAGAGAATCCTGTAAAAAATATTTATGATTACACATGGTAGTATCAAGTAAAATGGTTTCAGTGTTCATTTAAAGTAGACAACTGCAATGATTATACAGTAGTACAGTTACCTACATTGATCGCATAACAATTAATGATCCCTTTTTTACATTTGATATGTTTAACTATTAATCCTTTCAGATGTTGTTTTCAAACTTGAATTATGGTCATCATCATTAGGTATTCAGTCCTGGAACTGGTTAGATGTGTACCCTCATTGTTTCCTATTCTGAACTAACCTACAGATTTCCCTGAAATTTGCACAGTCTGCATCTATCACTATCTGATCGAGATCTACATCTACCTCCTTTTTCCTATCTCTGCTTGTAATATATCCCGTACTATTCCTCAAAAATGCCTTAGAACGTATTCTGCCATTCTATTTCTTCTATTTATTTTCCACAGATATCTTTATTCATTCCCCTACTATTTCTATAACCTATTTGTTATTAACTTTGTCTGTCCATGCTATCATCCTCATACATCGGAAGCACAACATTCCAAAAGGCTGCTAGTTTTTCTGTCAGCTTTTCCTACTGTCCGTATTTCATAGGCATACTGTGCCGTGCTCCACACTATGCTTTCAACAATTTTCTTCTAGTTTATATGTTTGTTGCCTTTGATCATAGGCGCTTCCTGGCCAATGTAGTACCTTTGGGTGGAGCATTGGAAAATCACATGTAAGGTTGTGAAGGGGGGTAAGCAGCCTGTGGCTGCCAAGTTCCCCCAGCACTTGGACATTTGCCGATTATTATTATTATTTCCAATATATCTTTTCGCACAGTCAACATTAGTTGCAGATATTTCGCAACCAACACCTGTAGTTGTTTATAATAATCATCAGATTATTTTTTCGTCATTAGGTTTTCCGTCTCAAAAACTGGTTGGACACGTACCTCCACTTATTTATATTCTGAGCTAACCTACACAGATCCCTGAAATTCCCACACCGCCTATATACAGCTTGGTTCCCTTTCTATTGTTTCCTAATTATATGCCCTATTTCACCGAGATTGTGGTGAAGCAGCCTGTGACTGCCAAGATCCCCCAACACTTAGACATTTGCCGAATTAATAGTTTTCCAGTAAATCCTTTCACATAATGAACATTATTTGAGAATATTGCGCAACCAATACCTGTAGTTGCTTGTAATAATCATCATGTCTAACTACAGTTATTTTCTTCGTCATTAGTTGATCCATTTTGGGACTAGTTGGATGCGTACCTCCATTGATTTCTATTCTGAGCTAGCCTACACATTTCTCTGAAATTGCTACAGCCTACATCTTTCACTATCTGTGTGCAATAGTTTAAGCTAGGTCTATGTCTACTTCTCTTTTTTTTTTTTGTTCTTCTTAATCTTCTTTGGGGATTAAACCACTCATAGTTTTTAAAATTATCTTTATTAACGTTTCGATCCATAACCTAGGATCGTTTTCAAAATAATAAAAAAAAACTTGAAGTTTTTATTATTTTGAAAACGATCCTAGGTTATGGATCGAAACGTTAATAAAGATAATTTTAAAAACAATGAGTGGTTTAATCCCCAAAGAAGATTAAGAAGAATACTAAACAAACCACAACAAACATACAGGGAGTACTTCTCTTTTTTCCTATCTCTGCTTCTAATATATTCCACGCTATTCCCTCGTGTCGTAGTATGTGGCGTATCATCCTATCTCTTCTATTTTTTACCGTTTTCCAGATATTTCTTTCTTTGCCTACCATTTTTAGTACCTCTTTGTTCCTAACTTTGTCTGTCCATGATATCTTCATCATACGTCTGTAGCATCACATTTCAAAAGCTACCTTTTTCTTGTTCGCTTCTCCTACTGTCCAGGCTTCACAGTCTTACAGTGCCGTGCTCCACACTATGTTTTAAGCAATCTTTTCCTTGTTCCTATGTTGGTTGTCTTTGAATACAGTAGTTGCTTTTTCTTGTTAAATGTAGCATGACCTTGTGCTAATATTTGTTTTATATTTTTTGCGCTTATCTCATCTTGTGTTATTTGGCTTCCTAGGTAGCAGAAATCCTTAACCTCTTATAAGTTCTGGTTACCTATTTGTATTCTGGTTTTTGATTTATTTTCCTCTCCTTTGCATACCAGTACTTTAGTTTTATTTTTGTTAATTTTCATGCCGTATCTCTCTGTTAGAATCGTTTCCATTTCATTAAGAGCAGCTTCTAACTCTTTCTTGCTAGATGCTAGTACCGCTATATAATCTGCAAATCTAAGCATATTAACTTTTTGTCCCTGCATAGTAATTTCAAATGTCTTCCTGCATTTGACATTATTCATTGCCTTTTCAATGTACAAGTTAAAAATTAATGGGGATAGGGCACATTTCTGTCTCACCCCTTTACTAATATTTACTTCTCTACGTTCCTGGTCTAATTCTATTATTGCTGTTTGCTCTTTGTATAAGCTATGTACTATTCGTCTATCCTTATAACTCATTCAAATCTTTTTGAGTATTTCGAAAAGTTTTTTTCCATTCTACATTGCCGAATGCTTTTTCAGATCTACAAACCCAATACACACGCTTTCCTCTTTTTCTACTGTTTTCTCTATTATCACTCTCAGAGCTAAAATAGCCTCCCGTGTTCTCCTGTTTCACCTAAACCCAAATTGATCATCTCCTAGTATTTCTTCAGCTCATTTTTCCAATTGTCTTTGTACAATTCTAGTTAATATTTTTTACACGTGTGCTGTCAAACTTATTGTTTGAAAATCTTCACATCTATCCGCGCCTTTCTTTTTTGGTATAGTTACTACGATGTTACGTTTGAAATCTTTGGGTATCTCGCCTGTCTCATACATATAGCTTACAAGTTGGAAGAGACGTTCTGTTACTGCTTATCCAGCGGCTTCTAGAGTTTCTGCTTGCACCTTATCTGTACTCGGCGCCTTACCATTTTTCAGACCCTTTAATGCTAATTCAAACTCATCTCTAAGTATAGGATATCCCAAGTCATCATTTTCAATGTCTGATTCCTGTTCTAATGCAGTTAGTTCCTCTCCTGCATATAAATTCCCTATATATTCTTGCAATGTACCCACTTTTTCTACATTTTCTATAATGACGTTTCTTCTCGTGTCCTTTATATTTTTGCTATACGATTTTATATCCCTAAAATTCATTCCTATTAGTTTGTATGCTTCATCTGTCTTTTTTATTTCCATCTTAGTTTGCACCTCTTTGCACTTTTCATCAAGCCATTGTTTTTAGCTTTCCTGCATTTGCGAATAATTTTACATTTTATGGCTTTGTATCTGTGTTTTCCTGTTTCGTCTGATTTATTTTTGTATTTTTGTCTTTCTTCTATTAAATTCAGGATATCCTTTGTTATCCTTGGTTTCTTATTTTCTTTTTGTGTATATCCCAGAATATATCTGACTACTATGTCTAAGCTGGATTTAATGTTATTCCATTTTGTTTCTACTTCCTTAGTATCAGAAATTTTACCGATATTTTTCAGCAATTCATTTGATTTTTTTTCAAATCTTTCTTGAATACTTTATCTTTTAGTTTCTCAAAGTCAACGTGCCTTTTTCCGTTTCTTCTTTTCAAATTTTTAAATTTAATTGTGGTCTTCATAATTACGATGTTGTGGTCAGTGTCTGCAGTCTTTTACTTGATTCCTAAACCGTTGTCTAACAAGAATGTAATCTATTTTATATCGTCCTATATCTCCCGGCTTCTTCCACGTATATCGTCTTCTAGCATGATGTTGAAATAGTGTGTTTGTGATGATTAAATTGTTCTTGTCGCAAAATTATGGCATTGCAAAAAATTTGTACCATATTAATTTAATGCTACATGTTTTAAATTTCTGTTGTAATAAATTTACCTGTAAGATTTAACATTGGAACAACAAAACGTTTTAAATTGGACCGATTCTTGTAAGCCACAAATATAGCATCCCCTGCAAAATGAATATCACGGACTCTAAAGGGTTTACATTGCTTATTGTCTGTATTTTCTAAATCAACCCTGCATACAGTGCAGCCCCACTTTTTTCGAAGTTGCGAAGTTTAGTTTTAATATAAAATATATCAATTAAACTTTATTTAGTTAGAATTCAAAAATCTGCAGGTACCTTATGCAAGCATTTACTTAACATACAATTGTTACACAATTTATATCAGAATTAAAATACAAGAGCTGGGTTATATTCTTACCTTCGAATCCTAAGGTAGACAATGGGTTATAGCAGTGAAGCTTGTGTGACCGCAATCCGGAATCGAATATTTAAAAACCGTATTATTTTATAAATCGACAATCGCACAAAACTATAAATATGTGAAAAATATAAATCACAAAATGTTTACACAACAAAATAAAATTCGTATTAAATCAGTGCCTGAGTTTGAAGTGTTGGGAGTATTAGTTAAAACGCGTATCTGTCAAACCGAGCGAGTGTATATGGCATGCTTCAATCTAACCTCAAGAAACTTCAGCTACATATAAAGCAGCTATGTACTAATAATAATGAATTGTGAAATAATTATCATACCTTATAAGTTCCAATTAACAGAAGTCAGTTTTAAGCTTTACCAAGACAGATGGTTTTTAGCAGTAAAAATTCACAAAAACATGAGAGTTTAATGTCACAAGTGCGCACTACAACAGCTTTGTTATAATGCTCATGTATATGTTGCATATTAGCAATCGTGGTGCCATTTCTTATTTTATTTGGCAGATCCTTCTGTATTAAAGTATGTGAGGACACAAATAGGTACAGCAGTTTTTACTTTATATTGCAGCTGTAGTTAGTCATCAAATAGCGTGGGAAGATAAGTTATAAATGCTGTCTTTACTTTATATGAATGCTATATAGCATTTAGAATGGAACTACTACATAATCAGTTACATGTTAGTTAAGACCTAAGTGGGAACAGTTAACAGAAAAATCTGTATATTAAGCATTTTATATTGTCGGACAATGTATACTTTCTAGTAATTTTAAGAAGGGCTTTTTAGAAAGTCAGAATTTCGAAATTTTATGCAAGGACAGTAAAATGCAGAGTTTCATTGGAATTACCCATAAACAATTTGAAGTTATCTTCTTCCAGATTTAGAAAACTTTGATCCAAAGTAAAAGCGAAGGTTAAGAAATAAAATTGTTTCTTGAATTTATTAACATAACAGCTTACTTGCAAATGCTTTAGCTTTAATATTAAATTTAAAAAACAGACAAATAGGTTGAGCACACAACAAGAGGTACTTTAAATTTAAATTAAATTTAAATTTTTGATTAATCATAATCTTGGATGTTTTTGGAATACAGTTAGTGCATTTAACTATTATTTGTACTGATTTCTAGTAAATATTTGATTAGCCAACATTCTATTGTAAAGCAATTTATAAACAAATGACATACTTATTGATTATCATAGTAATAAATATTTTGATTGTGCTATAATATTCTTTTTCAAGCATATTTTTGAATTACCAACACCTATCTATTTGATATTTACACAGCAACCTGAAAATTTGAATAAAACGTTAACATAAAAAATAACCATAAATCAAAAATGTGTGACTTCTAGATACAAAAGTAAATTGTTATCGTGTCAAATATGATTGTTATAGTACTTAAGTCAACTGTGTATTACATGGTTTTGTAAAAAGTTTTATAATCTTATAGTTCTCATTAATTAGTGAACTATTATAAAATATATAGCGAAATGTACTTTTGAAAAAGAATTTTGTAGATTTTTAAGTGTGGATCATAATAATAATGTAGGTTATTTGTTGTTCAGTAGTTAGCTTTAAATAAAATCTTTTTCCATCAACTTTAATTTAAGCTTATTTTAGCATTGTCTGTGGGGAGCCTCTGGAGTAGAAGGTACATCAGAATATAATTCCATGATAATATATCACCATAATTCTCCTTCGTGGGCCGAAAATATTCGGTTAACACTACCCATAGATAAATTTGCCGGCGCACATGTTAGATTTGAATACAGACATTGTTCAAGTAAGTATATCCATTCATTTTTTTTACATTATTTGATGTATATTTATCAGTACCTTTAAGTACTTCAAGCAGACACAAAAATATCTTAGTAGTGCTGTTGTATTAAGATTTGTTTCAGGAACCTAAAAACTACATACTCAATTTAATTTTCTAATTGTTTAATAAATCGTTGACATGCGATTATATAATATATATTATATAATATATATTATATATAATATATATTATATATAATATATATATATATATATATATATATATATATATATATATATATATATATAATAATTATTTTTCTTAAATAATGGGCTTGAGGTCTGTTGATGGTAAAAGTAATCTTTTTATTAAATGCCTAAATTTTTGGATATTTTTAATCTTTTTTCAAAGGCTTCTAAAATGAATAATACATAAGTGGGATATAAATTAAACATTCACTGTAACTTACAATATGTGGATATCTAAATGACATCTAGAGTAACATTTTTTATTTTTATATGTATTATATAGTTGTTTCTTTGCTTCTTAAATTGGTATTTTGTAAAAATAAAAGTGTGTATAAATTATAACAGTATTTCTTAATATCTTTTTGAAGTTTCCGAAACTGCTTGATTTTGATTTTATTTTTATTATAATCGCATATGTACACTTACATAAAAGAAATGTCCACGTATGCACACATTCACATAATCATAAATACATACATGTTGTAGCCTTTTTACTTCCAATTTAGTTTAACAAGAATTTCCGATAATTAAAAAGGAGTCCACGGCAAATTATGATGGAAGGTGGCTCTAAGTTGAGGAAATCTCAAAGGCAAAGCGGCTAGTCGAACTATATGCTCTGGGTAGAGAATGAGCTGTGGGTCGGGGTGTAATTGCAACCACTAATAATAAAAATAAGGCGCCACCGTATTTTTTTATACTGAGAAGACCTAATACAAGTCCCTTGTACAAGGCTAATGCGGAAACCTTTCTCCTATAACCGCTATATAATTTTTAAAGACCACCTAATCTTTAAAGTGTCTTACCTTATGGCTCGACCTTGACCTTAGCAATCCTGCACTGCACCTGTGAACAGATTAAACAAAGAAAAGCACTGTTTGTGCATTCAAACTCAAAAATAATTAAATACAATCAGAATCGATTTTCATTACTCTTAAATAAAAGATAGTCTTTAGTCCGAAAATAAGAATCTATTCTTTTTGGTATCCAATAAAGTAATTTTTTACAAAATATATGTCTTCCTTTATAAGTTAATTTAAATTAGGAAGAGTTAATTACAATGGTACTGAATATATCCGTACCAATTACTATTTAATGAAGTTTATATAACAAATTGGCAAAGCATAAAATTGCTTATTTATAGAAAGAGTTAATTATGGTAAATTTACCTTAATTTCACAGTAGATAATTACAGATCATTGTTCATAAAATATCAAATGTAGAAATTTAATTTCTAAAGGTTCAAAATTATGAGAATTTACTTTATCTAATTAGTAGTGACATCTTCTGATGTTTCATTGAGTTAATAAAAGAATTTGTAGGAACAAATTACAGATTCATATCGTATGACTACGAAAAATATAATTGAGGTCTGTCCTTGACCTGTTCAAAGTTAACACAAGTCGGTTAAAGTAAAATTTATCTCGTTACTACGTCGACAGTTCAAACAACATACGAACATAATTTTTTGTACATACCAGAACTCCAAATTGCACCTAAATACTTGCTTGAAAGCTAACGCATGTATTAACAACGGAAAATTCCATTCCAAACAAACAGCTGCGCTGCATACTGAAAAACACGTCACTTGGCTTCCATTATCTGCGTTTCAATTTACAGATGTTCCAGGCGTAATTCACACCACAAGAAAGCAAATGTTGTTTGTAATTAACTTGAATAAATTATAAATGTGATTCCATATTATACAAGAATAGAATTGTTTTCATTTAATTTTCGCGTGAATACCATTCAGAAAGGTTTTTTATTTATAATTTACGTTGCAATATAAATTAAATTTAAATTTAATTATTCCCAAAGTTACACTGAAAATTTTAATTAATATTGTTATAGAAACAAATTCACTTACTGTTCCTAATGGTCTTTTTAACAAAAACTTCATCGTTCTTCACGACTGGTTTCAACACAAAAATGGACAATCCAAAACAATTTATGAAGATAGCATACACGTGCAATCTTCCATCGTGCACGCTTCCAACAGCAAAAATCAATGATGGACATCGCTCCTAAGAACAACTTTCGACCTGCTTGAACCCCAGCTGTGTTAGAAGTGCCGGCCGAGCTTGTTGCTGCCCAGTAACAAAGTTACACTGCAGTTATTGAGTAGAGGGGGCTTTAAGAAGGATACCAAACAAAAGCTTTTATATTGTCTCCGTAGAATTTAACTTTTAACATGAACTAAATACTAGTTCTTTATTGGACAATCGATGTTATTAAATTAAGTGGATTGGATAACATTATAATGAATTATATTATTTAATATTTAATAAAAGGATTGATTATACAGATATATATATTAGGTGGAAAATAAAATTGCTACACTGTGTACAAGTGCATAAAAGACAAACATAAATATACACAAATACACGTATGTAAGTACGTACATATACATTCAAACATGCATACATAAATATAAATACAAAAGCACATTACAAACACAGTTATATACATAAAGATACGCACATGCATATACACACACATGCACATGCACGCATGCACATACGCATGCACACGCATGTGCATGCACACACACACATGCGTGCACACACATACACACACACACACACACACAACACACACATGTATACACACAAACACCCAGGTACACGTAAACATACATGTACATAAAAAATAAACATATAGACAAAGTATGTGCATGTTAAATATAAATATAGTAATAAATATATATATACAAACAGCTTTTTCGTGATATAGCTTAAATTTTAAAGGTAAGTAAATAAGTGTAAATAGAACTTAAGTCATTAATGTCGGTTTTTTATTCATAGTGTGGTTGGATTTGTAAATGTGATACATTTCTAAAAATATTCATTTTCCTTGGTCTGTTTCTATTTCTAAAATTTTTCGATTTTGAATATCTATTTTATGGTTAAATTTGACTGAATAATTTGATAAAGCACAAGAATTTGGTTTGATTTTGATATCACTCATTCTTAAAAATTGCATAACGCCATAACTTTTCATTCTGAACAACTTTTCTTAGTGACACTTTGGAGTATTGTAAATGGAAAAGGTACTTTATCTGAAACGAAATTGACAAATAACGGATTTTTGCTCAACTGTAAAGGCCTACTTGATTTTAACAAATCGAAAGTAAACTAAAAATAAGTTTCAGACCAAGCAGGGTGGAATCCCAAAATATGAAAATTCAATTCGGACATTTTTGGTCCATCATACCTATTGTGAACTCAATCTGGGGACACACTATAAGGTTGTTGGTGCAATAATTAACATTTTTTTTAATATTCGCTGTAAATTTAGTAGTAATATTCAATACAGTTTAGTAATTGATGTTTTCATATTAATCTTATACGAAGCCCATATGACGTAAATAATGATGGTTGTACAATTTTATTTATATCCACATAACACAAACTTGCATTGAATGCAATCAATATTGAATATATATATTCAAGTTAACCGAATATATGAAATTGTTCAGTATAGTCCATCCTCGCCAAAATGGTGGGAAGATTTGAATCAGATTAGTAATTAAGGCAATTGCGTTCAGGAGCTGTTTAGTTCTGGTAGACATAGCCTTACCTTGCAGAACATTGTTTGTTTCACCGAGAATTAGGACGTAATCATTGTGATCAGAAGTTTGTAAGTTTGTATTGTTTGTCACATTGCCTACAGTGTCCTCTGTAAGCACAATCAACATAAATTGAGTATTGAAATTAGAATATCAGAAAGTCATTTAATGTATTTGTCTTCATAGACCCAAATTCTTGTTTTTATGCACGGATGCAATGAATTGTTTATCAGCCTTACTCATTTTCAGGGCATGTTCAACTTTAGCATTGATTATTTCTAAATCTAGAGGAATTTTGCTACAAATATCAAGATTTATTACATTTTGGGAAAGTTGCAGTGGGACAGGGCAATTTAATGATGAATTCATTTTCTACTCGGTTTGAGTCGTTTCGTTAGCTACTTGTACTTTGTCAGGGCTCACATCTTTGTCATATGTTGAACAAACTGCACTGGTTTGTACTGTCTTGTTCAAATAGTTTCTACTACTTGTGTAATATAGAGTGTGACCATATATTTCGTGAAAGCAACCACTACTAAATGTTTGCTTATTATCTTCAAATTCATTAGAGTTTACAGTTTGTGTGCAACAGTTTTTAGAATTTGATGTATTTGTATATTTTTTTATTTCACTAATTGCATATTTCATATCTCTTATTCTTTTGTTAACTTTTTTAATTCATTTAATAGCTGGTCTTCATTATAGGTAGCTTCTAAAACGAGCTTATATAAATTCTCTTTTAATTTAATAGTGTAATTATCTTTCAGCTCATTATCTATTTTAATGTTGTCTATTTGGTCTTTAAGTGCCATATCTGTCCGGTGATCGTTCATCATATCCTTGTAGCTATTCACAATTTAAACAGTTTCCACACAACATTGTATTATCTTTAATAAAGTTATTATTTTTTAATCTAAGTACATGACTATTGTGAAATATTCATTAACACCTACCGCACGCAAAACTATTACACTCTTTCTTACAACATCTAAACTTAAATGAATCAAATTAATTAGAGCATTCATTGCTAGATTTTCATTTTCGGTCATTTTCAAATACATAATAGAATCGCAAAAGTCCATTTAAAATAATCTTTTAGATATTGTTTCTTATATTATACAACTATAAACTTGATAAAATTTCCAAGTCATAAATAAGAAATGAGAACCTGACAGGAATGTTGTTTTAAATCAGATTGCAACTTGTTTATCAACACATGTGTTCTAAGTCGTAAAAAATATTTGCTTAATTGTGTGAGTTTATTGTTTTTGTTTTTTGGTAGAATAAATCCGGAAAAGAGTTTGAAAATACAATTTTAAGTGGAATGTTTGTTAATTTTTAAGATGCAGATGATTTGAATAATATCGTAAACAATTTTATTTTCTGGATTTAGGTCAAACATCTGATATGAAAGTATGAGAGCAATGATAAACTTAAATTAACAGATTCTCCATGATTTTTATAATAAACTAATTTTAATTTGTTAGAAGCGTGGTTTAGAGAGTGGTTTGTGTTACTAGGTGGGTTTTCATTTGAACTAGGGTATTGATTGTCTACATGATGTCGATGTGTTCTAAATATAAAATAAAAAAAATTCAAGAAAATCATTCTTTGATCTCTGCTTTTTGCTATCTTTGAGATTATGGTTAATAATTCTGCTAATTGCATAAAAAGAAATAATTTTAAAGAGTAGATACTCTATGGAAATAAGTAACGTACATTTGGAAGAAAGTAGCAGTCTGGTTGAACATTTGAGAGAATATTTTGTAACAATTTGAATTTTGAAAACATGGCGTCTGAAATGATTTCCTGCAACAGTTTATGTTAATTTCGAAAAAGCATTACTAGGATATTTATGGTGTGATTGATTATAATACAACAAATTTATTAATGTTGAAAATTTTCTGAATACTTGGTGGGGATATTTTGATGCTTTTGAATTATAATTTAATGTATCAAAGAATTAATATATAAAAACTGTTTATAAATAATTTCATAGGGAATACTTGATGTTTTAAATTATTGATTGTAGTAATTTATTTATTTTGTAAATTATTCTTAAATAAGAAAAGAGATTAAAAATTTGTTGTAACAAGGAGAAATTTAAATTCTGTTAGTTTATTTTATTGAAGGTAATTGAAAATTTATGATTTATTATAAAAGCCAGATTCTAGGAATTGATCAATTCAGTAATGAGGTTTAGGGTTTAAATGGAAAGAGATAGTGAAAGATTTATTCTTGAACTTAATGCTTTACGATATCTATAATCAGTGTGTGTTAAATTTCGATTTTTATATTAGATTTATTTGATTATGTAGATAATCATTATAATTTTGTATAAAAGAAATTTATATTATGTTGTACATAAATTTTAAAATTTATACAAAATTTGGATTTGAGATTAAATAATATTGGTTTCTAATTATGGAAATAAATCATACATTATGTGTACTCGTATTTTCTGAAATAAGTTTTATTAAAGTTTCGTGTTTTTAATTTTCTTGTGCTACTTGTTTTCAGATTTTTCATCTAGTGGCACAGAGTCAGTCTGACATGCTGAATGAGACAGTTAACTCATGCAGCAATTATGCATATACTTCATTATTTGCTTGTTATCTAGTGTAGGGCCTAGTTGTTTTGTGAGACTAAATTTTTTTATAATGTATTGTTCCCTCATCTGTCTATAGTCACGAATCTTCCAATTAATAAATTGTCTCTGACCTAGTATTGTTCATTATCATCCCCCTGTAATAGTCAAAAATTTCTCCTCAAATTCTTCAAATGTCTCTATTTCGGTCTCAGACTAAACCATATTTCTGCATTGCATTTTAATATTGAGCACATGGCATTTAGTTTGCACTGTACATCCCCAATAGTTGCCACTATAACCTATCTATCTATCTATTATTTATTAGCTTTATTTTCTGATGGAATTCTTGCTTATTTTGTTTTAGTTCATTTCAGAATTTTTCGTGATTTTCTTCTAATTTGTGATCTAATTTCTGCCCTAACGTTTCCAGAACCTGGCTGGATTTTTGACTTAGCATTTCTAAATTTTTTGTTAGAAAGTTCATCATGTATATCATACCAGGTTTTGCTTTTTCTTGGAGCTCACTTTCTTTTGTTTGCCTATTTGAATAGCCAATTCTTTTTCTTTCCGCATACTCAATAAGAAAACTATCATCAAACCCTTTCAACAGCCCTTTTGACGTAAGCAAATCTTTTGTGCTTTTTTGTCCCTACATTTATCAAAAAAATTTTTTAAAAAGAACAAAATTTACCAACACTTAAAAAAATGTTTAACCCACTCTAGTTGAGTCGGCAATTTTATCGAATCACCATCATGGAATCGAGCTCTTACAGTTGGGTGACCACTTTTCGTGATATGGGAAGTCTACGAAGAAGAGCTCCTCAGATTAGGGCGCCACTTTTGGTTATGTTGACCTATTGAATAAGTCCCATGATTTGTGTTCCAATTGTCTGCTGTGATATTGCAAGTCTGTCGATAATGATCCCCTACATTGTGCGCCAATTTTCTTTTCTCTGCCCTCATATGAACTTTCACCATCTGACAGTTCCAGAATCTGCTACCTAAATTAAAGAAATCATTTTTATGGCTATTTCAGTGGCTAGAACATAAACTCTCTCCGACTATAAAATGGTATATTAAACCTCAGAAAAATTTCAGAAGTACAAATATTTAATATTAATAATAAACAAAAATGAGAAACAGTGCAGAGCAAATCTCATAAAAATTACTGTTAGTTTACCAAAGTATCAACATACTTAGCACAAGCTAAGATTGACCTTTCGTGGTCAGAGTACTTTGACTCCTGAGATTATCACTTCAAAAATATACTTTTGAACACAAAATATTCTTTATTATAAATAATTTTCTAGATAAATATTTGAATTAATTAAATCTTACAACTACAAAATTTTACACTAAATTATAGAATACACTAAGCACATTTTCAATAGTCCTTCATAGATAAATATAGAAATTTAAACTAACCTGACCTTGATTACAGTAGTCTTGAATTGTCTAGTTAAACAGTTTCCCAACACAGGCAAAGTTACACAAAACTGACACCCAGTTTAAATCCAAATCCAATGTAACAACTTCTATTTCAGTAGCGCATAACCAAATAGGTTGAAACTAATATTTGCAGTAAAGTTAGAAATGATCAAGTAAAGCTATGAAAGCATTATTAATTGAAGAAATATTTGCATTAATATCTAAACTTTTAATCGAAACTTAATGGTACTCAAAATAGTATTTAGAATAGTACTTAAACTCATATTGAAAATGATACTTATAGTGCTATTTAGAAGGTGAAGTCAAACTACAGAAATTGCACAATATTTTTATTCGTACTTATATTGTAGCACTTATTTTGAATCTTCACTGATTTACTGAAAGTGTAACATTTCTCCACTCAAAGTGATTCCACTCTTATTTATAATGTGTATAATTCAGATTACAGAGCCACTAGTTTGAAAATTTTTATGCCATACCTTATGCTAAACTTGGTAAAAGGCACAATCGCCGTGTTCAATGAGCAACGGCGCTTTTCAAAATATAAGATTCTATTTTGTTAGTTCTATGACATTATCATATGTAAATTCCAGTAACTTTAATTTTCTAATAACTGTAATTTTTACCAACTGTAAATAACAAGCTTGTTTTGATATCGCCATCATAATAGCAAGTGTGGGTTTTATTCAAGCCTACATCACTATTTGGAAGTAGTACATTTATAATAAGAATTTGAGCTTTCATATAATTTTAATATTTGAATGACTTTTTCTACATTAATGCAATTTGCAGCTTGAATAAATGCACCTATTCCATTAATAACTTTTGATGCTAAGTGAAGGTAAAATATGTATAAAATGATCATCAATTTCACTAATATAAAGCATGTATTTCAAATACTAAACGCTCTTAATAAAAGTTTGCTCCTTTATAATTATTAATAACTTTTGATGCTAAATGAATGTAACAATATGCATAAAATGTTCTTCGATTTCACTAAAATAAAGCGCATTTTACAAATACCAAACACTCTTGATAAAAGTTTGCTACCTTATAATTAGTAATAACTTTCAATGCTAAATGAATGGAAGATATACATAAAATGTTCATCAATTTCATTAATAAAAGCGCATTTTCAGATACTAACGCTCTAAAAATTAGGTCCTTTATAATTTTCTCTGAGTTGGGATTTAGCTCTTATAGACTAAGATGGTGTCCTTTTCTCATCGCAAACATTCAGAATAACAGCGCTATTTCTTAATTCGGTTTTTAAAGAATATTATTTTTGTAAAATTATTAAATTGGTTGTTAAAAAGTATTACATATTTTGAAGTGAATTTAAATTATCATTGCAGCTCGTGAAAAGACTGATAAAAAGTTATTTGGTTTTTCTTTTATTCGTTTAATGGATGAGGAGGGTGCAACTGTTCAGGATGGTCAGCATGAATTGTACATCTACAAATGTGAAGATCCACAAAAATTGCGAACCTGTGGTTATTTGTCTCTTGCATATTCACCTAAAGACTATGAAGGTAACCAAGAAGCAAGTGGCTTATTCTCACGAAGTAATAAGGAAGGGGTAATAGTTAAAACACTATTATGTTCAACTAAACTTACACAGAATGGTTTGTTTTTATTTTACCATATAAAATATTATTAGATATTTTATAGTGGATCTTTTATCATTGTTAAGATGGAAATCACATCCTGAACGAATTCAAGAATCACTACAGCGTGTTTTACGGTTAGGTGATGAAGAACTAGTTAAGTTTTTACAGGATGTATTAGATGCGTTGTTTGCCTTATTTTCAACTGAAGATGGCAATTCAACACAACATAGTGGATTAGTTTTCCATGTTTTGGTTTCTATTTTTAGTTTACTGGATGAATCAAAGTTTCAACATTTTAAACCTGTTTTAGATGCGTACATTAAGGAACATTTTGCAGCAGCATTAGTTTATAAGTAATTATAATAAATTGTTTATAACTGTAGTGATTGGTGTGTTTCAGAGGCTTACTTACAAGTGTGCAACATTGTGCTGATTGGGTTTTGTCTTCTGATAAACAGGAACCTATACAGAAATGTTTTAAGAGTTTGGAGTATATTTTTAAGTTAATTATCCAAAGCCGAATGTTGTTTTCGAGAGCCACTGGTGGAAAGTATGAAGACAGCTTTAGACGAGACCTTTACAGTGTTTTTCTAGCTTTAAATAATATGCTGGGAATTTCAATGCCTATTATAATATCAACACAAGTATGTAGTAAAATATAGTTTATGTTAACATTTATTGGTTTATGTCAGGCAGCATTATTATTGTCCATTAGCGCCGTCTATGAATTATTAGTTGAAGTGTTTCCAGTTATAGAGGTAACTAAATTAGCAGTATCGCTGTTAGATTCTCTACCCAGAGAACTTCCAGCTCCACTGGTACAGGCTAAAATGACTGCAATTAAAAATATAATCACCAGCAAGCTTTTTCAAGATGATGGTAGTTATCTAATATTTTCCTACAAAATTTTATGTGCTAGTTTTAGATTCTAGGAATCTGTTATTGGCGAATGGTTGTAAACATTTGCGGTACCATTTAATTTATAGGGAAGAATTGAAATTATGCACAGACATATTGAGTGAAATACTAGGATTTTTATATAAACAACGAAAACAATGTGAAGAGCAAGGAAAAATTAGCAATTGTATCCATCATGATGTTGACACATTATGTGTTAATACGTTTGATGTTTTAATTCAGACTGTCTTAATTATCATTGATAAAAATACAACTATTATTGTACGTTTGTTGCACAAAATCAGCATATTATGATGTATAAAATTTTAGAGTCGTTTGGTTGCATGCTTAATAGGCACTTTACAATTACTAGATGAATTTCATTATAAACGTTTATGGGAAACTCTAATGGGTCCAAGCCAAGACCACAAGCCATTGAAAGATTTTCTTATGCGGGTTTATTTAGTATTTCGTGAACTTGTAAAACAAGAAGTTTATCCACCAGATTGGTTAATAATTAAGATGGTTGCCAATAATATAATACTTAAATCACTTCAAGAGCTTGCACAACCCTTAGCCTTTAAATTTCTAGACATTCATGGAGGTTATTTCGATAAAGAGGTAGGTTATATTGTAATTGACATAAATACTTAAACAGTTGGTTTCTAGCTATGGACAAGTTACTTTAACTTGGCTGTTGATTTTTTAACTCAAGAAACTTTGCAGTTGGAGCAGTTTTCTGAAGTTAAAAGGGAAAAAATAATTGAAAAGTATGGAGACATGCGCGTGCTAATGGGTTTTCAAATTTTGTCATTGTGGTCTCAACTTGGTGGGTATAGCATTTGTTTGTTTATGTTAATTATAGTGTTGCATATGTAGGAGAGCATAAATTGCATTTTATTCCGTCTATGGTTGGACCCTTTTTAGAAGTAACTCTTGTACCTGAAATTGAGCTTCGTAAAGCTACATTGCATATATTTTTTGACATGATGGAGTGTGAGCAGAAAGTAAGAGGGAACTTTAGGCAGGTGGAAAGTGAACTAATTGATAAATTAGATATCCTAATATCCGAGAATAAGGGTGATGATGAATACCGACGGCTGTTTAATACAATGTAAGTATTCACAACTATGGATTTTTTTTTGTTTTATACACAATTAGCTGTGACAGTTACAAATATAGCCAAATATAATCGGCTTAAAAAGTTTATTTCCATCAATGTTTAAACTATTAAAGTCACGTAAATTTAGAATATTAATTTGGCTACCCCTATCAATTTTCACTTTAAGTAGAGAATCAATAAGTGAGTATTTCAAACTAGTTCACCATCCTAACTATATATTCTGTAGTAAAGAAAACAGTTTACTGTCTATACAATAATTCTTTATAGTGTAAAATCTGTAAAAAAAATTCACCAATATCATTCACATTTATACAATTTTCTGTAATGTTCTTTTTGTTTGCATCAACTACAGCTAAAATTAAAAGGCGAGCACTTGCCTTTATTATGTTGCAAACCATAAAATCTACACAAACGAATAATTTCAATTTCATTCCCATTACTGGTATTTTGTAATCGGTTTTGTATTAGAAAATTTTTCATGGATAGTACAGGACTATTTATTACAGTATTTACATGTACTGCATTGGATTTGTAATAACACAGAATTTTCTTTTTTTTCTGTTCTTTGCTTTCTAAGGATCGACAAATAGAGAAAGCTTTTTCTAAAAGTTATATCATTTTTTGCCATGTTCTGTACCCGTATCTTTAGATCTTTAATTGCTAATACAATGTGATCCATTATCGCAGTATATGTGCCTTGATTTTACAAGGACGGACTAATTATTTTAACACAGTTAAAAATTGGTTAAGTTTTCCCGTTCGTTGATCATAGTTAAAGAATTTATAATATTTGCAAACTAAATTTTTAATCTGATTACATAACTTTAATCTTAACAACCACTTCATCCCAGTTTTTTTTGTCTGTGTTAGGACTAAATTTGAACATTGTATTATTCGTATAGTTCAAGTGGAGAACTATCTAAACACTATCAAACTTAGCACTTTTACCACTAGCAAGTAAATACAAATTCTAATTTTTGCTTCTGCAATTTTCATTTACTTGATGCATTTTCACCAAAAATCATTTCATCAGAAGGTAGTACTTCTGCCATAGCTTTTCTTATGTGAGATTTCAAGTTTTCCACTTTAATAAACCTTTTACATTTGATTTTTTCCACACGCAAAAGACAAACCATCGCATTTTTTGCGAATGCGCTTATTATTGCAATGGTGATTCAATAGTTCTGCTCAACCTTTATATGATGTAGAATTTAACGCATGGAATATATCGAAGGATACTATCAGAAAATTGATTCGAATGTTTGAAATTGCCGGTTTGACTGTAACAATCAACAATTAAGGTCGGCTTTGCTCTGTTTGAAGGCAACAAACGATTGAAGAAGTGCGAGTTTCAGTGTGTGAAAATTCGTCTCAATCAGTTTGTAAATGCAATCAAGAACTTAACTTTAAAAAATTCGTTGTTGCACAAGATTCTGAAGCAAAATTTACATCTTACAGCCACATAATTCAGTTTGTTCAAAACCTAAATGTTACTGACTATTCTCTCTGACTGAATTTTGAAATGAAATACTTCAACATTTTCCAACATTCGAAACATTTTGTTTAGTGGCAAGGCAAACTTTCACTAAGTGGTTGAATAAATAAACACAACTGCCGCTACTGGTTCAACGAAAATCTAAGACAGAAAAATGAATGATCAATAGGTAGTCCAAAAGTTCTTTTCTGGGTTACTATTCTGATAAAGGCATCATTGCGCCTTATTTTTTTGAACACTGGTGAGGGCGAGCACTTACAGTGAAAAGTGAACGGTATTGCAACATGTTAAGACACTTTTGGTTCCACAACTGCAGGAATTTGAAGGTTTTAATGTGGAACTTTGACTTCAATAAGATGGAGCCACCTGTTAAACTTCAAACCAAACACTTGAAGTTGTCAATAAACTTTTCCCAGAAAAAGTTATTTCTTGCCGAGGCACCATGAACTGGCCCATGAGAAGCCCCGATCTTACGTCTCTTGATTATGTGTTATGGGGATACCTTAAAGAGAAAGTGTGTGTAAACAAACCACGAACTCTACTGCAACCGAAATGGCCACCATTTCCAAAGAGATGTGTAGACGCGTGGCACCAAATTTCCTTGTTCAGTTAGAGAAGTACCAGCAGCACTAGGGTCAACATTTGGGCAATATAATCTTTGGCAAGTAATTTTCCAAAACTTTGTCTAAAGATTAAAAAAAAAAATATTTTTCTGACTTGTAGTGTTTTTGTTATTGAATTTACAGATATCGCTTAGCCTTTCTGGACACCTTGTATCTTAAAACAAACTTCTTTCTTGCCTATTTCCTTATGTGACTATAAGCTTACTACCAAAAATCTTTAAATTGCTAACATTAGGTTTTTGTTCATACCATATTTCAACAGGATTTGTGCTTTCCAAATTTTCTGTTGTGTTTTGGTTTATAGTGTAATTTGTATACTGCATAGTTTCCTCCCACAATTGTTTTGGTACCCCCAATTCATTAATGATAGTCATGGCTCTTTCTCTATGGTCATATTCCTTTATCTTTTTCCATTCTGCTTTCCATTTCCATTCTGCCTTATTATCACATTTAAGTTTTGGTGTAATGAACCCAAGCATTGCTTTCCACATGAAAAATTCTTGAAATTTAAAAAATTTCACTTTTTTCTTTTAGTAAATAAACAGCTGTCAAATTTGAGAAATCTTTAAGGAAGGTAATACAATGTATATTCGATATAAGCCATAGGTGTATATATACAAATATTACTGTGGATGATTTGTAACAACTTTTTCTTTTATATCTTGTACGAATGAATTTTTTGACATTTTTCCTGCAATGCAGGGTTCACAAAAATCAATATTGGAAAATTCAACGTTTTCAAGTCTATTTACTATTTTATCCTTTAATAACCTTTTAAATGCTGAAAAAATCAAACAAGCAAACCTGTTATGCCATTTTGAAAATTTATTATTAACAACATTTATAATTTGACATTCCCTTTTAACAATCTCAAAGCTTATTTGATATAAATTACTTCATGTTCCAATGCCTATAATGCTGACAGCCAATAAATTCTTTTGTAAATTGCCAACATATAACATATTTTTTATAGTGAGATTAAATTTTTCCTGTTTCACATAACTGCAAACGATTACGTTTTGCACTTCAGTGGCAAGCAAAAAATTGTTATTTTTAGCAGTCATTATTTTAATTGGATTATCTAATGAAACAATCTCAAAAATGCATCTTTTTCATTTATTAGTTGGTCAGTGTTAGTGTTACAGTTAGTGTTACAGTCATTAGTAAGATTCTCTCCATTAACTTCTGATATAAAAGTAACACTTAATAAATTTCCACATAAATTACTCAACTCACTGGTTCTTGGCTCCTGCTCAGTGAAAGTACTTGAATTTTCTGTAATTTTTCAACCTCGACTTCTTGTTTCTTGATAACGACCTCTAAAATAGCCTCTATGTATTTTCTTGTTCCTATTTCTTTGAAATGTTCTATTCGCCAGTGAACCTCCTTTATTATATTCATATCTAGGTCTATTAGCCTCTTAGTTATTTCCTGTTTGTTATGCTCTATCTCAGCATTCGTTAATTAATCTGTTTCTACATTCTCTTTTACAGTGTCCAAGTTTATCATATCTGTTACAATAAATTTGAGAATTGAATGCTGCCTTTTGGCAGTTTCATGATAATGTTTTCTTTTCAGTTGTCGTTTTTCATCTTCTCTTAGCACTCTCCTTTTTACATTTTCAAGAGACAACAATTTAGTAGGTAAATTTTCAGTAATTGTTGTTTTTTAGAACCTTGTAAGTGACAATAGTATATTACATATTAAATCATTACCCTTATGGCTTTTAATTGTCTTTGAATCTCGTCAAATTCTACAATAATATCGTATAATTATTTACCCTTTAGTTTCATGGACAACATTTTCTCCTTTAGAAATGACTAACCTGGCAGTCCATTTTTTCAAATTATTCCTCTAATATTTGTTGCGCTAATCTGTGCGGACAAGAAAGAAAGTAGTAAAGTAAATAACGAAAACAGTCTACACCGAGTACCACAACAAAAAAGGAATCGAAAGAAGTAATGCCGTGCTAGCTAAAACGTCGATGAGTGGGGTGGGTAACACAGAAAGAAAAACGAAAACCTCAAGAAAGAAATTTATTTACAAATTCTTAATAAATCAACATGTTATAAAAGGAAAATCTACTCGCATAGAAAACAACATTTACCAGCGTATCTCGTACAATTTACATGGTGCAAAAATCTTTGCAAAAATATATAATACTCTTCTTTAACTACCTTAATTTTATTTTGTATCTCAAACCTAATATTTATATAAAACAGAAATTAAAAAAATATAGTGAATGGTTTTCAGCCACTACTCTTAATCCTAATATTTACATAAAACAGAAATTAAAAGAATTTATATAGTGAACTGTTTCCTTTGCCTTAAATCTTACTATTTGCATAAAACAGCAATTAAAGTATACAAACCCTATACTTATATATTGTCCACAAGTAATTCTTGTTAAGTGATTACCAAAAAAAAAAAATTGTAACTGTAAATTACAGTATTAAAGAAAAAAAATTCTACGGGTCAAAATGAATTTCTTCGTACTTGAAAACAAAGTATTAGGAAAATGGCACACTTTAATATAGTGGATTCTAAAATTTATATTGATGGAAAATTATATTTTATAATTAATACATAAACAAAAAAAAAGTTGTCTTCATTAGCACTTTCCAACAGTTTGAGTTAAAAATAGCTTTAATTTCAACACCGCAATACCTCCATTTGTAGTAAATTATCGTCTTACCTAGGATATATGTCTGTACATGTTACATAGTGATGGGTTGAATTAGTTGAAAGTAAATTACCACCAGTGCACTAGATAATTTAGTTGTTGGAAAAATTCCATATCTCAAAGAAACAGCTTCGTACAAACTAATTTTAGAACCTCATGTTAGAAATTCATTAGCTGTAGGAGCCCACTTGTTTATCTTGTCGACTAGAACTACTTCTGTCATCATAAAATCCAAGTTAAATATAAAAGTAAATTTCCATAGGAATATCTCATAATTTGGACCATTACAAGTCATTAGATGCATTTAAAATAATAGTTCGACAACGAAAACTCGAATATGCATTAGAAAACTCAGAGCCAACAACTATTGATAGCAGGAAACCCAATTGATAATTTCTATTCGATTGCAATGTGTTATTTTTCAATAAACATTCATATATAGATAAAGAAACTGGCAGATTGGAATTAAATCCCATTGGCTAATCATACATGTAGAAAACCCATTTTACATACAAAATTTGTGATAACAATTCGAACATTTTTTCAGAGAGCAGGTGTTGCTGAGAATCGAATACACTTTCAATGCCATATCAACAATAGAGATCGATTGAGATACTTTAAATTATACTAAATATACTAATAAAATTCTGCAGGGCTATGAATAAGTAAATATTTCAATTTAGAAAGTAGTCGAAATTGTTAATGAGAATTTGCAAATGGCCGTGAATACAGTAAGTAATATGAAATTTAATTACATAAGAACGAAAATATTTACTTACAGAGACGGCACGGCAAGTAGCATAATTTCCACAGTTCAAATGCAGTTTTGTATGTTTTAAACTTTACAAATGTGCATCAGAAACACACTGAAGAATTAATGATTTTGCCTCATTGTCAAGTTTTAACATTTTTGTTTTCGTCTATGTACTCTGGTATCTATATTTTTAATCAACCTTAGATCACGCCCCAGACCATGGGCGGTAGTGTAAATTATCAAAAAAATCGTGGTTGTTTTTCTATACCTTTCGAGAATTCTTGTAAATTGTAACAAGCCCAGGGTAAGGTTGGATGACAGCGGCTTATAGAAAAAGAAAACTCTTATGACTTGCTGAGCTTTTAATCCACGGTCGCATGAGATTGGGTCAGTGGATTTAATTAAACTTAAAAAAACAATGTAATGGAAGCCACCTAAATTTTTATAAAGCAATTGACTAAATGAATTTGCTTAAAGGAAAAATTTGGAAACCTATACTATCACAAACCACTTAAAATACACGATTGATTGTCACAAATAGGTTACTTACTTTCTTTCTGCTCTAAGAAGTTCTAGGATGACTCTGAAACAAAATTACTACTAGCAAACATCTAATTTATTTAATAATTCTGTGACTATACGAAGTCCTTAATTTTTGTTTCAAATACATATCACTGAATTACCGTATTAATTCCTGTAATGGTCATAAAACCTTTGGAAAAAAATTAAATATTCATAAAAAAATGAACTGAAGAAAATAGGTTTCTATATTCTCATTTTAAACAATTATGTACAAGATAATGTAACATAACAAAATAATTTCTTACGAATCTATATAATTACTTTACTCAGGAGATGTAAAATTTAATTTTCTATGTCTACTGAATTTTAATTAAATGGTATATTTTGTTTAACAATATCCATTTATATTTAATAGCTCGAAGTAGCGCTACTAGAACCTTACAAGTGATTTAAATTCTTTATACATGCAGTAATGTATTGGTTAATTGTTCTCAAAGCAAATTACATATGTTAGAATGAAGGCACGCAAACCACATGTTGAGCTAAGGTTTCGAAAACAAGATAAGAAATAACATTTGTTTTAGCAAATGCTGTAAACCACATGTTACTATTATTGATGTAACTTAATATTTTTTTTATACATAGTTTGACAAGAATGACTTCCAAATTTGAACATCTGATTAATGGAATAAAATCATTCTGTAAATTTTAAATATTGAACCGTTAAAAGTTAAGCTTCTTTTTGTTAATAAACATGTTGCTAAATTATCTGTACTGGAGGTATTTGTACATCAAAGCATAAAGTAATTTAAAATGAACAATAAAATATTACATCGATATAGGTGTGTGTATACGAAATAAAATATGGCACATGCAGCAAAAATTTCAGGAAATCAAATGGGCTTACCCCGGACGTCAATGACCTAACTACCTGTCAGCACTTGTTGCGATGTGAGCATCCTCTCACGTGTCGGTACTATCGAACAATTCTGCTTACCATTTTGTGCGAAATGAATTTCCATATAGATAATTATTTGTACATCGACCAAATAGAATAATCTTAAAATTCCATTAGAACCATTGTAATTTATTGAAGTTACATTATAAATTACGGAAGTTGCACGTTTGTAAAGACTAATCACTTCATAACTTTAAATTTAAATTTTATTTGTCTCGGCGTTTACACCAGGAAAACTTAATTTCCTGCAACATGTCGTCTGCTTTTATATGGCAGAGTGGTGACCTTTAGGCTCGAGGAGCAGACAAAAAGTGAGCATTTGACATAATTCGACAAACAACATGAAGACCTTTGATATTCTACATACGAGTAAGGAACATGCAAGATATGTAATAGTGTTATCAGCTATATTAATAAAATGCTTTAATTTTATTGGTTTATTAAATATACAAGTGTTGGAATTCATATTAGGTAAAGCGTTAAATAAATAAATGCTGAATTAACGGCTTTGTAGCAGTAATGTTGACGAATAATTCAGTTAGGAATTTTTACATGTTACAACTCTTTGATTCCATATTCACCTAATATAGTTTCCATTTTGAATTTCCAGTTTATGTAATCACCTCCAGATAATAATTCAATACTGTATGTCGTTTTTCCACCTTGAACCATGAGAATCAGCTTGTCTTGCCTTTTTATATTCTACATACTGGGCCCATCATCTGTTAGTTTTACCAAAAATAAAGCACAATATCTTCAATAACTAAATTGTTTATTCCTTTAAATTTACCATGTGCCTTAATCATAACCTTACACTTACAAGTCATATATTTCACTATATTAACTAACGTGTCTCATCGCCTATATACCAGGATAATTAATTAATATGTCGCTTATGGAAGTTTTAACGTTATACCTTATAACATAAACATTGATCGATCTCCAAAATTTTGTTAACAACCACATCAATTTGCTAATATGTTCCAAGCATTTAAGTTTCATATTCTATTTTGATAACCATCAATACTATATACAATAATATAAACTTTTCCAGAAATTAGCTAACTATATTTTGACAATCCAAAAATTATTTGATTTAGTAAATTCAGGATAGTTAAGATATATGCTTTAAAATCCATAGGCACCAACTAAGGTAATTTTTAGTATTGTGGTGTTTTTATATAGGTTTTGTTGACTCCATACTTTTATCAGCTTACGTTCCCTCTATTGTTGACCTACAGTGGGTTATAATTATCTGTTGTATGAAATCATACACAGCTTAAATAAAAAACAATTGAGTTAAACTTTTTATTTTTTTCATGCCTGTTGAACTTTTTATTTTTTTTTCATGCCTCCAGGGAACATTTAAGTGCCGTGTAAGTTATAGTTAGTCTAGTTTATTCACTAAATTGGTATGCATTCTTTTAAAACTTTAATTTTAATAGTTTACTTGATCGAGTACAATCGGAAGATCCTGCTTGGAAAGATAGTGGTGCAGCTTTTATTAGTTCAGTTACACGTTTACTGGAACGACTATTAGATTATCGCAGTGTGATCCAAGGTGATGAAAATAGAGATAAAAGAATGTCCTGCACTTTCAATTTACTTGTAAGCAAGTTTAATAGAAATAGTAAATTTTTATTTTTATTATATTTTAGAATTTTTATAAAAACGAATTTAATCGTAAAGAAATGTATCTGAGATACATATATAAGTTACATGATCTACATTTATCAGCTGATAATTTTACAGAAGCAGGGTTTACGATGATGTTATATGCAGACCAACTTTCATGGATTGGTAATAATCCAGTTGTGGATGCAAATTACCCTGGCTATAAGGAAAGTGAAGTCAAAGAAAAACTCTATCTCCTAATTATTAGTCATTTTGACAAAGGAAAGGTAAGTCTTGCTGCTATATTAAACATGAAGAAAAATGGTTCCTAACTAATTATAGATATAGCACATACAGCCCAGGAAAATAGGCTATAATTAATAACAAATTCCAGTTTATCATTAGCTTTTAGTATGGACACTGAGCACATTTCATAAACCTATGGGTTTAGAATTAGGTTTTAGGAACTTTTAACCATTTTACTTTATGTTTTTTTACAGGTTATGCATTTTGTATGCAAGACATATGTTTACAGTGTTGGGAGAAGGGCATACCACTTCTAAAGGAATTAGCAAATTTATATGAAGTTCAGTTATTTAATTATAGAGCCTTAAGTGATATACTCAAAACTGAAGCCAAATTTTATGACAATATTTTAACACAACTCCGTCCTGAACCTGAATATTTTCGGGTTGGTTTTTATGGTTTAAGTTTTCCGCTTTTTGTTAGGGTAATAATGACACTAAGTATATCATAACATTCTAATTATTGATATTTTTTAGAATAAACAGTTCATATACAGAGGATTAGAATATGAAAGAATAGGAGCTTTCACACAACGACTACAAACAGAATTTCCGTCAGCACACATTCTTATGAAAAATACACCTCCTGATGATACTATTTTAAACTCAGAGGGCCAATGTATCCTTTCTATATTGTGAATTGTTTGTTTAACGGATTTTTGAATTATTGATTAAGCTTTAATGTCTTGAAAATATAATTATCTCATGCTTGACTTAAATCGGTAAAATGTGGTGTGCAATTACTTCAAGATAAACTGAAACAGTTTTAAAAAGGTTTAGGCGTAATCTGATGTTAGTCTAATGTGCTGTAGTATGCATTGCACCTGTTATATAGTTTTATTATCATCAGTTTTACTACTATTGTGGTGTATTTTTTTTAGTTTAAATGCTTATTAATCTAATTACCTATTTCTAGCTGAACCTAAGTTAGTAGGCATGACTCATGGTAGTTCTCAATCTTTTCTAATCTTGAGCTATTCTTTTGATTCCATGTAAACTATTTTCACCTACCTCCCATCCTTTATATTCGATATCTTTTTCTCTGCAGTCCATAATTCTTTCTCTGTACTAACTCTACCAAACCTTTATGGCGTAAGATGTGTTTTATTATTCTCTTTTCTTGTTTGTATAGTTCTCCATATGGTCATATTTTCTCATGCATCAAAAAACTGCTTCAGTTGTTTACTTATTTATTCCTACTATAACAGTAAGTTCAAAAGTAGGTAATCTTCCTTGTCTTTTTTGCCTATAGTCCAGGTTTCGTGACCATAAAACTATGCTCCAGGTAAAAGCTTGTGGTAACCTTTTTCTAATCTATCTATTTATCTCCTATCAAGTAGCTGTTGTTATTGTTCAAAGGCCTTTCTTGGATATACTATCCTACTATTTATCTTTTCCTATGATAATTGTTTGTTATTTGCTTCCTAAATAACAGAATTATTTACCTTCTGTATAATATCATTACCTACTCTAACCTTAGTCTACTTTTATTTTCATTTTTATTACGTTTTATTATTTTGGTATTACTTTTATTAATTTTCGTTTGGTAATTCGTAATCATTTATTGGAAAGTTACTAATTTTGCAAATGTTTAAGTGTTGGGGGATCTTGGTAGCCATAGGTGGCTCAACCCCCTTCACATACCACTAAACATTGGTGAAATAGGGTATAATTGAATAAAGCAATTGACTGGAAACTTGCAACTTTATTCAAGGTAAACGAGACAGTACAGCTGACGGAAGAAGCATTGAAGATCTGAAGTTTTCTGCTATAATGACACCTAGAACAATCAGTAAAGCTATCTTGGAAACAAGTGAAGTGCTAGTAAATGTCCTACAGGAGAATATAAAGGTATGGTTTATATATATTATCATAATGAGACAGTATGCTGTTGTTATATGTTTATTACCTTATTTTATTACACTAGAAACACATTACTTGAAAAATGGCTCCAAAATTCTATTACTAAAGTCAACTTCGTCATAAGTGGTATTACCAGTTAATTCACAAACGTTACTTAAATCATCTTCTGCTAAATATGCATAAAGTTGGGTTTG
Source organism: Platerodrilus igneus (assembly GCA_036346225.1). Classification (NCBI taxonomy): domain Eukaryota; kingdom Metazoa; phylum Arthropoda; class Insecta; order Coleoptera; family Lycidae; genus Platerodrilus; species Platerodrilus igneus. The sequence goes on from JARFIW010000301.1 coordinate 7,220,393, forward strand.
AGTAGGTTGAGGAGTAGCCTGTCCAATTGAATGTGAAGAATCAGAAGGGGAATGCATTGCCACAGGATTGTACGCGTTTATGGTAACAGAGCCCTTATGTAGATAACCAAGTTGACATTCCATCAACACATCAGTTACAACTTTTTCAGCAAATAGGCGCTGCCTTGGCTCCATACTCTTAAATTTTCTAGCCCAAACCTTTGCTATTTCAAGGCATTCATCATCAGTTTGTTCTGACTTAGACTGAGATAGATAGGTGCAGGCCAAGCTGAGTAGTTCGTTTTGTTTAGCTATAGGACCTACTACCTTTTTTTTTTACTTTGGTGCTGGTAATCAAGTCCTGTGATGGAGGAGGCCGAAGAGCTACAACGGATATACTTCCACCGAGTACACACCAACTTCAGGAGTCCCCCAAGGATCTAATCGAGGTCCAATACTCTTTCTTATATTTATAAACAGTATTACAGATTTAATGAATTGCAAAGTATTTATGTTTACAGATGACGTAAAGATATATACTACAATTGCAACCCCACAGGATTGCAACAAGCTGCAATCCAATATAAACAAGATAGTGAATTAGTGTGATAACTATAATTGAACATTAAAAAGTGTAAAGTGATGACGTACACACGCAAATGGAAACGGATGATATATGATTATAAGTTAGGTAACATGTAACATAATAGTAAATTGTTGTAGTGAAACTAGAGATTTAGGTGTTCACTTTGATGAGCGGCTTTTCTTTTCAAATCATATCCGTACCATCGCTAAGTCAGGAAATCGTATGCTAGGCTTCATAATACGCAATTGTCAGGGTTTTGAAAATATTACAACTCCAAAAGTCTTGTTCGAAACATTTGTAAGATCTAGACTAGAATATTGTATCAATGTCTGGTGTCCTATTTATATTTGTCACAAAGACTTCTTAGAATCCGTTCAACGCAAAATTTTAAAATACTTGTGGTTGCGTTTGTATATTGTATATGCAGAAAGAGGTTTTGATCATAATATTTTGTTACAAACGTTTAGTGTAAATACTCTTGAGTGTAGACTCAACATTCTCAGAATTTCATTCTTATTTAAGTTAGTACGTTACTTAATTGATTGTGAGTACTTGGTAGGAAAATTGAATTTTTGTATACTGCGAAGATCTAGTAGAAACAAGTATTGTTTTTATATTAATCCTTTCAATACTGATCTCTTATTCAAGTCTCCTATAGAAACTATGTGCGCAGAGTATAATGACATGTGAACATACAGATAGTTTTATGGACAGTTTAGCAAATATTCTAAATTGTGCTTATTTGCATTACTCTAGAAATATGTAAGTGCAATTGTAAATTTTGACTACTTCTTGTGTATTGTGTGTTACTGCTTTGTCTTATAATTGGTACATTGTATTGTTGGGCTATAATCTGGTAAATAAATAAATAAATTCTATTGGATAACTGCGAATGCTTTTTTATTTGCTACATTTTAGGGTGGTAACATAAAAGCATTCTTTTTCTTAAACAATTTTACTTTAAATTTTATTATTTACTAAACTTACCTCTGTTAAGGATGTTTCAGATAATTTCATGTTCGCAGGTAATTCACAAAATCCCAAAAATTGTAAAGCATAGAATAACCAAGATATTGGTTTGTATACTTGGTCTGTTCCGGCACCCGAACGCTTGGAAGATATAATCTTTTTAGCTCCTTGCGATAATTTGTTCGTAACGAGTTTATCTTCTTATGTACATCTTCATTTGTTGCATTTGGCGTTATTTCTTTATAACAAACCAATAACTTGTCCAATGCCAATTTGCGTTTAACTTTGTTTTTATAGTCAACCCTCTGTGATTCCCACAGCTCTGGGAGTGTTTCATATAGCTCAATAAAACTTATTAATTGCTGCTTCTCGGTATCGTCAATGCCACCACTGATAACTACATGGTCACTGGTATCAGATATATTTTCCCAGTCAACAATAACACATCAACTGACCCTAAACAAACATAAATAAACGACTCCGGCGGGAGCGCAGGACGATACACCCCTTCCACTTTCTTCATTGTATTGACAATAATATTGATGCCCACGCATGGACTTCAATATTATTGTCAATATCCTCTACGAACTTCCAGTTTTGATGGCTGGATTTCAAAATTTCTAGATTTATTTCAATATCGTTCGTCAAACCATCAATTCTGAGGTGTTACGCTCAATAATATTGTCATTATTCTAGACTATTGTCCATAATATTGATCGTGTACGGGCCGCTATACACTTGCACTTTTTCAGGAAATTTCTCTAGTACGGCTATACTTCAAGCTCAAAAACTTTTTTGAGTCATAAAAGGTTTTTTTACAAGTTTCATTCAAATGTTTCCATCTTTTTCGTTGAAAATATACCATTGATTGACACTATTTTACTTTGATTTTCTTTAAACCATCTAGATTTTCATAAGTAGCACATCAAAGAATTTTTATTCGTAAGTAGATTCTTTGAAACGCAGTTTTAATTTTATTATGATTCTTTGAGATTAGAGGAACAGAGGAACGTGGTAGATTAATTTAGTAAAAAATAATATCATTTAATTCACAATTTTTTAAGGAATTGCAATAGTAAATTTTATTTTTGTCCAGTTTACCTTATATAAGTTGATTTTTAAAACTCTCTCTGTATTATCTGAATTTATCTAAATTTAAAGTATATGCTTATTAGACCATTATAGGTTAAAGTATTTTGATTTGAATAACAATACGATTTTTGTTTCATGTTTCATAATTTCCTTAATTATAAAAAGTTATCCAAATAAGTAATGTAAAACCTATACCAGAACCCCATCCTATCCTTTTAGCTAACGATATACCAGAGAAAATTTCACATTATTATCGATATAATGATATCACCCGTTTTCAATATGATCGACCTGTCCATAAAGGTATTGTAGATAAAGACAATGAAATAAAGGTATCGAGTGTAAATACAATGATTGAAGAATTAATTATAATATTCTAGACATTATGGATAGAGCGGACATTTCTGGAAACAGAATGTCAACTACCTGGAATTCTGAGATGTTTTGAAGTTATAAGTAGACAAATGGAGGAAATAGCCCCTGTTCAATATGCATGTGAAACAATGGAATCTGTTGAAAAAGAAGTACGCCATCTTATTACTGTATACACAGCTGAACCTAAAAGAAATCTTAATCCATTTACAATGAGATTGCAAGGAATAATTGATGCCAACGTACAAGGAGGTCTTAGTAAATACCAACAAGCTTTTTTTACTCAAGAATTTTCTAAATTATTTCCTGAACATATGACACATGTTTACCGACTGAAGAACCTAATTTTTGATGCAATGCAGGTATGTTTTTAAAAATATGATATAACTATGGTAGTTACTCAAAATTACAGAAACTATTTTAGTTTATATTAGTTTTCATATCATTATGAGTATATGATAGGTATTCATATACGGCCTTATGCTCTTTAAACTACACGGAGGAGTTGTTACCATTCATTCCGACACTCTGACTTAATTATTATTTAAAATTTAGTCTGCACATTTCTATCTACAAATAATAAAGTTGTTATCACTTACAATTCATGGCCTTCGGCGGCAAGCTAATCTCAGGGTTTTAGTGGTTTGGCTTTCTCAAATTCAATAATGTTGTTGCTTGCTATATCTTGCCAAAGCTGTATAAGGATGGGTGGGAATGATAATTGTGTATACTACATCGAAACACACACGATAACTGTACCTCCGTACACACAGTCGCTTCTGTGGATTCTGGTACTGAAGTGTTCATGTAATTACCTCATTGTCACTGAACTTATTTTGTTCTTCACGGGATTTGATTATTCAAATCTGCAAGATGTCTTACTTCCCATTAGAGCAGTGCCATCACTTCAATAGCAGGTGTTGCCATAATTTGCCCGAAAGCAATAATTATCCCCGAAGTGGTATCTTAACATATTTGTGCTTGTCGAAACTGTTTTGTACTTACAATATAGATACTTGGGGCGGATTTAGGAAACAAAAGGAATCCCTTTACTTTTGTACAAAAATACAATAAATTTAAAAAATATGAGACAGATCCTTGGATATCCAATAAATGAAAAGATGTGCTAGGAGTTAATTCACTTGCCATGTAACATGGTGAACGTATAAACGATCGCCTTAAAGTATGCAGCAGGAGTGATATATAGTTGAAATCAAATAAACTAAACCATGACTCATCCTTTAAATCTATATGAATTAATAGTAGTATAACGTATGTCTTAACATTATTCAGACTTGTTAATTAAGCTCTTAATTCTAAATGTAACATAACCTTCAATGTAATGTGCAGTTATTTATTAGATGCTCCTTTGGCCACTTTTCTTAGGTATTCTATCCTAAGTTGTACTTAGTTATTTAATCTGAGCCTTTTACGAACTAAGTAGTTCAAATATCTCAGATTTTTTTTCCTCTTTACTGATCATAAGTGTACACAGAACCACACTCAAAAGTAACAAATTTAGATTAGTTCAGAAATGTTATTTCATTAGAAGTATCACTCTCACTCTTAAAATAATTTTTTAATACTTACATAAACAATCATTTTTATTTATCTCTAGAAAATCATCATTCAATTAGAGTAGGATTTATTTAAGAAGAGTCTGTACATAATTTGACATATGTGCAAACCTTGAAAGTCAGGGGCGAAGCGGATTTAATAATTTTTAGGGTTTTGAAAACACTCCCATAGAGTATATATTCTAAAATCAAGTTTTATTTTGTTGGTGGTTTAAATCACATGGCGAATACACAAATAAGCAGGACATAAAACACAAAGAAGCAGAAAGAAAACAATGAAAACATAAGAAATAAATATAAAATGTCAATGTCACAAATGTCAATTGACATTTAACAGCAGATTATCTACGCCACGGATATGCACATGCCTATTTATAAACAATGGACTAATCTGACACCGTTTTAGCCATGTGCGCATGATGACGTACATGCTCTTTTCTTAAATAACTTCTACCTTTGAAACCACAACTTTATCTACATTTAATTCCTTCAATATACAAAAATATTGAGATTAAATTATTTAGAGTTAGTAAGGAAGGAAATCTATTTCTTTTAGTCAAGCAAGTATAACAAAGTGGCTTAGGATCTTAGTTACTCCACTTCACTTAGTTGCAAAAGGAAAGCACCTATTAATTGGTAAATAAATACATAACTTATTAAATAGATACGTAGAGGACAAGACATATTCAGTTTTGTATTACTTCATGGGAATAAGGGAATTAAATACATCATATACAGAAAGCATGAGATAATAATTATAAGGTAAAAATTGCTATTGATTAAAAATATAATGGATACAATTATTTACTTTTAGTTTTCGTTATATCTGGAAATTTGAAATAATAATAATACCCATCAGTATTAATTAAATAAATGTTATATTACTTTTGAACAGGACTTATAAAATGGAAATAAAAAACTGGAAAATTAATTTTTATAATGCTTCAAATTTTATTAGGAATTTTGTTTAAAGTGAGGATAAAAATCCAGTATGCAGAATCTTCACCAAAGGATGGGCAACGCTTAACAAGAATAGATTTGTACGGGACTTCAAAGATTTTGGTTGTCTGACAGTTGTTTATGTAACAATTCATGTACGAATTGTATAACCTTTAACGAGATAGTAAATAAAATGGGAGCTGGTATTTTTACAAAACAAATTTGAGTAAAATAATTATCATTTCAGTTACAGAGATCACAAACGAAGTAGTATAACAACATTAAAACTTTGTTATAAGGATAAAATTAGATTGGCATATAGCTACGGAAAAGTACAACCAGAAATTTGCAGTGTAATCAATAAAGAAATTAACAAAGTTAAGTTTTAAGTTTGTATGGTATTTTGCAAGTATGAAATAGGATTCTGACAGCATTTTTGGGGCTTCATAAAAAGTTTTGAAAGACATAGTAAAGAAAGATCACTAGTTGCTAGTATTTTCTGTTACTAAAGAAAGAAAATGAAATTGTATTATTATTATTTACATAAATTGGCATAATAAAATATAGTTAGAATCATCAATTAAAACTAAAACTTGAAATATAGGTAGTTTTTTTGTATCAATCTAAGATTGTTTAGGTAATTGGAAACTATTGGTATATGTTGTTTATGGTAATTTTGCGATGACATCAAAAAATTGGAAAACGCTAAGTTGCAAATATGAATTTCTTTCACATGAATATAATTAATGAATTTTGTGAGTCCTACACTTTAGATTTACTGGAAATCAAAGGGTGAGATTAGTTTTCCTGATTGCCTCATTGAAAGCTATTAAAAATTAATAATTGAGTTTTAAATCTTCAATTCAAGAAATTTGGATAAAATTGGATTGACACTTTTACTTTAGATGGTTTAACAGAGAATTATTTAAAAAATATGCATATTAAAATTAATATGTAGGTTGTGCCTTAAAATAATATTGGGATATTGTTATCACAATATGCAGTAAATTATAAAATTTTGTCATATAAAAATGATTAACTCATATTGAAATTAAAGTAAATAATGTTAAAAATAAAAATTCTTATTAGTCGTAGGGCAAGAAAAGTTGAAGATTGTAAACTCTTCTGTTTTGTGCAAAGGTGTCTTGAATTTAGATCTGTCCTATAACCTAAGACCAACGGCTGAACAAATATTTAGTCCATTGCAGAACTCTGGGTCCTAAGGCAATTATTTAGTACCCTGCTAGATCCAACAGCAGAAAAGCTCTTAGAACCATGGGATTCATTAAATTGCTATTATTTAAAGTATGATCCCATTAATGAAAACAAAGATGTTCAAAAGAGCTTACAAGGAAATTCTAGCTTTGATGAAGGAACCTAGTATTACGGGGCTACGCTCCCAAATTTACTAGGGTATTTTGTAGTAATTTACAGAGCAAATTACCTATAGTAACCTTCTTTATAACGGGCAATTGTGTTATATTAAATTTATATGAAGGGGCTGCTTCACAGTATGGCAGGGAAATAATAATACAGGAACAGATATTTCAAGGGCAACTCAATGCACTTACCTCAATCCCAGACCAGCTATAAATACTTACGGTTATCCGTTCAAAGTTGAGAGCATTGTGGACTCTTAGTCAGAACAGGTTCATCGGCCTTTCACTATATTAAACTATTGCGGATTGATAAGACTGAGGTATACCAAAACATCTATTGGAAACACGTTCTATCTGCTCCAAGTACAAGTAAATTAAACGTAAAATTATTAACAAACAATTGGCCAAATGCATGCAGATGGTTTACATCAACTAAAATAAGAAATGTGAATAAATATTCATTGTAATGCTTTTAACAATATAAATATAAATATATACCAGTTAAAGGAATCTTACAATCGTAACACAAATACTCAACTCTGGAAGAATAAACAATCTTTCTATCCAACTTCGGTCTTTGAAGCAACATCATTAAGTTCTCCCTTAAATAAGCCGTAGGATAAAGGATCTGTAACATTTCATACACTTCAAATCTAACGTCTACTCTCCTCTTCGTCTGCGATAATACTCCCAACGCAAACAATAATACGTTCAATATTCTAAGTACGATGCACCAACATATGGCTTCAACTTTTATACTCTCAACATACGAATTCCAACCAAACATTAACAAACAGTAATACAATAATGATGAAACTAAAGTTAACATTAAAATGAAAATATAAGGGTACCTAAGAACGTGAAAATTAATCTCAGGCATTAATCACAAATATATACTTACACGCTGGTCATTTGCACACAGACATGTGGTTGCGTAAATTCCAGTAACAAAAGCTGAATACTAAAATAACAATTTATTTCGATACGTTATGGCTTCTTCTATTTAAATCCCAACAAACTACCGTGGGACGATTATTCATAAATTGAATAATATCAGAATAATTATAGACGAGCCTGCAACACACTAGGTCTCTTTTGCATGATGAATCAATTCAAAAAGAAAGAACGGATCTCGTTATTAGAATTTGACAGTTAGAAATCAACCTTTCCCCTACAAAATGTATACATAGGCGGAGTATCATAACATTCGTACTTTGACATGGCGAATAAATCTTATGAGTATGAAAATGTACTTCTTGATATCGAACATTTTGTACCCTTAAATGAATAATTTATCAAGTACAAAAATGAATGAATTGGCCATCCACAACTAACACAAAACGAATAAATTGCAAGTAAAATACAACACGGCACTGCTGGTTGGTTATATCTAAAGATTCGTTGCGCATGATTTAACAATTATTATAAATATAACACGGTATCTATTTACAAATTAATATATTATTTTTAGTTTTGAATGAAACCAAATAATTATTAATTTAGAAACTAGAAATATCTTTTTACTATTAGATCTTGTATTAACAACGATATTAAAAGCTTGATAATAAATGATATGTAAGTAATTATGTATTGATATATACACGTAAATATAAACATGAATATGGTAAACAACCAAACTACTTTTTGTATTCATTGCTAAAGCCTAGTTTCATACAACAAACACAGATACAAATATACAAAAATCGGTGACAATAAAACCCTCAAAAACTGATTGTCACACTAGTATATAAGCTTAAATAACTGTTGAGGAAAGTGTCAAGTTTATTACTCAATATAGTATTTTCAGGCAGAATGGCTCATGGTTTATCGAAGGTAAGGAACAGATTGTCAACGCTGGTGAAGCTTAGCAATTGATACTGACATTTCCATATTGCTCAATTGATGGGAATGTTCCATTTAGTCCATGTGCATAATGTAAAACGGTTGCTTTTGGTACCATGGGGGGTGGTGGTGGTGGTGGTGGTGGTGTCACTTGATGGTGCGATAGGGGGTATGCAAAATGACGGCCACTTTCAAAATGGCGAATTAGTCACGAACTAAAAGTTGAATATCTTGTATTGTATGGCTCGGGTTTTTGAATTTTTTTTTTAATTAAAAGGGACAATATGGGCTACTATTTTTATCTCGGCACCTTTTTGCCTATTTTACACTTGTAAGGCGTACATTATTATTCTTATTGTTTTTTCATTATTGCAACTATAAATTTACAGCTGGAGTGTCTTAAAAATACTATCAACGGTAAAATACATATTACATAAATTATTTGTTGGAATTGTAGCTATCGATTGGTTTTTGTATTATTAAAATCGATGGATTTGTTGTATAGAAATTTGAGCGCAAAGTTGCAGTGTACATTCGTTCATGTACAACACTCGCCTGTGTGTCTATCAGCTGCACAACACCGTATGAGTGGACGCTAAGTTGTATCCTTCCGCCACGCTAGAGTGCAATTGAAATAGTACTCGAGAATTATACTGTTCGATTTATTTTCTGATCATTATTGATATTTTGTGATTAATGACATAGTGCGTGTCAGAGTGCGAAAATTGTAATTGATGTGAGCATTTAGAGTAATATGCATTAGCATGAATTTTTTAGAGGGCGTGAATATTTTGAGACGAGAGTGCAAAGCGGAAGTATTTTTAATAACGTCAAGCCATGAAAATGGCCATGTGGTATCTGTAATGGTTCAGAGGGACATTTGAGCAAGGTTAGAGACTAGGAATCATGGAGTACATTATGTAATGCCGTGGTCATTTGTAAATTTTCATCCACTTTAAATCTTTTCCTAAATAATGCAGACCTATCAAGAATGTTTTACCATCGAAGTTGTCATTCTTTATTTACACTTAAAAACATTAGAGTGCATTGCTATTTCTGAACAGGGTCTTATTTCGGATACTGATGGCGATACAAGAGATCGAGAAAAGAATATACCAAGAATGTCTCTTAGAGGAAAAATGGACGAAGAGCCAGAATTTTTGAGAACGTTCGATAAAGAATGTATATTTTGTGACAAAATAGATAAATATAAAAAAGGAGATCATAGTCGAGAGTCTTTAAGGGAAGTTCGAGAATTAAGAGTGGATAAGACACTCAGAATAATAGTGACAGAAAAAACAGACGGCAAAATTTTAGCATTTACTTTTTGCGAACTGGTTGGAGCAGAAACGCACTATCATGTAAGTTCTATAAAATTACACACGTCCAGTGAAAGCAAAATTACCTAAATCCGTGTATAATGATGTGGGAAAAGATGTCCGGGAGAAACTTTTTTAGTGCATCTTACACTTAAAAAGTTCATAATTACATCGCGCAAGCGCGGAATAAGCGTTGCCACGGCAGGTGGTAGCTCCAAGCTTTACACAGGCGTTAGTGCGGCCATCTGACAATGACGTCACCAATAACAAATTAAATACGCCATTTGCGGAAAAATATAAATTAAATTAGCGAACAAATTAAGCAATTTAAGTACTTACATAAGAAATCCTACGTCCTGCGGGGTTGAGTTAAAGTTGGCTTCTGTTGACGTCCATCGGAGCTACTGATGGCCCCTTTAAGGCAATTAACGGAGGGTACGCCTTCCAAATGGCTAGAGCCCCCTTTTAGATAGTTAAAGATGGTGACTGCTCCGGTTAGCTGTTAGCGGAGCATGGACATCCGGCTCGTTCTAGGGTCGTGGGACTGCTCCAGGGTCGTATCAGATTCCTATATGTAGCGGAACGATAAGGAATAGGTTAATTAGGGAAAGACAAACAAAGATAAGCAAGGGAAATCTACATAATAAAAATAAAGATACGATACCAGACACGACTGCCCTTCTCGATGTTCAAAGGCAAACGGCCACGTTACAGAGTCTCACGGAAACACTTCTCCCACTTTTTCTCCGCCACTCGCGTCGCGCGATCTGGCGCAAACGCACTCTGACGTGACGGAAATATACACCAAGTCTTTTAAATTTTAAGGCGCGAAAACTTCCGCACATAAAAATTAAGCTAAGACAATGTTTAGTGCCAATTTGGCACGTAACATGCATTAGACATGAAATATTTTCTTACCCTACAGTTGTGTCTTTGTTGTCATTGCAAGAAAAAATGTTCAGTTACATGAATTTCACTTGTGTATCCAATGGCTGTGTAAGCGCAAAATAAACATCTGATACTTGATTTACATCGGGAATTTGGAGAATCTTTGAATTTTTTTACCACAGAAAACAGTTTACATTACCCTGAATAATTTCAAATACGAATCACTTTTAAATCACTATGTGAAACTTCAAGTTCAGTTAGAAAAATGAGTTACCCGATGCAGAGAGGGCGACTGAAGCAGCAGCAGCAGCAAATATATGCAAAACTAAAGAACAGCGACATTAGTCATCAGACATTGCCTCCCCATCTATCCAGACCATGTTGATATTATAATTCATCAAGAACTGGATACATTTTTAAGAGTGCTATTTCAGAAAGATGACAACTTGTCCGAGTGTCATAATACTTGTATTTGGTTACTCACTCAGGACATTAATTCAAGGTGTTATACCATGAAAAATAAATGCATGTAAACACATTCCTCTCTATGGTAGTGAGAACACTGATGGCTAAGTTTTAGAAATAGACACAGCTCTATGCTTGCAAAAACTTCAAACTTAGGAGAATGATGAGGATTTATTACTGTCGTTTGTACAGCCAGGAGTACCTACAGTGTTGGTTTACGATAACATGGACAGACAAGAAGAAACACTTTCAGGATCAGGTACATCATATCGGATGATCGGCAATTCACTTTACAGAGATAGTTAATCTAGATGGAAGTTATCATCACCATTTTTTGCATGGTGAATTTGCCATGCTGATGTCAAATACCAATCCACTAAAATTGGCTTCTAAGAACAAGAAGTTCATTTCGGCATTCACTTCTCTAGGATCTAAAATAGAACTGAGCAGTGATCTATTTGAAGCACTACAGGAATTTATATGTGAATTATATCATAAAGTCATGAGGATTAGGATACTTAACCAGCTTCGTTACGTTATGTTCTGTAGTAAATCTGGCAAAATAGAATTTTCTCAGCTACCATCCTGACAAATATTCTACGTTTACATGCCACCAGAGCGAATGTTCAAAGTCTGTTTTGGTGGCGTTATCTCGAGCAACTTATAATAGACACTAGTCCACCGAATCATGGATAGGAAAAGGATGCCAATTTGGAGTATAATAAAGCTGTCCCAGACACTATCTTGCAGCAATTATGATGAAGTTGCAAGAGAGTGTGCTACGTGGGTTTATAGCTCTGTACAAAATAAATTGAAATGCTCAGCTCTGTGTCATCCATTCACCAGCAATGTTGAAGATGGCAACTCTTTATTTTTGAATGATCATCATATTCTGACAACGATGCTGAAAAGTAATATAATTTGTAAGTACTAAGTGTTTAATATTAGTTTATATGTAGTTTAGGCACTATGTGAGCCACTTGAGGTCCTAACGTCAAGTGAATGTCTTGTCATGTCATGTGTCATTATGTTAATAAACGAGTGTTAAATCTAGACGCTGTTTTTATTAAAATATAAGTATCAAACATGGCACAGTCAAGAAAGTTAAAATCTTAAAATATCACAGGCATCACCAAGTTTATGGAAACTGATGTTAGATGTAGATATTGATGAATTATACCCAAAAAAAAAGTATATAACAAAAATGGCAGGGTTCAACGGTCATGTAAAATTATCGCCGAATTTTGATCTTCAAGGGCAGCACGCCGCTAATGAATGGCAATTTTGGAAAATTGCATTCTAAGATTATTTAATAGCAACAGGACAAAATGAATCCGCTGACCAGATAAAACTTTCAATTTTAAGAAATATTATTGGTAGTGAATCCGCAAGGATTGTCAACATTTAGCATTACTGCAGATAAACTGAACAATATAGGTTACAATGAAGATGATAGATAAATATGTAAATCCTAGAATGAACGAATGTTTCGAAAGATACAATTTTCTTAAACGTACACAGAAGGAGGGAGAGGGGTTTGAACACTTTCTAACCGACTGTCGACATTTGATTAAATCTTGCAATTATAATGCCATTGATCCTATTGAATCTGCAGAAGACAAAGCTCTAAGGGATCGTATTGTGATTGGAATAAGAGATCCAACAACACGAGAAGCCTTATTAAGAGTTGACAAGCTTACATTAACTAAAGCTATAGAATTTTGTCGCACAAGTGAGCAGAGCAGATCTCAAAACCTACAATTTCAGCAGACAAATGAAGTAAGCCGGGTTACAGGAATCAGACCAAAATATTATGGAAAGAAATCTAATGCAGAGGACAAAGGTAAACAACAAGATAAATTTTTATGTCGTAGGTGCCAACGGACACATGGGCCACGTGAATGTCCTGCATATGGAAAGAAATGTAAAATATGCGGATTAGAAAATCACTTTGCTGTAGCATGTAAGGTAAAAAGTGCGAAAGCTACAGAAAAAAACGAGTCTAGCGACTGATGTTTTTATGCAAAATATTAATGTATGTGTTAAACGTAAAAGCAACAAGTCATGTAAACACTTGCATAGAGGTATGTGGGAAGAAATTTTAGTTATAGAAAATGTCAAACTCAAAAGTAAATTAGATACAGGGGCTGATGTTATTGTTATCCCTTTATCAGTCTTTAAAAATTTTAAAACAAATTGTAAAATAATACCCACAGAATATGTACTGAAAGCATTTGAGGGGACAGTGTCTAAACCTACGGGAACTGTTAATTTAATTATCAAACACAAAGAGAAAAGTATTTTTGATGACTTTGTTGTTGTGGATGGTGCTAGTCAGGTTTTAATTGGGGGTAAAACATGCATCCATCTAAATCTGATTAAACGTGTTAATAAAATTGATTTAAATATAAATGATGACCAGAATAAATTTATTAGCAAAAATCTTGACATATTTGTAGGGTCAGGCACATTTAAAGAAACTGTTGAGATTACTACTGTAAAAAATTTTGAGGCAGTATGTTACCCTTCGGTTAGAAGTCCTGTTAGTATTAAAGATGACCTAAAAATTGAGCTAGATAGACTAGTTAAAAGAAACGCTATACTTAAAGTAGACAAAATTGACCCACGTGCAAGCATTAATCGTATGGTAGTCGTAGAAAAAAGCAATGGTAAACTGCGAATATGTTTAGATCCATCAGATTTAAATGCTCAAATAGTATGTAAACTCAGGATTAGTGTAACAGTTGAGGAAATATCATCAAAAATATTAAATAAAAAATATTTCAGCTGTAGCTGAGGTGGTCGAATGGGCCAGAGAAACCGACTGTAAGTTTAATAGGGATAAATTTCAATATTGTAAAACTGAGGTAAAATTTATGGGGCAAATCTTTTCTCAATCATGCATGCGAGTTGACCACAGCAGAGCCGAAACTTTGTGCCAGCTGGAAACACCACAAAATGCGGTTGAACTGCAGCGAATTATAGGTTCTTTTAATTATATTCGGAAATATGTTCCAAATATGGCTGAAATTATGCACCCATTACAGGAATTATTAAAAAAAATATCGAGTGGCAATGGCTACCAAAGCATCAAGGGTGTTTTGAAAAGCTAAAATCTATGGCTTCAAAATCACCGGCATTAGTTGCATTTGACTCCACAAAGAAAATTATACTGCAGTGTGATGCATCTAAAAATGGGTTAGGTTGTTGCATGTATCAAATTCATGATAATATACTAAAATAATTGCATGTGCTTCACGGGCAATGAACGAACATGAAATAACTATAGCCAAACAGAAAAGGAATTATTAGCTATTTATTTTGGCACACAAAATTTCATAATTATATATATAGAACTAAAATTGATGTTCAGTCTGACCACAAACCGATTATAGCAATTATGAACAAACCCATCTGTAAAATTGGTTCAGTGCGATTACAACGGTTAAGGTTAAAATTATTGAAATATACATTAAATGTTTATTATGTCCCAGGAAAAGATATCCATTTTGCGGATATGCTCTCTAGGACAAATGGTAAAGCAAGCTATGAACACGTTGATACAGACATGTTTGACATTGTGCACACGGTTTCAACACATTTGCCTATGATTGATGCTAAAATAACTGATTTTAGAAAAGAAACGGCTAAAGATGACACGTTATCAAAAGTTACGGACTATTATTATAACGGGTGGCCAAATAAAGGGAAGGTTCCTAAAAATATAAAACCCTAATATAATTTAAAAAATGATATGTTCATTGAAGCAGGAATTGTGTTCATTGAAAATAAAATTATTGTACCACAAACGTTAGAAAACAGAATGATTAACCTATTGCATAAAGGCCACATAGGAATATG
Organism: Platerodrilus igneus; assembly: GCA_036346225.1. Lineage (NCBI taxonomy): Eukaryota > Metazoa > Arthropoda > Insecta > Coleoptera > Lycidae > Platerodrilus > Platerodrilus igneus. The sequence continues at coordinate 7,235,661 of JARFIW010000301.1, forward strand.
TAAGACTATAAATAAAGCTAGAATGTTATTTTTCTGGCCAAATCTAAATAAAGACATATGCGACTTTATAAAAAAATGTAGAGTCTGTGAATAATTCATGCCAGCAAACCACAAAGAACCAATGCTACCCCACTGAATTCCGAACTTTAGATTCAATAAAATAGGTGCTGACATACTAGAATTTGGTGTAAAAGCATATCTAGTGCTTGATGATTATTTTTCACATTGGATAGAGATTATCCCAATAAATAGTAAAACATCTCATGCAGTTATTGATGCCATGCAAGGTGTATTTACTAGGTTTGGATATCCACAATACATAATAGCGGACAACTTACCATTTACCTCAAAACAATGCAAAGACTATTACAATTGTAAAGAGATTACTATTTTAACATGTTCTCCACATTATCACCAAAGTAACGGTCTTGCAGAAAAGGCCATAGGGATCGTAAAACAAATTCTACGGAAAAGCAATGATGAAAAAACAGACTTTCGTGAACTTTTATTAGAATATAATAACAGTCCTATAGGAAATTTGAATGCTCCACCATCGCAAATATTAAATAGCAGGAGTGTACGAACACAACTACCTATAACAAATAACAAATTACAACTCAAAATACAAAATCATATATATATAAACAATTATGTAAGGAAAAGCAAAATGTAAAACTCAGATATGATTCACACAGCAAAAGAAAGCAAATATTATATAAAAAGGGGGATAAAATAGTCATTAAAACAAATATTGATAAGACATGGGATAAGGCAATTATAGTCGAAAAAGCACATGAACCAAGGTCATGCTGGGTGAGAAAGGAAAGTAATAACAGAATTGTAAGGCGTAACACCAATCAGATTAAACCTTCTTATTCGAAAACTGACTTCAAAGAATTAATCAGTGAGCCTGAGTTATTCCCGATAGAACCTGAAAAGCATCTAGCAGAAAACGAACAAGACAATCAGAATGTAGTTGTACCAATTAGTAGTAATACTGATTTAGTGTGCTGAAAAACTAACGATGAGTTAGATAGTAAAGACATAAGTGCTACGGGTGATTGTGCCTTAAAGATGTCGAAGTACGGGCATACAATTAAGCCGATACAACGCCTTAATCTTTGAGGGGAAGGTGTTTAATATTAGTTTATATGTAGTTTAGACACTATGTGAGCCACTTGCGGTCCTAACGTCAAGTGAATGTCTTGTCATGTCATGTGTCATTATGTTAATAAACGAGTGTTAAATCTAGACGCTGTTTGTATTAAAATATAGGTATCAAACACTAAGAATGATTTTCTTATTTTTTGAGTGGACGGTGACGTATGATTAACTGTCATATATTCCTTTTACAGTTTGATTTTTAAGATGTGCTTTTCAAATATGCGTGTATGAGAAGAGAATAAGGACTCATAAATCTTAATAGCAACAATATTTTAAGGTGATAAGCTGAGAGTCACGTGATAAATTTACTGATCTTGATGAAACAAAAACCAACCGCTAGCTACAATTCTAACGAATAATTTTTGCAATATATAATTTTACCCTTACTAACATGTTAAAAATGCTCCAGCTGAAAATTTATTGTTACAGTTATGTAAAAACACTAAAAATAATTAATTTTGTCTTACAACTGTAAAATAGTCAAAAAGTTGTGGAGATAAAAATTGTAACCCATTTTATACCCTTTTATTCAAAAAAATTTTTTTTTGAAAATCTTAATAGCATCAATACTTTAAGATGATAAGCTGAGAGTCATGTGATAAATTTACTGATCTTGATGAAACAAAAACCAACCGCTAGCTACAATTCTAACGAATAATTTTTGTAATATATAATTTTACCCTTAGTAACATGTTAAAAACGATCCAGCTGAAAATTTTTGTTACAGTTATGTAAAAACGCTAAAAATATTTAATTTTGTCTTACAACTGTAAGATAGTCAAAAAGGTGGGGAGATAAAAATTGTAACCCATTTTGTATCCTTTTATTCAAAACAATTTTTTTTGAAAATATTAATAGCATCGATACTTTAAGGTGAAGCTGAGAGTCCTACGTGATAAATTTACTGATCTTGATGAAACAAAAATCAACCGCTAGGTACAATTCTAACAAATAATTTTTGTAATGTATAATTTTACCCTTGGTAACATTTTGAAGATGCTCCAGCTGAAAATTTTTTGTTACAGTTATGTGAAAACACTAAAAATAATTAATTTTGTCTTATAACTGTAAGATAGTCAAAAAGGTGTGGAGATAAAAATTGTAACCCATTTTGTACCCTTTAACTAAAAAAAAAATTTTTTTGGAAAATCTTAATAGCATCAATACTTTAAGGTGATAAGCTGAGAGTCACGTGATAAATTTACTGATCTTGATGAAACAGAAACCAACCGCTAGCTACAATTCTAACGAATAATTTTTGTAATATATAATTTTACCCTTAGTAACATGTTAAAAACGATCCAGCTGAAAATTTTTGTTACAGTTATGTAAAAACGCTAAAAATATTTAATTTTGTCTTACAACTGTAAGAAAGTCAAAAAGGTGTGGAGATAAAAATTATAACCCATTTTGTACCCTTTAATTAAAAAAAATTTTTTTTTGAAAATCTTAATAGCATCAATACTTTAAGGTGATAAGCTGAGAGTCACATGATAAATTTACTGATCTTGATGAAACAAAAATCAACCGCTATCTACAATTCTAACAAATAATTTTTGTAATATATAATTTTACCCTTGGTAACATTTTGAAGATGCTCCAGCTGAAAATTTATTGTTACAGATGTAAAAACACTAAAAATAATTAATTTTGTCTTACAACTGTAAGATAGTCAAAAAGGTGTGGAGATAAAAATTGTAACCCATTTTGTACCCTTTAATTAAAAAAAATTTTTTTTTGAAAATCTTAATAGCATCAATACTTTAAGGTGATAAGCTGAGAGTCACGTGATAAATTTACTGATCTTGATGAAACAAAAACCAACCGCTAGCTACAATTCTAACAAATAATTTTTGTAATATATAATTTTACCCTTGGTAACATTTTGAAGATGCTCCAGCTGGAAATTTATTGTTACAGTTATGTAAAAACACTAAAAATAATTAATTTTGTCTTACAACTGTAAGATAGTCAAAAAGGTGTGGAGATAAAAATTGTAACCCATTTTGTACCCTTTAATTCAAAAAAATTTTTTTTTTAAAATCTTAATAGCATCAATAGTTTAAGGTGATAAGCTGAGAGTCCTACGTGATAAATTTACTGATCTTGATAAAACAATAACCAACCGCTAGCTACAATTTTAACAAATAATTTTTGTAATATTATAATTTTGCTCTTGGTAATATTTTGAAGACGCTCCAACTGGAAATTTTTTGTTACAGTTATGTAAAAAAACTAAAAATAATAAATTTTGCCTTACAACTGTAAGATAGTTAAAAAGGCATGGAGATAAAAATTGTAACTCATTTTGTACCCTTCAAAAATTGTATTTTTGAAAATACAAATCATACAACATAAGATATTCAACTTTTAGTTCGGGACTAATCTGCCATTTTGAAAGGGGTTGCCACTTTGTATGGCTACCCTCTTTAGATGTCTATCATTGGTTTTTTTTTGCGTTGACCATTACCTCTTCGAACATACCCCCAAATGGCGCTTTGTCCCCCCAAATGGTAGCTCATTCTCTCATATGACCCATAACTGACTTCCCTGATGATGGTGTAACATTTGAAGATTATTCCTTGTATTTATTTTCTATACAAAGCTTTTCACGTGATGAAATATATCCAACTATGACAAACGTTTTAAGGAATATTTTTTACATCTGATAGTTTTGCCCTATGACCAAGTGGATATGATTGAATGTGAAATTAAAGTGAGATTTTAATAATTGTTTACTCTGTGTTAATGTATGTAATAAAAAACACCCGAACACTTCTCTTATGGATACATTTTTTTCCAATTCAAAATCAGCAATTTCACTTGAAAAGGTGATAGTTGATACAATTACTGGATAGCAAAATTGTTTTATTTTAAAGAGAAACTTATCTGATACAAAAATTTCGTGTTTTTACCATTGAAAATTCAAACCTTGAATTGTTATACAACGCTTACTATTAGGTTGATTACTCAATATTATAGTAGTATTATCTCATGGCGGGTGACCTTGAAAAAACCTGCGCGATGAGGAGCTATATTAATAATCAAAATAAAAAAGTGAGACTAGAAAACATCGACTGCTTGCACGTTTAGTGTTGCCAGAGCAAAAATTGTCGAGCAACCAAGAAATGTGTTTCAAATAGTTTTATGTTGATTTTTGCTCTTCTATAAAAATGATCTGAGCTTATTGTTAGATGTGATACCCCAGATTATTGATTGATTGGATCAGTGTACACAAGATATTTTATCACTTATAGTCACTAGTAGAACAAAAACAATTTGGTAGTACTACATATTCGGTTTTTTCAAATCAATAGACGTTTTTGTTTTAAACACAAACTATAAACTATAAACACTATAAAAATGTTAAATGCCCACCTCGAAAATATTACTAAGATTTATTACATAAACGTTTTAAGAATATGTTTACACAATGACACTCATGGTGTTGTAACTAACAAAAACAATTTTTAATTAATACCAAAAGGATTTTATATCATTTGTTATATTAATATTATTATAAATTGCATATATCTCGTGCTTTATTTTAATGGATCATACAATCAACAATTCAGTGCTGTACAATTGAAGGAAAAGGAACAGTTATAGCATGAAAAGAAAGGTAATTAAGGTTTGCATCTTGTCAGGTTATATATTTTTTACATAACCTCATTTATAGTTTAGAAATATTTGCTAAATTAATATATTTTGTACGCACTTCATCGATAATCTAACTATAAAATAATTCCTTGAATAATTAATAATCTTAACCTTAACACGATCGGATAGAAGCGCCGAGATAAATACAGTCAATAAGAATCCCTTTTGGAGACAAAGAATGGACATGCTTAAAAGAATTGATTATGATTGGATTAAAATGTAAAATGATTCAATCACTTTGAAAGCCAATCATTGATTGTTTCAGCTTTAAAAGTGATCGATTGTCACAGCACTACTGAACATAATTTGATATAAAGACTGCTTCCCTCTTTAAGCAAGTTTTATTTCAACACCTCAGTAATAAACAATAATGTACAAACAAATGTTTTTATGACACATATTTTCTACAACGCTACATAAAGACCATCATTCAACTATTTTACATAAATTATATTTTAAATGGGTTCACATCCTAAACTTTCATCCCCATCATCAGACTCATCGCCTGAGGATAAGTATCCATCTGAATTATCGCTATTATCATCAACCCGTATAATTAGGTCTTGAACCTCGTCTATTAAAGTTTCTCGTTCCATATAATCCTTTTCAATTTTCTCTACGTGCAGACATACTTTAGTCCACTCGTTGATTCCAATATTTTTTATATGTTCTTCTGCCAACTTCCATAGATCATCTATTTTGAAGGTTACATTACATGCAGCGACACGGTTTTTAAGTAACGCCCAAATCATCTCGAAAGATTTAGTTCTGGGTGATATGGAGGTAAACGCAATACTACATGACCATGTTCTGCCAGTAGCTGATCAATTACAAACAGCTGATGAACAGGTTTATGTGCCTTAATTTTGGAATATAATTCAGGCTTGGTTTCCTTACATTCAAAGAGGATATTTCGTTTCTTCAACCATTTCTGCATATCTGTTTTCTTCCAACTTGAAGTAGGATTAGGATGCACAAGAACATTATGATATGACGCATTGTTTATCACAAACACTGAATTTGGTCCAAATTTGGTATTAACTTTTCTTGCAGCCACTTTTTATAATTGCGATGATTCATGTCATTGTGATAATCCCGTTTTCAAACCAGACTTAAATATCAATTCTGCATTTGGAACGAACCCATTTTTTTCACCTGCATGAACAATTATCAAACGCTTCCCTTTTGAAACTGGCGATTTCAAACCCTTGGTGGTGCCGTCATCCCAACACTTTGTTACACTGTGAGAACTGTGCAGATATGTTTCATCGTTATACACAATGCTTCTGCCCTCTTCTTTATACTTACTAAGATTTTTCAAAAATATGGAGCGCTTTGCCCTTATATTGCTTTGTTCAACAAGAATTTTCCTGTTATCTACAGTTCTCTTCCAACGAAACCCTGCTCTTACAACAATTTTTCTGAACGAACCTAATTTTCCCGTGTATTGAGGGCAATCATTTTTAAATTCGTTAAACACTAACTTCAAAGTTGGTCTACGTTTATGTATTGCTGCAAAACGGTACATAACGGTTCTTAGAATCTCTTCGTCAAATCCATTCACTGTTGACTTAGGGCTTGGTTTATTTACGGTTTTCCTTGGTGAACTGAACTTGCTGCAGGGTGGTTTGTTTGTACCTTCCTTTACAATTCTTTGCACCGTCCGCAATGACACACCTGTTGCTTCAGCCACGCACTCTTGCAAATTGTTCAGGTTGGAGGCGCCCGAATATTTTATGCGTTTCAAATATTGAAACACATTAAAAACAATCTGTCGTCCTTGACTATGAATCACCTCCTTATTCATAATATTACTCTAAAAAGTATCATAATTAATCATTGAACGAACATTCTTTTTAAATTCTTACATTGCTGAAGAAATTAACTATCAGTTAGTTTTGAAAAAAACTGTTTTGATGACTACTACTTGATACAAATATTAAAACGGAAAACTGAAAACAATAAGACCTTGATAAGAGCGAGAATGACAATGACAGTTACGGTTCACATTCGGTATATACAGTATTGGGATCCGCTGAGTATGTGCACTGTTGCCACAGCAAATATTTACGGATAAAGAAACTATGTACCTAGAATTGTTTATAAGTAAAAACAAGTATAAGCTCCGATATTATATGGAGATCTGGATTTATTTCATATATTTATGAATTTCTTGATACCGCCAGCATGAACGGGGTCCTTACAAACAATATTTTACTTAACGTAATAAATGGGATATTCGTGACGACGTATTAAAGCCTCATTGCTAGCAAGATGTTTATGGGTTGTACTGTAGCGTTGTGAATCTTGAGGTTTAAGTTTAAATTGAACCTATTGCGCATGTCACGTCACCCGCCATAAGATAATAATACTACTCTACATCACTACTTTTGTATCACTGAGTGGTTTGAGCATTAGGGATGGCAAGTGTTTTCTTTTTTTTTGTGGTTTTGAAACAAATTATTGATCTAGGTTATGTTCAAACAGATATTACACAGAAATATAACTATGCTGTTGTGGTTTAAATTCATTGTCTGAGTTCTCTTTATAGAAAAAAAAATTTATTGAAATGTCATGCTCTATGAATACTGCTATTCATGAAATCATAATGTATGGGATATCTTCATATTTGTTTTGTTCATTTAAGATAAATTTTCTCCTTTCACATCTGGTTCCTATCTAACATAATGCGAACTTGGTACATATTATGATAGTGTTCAAATTAAATTGCTAACACAAATATTTAAATTAGCTATTAAAAATACACTACAAGTTTTAGGCAATTGTTTAAAATAACTCTTTAATTTGTCATTAATACTTTGAATGTGTAAATTTTTATTTTAAATCAAGCTTTTCAATTAGCTCCTTCTATTTAAAAACTACACATAGTATAATGAAAATTGTTTTCTTGTGTAGAGTGTTCTATGCAATTTTTGTATAATGTTACATGTATCTAATCTTTCGTTTTATAAACTATTCTTAATTAATTTTCATTTTTAACAGGTACTAGCATGTGGTCTGGAATTACATGGAAGATTGGCTCCATCAGGTGTACAACCTTTACATCAGAGATTACTAGAAAGGTTTGCACAGCTACGACAAAGTTTGGGTCCAATTACAAAATTAAAACGACAGCAGTCTGATAGTATTGTTAAGTAAGTTAATTTATAGCAAATGCTTTGCTGTCGTTGTTATTACTTTTATGTTTAGCACACCATTACCACCACTACCAATTGATAAACTTAATTTAGCTGTAGATAATCATAGTAACAGATCTTCCAATTCAAGTGGTATTTATGGACAACTTTATGAACAACAACTTTTAGAAAATGATGATATTTATACTAAACCTATGGTATTGTGATAGATATTGAATAGAAATAAACCTAAGCATACATTTTTATAGGAATTCCTAGATCGTGCCAATCTAACATTGCCAATGTCAAACTCATCTGCACCACCTATACCCCAGCGTGAAAATAGACCACGCTCTCAAGGTTTTAGTACAACTCCAACAAATCCAACTGAAGTTGTTCGAACACCAACTCGTGGGAGCGTAGATTATTCTAGTTTACCACCTATGAAGACTAGGTAATTAAATCTTGAAAAGTTTAGCTAGCGCTAATTGACATTGTTTATTGTGTTTTCTTTTAATGTTTTCGAAGTAACGTGTCTTGTTATTAAGCATTGCAGCAAGTAAATGCTGAAGAAATTATTTCGCAGGGTTTTGGTTTATGATGGAATTAAACCCATCTTTGAAATATTATGAAATTTAAATACTTAGTGGTTACAATTTCCACACCAAGTTATGTCATTATTATTTACTAGCTGCAGAAGTCAGCTCTGCCAAAGACTTTTTTGTGTTTTGCTTTTTTGTTCTAATTTTCGTGTATTGTATTCCTGGGTGTATGTAGATGAAAATGAACAGGCTGAGTTTTTGAAAATTGCCACTTGGTAGCTAGAATACCATTCTTCACAGAAGAAAGCATTATTAAAAATAATTAAAGGACAATATTTTGGGTGCCAAGGACGTTTTCAAAAGTTCAGTCAGCCTATTCTAATCTATACACGTACAGGAACACGATACAAACAAAATTAGAAAAATAAACAGTACACAAAAAAGTTACAGTGCCTACTCAAATATTCTAAATTGTATTATTATTTACATAAACTGCTTTTGCATATCTTATTATATTTCTGGAATAATTTAGTAAAATTAAGCTTGCAAGAAACTGTGTACAATTCCTTTTATAGAATCCAAACTTCAAATGATTTTATATCCAATAATCAATTTTTTATATTACTAAAAATGTTCAAATAGGAATATATATTCACCGAGTTACATAGTAAGAAGCTCTATATTTCCTTGTCGTGAGATAAAAAGGACTTCAGTCAGTAATGTCATTTAATCACAAATTAAGTTTTAAACTTATGCAACAGTTAGTAAATCTATTAATAGTTTTCAAAATGTATTGAGAATACAAATTTGTTATAAAAGCAGTGCTTCACAGTGGATGCGAAGCAATTAAGCTGAAATTTATCTGGATTTTTACGACCTAAGTCTTTAAAACCATCTTAATTAATAACTACCTGTAATTATTCTACGTTATATAAGGGCTTAAGGCAACAAAAAGCAATACATTGGTATTTATTTAAATTTTAATCTCTTTATGATAAAAGTAAAAATAAACTTACACAAAAACACAAAAACAAACAAAATGCTCTTCCACCCTTACATCCTAAAAGATCATTTAAATTTCTTCATCTACATCTTCCTCTACAAGTCAGGACCATTATCGATGACAGTTTCTTAAGTTTGTTTATGTTGATTGACTTAAAAAATGGGGGCACTAAGCTTAACAGTGAACTAGGGTCTAGCTTTTTCAAAAGAAGTAAACTTTTGTACTTTATCCGAAGTGAGGAGTCTTTCAGATTCTGATCCTTCTTCCTTCTTAAAAGTTTAGAATATGGGAATCTTCAAAGTCGCATAAGGAGTTTTTGTAGAGGGCACACCCTCTCTCTTTATACTGAAGCTATTTCACAGAATGTCATGAAAACAATTCACATTATTTCTTTCTTTGTCACACCAATACTGTCTTCAGAAAGCAGCAAAGCCAAAGGATTCATCCTCTTGCATTTCATAAACTTCAAATGGCTTTCTTCTACCTTTTGAGCTAACTAACTAATACTAGTCATGTGGATGGTAAACAGATATTTTTAATTTCTATTTTGTTCCTATTATGGAATGATCTACGTCATATTCCATGTAGTTGTATGCTGGTACTAAAAACTTGTGGTTTATAGTTACATGACAATGTTCACTTTAAGCTTTTAAAAACATGGCAGTAACATGACTATTTTTGTTTTGCTTTCCTGTGTCCGAGTAAAATGTTACTTGAGACAGAGAAGCAAGTATATTCTTTAAGTGTTGGTATAAGCAGGAAGCAATTTCATTTCCCTCTCTATAGCTAGAGCTTCATGCCATACATAGTGCGTTGATTTACCAATAGCATGCAAAGTTGGCAGTTCTCATGCCTTACACGTGTTGTACCCACCAATGTGTGTCAGAGAACTTTAACCTCTCTTAGATGGGAGAGACATTTTCGTAGTATGGAATATATCGAAACAAAGGACCTAACTACTGGCCTCTTTCGAGTGTCAATATGTTGTAGTGCTCCGACATATCGACAAAGTGATTCCATTCTTGCGTTCCTATTCCATATCGTTATCGATGCTTTGTTGAAGAGGGCTACAGCCAGATAAACACCGGGACAGCAGGACTTCACCAACGACATTCCTGCAGAGAATTGTAAACTGCTGCATCAGGAGCAAGAAACCATGGATAAGTGCTAGTCATAATAACTTAACGGCACATTTGCTCACCCCATGGAATTTAACCCCCATGTAAATTTGAGATTATATATGGTAAATATTACTTTACCTACCTCTAAATGTGGTGGTTTTTAATTTATTCAATTAGCAGCCAATACAATGAAATAAATAAAAATGAGGAAATGTGTTAAAGACCATGAGTTATAGTATGACAGGAGTGTGATTGTATTATTTTTATCGGCCAATTTTAGAATACGACTCTAACCAGTTAAATGTCTGCATGAAGTAAGTTCCGACGTATAATACCAGGTTTGCTTTTTTTCTATGCAGTACAAGGCAATTATGTATGAGTATTATTGAAATAACATGCATCATTTACTTGCTATCTTTATTATTCTCGTAAGGAAACTGGTACATCTTTGAATGTATATACATATATTCTAAATTCAAGTAACGTTCATGTGATGATCTTCGTTCATGGTTCCAACTATATGTATGTGTGTATGTATGTATATATGTATCCATCTAATATACCTACACAATTATTAATTGAAGCATGGTTAGTGTTTACCTATTATTGCAATTGTAATTTGCAGGGACATGGACACAAGTGATATTGTACTGCTTCCAAAGTCAGGTCACACAAGGGAACGGTCGTTAACCAAACCTCTATCGCCACGTCTTTTAAGACATTCCTTAGCAACACCTACAGATGGTAACACACCTACTCGAAATTCATGGCCTGATTCAGGTATAGAAGAAGCACCACCATTACCTCCACGATCTCACAGTGAGTTTATGTCTTTCATTTGCAATTTTATTCAAAATTATTTATAGCTCCCGATAAACGTCAAACTTTGGATCCACCTATTATTCCAAAGCGATCTCAAAAAAAATCAACCACTTCATTATTTAGCATTGATTCAATTGTTGATATATCATTGGAAGAATCTTCCTCCAGCCTCAGTCATGCAGAGAGTGATGGTCACGATTTGCGTGATTCTGGCATCAGTATGACTGATAATTCACATTTGAATAATTTTAATAATTCATGTTATGATGATTTTGATTTACGTGCGCATCAACAAGAAATGAATATCAGTGTTAGTTTACCTGAACTAAGTCCTACAAGAGAGAATCCACCTCCAATTCCTCCTAAAGCATTGCAGAATGCATTAGAGGCAGGAAGTGGTAGTTTGGAGCGTAAACCAAAAAATGAAATATCATCAGATAATTATTCAGTACCAAAATTACAAAATGAAAATCATGAAAAATAGTTGTGATTATGTTCATTCTCATATTTGGAGTTTTTTATTCGCCTAAGTAGTTTAGGAAGTCTTATAAGTATTTTTCTAGTGTTGAAAGTAGAAATGTGGTTAATGAAAGTATTTTGAACTTGTATTAGTATGAAACAAAAGTGTAATATTTTTTTATTAATCTGTGTATAATAGTGCCAATTTATCAATCAATTTTATAAAAGTATATGTTATAATATTTTATTAAGTTTTATTAATTAATTTTAATAATGTTAATTGATGCACGTTATTATGGTGGTGCTCAGTTGATATTATTTTTATACTGAAAATGTTATGGTGCTAATTTTAAACTACCACACAATATAACTATTTTTATTATACATTTTAGTAATATTATGTTTGAATCAATTAATGCCGTCATATTATTTAAGATATATTTTCTATTAGTAATCGTACTAGTCAAACGATATTTATAAAGTATATTTTTACTATCGACCAAGTATTGTAGTTATATATCTGTATTTGGTAACTATAAGTTATATAATAAAATTGGGATTAGTGAAATTTTAAAGCTGCTGTTTTGGTTATGTTTTAGTATCCTTTAGCGAAACCCGGCTTTTACAATCAACTTAGTATTCAATTTATGATGAATAGAATAATAAAGCCATTCTAAACAGATCTGCATCTTGAAGAAGTTCTAGGATACCAGAACAGGTAGATGGCTTGTGTATTTGACTGAGATAAAGAATCAAACTACAGGTTTAATCAAATTAGTGGGGTCTTTAGCGAGGAACTGGACCAAGACAGGTTCCTGAACGAGGGCAGCAGCCCTTTCGGTACTTTTGTCTGTTTGCACAATTTGTCATTTAAGTTTAACTTGTCTAAGTAAGACATCTTTAAGAATTACTCAACTTCTTGATTCGTTGCACCATTGTTTTCAATGTCCTACTTAACAAAATACTGCTTAATTTATGAAGTCGGCAGTGCTACAAAATCTAGTGACTTTTCAACTTTCTAAAATTTTGCTGCTATATTGTGATTCACTTTTGTGGTCTTAACCTTAAGGTGTGGGACGTCAACCTAATAATTAAATATTTTTGTTTTAAAATTGTATAAATTACTTAAGGCAGATGGATAACAATGCAATAAAGTTGAAAAATAATATTGATCAGCGATTGTATTTCTAAAATTACCTTTATTAGATACCTTTAAAAAATTCAAACGACAAATTTTTCTGCAGTAGAAAAATAATTACTGTTCCGTCCTGCTGTGTATGTATTATTAAATTTGCTTTATTTTTCTTATAAAGAGTTTTCTTTATTTACAAGTGTTAATGTTATGTTAATATCTGCTATACAATTAAATGTAAATAAAAACCGGCCTGCGTTATCACTTTCAATAGTCATTCTCATTTTACCGCTCGGATATGCGCGTAACCGAGAGATACTAACTATTGACTCTGCTGATTCTGATGCTGATAATCATAATTTATTCAAATCTCACCTTGATCCTACGGACGAGGTAAAAGACACCTTTTATGAACAACACAATTCTATTATAACTTTGATCGCTAGTGATGAAATGGCTGGCGAACTATTTGATGTTGAAGATAAAATTTGAAAAGCGTTTGATCGTTCCCTCTTTTTTATCAAATCTATCAAACTAAAACTTTTTGAATCGAACGCACCAGTCCCAATCGTGGTTGATGAGCATGAACCCTCTTCCTAGAGATCAAAAACTAATTTCCCTTCTCTGCAAGTCCCTCCTTTTGAAAATGATTTCCCTATGTTTAGAAGTTTCATAGATTTATATGATTCTCGCATCCATACTAATTTTGATTTGTCTGCGATAGATAAATTTACGTATTTAAAATTTCTTGTTCAAGGTCTCGATTTGCTCGCTATTAAAAATTTTGATTTAACGGAGTCATTATATTCTTGCTTACAATAAATTTCGCGGTAAGTATGAAAATATTCACCACATTACCAGTGCTTATATGGTAAATATGAATAATTATTCGAAATTTCACTTCCATAGTCCTTCAGGTTTACAGAAATTAGCCAATGTTTTTACTGACAACTTAGAAGCCTTAAAAAAGTTTGATCTTCTGGTAGATAAATGGAACTTTATTTTGGTTCAAGTGCTATTAAATCGTCTTGACATACACACAGTCCGAGGCTTTGAATTACAGCACAATCTTGCTACCATGCCTACAAACACGAAAATTATTGCCTTTTTAGAAAATACATGTAAGTCTTTGAGTACTTATCTTTAAATCACAAAACAGACGTGAACAAAGTTGTTCACGACTGAATCCAATCCGGACCATGGTAACAATGTCTGCTAATACTAAACATAATCCTGCCATGTCCCCACGCAGTAAAGCTGAACACCCTCTTTATCGATGTTCTGGTTTTATAAAATTGACGTCTAGCGGTTACTACCATTTCATAAAAGACAGCAAACTTTGCCTTAACTGCCTAAGCAGTTCACATCCTTCATCAAAATGTGTCCGTTTTTGTTTGCCGCAATATCACAGTTTGTTACATTTTAATCAAATTCTGACCGAATTGTTTTCAAAAAATAGTGATTGTACTTGTGCTAATACTGCTTCGTTCAATTATGCCCAACAAACTAGTTTTAAGACGTCTGCTCTACCAGCATTGAGTGCGCGCGATCTTCCTCAAATAAAGTGTGCGCCCATCTCGCAAATGTTGTGTTATTTAACACGAATCTTCAAAAACATGTGGCTTTATTGTGGCACTGCAAATTGCAATTCATTTTTATGTGACGTACAAAATACAATGGTTAATTACCAGTATTTTAGGTATCGACAATGGGCTTGTTGGATACCGGTAGCATGACTTCGTTTACTACTCAATCATGGGCTAAACGCCTAAGGTTATGCCCTATCCCGCTACCTCTTACAGTTAACGAATTGGTTTCGATGCAAACAGTTGCCAGCCATGGTACCTTTTCTATTTCCATTAAACCGATGAACAAATTGACTCTTGTTTTTAACATTAAGGCAGTAGTTCTTGCTAAAATTTGTGATGACGTGTAGTACTTGCGTCAACTAGGATCAGTTACCATCATTGCATAATCTTCCGTTGGCCGACCCTCAATTTGCAAAATCAGTGATAGTACTTGTGTTGAACATAATCCACCCTTAACCACGAAGACAGTTTTTGGTTATATTTTAATGGGATTGCTTCCCGCTTCAAGTACTCCCCAGTTTACCACTTCATTTTGTTCTACTAGCCACCTACCTCCGTTGGAAAAATTATTTCAATATTTTGGGAGGTTGAATCACTTCCCAGCAATCCATACAGTGGTGTAGTTGGAAGCTGAAACTATGTGTAAAGAAAGTCAGAGGCGTATGGATCAGGGCTGCTATGTTGTTTACCTACCTTTAAGGATACTCCCCCCCCCCCTATTTATTTGAAGTCACAAACCTGCAACCCAAGGAGTTCCTTTCCTTAGAAATGCGCCTTCCGAAGCAACCCCCTTTATATTAACAATATAAGGATTTCTTACACAAATACTTAGACCGTGAACACATGCAGTTAATTCCTATTGATGACCATTCAGATAATTCTTATTATATACTATCACTGCGTTATAAAACCTGACAGTGTAGTTTTTAACGCGTGTGCTAAAAGTATTTCTGAGAGCTCGGTGAATGATCATTTATTAATTGGCCCGATATTATAAAGGGACATTACTACCCTTTTACTCCATTTTCGTTTATATTGTTATGTCTCAACTGCTCATGTTCGTCAAATGTACAGACGAACTTTCATTGTGCCCAAACACTGTGATTATCAACGGATTGTGTGGTCTCTCCCCTGTTGACTCTATACAGGATTTTAAACTTAATACATTCACTTATAGGTTCAACTGCACTCCATTTTTTGTTGTACATACTCTTTTGAAACTGGCTGATGGTGAAAGTGAACCCTTTTCTTGAGCTGCATTCGTCATCACATATACTGATAACGTAGTTGGTGGTCAAAATATTTTCCAGTCCACCCTGGATTTAAAGAAGTAACATAACTTTTAAAACGCGGTGGCTTTGAGCTCCATAAACGGACTAGTAATGAGCCTAATTTGCTTATTAGGATTCCCGCTTCACACCAGTGTCTACAGCTGCATGATGACCCATCAGATCCAACAATGAAAGTTTTGGGCCTTCAATGTAACCCTTTTTTCGATAATTTTCTTTTTGTGGTCACTCCTGTACAAACTTCCTGCACCAAATGCAACCTGCGTTTTATTTAGCCCACGTTCTTAATCCGCTAGGCATTCTTTCCTGGCTTACCTTTTTAATTAAACACTTTCTCTAACGTCTTTGAACTCTCAAGCTAAATTGGGATGCTTCTCCACCTCCAGAGTTTTGCCACTTATGCAAAAGATACGTTAGTAGTTTCTCCTTTCTTTAACAATTCTCTTTTCCCTGCCTTCTGGTTTGTACACACTATGTCTCGTGTGAGTTGCATTCCTTTACTGAAGCATATGAACGTGGTTTTTGTGCTGTTATTTATTTTCGTTTTCTTGAGAGTTTGAAGGAACCCGTAGTTCATTTGGTATGTGTAAAATCTGAAGTAGTACCACCCTATCTGCTAAATTATTATATTTTGTCTTGAATGTATTTAACGCTTATCTCAAATTTAATAAAATCTATTGTGGTCCGACTCTATGGTTGTACTTGCATGGATTACTTCTCCATCCCAGAGATGGAAAACTTTCGTTGCTAATAAAATTGCTTATAGCCAAGAAAAGACCTCTGCTGTCATGTGGCTTCATGTATCTTTGAACGATAATCCTGCGCACAATGGCTTGTGGAGTCTGCTGCTGGCCGAGTTGCTTCAATGCTTGTTATGCTGGATGGCCTTGCCCTTTTTAGTTAACTCTCAAGAAGTAAATTATGTTTCACTCTTTTGTCCTCTGGACACGCACGAGTTAGTAATTGAAGAACGGTGTCTCACATTGTTTCTGGTAGATATTTGGAACATTGCTTGAAAATCACTCTTTCTTTCCTTGATGTTGTTTTTATAACAACTTGTCTTCTGCTTTGTCCATAACGTAACACATCCTGTAACCAAGCGTACGGGATCCGTTTCCTGTTCCAAATACGAGCTTGCTTTGGAATGTCTTTCTTGTCAAATAAACTCATCAAAAAATTTTTACAGCCGAAATCCCGTTCTTTCAGGCTGGTATCGCCCTTTTGAAAAGGTTCCAAAAATTAGCCCCTTTTGTCGTTAATGGCATTCTCTGTGTAGGTGGCCACCTAAGTTGCGCTCCTCTATCTGATGATGAGATTTCCTGTCTTATTATCCAGTAAAAGACGTTCTACGGACCTGTTTATTCAATAGATTCATCGCAAATATTTTCATGCGGGTGTTCAAACAATGCATTTCCTTATATGCCAGAGAGTTTGGATAATTTTCGCAAGAAAATCTATTCGTCGAGTTCTTCATACGTATATTCCCTGCTGGAAAACGAATCCCAAGCCTTTTAAACCTACCATGGGCAACCTGTCTTCTGCTAGAATTGTTACGGCTACTTTTGATTTATAAGTTGCCTTCAATGTAATAATAACTGGGAGGGTATAATCTTGGTAGTTACCCTTATAAATTGTGCCAAATCGTGCCCTCGACTAGCTCATATGAGGCCGCACAAAACTCTACACAAAAGGGGGGTAAGTTAGTGGGTTGACGCAAGAAAAGTTTTACAACACTTACAGGTTTAACGAATATATTTAATCAGTATAACATTAGGAGAAAACAAATTTGATCGATTCTTACCTTATCTACTAATAACCAGCTGGTGTACGCCTGAACTTGTTTCTTATAAGTACCTACAGAATTTACATTCAATATACGCATTTATACATATTGTAAAATGCAACACAGTAAAACAATCTTATCAAGATGATCCAAGACTAATTACATAATATACCTTACTTTGCCTAAACGATCTGCTCAGCTTGGCGACCTGAATATACTTCGGTGGATACGGATGCACAGAATGGAATTGCAAGCAATCAATATACAACGAGAGCGTTGAATTTTGTAGCCACCAACAGGCTGCACGCACAGACTCCAATTGCAAGGTTACTTTTAATTGCGACCTGAACTTGAAATCTTTTCCTGAAGGTCGAAACCTACGAAAACAATTTGCTAAAACAACTGACTAAGTTTGGGTGCAACACCCTTTTGTGTTATTATTAAAATTTTTTGTTGTTAATAAAAACATATAAAAAAAGTCAACAGCCATAGTTCTGTAATGCAACTTACACAAATTAATTATTAGGAAGGTAAACACTGTATTTGAAAATTTCGTGATTAATAAATTAATTAATTATTTTGATATATTTACCTTTTCTGGATTGAAGCAATGATCAGAGAAGTGTGAGCGTTATAATAATTCTGCAGAAAAGGTTTCCTATAACGGCCTCTAGTCGCTGCCAAAAATGGCGGTCAAAGTAGATTCGTAAAATCCCCAATAAACGGGTGGTCCAAGTTTCCAACGGCTAAACCACAAGCCAGACGATGTTTTCATACACCAAACGGAAACTCGTGTAAAAGTTGCAAGTATAAAAATCCCAAATTGGGAAAGCTCAAACACAGCTTTCAAAAATACCTGAAACCACGTTTCTACTATGACCGTCTTGTCCAACAACGAACTTTCAAATGTCCCACCGACCATCCACGATCGCACCAGGTTGGCTGGTTACCGAAACACGAATTAGAACATTCAAAAATGACCAATTAACAATTAACACGCTCTAGTCAGATCGCTCAAATCCAATAACAATCAGGATTATACGGAATACACCACTCAAAACAAAAATACACTAGGCAACACTTTTAAGGAATGACCTCCAATTTCATTCACGATTACCAACAAATAAAGCACGAAATTGATTGTATTCTTCGACTTATCAACCAGTGATAACATCAAGGACTTTGCATTAAATTACTAATTTAAATAATTATATTGTTTGAAATGATTTTCTTAACGCCAAAAATAACCTGTAACAGAATAACTAAAGTTAAATCGTTTTTGCATGCCGATGTGGATTTTGCAGGCCTCTACCATCACCATGAATGGTATCCATGGCACAAAAACTCTAAACGCCCACCTGTGTATTTTTATTTGCCTGTGCATTAAAGTGGTCCATTTGGAGTTCATTTCCGATTTGTCTGCTAGAGTCTTTTTCGCCGCACTTGGACGATTTCTTGCTTGCCATGGTTACTATGAAAAATTGTACAGCGATTGTGGAACGAACTTTATCAGTGCTCATCGTCAACTAACTTCTCTATCAAAGCCAGCACCTTCCAAAGAATTTATTACTTGGCACGTCAACCTGTTCAGTGCCATATTTTGGTGGCCTTTGGGAGGCCAGCATAAAGTCTATCAAAACTCAGCTACTTCGTCTTATATGAGAGCATGTTGTAATCCTTGAATAGCTGTTAACTATTTTCATTTAAATTGAAGTTGTTCTCAACTCGTGCCTCCTGACTCCTAAGATTCTTAGTTGCTTACGTTTGGCGATTTTTTGATCCTTTCTGGATGTGTGCATAACTGAGAGATACTTTCACGTGTTGTCGCCGATAAAGTGCAATTTGAAATTGTAGTCAGTTTTTCTCCCTTGGAACTAACATGCCGCTTTGTGTCAAAAGAAGTGCTACGTCTGCAACCGAGCTTTGGATACAAGAACCTCACACCACCACTCTTGTACTTCAGGTAAGAATATTGAAGGCTGCTTACGTTTAATATCTATTTTGCATTATCTACTTCTAGTCTCTCTCCTGAGTCTTGTTATGTACTCAACAACTCTTGAGCATCAACCTTAAACAAAGAATTTAATGTTGCATGTTCGGATTCCAGACACAGATCTATGCAGTCATTAAAACTTTTTTATAACAGTAGAAAGATGGAGGTGCATAAGTCTGTTGCTAAGGAACAGAAAGAAAAATATACAACAGGTTTATAACCATTCAAATTGAAGCTACTGGCATTACATAATTTTTTGAAGAAAAAAATATTACTATCAATAATGAATTCTAAGTATGTTTATGGTATGATGAATCCTTTCGATTCGAACAGTGTTAATACAAAAATGTTCGGGTAGCTGTTTGATATTATATTATGAAATCTTAATATGTTTAAAATTTAAGGATAATGATCTCATAAATGTGTATGCAGATATGGATGAATTTGAGGTGGTTCCAATCAAGGATGCCCCTACATCAACTGATGTCTAAAGAAAAATTGATAGACAAGTGCCACCTTTGGTAAATTGTAACAGTGACAATAAAACTAACCACACGGTAGATATTCTTATGCAATAAATATTATAATTTTTTTGTCCATACCCTTGTCTTTATTTTTTTAAGAGGTTTTATTTTATAGCAATGAAGTGAGGCTAAGTATGGCTGGGAATAACGAATTTGTAGTACCAATCCTTCAACACCAAAGAGTGCTAAGTTAAAGGAATCACAACTATCACCAAAAGATTTAAGTTCTGGGTAACCTGCATAACGAAAATAATAACCTGCCAAAAGAATTATCCAATAAATTTTCAAATAATTTATGCCCATATTATTGTCCAGCAACAATTATTCACTATCCAGAAAAACAACTATGAGGATAGTAAACATTTTCTTCAGATTACAAATACTGAATAAATTGTGTATGGATTATTGTTTTAGGTACATCCAAGTTCGAGTAGAAGTGACCCACACTTAATCCAATTAGCAATTACAGAAAGCTATAAAAAACTACTATCAAAAAGAATTCCAATTGCTGATATGGAAATGAAGAAATTAGAAAATGAATTAACATGGCAAGCAAAGCAACACCAACTACAAATGGAATCTTTAGAACGAAAAAAATTTGAATTAAAAAAAAAGCTACGCTTCCTAAGTTATGCAATAGTGAATAAAATATTGGAGATTATATATTATGTGTTCATTAATTGTGCACAATTTTATTTACATTTCTCCGGTTATATTTTATAAATGAGCAAAATAATTTTAATAAATTCACGTCGAATATTAATATTGCCATTATTTTCAACAAGAGCTTGCATTATATGACCATCTGCAAATAATTGATTCAAATTGTAGTGGCGGTATGTCATCAGGTACTTCTGGAGGGTAGTCATTATGCATTTGACATGCTATATTTTGTAAAACAGAAATTGCTACAATGACAACTACTACTGTATCTAATTTAAGATTCATTCCATATGCTAGAACTGAAAATCGACGTTTCCTACAATCGCTTAACAGTATTGCGAGTTCTAATCATAGAGAACATATATGGTTCTAATGTACGCTTCATTATATGACACTTCTGCACTGCTTATTGTATTTCCAATTGGGGAGGACATATGTCCTCAGTGGATAACTGTCATCACCTATACTGCAATAACTTGAAAGAGTTATTTAATAATAATTGATATACAACCTAATAATAAACAATTTGGAAATTTATTATTTTTAATGTGCTTTTATTGGACTGTTGTTAAATACGATAGAATCACGAACATGCTGCCACATCCATAATTCTTGCATTACAAACTACTTGTTTGTTGATGCAAAAATAGCCTTTCCGCATGAGAGACCTCCTCAAACTCCACCTGGTGACTGAATCATAACATCAGTGGACTCTAGGAAATGCTGCAATTGCATAAAATACGTTTTTATTTAAAATAAGACCTTCTTTATTTGCTGGTAATTTCACAAACTGTGGTCTTAGGGAAGCAACAGGTCATGACACTTTTACAATGATCCTCGAAACTGTTGCAATATACATCCCACAAAATTCCATGACTGACTTCAAATGCCCAACAGATGCGTAAAGTTGAAGTACAACGAACAGCTGACTCGTTGGTATAACACTGTTATTTTTGAAGTATTTGAACATTGCGTTATTTAGCACATTATAATTTTTCTTTCAGATCATTGGGAATTCAATTACTTCCGCTATTAAAGATAAAATGCTTAGAGAAGTTTGTTTAGTAAGTCAAAATGCTTGTGAAAACCAAATTCAATTATCGCATGGAAATAGTATTACTGTGTGTAGTATAGTTTCAGGAAACCAAAATCTATAATTTCTAAATCGTCTTTGAATATTCCATGTAAGGAATTGGCCATTACTAATTAAATATTAATGATTATTCAGTAATAAAGAACAAAATGCAACACTTTGTGAATTTATAAACAGAAACCAATTATACGAAAATCATATATGAATATAAACCATTCCAAGAACCACAGAGGTTAGGCCCTTCATGCATGCATTGTTAGGTTAAGTATATCCTACACATACACTTTTAAACTTATCATTGGGACTTTTAAAGTTAAACTTAGCAAACGGTGCAAGAAATTCTAAACATTTAAGATTACTCGATTTTTAAATGTTACTTAAATTAGCTGTTAGGTTGCTTAACCCCCTTCACATACCATTGGATATTGGTGAAATAGGGCATATTTTTTAGAAAACAATAGGAAGAGAAAAGTGCAAAAGATATAGAATAAAAAACGATTTCCGCAAGCCGGACTGTATTTAACAAGAAAAAGTAACAATCTTCGGATAACAAACATAGAAACAAGAAAAAGATTGCTGAAAGGGTATGTGTAGAGTACAGCAACGTACAGCTGTGAAACTTGGACAGTAGGAAAAGCGGACAGAAAAAAGATAGAAGACTTTGAAGTGTGGTGCTACAGACGTATGATAAAGATATCATGGACAGACAAAGTTAAGAGCAAAGAGGTTCTAGAAATGGTAGGCGAAGAAAGAAATATGTGGAAAACTGTAGAAAATAGGAGAGATAGATTGATAGGGCACCTACTAAGGCATAAGGGAGTATTGCAAAATATATTAGAAGCATAGAAAGGAAAAATGGGAGGTAAAGGTAGACCTAGATTAAACTACTGCACACAAATAGTGAAAGATGTAGGCTGTGGGAATTTGAGGGAAATGTGTAGGTTAACTCAGAATAGAAATCACTGGAGGCACGCATCCAACCAGTTCTAGTATGGAAAATCTAATGATAAAAAAGTAATTGTATTTAAATCTGATGACTCTTGTAAACTACTACAGGTGTTGGTCTCGCAATATTGTCAATAAATGTTGATTGTGCGAAAGGAGTAATTGGAAAACTATTGATTCGGCAAGTGTCTAGGTCGTGAGGGATCTCAGTAGCCATCAGGTTACTTAACCCTTCACGCACCATTGGATATCGGTGGAATAGGGTATATTTTTAGAAAACAAAAGATGGACAAAAGTGCAAAAGATGTAAAATAAAAAACAGATTAGCACAAGCCGTGTTGTATTTAACAAGAACAAGCAGCTGCTATGTTTAAAGACAACAAGCATAGAAACAAGGAAAAGATTGCTGCAAGCATATGTTTTAGCACAGCACTGAATGGCCGTGTAATGTGAAAAATAGAAGAAGCAGATAAAAAAGATAGAAACCTTTGAAATGCGGTTCTATAGACGTATGATGGAGATACCACGGACAGATAAAGTTAAGAACAAAGAAGTCCTAGAAATGATAATTGAAGAAAGAAATATGTGGAAAAAAGAAAAAAATAGTAGAGATAGGATGATAGGACACATGTTAAGTAATGAAGGAATAGCATGGCATATGTTAGAAGCTGAGAAGAGAAAAAAAAGAGGTAAAGATAGACCTAGATTAAATTATTGCACATGGATAGTGAAAGATGTAGGCTGTAGGAATTTCAGGGATAGCTCAGAATAGAAAACAATAGAGGTTTATGTCAAACCAGCTTTAGACTGAAAACCTCATGATGACCTTAATCATACGGTGCAAATGGGTATTAGAATAGCAGAGACCATTGGGTTCGGTATGGCATTCCAAGACATTCTACTTTGATGTGTAAATCTGAGGGAAACGACCCCGTTGCCCACAAGTACACAGCATACCAAAAACACTTTTAAAATGATGACCAGCTCTTGGATAAAAGATCTGGAAGCTAAAATAATCCCACATTCGGATCTCCGAAAGGGGACTACTTCAATGGATGCGGTCTGGAAGTTTAAAGAAGAATTGGGAACATTTTGTGAGTTGAGGCATGGTATGTTAGAAGCGTGAAGCAAGTAGGTAAGCTAGAGAATTTAAAAATCGAAATGGTTAGGTTAGCATTAGACATAATAGGGATTAGCATAGTTCAGTGGCCAGATGCGGTGGATTTTTGGAGTGGAGACTTCAGGGTAATTCATACAAGATTGTGGGAAGGAAATCCGGGTGTGTGGATATGAGGAAAATTGTAGAACACTGTGTAGAAAACTACTTACAAAAGA
This sequence comes from Platerodrilus igneus, assembly GCA_036346225.1. Taxonomy (NCBI): domain Eukaryota; kingdom Metazoa; phylum Arthropoda; class Insecta; order Coleoptera; family Lycidae; genus Platerodrilus; species Platerodrilus igneus. The sequence continues at coordinate 7,259,915 of JARFIW010000301.1, forward strand.
ACGAAGGAGTATTCATTGTTAGAATAGGATTAAAACCAGTAAATATGGTAATAATAGAAGTTTACATGCCCACCTCCAGCTACAGTGATGAAGAGGTAAAAGTGATGTTCTATTTTGAAGCTAATGGTATAACAGAAGACAATTAAAAGCAAGCTGTTCTGCTTAGTGTGGTAGTACCACTTACTCTTTAATTAGATCACTGTGTTGTCCAACTAAACCTTTGGCTGTTAGTTATAAAGAAATTGTTAAAAAGGTCGGAAGCCAATATTATTTAAGACCATCAGGGATTGTGCAAAAATTTAAATTCTATTAAGGCAGCTTGTCGTATGCATTCATTGTACAGTGATGTTAGCGTCGGTGTTAATTTAGCACTACAAGATAAATTATACTGATGCTAACAGCACTGTACAATGAATGCATACGACAAGCTGTTTTTCCGAACATCTGGAATCAGGCGAATGTTGTGATTATCCTTAAAGGGAAAGGTAAAGACCCCAAACAACCAGGCTCTTACCGATTACGGCTTCACAGAAAACAAATAATCCGAGGAGGCAATAAACTAAGCAATATAAACCATCAAGCAATCACACAAAAAATACGTCCTATTAATATTAGTGGACATAGAAGGCGCATTTAATAACCTTTGGCGGCCTTCACTTTTTATCATAAACTGTCCATCACAACTACACCATTCCTTCAGGAGCTACTGCAGGGACAGGTACGTAACCCTACAAGGCACGGAGAGCATTACCAAACATATAAACAAAGATTGCCCGCAGGGCTCCATATGCAGGCCCTTATTTTGGAATATTGTAATGGATGAACTCCTGGAAAAACTGGACACCGTTGACGAAGTGTTGTCGACGATTCTATATGCTGACGACATCTTGCTGGTGGTTCAAGGCAATTTCAGAAGGAAAATCGAACGTAAAGCTAACTTCGCCCTAACCCAAACACAAAGTTGGTGCAAAACCAACAAAGTGACCATAACAACACAAAAACTACATACCTTGCGATGAAGGGCACCCTGGCAAGGGATCCCACCATCAAACTAGATGGTGTAAATATAAGTAGAACACAAAACAGAAAGTATCTGGGCTTAACAATAGACGAAAAACAGAATTATTTTACACGTATAAACACCGTGTGTGCAAGTGCAACTTCTGCAATTCAGAACATCGTAATGCTAGCCCAAAGTACGTATAAGATATTACTTAATTGCATAAGGCTTTATCTCAACAGTGTGCTCGGGGGTATGGTATCATACGCCACGAGCGCCTATGGACATCACCTTAACAATCAAACTAGACAAAAAATTAACAGTACACAACGAAGTGTTTTACTGGGACTGGTGGGGGCTTATGGGACTACTGCACATAGTACACTTTATGAACTGGTAGGAACTATGCCCTTGGACCTAGTAGTGAAACAGCGAGCTGCAATGTACAATCTTACACACAATGACAACCCACAACTACAACGCATCTCAAACACAAACCAATTGCCCACGACAAAGTCAGAAATAAAGAACTACATTCTTGCAGAATGGCAGACACGTTGGGATCAAAGTACAACCGGTAGAAGGATATATACAATGATCTCAAATATCAAAGACCACTTAAAAGCCAAATACCTAGTGCCCAGTCAAAGATTTATTCTCTACCCGATTGGCCATGGACCCTATTCAATAGAGAACGCACGAATTTAGTTGAGAACACCATATGCACGTGCGTAGAAATAGGAACACCGGAACATCTAGTATTCAAGTGTAATGACATATAACCGTGCCCTCACGCACTTAGACAAACATTATTCAACAAGATCCTACAAGTGATGATCTGGAACGAAAAACCTTTTCCACACTTAAATGCACTTGCACATAAACCATGGCACTCATCCTCCAACGTTATTTTGACGGATAAAGGACACAAACAAAACCACCCGGACAGAGACATTAAAGTACCACCCCTCGTTGGACCGAGGGTCTGCACTAGAGACTGGAGAACGATCTCCTGGAATTCCAAGAGCTCCACTCTTGATGACCAGAAGTAACAAGATCAAAGCATCAACCCGACTTTGAAACAACCCAACTCCTATTATGTAGAATTTGCATGCTCCTACATATTAACATTCACGTCTCTAACAAATAATAACTAACAGTAGTAGTATAAGTTAATTTTAAGTAGTAGAATAGGGAATTTTCTTTTTACTAATGCTAAATTTTAAGAACCAAACTTACACATACTTGAGGCAAATAATACAACAAACAAATCCTTTCCTCTGAAAGAACCTAGTTTTTTATGTAATAGTATAAGTTCAAACATGTACAAAATTATACCAATTTAATCCAACCTTTTGGTAACCTGGACAAACAAACACAAATTAATATTTCAAACACATATCAAGTACATCTGCTAAGCATTCTTCCCCGAAGACTGGATTTCTGGCTGCTGATGATCCTAGTATAAGGGGAGGAATGCAAGGCGGATGCAAAACACACACACACACATGCATGCATGCACCCATGCGTGCAGGCACACACTCATGCATGCCTGCAAGCACACACACACGCACATGCACCCACACACACACATGCACACACACACACTGTTACGTAGATTTAAGACCTGGAACAAAAGAAATGTTGCCTGTTTGTACCGCGGCTAGTCGGAAGCATAATGGGTCGGGTTCTGAAAGCGAGATGGTAGTAATATTTTGTTGAGCGCCAAGGCGGGCCTCGTGCAAAAAGACAACTATAATATAAAATCAACCTTACCTGCCTAATTGGCTGATCCAGGATCAATATTACTGTAGATATTGCGTAAACTTCAGGTTTATGAGAATTACGATTAATATTTGCACACGCTATGTAAATATGTATATATTGTAAACATTCAAATTAACACTGATTGAAGGGAAACAGCTGATTGCACCTGCAACTCCTTATAAGTCGCATAAAGTTAAAACCAGTACTACGGGGTTGGTTTGTACAAAACAACACTTTATATATAGTAAAATGTAAATGTGAACCATCGACCTATAAACATTCAAATACTTGAACCATAGTTGCAGAAACTTTTAAATAAGCACAGCCCACGCTATATGCAACTCCAGGTCTTATCAAGAATGTATTAATTTGTATTTCTATTTATCCACAATTATCACACACCTGTCGGACAGATAAAATCACGTTGTATTTAATATTAAATGCTTGGCCCTGAACCAATATTTTACAAATAAATTGTCACGTTTAATCTAATTACGATATATACAGTGAGAGTCATTGTAACGTAACAAAGTGACAGTTACAACACACACGCACACGCGACTGCGCACACACCCACCCACACACACCCGCATGCACGTACGTCCGCCCGCCCGCATGCATGCACACACACAAACATGCCCACGTACGCACACACGTACCCACGCACACAAAACACATTTTTGTTTTCCACGGATCTTTATTCCCCTACTATTTCTAGAACCACTTTGCTGTTAACTTTGTCTGTCCACGCTATCATTATCATACATCTGAAGTATTACATCCCCAAAGGCTTCTACCTTTTCCTCTCTGTTTCTCCTACTGTCCCTATTTCATAGCGTTTTTGGTAACGGAACTGTTCTCATTTCATCATAACTTAATCAACATAAAACGACAGCTAAACGAAATGTGCTGTAACGGTTACTGTGATTAATTCAAAGTAAACATTGGTTTGAAGAACCTAAGAATATGGATTAAAATCTGGGGTGAAAACATTAAATTTTCTATTAAAGAAACAACCACCTTTCAAATACCTATCAGCCACATAAAAAGATAACATGTTTTTTGCCATAAAGTTTTGTATTTGCCCGATTGATTTTATAATAATTATCATAAAAGAACCCATGCAAACCAATACACAAAATGAAAATAGATGAGTTCAACGAACGTATTTAAATTGTTTCCTAACAATAATTAGGAAAAATTCATTATAGAATAAAAGTAACTTTGAGAATATTTCTAGTGCTTAAAGATACACGACTTCAACTAATTGCAATTAAATCAAGTTATTTAACTACAATAATATTGAATACCAACGTGTAAACAAACATTTGTTAAAAACAGGATATAGAGTGTAAAAATGCAGAAGATATTCAAACTAGGAAATGGAATGTAACAGTTTTCCATTCATTTTCATCACTACTTTTCCCCTTACCAACTACATTAGCAGATTCGTTTTAACAACAAACTGTCATAAAAAAGTCTCTTGGAACACTCTTACACATTGTCAAAAGGTCTTCCATTTTTTCCTTTTGTACAACAGTGTCTTTAATACTATAGAATTACAATTTCGTCCCCCTTGTGTATCTGAAATTAAGAAAAAATCTTTATTATTCTTATAAATAATGTATTTGAAGATAACGACATAAAGGCCTGTGAAGTCTATGCACCGTTTTATTTTACAAAATATTTGAGATGAAAAGGTTTGTTACATGCCAAATATGGCAATGTTATAATTTATAAGTAAATTGCAGCATTATTTTAAATGAATAACGCCAACTTCCGTCGTTCTGGACAGTTCCGTCTGCACAGAGGGAATGCGGAGGTGCGTGAATGTTGAAAGCGGGCATTAAGCCACGACACCTGAAGCAAGCCACTAGTATCTGAGTGGTGAGTGTTTTATCTTATTAAAAATAGGTACGTAGGTTCCCTGTACCTTTACCTTCGTTGTACCTGTTACCTTATATCCTTTCATTCCCCTACGAGTGCAACAGAAGTTACGTAAAGAACGGATGGCAATTTGAATTCAACATGGCGTAAATCGAACCCAACTTGCAAATCACCGCTGGACCCTGAGATTTAAGTTTCGAGGTGCCACTACGTGAGTAATTTGATTTTATTTAAATTGTGCGTGTATATTTGACTTAAATAGCGATTGCATCACTCGTAAAGCGTGGTCGGTATATATTACAAAATGGCAAGAATTATACCGCGTTAGACTATAACAGGGTATTAATCGGTGAGATTTTAGTGTTATCAGCCAGTGCCATTTTCATAAATAAAAGTGATAATAAGCTTGTTAGTATATGCAATTTCTAAGATAATCCAATTGTTTTAATTACCCACATGCCATTAAGTCAACAATTTATGAGTACACATGTGTATTCATTATTACAATTAGTTGTAGTACAGGCAGGTTCATTATCAGAAGTTGATTATATACGTTTGATGCTTATTTGGTTCACAAAGTGAGCAAAACACTGAACCTGAAAGGATCACAAATGCAGATGTTCATCAAAGTACTGCATTACGCAGTATTGTAAAGAACTCTTTCAAAAGCATCTAGTTTTTCCGAAGCCTACAAATATATCTTTAAGAAAGCATCGATAAGAAAAAATTCATTTCACTTCTGTTGTATCCTCAAGCTCTATTTCAACTGCTGGAGTATTTGAGGTAGTTCTGCAACAAATAATAATTAGAGCTGTACATTTAAGTAAGCAATATTATACTTTGGTGATTGGTATACCGGTTTTAAAAATGATATGATTTCAAAAAATTCCCACTGGCTATTTATATCTGTAGCACTACCACTTGGGCACTCAACCTTCCATCTGTCTCGCAAACTTTTCCAGCACTTAACACATTCCTCAACTGAAATCAGTTTCATATTATTGTGCAAATAAATTATTTAAAATATTACCTGTTGAGTTCAATAGCATCGCCATTTCGTGCTATAAACGAGTTTTTAAAATTGTGTTACGGTAATCCCATATAGATTTATCATACAAACAAAGTCGTTGCTTTACCTCTTCTACCAATTTCTTTTTCAAAACTCATTTTTTCAACACACTCTCGTTTTTACTAATGAACGTTGATACCGTCAAGTTAACCCTATATTGAGTGCTTTAAAATATTACTTTGAAAAAAATATTAACACTAGTATTTTATAAACTTTATTATCTCTTATTACACTCTAATTTAGTGATACATTTATATGGTGATAGTTCTTTAAAGTCGGTAATACAGTTAAAAGTCGATAATACAGTTACCAAAGTTCATAAGATACATCGCGCAAGCGCAATGAATACGAAAGCAATGCAACGCCCCTGGCGGCCGGAAGCGCGAACCTTATTACAGATTCCGCGCTGCAAACTACCAATGACGTCACCACTGCCAAATTACATTGCGTAATAAACGAAAATATAAAAATTTAAACAAAAAGAGTACTCACTCAGAGATCCGGCCTTCGCACGAAGGTGCGCTACGGTAGGCCTCTCCCAAGTCCATCCAGCTACATCCCGGAGGGATTAAAGATGGTGATTCCTCCGGAGCTGCTAGCGGAGCATGTACATCAGGTTCGTGGAGTCCGGTTTGCCTATGGCTTCAGATTCATCACCTACCTATGCAGGGAATGACGGGAAAAAGGTATAAGGTACGACAAACAAAAGATAAGCAAGCAAGGGAACTCTACATAGGTAAACCTACGATACGTTACCACAAAAACGACCACTTCACTCGAAGAACCAAGGCAAAAGGCAACGTTTCAGAGCGTCACCTAAACCTCTCACTACTTTGTCCCCACTCCTTGTCTTTTTCACATCCACGCGAAGTTATTCGTCTACCCCTCTAGTGACGTGCCATCTGCGCAAATGCACTCTGACGTATCGGAACTACACGCCTAGTCTATTTAAAATTCCCGCGCACCGCGTCTTTTGAAATTATGGCGCGAAACTTCCGTACATCAAAACTTAACCTAAAAACACTGTTTAAGTGCCACTTTGGCACGTAACACTCTAAGTGCAAAATTAAAAAAAATATGTACATTTAACCCATTTCTTTTTCCAGTTTTGGAAATTTAACTGTAGGCAACATTGTGCAACTGTGAAACTTGTACTAGTGCCTTTGTAATAGTAATCTCAAAAATAATAGGTTTTGGATCCAGATCTGACACATCACTAATCATTATGAAATTTGAAGAAGCAGTTACTAGAGGTTGTAAAGCACAGATATACCTTACACTTTTGACAAATTACTTTTGGAATACCTTTGCAACCAGGAAGCTTACATGTACCCTTTTTGTCTTCAAATGCTGCCCAATATCCTATTTGATCGTTTCGTACGTCACTAGAAGGAACTGGAGCTGTTACATGATATTTTCGTTTTTTTTTTCTTCAAATACTGCTTCAACTTGGTTGGTACTCGGGCATCCACGTTTTTTATACGCTGTTTTTCCTTGTATGCATAAAGCTTTCAGCCACCTCAGCTTTGAAGTATAGTGAACTAAGTTGCTTCTTTTTTGGTATTTCAAGAAAGTCGCAGGTTCTTCGGTATAGTAACCAAGATTGTATAATTGATATATCCACAAAATGAAAAAACAATCTGTGATACCACTTTTTTGATCTGATGTGGATCCTGTACAAAGCTAATAATGAATCCAACAAATCGACACCACCCATACTTTTATTGTATAGCTGAATGACCGATGGGCATTTAATCTCAATATAGCTCTTAGAAGCACGCTGCCATCGCTTTTTTTTTCGAACAAGGATATGTTCCACCATATGAACTAAGAATAGTGACCGGTTTATTATCATACCACTTGAGTGCAGTTAGTTGAACACCATCAATAGCAGTTCTTTGCTCTTCAAATGAACCTCTCCCCTTGCTTTTTAGGTTTTTATCAGTAATGAATGTGCAACCAGTTGCTCTGTTAGATCTAACTGTACCCAAACACTGTATGCCATTTTTGCCCAATTCCACTTGAAGTTCGATCCCATTGAACCAATTATCAAAGTATAATTTATAATTTTGATGCTTCGGAATTGCCTCTGCCAATCGTAATACGACATTACCAGCTGCACCTATATTAGGTAAGGAAACATGTTGTTCATGTCCTGTATACACCTCAAATTTATATACTAAACCACCAACTTCTGAAAGAACAAATATTTTATAACCCCATTTACATGGTTTTTTAGGATTATATTGTTTGAGGCTGCTTTTGCCTTTGAATGGTGCTATTTGTTCGTCTAAAGATAAAAATTTACCCATTGGTGTTTTAGAGAACACTAAATTTAGCCCGTCTATTAGTGGTACTATTCTATAAAGTTTATCGTAGTTATCTGAATCCCTTGATGGTTGCGCCAAATTGTCACTTCCATGTAAATTTCTTTTGATTGTTTCCCACCTATTCAAACTCATGACATCTGCCACCTGTGAAATATGTGTAAGTGGACTCTAATACATTCGTTGTTTGGGCTATCTGTAAATTGTCATGAAGCACGATATCCTGATAAACTGTTCTAATTCATTTTTTGTTATGCACAGCGGAGTATTGGCATTATTTTGAGTAGCATACAAGTTTGTCTGTTTTGCTATAATGTGAAATAAATCATCATTGAAAATACTTTTGAAGTATGTAATGGGAGTAAGAATTTCACGAGAATATGCCAAACTTCCCTTTCAGGATGGAATTGGAAGGGCAATTTTTGTTTTGATAAGTTTCCAGGAAAAGTTCGTTTTTTTTTTGTTTCTAGCATGTGAAGCATTAGAAGGTCTATTTATATCGCTATATATATATTATTGGCTAATTGCATATTACAGGAAACACAAAAAATGATTTCAGGTACTCTTGACAAATACAACAAAACACGGGCCGCCGACATACAAATTAAAAAAAAATTAATCATCAAAACGTATTTCATTCTTATCAGGATTTGAAAATCTATGTCTAGTGGCATTCTTATTTCCACAACTTCTCACATATTACCCCATTATTCTACTATTTGTTACAAAAACTAATAAATATGAATCTCCCCTATAAAAAGTAATGTATAAACAAACACCACGCTATAACTTTAAGATATCAGTTTCTCTGAATTTTTAGTATGTAATAACAGCCATTGATGGTGAAAAAAGTACCTAAAACAACGCTAATGTAATTTTAAGTAAACCTAATTAGTAGTTTTTGTAAACGCACACCTGGACATATTCAAGAAAGTCATTATCAAAATCATAATTCACAATGAATTTTTTGAAATGAAATGAAATGAAATTAGGCAAATATAAAATGTAATATCATATTGTAATTCATTGAACACTGCTGTTGAGTACTATACTTGTTTAGTTAAATACTGTACTTAGAGTTTGTTCAATGTATTACATATCTGTATCGCATTTTATATTTTACTAACTGTATATTTAAAATTGTTATAAGAAAGATCTATCAAATCACCTATCAGTCCATTCATTAGAAGGGGTAGATAAACCTGTGGCTTCCTTAAGAAAAATTTATGCTTTTATGTTAAAATGTAATCAAATTAATACAAATTTAAGTGTCAGAAGTATATATTTAAATTTAAATATTGGTAAAATAAAAATATAAAGATGCTTATTACAAATCGTAAATGTGCAAAATAAATTCATTAGAATTCAAGGAACTTTCAATGTGTAAAATAACAACAAATTAAATGAATAAATCCCCTTCACCACAAAAACATTTAGAAACTACATATGTATTTCGACAAATATCCTCTGGAACAAAATGAGCATGGCAAACTCGTAAATTTTTGTAGACCCATGCAGGATATATTTTTTTCAGAGAAGCTGTTCCAATTAAATTCATCCACTGGTAATAAACGTACAAAAATTTCTTTGGATTGGGAAATCTATGGCGATTTGCATCCTTGTTTTCACAATTGAAAACTGCACACTTTCTAAACTGTGACATTATAATACTTTTCGTCTGAAATTACTGGTACTGTACCAAAAATAGATACGGAATCGAAACATTGAAACAAATATAGGTCGGTGTGGTTATCCTCATTTTGTGAGACGCGCAGCGCGCACAGCTCATTATGATTGACAGTTACAGATATCTGTAAAATTTTCAATTTTTACTCAGTTTCAATGCGGCTGGTGGCGCTAAAAATTTTATTTTAAAACCGCCTATAGAGTGACTACCCCCCTGATCCTAAACGTCAAATTAATGTCAGATAAATGACAATCAATAATAGCTTTTAAAATTGTGGGCGCCATCTATTCGGATAGTGTTAATACTAAAATGCGCCACCAGAATCGTATATGGATGCCCACACCGTGTGAATGTTCGCATAACGGTGACTACCGTATGTATGTGCTCTTATTGAAACCATGTGTAATGAATTTGATTTGACAGCTGGAACGTCAAGAGGTCACCGTTGGAATACCGTTTATTGTATTTTAGCCTGTAGTCTGTTAGTATCATACTTTGAAATATTTTCATACTTCATTACAATGGTTTGGAAAAACGAATTCGTATTTATATACGCCTGATTTATTTGACAGATGTATATGTTCAACGAACATTATAATGTAATTAAGGGCAGCTATGATTGCGATCACGTCCCCAATGCTCCACCCGAAGGTACTACATTGGGTTTAAACGCGAAAAGTAAACGTGCTCCAAATTTAATCTAACTTCAGGTTAATCAATATTAAATAAAAATCTAATAAACTGAAACTAAAAATAGGGTTTAAAGAATGGCATCCCTACCGTTGATTCTGGAGTTAGCCCGATCCACAAGACACACGTAAAAATGAATGGGGAGGGATCCGTAATACCGGATAGCAGCTGCCAGCTCTGCTTACCGTGCGACCTGAAGGGTCGTCTTAAAACTATCCAAATCTAGCTAGCTAGCTAATATTAAAAATGGATTCAAATTTTCTAAGTATTCGTCAAATGTTTAATAGTGAATCCAGCTATTTTGCCTGTTCTATATATTTACAAATTTCGTCCTACTAAATTATGATAAAACCAAACAAAACGTTACAATATATATATATATATATATATATATATATATATATATATATGAAATATATGAAATAAAATTTAATGGCAAGTGACTCAATATTAGCCACAAGGGCATCCTGTCGACGCGTTTCGCCCTTATTGGGGCTCATCAGAACAGGAGTAGCGAAGATGTAATATTTAATTCACACTAACACATTATGGGAAGTACAGCATCACCTAGCCCACAATTTGTACCTTCGTGCTGTTTCACCTGACTTTGCAGGTTTTATCAACAGTCGGTACGGAGGAGATCCAGCTCAACTGCCTTTTTCCATAGCCAAAGATTATAATTATAAAGAATAAGTAAATTTAATGAGTCTTAAAATAATATCAAAGAATGAAATTTAATGGCAAGCGACTCAATATATATATATATATATATATATATATATATAGTAATATAATATACATATTGACGTAATTAAGAAACACGTGAGGCCATGGGAACCCAAATTCTATAAATAAAGCCCACCCAAATAGAAGGTAACGGAAGAAGATTGAAAACTCCGAATATTTATTGTGCTACCCTGTATAATACAACGCTATTAAAACAAATAGTAAATTTCTCTGTGTATTACTAAAAAGGAGTTTTCATTTTAAGATATAAAGCCATTCATTTCAGTAAGATATAAATACACAAAGCCATTTAATCCGCGTTGGAACAATATCAATTTATTGCCCTTCATTCATTAAAGTACTAACTTTATTAATATACAAGTCAATCTGGACAAACAAAGCAATTAAAAGTTTTTGTTGTTTATGCGTTTATCCCATGTATAAAACGTTCGCGTCATTACAAGACATATACCCGTGTGTATAAAACTTTAAACCTTGTGAAAATTAATTGTTGAGAGATACCGTGAAAATAAGTTTCAATCTTTAAGATATAAAGCCATTCATTTTCATTTATTATAAAAATACACCTCTTGTGCAAAAATATTTACTTTATTTGCCGTAAAAACCAATTTTTTTACAATTATTAAAATGCAAATATTTTTGCATTTATTAAGATTAAATAAAGCAGTTAAGGCTTTAATTAATTAATTAAATTGATTTCCCCATAACGTTTTAGTTCACTTTATGAATTTTAAATAAAACATGTTTTAGAAGCTTCAGGAGAAATAGAGAAAATGCGTTATTTGAACTGAGAAACCAATAAATAGCTAATATTGGATTAACTCTGGTTCGAGGAACTTGAGCAAAGATTAAAAGTAATAAAAATCGATTTTATAGCTTTACCATTTCTACAAGATAGAATGTATTACGTTAAAATCCTGCAGGCGACATTTTCTGCATAAATTTTAAATTCAAACTACTGTTATTTAAAACACCCAAAAAAATGTCGAAAGGACCTGGCGTTTCCTATATTATTTTAAATCATAAAAGCCATCGATGAACAAGCTCGATTTCCTTCTAATTGAAATTATTGCTGTTTTATAAAATTTTATCAAGTATCTACTATATAGTCTTTTCCTTGTTAGTCGCATAATAAAACAAACATCTGCTTATCAACTTCACTTTACAAAGTCTCTGCAATATTTTCTAACATCTAGCACGGCTGCACATACATTTATGGCTTTCTTTAAAAGATTAGGCGGTCGTAACCACCTTCCTAGTAATGAACACTTGTAAGGGGTTTATCCCAAGTACTTCTATCAAGCGCTACCCTGTTATTTTGCAGTTATGCAGGTGTTCAAAGCAAAAAGATTGACCCCTTTGTTGGCATTTCTTGGAAGCCGTTATTTCCTTGTTTGCAAGCTGTGTCTTGCAGCTGAATATACTTTTGCAGGTGCAGTCTGAGAAGTTTTTACACTTCATCCTTCGGAAATATCTTTGAAAGTCAAGCACCTTGCCCCCTACGTGGTTTGTTGCGGTTTAATTTCCCGTAAAGGTCACTTTAATTTTCAGAGCATCTAGTGCAATGCGACGCCTATGTATTTAAATTGTTGTGTTAAATAAAATTTCCCTCCATGAGACCAAGCTGCTTTGTTTTATGAAGATAGATTAAGAAAAACCGGTCGAATAGACTTTAGCACGACCGCATATGTGAAAGTTTTTGATTCCATTAGCAACAGATAAATATAGTTGAACCAATTTAGTTTGGGATTTGATGGTTCGTTTCGTATCAGGCAGGTTTGTTAGTGTGTGTAAATCACATTTGTCTAATTTTTTTGTTTGATTTGTAGAAGCTTGGGGTTGTTGACTATATCACCGCGCCCGAGCTGAACACAAAACAAACTAAGAATCGCGAGAATTTCCAACTCATTCTTTGTGGTACCCAAAAATCAGCACGCTCATTGGTCAAACTAAATTTGGAGATTCTTTTACACATGAAAATCGAAATACACAACTTCATTGGTTAAAGACATCATTAACATTTTTCAGCATAGGAAGCATAGGAAATGGAAGTGTATAAATATAATTGCAAATTCTTCGAAAGACATTCGTTAGTGCTCGCCATAGCCTAAGAAATCACCTTGCAGTGTTCTCCATAGCCTGCAAAACCTTCAGCGAGCAGCGCTCTCCATAGTTTGCTATACTTCAGCACGCAGTGCTCTCCATAGCCTGCGGATTCTCCGACGGTGACGCTGTCCGCGGCGGTACCCAGGGCACGTCACTATAATTCATCAATCGATAGTTAACAAACTACGTATGGACGTTAAGCTCGGTTTCATACTTTACCGACAAGTCGTTATTGTGATTGCGTCTGTCAATTCTAGCTCCGAAATGACACCCCCGTAGAGTTCAACGGCAACACACTCAATGAAGCTTAAGGCACCACTACCACGAAGCCGTGCGAAGAGTTCAGAAGACAACTGAAACTTTTGAACCCCTCTATGCTTGTATATATGTTCAATTAATAGTTTTAGTTTCGTACCATAATTCCTTGTAACTTCACGTTGTCCCATCAGTAGAACACGAAGCCTTCCGAAGAGTTCCGAAGACTTCTGAAGACGTCTGGACCTCTTCAAACTGTAACTATTTTTAACTATCGCTGTTCAAGTTCTTACTGGACCTCACAAATAAATTCTGAAGCCTTCCGAAGTGTTCCAAAGACAACTGAAGACTCCTGAACTTCTCTATGCTTGTATATATGTTCAATTAGTAGTTTTAATTTCATATCATAATTCTTTATAACTTAACGTTGTCCTACAAGTAGAACGCGAAGCCTTCCGAAGAGTTCTGAAGATCGTCGAAGACGTTTGGACCTCTTAAAACTGTAAATATTTTCTAACTACCGTTGTTCAAGTTCTCACTGGGCCTCATAAGCAAATTCTCAAGCCTTCCAAAGAGCTCTGAATACTACCTAAGACTTTTACACCCCGTTAAACTGTATATACGTTCATTTAATAAGTATTTAAGTTTATTTTGGTTCCACAAGCAACCATGAAGCCTTCCGAAGGATTCCGAAGATTACCGAAGACTTCCGAACTGCTCAAACTGTTAAACTCATTCAATTTCACTTTTATTTTTATGAATTTACGAAACTTATAATTATTTTTGCTTTTGCTTATTAAATAAATAATCAAGCCAAGCCTACATGCTTTCAGACACTGCCCACTCAAACGATAACAAGGTCACCTATTTAAGCTTTGAACAGGTGGTCGTTCATGTGATTTTTGATCAAGTTTGGATGTCGGTTATTCAAACGGTACGTTGTTTATGTGTGGGAATTATGACTAGTGTTGTTTACTTATTATAGGGTTTCAGTATCGTTGTAGTAACCGTTTTAGTATCGTCTTAGGATTGTTGTAACAGTTGTTGCAATAGAATCTACTGTTAATCGAATTAAATTGCGATTGGCTGCACCTCGTATCCTAAGGGAATTTCTACTGGAACTTTGGCAGCTGTAGTCCTTATGGCGTCTAGCGCGGAACCGTAAACAACTGAACACAGGACACCCTGGTGATACATCGTTCGGTAAGAAATTCCATTTTATCTATATGTTAATCGCTATAAACAAGAAGTGATGAATATTATTTATTTTCTATAACACTGAATGATTGCTGGCGTTGTAAAGTACAACCATCATTTATTAAAGTTGAAATCGATTTAAGAGATCGTTCCCTGTGAAATATATACAATTGTAAAGTGCAATTACGAGGGCCGTCCGGAAAGTAGTACCCGTTTGTACCGTGTGGAGCGCTGGTGAGTAGAGTAGCATCCAGACTAGTTATAACACGTTTAGTTATATTGTAGCTGTCTATGTGCAAAGTTACGGCTGGTACTGACTGTATTCTTTCTGTGAGTGTTTATGTTTAAAAAAAATAGAGAATGCCGCCAGTTGTGAAATTAGGGCTGTGATTAGATTTCTCAACACAAGAAATGTTAAACCCTACGATATTCATTGTCAACTAAAGGAAGTGTGTGGAGACAATGTTATGGATGAGTCATCAGTTCGGCGTTGGTGTCGTAATTTCAGTTTGGGCCGAGACAATACCCATGATGAAGAGCGTTCCGAACGACCGTCAGTAATTGCGGACGAACTGCTGAGTGAAGGTCGATCGGCGCTTAACGATTGATGAGATGAGAAAAAATTTCAGCAACGCTTCACAAACAGTTATTCATGAAATTGTTAAGGAACGCCTTCATTATACGAAGATTTGTGCAAGGTGGGTCCCTCGCATGCTTACTAACGAACACAAAACTACCCGTATGGCTGCAGCACTGACGTTTTTGGACCGTTATTCTCGTGAAGGAGACTTTCTTGACTCGCATAGTCACTGGTGACGAGACATGGGTTTGTTATGCAACACCTACAAGTAAAAGGCAATCAATGGAGTGGCAACATGTTCATTCACCAACCAAGCCGAACAAATTCAAAATGGTCATGTCTACTCGAAAACTCATGGCAACCATTTTCTGGGATCAGCTAGGTGTACTGCTCATTGATTTCATGCCCCGTGGGGACACTATAAATGCCGATGCATATTGTGTGACATTAAAGAAATTATGGCGAGCAATTCAAAATCGATGGCGAGGTCTGCTGTCTAGCGGCATACTTCTCCTCCACGACAATGCCAGGCCTCATACTGCTCGAATAACAGAACAACTTGTTCAACAATTCAAATGGGAAACTTTTAACCATCCACCCTACAGCCCAGACTTGGCACCTCAGATTTTCATCTGTTTACAAAACTCAAGAACTTTTTGTCAGGAAAGAAATTTGAAAGCGATGAACAGAAAGCAGCTGTGACAACATATCTCAATACATTGGCGGCAGAGGAGTACGAAGCTGGCATACAAAAGCTCGTCTCACGTTATGATAAATGCTTAAATTTGCGAGGTGACTATGTGGAGAAGTAGTGTAAGGTTTGTTTTTTTTTAAATAAAACATTAAAATTTGTTAAAATGTACTAGTTTATTTTTTATTCAAAAACGGGTACTACTTTCCTGACGACCATCGTACATACATTTTTGATTTTTTCCTTACTAACAATACATAAGATATTTAATGCCTAGGCTGTTATTTCCGCGTGGTGTTGTCAGTTAATGTGTCGGTTTGGTATCTATTTAGAACTTGAGAATTTTTCTAGATTGGGTTCGCAGGAGCCGTTTAGTTTGGATATAGGTGGACATTTTCTAGACCATTATTATCAATCCGCATTATAGAATAGTTACGATATCAAATTCCACCCCACTCGCTGCAAGAGTCTAACCGCGGTATATTTTATACGTTACTCCTGCTGCTGACGACATAGGTGTTGTCTGGTATTCCCTTGTGAGTTCGTTGTATTTGTGCGATATTATTTAATTATCCTAATAATCAATTGGCGCCCCAAAAAATTTTGTAATAAAATAATTGGCGGCCCTGCACCTGGGACCTGTCGCCTGAATGTAGTCATTTACTTTTTTTTTTGAGTATATGTAGGAAATTAAGCGTACTAGGCCGTTTTAATGCAAAGATTGCCTAGGGTAGAAATATTTTTAGTGGGTTGAATTTTTTTTTGTATCCTTAATTTTATTTTATGATGAATTGTTATCGCCTATTTGGGGATGAACTTAGTTATGAGCTAACAATAAGGAGATTAAATTTGCAAAAAGCAACAGTTGAAACCAAGCGTAAACTTGCGAATTGGTTTCAAATTCTTCGCTAGGATTTTTGGTATGAAAGGAATTAATCATTTGTCGCACAAAAGTAAATGATCTTGAGTGTGATATAGATAATTATGATAGTACGAATAGTGTCAATGAAAATAACCGTATATCGTCTAGACTTTGACACGTTTCAGGTATACTTCAGCGCATTTTAGATACACGTGAACAGCAAGCTGCTGATAAAAGCGAATTAAGTGATAAGATTACATATTTATGTAGTGCACTGGAAGGAAAATCGGGATTTATATCGCCTACGATTGAAGTTAGCTTGCCAAATAGAAACGAAATTTCATTAATTGATATAGACGACACGGTTGAGAGAAACAACGTGTTAAATGAACCAAATGTATTATTACCTATGCGTAGTCACAATTTCAACCCGCAACCGATGAGCAACTTAGTTAAAATAGAGCGTGGGTTCGTCCCTAGTCAAATTGATCCGCACACAAAGTATAATACTTCAAAAATTCTACTCAAAATGTTTTATTCAAGTCCAAAAGTCAGTTACCCTCCCAGCTGTTTATAAGTGGAACGTTAGTTATAACGGTCTCTCAAATACATTTTTGTAGCACGTAGACGAATTATCCGAATTTCGCGGTGTTTCCAAAAGTGCCCTGTTTGGCTCGATTTCAGAAATTTTCCGTGATTAAGCACTCACGTGGCATAGAGCAGATAAACAGTCAATTCACTCTTGGGATGAATTAGAAGATAATTTACGGTCAGCATTCTTGCCGTATGATTATGAACTTAGGCTGCAAGAAAAAGTACGATCACGCACCTAACGTTATAGTGAAAGGGTTGTCGTAATTAACGCGGTAATGGAGAATTTATTCAAACGTTTAAGACGCCTCCCCGAAGAAGCAACCCGTGTGCAAATTATTAAGCGCAATTTATTGCCATGTTTTCAAGCGCAACTTGCGTTACATCCAACTAATATGGTTTCCAAATTAACCAAATTGTGTCAGATGATTAAAGAAACTGAAACTAGAGCCAAAAAATTTCAACCACCGACCTCGAGTAAAAATATATCACTTCTCGAATCTGATTGAGCGTACGATAAGCTCTTTAAATTGGGAAATTTGTCTTGAATTAACGGTAATTCAGAATCTGTAAATATTAATAGTGTTAATCCGAGCAGTCTTAATCTATTAACTCAAGAATGTGCTTTTTCACAAATAATATGTCCACAACCCAAACCCTCAGTTATTAATGGAAACCCAGGCCAGTGCACTATTGTTTCGATTAAATGTTGGAACTGTAATAAGGATCGACACAAATCCCGGTTTTGTTCACAACAAAAAAGTGCATTGTTTTCGCCGTGGCAAATATAAAGCAAATTTAGCACTCGACTCTAACCTTAAAATAAAATTTGATTTTGTATTGGCAAATGAGATTGGCGATGAACGGTCGCATCTTAAAGTGGATGTTTTTGGTATATCGCTTTTTGGTCTGCTGAATAGTGGTGCTTCTCATACTACTTTAGGCACCCAGGGTTATTTAGCCACAAATGCCCTAAATTTAAAATTATTCCCTAGTAAACTTGCAATAAGTAGCGTAGCTAACTGGGATAAATGTGAAATATTAGATAACTATAATATGCCTATAAGGGTACAGGATAGAATTGTAGTAGTCGAAGTGCTTGTTGTGTCTTCGATATCCCAGTCTCTTATTTTAGTTGCAGATGTCTAGAGAAAAACTGTTCTGGTCCCCGATTTACACCATGGTCGATGGCAGTTTACTTCTGATAACCCCACCGTTTCTGCATTAGAAACAGAAACACATTTGTCGGTTGACCAGTTAACCCAACTTAATACCATCATTCATAAATTGTTTATAGGGATGCCTGATACCTTAGGGTTTACTGATAGGGTTGAACATGTTATTGAAACTAGTGGTGAGAAAATTAAGCTACGGTTTTATCCCCTCTCACAGGCCCTACAAAAAGTGGTTAATATAGAACTCGATTCAATGTTAAAGGACGGTATAATTAGTCCCTCAGCTAGTCCTTGTGCTTCATCCATTATTTTAGTTTAAAAAAAAGATGATTTGTATAGATTTTGCGTGGACTACCGTAACGTAAATAAAGTAACTGAGAAAAATGCGTACCCCTAACCTTCCTTGATAAATTACGCAACGCCAGATATCTAACTTCACTAGATATAATAGGTGCTTACTGGCAAGTTCCTGTTTCAAAATCCTCGCGACCTATCACTGCTTTTAGTGTCCTAAATAGAGGTTTGTTTGAACTACACCGGATGCCCTTTGACTTACATAACAGCCCATCTACTTGGCAACGTTTGATTGATACTGTACTTGGATAAGATCTTGAAAAATACGTGTATGTGTATTTGGACAATATTTTTATCGTTCCTAGTGACTATGAAAAACACCTGTAAGTCCCAGAAGAAGTTTTTCGACGCCTGAAGTCACCAGCTCTGGCCGTGTCTCGTGATAAGTGTAATTTTTGTCGTCCCTAGATTAAATATTTTGGATATGTAATTAATCATAAAGGTCTGCACGTTGACCGTGAAAAAGTTTTGGGTATTTTGGAATTTCCTCCTCCCCAAAAAGGTGAAAGAAGTGGGCGGTTTTTAGGCTTTTGCAGATGGTACCGTCGATTTATTCCGAATTTTTTTACAGTTGTAGCACCCATTTGTAAACTTCTTCGCAAAAGCCATAGTTTTTCTTGGAATCCGGATTGTGCGACTACCTGTTCAGCTGGTAAGGATTTATTAGTTTTTGCCCCTATTATGAATTGTCCTGATTTTGATGAGCTTGCCATACAGACTGACGCCAGTGAATATGGTTTAGGCGCAGTGCTGTCCCAAACTAGTGGTGATTAAGAAAATGTAATCAGTTATATTAGTAGGTCTCTTATCCCTAATGAACGCATGTTTAGCACGTCTGAAAGAAAAAGTGTCTTGCTGTGGTATGGACCATTGGTAAGTTCCGGTCTTACGTGGAAGGAAGTAAATGCACGGTTGCGATCGATAATTTTGCTTTAATATGGTTTGATAATTTAAAAGATCCTGCAGGTCGCTTAACGCGCTTGAGCGTACGTCCGCAACTATACGGGTTTAATATTATACATCGTCGTGGTAAGGACAACGTTGTCCCCGATGCCTTGTCGCGTTTTGTCCCCATTGTCGATCAAGTTGATGGTACAACAGCTTCTCCTAAGCCTCACTTTACCGATACTCAAGATAAATGGTATTTAAAAATGTGTAAACTGGTATCCGAAAATCCTTTAAATTTTCGGAATTGGCGTTATGATGGTGCAACCTTGCTTAAAAATTGTAAAACCCAGTATCCAAAGTTAGAATCCGCTAATACTGAGTGGAAAATAGTTGTACCCAAATCTCACAGCTACTGTTGGACATCTAAGCGTGTTTAAAACCTATCAACACCTAATGAATAATTACTTTTGACCGAAAGCCAAAAGCGATGTTAGTAAATATGAGCGAAATTGTCGTACCTGCATTGCCTCAAAGGTTGAACAAAGACCCCCTGCTGGTTTAATGTTAGGACGTTTGGATATAACCCATCCGTGGGAACTTGTAGATATAGATACAGTAGGTCCTTTTCCTAGATCTACTTCAGGTTATAAGCATGTTTTTTTTAAGTTTTAAGGATTACTTGAGTAAATTTTGTATATTTCTCCCTATGACAGAAGCTACAGCCTGTGTCAGAACTAGTACAAGTTAATCTGTTTTTATTATTTGGTGTTCGGAAAACTGTGATTTGTGATAATGGCAACCAATTTCTAGGTCGTCAGTTCAAAGCGCTTTTCGAAAACTATAATGTGCAAAGTAAGTGCATCCCATACTATTACCCTCAACCTGAACGTCAGCATCGATCCCTAAAAACTATATTGATTCCTTTTATTAGGGATAGTCAGCGTACTAGGGCTTCGCTTTTGCAGAACGCGGCTTGTACGATCCCCATTTCAAGCCATGAAGCTACTAACTTGACTCCATATTTCGTTAACTCTGGGGCCGAAATTATTCTTGATGGCAAGATTCGCCATTTACCCCAAGTGCCGATGGAAGATGACGACCAGGATAATTTGTCTGACCCTTCACTCGTAATAATACATTTAAGAAAGTTCTTATGGATATTCGAACGCAGTTGAACAAGATGTACGACCTACGTCGTCGTCCCGAAAGTTACAATGTTGGTCAGAAGGTTTGGCATAAGAACTATGATTTGTCGGATGCTAGTAAGTTCTTTGCCAGTAAACTGGCTCCTAAATTTGTAGGACCTTTTACTATTTCAGAATGATTGTCACCTTGGACTTACCGGCTTAGAGATGACAATGGTAAAGATGTTGGAATGTGGAATGCTCAGGATTTGCGTTTGGATTCGTAGAGTATACTTTAACGTGAATATTTCGTTTGGTTGTTGTAACTTGGGTCACATAATATTTTGTTGTTTTGTTTGTATTGCTTCTATTGGATTCCACTCCGAATATGTGCGGTTGACCTTTATGGTCTTGAAGAGGTTGTTTTTTGATTTGAGTACTTCGAAGTTTATGAATTGTTCTGGTGTTAAAAAAATTTTTTAGACTTCTCGTGTGCGCTGTAGACGGATTTTTATATTGCATTTTGATATTGAATTTTTATGTTGGATTTTGATACCGGATTTTGAAGTTGATTATTGATGTTGGTTATTGAGGTTGGTACAGTAGAAGGAGAGTGTCGTGGGTTTGAGACCCACTTTTCACTCTTTTGTTGGTAAAGGGGGAGTTGTTACGGTTTAATTTCCCGTAACGCTCACCTTTATTTTCAGAGCATCTAGTTTCCCTAGTGCGACGCCTATGTATTTAAATTGTTGTGTTAAATACAATTTTCTCCTATAGGGTTTTCCAATAAGAGGTGTTATTTTCAATAGCCCGCTATTTCGGTAGATGTCACTTTTGAAGCTGTCATTTTTTGACATTTGACAAGTAGAAACTACGCCATTAATAAAAATGGTACGATACACGCTTTAACAATGCATTGAAATTATTACAATTCACTATAAAAATGGTGAAAATTTGGCAGATGCGGTTCGTAAAACTCGAACATTTTTGGGTCGTCGTGAAGCACCTTGTCGGACCGCAATACAGAAATTGGTGGAATAATTCGAGCTGTTGGAACAAGTTAGTGATGTGAAGAATAAAACCCGTGCACGTCGCTCAAGAACAGCCGATAATACTGCTGCTGTAGCCGAAAGTGTTGAAGAAAACCTAGGTTTGTCCATTCCTCGCCGTTCTTTGGAAGTAGGCATTCCACAAATATCATTACACCGTATTTAGCATGAAGATTTGGCTTTTAAGGCTTATAAAGTCCAGTTAACACAAGAACTCAAGCCGGTCGATCATCAACAACGTCGTGTCTTTGCTGATTGGGTCGTTGAAATGCATGAAAATGATCCGGAATTCCATCGAAAAATCCTCTTTAGTGATGAGGCCCATTTCCACCTCGGTTGCTTTGTCAACAAGCAAAATTGTTGCATCTGGGGCTCAAAAAACCCAAGAGTTATTGTTGAAAAGCCTCTCTATCACCACGTGTGACTGTTTGGTGCGGTTTATGGTCCAGCGGAGTCATTGGACCTTACTTTTCGAAAATGAGGCTGGAGCAACAGTTACGGTAAATGGATTGCGCTATCGAGAGTTGATTAACGATTTTTATGGCCGGAATTGTATGGTATTGATCTGGACAACGTTTACTTTCAATAAGACGGCGCTACGTGTCACACAAGCAACGAAACCATTAATCTTTTACGGGAAAAGTTTCCGGACCGTTTCCTCTCGAAGAGGTGATCACAATTGGCCACCGAGATCTTGTGATTTAACACCTTGCGACTTCTTTCTTTGGAGCCACGTGAAAGAGAAAGTCCACGCCAACAGCTCAGCGTCGATTCAAGAACTGAAAGATGGAATTCGTGAGGCTATCGAGGACATAGGGCAGCCACTTTGCGATTTGGTTATGGAAAATTTCATGAAAAGGATATTGTCCTGTAAGCGTGGTCGTGGTGGTCATTTGCCTGATGTTATTTTCTACTATTAACGGCATACCTTCCTCTTTATAATGAAATAAACATCCGGTCATTTATATTAAAAAATAGCATTTTTCTTTGAATATCAAAATAACACCTCTTATTGTAAAACCCTTTAGATAGCAAGCTGTTTTGTTTTATGAAGATAGATTAAGGAAAACCCGTCGAATTCACTTTAGCTTGGCGTAAAGTTTTCATTAGAAACAGATAAATATAGTTCCACCAATTTAATTTGGGATTTGATGGTTCGTTTTGTTTAAGACAGATTTATTAGTGTATGGAAATCATATTTGCCTAATTCTTTTGTTGGATTTGTAGAAGCTTGAGGTCACCTATTTAAGTATTAAACAGCTGGTTCTTCACTTGATTTTTGTTCAAATTTGGATGCCCGTTATTCAAACGGTAGATTGTTTATGTGTGGAAATTGTGACTAATGTTGTTTACTTATTATAGGGTTTTAGTATCGTTGTAGTAGCCGTTTTGGTATCGTCTTCGTTTTGTTGTAACAGTTGTTGAAATAGAATTTACTGATAATCGAATTAAATTGCAATTGGTTGCACCTCGTACCCTATGAGAATTTCTACTGGGACTTTGGCAACTGTAGTCCTTATGGCGTCTAGCGCGGAACCGTACGCAACCGAACACAGGACACTCTGGTGATACATCGTTCGGTAAAAAGTTCCATTTTATCTGCGCACCTCATAGATTGTCTGATCGTGAGTAGTATAACTATGGAGAAGCTGGGACAGCCCTTTTTAAAGGGTCATAAATATCTTGTAAAGGGTGTGTGTATTATGGAAAAGAGAAGTATGTATGTGTGAAGGTCATGTATGTGTAGGTGTGTGTGTGTGTTAGTATTAGTTAGGTTTGAGGATAACGATAGTATGGCTATGGAGAAGCTGGCCGGCCCTTTTTAAAAGGATCATAAATATCTTGTAAAGGGTGTGCGTATTATGTAAAAGAGAGGTATGTATGTGCAGGTGTGTGCGTGTAGGGTGTAGGGTATGTATGGTTTGTCGGTGATGTTAACGTGGAAGTCGTGCCGCCCTCGTGATAAAAGTGTGTGTGTAGATATCGATCGGGGGGGCGGTGTTGTTGTCGTTTTATTTTCGAAAAGAAAGGTATGTATCGTTATGTGTATAGGTGTGTAGAGGGGCGTGCGTGTTTTAGTCTAAGACGAAATATCGTAAGGGCGCGCAAGTGGTGCGAACGTGTTTTGTTTTAAGAGTGTGTTTTCGGATTATCTCATCGGACACGTGCAAGACGTTTCAAGTAATCTTTTAATAATTTGAAAATGTTACGCTCGATGTGTCGTAGGCAATTATGATGAAGTATAAGAAGAATAAGGCTGGAAATAACCGCAAGGTTTTTATTACAGGTGTCGATAAGAAAAATTGCGTGCTGCGTTTGTATTTGAAAAAATTTTTTCCCCTACTACGAATAATAGTTTCGTCGTCTTGGTAAAAAGAATATCCAAAATATTTTTTAATTTATTATTGTGTAATTATTCGAACGGTAAACATCGTGTGTCGAAAGTGTAAAAATGTCTCAAGCTTCGGACGAATTAAAATTCCAGACGCGCCTACCTCAACGCGTGCAATTTTAAAACAATTGAAAAGTGCTTGCAACGTAGGTCGAAAACGTCACTATGAATCGATGCTGCTAAATCTGAAATGTAATCAGATCGTTTCTAATGCAAAAAGCAAGCGTGATAGGGCGATCAGAGGGGCAGGTATTAGTAAGAAGAATGGATCCGGCGATAATACTAGTGCGAAGGACGACGACGAGGGTTATGCGAACGACGTCGAAGTCGACGATCCTGCTGAAAATTTCGATAGATTAACATCAAAGAAGAATGTCAAAAGACGTAGAACGTCGAACAATATCGTGTGGGTCGATTTGAAATCGGCTTTCGCCCGCAGGATACGTTCGAGTGCTGTGGTCAATTTATATCACATAGATCCCATGCAATTTTTAGAAAATGCATTCGCCCTAATAGAGCGACGTTTGAGGAAATGTTTGAGAAAATTCGGATCTCTTAAAATTAATTTTGTGTTTAACGGTGAATACGTAAAGCCCAACGCATCAACATCATCGTCTTCAGAAGCCGTGGATACATCGTCATCATCATCATCGTCGTCATCGCTCAGACATTTTACTACTAAAAATTATAAAATTTTAAAATTGAAGACTTTCAAACTCAAGTTAAACCCGAAGCCATTCAGGAATTGAACAATAAACTGGACGAATATACCGAAAAGCAGAGCGGGTTAGCTCTTTCGAGAATATTAAATTTAGGCGTCAATATAAATCATGCAGGAACCTATAGTATGCATTCTTAAGGAAGGGGGATAAGAAAATTGTCTACGAGATGATATGTTTATTTTTAATAATCATATACGTTTGTAATATAGAAGAATGTTGACGGTCGAGGATCTTACGAAATTACCGCTCGAGTATATCGAGAGGCATGCAAGTAAAGACGTCGCCAGAAATTTCGATAAATTACCGGAGTATTTGCAAAAACAATTATGGACGCATCGCTATTGTTTAGCGCATGGCTTACAATCGTCGTCGCATGCAGATCAGATAGATGGACCTCCTCTGCAAATAAAATCGTGTCCTGAATGCGCATGTTCTACCCCATATGTACGCGCGCACAACAACACATCGCAGCCCTGCAATAAAACCTATGAATGCAATTAAAATGCTCATTGTTCGAAATGACTCT
The DNA here is from genome assembly GCA_036346225.1 of Platerodrilus igneus. Classification (NCBI taxonomy): domain Eukaryota; kingdom Metazoa; phylum Arthropoda; class Insecta; order Coleoptera; family Lycidae; genus Platerodrilus; species Platerodrilus igneus. The sequence goes on from JARFIW010000301.1 coordinate 7,285,601, forward strand.
AAAGGACCGCCCGCAGCCGTCGCAGCATATCTCGCCTACTCTTTAATATGTAATAATTACCTATACATATTTAAACCGAGCGTGCCCTCCTGGCAAAGAAATCCGGTTCCCGTAGATCCTCCGAATGCATTCGTATGTTTCGAGGTTGTTGAAAATAAAGACGTTTTGGCATTGTCGAAGTCCGAGTCGTCACAACAACAACAACAAATAAGATGCTCTCGCTCTAAAGATTGGAAACGTATGGAATTAATTACCATGCAGCTGCAACAGCAATGGCAGCAGCAGCAACAGAACCATTCGGAAGAGGTTCCCTTATCGCCATCATCAGAGACGTCGTCGTCGTCGTCATCGTCCGCGGTATCGAGAGACCTTTTAATTTATAAAAGTTATCTAGGAGGAGGAGGAGGACGCCTTCAACGACGACGAGAAATAGAAAACGTAGATGGATCCGGCGACGGCGAGGACGGCGACGACGACGACGACGACGGTGCCGAATGGTTGAACAATGGATCCGCGGGCGATTGTGTCGGAGACGGAGTTGGCATCGATCCTTTTCTGATGTTTAAAATAAGATTTAAATATAATAGCAGTTTTACGGAGACCGAATGGTACGTCATGCCATGGAATCATAAACGAATCGCCTTCGAAAGAGAAAGAGAGCGAGAAAAAAAGATCGAGAATTTGATAGTTCAGATGGTGTATGGACGTATTTAGAACACATCGTACTTATGCAATTAATAGGAGCGTGGGCATACTACATCTATTACAAATATAAAATAAACTATGCGCGCATGAGCAACATCGTTTGAGCTCGAACGAAAACCTACGCATGCAAAATAATTTTCAGTTCTAACCGGGAGGTATCTTCGTTCAGGGTGTGTATGTGCGCGTGAAATTTTGCACTTAATTAAATAGCAATTATGGTGAAGTATATTCAAGACGAAAATAATCATACAAGTGGTGACGACAGTCAAGTATTTTTAAATAACGATGATGATGACGTAATTTCGTCATCATCATCATCTACGTGTGCAGTATCTGGATCGCCGCAAGTTTTGTCAGGTATTCATGTCTACGATAACGATCAGGCGATGGATCCCCTGATATGTAGCACCGAATACCGATTGAATTCCTCCAAGGAGAATGCGCAATGGTGCGCTCACGGTCATACGATCGAAGTGGGCTTAACCAAACGAAAGAGCAATATGGATTTTAGCCCTGTTATCAGACTTATATGCCCCAACAGATTTTGTAAAGAAGGCGAATTGCAAATGGACGAAAACGAGTGGAAAGATTTGTCGTCTATCAATATCGAACATAAATTTAGAAAATTTTTTTCCAACCGCTCGTATACTGCCACGGTTGCATCTGCAGGCGCTACCGCCGCCTCCGTAGTCGCAGACGTATGGCACTGGAGGCGTGAAATGCATCAGACGATCGACGGATACTTGGAAGTGGAATTTAAAGACGAATACGAGTCCATTCATAGAGTCGAGGTGCAAAAACTGCTGCGGCTCTCGCCGCATTAGAATCAACAACAACAGGATCCGGATACAATGTTGCGCGAATTTCTCTCTCCGCGAAGAATTTGCAAAAGTGTTTACTCTAGCGCCTCTTATAATGCTCAAATTAGAAATATTGAAAGGACAAGATTTTCAAGAGTTCTACGATAGAAATATAGAGTGCGTCGCCACTTGCCTTCCCGAAGAGTTCGGAGCTTACGCGTATAACAGGTGCAAGAGCAGTAGCGGCGACGGCGACGACGATGGAGGTGAAGGCGTCCCCCTCCTCGAGGATGCTGGACTTTATTCGAACGTGCAGGATCAAATCTTATGTCGAGTCGAGATGATAAGCGAATACGTATTTGGAAATCCATCCCTAAGTACCCTAAACGTTCTTTACGACATCAACAGACTCGGCTTATTAGAAATCACGCGCCATTTCCCTCACGAAATTGTCGATGACGTATTATGTTTATATCAAAAGAATTTAAATGTCGAAATGAAACCTTTGTATTTTAAAGATAGTGTATGATCCTTTTTTGTAAATAAAATTTATTCTGTATGCAGTTATTTTTATATATTACTCATATTTAGACCAGGGTAGAAAATTAAATAATCAAATCAAATAATTTTAATTACCGTGTATAAGGAATTTCATTAAATAATACGCTTTATTAAAACCTTGAAGCATAAATAAACTCGGTCGTTTCAGTAAAAATAAGAAATTTAAATTATCTATAAGACGCTTTACATCAAAAGAAGCAGTATTGAAAAGCGCAGTGGATAATTTAATTATTCCTAAACAAATGGAAATTACGTGCAAAATTTATATTAATGAACTCTATTTTAAATAACTGGTATTAAACAAAACGTACGGATAATAATTTGTATTCGCTAAAAATGAAAGGATGGAAATCAATTTTAATTGGAGTTAATTGAACCATTATTAATAATAAGCATAAAACTTGTAAAACCCAATAATAGTCAAATCGTAGGAAGGTTATTTAAAATGTTACGTTTGAACACCCTGCGTGTTTTAAAAGGCAATTTCAAGTTAATTTGTTTGGATAAACATGTTGATTCTAAGGATATTGGAAACGATCAGATGCTTTAGCAGGAAATACAGAACACCTGCGTATTTTTAAAAAGCTAATTCTGCGTAAATTTGGCAAATAATTAATGTTTCAAAGAATCTTGGAGAAACCGGGGCTTAATATTCACGAGAATGTGCGATACGGGGTTATTAAACCAAGATAACAGTCCGCGTGGACTAAAATATAATCGATAATGAAGAGTGTCAAGTAGCACCAATACGAACAGGTTAGAGAAGGAAAGAGAAAATGCGTCAAGCAAAGACACATATTGTAAAGGGCGGGATTTAAGCAACGTCAAGGGGTTGCGATTGGTTAAAAATAGGATGCATATATCAGAGGTAGAACAACAATTTCTGTATAAAAGTAATTAGTTTTTCTCGGACAACTTTGCGGGCCGTGTTGAAATTTTCTGAGATCTCAATGGGGTGAGGACTAAATTCATAAAAATCGACGTGCAGGCTACAGACTGGGAACGTAGAATGAGGAATTCGTTGGAATTACCCGTTTTAGGGAACAAAGCGACGTGTCGGCTATTCGCTATATATACAGGCGGGAATATGTGTTTCTCTCTTAGACTCTTAGACTTTCGACGATTCGATGCGTTAAAAGCTCGTGCATCCGCGACTTGATATTAAACAGTGCATTTTAGTTTGATTAAATAATTTAAAGTGTGCTAGTATATTTTAGTGACTCAAAATAGTTGGTTATTTTACGTGCTAACATGAATGTACTTCAGTGCACTTAGATACAAGGTAATAAAAGTTTATTATCACGGTACCAATTAGTAAAATTTACAACGACAAATGTATACCCAAAAGTAGGCAGTTTTGGCGTATATTGGTAATATTGGTAAAAGGAAGTATGAATTTCTTTGCTATTTTTCGGGGGTGTTAATGACTAAATGGTTCGTAAATGTGTCTGCATCCACTGAACCAGAGGCAGATATACACAGATGAGTTCCGGAAAAGCCTAGAAACAACTTTAAATTAATGGTGATGAAGAACATTTTAAAGCGTTGACAACTTGAAGCTGTAAATAGAATCCGGTTGGAATGGTGTGATTTACAAAAGGGACGATTACACTGAAGCTACGAGGACAATAACCTTCAGGTAAATTGTACTATTTTGTTTGACATTTTTTGTGTGTATTGAATGACTTTATAATTGATTTACTTTAAATGGACATTAGTGGAATTTTTCTAACCATAAAAATTTAATTTTAAGATGAAATTTGCTTGTTTAAGTAAAAAGGGGTATTTTGTTTTGATGTTCGGGAATAGGATGAAATTTTGGGTAGGTCTTTGAGCTCAATTAGACAAACCTGGTTAATTAACGTAAAGGGGTGGTAGATGCTCCCTTTATACTCAGACTCCGGTCTGCTTATATTGTTATATTAATTAGTAGGCTTTTGGATGCACAGCAAAATGATAATAAAATTAATCCGGAAATTCTTTTTAAAACTGAATTTTATGTTCAAATTTAATTTGAAAATTTAATGTATTCTGAATATTGATGTAAATAGAGTTAACGTTGATGTTTGTGGTAGGAATGTGTTGTTTAATTTTTATGATTGAGAATGGAAGTTATCTAGAAGAGCAGCCGAGGCGATTAACAGAAGGAATCAACGGACCAGGTGATTTAAAAGGTATCACAGCATTCTTGACGCCCAAACTGTGGGGCTCGAATGTTTTTTTTAAAGGGCCAGTACCTAGAGATATGAGAAGATTCACAGCATATCTATATATATATATATATATATATATATATATATATATATATTTAAATTGTTACGTTATTGCAGGAGAGATGTTAGTCAATGTTGGTACACGGGGTGAAGGGTTGTTCAACAACCTCTTAAATAAATTGCCCTTCGAACTGCACCTTCCTGGTCATAACTTCTGCGGTCCCGGAACCAGGCTACAAGAGCGTTTAAATCGCGGAGACAAAGGTATTAATCCTCTAGACGAAGCGTGCAAGCAGCACGACATCGCGTATTCGCATCACAAAGACGTGGAGCGCAGGCACGAGGCCGACAAGGTCTTGCAAGAAGCGGCTTGGCGGCGAGTCAAGGCCAAAGATTCTAAGTGGTCCGAGAAGCTCGCAGCGTTGGGCGTAACGGCTGCAATGAAAGCGAAACGCAAACTAGGAATGGGAATAGACAAGAAAATGGCCGTGAAACTGGATCGTCGACAGCGAGGAGGACGACGACGACGACGACGACGACAAAAACGACGCCTTCGAGTACGTCGATGCTCGGGTAAATTCAAAGACAATAACGGTAACGTCGGCAGAAAATGCTCCTTCAGAGGCGGTCTTATAAGTAAAATATCTAAAGAAATCAGAAAACAAAGCATCAAGAGTAAAGGACACGGAGATGCTTCGCATAATCGTCTCATTTCGAGCGCGATGAATGCTGCAAAAATTATAGTCAACAGGATGGGAGGTCGTTCGAAAATTAAAGTACCGCGCATAATACCGGTGCCCAAGCGAGGAGGCTTATTGCCTTTGATTCCGATATTTGCGGGTCTTTCGGCGCTCGGAGCACTGGCCGGCGGAGCGTCGAGCGTCGCAAACGCCATCAATTCGGCCAAAAATGCAAAGAGGTATTTCGACGAGAACGCGCGTCACAACAGAGCCATGGAAGAGAAAAAAGTCGGCAGCGGATTGTATTTAAAGGCTCACAAGAAAGGTAGCGCCTTGTACTTGAAACCTTATCCGGGGGATTCAAAAAACGGATGACTTCGATGGTGCCGAGGAATGCGAAGCTCGCCACCACCACCACCACCACCACCACCTTACACCTCCCATGCGCGCATTGACCGATCTCGATCTGCACAAATATGCTAAAGGTGTTCCGTATTTTAGAGGCGTGTACATGCGAGACGAGTTGCCGCTAAAAAGACGCGACGGAAGCTTAGCACCGCCGTGGCGAAACGAAAGTGGTATTATAAATTTAGACGATGGATCCGGTCCGGGCACGCATTGGGTCGGTTATAAAAAGGGCCAATACGGTGATATACTTCGATAGTTTCGGAGACCTGAGGCCTCCGAGGAAGTCTTAAGATATTTTCACGGTAGCGATATATATTATAACGTGGAAAGGGAGCAAGACTTTAACACGATCGTGTGTGGTCATTTAGTGTTGAAATTTTTACATAAAGAACCATAATGCCCTCAGCGCTACAGTCATGTCTAGGACATTCACGATATTCGGGTATGGAAATACCATCAGCAGCGGTACGCTATACCCACCTGTGAGACTGAACGATGGCGGTACGTACACCTGCGGCTTGGTGGGTCTTTACACGTGCAACACCGTTCGAAATATTTACGAGGGAAATAATAAGTTCTATTACGATAAAGATAAAGAAATCACCATCGACGAGGGATGCTACGAAATAGACGAGCTAAACACGTTCCTGAGAAAAAAGATATTGGAGTCGGCTAAAGCCAACAAAGAAATTAATTCGTCCGTAACTTTGGACGACGACGGATTGGTCGACGGCTTGTTTTCTTTAAGAGCTAATAATAATACCCTAAAGTGCGAAATAAAATCGAAATACTCCGTAGACTTCACGAAGCGCGGCAACATCGGTCGAATGCTGGGATTTTATGATCGAATTTTAGAGGAAGGTCGTTCGCATACGTCCGATCGCGATGTGGAAATAATTTCGGTATCTAATATTTTCGTAGATACTAACATTACGACGGGAGCGTACCGCAATAACCAACTTTGTCATAGCATTTACGAATTTGGCCTAACCGTGCCCCAGGCTACAGCATAGAACAACAACCCAGCAATATAATTCGTTTCCCTCTGTGCGTGGACGAATTCGATAAGATTACGTTGAGACTGGTGGATCATACGGGTGAAGCGGTTAATTTTTCGAAGGATACGTACCTTTGCGTTCGCCTAGAGCTAAGACGCGAATAATAAAATTATTATTAAGTTAAAATGGGCGTCGTTTACGATGACGAGCGTCAGCATCAGCAGCAGCAGCAACAGACGTTAGCCGCAGTCGTCAATATACCTAAGAAAAATCCGCGCGTTGGGCATTGTTATCGTCGTTGCTGCCGAAGTCTTCTTCTTCTTCTTCTTCTTCCTCAAAACAAACCTATATAAAACGCAAAAACGTTCTCGAAATCTGCAGTCGCACGCAAATCATCGTTAGGCCATAACGAAATAAAAAGCGGAAGAGGTGTGAAAAAGCGACATCATATTAAAAGAAGAGGAAGAAGAACCTCGCTCTTAGTCGCGCAGACGCAAGTTTCTTAAAAGCGCTCGGCTACAAGCTTTTGAATACGAGATAGAAAAAAAGTACTAGAAATGGCTAAACGTGGCGGTAAAATACGTGGTGATTTTGGTAGTAGCACGAAAATGGTTGCAGATCACATCTCGTCGGTGATTAGTTCTCCTTTGAAGAAATTACGTTTCGACGAGGTGGCCAAATTAGACGTATTCAAAAGGCCTCGCTACGAAGAGACAATTTCGAAAGAAGATTATTATTCGTATTTACCCTTCACGCGAAACACAGACCACAGCGATAGAGTGATTATAGAAATCCAAAATTCCGATGCTATAACCGCAACCTACGACAGTTACATTAATATTAAGGGAACGTTTTCGGTGAAAACCGAAGGTAAACCGTATACGATAACGAACAACGCAATATTATTCTTGTTCGATGAAATACAGTACAAAATGGGGAGCACGCATGTGGTCGACGTTTGTAAGCAGCCTGGTATAACGTGCACGATGAAGGGTCTCGCTTCGTATCACAAAAAATTCAACGGTTTGAGCAATAGCACCTGGGACCCTCGAGGAGATACAAACGCCGACATTTTTAAGAACGGACGCTTCTCGTGCAATGTGCCTCTAAAGCATATTTTTGGATTTTGCGAGGATTATAAACGAGCCGTCGTAAACATGCCGCAAGAGCTTGTTTTAATTAGATCCAAGAGCGACGTCAATTGTTACAAGAGCGACGAAAACGAGCTAACATTTAAAATTACTAAAATATCGTGGAGGTTCCGCATTTAAAGCTTAGCGATGAATCGAAATTAAATTTATTCCATCATTTGCATAAAAATCCCAGAATTGTGGTTTACTTTCGTCGCTGGGAGCTTCACGAGTTGCCGTCCTTTCCGTCTTCGAAAATTCACGTTTGGCGTATTAAGAATTCGAACGAATTAGAAAAACCTCGATGGATTCTATTTACTCTTCAGCATGGCAAGTATGATAATGCGAAGCAATCGGCAGCCCAGTTCGATCACTGCAATCTGACAAATTTAAAACTATACCTTAATTCCCAAGAATTTCCACTTCAAGATATGAATTCGGACTTTGCCAATAACGATTATTCGACCCCGTTCATGCACTATTCGAAATTTCCGGAAAACTATTATGCAGGCGCGAGCAATTTGAGCTACGCTCTGTGTTGTTTGAACGACTATCAGCAATTTGGCAATTGTCCCGTGTTCGTGATCGATTGCAGTCGTCAAGAAGAATCTATTAAAAATTCGGCCGTCGATATACGTCTCGAAATCGAATCCAGCAACATTTTCGATCAAACCACTAAAGCATACTGCTTAATTTTGCACGACTCTATATTCGAATACGATCCGTTTACGGAAATCGTTACGCGTCATATTAGCGAATAATAGACATGAAGGTTATTAAACAGAAACAATCTCTACCGGTTGCAAATATGGATCTAACGGTCGAGCAGGATGATCCTTATTCCTATTTTGGAACGCGCAAAAGCACGGAGATCTCTTACCGGCCAGCATAAGATGCATCGTATGCGGACCTTCTGCGTGCGGTAAAACAAACCTGATTTTGAGTTTGTTACTGGCACCCAACGGATTGGAATTTGAAAACGTTTACATTTACTCCAAGTCGCTATTTCAGCCCAAATACGATTTTTGAGTCGAGTTTTGAGACCGATCAAGGGACTAGGCTATTACGAATTTAGCGAAAATTCCGAAATAATTTCACCGCAAGATGCTAAGAGTAATTCGATTTTCATTTTCGACGACATTCAATGTCACGAACAAAACGCGATTCGTCAATATTTTTCAATGAGCCGTCATAAGAATATAGACGCGTTCTACCTCAGCCAATCGTATGCAAGAATACCGAAGCATCTTATTCGCGACAATACAAATTTAATTATAGTTTTTGCAAGACGAAATGAACTTAAGACATATCTATTCGGAGCACATTAATACCGACATGAGCTTCGAAGATTTCAAAAGATGTGCCGTCTAGCGTGGGAAAAAAGACGGCGATGGCAATAAAGCCGGATACGGATTCTTAGTGGTAGACAAAGAAAAAGCCATAAACGAGGGCCGCTACCGTAAAGGATTCGATCATTACATATGTATTTAAAATCACGACGTTCGAGCGAACTTTCATCAACGGAATGTCTGCGGCTGCGATGAGACGAGGACGACGACGACGTCACTCTACGAATTTAAATCGAGCCGTAGTGCAGGCCACTAAAACGATAAGAAAAAGTTTTAGATTTTAAACGAGATCAAAATCGAGCTCAATTAAAATACGGAATGAAGCATGCTCAATTACTAGAACCGTTAAAATCGCTATCAAAATTCTCTGCAAGTAAAAATCCTAATTATATTCGACGTCAGAATGCGGAGCACGAATCTGATAATGTCGGCGACGGTTCAGATGCCTTACTTAAAAAGTATGCCGACATCCTGTCCAAAAGCGAGGATCCCAATATAGACGATACCGGAATCGGCATTCAATACGACGACCTTTCGAATAAATGGTCTATGGGCAATTCAGAGTTAGCTATTGCAGACGACGGATCTACGATTAATATTAGAAATAAAAATATCCTATTACGGAGGGCTTACTTCGATTGTTAACTTATAAGAAAATCCTTCGAATAAGAAAACGCCTGCTGGCAATCCTTCCGAGCTAGATGTAAAAATTACATCGATATTTTGAAGAAAACCAATGCATATAATAAACTGTTTCGCAAGGATCTGCCTAAAACGCCCAAATATAAAAATTATATCGTTCCGAATTTAACACCGTCGCCCGTGGCGACTACAATATCTACGCCTCCTCCTCGCCGCAGCATGCTTCGTCGCCGTCACCGTCGTCGTTGTCGTCAAGAGAGATGAATACAGCATCGGCGACTCCTACGATTCCCATGCAATTACGATCCAAAATAACGAAGAAAAGAAAGGTCTCGGTATGGATAATTTATCGAAAAAGACAGCCATCGAGTAATATAAGCAGAATTTGGCGATACAAAAATTCGATAATTCTAATCATGAGATAGAATACGTTCATTGGGACTCGCCGGCCGAGCTGGTGAGCCGGCTTCGTTTGTTGATGGCCGAACGTTCGGCGGGCAACAATAGCTCTCAGAATCAAAACGAATTTCTTTCTATTATATCCGAATTAAAGGAGGCGAAATTAATCGCCTAATAAAATATACACGTTCTATAGAATAGTCTCAGAAATAAAATGGTCGTCGATAAATTTGGAAGAGCGTATGTTGCCAGAGACTCTGGAGGCGGAGGGTTTGGTAATACCGCTGCGCGCGGGCCTCCTGGTGTAGGCTTTAAACTAACTCCGGAAGGCGATTTCAACATAGAAAATAGAAAACTTTGCAACGTAGGCAATCCCGTGACCGGAACGGATGCGGTAAATAAACGAAGCGCCTTGGTATTGGACGAGGACGAGAAAATAGTTAACTTGAAGGATTTTAGAATAGTGAATTTGGCCGATCCTAAAAATCAAACGACGGCGTAAACTTAAAATTTTGCAGCGAAGAACTCAATCTGCGTATAGGCAAAGCATTGGAAATATGTTTGACCGCTTCATCTTCGGGAAAACGCATGCTAATAAGAAACTTAAATTTGACGCCAAATCGCGATTCATTGTAAATTTGCACGACCCCGCAGAGCTCGGCGATGCCGTTAACAAGAGATACGTGGACTCGACGTTGTCAGAAAAAGCGCAAAATTTTATGAAACTAACCACGATCGACGACGGTAAGGCCAAGAACTTCGACTCTCGAGGCTTGAGAATTGTCAACATAGGCGAGGCCGAAGATGAGCACGATGCCGTTTCTAAGTTCTATGTGAACGCGAGAATACAAAATCTTATCGAAGGTGTCGCCATTCACCGCGATAACGTGATCATTCGAGATGTATTGCAATCGGTCGTTCAAGTGTTGAACGAAGTTGTTTTAAACACGAACTTCCTGATTTTCAACCACTTGAAATTAGACGGAGTCAAGACGTCTGCTGGAGACGATTTACAATTTCACAAAATTAATACCGACGTTATAAGACACCTGCACGTGTTATTGGAGCAAGATAAAGCCTCGTCGTCTAACTCTCATACTCGTGTCAAACCTTAAAATGTCTAAGAAATATAACGATAAGGAAATACTAGTGGATGAACTGCACAGAGGGGTTAGAATAAATTTTCCACGTCGAAGAACGATCATCAAATCTTATCACGACTTATTCCAAGCCGATATTGCTGAATTTATTCCATATTCGAAATATAATAAAGGGCATAAGTATATTCTACTCGTGATCGATTGCTATTCGAAATATTTATGGACGAGACCGCTTAAATCCAAGAATGGTCATGAAGTCACATCTGCGATGCGCGAGATTCTAAATGAAATTAAAAGATCGCGGCCGCCTTTACCGAAAAATCTGCAAACAGATAATGGTACAGAATTTTATAACGGCCAATTTGCACGGCTGATGAAGGAATATGGCGATATTAATCATTACTCCACATATAGCTCAATCAAAGCCGCCATCGTAGAACGTGCAATCAGAACGATAAAAAACAAACTGTATAAAGCTTTTAGTCTGAGAGGCAAATGGAAGTGGATTGATATAATCGATTCGATTGTATCGAAATACAACGATACGGTGCATTCGACCACTAAAAGAAAACCCAAAAATGTGGCCGCGAAAACGCGTCTGAAAGTTTACGATAAATTAAAACTGGCGACTAGAAAACCTCGTTATGCCGTGGACGACTTTGTACGCATTTCAAAATATATAAGTATTTTTTCTAAGGGCTACAATGCAAACTGGAGCGAGGAGACGTTTAAAATATGTAAAGTGTTTCGAGCAAATCCGACTACTTATTTACTCGTCGACATGCATGGCGATCCAGTATTGGGACAGTTTTATGAAGCTGAGCTGCAGAAAACGAGAGTTCCAAATATTTACCTTATCGAGAAAATACTAAGGCGAAAAGGAACCAAAATTCTCGTCAAATGGTTGGGCTTCCAAGAGCCTTCCTGGATTCAAAAAGCTGATCTTATATAGATTGTTACATTTAAAAATAAAACATTTGTTTTTATATTTTTATTATATAAATATGTTACGTTTCAAAAATAAAAATTTGTTTCTTTTTTGTTTGATTTTTATTATACATTTTTTGATCTTGTAAAAATAAGAAAGATAGAGACGCTACAACTGCGATACTTTGACATGCAGCAGCACTTAAAATGTATTATTTTAGTTTATTTTATACATAATATAAAAAATAAAAATACAATGCAGTTTTTTATCTTGGCTTGTTACAATATTTTAATTAATTTTTATAATAAATATAAAAATAACAAAATACAATGCTTTTTCTTGATTACAATATAACAAAGAGAGCCTCTACAACAGCGCTTAAAATATATTTTTAAATTAATTTTATACATAATATAAAAATTAAAAAAATACAATGCGGTTTTTATAATATAAAAATACAAAAGACAATGCAATTTCTTTCTCGTTACAAGATTTTAATTATTTTTTATAATAAACATGCAATTCACAAAATAAAATATGGTTTTATTCAAAGGTCCTTTATTAGATAGTGCCCATGAGGCAAAGTATCTATTCCGTTAGATAAAATGTATCTTTTATCATCTTGATAACTTAAAGCAATTTTCGTCTGACGTATGGAATATACCTTATGCAAATATGATCGTATGCTATTTTGGTCTCGTTCTATGACTACTTTATTTCGTAACGTATCGAGATAGTGATCGAAACAGATTTGCCGATCGATAATGTACTTTTAACACCCTTAGCCTTCTTTATTATCTCACGGCCTTCTATTTTAAAGAGTACATTTTCGATCGAAGGCCTACAAAGTGCGTTAAAATACGACCTCTAGTTTCGTCTTTCATAAGACCAATGACTTTTTTATTAATTAAAGGAATTTTATAGATGTTATCGGGATCATAAGCGCTCGTATCAAATTTTTCTAGATTCGTCTTTATACACTCTTCATAGAAATCATTGCACGTCACACTATACAAAAGGCTGTCGGTGTCCATGTAGCATAATTCGCAATTATTTGCAAATTTTGCCTTCATGAAATCGTAGTGAAAATTATATAATTCAATTTTGATAATTCTAAGATGGCCATACCTATGTAGATAGGTTTGTTGAACTCTATCTCTGTTTTGCTCAATTCGATCGCGACCAGATTTTTGTCAAAAATCGTTGCCGAATGGAAATTTGGTTTGGAAATTAAAGATAGAGCACCATACCGACCGCTCCAATGAGTCACTAATTTTATGACGCGTCTTTTCCTAACATTCTCCATTGTTTTACCAAAAATGGAATTGTTTGCAAATTTATATAGATTTTGTGCAAATTCCGTTTTAGCTTCCGTGCGCATTCTTGTATTTAATTCGACAAACGGTCTCAACCAAGGAGACTGACCGAATTCTAAAACCTTATGAACGCGCGTCATAACTACGCCCGCAGATAAATAAACCTGGAGATTTCTGTAATGCACAACGTAGTTGAACTTTTCGTGAGAGTGCACATTAATTTTGAAAATTTCGAGCCCGGAGGCGTGTCCTGTTCTGGGCACATCGGCAACTCTTTCTGAGCGTCGTGAATGTCCGTAGGAAATTCCAAGTCGCATTCGATAATATAACCTTTATCGCTCGTAATGCTCACCGTTGTAACATTAAATTTTAATATTTCTTCAGGCGTTAGCCATTTGAAATCCCGTAAGGCAAATAGCAAGATTCGGCATGACCATAGAGATTATTAATATCTCCGTAAAATAAAAATTTATTCGGCTTGGATGGATCATACGTTTGGGGATAATATTTATTATTGGATTCTACATATCGTTTTACGACTTGAGTAAGGCCCCCCCGAATGCCTCTTTCGATCATTAAAAACATGTCGACGTCACAAATTAGTTCTAGCCTGATTTTAGTATATAATAACATGCTAGACCACGAGTAGCTCGCCAAAGTCACAAAATTTAAGGGATCCAATTTGTATGTTTCGAGACAATTTTTCTAAAGTCTTGGAATATATCGCAAAGTAAAAGAATGTCGCATTTTAAATATAGGTCCGCGTAGTCGCCTAAATTTTGCATTTAAAAGTGCTCCATACGGTTTGCGCATGAATATATTCCGATTCTTCAATATGTGATTCATTAAGATTGCTATAAAAACATTCTATAGGAGGAAGATTTTCTTCGCTTAATTTCAAAATGTCATCCAAATACTCGTAGGAAAAATACCCTTGCGCATTAGCAATTTAATGCGATCCGGGTTTAGCGAGCTAAATTCCTTTTTTAAAACTTTAAAGTCATCGAAAGACAACTCGCATGCTAATTTTTCCAATGACATTGCCATAAAGCGAAAGGAATCTATGAATCTGAACGTCGCATTTGCGTCGTTGTATTTTTAGAAAATGTTATGTATTTTCATTATTCAAGGGTATTATATTCATGGGGCCTTCGAAAGCGTTAGCAAGCTCTTTAATAATAAAATGAGCATCATAATTGCTCAAATTATGATAGACTACGGGAATAATTGGAAATAACCTAAAATTTAAATTACAGCTGCTATGCGCAACACCTCTTACAGAACCATTCATGTGATCGTGATCGATAACCTTTTCGTCGTCCGGCAAGAAATCGACTTCGCAAATAAAGCACGTTTTTGCCGTCGAGGCATATATAGAGGACGTAGCAGGCTCGTTTTTAAAAATGCGCTCCCATAACATATGGCAATATGTTTTAATTGTCGCACAAACCAAGAAATGCAGTCTGTGCCCGTGTATGAACTGTAATATGAAAGAGATTCGTCATATCCACAATAAAAATAATATCCTATTGAAAACGGAATATGTTCCTGGTATTTGAAAGTGCGTTCTGATTCGGAAGCTCTTTCGGTTTTTTAATAAGGCATTCTATGTCAGAATAAACCACCATCGGCACAGGTATTTTATACTTAAAATCTTTAAATTGTAAATATTTGTTTTTTCGGAGGGTAAAATAACACGACACTCGTTAAGTTTTTCGCATACTTGCTCGTGGGCATCGAGACGTTTGCGATCGTAAAAATAGGAGAGACATCTATCGCATACGTAAAAGTGACCCGTATGTTTAGTTAATTGACCTCTCACAAGTGAGGCTAAATTTTTATAAGACAATAATGATATCTAACGCCCCGTTTATAATCTTTAATATTTTTTTAATTCTTCCAAACTTTTTCCAACTTTATCGGCCTCGTCGCCGTCGTCGTCGTCCTCGTCGCCGTTGACGTCTTCGCCGTCGTCAGAATTAAATTTTGACGACTCGTCGACATACGCATCTTCAACAATTAACAGATTAACGTGTTTATCTCGTTTTGGCTAGTTAATTGTACCGGTGTTACGATGTATCGAGCGCGTTTTAAAATAAGAGCAAAACATTTACAGAAATATCATTCTGCTTTTCGAATTTCGATATATCCGATATAGGCATGGGGCTGACCAAATTTTTCATATTAAAATTTCTGCAAAATGCGGATACGAAGTTGTGCGATTAGCATGCTTACCTGCTGTAGGCTTAATTATTCCGGCTAAAACGCTCCAATAAAAGCATGAAAAATCATTGTTTCTAATGTTTAAACAGGCCTTTTGTTTTGAATTGCGATAGGAAGAGGCATGAAATAACTCGCGTGAAACATATCATAGCATTTATTAATATTAACATTTAAAAATAATATTTCGAATAGCGTGAATTCTGACCCGTGCATTGCGTCGTTCTCTATTTTATCCAACAAGCGTGTTGCGATATTGCACGTAAACCACTCGTTAAACTTCTCTAAATTGCCGAAACAAATTAAAAGTTGGGCGTCGAAAATACCTAGTTTGAAACTCATTTTCGTTGAGCGCGACGGAAAATTTGAAAAATCGCACGCTAACACGACATTAATTTTAAGGTTTACCGAGTGATTTTTAAAAATCGTATACAATTTGGATAAAATTAGTTTTTACAATCTTCGATAAATAAATTAAGATCTTTATGTGCAACATTAATAATTTGAGCTGTTTGAATTCTCGATTTAAACGCAGACACGATCGGCTTCCAAACCAATTCAGAATGTCGAGGCGTGCTCCGAGAATACATCCATTGTTTAAGAACATTCTGCCGCAGTAGTTTTTTTAATAGATTTTTAAATAGCATTTTATATCTTTTCATATGGCATAGAAGATTTTCGAATAGATTCAGATAACTAGCCGAGAGCGAAGAAGAAGTTTGTTTCACCGTTCTTAAAATCGATTCGGTGTTGTGAATGTGTGATTTTAATATTCGAACCCAATTGCGAAATACTTTAGTTTTACGACATTTCGTTAAAATTGCGTGCACATTTCGATACAACTGTAGCATCTGATCACAACACATCGAAACGCCCGCGTCCGCTTCGATTTTTCTGTTAGTTAACATTTTTTTTTTTCGTATTTCAATGCCAACTTTCTGTATTTTGAACCGTGCAATTTTACTAATACGTTCGGCGTATCGTCTTTGGGCGATAAATCGCAGGACCATAAAATGGCTTCTAATTCGGCATGCAGTTCCCGTTTTATTCTAACAATTTGTACGAGTTTAAAATCTTATACAAAAGGATAAGTCTATAGCATATTTTTCTGAATCTGTAATTTTAGTTGATTTTATAGAAAATACATCTGTCGTTCTAACACATTTACTATAGACAAATAAATCGCCGATTTCATGCAAGCGCATGCGGAGGGTTTTCTGCAAATCAACAAAGAATTAATAAATTGAGTTGAAAACACGAATTCTCTATTTTTAAGTCCACGTATAGGCAAAATCGGTTCTTAGAATTGAATAAAAGAAAATGTCACTTTCACATTTATACTGAAAATTAAACACTGTTTTAATGGCGATACGGCAGATTGATCTACAAATCTAAACAACCTAATACCGGCCGAGATGCTTTCGCTAATATTATAAAATGCCCTTCGGTCGTAATTACATAAATTAAAAGCTTTTCTTTCATACGAGACACGTCGGTGAAGCAAAACGCTATTGTGTTAGAATACGAATCTTCTAAGCACGTTAAATTGTCGAACAAATTAAATTGCATGCAAAATAGAAAAAGGGCTCGAGACCCAATCAAAAACCGTCCCGATATTTAAAGTCTTTTAAATAAGCAGGCAATTCCTTGCATGCGATTCTATAAAAATTATGTGGATAATCCGCAATTAGCATATCACGATTGTAATGGGTTGCTGATCTAATTCTATATTCAATACTCATAACTTTAAAAATCAAGATGTAAAAATACTAAAATTATAAAATTAATTACCATGTATAGGTAGGTATTCTAGTGTGATGACGATACGGATGGCTTTTTTGCTCTTGCCGTTCTTGATTTTCCTTGGGAGGATCCGTGAGGGCTGATGATGATGGATCCTTTTGTTTTTCGCCCATGCAGCAGAAGGAAATACTCGCTGCAGGATTAGGTTTACCTTTAAAATAAACGAATTTCGTATTAGTTTTTTAAATAAAAAATTAAAATATTAAATACTAACCAACTTCGAACGATCCTAGGTAGTGCAAACAAAGGCATTCCTGTTTATTCAGCTCTTCGATATCTTTGTCGCTAATTACGTCCGCGATTCTCTGCGGAAGGAACACAACGCATTCTTCTAATTCGACGAGAATGATCCGAGAATTCTTCTTTGACTGAAGAGATTTGATGCTTAAAACCGGATAAGGGCGCTGTAGCTCGAGATCTTTGACTTTTACGGTCTTCTTCCTATCGATGCGGCTTACTGAATTGATTTTTTTAATTAACTCCATATTTTAATTCTAATTACGAATATAATTACATAAAGTTAAAAATATATTTACAATTATTACCTGTTTTTAATGCAAGCTGCACGATGACAAAACACGTTGCACGACTCTCAAACTTATATTTTACAAGATAAAAAGCCTTACAAGGGATCCTCTATTTATATCACTCCGAATGACGTACAATTTATTACGCATCTGAAAACCGCTCCCCACATACACGATTCAGACATTAACGATAGCAATTCATTAGAATTAAATAGCATTGCCCTTGTTTTGGACAAAAAGCTCATTCAAATTAAAACGCCATCTTTTATTATGCGGATATTGAAGTCGCATAAAAATTAATGAGGCATATTTTTATTCAAAGATGTAAGTAACTAAAACATTTTCCCCGACTCGGCATCGATAAAGAATATAAAATCCCAAACGTCTATATTTCGAGGATTTATGAGCCCATATTTGTTAAAAATAATGGGTTCCTATATAATTAATGATGCAAAACGATGTGTACTGAAATTAAAACTTACTCACGAATGATGTAATCATGAAACTACAGTATTTTCTTTACGCGTTCCAAGAAGCTATCTTTTATACATACAATGTTTTAACAAAAGCGATTCCCGACTTCGATAATAAAAATAATTATACAAACATACTCGATTATTTATATTTTAACTTCCGCTTTATATAATGAATGTATACTATACAAAATTTACGACCACTTTTTATTTCTCGGCAAAATACGATTTCGTCATCGTATATGCTTTGGGTTCATATAATGCACACAAAATTAAGGAAGAACTTTTACCATTTATACCGAAACAATTACATTTAAAACGTCTTGCACGTGTCCGATGAGATAATCGCGACCCCGTTTTTTCTCTTGCCCGACGATCTGAAATCTCTGCGTTATTTTAAATACTTCATCATAATTGCCTACGAAAACATCGAGCGTAACATTTCCAAATTATTAAAGTTTACTTGAAACGTCTTGCACGTGTGTCCGATGAGATAATCATGACCCTGTATTTGTATACGAATTAAATAGCGCACTTTCATCATCTTCTCTCTCGGAAGGCAAAAATACACGCACACGTCATCGATCGAACCATCTTGAGCAAAAATACGATTACGTCAGTAGTATAGCTATGGAGAAGCTGAGACAGCCCTTTTAAAAGGGCCATCGCAATTTTTTCTTATCGACACCTGTAATAAAAACCCTTGCGGTTATTTACCCAGACTTATTTTCGATCGCGACCACCCCCGAAAACACACTCTTAAAACAAAACACGTTCGCACCACTTGCGCGCCCCTTACGATATTTCGTCTTAGACTAAAACACGCACGCCCCCTACACAGCTATACACATAACGATACATACCTTTCTTTTCGAAAATAAAACGACAACAACACCGCCCCCGATCGATATCTACACACACTTTTATCACGAGGGCGGCACGACTTCCACGTTAACATCACCGACAAACCATACATACCCTACACCCTACACGCACACACCTGCACATACATACCTCTCTTTTATATAATACGCACACCCTTTACAAGATATTTATGATCCTTTTAAAAAGGGCCGGCCAGCTTCTCCATAGCCATACTATCGTTATCCTCAAACCTAACTAATACTAACACACACACACACACCTACACATACATGACCTTCACACATACATACTTCTCTTTTCCATAATACACACACCCTTTACAAGATATTTATGACCCTTTAAAAAGGGCTGTCCCAGCTTCTCCATAGTTATACTACTATCGTGATTTAATCTGTATGTTAATCGCTATAAACAAAAAGTGATGAATATTATTTATTTTCTATAGTATTGAATGATTGCTGGCTTTATAAAGTACAACCAACGTTTATTAAAGTTGAAATCGGTTTAAGAGATGTTCCCTGTGAAATATATACAATCGTAACGCCCGTCCGGTGGTACCATCGCCGATCGTCTCGGTTAGCATAATAAATTAAAAATAATAAATAAGAGTAAATTAAACTACCAGTGAATGTTGGTTTTTCTAATCTTGCCGCCCCAAATAATATATTTACGTTATTTATAATAATATCGTTACTTACATTTCAACCGTAGATTATATTAAAGTGCAATTACATAGTTTTGATGTTTCATTACTAACAATATATAAGATCTTTAATACCTAGATTGTTATTTCCCTTGGTGTTGTCACTTAATGTGTCGGTGTAGTAACTATTTAGAACTAAAGAATTTTTCTAGATTGGGTTCGTGGGAGCCGTTTAGTTTCGATTTAGGTGGCGTTCTCCTAGACCATTATTATCAGTTGGCATTATAAGGTAGTGGCGATATAAGACAAATCCCTCCCCACTCGCCCCAAGAGTCTAGCCGTGGTCTATTTTATACATTACTCCTACTGCTGACTATATAGGTGTTATTCGCTATTCCCTTGTGTTTTCGTTGTATTTGTGCAATGTTATTTAATTCTTCTAATAATTAATTGGCGCTCCAAGGAAATAACGTAATAGGTTCTTTTCTTATAAATACAGACCATCCTTTGAAAGTTGGACATTCTATACATCTTACGTGTGATTTTTCAATGCTCCACCCGAAGGTATTACATTGGTTAGCAAGCGAGTTTTCTTTTTAACTGGAAAATTTGGAATTTTGCCGAACCTTTGCTGTTCCAAGCAAGGTAGGGATCTTTAACGTGCGTGACAACACTCACACACGGGACTTCCATTTTACCTCACATCCGAACGAGGGTGTATTTTTGTGAAAAATGCTGGCCTAACATTTTTCAAGCGATGTCGGGATTCGAACCCGGGATCTTGGCGTAGTAGTCACACTCACCAGTACTCCACGGAGCCACCGGACATTTTATACATTATAATTTGAATAAGGGCCGCTATACTTGCGGCCACGTCCCCAATGCTCCACCCGGAGGTACTACATTGGGTTTAAACGCGAAAATAATCGTGCTTCTAATTTATTCTAACTTCATAGTTAATCCACCCTAAACAAAAAAACTAAATAAAAATCTAACAAACCTAAAAATCTAACAAACTGAAACAAAAACTAAAAACAGGGTTTAAATAATGGTATCCCTAGCGTTGACTTTGAAGTGTGCCCGATCAACAAGACACAAAAATGAGAGAGGGAGGGATCCGTAATACCGGATAGCAGACGCCGGCTCTGCTTACTAGTGCGACCTGAAGGGTCGTCTTAAAACTATCCAAATCTAGCTAACTAATTTAAATCCATCCCTAGCTTTCACTATCATTCCCTAACTGATGAACATTTTATACAACATCCTTTTAGCGAAAAGAGATGTGGTGGGTCGCGATATTAAAATGCTTTCTGTACTTAGTGTCCTAACTTAGTTAAACTTGATAAGTCGGTGTTCAATCCATCGACTGAAGCAACCCATATTTTCCGAATTTTTTAGGATGGTACCAGAGAGGTAAACAGATTAGCCTAAGGTACAGTTTTTCTGGTTTCTTTACTTTTTGATGCTGCTGTGAAAATAGACACTTTGTTTATTAATAATCTATAGGAACACTGTGGCATGATTTAAATGAAAATGAATAAAAATCCTTAACCACAAAAAAATATTTAAAATACTCAATACGTATTTCGACCACTATGTGGTCATCATCAGTAGGAATATTAAATAATAATTAGCTGTTGTTCCGGAACACTTTACATGATATTCTCCTCACCACTTAGGCTGAAGTGAACCTTCCCAACATACAATTTACTATAATGTTGCTTTAAATACTATCAAGGATATTCTCCTCACCCGCAGGCTGGTGTTCTCCACAACAAACAAGTGAATTGTGACGTTATAACTAAAATCTACTTAATTTATACTAATTCTAAATCTGCTAAAGTGGAACCAAGTTAATCTTGCTTTCTCATTGGTTGTTGGCCAATAGGGAAGGCAAGGCAGATGGCTCTATAGGCCCTTTATCAGTGTTTAAGAGGGGTCCTTTATGTTTAACAATCTTAATTGATTCATAGGCATTTAAGAAGGAAAACGTTGGTACCGCTTTTAACAATTTAACATTTTCTAGTTTAACGGGGTGGCTGGTTTCAAATATATGTTTGGCGACCTGAGACCTTTCATATTTACCATATTTGGGTAAAATAACCCATTCCGAACTCAACGGAAAGCTTCACATCGGAGTTGTAGAATCTACCGCTAGTCCCTGATACAGTCCAATTGTCCTAGTAAAAAAAAGATGACTCCTATAGGTTCTGCATTGACTTCCGCAAAGTTAACCAAGTCGCCCAAAAAGACCCCTATTGTCTTCCTTACATCTCCACAATCCTAGACCGTCTTCGCAGTGCTCGTTTTCTCTCCTCCGTCGATATTCGCTCCGCCTACTGAAAATCCCTCTTCCTTCCAAATCAAAACACATTACCGCTTTTACCGTCCCTCATCGAGGTTTGTTGCATTTTTGCCATCTCTCTTTTGGACTCCATAATTCTTTTGCCACTTTCCAAGGTCTATCGATCAGGTCGTCGGTTCTGACCTGGAACCATTCTGCTTCGCCTACCTCAATAATATCATCATTGCTATCCCTTCATTCGATGAACACCTACAAATTCTTGACCTAGTTCTATCTCATCTCTTCCTTGCTGGCCTTACTCTCCGCCAAGACAAGTGTCATTTCTGCTTTCCTAAATTCCGCTATCTTGGTTACATCGTTAACCAAAATGACCTCCTTGTTGATCCCGACAAAGTTTCTGCTACCCTTAAGATTCCTCCTCCCTCCTCTGTTACCGCATGGCCAGTCGGTACCGGCGTTTTATCCCGAATTTTGCCAACCTCAGAGCTCCACTTTCTAACCTCACTCGCAAAAACGTCCCTTCCTCTTGTACCCCCGATTGTGTATTTGCGTACCTTTCACTTAAACACCTAGATTCTGCCCAATCTTTTCCTGCCCTGACTTTACCTTACCCTTCGCTATCCAAACTGACGCTTCTCATTTTGGTTTGGAGACCATCCTAAGTCAATCATATCCCGAAGGTGAGAAGATGGTCAGCTATATCAGTCGTTCGCTTACAAAGCATGAGAAGTGTCTGTCAGTGATGTAAGCGTTTGAGAAGTTCCGTCCTTACGTCGAGGATTTCCATTTTTCGTCATTACTGATCACGAGTCTTTGCTTTGGTTCAATAAACTCCAAAGTCCTTCCGGTCGCTTAGCCCGCTGATCACTTCTCGTCCAAGAATAAGACTGCTATTATTCACCGTAAAGAAAACGATCATGTTGTTCCTCATGTTCTTTTTTGTTTTGTTCTGGTCCTTGAACCAATTTCTATTTCTGCCATTACCTCCCTTGAAGTCACCCTTCCTACTCCTGACCCGCGGTAAAATTCCATGCACCGAAAAACTTCTAACTCCTCCAAACGTTATCCTTCCTCGCCCGTAGTTGACAATATCCTGCTCGATTGCCACAAAGCATCTGTCGCTGCCGATTCTCTGGACAATTAAAATATCGTCGTACCTTCTGAGCAGCATAAAACTCTGATATCCCTTCATCATGACACTCCTACCTCCAGTCATTGTAGCGTGACCAAAACTTCTGCTCGTTTCCTTCAAAAATATTACTGGCCCTGTCTCAGAGCTCACGTAGCTCGTTACATTCGAGGTTGTCCAGTTTGTGTTGCTACCAAAGTTGAACAGTTATCTCCTTTTGGTCCATTCGCTCCTAAGGCCAAATCATCCTATCGCTGGCAAGTCATTTCCTGTGACATAGTAAGTCATCTTTCTTGTTCCACTCGTGGTCATTCCTATATCCTTGTGGTGGCTGACTACTTTACTAAGCTTCCTCTGTCCTTTCCTATGCGTAGTACCATTGCAGTATCCGTATCCAAAATCCTTGAAGACCAAGTCTTCTTATTTTTTGGTGTTCCCCAATTACTTATCACAGATAACGGTGTGCAATTTCGTAGTCGTCAGTTCACTTTCTTGTCTGCCCGTTATTATTCCAAACTCCTTCTAACCGCCCGTTACCATCCGCAAGCCAATCCTGCTGAATGTGTTAACTGCTTTCTCAAGACCATGCTTGCTTCCTATGTCCGTGACAATCAGCGACACTGGGATGTCACGCTTCGGCGAGTTTCCTGTGCCATCCGAACGTAAAAATATAAGATTCTTTGTTGTACGCCATTGTTTACCTTGTTTGGTCGTGAACATATCCTCTCTGGGGATTATTTCGGACAACAGTCTGAGATAAACGACATATACATTCTTGATCCCTAATGTCGTTCTTCTGATCCCAAACACTTCAAAAATACTCGGTCCCACGTCCTCAAATAACTATTTACGACCACCGCAACACTTATAGCCGTTATAACCTCAGCGTCGCTCTGTGTTCTTTCAATTAGGCGATTCCGTTTGGCGCTGTAATTTCACTTTATACGACGTTTAAAGTCATTACAATGCTTCCTTCGTCTTTTCCTATCCGTAAAGTTGTTTTCACTTGGATAAACGAACTTACCAATCCTTCCGGTGCCAAGAGCATCTGACACGTCAAAGGCCTCAAATCTGCCCATCCTGACCATCCTCATGCCCCTAACCTCGCTTCGGTTTTCTTCTGGCGACGCAAACGTCTTAAACCCCATTAGTAGTTCTCTGCGTCCCGAATTTCTATGCTGACTAGGCCATCCTTAGGACTTGATTTTTGGACTTTACGTTTTCTTGTTTTCTAATAATTTTATTGTTCTGATTGGTTTCCTTCTCTGCTTCTGTTTTTGTTCCTCATACTCACCCAACCCCGTGTAGGTTCAGATTAGAATAGTACCACGTTACGATGTGCCTGTCGTAAGAGGTGACTAAAGCGGTCCAACACACACACACACACACACACACGCACGCACACACGCACACCCGCTTTTCCTCACACACATACATATTTTTAATTGTGCTTTCTTTTCTTTAGTTTTGGTACTACTTACTTATGGTTATATTTTTAGTTTAGAGTTTTTATTATTTTTAATTCTCCGTTCCTTTTTGTCCATTTTCCTTTCCCGTTTCTCTGCTGGCTTTCTTACTGTTAGTTTTCATAGACCTTAGTTCAATTTTTCGATCCACTTCCTGTGGTAGGTGCTTTCTAGACCTTTCTTCTTTTCATCGAAAACCACCACTTAGTTGACTTTTAGGCCTAGTTAGTTATTCTTTTCTTTGGTTGTTCGTTTAATACGATTCTTTGTTACCAAAGCTTGAAGTATCTTAAGTTTTCCATCCATCACTCCACGCTGAACAAAGTACATGCATTTGCATTCCACATGTGGATTATCCTTCTTCACGCTATATATATATATATATATATATATATATATACATATTACTATGATAATAGGGTAGTTTAGGGGTAGGTTAAATCATGGGGGTTGTAGAATAAATGTAAACAACTTCCACCTTAAGAAAAGCACATATTTCCCGAAATCATAAGAGTAAAACGATCACTCTACATATTGTTAATTGAGAAGACACTGTATATAAAATACACGGGATTAAATGCATGTGAACATAAAGATGTCTAAGTGTAGTTTACAAGTAAAGATAAAATTAAAACGCGACAAATTGCATCAAAATTAAATAACTAGGAAGCATAGATAAAATGGCATGACAAATATTTAACAATTGCGTCGAAAATATCATCGTACACGCACTCTAAATAATTAATTATGAGAAAATCGTTACGTGACAGGAAGAAAACATTTGTTCAGAAAACCAATATTCTGTAGAAATAAACAAGCACCAGGCAATTCAATTTAGACGATAAAATTTAACAAACATTCGAATACGTGAGTTAATTAAAGTCAAAAGTTGGAAATTCTCGAATAATACCACGATGTGCGGGATGTATACGTGACAAACAAAGCATGCATTAAAAAATTTAAACTAAATAATTGGTGAAAATTCCGAGGTATGCGATATAAGATAGAAGTATCGCTCTAAAACGTCAACAAGCCAATGAAATCAATTGGGGGTACGGCTTATATATACGATAGTGACGAAGCGACAGGTTAGTCTATATTCAAACTGAGCAACGACTATGTTCAAAGGTGTTAAAAGCTTACGTAACCAGTGAAGTATAAACCAAAATAAATCAGAATTAAAAGTGCGAGAGTTTGTGCAACGAAAATAAACCGATCTATAAATAGACGGCTTTTAATACTGACATTTAATTTGGATTTTAATTCCGACATGGTTTTTAATTTCGACATGTAATTTGGGATATTTGAGGCAACTTTAATTGGGGACTTCTAACTTTGAACATACTCTAATTTTGGAGATAATTTTAAAAATGAAAGTATTTTAATTAGGACATATTCCGATTTGGTACGATTTTAATTGGAATCGATTTATGGGAAGCGATTCTTATATGGGGCAGGCATATCAATAAGGAAACCGAGCACAGAAAGGGGATGCAGATCATAGACTTAGATGGAACTACGGAACCCATTCCAGGTTAGCAATATTAACACATTTTATTATTGAAAACTGTTTTGATTTAATATTGTATATGCGCAAAGAGTCATCAAAAATGGTCACTGAAAGATTTATGAGAATGAAATAGGTATCTTGGAACGTTCGAAGGTCCCTGAATAAGTAAAAATATATTTTTGCTGGCTTTCAGAAAAACATAAATCTGGTCTATGTAGATATTCTTTACAAAAAGGATATTTTTGTGTATTATAAAATTGCTTTATTTGATTCATTCAGTAAACTAGTCGGGGTAAAAGTTCTAATCTAACACTTCATAACATTGGGGCTTAAACTAATAAAGGAATCAGTAGGGCTAAAATCACAGCAATTTATGACGCCCATTGTAGAGACTCATTAACTTAAAATCGATTGTTCAAGGCGGATATCCCAGCAAATTTATGGTATGCCCAATCGTGGGGCCAATTTCACAGCAATATGTATATATATATATATATATATATACACACACATATATATATATATATATATATATATATATATATTATATATATTTATTCAAATGATTCAGGAGAGTGGTCAGAAATAATTACCACAAAAGATATTGAATTCGTGATTGAAAATTTTCTCCCTCGAGTACAAAATATGGTTTTTCCAAAAGATGATCAGCAAAGGATGTTTACCGAGAATTACTATTATCGAAAATTAGACGATGGAGGACAAATTCATCGACAGTGGTTACTATATTTTCTTTCATTAAACAGTGTTTTCTGCATTGCATGTAAGCGTTTTGAGCCTGAAGGTGCTTTAAACAAATTAGAACACCTAGTAGGAGTGCGAGATTGGCAACATTTCTCTTATTCTCAAAAGACATGAATCAAATTTAAATCATGTCGAAAATATTAAAAAAGACTGATTCATCCTTTGATTTAAAAAATAGCACCACTATAAATGCTGCTGAACTATGTATTTATAATTTAAAAAAACGTCAATTGCATGGAGTGCAAATCAAAGTTTATCATTCAGGAGATCTTCTCAAAAGCTATTCACGCCTAACAACGGGAATTTTCTTCAGTTAATCCAATTAATTGCCCAATTTGACGCTGTTTTGTTGGAACAAATTCGTCGCATACCATCTTCGCAGCTCAAAAACATGACACATTATCTCGGTATGCAAATTCACTACGATATGACTTTGTTACTTGCAGATGCTATCCAGACTAAACTTCTTGAAAAGACCCGTTGCTTAAAATATATTTCAGTTATTCTTGACTGCATCCCAGATGTGAGACACGCGGAACAAATTACAGTGATTGTCCTATTTTTATCAACTAATGCACCAGTTGAAATTTTTGAACATTTTTTTTATTTCTATCCTGTAGCAGATATTATAAATAAAGGACTGATCGAATTTTCGCGTCCAAGGCTATATTTAGGCGGCTCCGTGGCGGAGTGGTATGTATGTGACTACTACGCCCAAGGTCCCGGGTTCGAACCCCGACACGGTCCGCTTGAAAAATGTTAGGCGATCATTTTTCACAAAAATACACCCTCGTGGTGGTCCCGTGTGTGAGTGTAGTCACGCACGTTAAAGATCCCTACCTTGCTTAGAACAGCAAGGGTTCGGCAAAATTCCAAATTTTCCAGGTAAAAAAAAATCGCTTCCTGGCCAATGTAGTACTTTCCGTTGGAACATTGGAAAATCACATGTATGGCTAAGGGTATAACGATGTTGCAAATATGCGAGGAAAAATATTGGTCTTTAGAAACAAATTTTAGATTTAAATCCAAGAGCATTTTATGTTCCATGCTCCGCACATACTATAAATTAAGTTATTAACGATACAGCTAGAATTAGTTTTGAATCCGAATTCTTTGATTTGGTACAAGAGTTGTATGTGTATTTTTCTTTGTCTACATATAGATGGAATGTACTTTTAAAGCATGCATCTAATCCTACACTGAAACCGTTATCAGAAACCGGATGGGAACGTCGAAAAATCAGTTGGCGGAAATCTATGACGCCTTGGTTGAACTGACTAACGATAGCACTCGAGATATAAGTACTAGAGGTATGACAAATAATCGAGGCCAAAAAATAAAATCGTTCAAAGTTATTTATTCTGTTTTCATCTGGCATGATATTTTGAATAAAGTTCATGTGGTCAGCAAAATTCTAAGATTAGGGTTGGAAATTGTGTGGATGCATTGCGCAGTTTAAAAAAAAATTTGGTGGGATTAAGGTCAGATTCCAGATTTGAAATAATAGTGGACGAGGCAGGTATAGTACCAGTCGAATTTGGTGCAAAACAAAGTTTCCAACGGTTTTAGCAAGACGCATAAGAGAGCGTACTCCACAATTTGATTATGAGCATGAAGACCAATCAATTCATGATCCAAGAGAAAATTTTAAGGTGAATTTTTCTTTTAAAATTCTAGATTGCAAATTAACTGTATTAGAATTATTCGAAAATTACATTCTATATTTAAAATACTTCATAACTTTTCCGAATTGAAGGTGATAAATGATAGTGAGTTGAATGAAAATTGTGCATCAATTGAAAAGGCTCTTTTGGACAAGCCCCAGGATCACTTGGATAATAATGCAATAGAATTGTTTGAGGAAATCAAATTGCAACTGCACATATCCTCGAACATGACAGCTAATTAAGCTCTACACTATATTTATTAAAAACTGCTTGTCTTCTTCTTCTTCGAACGTATTAGTGTTCCTACGTATTTTTTGACAATATCTGTGACTGCCGCCTCCGGAGAATGCTCGTTTTCCAAATTAAAAATTATTAATAACTGTCTAAGATCGTCTATGACCCAAGAAATACTATCAACATTGGTGACATGTTCAATTGAATATGACATTTATGACAATATTGACTTATCATCATTAATAACGAAATTTGCGGATGCCCACGTTCCTTTTCTAATAAAAAAGTTATCCATACATACAAATACGTAAGGGCAATTGTTTAAACTTTTTTTTACATTTCTGCACATTTACTATTGAGGAGTAGTATATTACATTACTAGTGTGGAAAGTGACCCATTTCACATGAGTGGAAGAGTATTGTCGCACGAGGCCTGCCGAGTGCGACTATTCACGAGTGAAATGTCACTCACGCGAGTACTACTATTTTCCGACGACCACCACTAAAACAATTACGAAATAGTTATTTTATGTTTATTTGCAATAAATGTGTACACAATAATGCAAAACAGACAGACAGCTATAAAATTTATTTGACGTTTTGATGTTGAAAATTCGAACGCCTACTTTATTTTTGTCTTTATAACCGCGACTCTGTTGCTTTTAGCGTATGCATTCTCAATTTTTATTGAAGAAATCATTTCAGTTACAAACTAATATGAGTAATTACATCTTTAGGTAAAACGGAAACTGTCAGTATCGATTTACCTATGAGTATTTTAAACTGTTATTAGCCAAAACGAAACAAATGAATACAAAAAGATAGAAACCGGTAATGGTTTGGGTTGCCTAGGTAACTAGCATACTAACATCAATCATATCACTCTAGAGTTGAAAAGTATTTCAACACTAGAGTGATATGTACTCGCACTCTAGAGTGATATACTTTAGAGTGCGAAAGTACATATCACTCTAGTGTTGAAATACTTTTCAACTCTAGAGTGATATGATTGATGTTAATATGCTAGTTACCTAGGCAACCCAAACGACTACCGGTTTCTAACTGTTTGCATTTATTTGTTTCGTTTTAGCAAGTAACAGTTTAAAATATTCAGAGTTAAATCGATACTGAGAGTTTCCGTTTTACTTAAAGATGTAATTACGCATAGTAGTTTGTAATTGAAATGATTTCTTCAATAAAAATTGAAAATGTATACGCTTAAAGCAACAGAGTCCCAGATTTTATAAAGACAAAACAAAGTAGGCGTTCGAATTTTCAACATCAAAACGTCAAATAAATTTTATAGCTGTCTGTCTGTTTTGCATTATTGTGTACACATTTATTGCAAATAAACATAAAAATAACTATTTCGTATTTGTTTCTAGTGGTGGTCGTCGGAAAAATAGTGTACAGTACTCGCGTGGAAAGTGACATTTCACTTTCCCGCTAGTAATGTAATATACTATTACAAGGGTAAATGTATAAGGTATTGGTAATAGGGTGGCGTTTTTAAATTTGGACACAGGCGGTCAACATATGCGCGGCTACTCTGGTTGTTTTGTTAATACTTATAAACATAACCGATATACTCATACACAATAAATAAACAGCCTTACAAGTCAACAGAACAACGGATGAAAATTGTTCACTTAACCAACTTTTTCGTTCAAAAATAGAATGTGACTATTCAAACTATTTCTGCATTCTAATTGATCAACCAACAAACAGAAACGTCAAACAGAGAACAGGGAACCCACCTTTGCGTTATAGGTTACTTGCTCTCCGTTGGTACGTTTTCGTGAATCCGTTAATGGATAAATGCAAAACAAAAGGTTTTTGCTGTCCGTTGAACAAATTTTCGGGAAGGGTCACGAGATTAGACGGTGACAACCGCGCGTAAATCGGAGGGGTAGGGGAGGATTGAACATTTTTTATTTTGACTTGGCATGAGAAACGGACATGAGCATGATATAACCAAAACCTATATAATATTAAAAAATAAAAATAAAAAAAATTAAAAGCAATAACAAAAGCAAAAATCAATAACCAAAATCTAATATGCACAACAAACTCCACACCACTAAAATAATCACTGTCCCACCTTATACGCGCGGAAAAATCGGAATCGGGAATAAACTAAAACAAATAAATAACAACAAAATAAATCAGTAAATCCTAATTAACTTAAATCAGCAAATAAATAAAGAAAATAAAATAAAGTGAAACCGCGCATCCTCCAGGACTTAAAAGTGATAGTGATTGTGATCCCCCTAGAACGTTTAGTGCATACCCACCAGAACTTTAACAATGCATCATCCCCCTCAGCAGTAAGATACCAATAGACGTAAGAAGACGACCAGATCTTCGGATGCTTAGGAAATTTATATACGAGGTTGGATTAAAATTGTCGCGGCTGTACTCGCATAAGCATTGACTTGTATTAATAAGGAGATTTTGAAATAATCTAACGAGCATGTTTTTGTGTGTAATGACACTAGTCATCATAATGCTTATGCGAGTGCAACTGATAATTTGGGCGATGCTTTTGCTAAGTTATGCACTGTTACATGCTTTTGCTTATTTAGATATTTATTAATTTATTTATATATTTACTTACGTTTATTTATATACTTACATTATATTTATATTTATTTTATATTTATATTTTTGCCTGTATTTTTGTTCTGCGGCTTGATTTTATTTGCTAGACGTTTTGCGGCCAATTTTTTGTGGTAGTATATATAGGAAAGAAGATTGTAGTTATAATATGTCAGTTAGGGAATGATAGGGAACGCTAGGGAATAATTTAGGGTGAAATTTGAATAAATACTTAGACCAGGGAGGACGAAATTTGTAAATATATAGAACAGGCAAAATAGCTGGATTCACTATTAAACATTTGACGAATAATTTGAATCCATTTTTAATATTAGCTAGCTAGCTAGATTTGGATAGTTTTAAGACGACCCTTCAGGTCGCACGGTAAGCAGAGCTGGCAGCTGCTATCCGGTATTACGGATCCCTCCCCATTCATTTTTACGTGTGTCTTGTGATTCCCTAAATCAGTCCTTGTACTTATTTGGTATTTAATATTAGCGAGTAGACAGTTAGATCGTAATAGAAAGAGCACGACGCGCACCCCTTCCTTAATTTTGTTAGGTTGTTACAGGTGCTGGAAAGCACGTAAGGCATTCGTGATGAAGTCTCTGATCAAGAGGGTCGTACATTTCGTTTCCTGAGCTTTAACGCTTTTATAGCGGATTAGCAAGTTCTACAAATCTTATGATTGTAGTGAGTAATTAAGTATTTGGTGGCAAAGTAAACTGATAGTGCAAAGTGCCGAGCCTTCGAATGTTTGATCGTTATATCGTCCGGGTGTGATTATCTAATCTGTTGCAGGTCAAAATCATCCAATGTCGTTTGTCTGTTTATGAAGATTTTTTATGCCAGTCATATTTGGGAAATAGTAGTTTGCATGGTTAGAAGAGACCCCAATTACGTGTGCCGTGAGCCGTAATAATCCAATTTATTTGGGAATATAAAAAGCATAGGTATCACCAAGGACGTTATAACGTCCTTGGTTATCACACACCTTGAAGTAGGTTTGTAGTTGGTAAAGCCCGACACCCCTTTGCATTATTTAGTGGCCTGATCCATCTCGCAAGGTAAGCGGAAATTATTGTATTAGAATTTACCGAGTGACAAAACCAGTTTCGTACGTTACTATTAAGTACACGTGCACTCCAGCACCATAAGAAATTTCTCGTACATGCGTCAGTGTTATTTAAATTAAATCAGTGCGTTCCGTTTTACATTCATTCAACTTGTGCCGGAACCAGCTGCATGAACTACACTGGCATCTTATAGGTTACTGGTCAATATTTCAACCAAGACTAAAAAATATAGTTAAAATAAAATTTAAGGTTTAATTTTCGACCAGTTGTGTATAAGAGCGTGCCATGAACGGATTGTGGTGATTATTTGCGCCACATATGTGTTAACTGGCGAGAAGTGGGGGAAGTGGTTGGATTGTCAACCAGTATTTGGCTTAGTGTGTGCAGTTTTAGCACCACGTGCGGCACATGTTTTTGCAAAGTGCGGCATAATTTGCGTACCCGTAATAAGTAAACCACGAAACTTGGTAAGTTTATAAAGAAATGTGTGTAGAATGCAATAAATGTATTAGTTTATCCCTAACACTTCCGGCTGATATGTTATAGTTATTCAAATTTGACATAACCTAAAATACTGTGATGAATAGGTGCATTCCATTAAAATTTAGTGCCCTCTTCTTTTATAGGGCAATAATGGAGCGTCGATTTGCGTTTTCTGATTTGGAATCTATGGACCTCGACAGTTTTTACGATCTTATAGATAGTATAACGGATGAGCAAGCTTTAGATTCTGATATTGGAAACGATTCTGATGCGGATGATGATCTTCCTATTCGCGAGCCATCAACCTCCACGCCCAAGCGTGCAAGGCGTGGGTGATGTTCTTGATTTCGAAGACTTTGACGACGACTCAATAATCTATCCAAATTTTGTACCAATTGATCAAATTCAACAGGAATCCAGTGACGATGATGTGGACGATATTCCTCTAATAAATTTCGCAAAGCGCAAGACGAATTATATCATAGGTTAAATAAAGTTAGAATAGATATGCCATTTTCTGCATAACAACTGTTGGCAACTTAGCGCCAACTATTGAAATGTGATAAAACTAAACGACGTTAAAATCTGTTACCAAGGTTTGCGACTTCTCTGTTCAAAAGGTTGAGAACCAGACTCTGAAGATTTTAAATAAAACTAAAAATTCCAATTATAAAAAATAATTCTGTCTGGTATCAGGTAAGCGTTCTACAAGCATAATAGATAAAAATAAATTTGTTCATTGTTTTATATAGAGAACAATAGACAAATTAGGTCATTTTTGTCCACACTATAGGTACTTGTACAACACTTACCTGATTCCAGGCAATATTATTTTCTATAAGCTAGAGGACCACGTCTCGGACAGCCAACTTCTTCAGTAATTGGCGATATGCATTATTTTTACCTTGGATGAATTCAATTTTTTATTAAATGTTATTAAAGTGCAATCTGCAAAAATGCAACTAAAAGAACGCTAAAAATTTAGGTTAGCAACAATCAACAAAACCTCGCAAATATTAAGCAATATAATAAAGTCGCCCATGAAAATAGACCTACAGAGCCATCTGTAGAGATGTGATAAAACTAAAACACACCAACAGCCGATCCATTTACAGTGCTTACACCCTGAATTATACCTACAACTGGACAAAAATTCCATTCGCGAATAAATTTGAAAAGTCCACATTTACTGAGGACTTTGGACCGAAAGTTACTGCTGATACTGATTCACCCATAGAAATATTTACAAGTCTGTTCGACCAAGAATTAATTGATCTAATTGTTACCCAGTCAAACCTGTATAGCGAACAAAAAGATACTAAGCTAGATTTGACCGAAACTGAAATAAGGGCTGTTTTGGGAATATTCATCCTGATGGGTCTTGACACCTTACCCAGTATTCGACTCTATTGGTCAACAGATATAAACTTCCATAAGACTAGAATTGCAGACCTAATGCCCATGAAGAGATTCTTGAAAATAATGCGTTTCTTACATATAAATGACAATTCCAAAATGTCAAAGAAAGTACAACCCAACTACGATATATTGTACAAAATAGCACCCATGATAAAAATAATGAATACAAATTTCTTGGCAACTTTTAGCCCGGGAAGAAATTTATCAGTGGACGAAAGCATGGTTGCATTCAAAGGTAGAACTAGCTTGAAGTAATATATGTCGCTGAAACCGATAAAGAGAGGGTTCAAAATCTGGGCTATAGCATGTGCTACGACAGGATATTTTCTGCAGTTTTCGGTATACGAAGGTAAAAAGGAGAGTGAGGAAGATGGACCTCTAGGTGAGAGAGTTGTTCTCGAACTTACGAAATCGTTCCAAGGAAAACATTACTGTATGTTTTTTTATAACTTTTTCACGGGTTTCACATTGATAAGCAAGCTTCTAGAAAGATCTTTATATGGGTGTTGGACTATTCGTACGAATAGGAAGAATTTCCTGAAGAATAGTCGTGCTGACGATAAGAGTTTGGCTTCTGGAGAACACAATATTACCGAAACTTCTACAGTTTTGCGTTTGACCAAATGTTTTGAAAGGATCTCAGTAGGATGTCCTTTGTCTATAGCTGATTGTAACAAAAATATGGGGGGGGGGCTAGATATGTTCGACCAGCTCCATGCCTGCTATAATATAGCATGGAAATCACGACGATGGTGGTTGAAACTGTTCTACCATTTCTTCGAATGTGCTGTTGTCAATTCATATATAATTTATAAAGCTGCATCGACGAAGGCCAACAAAAAACTAAATTCTCATATTGGATTCAGAAGCATTCTAGTCAATCAGCTTATAGGAGATTATTCTAGCCGCAAACATCAGGCTTCATGGTTGATCACAGGAAAGAACAAGATGAAGAAAACTGATGGACGTGTAATCAGCGGCGAGAACACGGTCCGACTGTCGAATGTAGTAGATCACTTACCTCAGTCAACTACTTCTCGTAGATGCGCTTGGTGCAGCACACTGCAAAAGTCGAAAAAATCCAATGTACAGTGTTCTGAGTGCAAAGTTGCTTTGTGCATTCCATGTTTCGCGCCTTTCCATAATAAAAATATTTAATAAAGTTGATGGTCCTAAATGGATACTGGTCTAAAAAGCGACAAGTGAAAAAAAGTGGAAAATTTTTATTTTTTTGTAAAACTGGCTATGGCAACTATTTTTGTATGTCCCAATAAACATACTTTTGAATTAAAATGTGTAATTTTTTGCTTGTTGTTATCTGCCCTATAAAGGATTAAAGCAAGATGGTGTTCCTCATACCTTACGTTAACTATTTGTCTTATCATGAACTTATAGTAAAACTATACTAATTTACTGCACTACCAAATATCAATAAGCCCTCTATACCTCTTTACAAACTCCTGGTTATCTGTAAATTAATTAATTCTTCTTGATTTTCAAAAATAAATTTCAATTTCATTTTAAAGTCTCATAAATTTCAGTTCATAAAATATATATCAGTAGTAAACACATCAAAACACAAATCAAAATAATCACAAAAGCCATGGAAAATATTCACCATTCAATGTTTTATATAATGGCCTACCTGGTAGCTATCTTCTGAATGTTGTCCACCAACGAGCCCTTGGAGATGCTGCCGTTCAGTAGGTCCTCAGTCCATGAAATAGCTCCCCGGTCGAATCACCATGTTTGCCGCTACTCTATAAGATCTCTCCATAAACAATATACAACCATAAACATCCAATCTCCAAATTTTACTCCTCTTATTCCAACTTAAATTTAATACCCAAAATCGCTGCTTTAATCATCCAACTAATTTTGTGCATTTCAACAACACAGTAACAATTTGTTTGTACTTACATACAAGATTAACTTTCACTTAAATAGCTTTTAAATAACTTTTCATCAAACTGTACTAATTTACCTGAAAGTAACTAGATGTGTCGCGAATGACTGATGAAATTAAAGAGAGCGAGGCCCCGTTCAAAAATGGTTAAATAACCACGAATTCACCCCCCTGTTTCTAAATCGCACGTACAATTTGTACCCGTTTTTACAATTTTTGAAATTGTTTGTTAACCGTCGAGTATTCCAATGAAAAATCTCTAACGGATTTCGATTTCGCATGAATTTCGATCACAAAACACAAATACTTGGTAAAACGTCTCTAACTGTCAACTGCCACTTTCATTCCACGAAAATTAGTCTCAACGGTTCAGTTAATTTCCACTACTTGCACGCCTCCTGACTAGAACAAAACATCTTTTATCTCGCTTATACCTATAACTTCATTTCACGTATATGCCTCCACCAGCTGAATATTTATCCTTCTTAATCTCAATTTGATAACTTATTCCTACTTAAATTCAAAAGACAAAATACACAAATATCAGTTACAAACAAAGAAATTTAAAATTAATGCTTGTGAAATTCTATAACGCTTATCCAATTCGTAATTAACAGCAATAATTACACAATTCTATTTTAAAATTGACGTTAAAATACTAGTTTAGCAGTTTGTCCATATAATTTTAAATCAACATTTAGAATCTTAATTTTTAAAGTGCATTTTCTAGTTTTCAATTAATTAACTTTAGAGTAGCTTTTGTATTGAAGAACGTTCAATCTTTATAAAACAAATGATGCTTCCAACTTTCATGCTTAAAACTATTTAAACGTATAAGCTTCGTGCACTCCGAACGCTATGTTGCTTTATAGTCAAACGCAAATGCTACGAATCGCTTGGTTTAGAAACGAGTCCATTCTCAATTCTTACATAGTACACAGCAAAACGTCAATTTATGAAGAAATGGTTACATTTTACTAGGTTTGTGAAAGAATCTTTACTTTGCCGATCTCTTATATATTGCTTGTCGACGCGAATTCATTACTGAATGAATTCTGAATGACTCGTTCTAAGCAAGTTCTGGCATTTATATTAAATTATCTAACTACGTCATAATTTCCATACGATTCCAGATTTTTCTCGAGAATTAGTCACCGCTGATGTAAGAATTATAAAAATGTCGGCATTTAACGATCAATTAGTATCCAGCTACGCCATTTATGTATACTGTAGAACGAACCGTTTATCCTTGTCTAACGTACGGGGTTGATGTTCGCGTCTTATTCTGTTTTATAGTAAAGCGAAATCTATAAAATCGATTTTACGACATTTTTAATAGTCGCGCAAGTTCTTTGAATAAACGTTTATTTATTAAGTATTTAATTAAGTATTTAAGTAGTTCTTAATACAGATGATGCATCTTCCTCTATTCCTGCCGAAAATTCTAGAATACTTTTGATTTAAAATGAATTTACGTTATACACACGTGAAAATAATTAGCCAATTAAAGCTTCCGCTTTTTGTATGGTTGTGCAAAATGTAAAAAAGATTTGTATTTTAATAATTGTAACAAAGGATCGGTTTTGCTGTAGATAAAACGTATTTTTATGCACGGAATATGTATTTGTATAATAAATGATAATGAATAGATATACTTTAAAGATTGAAACTCATTTTTACAGTATCTCTCAATGATTAATTTGCACCATGATTAAAGTTTTATAAGCATTGGCATACGTTTTGTAATAACGCGGACGTTCTATACTCGGGATACTTACATAAATAACCCAAGCTTTAGGTGCTTTCTTTGCCATGCTTCATTTGGTTTGTATACTAATAAAGTTAGTATTTTAATGAATGAGGGGCAATGAATTGATATTGTTCTAATGCGTATACAATGGCTTTTTGTATTTATATAAAACTTTTAAACTGAGGTTAATTTATACGATTAATTAAAGTTTTATCTCTGTAACAAAATTTTTGTTACATTAAATATCTCTAAAGAAAAACAGTTCTAGCCGTTGTTATTTTACGAATTTGTCATTTAGCGTGAAATCGTTAAATAGTTTAATTTACTATAAGGAAGAACACCTCTTTCCTATTTACATTATTTTCATTTATACGAAGTATTTAGTAGTGACTCCTACGCATTTAATATCTGCAAATACTCTGAACGTAACTTGAGTTGCATAAGCTACAGGCGTTCTGAAGTTCACTTGTGCAATTGCTAGACACAACTTCTGCGCGTAAGGTGACGCGATAACTAGGGTGTTGGCAAGGAAGCGAATGCGGCGATCTTGCAAGCAACTACGAAGAAGTACGCTTCGTTGGAAGATGAAGAGCCTTGTTTGCAGGTGGAAGCTGAGAATAGCTCTACCGTCGTTGAAGGGCTAGTGGTTGCCGCGCGGAGGCGTCACAATAGAGCTCTTGTGAGGCCGCCCAGACAACCAGAAGAGCCGTAACAACATGGGAAGATAGAGTTCCATTAGTGCACATTTAGGAAACACGTTTGACAATGAGATTAGAATTTGGTTGTGTATTGTCGAATTACTCATTTTGAAGCTGTCCGAGGGAATGCATTTAGTAAAGGCATATTTCGTACCTTTCTAAATTTCAAGGAGATGGAATGTTATGTGTTTTGGTTAGTCTAGTACATTTATCAGCATCACAGTCGTGTAATTAAGGCAAAACCAATCAGGTACTTATAAAACTATTTACTGAAAATTAATTTTACGTACTAATTACGGTCAAAGCTTTGATTTAACATTTACCAAATCATAAGAAACTTTTGTTAAAGAATGTAAATGTCAAATTTTTTTTGCAAGATATGTTTAATCCCACGTAAAAATCAGTTTGAGAATTATACCCTAAAAATTTAATAGGTTAAATACCTTTTTTTTGTTCAGAACTAAATTTATTCATAAGAGGAATTTTTGAACTTTTAGATAATTTAAAAGTTGTTATTCAAAGCACGTACATAATGCACATGTTAATTGAGAAAAATAAGTATAAAGTTCACTTTTGATTGAAAGATGTTTACTTACAATATGTTATGTGATTAGTAGAATATCTATGCTGTTTATAACATATGTTGAACTGACTTTCTTTAATTTCATATAATGTTAGAGCCATATGAACTTTTTATGTAATAAGTTCTTTAGAGAATTTTTGTAAGCCAGAACAGATCTGTTTTATGGATGTTTAAGAACCCGACTGTATTAAATAATTTATAAATGCTAAG
Organism: Platerodrilus igneus; assembly: GCA_036346225.1. Lineage (NCBI taxonomy): Eukaryota > Metazoa > Arthropoda > Insecta > Coleoptera > Lycidae > Platerodrilus > Platerodrilus igneus. The sequence continues at coordinate 7,325,177 of JARFIW010000301.1, forward strand.
ACCTCTCTATGTAGAGAAACAAATTCAGAGATTTTTGAAACTTACTTTATGTTGATTATATTGGTTATAGATAAACACATTAAGAAATTTTTGAAACTTATTTTATATGGATTATCAAATTTTTTTTATAAATAATTTTTGCAACAAAAGAGAATAACATTTAAATTATACTTTGATATAAAACTTTCGTCTTTTTATTGTACTAATTGAAATTAACATTGTCCAAATTAGATAAGCAAAATTTTGAATGTGGAACGTAGAAAAAAGTTGATACAGTACCAGGTAATAGAAACAGAATAAGTAATTTCCAGTAGAGTATTTTTTCATAAATAAGGTGTTGTTGAGATTTTGAATTCAGGCCAATCGATCTATAAAGATCGAAATATTTTGTTGTTGTAAGGCACAAACAGTGTCTTATATTTTATTTTTTTTGTGTGACATTTTCTTGCAGGTCCGACATCGCAGAAGCTGGGGCAGAGGTCCAAGAGGTTTCCAGAGGTATTGCTTATTGTAATTTGTATGTTTTTTGGTAATCATTATATCCTATAGGTTTCTGCGTCTTCCTGTAGGATACTTTAGTTTTGTTTATTGTCTATATAGATGCAGTGGCGTCCATTTACGTTTTTTTGTTCCCGTTTGTAGTCGAGCCCACCCTATATCCACGCCCAAACTCATTGCTCACCCTTGGGGTAATTCCCAGACTAAGCCGCGAATATAGTAAAGCTCGTGGGTCTACCGAGGTTTTGTTCACTAATTGACCCACTCCATAATTAAATTAAATAAAAGAAAAAAAAGTAAGTTTCACTGGGGCCCACTTAAGTTTCACTTGTAGTGGAGTGAGACCATTAAGTTTCACTGGCGCCCATTAAGTTTCATCTCTTAGAATGATTATTTATATACACGGAAAGCTTTCTAGTACTTTAAAAGTCTTGAGACTTCCTTTTAGTCTACACGGAAATACATGTCTTTGCTTTTTAATGGCTAATATGCACACTTATATTATACAGGGTGGAGCGATTAAATATTTGGAAATTACATTTTTCCCGTTTTTTCTATTTGAGTGGACTTTAAGGGTGTGGCTTTTCATGACCTCTCGTGACCTCTTTATCACGTCTATATATATATATATATATATATATATATATATATATATATATATATGTACACATATACAGTCTGATTCAAATTCGAGGGCCGCTATGGGGATCTCGCCTATTATTAGAGATAGAGAGTATGTTTACATTCGGCAAAGTTACTAAATTTTTCATTAATTATTAATCTGCAAAACAATTTGACATATCTCATTTGGTGTGCAAGTTTTATTTTTAGTGCCGTTATTTCAAAAAATATTCAAAATCTAAAAGCACTTTATCATGGCCCCCTATCCAATAGCCTGAGACAGTTTGTTAAAAAACGTTGCCTTGTTACCTGACCATGATCAACTTTCTTACTTTGTAGGGACGCCATTTTAGTTTTTTGTACATTCGGATTCATCATTATTTTCTGATTGTAGTAGTTTATGACGGGTAGCAAAAAAGAAATAATGGCTTAATCGTAAATAATAGTATTTTTATACTTAAAAATGGTAAACATAAACTAACCTTTTATAACTTTTGTGATGTAGCAAAGGAATAATAACTAACCATCATCAACTTTCTTTATTTCTTATACGTGCCGTTTTTTGTGTTTTGGTACATTCTCTCGCAATGCTTATGGCAACAGAAATTTGAATAATAACCAGCATGATATTTTACAAATGGTAAACCATAAAGCTAAAATATTCTTTACCGATGTAGCTAACAATTTTGTTGTTTAGATAAACAATATTCTTTCAATATCCACACGTTAAGTAGCTGTTGAATTAAATATACCGTAGACATAAGTTTGGTGAACTTTACGTGCAAATTAGTATAAACCATACAGGAATGATGTAAGGCGTACACTACAAGCGGGAGATACTATCAGGCGGCTAGAATATTGCAAATGACTGTTAGGAATGCTAAATAATGATAACATTTTTCAAGAAAATCATTTGGCCTGACAAATCTAATTTCACAAACGCTGGTATTTTTCATCGTAGTACTGAACGTTACTGGGCAGTAGAAAATCCAAGACAAAATCGGGAAAGAAGACCACAGCAGTGTTTTGGTATAAATGTTTGGATGGGTATCTTAAATGACCATTTAATTGGACCATTCATGTATGAGGAATCATTAAATGGATAAAGATATTTGAATCTTTTTCGCGCACAAACATCCGAGTATTTGAATAACATTCCGTTAAACCAACATAAACATTTGTGGTGGCAGCAGAACGGTCCACCAGTACATAATGCAGCAATTGTCAAAGAATATTTAACCAAAAATTTCCCAATCGTTGGATTAGAAATGGTGGAATAGTTGCATGTCCTGCTAGATCCCCGGACCTAACACCATTAGACTACTTGTTATGGGGAACTGTAAAAAAACAAATTTACAAGGAAGAGCCTAAAAACGTGGAAGAACTTAGAACAAGTCTTACTCGTGCATTTGACGCTATTGCTAAAAGGTCCAAGAGCTGTGTTAAATACAAGAAAACGTGCACAATTGTGCAGTAATGAAAATGATCAGCGGTTTGAGCATTTATTGTAATCATTGTTTGGTCAGTACTTCACTAGCAACAGTGGTTTTAAATTTGGTATTAAAACATTGATATTTACGATTAAACCATTGTTTAAAAACCTTTTTGTTACCTGTCATACACTACTACAATAAGAAGAAATTGGTGAATCCGAATGAAAAAAAAACAAACTAAAATGGCGTTGTTAAGAAATAAGAAAGTTGATGATGGTAAGGTAACCACGAAACGTGTTTTAACAAATTGAATCGGGCTATTCGATAGGGGGTAAAAAGTGGTCATATGAAAGGGTTTTTCAATTTTAAATATTATTTGAAATAACGGCACTAAAAATAAAAAAACAGAAATTCAGTTTTTACATTTTTTGGGAATAATGCCAAATGATTTGATCAATATTTATTCGCATTGAATTACGAGGATAATGCGCTAAGCGTGCCTTTCTCTTTATTAAGATTCCATATAGTACATAACGGAACGCTTCGTTTTAATAATCTTCTTATAGTAAAATATCTGTGTCACATAAGCTATTTTGGCGAACACCTCTATGCAATCCTGCTTCTATCGTATTTCCCTACCTCTAACGTCGCTATCGTTTGTTCCTCGCCTTGTCAAGTTAGTCGCTCCCTAGCAACCAATTTATCAAGATGTATTCTAGGCTAGAGGCATGCAACCTTCGGTTGAATTATTTGTGTGAGTGGTTCAGGTCATGCTAGACCTGGAACAATTTCAGTAACTTCTACTAACGGTTTGTAATGTATGCATTGTACGAACTTAGTTTAATTTCGTTTCATTTATTTAGCGCGCCTACGAAAAACGATAGAGAAGGACAAGTGAAGATTTTGGTTTTGTAAGTTGTATGGTTTTGTACAAGAACATGAGGTTGCAGACATGTGTTCAGGATTGCTGTCGTCCCAAGTTTGAAATGGCTTGTAGTATTGTTTGGAGCTTATGAAATTTCCGTTCGGATTTGTCTTGGAGAATCAGAGGCAGTTTGGTTCGTTATTACATTTAAGAAATTTTTGCATGTGTTTAGAATGTCGTTAGCCTTTGCTAAACAGACGATCATATAAAAAGCACGAAAGTTGTTATCATGTTTACGAACATATGATCTGTGTCATTTTCATTATTGTTGAACTGGTTTTACAAGCCGTAGAAAGAAATTTTGTCAGGTTAGGTTTATATAATTGTAACCTTTGTTCCATTTGAACTTCAGATAAATTTCAAGGTATATTTTCGACGTTATAGTTTTTTGTGATGTAGCACATTTGACAGATGTTGCCGTGAAAGCAGATGTTTCGTGCAGCTTTCATAAAATTCAAATTAAACATTCTTCAACTTTGAGATTAGCTTTTATTTACAGATAAATTATAAAAACTAAGTTTAAAAATTTAAATACACGCTGCGTACTAATTATGAAATTGTAATCTACCTGATAAGATCTGCCCAGGATAGAAATGATAGTTCAATGCATTGTGGTTATAAATTATTTTGATCAAATATTTAAAACAAGCTTATATTTAGAGAGCAGTCTTTTGCTTTAAAAAGACAAAATTTTGATTTTGTTATGAACTTTATTGTTGAGAATTCTTTACCTGTTAAAAAGTTTCGAAATTTTAAAAGAAAGTTTTTTACTTCAGTAAACAATTAGTTAAACTTTGAGACTTCTATTTTGGTCAAATGCGATCAAATCTGATAACATAAAGGTAGAATTTTTGAGTAATAATTTTGTGCCAATATCTTATTGGATATACATTTTTTATTTTTGATACTTTTATAGGACACAAATGGTGTTCTACATTTTATTTATTTAATCTTTGTAATTTCTTACAGGAGCTGCGTGTTATTTTTATAAGACAGGTTTTTGTTAACGAAGGCGATCTTTTTATCTTTGGGTTTCCACGTGCGCCCTTAGAATTGTGCTTTGCTCTTATCGTGATTATCTCAGGACTTGGTGGCGCCTATTTAACTTAGTTTAGCTTTGGTTTGCAAACAAAATTCGACTCCCCCCCCTCCACTTCTTATTGCTCTACCCAGGAATAGACCGCTAGCTATGTCGGAAGATTTTTGTTTACTGGCGCCCAGATATAAAGAAAAAACGTTACACTGACGTCTCAACGTATAAAAAATATGTTTTAATATGTTAAATTGCTTTGCAGATTATTAATCAGTGTAAAATTTAGCAGTTTTACGGAATTTAAACATACCCTTTATCTCCATTAATAAACGAGATCTCCATAGTGGCCCTCGAATTGAATCAGCCTGTGTATAAGGAAATTGTTTTCTACATCAATTACATAAGAAATCTTATAGATAAGTTATCATAGACGGATATTTTATTCTAGATTTCCTAAAAAATAATCCTCTTACATGTGGTTCACTTATAAAAACGAACGCTTGTGTTGCTGCATCATTTAAAATGGCAGATTTCATACAAAATATTGTAGAAAGCTACAATGAAGCGGTTGAAGCAAATAAAGGTAAAACAAAGTTGCATATTAATTTAATTATTTGTTTATATAAAACGTTCTAGATCCCTTGCTGGATTCGTGGCTCTTAATGGGTTCGATGAAGCCAATGTTAATCATTTTAACGTTATATCTACTCTTCGTGCTCTACATAGGACCTGCCATTATGAAAAATCGTGAACCTTTTAGTTTAAAATCAATTTTAGTTGTATATAATGCATATCAAGTGCTTTTTAGCATATACTTAGTTTCGGCGCCAGTAAGAATACAAAACGGATGGCATATAATGTTTAAGCCTTGCAATCTGGAACGCATTGAAGAGTCTCAGCGAGTTGCAGTAAGTACAAAATTGCATAGTCATGGTGTCTTAAACGTTCTAAAATTATTTTGAACCGACAAATGTCAAATTCCTTCTTCGGGCAACATGAGAATTAAATGTGGTACTTTCAGTAGGATTTCGCATTCGGGATATTCTACTAGATCTTTTCTTATTCTTGATACATTTTCAGATTTAAAATTGCGCCAATAATTTTTAACAGTAATATGAAATTAATCAAAAATTTATCAGAGGATATTCCCCGCATAGTTCGCATACAGAAGTTGACAGTAGAAATAAAATTATTAATAAAAACGCTTTTTTAACGAAAAATGTTTTAATGTTACATGGGATATTTAAATGCTACTTTATTTCTCATTTATAATACGAAACGTATTTTCATGTCACATCAGTAATTTACATAACACTTAAATACGGTTTCATTATGACATAATCGTTAATTTCCTGTGGAATCTTATCAACAGCGATATCGTAAGTAGTAAGTGGTTGTAGAGACATATCGATTAATTGGATGAGCAGTGACGAATGAATCCATTGAACTTTGCTGTGCGTTGATATATGCAGGACAATCTAAATCATGCAAATACATCATCGGGTCAAAAACTGCGTAAAATACTGTGCGTCCGGAAAGGATGCGGAAAAAATTCGGAAATGATTCTACAAGAAAAATTGGTCTCCTCCCATGTTCTTATAAAAGTTTTTCGAAACTCACAATACCGGAGCTACAGAGTTATTACGTTATATTTTTAAAACCAATATTTTGATTATTCTATTTGATAGCTATCGGACTCTTAACTTTGATATACTCACTACTAATGTTTTTTGTTTCATTGCTCGAAATTTGAGATCCATCTTCCGATGGCAAGGGTTGAAATGATCTTTGTTAATCGATCAAGGACCAATAACTTTCTAATTTTCATTTTTTAAAAATTATGATTGCATAAAATGAAAAAACATACAGAAATCTACAAAAAAGATACACTGCATGTATCTCTAAACTACGCCGTTATCGGGAAAAACGTTTTTCTTACCCTCAATAAACAACAAGTCACTTTAACTTTTCGACATTTAAATAAACCATCCATCCTATCGAAACAGATGCTGTTTTTCTAAGAAAAATTAAAACGCATACTTGAAAATCATTTTGACAGACATTAATTTTATGTATGAGCTGTGAATTTTTATTTCAAAAAGGAATAAGATGAATCAGTCATGTTAATTGTTTGAAATACTAAATTACGAGATATGCATTATTATTATAGTGTAACTGGTGGCAATACATATATGCAACAAGACATTTGTATGAACAAGTATCTCTAAATAAGATTACATCGTCGGCTTACTGCCAAAATCCAACAAATGTAAAGTGGATTGTTTTGAGGTAATAACAATTAAAGGTTTCAGGCAACAATATTGACGTGATATATAAAATTAGGATATTAATGGTTATTTTTTATTTTTACAAAATTTAACAGAGAATCAGAACATAGAACTTAAGATTAATTCATTATTATACAGACTTGATTACAAACTTAATTAAACAATTATAGTTTAGAATGTTGTAGTTGTTGGGATTTGCTTGTAGCAAACTCTAGAATTGGACAAGTTGTCAAATGAAATAATTGTAGTAAACTCTTAAAATTTGTGGACGAACAGAATGATTAATCCTCATCATCGGAACAGTCTTGCATATCTGGTTCCGGAATTCTGTCTGTCATGCCAGGGGATGATGACAATCCCTGAAACCAACCATGATACTCTTCTGGTATTGTATGTTCTTACATAGTTTCAAAAGATCTTTCTTCTTCACAACGCTTATGGGAAATGGTTGCCGATATAGTTTTTTTAAAACCTTTGGTAGTGTTGGAGGTGACTTTTTTCTTGGTGTTGTCGTAAATTTTTTAGTTCTTTTTGCAGAGTAGAATGTTTCTGGATTATCTTGCTTTATAGGTTGTGATAATAACAATTCAAAAACATTAATACAATCAAAATTATCCGAAAGGTCATAAGTGTAATAAATCCGACCAAAGTGGCCTTTCACAAATTTTAAGCATTCGATGTTGAGCCATTTACTTGTTTTTCCAGTTTGGTCAACATTTCGGTTAATAATGAGTTTTTGTGCAAGCTTTGTACAGTCACAGAGATCTCTATACTATACTATACTATATACATTTTGCGTTTTTGTTGATCTAGTATGACCGAAAATGTTCATCCAGTCATGTGAGGAATACACAGTAACATTTTTCTTTGCGTGTTCTATAGCCGAATGCATCGAATCCATATGGGTGTGGTTCGTTTCCAAAAATTTTTGTTCTATAATTTTTACGTTATCCGAAGTTTCCACTGCATACATTAATAAAGCAGCCACATTTTGATTACGGTTCTGGCCACTGCAAGTATACGAGAACAGCGTGACATGTGACACGTTATTGGTAATGTTGCTCTTTAAATAGTCCATAATACAGTTTCCTACTTGCGAACTTCCTTTTTGTCTATTCATCTGTCCAAACGTAACAGTATGCATTGTTCGGTAGTTTTGCTTCATAAAAACATAAATTATATACGAATATTTTGCAAGTGTAGTATAACTGGCTAACATCCCCACATGGGATTTGTAGGACTGCTTGCAAACCCAAAGTCAAGGAAAGAAAATTATTTTCATTGTTTGCTCGTTCTTTGTCCTTTGCCTTTGCATTTTGGTAAGCAAATTTTTTTCTCTATGAGATCGTTATCTTTTTGTTCATACTGTTTTTTAAGAGCTCCTTTTGACTGATTGTATACAGAACAAATTGAACATTGGTCTTTTTTGGGCTTAAAAAAAGACAAGTTGTACTCTCTGCAAAATATTCTTCTGTATGTTATTTTAGAAACTATCATCCGCTTTTATTTCTTACATAGGGCGACATAAAAGCCATACATTTTTGTAATATTTAAATTTCTATCTAAATATTGACGTTTCCTGCTTTTTCTTGTGTAATGGGATTCCATTGCTGAAATGACTCGATATTTGATTTAACCATTTTAATTGATTCCAGAATGATTTTATTACTAGGTATATGTCTTCCGCGTTTGTCGTCACCTATAACGCTCCTGTACAATCTTTATTTGTCAGTGCATGCGTAATTATATTCATTGATATACTTAGCGTTTTGCAAAAAAATTTCGACACACTCGAATTTTGTCATTCTCTTTTTCGAAGAAATATTGTTTTGCATTAGACCTTTCTATATGTTGTGTTTCTTTACTATTACACGTCTTTTTGGAGCAAATACCTGTATGTTTGACAAAATAAAATCCTTTTTGCGTTTAAAATCCATTTTCCAATAATTAACATACAGTACCTGTCGAAGTTCCATTGAAAAATGTTGAGTACACTTATACAAAAATTAGTCACAATTAACTGCTTTTGGGTTTTTGCCATCACGCTTAACGTTTTTTGTTACATAGGGTAAACACTTCGAGCGAAGTCTCTTAGCGACACTTTTTTTTCCACTCACTAGGATTACTTCCTTTCCATTTACGTAACTTCTTTGTTTTAGTCGATGAAGTTGGATAACATACTTCACCATTTGGCGATATTGCAACATTTGATAGTATTTGAATTTTTAGTAAGGATGTCTGAAAAATTTGATTATCTGGCAACGTCACAGGTTCTGCTATACAATTTGAATCTGTTTCTGGTTGCACTGCACATTGTTCTATGTCTAATGGTGATACATTTTGTAAAACAGTGTAACGACCACATTGTTCATTTTGAAAACCTATATCAAGTGGTTGTACAGGAAAAGGAAGCCAGGACGGATCATAGTCGGAAAAATCAGAGCCAAATGCAGCCTCAACCTGTTTGAATGTTTTGATGTGTTCAAAAACATATCCTACAAAATATACCAACCTGTTATTTGTGATAAAGCAATATTTACTAATCGCCGTCCTCTGGATTCCATGTCTGTGGCAAAGTCTTTATTTTTTAATAGATCAATGTTGTGACAGTTAATTGTCAACAATATTTATAATTTTACAATAAAAAACATCCAAATTCAAAGCACACTAATACAAACTGACTAACAATAACAAAAGGTGAAAGTGAAATGACAGGTGAATTAACTTTGTTGAATTTTTGTTATAAAATGTAGTACTAAGGACATTCCTCCTAACCTAAAGTGGAATCAGGCAAAACTCGACAAAACAGTTTGGTTGTTGCTGTACACATTCTGTTAGACTTGAAATAAGGATTATCAACCTAAACCTAACAATATTGATTGTCTGGTTTTAGCTGTATGATTAGCGATAAACTTGTTTTTCAGAGTAACTTGTATGGTATTGCCTTTAAAGGATTTGCACAAACTGTAGTTGTTGAAAAATTAATTTTGTCATAACTTTGTTAACACATCGTGTAGCAGTTGGTGGATTTTGTCAGAAGAAAGAGAGTAAAAAAAATGCGTTGCCTATGTACTTAACGCCATTTTTAATGTTGTGTCGATTGTTGGGTTTTGGCAGTCAACCGACGATATAATATCAAACATTCAGTGTTATCCATACCAGGTTGGAAAGATGTAGATTCCTTAAGACAAAATTCTTGATGTGGGCCAGAAATGGATACGAACAAAAGCAGTTAAAGCTCGTATATTAAATTCTATTGACAAAAACGCGATCCTAAGCGTAACATTAATTACTACTAAGGAAAATATTTCAAAAAGTTCGTTATAGGAAGTTTCAAAGGAACATCCTTTCTATTCGCACCATTATCAGAAGTTTCAGGCTGTATGTATTGACAATCCTGTGGCATGACTAAACAAGTGTAGTAAGATCATGGATTTCCATATTGATTAGAGTGATTGACTTTAACGGATGAAGCTGGATCAGGACATTATGGTTAATTAATCTCCATTTTGTTCACCAATTGACTGATTAAAATCTTCGCTCGACCATAAAACGCAATTTTTAAAATAAGTTCTCTGTCAATGCTTGGGTTGGTATAATAGAAAACCACTTAGTTGGGCAATATTTCATGCTACTGCAATTCAGTAGTGAGAGATATACTTGGATTTCTTAAGAAATTAGTTGCCTATTCATTGGAAGATGTGAACCTCCGAGTTAAATATTCAATATGGCTACTACAAGACGAATTTTGCCACATAGTGCAACGATTACAGGATTTTTAAATAAAATTTTTCCTGAAAAGTAGATTGTAGGATGTGGTGGGTTTGTACAGCGGGCTCGCCTCCTAAATCACCTGACAAACCTAGTAAATTATTTCTGTTGGGGTTACCTATAAATTTCTAGCACATGGCACTACAGTACAAAACTTCAAGAACTAGGACAAAGATTAGTAACGATTGTTAAGAAATTATACAAAGAGTGAGAATGTTTTTTAGAATTCGTCGTAATTTCTTGAGAAAAATTACTTTATGCATGGAAAAGACGAAACAACACTTTGAAAAGTTGTCTGAACTATTGATTAAAGGAATACCTACTAAATTCTTGAACTGAGTTTGGATTCTTACCTATTTGTTAAATTATTGAATAATTTAGTATTTGAATAATTAACATGATTATTGGTTTTGAAATAAAAATTCACACCTCAAATAAAAGTAATATATGTCAAAATTATTTCCATGCAGGTGTTTTTGTTTTACCTAGAAACTATACCATTTGTTTGCATGGCATGTTTTGTTAAAATATCAAAAATAATGAAGCGTCTTCAAAATATAGACACTTTCTAATTGTAGTCAATTCCTCATGTATTAGTGTCTAACTAAGAGCATTCATTGATTTACATTTAACAACACATACAGCACGTGAGTCGAATATTCTACACGGTTTTTGTAGTGTATTTTTCGCGCTCTAAAGCTAACACCTGGCGAATCGTTACCTTTTATTTATAATTCACGTTGTCGATTGTTTTCCGATGCTATCAAGTATGCTCGATCAGTCACAGATTAGGCAAAATGTTGAAGACGAAGTATGTTTTACGTATCAACCTGCGAATCTAGTTGGATCAACATGTCCTACTTCCTAATTTCAATCGTTTTTAACAATGATTAGTAATATCAAGTTTATATACACTTTTATTAATACAATTCTTTACACGGTAAACTTAAAGTACTTGGAATTTATGCAAAAGTTTTAGAGTATCAAAATTCATAGCGTAACTATAGAATATAAAAATTAGTAATTTAAATCTAAAGAAGTATCAAAAATGTACAACTCACGGTATTATTTTATGGTTTGATAACTATGGAATCTCAAAGCAGTTTAAACGTCGTTAGCGATCTGGTTTTTTTATAAAAGTATATCGTCTGGAAGTAACTTCGACATCCAACAGGTATTCGAAGCACTTGATGGGAAGTGTTCTGAAAGTTTTCAGTTTCTGTAGAATATTAAAAATTATGGATATTCACTTTTTGGGTCTGTAAAAATTCATGTTTGTTAAATTTTTCCTCAATCTTGGTAAATGGGTTTTATATTACACTGTACCAGATGTTGCTTCTATTTTACATCTGGCAAACAATCGTTTAATGCTTAAAGGTTGTTTGCGTTGTATCAACCTTGAAATAATGAAAGTTATCAGATAAATTTTGTAGCTTCAAGTTTAACGCATGTAAAGTAGAAATATTAAGAGAAGTTTATATCAATCTTTTATAAATTCTTACATGTTTACTTAAATGGTCATTACTAAACTGATTCATATTTTGTACATTTTAAGTTTCTGAATTTATATTTTTATAAAACAGATTAACGAGAGATTACCTTTAGTGTTGAAAGTATTATTTCTAATAAAATACATGAAAAGGCGGATTCCTAATCCCTATAAATACTGAGCTTTTTGAGTAAAGCAAATTTTTTCTGAAGATTTAATTTAACCTAAAATTTTAATCCTGTAGTTGGTGATGATCGTAGTGCTACAATTATTTTGTTTTTCAAGGTAGGCATATGATGTTACATCAATGAAAGCCTATGGTAAAAAACTGATCTTTTGAAATTCGAATTAACGCCTGTTTGTTAGAAAAAAGCTAGCTTTTATAACTAACATGTTATCGATAAAATACTGAGTTGTCGCCCAACGTTAAAGAAAATGTATAATTGGGGGTAATTATTTTCATCCTTCTTTCCAGTAACGTATTTAAAATTTCACAAACCCACGAATAGGGTTTATCAGGACCACGTTTCAGAAATACGAAGGCAAATAAATTTTCAACTTTCTGTAAAATCGTTACATTATGAACATATCCATATAATTTAGCAATAATATCCTTTTAAAACAAAAACAATATTTCAAAATCCACACTTAATTTATTTCAAAAATTTGATTTAATTACTTGTCACAATTTGTCGTTAAACTAGCAATACACAATAAAAGTATATTAACCTATAAAGATCAAAACAAGCAATCGTCTAAAAATAGCTGATTAGATATGTACTTACACGAAGAATTCTCTTAAAAAATTACATTCCATAGAAATTATATTTAGTATCCTTATTGATGCTTAAGATTCCGACTTCTCTAACCAGAACCTCACACAAAATAAAAACCACATATCAGAGAGATACAAAGTCTTTATTCTTTATTTATTTACAAATTTTATTTTTCCATCATAGGAAAATGTACAACCACTTATAATCTAGATAAATACTAATTGTATTACACGAGCACATAACATAGGCAAAAAACATTTAGCTGAATGTTTTCAAAATATAACTGGTTTTATATATTGGTTATATTTCAAAATAGAGTAAAAACGAACATTTACGTAACATCCTGTTAATACATGATATAAACGAAAACATCAACTCGCATGCAATACAACATAACTCCAAAATATACATAAAAATTTAAACAAATATCAATTAACCAGTTCATTACCGAAGTGCACTTCCTAAAAGTACTAGCATAATCTTAAACTGAAGGTAACCAAGTGTTAAAATTAATCTAGATTATAATCAGTAAACAATTTGTTGACGTTAGCATTTCCTAAATCTTAAGTTAAAGTAAGTAAAATTGTTTCATTGCAAGCTTCTGTTTATCTTAATTGTGACTTGAAACAATCGCGTAATCACTTTGTGTACTAACACGTGAAAGTAAATTTTAGAACCGCAGTCTGTAATTTATTGTGCCATAACCACGAATAAGAAAAGAAACTAAAGCAGTGGCGTGGTAATCAACCATAAAAAGATAATTAATTAGGTTTCATAGAAAGCATAAAAACCAGAGTATTCGTATCATAAGCCCGTTTGTGTCTTAAAGAGGAGGGGCTATTCACTTACTATATACCCTATTGTCCATCGCCACCCTGCCTCTGGTACCGTCGTAACAGCTCTGAAAGTACGTACTTACAATTGTCAACGGACTGGATACTTCTATGGAACAATTTTACTAGTAACAAAACTTTACTCAGTTTGACTTTATAAAAACTGAAGTAAAGCAATGCCTTTTAAAAGAAAGCATCCTAAGTAACACCGCAACTTTTCAGAGTCACTATATGTGAAAAAGACCCTGCATGGAATAAGCTCCCTTCTGACGCTTAGCCTCTATGTGAGAGGGTACCAGGTGGTAACGTGTTTTTTTTCAAATTATTTCCCATCGACAAAATACCAACTGCAAAATATTCTCAAGACAACAGCTGCAAAGTATTCTCAGAACACCATTTGCCAACAAGCGCAATTAAGAAAGGAAATAACCTCAATACAACATGATGTCTTCCACGAAGTATGTACACGAGGGAAAACCCTGTCTGGTAGTATCCAAACAACGTATGTTGAAATTGTTAGGTATATCTGTAACCTGCATTACAGCATTATATGGTTAAGTGCATGACAGGTGGCCTACTTCCTGTATAAAACCATAGATTTACTATTGCGAATAATCCTACCGGCAAAAGATAAGCAAGTGGACAATCCTCGATTGTTCGTAATCTATGTCTGTGAACACCTGCATGATAAAGGAACGCGATAATAGTATTTCATTCGCTTATTAAACGTATTTGTTTGAGAGATGCAGGTGTTTGAAACTTACTTCCGAGAACCCATTATGCGAGGGTTTCTAACTTTTGCTAACCAAAGCAAATTAACATAAAATAGATTCCAAATATTAAACGTTGTAAATGAACACTTAGTGAGATTTTCTAGAATGCTTGGAAAGTAATTATTTCAATTTGAAAAATAGTCGAACTTGTTAATGAAAATTTGTATGATCGTGAATACAATAAGAAATGCGAGATTAATCAGAAGTTTACGATGCAAAAACTGTACGTGGCACCTTTTCAAAAGTGTATTAGATTCTGGTTTATAAGAATAGCATAGTTTTAATATGTAAGTGAAGTTGTGAACTAGAAATATTAGGCAATTTCTCGCTTCTTCAATTAGCCACACCCTCTTCTACAAATCCTTTGTGAAAGCATTACCAAGCCCCGCTTTACTTTCCTAAAATACAATCCATTGTAATAAATGTGCCAAAAGAAAAAGCTATTTTTCTGAAACTGACTAAATTCAAACTTTTATAAATATCTACGGCAAGGTATGCTCTTATTAAATTTCCAGAAAGCACTGCAAGATATTAATCTTATAGTTAGACCTACTATATTTTTTCTATTTTTACACAAAAACTGCGCTATTGTTACTAAATATTCATTTAAATATACATTATGCAGACTCTTAATGCATATGGAGGAAGTATTTAAATTTGATAGGTAAACAACATACAGCGTGTTTCCAAACTTGGGGTAAAATTTAAATTGTATAATAAACACAGTACAGTAATGCGCAAGAAACAATAATTGTTTAATGACTACAGGCTAATCTTATCTTGCAGGTAACAGCTTGTTTCCTATAAGAGATGCTCAAAATTTCTATCGCCACACTGAATACACGACTGAACGCCGTCGGTGATCCATTAGCACGCCCTGTAAATTACATCGTGTTCACCCTGCTTGTCTCTTATAACGTTGGCTACATTTTCAATGCGCAATTTTAGTTCAGCAACACCTTTAATAGACTCATCACCCGGAGGATACACTAAAGTTTTTATAATGCCCCACACATGGCAACATATATTTTTGACGAGATTTATAAATTCGTAGATTCTTTGGTTTACTATACTTAGTGTACTAATTATTTAATTCAGTACTTAATTTCTTAATATTAATTACTATTCAAACGTTTACAATATCGCCCAATTAGGATTCAAGTATTAATTTAAAATAAATAATAATAGCAAATGCTTTACCGTATGGTTGTTTGAACTTTGTTCAATTGACAAACAACGAAAGCTTGTTTCGTTAGTGGTCAAATCGGAGAGCATTAGCTCCCGGTTCTTGTGTTTTGGAAGGAATCGAGTGTGCGATATGCATATTGCCATTTCGATTTGTACCTTTAGATGGGAAGCTTCCATTTAAGATTCGCTTTCTCTGTGAACGGTAACCAGGTAAAAGTATTTAATTAGTTATTTAAATTTGATTGCAATTACAGCACATTTTCTCTAAGTTATAGTATTAAGAAGATTTATTTAAACCACGAGGTTGGATCTTCATAGATAAATATGGCGTCCTGCATTACGTCGTTTCAGTTTATTGGTTTGTGGAAAGCGAATAATAAATTTAATTTGGAAGTTGTTTTGAAGAGTAAAGGAAAACAGCACAAGCATTAAATTTGTTGAAAATTTGCAGTTCGGAAAATTATGTAAGAAGTTTACTTGTTTCAATTCTAAACATATAGCTCCCTTGTGTTGTCTTGTAAACTTTCAAAACTTGTTTAGCAATTCAAGGTAAACGATTAACGCTTTACCTGTTGTCCGGAGACCGCTTTGTTTTGAAGTTTGATAAGGACTTCAGTATGTATCACATTTATACGTGCAGATAACCTAACAAATGCTTGTTTATGTTATGATGCAATAAGTATTTCCACTCAAAATTAATGTTTACGTTTAAAGTAAGATTTGTAACTTAAAACTGGTTTAAACTACACAAACTAAGTGAATAATTATTAACAATTAATATCTGAAACTTAAGTAAATAATCAACAGAATTCATACCCTTGGTTAAGATTTATTATAGCTTTTGAGTCATATTTTAAGATATTATTTAATTTTGAACTGACGTTTAACTTGTAGTTCAGAAGTTTGCAGTATTGTTGTGAGCCTACATATATAGATCTGCTTATCAAAGGATCCCGTAAATTATGTTATACAAAAAGTGGCTGATTTTATATAAATTTAGTAGGGATAGTATACTTTACTCAAATTATATTAGCTGCCACTTTCTGAGAGCTTTTGTTTTTTATATATGGCAAATGAAATTATTAAACATATGAGTCTAAAAATAGGGCAACTTAATAAAATTCTTTGATCTATATTTTTTAAATAGATGAGATATTAGTGGTGACCTGTTGCTAATTATTTTTGCAGTGTTTTCTATCAGGTTTGGTTAGTAATACTACTTGGTTTTATATTAGTAAGACTCTCAAACGACAAGCTCTTTTGTTGCCTCCTTTTACAGTAGTCACCCAATAGTTTAGTTTGATAACAGCTAAGGGTTTCCAAATTCTCACTTACAGTACAACTTGATTTTTTATGAGTTTAGAATTTAGTAGCGCCCTTTCTATTGATGTTCCAATTTTAGCTTTTATTTAGTGTGTATGAAGTATAGCCTTTGAAGACACATGGCCATCTCTCATTGTCCTACCAAGGAATAGACCCCCTAGTTACGTCAGAAGACTGCCTTTCCTTTAAGTACTTCTCTTAGGAAAGGGGTTTTCTTATCTCCCAACCACTTCAAGGTGAAACTGCAAAACTTGTTTCAACATAAAATTTCATAAGAGCATTGTTCACACACTTTAGCACGAAAATGACAGAGCTTCGTCGCATAAACCGCATACGCTGACGCACCGTTAGAGATACGTTCTCCAAATACTCGTCCTTAGTGTATCACAAAAATTCCTCGCAAAAAGTCTAAATACTGTATTCCATTCATTCTTAGCGGTAATTAGTGCACCGATAAACTGACCATTTATTGCACTGGCAAATATGTTTACTGTAAATTGCCGCCGAAAATTCGATGCTTACTACATAGAGATTGTTAACATTACAATGGTGATTATTCTGATGGTTAAAGGCGCCATTTCGTGTAAATGTAGTTTCCTCTGTAAATAGAATTTCGGTTACATAATTTGGGTTGATTGCGTTCTGGTCAAAAATTATTTGATAGAAGAATACTTCGTGTCACACGTTGTAAGCGCTAATGTAAGAAATAAGTATTAAAAAAAATTACCCAATTTAACAAGAATTCGTCGAGCCTCACGTGCGATTCCAATGTAACAAGTTTTTATTTCTAGCCCCACGACGTTCAGTGGGAATGTACTAAATTACGAATTACGGCCTATTTTCTCCGACTCCACGATAGGATTGTCAATGTACCGGTTTATATTTTATTATTTCCAACTCGGCCCCCCCCCTAGAAAGGGATTTAAAGGGACTTGAATTTTTTGCGCGCGTGGGTTGGAATTATAAAAACTTGCTGCTTTAGCGGTTACTTTGACTATTACCCCATGGAAGATCATGAGAAAGAGCGTCGCTGCTTTCCTAAAGGCATCATGATCAAATTGTAGTGTCAGAAGAAGTATAACTGAATTAAAACGTGACGTGTACAGACGTTTCTGCGTAAACCAAACAAAACATATGGTAACGAAAACTCTATTTGCAGTAACAACAGTTCTTTATTTTCAAGCTGAGCATACAAGTATTTTCAACAATAATTTACTTTTAGTTAATCGCTAACAGTACGATAATATCTTCTTAACTAACTTAATCTTGAAACACTATAATTCCTTTATATACTAAGCACTAATTATTATAATTAATTTATATCGAATAAAACGATTTATATCAATAGTAAAGTAATTCATATCGACAATACACAGTAACTTGTAACATATTTTAGCTTTAAACTACAACATACCGTAGTCAAATCTCGATAAGAACTCTTTTGCAATAATTATGCTCGCAAATTTATATAAATTATTATAGAAAAATTATGCAAATCGCAATCTCCAGATTTCTTACAGTACTTTAAACAACGTCTTGAATGTACTTATTGTAATCTTTAAATGAAAAGTTTTGTACCTGTCAATCAAAGTTCATCTAAAAGATGTAACGCCGCTGCGAGAAATCAATCAAATGCTTCTTTACGTTCTAATGTAAGCACAAGTAAACCAAGCGGCGCATATTATTTTATTTACGGTTTCCATTCTAAATATTTAAACTGTATTAAAATGTCTTTAAAATATTATATTTTACTGGAAGTTGCAGTTTCTTAAACTTCCAGTTAAAGAACTATTTGACAACTAATAGTAATTAAAAAGAAATCACTTCTAATACTAGTATTGCAAGAATAAAATTATCGAATGAACATGAATGTTTAGCATCTAACTAAACAACCACTAATACTTTATGTATACTCATAGTTACATTTACAGATTTTAGCAGTAAAACACTGGTATTTTTTGGCAAAAGTTGTAGATCTATTGGACACAGTTTTCTTTGTATTAAGAAAAAAGCAAGTACAAGTATCATTTTTACACGTATATCATCACTTTGTCATGGTTTTTCTAGTTTGGTTTTATCTTAAGTTCCTCACAGGTAAATTACATTTTCTTGTATAAAAGTTTATTAAATAAAACTTTTAGGCGAACAATCTCTATTCCTCGGCTTTTTGAACTCAATAATACATATAATTATGTATTCGTATTATTTAATTGCAGCATTAGGCCCTGCATATCAAAAATATATATGGTGGAAGAAGTATATGACACTTATGCAACTGGTTAGTATAAGTTTATATTATACTATTTATAGTATGAATTTTAGATACAATTCGTAACAATGGGCATGTTCTTGATACATGGATATATAATAGGCTGCGAAGTTCCCAAGATTGTTACGATCATACAACTGTCTGTTTTAGCAATGTTCTTTGTACTTTTCATGGATTTCTATATCAAAGAATATAAGAAGTCTTCCGGAAAACCTTCTGATAAACCTGCGGTTAAAGGAAAAAAGGCAAAAAAGAATTTGAAAGAAAAATAACAAGACATAACCATCATTGTAGAAAGCTTATCTTTTATGAATAATTTTATACGAACTTTTTAATATTTGTAGTAATAATTTTTTTAGTGAATATATATTTTGGATGCTAGCATAAAGTTTTTATTTCTCAACCAAACGTTACTGGTTTTATTTGTTAAAAATAATTGGTATCTGTGAACCAATATCTAAAATAAAATTTATTACATTGTATTTTTACATCACAAAGTTTAGGCATGATACGAGTTACACATCCCCCCCTATTCAAATGTATATAAATTTAAACGCATTTATCATGTCTTAGTAATAGCATATTACATTGTATTAATTGAAGGTTATAATATTAAAGGTTAATCAAAGTTTATATCAGACATGAGAACGGAAGCAACTACTTCGTATTTCAGACGCAACCTGATACTGCAGGTGCAAAAACAAAGAACTGCAAATAAAGCAGTCATAATTAAAATTACGTAGAATAAGACATTGTAGGATTATCGAAAAACTACAGACCGCAAGATCTGCACTTTCTCACACGATGAAGTGAGGTCAGAACTTTATAAATACTGTGAAGAGCCCCTGATCGTCAGTTAGTCTTCGAACTTCATAACTTTAATATTGTTGATGGTTCAAGCTACTCACCGTAATTTTTAATTATTAATTATTGATTTATTAACTCCAAGTATTTTCTTCAATTTCAATTACTTAATGTTTAATGAATATAAACGACTAAGTTGTTGTAACAGAAATAAATAGTTTTTGTAATTATACAATTAAAAATAAATTTGATAGAAGAGTTTTTGACACCAAAACTTGTTAAAAAGAAGTTTCCAAAGACCCCAAACCTATCTGGTGCGGTCGGTAGGAGGATTCCAGAAGGGCACTAGCGATTCCAAAATTGAGGAACTGGTGACCGTGAATTTCAATTCTTAACTGGAACAAAGAACTCAAAGATTGGGCGAAGAACAAAATCGACCGAATCCAATACAGAAGGAAGGCTAATGGAACTGGCAATCAAATTATTGTGAGTACCTATTGTTCATTTCCTAACAATTTTTTCAGTTGCATATTGATATTAGTAAGTAAGATTTGAAACTAGAGAATTTATGTACAATTTATTATTACAAATTATTACTGAAATAATTTATTCAGCAAAAGTCTGAATTTGACGAGATTTATAATTTTACACACTTTATGTACAATTTACTACTGCAACAATTAATGAAACAATTATTCAGCAAAAGTCTGAAATTAATGTAATTATAGCAGAAGTTTATAATTACACAATACAAGTAACAGTAAGTGATTCTTTAAATAACTTTAGTACAAACTTGACTGAAGTAACAGAACAAATAATTTATAAAGATGAATTCTGAAAACTTGAGGTTATAGTTAAATTCGATTCCAATGTACGATGGTAATCAAGCTTTGTTAGGTATATTCATTACCGCGTGCGAAACATTTCTGAAGAGTTTTTACAAACAAGGGGACCTTAAACAGAACATGTGGCTTTTAAGATCGATCCTGAGTAAATTAACCGGCAGAGCTTTGACCTTAATTGCAAATAGAAATGACGTAACAGATTGGGAGGATTACAAAAAGATATTAATCGCGTATTTCGGCGACCAGCGCTACCAGCCTGGTACTGAACTTATTGAACCTAAGAATGGAACACAATCAATCACCATATCTACTTGGTATGCGATGTCAAGACGTGAGAAGTTTAATTCTAACTAAACTGAAATGAGAAGAATCGGACCCTAGCGTACGTTTAATTAAAACTAAAATGTACGTCGAAATGGCTTTAGACACATATATAAACGCGTTACCCGAGAGGTTATCGGACAAAATAAGATTCAAAAATCCCCAAAACTTAGAGGAGGCGATGAACTTAATTATAGAAGAGGAAAACGTAATGTTTTACAGGAACAGACTTTACAATCCAAATATTAACAAAAGGTATGCACCAATTAAAACTATACAAGCAACGAGACCAATACCAACACAACCCAAATTTACATCATTTCACACCGACAAATCCATCGAGAATTAATAATCCGAACTTTAATAATACAAATTTCAACAATCAATCTTGACAATTTCCCAAACCTACATTTACACCAAAGTTTAATCAGAACGCAAATTAAACATGGCAAACATTTGGCCTAAATTCTAACAGAAACGCACCCATTACGAATAACAACAACCCCAATAATTATTACAAAGCAACCCCAATGGACACTTCATCTGGTAACACCAGACAGAACACTAAAATATTTCAAATTAGACCCGACTATACACAAAAACGAAACTTCACTTCCGAGGAACTATTTCACCAAGAAGTAGAAGATTTACTCAGAGAACTACGAACGTAACCATACTTACGAAAATTACGAAGAAGACGAAGAAAATGCGTGCTCAAATTTGCAGTTGTACAGAACCAAATACGATCAGACGTAATAAACTTAAACGACATTAATCAACACATTCTACCCCATATAGAAATACCACATGCCGAGATTAAATTACTAATCGATACAGGATCTTCAAAAACTTTAATTAGCGCCAAAACCGTGCAGAACATTATTTAAATTTTGTAGAATGAGAACTTTTTAAAATCAAAACAGCACACAAAACGACATTACACCAATTTATTGCAAACATACCCTTACTAAAAACTTTTAACGTAAAAATGAAACATACATTTTGCATCTTTAAATTTAACGGTAAATACGACGAATGATACCAATTAAATTACAAAACAGTAACATTCAGACCGATCAAAATACATCATCAAACCTAGGACGGAAAAACAAGTAAAAGTCTTTGTAAATTCGAAAAGCGACATAAGAATAATAAATAACATGTCATTTCAACAAGGAGTAGAAACACCAACCGCGTTATTACATACAAAAAACAACTACGACAATTTTGAACTCAAACAACTACCCCATAGAAGCATCTTTAACGACACCGATGGAAGTGGAAGAAGTGAATTTTAGTGAAATGGAAATCGACGAAGACTCTGAAAGTAATTCCAACCCCACACAACACGATAAAATGTTAAAGGAAAATAAACTAACATTCGTTTCAATGACAATATTAAAAAGACTTATGTTTCGAATACCGAGATATATTCCATTGTGAAGGAATACCTTTAACTTTCACCAACACCGTCAAACATAGCATTGAACTAACAGATGATACACTGATTTTCACTAAAGCATATAGACTACCTCAAACTAGTCAAGACAAAGTAGACAGGCAGACTTATTAAACCAAAACATTGTTCAACACTCGAATTCACCATGGAACAGCCCTGTACTAATTGTACCGAAAAAATTAGATGCCTCAGGCAAACGCAAATACCGAATGGTTATAGATTACAGAAAACTCAACGAGAAGACTGTAGATGATAAATACCCACTACCAAACATCACTGAGATATTAGACAAATTAGGAAAAGGTCAATACTTTTCGGTATTAGACCTCGCCTCAGGATATCACCAAGTGGAAATGGACGAGAAAGATACAACCAAAACAGCTTTCAGTACACACAGAGACAATATGAATACAAACGCATGCCGTTTGGCTTAAAGAACGCACCCGCCACCTTTCAGAGGGTCATGGACAATATTTTGAGAGGAATACACAATGAAAATTGCCTTGTGTATCTGGATGACATAATTGTATACTCAACATTATGCCAGACTGAAAGAGTCAATGGACACAGCCAAATTCGGAAAAGATTATGTTATAAAAATGCTTAATTACAAAAGTATAATGGAAAATATCCCAAAGAAAACAGACGACAAATTCAATCAATTAATACCAACAGACCAAAACACAAGACAGAAAAGAAGGATTATTAACGGATTAGGTAATATTATAAAAGCTACCACAGGTAATTTAGACAACCAAGATGCTGAACGATACGACAATGCAATACAAGAATTGATTGACAATCAGAATGACATAAAAATTGTTGTTAAAAATCAAATTTCCTTATTTCAATCAACCATAGTCAAATTTAATAACGTTCTAGGAAAATTAGTAATGAACCAAGACAGTACAACAAATAGAATATTAACTCTTGAAAGAAACATACAAACCACAATGTTAGGAATGTGAAATTTAATAAGATTTAACACGACATTTAATCAAATGATATCAACCCTCACTGTAATTTAACAAATTTTAGCTACATTAGAGAATGCTGTAATATATGCTAAATTAAATACTTTACATGCTAGTATTATCGAACCAATTGATTTATTAAACGAATTATTAGGAATTAGATCACTTATAACTCATAGCAAACCACTTTTTGAAGTGACAGAATCTAACATACTTGCATTTGGAAAAATAGCCATACTAAAAGGCGATGTAAAAAATCATGAAATTACGTTTCTAATAGAAATCCCCATTGTAGAGGTTAACAATTACAATTATTATCATTTATTTACTTTCCCTATTAAAGTTAATAGTCAATATCAAGTTATTATCCCCAAGACTAAATTCCTTTCCCTAAATGAACTTAGGCATGGTTTCACAAATGAATAATGCAAAGAAGTGACACCCACCCAATACTTTTGTCAATCGATAACGACAACAGCTATTCAAACAGATAGCCCATGTGAAGTACAATTATTACGGTTTTCTAATGTTTAAGAGAATTGTGTGCCAAAACTAGTACAAATTACGGATATGAAAATTCAGAAAGTTACCGACAACAAATGAATTGCTGTATTTCCTCAAAAAGTGATAGCTACCATCAGTTGCAATCAAGACGAAAAAGTTTTGCCCTAATTGGAAGTAAAGTGATCACCATAAAGGAAGATTGCTATTTAAAATTAAAAAGCGAAGTTATTCGAGTATATCAAAATCCAGCAGTGACGAAGAAATTCGCAAATCTACCTTAACTACAGTTCAAGATTCCTCAAACCGAAGACAACAAAATTATTAAAAACCGATGCAACTAGAACGTCTAGACCTTGACGATCTCAACCACGCAGTTATATTAATGGACCATTATAAAAGTGCCAAAGTTACATTACGACAATATCAGTGTTTGGACAATTTTATTGATCATTGTATTATTTTTATTAACTGTATGTTTATTGTACAAAATGTATACTAGATATAAGAACAATGAAGCAACAAATGAAACTCTAGGCACAATGAGTTTTAATAATTAGGTAGAACCCTTAATTTTCATCTAAGTCGGGAGGAGTTACATATCCCCCATATTAATATGTATAAAAATTTAAATGCACTTAGTATGTCTTAGTAATAGCATGTTACATTGTTCAACATCGAGTGTCGTACGGTTCGGACGTGTTTAATACAGCTCTTGAATTAACATCCGAAGTATGCCTTTAATTTGCAAATTGTGTAATCAAAAGTGCACCAGGCATGAGGATTCGTTGATATGCCTTTCATGTAAAGACATATACCATCCAGCTTGTCAACATGTGACTAGTACTTCTTTTGATAGTATGAAAAGGTCAAATACTTTAAAATCGTGGAACTGTCCCAGCTGCATTAATAAATTGCAAGATTATCAACAAGCTGTTGTTCAAGGTAATGATTCAATAACTTTACATGATGTTATGACCGAATTAAAATTCATACGGAATACGCAACTTGCATTTGAAAAATCAATTGAACTTTGTCACTCTAAATTAGATGATTGTACATCTTTACTTAAACAACAAGAAAAAAGCTTAATGAGTGTTTTGATAAAATTGAAGCTCACGAAATAAAAATCTCTCAACTAGAAAAGAAAATTCTGAGTTAAAATTATCTTAAATGATATTCAGCAATATTCAAGAAAGAATAGTGTGGAAATATTTGGCGTTCCGCCTGTACGTAATGAAAACGTTACTGCTATTATTCAAGAAATTGGGAAAGCAGTCGGCTACAATATTGATCCTAACATGATAGACACATGTCATCGTCTTCGCACTAATCTTTCTGAACAGCTGAAATATGGAGTATAATACTCAAATTTGTTCGTCGACTTGATAAAGAAAATTTTATGAAAGCTAAGAGTGTTAAGCGTAACTTGAAAATTAGTGATATTGCCTCCGGTCTTAATTTTGCAGTGAAAACATCTCATGATAGCCAAATATACATCAATGATTCACTAACTCCTGTTAATCGGATATTATATGCGCGCTCGGGAATTCAAGAAAACTAATAACATCAAGTATCTGTGGTGCAAAATGGAAAGATCTTTATGCGGGCTAAAGACGAGAGCAAAATTTATTTAATTAAATCCGTAAATGAATTTATTGATGTCCATTAAAATACTAGTTTAAACATTTATTATCAGAATGCTGGTGGAATAAAACTAAATTACATTCACTATTACTAAATGCTCTTGCATATAATTATGATGTAATCATTATAGTAGAGACATGGTTAAATAATAATATTTGTGATAATGAAATTTTAGATAATAGATATACTATTTTTAGGAAGGATAGAAATTTTACACAGCTTGGCTTTTCTGAGGGTGGAGGTGTGTTGATTGCAATTAAAATACAATTAGTGTCTCAAGAATTGAAAGACTAGAAACTGAATTAGAAGATATTTGGGTTCAATTAAAACAGGTAATACATACATCAACATTTGTGCCATTTATATTCCCCCATCCTCTGCCATAACCACATATAATACCTTTTACAATAATTTATACAATAAATATAGACTTATCACTGGGGTCTTGCTCATAGCAGGTGATTTCAATTTGCCTTATCTAAATAATGATTTGTCAAATCCTAGATCGAACATCGAACATGAAATAGTTAATTTTGCAAACTTCCATAATTTGACCCAATACAATGCTGAACTAAATAGATTAGGAAGGACACTTGACTATGTTTTTTGTAATGTACTAATTGACATTTCCGGATGCGAAGATCCCTTATTAAGAGTGGATGATTACCATCCTATTCTAATCATATCTATTAACGCGACAATTGAGTCAAAACAATTTAGCTTTGCTGGTCCTCAACTTAATTTTAAACGTGCAAATTATGATCTTCTTTATAATATGT
This sequence comes from Platerodrilus igneus, assembly GCA_036346225.1. Lineage (NCBI taxonomy): Eukaryota > Metazoa > Arthropoda > Insecta > Coleoptera > Lycidae > Platerodrilus > Platerodrilus igneus. Next base: position 7,351,727 of record JARFIW010000301.1, read on the forward strand.
TGGATGCTACGGATTGGAATTCTATAAACCTCTTCTCTGATGTTGATCAAAAACAGATCGGTTTTATCATCTCTTATTTCTAGCATTGGATGTAGCTGTACCTAAAACAAGGCAACATAGATATAACTACCCCATTTGGTTTACACCGAATTAATTGCTAAAATCAAATCAAAACATCGCCTGCATAAGCTTTGGAAGCGTTACAAGAAAAATACTGACTATGAAAAGTTCGATCAATTGCGTAGACAAATAAAGCTTGAAATCAAACACTGTCATCAGAATCATGTGGATTTAATTGAAAATAATATCAATAATAATGCTTCTTCTTTCTGGTCCTACTTAAAACAAAACGCGTAAATAACGTAGGCAATTCCTTTCCGTATACTTATTTAAATTCCGATTTAAATACGCCAAAGGAAGTGGTGGATGCATTGCTAAATATTTTAAATCGGTATACAGTGTCAATTCACCTAACTATACATCTGTGACTTTCGATCCTAAAGAGAATTATACGGCTGACATTTTAGCTATAAATGAAATAACATTGAATGATATACAGGAGGCTGTAAAGCGGTTAAAGCCCAAAAGGGCTGCAGGTCCAGACCAAATTCCATCTTATATTATAAAAGCCTATTGGAAAATCTTGAGTTATCCGTTGTTGATGATTTTAATTGTATTATTAAAACACAGTCATACCCATCAAAGTGGAAAGTTACTAAAGTTTGCCCTATCTTTAAGAAAGGCAAGAAAACGATGTTGTAAATTACAGGCCGATATCAATATCTAATTCAGTGTCAAAACTTTTGAAATTATACTATACAACAAAATCTTTTTACATGTTCAACCGTACATCTCAGTGCTACAGCATGGTTTTATGCCGCAAAATCAATAGAAACTAATTTATATATATTCGTTCAAGAGCTAGCACAAGCGCTCGATAATAATATTCAAACAGATGCTATCTATCTTGATTTTGAAAAAGCTTTTGACAAAGTCTCTCATACATTACTTTTAGCCAAGTTGTATAGTTTTGGGATGTCTATAAATCTTTGCAAATTATTTCTTTCTTATCTTCAAGGGCGGAGACAATATGTTGTTTTTAAATGAATCATCGGATCCGTATTCTGTACACTCGGTGTTCCACAGGGTGCTAATCTTGGACCACTGTTATTTTTAATCTTTATAAATGACTTGCCCAATGTTTTAACAAAAGTAGTGCACTGTTGTTTGCAGATGATCTTAAAATTTGGAGAAATATTTTTCAGTTAAAGATTGTACTGAATTGAACGATGATCTACAAAATTTAGTTTCTTGGAGTAATAAAAATGAATTATATTTGAATTATACTAAATGTAGAGCAATTACATTCAGTAAAAAAATCAAAATTACTAACTTTAATTATTCAATTGACCAGCATACTCTACACAAAGTTTCCCAAATAAATGATTTGGGGATTATTTTAGATAGTAAACTTACATTTACTTTTCACTTACATGCGATGGTAAATGAATCTTACAAAATGTTGGGATTTGTTATGAGGAATGCCAAATCTTTTAGACAGCGTTCAACTTATGAAGCCCTCTACAATGCATATGTGCGGTCAAAATTAGAGTTTGCGTCTATTATTTGGTCCACTAAATACAATAATTGCATAACGAAAATTGAAAATGTTCAAAAAAGATTTCTAAAATATTTGATGTTTCATGAAACTGGAATTTATCCACAGTTTATGAGATATTCTGAATTAGTGAGTAGATTTAAATACTTATCTTTAGAACGCAGAAGATTTTAAAAATATTAATGTTTGCTTTTCAATTTTTCATTCGGAGTTTGATTCTAATCTGAACTTTATTAGTAAATTTTATTTTGTAGTTCCGAGGTTGTGTAGTAGGTCTTTTGAATTAGTGTACACACAAAATACACACTGATAATATGATCAATTCCCTCATTATAAAATTTGTAAAGCCTTAAATAACACAAATTATGCAGTTGATTGGTTTTTGACTGTTTCAAAAGCAAAGTTCAAAATGAAGTTTGCTTGCTGTTATCGTATGAGCAAGACCAGCCTAATTTAAATCACTTGTTTAAGTACTAGATTAACCTTGTTCCTAATACTACATAATGTACTTTGTAATTGTAATGAATTGGAATACTTTGTGTTAGTTATTTTAAAACATATGGTTTATTTGAAATTTGCAATTTGTAGTTTGTATATTATTCTTAAGTTTCTTTGTTTTTTATTTAGTGATTTATGTGCTGTAATCTAACATGTTACTAATGTGTTTGAACTAATATTCGTCCGATCCCTTTATGTTAAGCAGCCTGTTATTGGAACTTATATTCTGTTGGTTGCTATGTTCAATAAATAAATAAATAAATAAATAAATTAATTGAAGGTAACAATATTAAAGGTTAATCAGGGTTCATATCAGACATGAGAACGAAAGTAACTACTTTGTATTCTAGACCCAACCTGATACTGCAAGTACAGATACAAGGAACTGCAATAAAGCAGACTTAATTAAAACATTACTTAGAACAGGACATTGTATGTTATCAAGAAATAGCAGACGATGAGATCTGCACTTTCCCACAAGATGATGTGAGAGCAGTGACTACATAAATACCCCGAGGAGCCCCTGATGGCCAGTCAGTCTCGAACTTCATAACTTTAACAATGTTGGTAGTTCAAGCTACTCATTGGTAAATATTAAAGCATTAACTTTGTTTAATTTGTTAAATTAAAAGTCACTTTAATGAACATAACGTACAAATTGTTAAACCATTTTTGTAATTACTGTTTAAAAATAAATTTGATAAAAATATTTTTGGGAAATAAATGTTTTTAAAAAGAAGCTCCCAAAGGTCCAAAACCTATCTTGCGTTCGGTAGAAATTTAAATAATTTCTGTAACATAAGAAACAAAATCCTTAGCAATTAGCCAGTAAACACATTGGTTTTGCTGTATTTCTGAAATATACAAATCTGCTTATGAGTGAGACCTGTTTTGAGATTGTTCATTTTCATGAAAAACCTCTGGAATGAAATTTTTTGGCACAGTTGTACATACTATACGCTAAAAGGAAGAACTATTATTAGAAACTCTGCAATGTGTTGCATTACTTTAGATATAAACCCGATACGAAAAAAACAATTTAATTTTGGACGGACAGAATGAATATGTACGCAGTCTGTATATTAAGATATTACGAATAATAAACGTTAATTGAGCACGACATTTCAAAATTTTGTTTTTATAAAGGTAATTCCCATAATAAGGTATCACATTATTTCCTTTAAATATCGTACAATGTATACGTAATAATTCAGAACGAGGAGTTATTTAAAAATCGCAAATGAAAACAAACGTAAATATGACAAGGCATCGTATGCTTTTTCCATAGAAAAATAAATTATAAATAAGATAATTGCCGTATGCATGTGATATAAAATTGTTTCTCATCTTTCATCTTAGTTACAATTGTTGACTATCAAACTGTCAAGTATCTGTGTTAAATGATAGTTCAATTGTGTTTGATGAAACCTAATTTTGGGTTGTTTATCACTACAATTTATTAAATACAATTTAAATGGACAAACATCTTGCTCCTGAACGATTGAATGTAAATAATGATTCTCCAAACGCGATCATTCAACGGGACCACTGGTACCGCAGGTATACTAATTTTGCGACTGATAAAAATGATGCAGCGAAGTTGAAGCGTTTTTTTAACTATATATCCTCAAGGATTTACCAATATTGTAAGTACGACTGGCACCTACAATAATGCTATATCTGTTTTAAGAAAAATATTAGGGAAACCTGTTGATGAAGTTTTCAATCATCTCAAGCTTACTATACGATATCAACAACCCAATGAACTTGTAGATCAATTTATGCTAACTTTGAATCCTATGGCTAATGAACGTGGTGTCAAAACCGTTTCGGCAGAGCTGCATCGCGACGATTATGTAAGAGAACCTTTCCCGAGGATATCTGAGCCATTAATTAAACAAATACTATTTGTAAGTCCTAACCTGTCTCCATGTGAAACAAACGAAGAGGCAAGATCTTTAGAATTAACCACTCCAAACAAACATAAAGAAAGAACTGTCTTCTGTGTATAACTTTGTATTAAAATTAAGTTTAAATGGCTCCAGGCTTGATATTAGATATTTTAAATTTTGTTATGTATAATGTCAGAATAAAAATTTTAGAATGGTATTACAGTGCTCTTTATTCGCATGGGCAGGAGTGCGCATGGGCAGGGGTGCGCATGGGCAAAGATGTGCCTGGGCGTACACGAGGGAAGCGGAAGTTAACAGTCACCAAGTATCTAAATCTTTATTTGGGTGATATCGAGTACTTGCCGGCATATGAATCCGGAGTAAAAACGCGATTTGTACACGCGGCTTATTAATAAAATTAGTTTATCGAGCGAAGATGATAAGCGTTACGTCATCCCTGGATGTGTATTAACCTATGCATGTAGGCATAAAGATATAGGTCTAAAATAGTTGTTCATATTTATATAGATTTTGTAAATCTATTGTACAGTATTGCCCGAAATAAACAGTACTGAAATTGTAATTGTTTTGTATATTTAAAAAATACATATTATTGACACTTTATTATATGTTCTAAATGTGCACCTCCTCGTTCGAGACAGACTTCATAACGATGTTCTAAGTTTCTGGTCATGTTATTGAATAAGGGTAGTCTCAGGGCTGCGAAGAACACTCTAACGGCATCCTTTAATTCATCGATGGTTTGTGGTGCCCGTTTGAAAACGGCATTTTTAGCCATGCCCCAAATGTATGCGTCTGGAGGTGTGAGGTCTGGAGAATGTGAAGGATAAGGGAAGTCAGTAAATCGTGATATGAATTTGCTTGGAAAATGTTCTTGAAGAAATTGACGAATTGCGGCAGCAGTATGGCAAGTTGCCCCGTCCTGCTAAAAATTGGTTTCGAAATGCCAAGTTACGTGCACGACAGAATTGACGTAGATCAGGGATAAATCGTGTTAAAATTTGTCTGTACCTCTGTTGATTAAGTGACTTGCCTACCATTCTCTTCGATAAAGTACGGATTCCGTGTCCGGAAACAGCACACCAGACACTCACTTTTCACTATGTAAAGGAACCTCTTGAACCTCATCGGGTCTGGCAAAGCCCAGAAATCGATTTGTGCGACGATTCACATAGCCTGACAAGTGAAAATGTGCTTCGTCTGAAAACCAAACATTTTCAAAAATTCAGGATTTTCATACTGTAACGCGAGAATCTGGCGCAATATTCCACTCTACTGCGATATCCGAGGATGAGTTGTTGATGTACCTGAATCACATGAAATGTACCCAGCTCCTTCAGGATTCTTTGAAAGGAAGTTCTTTTAACAAGTTGTAACGCTGTCCTTGCCTGGCTGACTTTCATTTTCCAAGATTTGCTCAAAACACGTTCATAGTTATTGTTGTTGTTAACTGTCCTGGGACGCCCAGTTTCCTTTTCGTTGGCACAATACACTACCTGTATTCTAAACTTTTCAATAACCTTCAAAATTACAGCATTACTTGGAGAACGTTTATTAAACCTTTGTGTGAATTGATCAGACACGTATAGCAAACTTGCACCATTACGTCGGCCGATTCCGTATGAACGAAAATAATGCTCTACCAGAAACACTTTCTCCTCTGTACTTAACACCATTTTTAACAATTAGGCCCTACTAATTACTTGTTTGAGGTTTACTTGAAGGTCTATACTAGCTAACTTGAGTGTGACAGCGCACGCATAAAACACCGAACTTAGTTTCAGTACTGTTTATTTCGGGCAAAACTGTATATATTAGTTTTAAGATTCTATAATTTTTAAGTTCGTCTCCATCTTCCCTTCTTCTAAATCCTTCCTGTTTCTATCCTGGTGGACAGAGTGTACGTGATACCTCTATGAGGTGTTTGCTGGACAACCAATATCTTGTTGTCTTTGTAATCTGCAAAATGTTGGGTGACTAACAACGCGAGTTAAGGTCGGGCCTTGGGAGCTGCCTTTTTAAAAACCAATTCCAAAATAATGTTATACTTTGTAATGTAAAAATTGTATTCTATTAGTTTATTAAACTGTAAATCGGATAAAATAAATTATTAAACTTTTGTGTGCATAATTTCTTTGTGTTAATACTTCTAAGTGTTTGGTTAATGGATTCTAGATGTTAAAAAGGTGAGAAAAGGTGAAAAATCGATGCTGGTAAAAAAAATCTTAAAATCGGGGTAGCTCCCTAGGGGAAGATGCTATCTAGAAAATTGCTAAAAATTCAGGTAGCTAAGAAAAATCTAATATTAATTGACACCAAACAAGGTATATTTATCTCGAAAGAAACAAAAAGTAATCTTTTATATGCTCGCTAGAGGATATGTGTGTAAAACGGTAAGGGGTGGTCGGATTTTAAATTTATTTGCAGATTCGGATTCTGCGTAAAATTCTAGTCTAACTTGATGTATCGCATGGCTAAAAAATTTATAAGGACAGTCAGAAATCGCTGGTGATAAAAAAATCTTAAAATAAGGGTAGCTCCCTGGGCGATGATGCCATCTAAAAACTTCATAGAAATTCATGTAGCTGAGCAAAATTTAATATTAATTGATACCAAACAAGATAGATTTATCGCGAAAGATGAAATGGCTAGTTAAAGAAAACTATTTCGTCCAGGATGGTTGAGGAAATGTGGATGATGGAGGAAATGTGACGCTGATTATCCTGTTTGTACAACTAATATTATAACTGGTGTATAAAATGATTAAAAATGTTTAAAAGTATCCTATCAAGTTTAACCGTTGAAGACTAATTGACGGAAAATTGTATAAACATGTAGCACCCAAATTTCTAAATTTAACCAACGATGTAGAAAACTGTAAGGAAGTAGTTCCTAAATAATAACGCAGACAAATTTTAAAACAATTTCATAAAGAAGTCACTGGTATTTTTAAAACATATGAACGCATAGCGCAAAGATATATTTGGCCTAAATTACGTACTCATGTTGCTATGTACGTAAATCGATGTAAAATCTGTATTGTTCATAAACCGGAGTTAGGGCCCCCACATACTAAATAGTCGTAAGTTAGTTAAGTCAATTCTTGGTTAAGATTTGTAAGGCGTCCAAAACCATATTTCTGCTATGTTACTAACTAGTCAAGTTTGCGCAAGTACGACCTGTTTGAAAAACTTGCCGGTCAGGAATTCTTCGATTCAGAAGACGACGTCGATACTGCTTTACTGCACGAACGGTACTACCAATACCGAAACTATAATCAAACACCATTTGTGCATATTTTTTATGACTGAATTTGTGACATATTTTTACTAACTCATAAAACTAGCACAACTGTCAGTTTTAAGACATTTGCCTACTTAATATTGTATTTCATGTTATCATTTGAGATAACGTTATCAAAGTTAACTTTTTAGAAAGAAAACCCTAATTATTTCTGAAACAAATGGAAGTCGGAAGTGAACATATGAGCTTATTTTGCTTATTTTGTCTTCCTAGATATGCCCTTAGAATATTTATATTTCCTTCCAAAACATCCTGTATAGACAGTACAGCGTTGATTATTTGAAATATGACTTATTTCTATCATTGCCAGGCAAACGATTGCCTAGAAGCAACAAAGCTTTGAGCAATGACGCTATGAAACTTTACAGGCTAGAGGCTTATCTGAGAAGATGTCAGGTAAAGATTTTAAATACTTTCAAATACTTAAAGAAAAATTTGCCAAACGACCTACGATGAATAGTATGTTCGCATCGACGTCCATCAATAAACGACGATGGTTTGCGAGCGCCTTATAATATCTCATTACTTATAGCAAAATATGGAAAACCATATATTATCGGAAAACAATTTTGGCAGTCATTAAAGAGGTTTTAGAAATTGTTCTACACAAACTTGCATATGGTAGAATCAAAAAATTCCTTTGGGCAACAACACAATTTAATGACTTATTGATGACATGGTGCCATGAGAAAGTTCATTAGTGATTACGTTAAAAGTTGTTTAGATTGTCAAAGATATAAAGCTTCAAACCAGAAACCTGCAAAATTGCTATTGATTTATTTGGTCCACTATCAGAAGCTTTAGGTGGCTAGAAGAATATATTTTTTATAGAAGGATGCAGCTTTTAAATGGGTTGAACTATTGAGACTTAAGTTGCATCAATTTGTGCAACAATTTTAAATGAGGAAATTGCTATACGTTGTGGCACTCCTAGGAAAATTATTAGTGACAATGGAGCACAATTTATTAGTGATTTCATGCAAAAAGTATGCTTTTGTTTTGATATCGAGCAATGCTCAGCTCCGTTATATCATCCTGAAGCGAATATGTCCGAAAGGAAAAATTGGTATCTGAGAACTAGATTAGCAGTTTGAGTTGGCAACAACCATAAAGCATGGTGTGACAAGCTTCCTGTTATTAAAGCAATTTCCAGGCAATAAAGAATTACCTATAATTTAATATGGGAAACGGGAAAATTGGAGTGATAGTATTGTTGGTGAATTTGATTTAAGGTTTTTTTCTTTAGCATTTCTTTTAGTAATACCTGGCGAGTTTGAGGTAAAGAAAGTAGATTTTAAAGTATATTTGTATTCATATTGCAATTGTTTAATGTCAATAGAGGTTAGGTGTAGGTTGAACTTTATTTGCATTTATTTATGAACTAGATAAAAGTTAGATTATTGTATAAGAATAGCATCACTTCGGTGCCAGTCGTATTAGGGAAAGTCATTCTATTTGACAAAGTCTTTTTCGATATGACAAAATTGATTAAGTGTTCTTACGGCATATTAGAGAAAGGTACAGTAAAAGGTGATAAATTTAGGAAACCAGTAACAAAGGAGACCCATTCGAAATAACCATTTTCCGTGTAGGGATAATATCGAAGGAAGTGCTGGAACAGAAGGTTGGGCGCCCCTTAATTATTACAGTAGAAAAAGTCTTTCCTAGTAAGTGTATGCCGTAACGTAGTTTGTTTGTATTTCAGTCACATTATTTATCATTTTTATTATCTTTATTATTTCTTCCATAGAAACCCACTCCCAAACAACTTTAGGTAGCCTGTGGACCCTTAAAATTGTTAGCGGGTCCCGGCTTCTTCAGGGCAAATCTAAATATATAATGCAACGCTCATTTTACCCGCAACAAGTTAACTTTTTAGAATAGTTATATTATTCTGTTATAAATTTTGCCTTATATTCGAAAGCAAAGTACGAACTTTAACATGAAGTAAAAGTACCTTATTCGAATTGTATTGAATTCAATGACTAATGACTCAAATTTTCTTAAAAGTATATCTCTATTTTTGCATAATTGAGGGGTTTTCGATTGCATAACTAAAAATCTTACATAAAGCGGAATAAGTTTAACTTCTTAAAGTGAAAACTGCTGTTGGATAATTTTAAACGTTGATGAAAATGCGACCTAGATCCTTCTTTCCTCTGTAGTCACTTATTTCTAGTTCGGGCGAGAAGACCCCGAAGAAACTGTATTGACCTATATGTCCTTTGTAATCTAAAAGATGCGCGCAATATGTATTGACTGGATGTAATCGTTAATATTATTTGTGGCATTTTCGGCGTTTTGTGTTGCGTTTGCTGATAATATATTTTGACGGTCTGTAAAAAAGGGTTGTACATATATCATAATTAGGTGGTTAATTGAATATAGTTAATTTGAAAGAATTTGTTTATATGTATTAGTATATTTTTGTAATTTGATAAACAGTCATGTTATAAGTTTTTTAAAAGACTAAAAGGTGATAAAAATATGAATATAAATGTTCGATAAAAGTAGCTATTTTTGTATATTAAGAGCAGATAGCGTCAACGAACTTACCGCTCTAATTGCGTATAATATTTTTTCTACGATCGTACTATTTTAAGAAATAGATATATTTAAAACTCATGAAAAAAGAGTTAAAATTGAAAGTAGATAATAAAACAAAAACAGACAGTTTATTTAATATTAAAAACAAGTCAATAACGATTTGATAACTTATTGTAAAAAATTTTGTAAGGTGTGGGTGTTACGGTAAATAGAAACCGAAGGCAAAAAGAGAAAATTATTCTTTAATGAACATACTAATAGTGAACCATCCTGCATAATTCTGATTTCATATCTAGTAAGTTCAGTAAGCATGGAATTGCAATAAATTGGTGTTCTATTGAAATTACAAACCTAAAATTCACAAAAACATCGTTTTATATTTATTAAATACAAATTTGGAAAGAACATAGGGTCGAAAATTATTTCAAACCATAAAGGGGTCAAACTAATGCTTATTTCATTAAACTTTGGTAGAGGCAGCATGCCATTGTAAAGAAAACTTTAGAAGTACGAAATAACTGTAAACACATTAATGTGTATCTCAAATATGGGAGAGCTTTTGCAATTTTTGGTTAAATCGATTAAATTCAATGTTACATAATTTTAATACATTGTTGCAATACAATGTACAAACCCAGATGCTAAGTATTGAAATTTACGGATATCAAATTGCAGATATAATTTAATTATTTTATACAATAAGTTACAATATATTTATTTATATTGCAAAAATAGAAGGAAACACGAACATTAATTTAAGTAAATCACATTATATCACAAGTACTTTCCCCCCGATTCATTCCTTAAACGCAATAGGAAGAATACTATGATAAAAACCTCGACTGAACATAAGAAGGAGGGGGATTAAATGACAATAATTACAATCGACAGAGAATGAGGAATTAATCATTCGTCAGCCGGTAATAAGAAGTTGTTACTGGTACTGATGATTCTCCAGAGATATTTTAAAAAGTTTCTCTTTTATTGTTAGCCAATTCGTCTATATATTCTTCAACTATGTTACCGCACTTCCACCCATTGTGCTTATTTAACTTAATCAAATCACCATCATCAGTTACTAATTACATCGAGAATGTTCGTCAAAAGCAGTAATCAACAATAGTATATTGTGTACCTTGTAAGAAAACCTTAACATTCCCGGACGACGCAAAGATTGCTTGCCAAGGTGAAAGCCGAGACAAAAGCCGAGACGAAAATGTTGTTTTTCCTACGTGGTGTATATACTATTTTTCCGCAAATCGGTAATGAACGACCAAAATTAAAACGTTACTTAATTATAAAAATAATGAATAATTTTATTTCTAAATAAATGGTGCCGTGAAATACTTTGCAAAATTTGTTTCGTAACTAATTTTTGTCTGCTACTTAAAAAAATCAAATAGTACGACGTATTTATCTGAAAGGAATTGCATTAAATATACAAAAGGGAGGATTTTAGTGGAAACCACATATCGTTTTTTTTTAATTGTTAAAAAGTTCTTGCAAAATACCTGCACGTAAATAAGAGATCTGTATTTATTATACCTTTCCTAAATTTTCAGATCAAATTGATAAAATTATAACGCGTACGCCTTACTCGAACTATAAATCAGATACGAAGATGTAAATATTAAATTTGAATAGACAGACTAAATATGAATGTAGCCAGATTAAAATTTTACGAACAATGAACGTTAATTAAGCATAATATTTTAATTCTTTTGTTTTTAAAAAATATAATTTCAATTAGAGCAGTTAGTATAATCAAAGCAATAAAATAAACTTTCTAAAATAAATTGGGACACAGTACAACACCAAGATAATGCATTAGTCATTAAGTAGGATTAACCTCGCGACAATAAAGACCGCTGAAATAAAAGACTCCATAAAACAAACGATCTAATATGTATGTAATACAAGAATGCTAAATATACAAAACTGAAAATTATGACTTAAATAAATTGTAGGGTATTGTCCTGAAACATTAGGTGGATTTTGGCGTTGTGCTCCAGCGTAATAATAATGGATGCTCCACGTGTAGGGCTCCAGTGAAACAAAAATTGGCCGCAAGAGCTATATTGCCTGCCCACCTACTGTATCAATGGCTCAAACCTAAAAAGGCGGATGCGTCAGACCCGGGCAGCTATCGTCCAATTAGCTTGCTACCGGTGCTGGGGAAAGCTTTGGATCGCGTTATGACTACCCGAGTTGAGCACTTAGTGCGCGACAGCGGCGGTTTTAATAACCGACAGTTCGGTTTTATGGAGGGAAAGTCGACTATCGACGCATTAGAGTTCGTTGTCGGGAAAATTAAGCAGGCGAGAGATGCAAAGGAGTATTGTGTCGTGGTTGCTTTGGACATTTCAGGAGCATTTGATGCTGCTTGGTGGCCATTGATTGTTTGCGAGTTGGAAAATAGGGGTTGTCCACGAAACTTGATGTCTTTGGTCAAGAGTTATTTCTCGGGGCGATTGGCACAGGTTGAAATTCCGGGGGAAGTTTTGTCGCGCGAGGTAGAAAGGGGATACCCACAGGGGTCATGCTCTGGTCCCACATTTTGGAAGTTATTGTATGAGAGCATCTTTAGGGTCAAGTTGCCCACAGGATGCTCAATCGTTGGGTTTGCGGATGATACGCTTTTAATTGTCAGATCGCGATTGTTAATGGATATGCGCACAAAACCGAACGAGGCGCTTAATAAACTACACGAATGGTCGCAGGCGGTTAAATTAAAATTTAACCCCGCGAAGTCAGATGCGCTTTATTTCGGAAAGAAACCGGGACAGCGGCCCCCTAGGCTAGAGCTGGGAGGGGAGAAAATACCGTTTAAGGAAGCAATTACATATATCGGGGTAAAGATTGACAATAAGTTAAATTGGCAGCGAAATATCAAACAAAATGATGGCGGCGGCGAAAATCAACTGGGGTTTCAGGGGCGAATCGCTGAGGACGATTTATGCCGGAGCAATTGAGCCGGCTATGCTGTACGCAGTTTCTGTATGGGCGGAAGGTTGTAAAGTCCGGGAGATGCGTCAATTGACGAGCGTACAACGCATAACCGCTGGTAAAGCGGCGAGGGCGTACAGGACCACCTCCACGGAGGCGGTCCTGGTGATCAGTAGGACTGTTCCTATCGAATATGTCGTTCGGGAGATTAGAGATAGGAGATTGATAAATATAGGGAAAGGGGGCGAAATTATCGAAGATGTTCATCTTGGTAATAGGAAGGTAGCAACGAAAGATCGTTGTATCGGAGTTGGGACACCCGGCCGATATTAGAGGAATCGGGTTTGTAGAAGGCGATGGGGACGCGACGGGTATCAGATTTTATACGGAACGGCTTCACGCATAGATGACGGGCAAGCAGGCGCGGCGTTTGTCGTGTATAAGCAGGAAAGGAGGTGTTTCGGTTTCAAACCAAACTCGCAAACTGGAGCACTATTTTCCAGTGCGCATTGGTAGCCATACGAGAGGCAATCGATTACGTAATAAACCACGGGCAGAGATGAATATTATATAATCAGCGACAGTAAATCAGCGCTGACAGCTTTAACAAACATGAACACCTCGACAGACCTCCAGGCGGAGGTCTGGAGGATAGCGCATACGGCGCTCGAGTTTCGACGTTTAAAGTTCTGTTGGGTTAGGTCGCACGATGGTAACGTAGGGAATGATAGGGCTGACGAATTAGCTAAAAAGGCCGCGACGGGCGACTTTCGGATATCACATTCGTCGATACCGAGGTCCCATATTAAAAAGAGACTGCGCCAAAAGTCAATTCAACAATGGGAAGAGAGGCGGAACAACGCTGCCACGGGCAGGTTGACCCACAAATTCATACCGAGCATAGAAGCTAGAGGTAGAATCGAGGTTAAGCTCGATCACAAAATGGTGCAGTTGATAACAGGGCATGGCGCCCTGAAGGCGTATTTACAGAGGTTCGGTTTAACCAACAGCGACCGCTGCGAATGCGGCGAGGGCGCGGAAAGCGCAGAGCACGTGCTCTTCGACTGCCCGCTTGAGGCGGGAAATGTAGGGTTGGCTGATAGCAAACTAGCTATCCTAGGTCTGGCATGGCCAAAGAGCCTAGAGGAAGTCGGGGAAGTGGTCAACCAGAAGGTGTTCTGGACAGCCTTAAAAGAATTTGCGGGAAGGGTCGCGAGATTAGACGATGACAACAGCATGTAAAATTCGGTGGAGTTGGTGGGAGAATTGGAAAATTTTAGATTGACTTGGCGTGAGTAAGGATACGAGCATAGATATAACCAAAACCTGATATTAAAAAAAAAAAGATAATTATACCCAAATGTCCAATATGCACGAGAAACCCCACACCATTAATACAATCACTGCCTTCTTCATAATTATGTGCGGAAAATCGAAATCGGGAATAAATAATAACAAATAAATCAGAAACCCTCATTAAATTAAATCAATAAAATAAACAAAGATAATAATAAAATAGAGTGAAACCGCGCGCGCGCACCCCACCCTCCCCGGACTTGAAAGTGAAGTGATAGGTGATTGTGATCCCCCCCAGGACATTTAGTGCATACCCACCAGGACTTTAGCAGTGCACCCCATCTTCCCCTTAGAAGTAAGTTACAGTTAGATGTAGCCAGACGACCAGATCTTCGGATGCTGGAGAATTTTATTATAGAGGTAAGACTTAAATTGTGGCGGCATTGATTTACATTAATTAGTTGTTTTGAAATAATTTAACAAGCACGTTTTGTGCGTAATGGCGCTAGCCGACATAATGCTTGTGCGAGTGCACCTGATAAATAGGGTGATGCTTTTGCTATTTTGTGCACTGCTATATGCTTAACGCTTATTAGACATTTATTTATATATTTATATAATTATATTTATTTCTATTTTATATTTACACTTTATATTTATTAGCATGTATTGTAGTATTTTGTGGCATATTTGTTTTGTTTGACGTTCTGTCGCCATTTTGGTTGCAGTATATATTTGGGAAGAAAGAGTAGAATTGTGAAGATTGTAATCATAATATAAATCAGTTAGGGAATGATAGGGAAAGCTAGGGATGGATTTAAATTAGTTAGCTAGATTTGGATAGTTTTACGACGACCCTTCAGGTCGCACTGGTAAGCAGAGCCGGCGTCTGCTATCCGGTATTACGGATCCCTCCCCCTCTCATTTTTGCTTGTGTCTTGTTGATCGGGTACAACTCCAAGGTCAGCGCTAGGGATACCATTATTTAAACCTTGTTTTTAGTTTTTGTTTCAGTGTGTCAGATTTTTAGGTTTGTTAGATTGTTAGAGTTTGTTAGGTTTGTTAGATTTTAGGTTTGTTAGATTTTTATTTAGATTTTTATTTAGGGTGGATTAATTATGAAGTTAGGATTAATAAGACGCACGGTTATTTTCGCGTTTAAACCCAATGTACTACCTCCGGGTGGAGCATTGGGGACGTGGCCGCAAGTATAGCGGTCCTTATTCAAATTATAATATATCAATGGCTCGCCCAAGGTCCCGGGTTCGAATCCCGACACGGTCCGCTTGAAAAATGTTAGGCGAACGTTTTTCACAAAAATACACTCTCGCTTGGATGAGAGGTAAAATAGAGGTCCCGTGTGTGTGTTGTCACGCACGTCAAAGACCCCTACCTAGCTTGGAAGAGCAAGGGTTAGACAAAATTCGAAATTTTCCAGGTAAAAGACTCGCTTCCTGGCCAATGCAGTACCTTCAGGTGGAGCATTGGAAAAAAATTACATGTAATGTATCAATGGCTCATTTTTCATCATTCATCATATCATTTTTCACAAAAATACACCCTCGTTCAGATGAGAGGTAAAATGGAGGTCACGTGTGTGAGTGTTGTCACGCACGTTAAAGATCCCTACCTTGCTTGGAACAGCAAGGGTTCGGCAAAATCCCAAACTTTCCAGGTAAAAAAAAAACTCGTTTCCTGGCCATTGTAGTACCTTCGAGTGGAGCATTGGAAAAATCACATGTAATGTATCAATGGCTAGTTTGCGGTTCAGTTCACGGGAGAGCATGAGTTTAAGCATGGATTGAATACGATAACTCACATTTTCAAACGAAAACAAGGCCCCACCGCATCTTTGAATATGAATAAAAATTAATTTGACTGAGGGGAGATGCAGAAACCCTCCAACAATTAACTCAAGATCTATAAATAAACTATCAAGAATTTACTACAAAATATTTTCCAAATCAGTTTGAGTACTAACATACTACTGTTATTGTCAGTGTTGACACTATATTGAAGTTGTAAATTAAAACTGTATGTTAATGCGCGAAAAATTTCGTAAAAATAAAATTTAACAAAAGTAAGATTATATCAAAAATGTTAACCGTTAACCCATCGATGATGCAAATGCAACACACTAATTACAAGCGATGTTAGCTTGCCATTCTGCTATTCGACCTCATGTTCATTATGTCAGATTTTGCAAGCTACTGACGGCAAACTGATACCAGATCCCGCGAAGCAACCGGTATCGTCATATCATTGAAAACCAGACTTTGTAATTTATACTTGAATAGCAGCCTGTAACTACGGCAACCAATTATACAAGAGTCTTAAATGCGAGAATGGAAATCATTTCGAAGTAACACAAAAATGTTTATTAGACGTATTGTTAATTAAGAAAAATAAAACTTTACAAGCTTTAGTAATTTTCATTTAATAACGCTGCTATTTCAATATAATATTGAATTAGGATAAAGAATTAAAATAATAAAGCACAGTACATTAAATACAAACAGTAATAAATATTGGAACTTTACGCACCTGCGCATTAAATTCAGAAAAATTAAATATGTAAACTCTGTGAGTAGCCGGCAAATTATGTTATTTGTACAAATTCGTGAGACATCTCAGCACAGCGACGCTTTTGTGAAGGCACAGGGAACTAATGCGTTTGAACGCAAGTAAAGACTTGTCACCATCAAATTCAGCAAGAAATTGTTGTAGCTCTTCGACAAAAGTTGTGACTGCTCACGGTCGGAAGTGAAATCGGGTTCGACAGGAATAATAAAACCGTAGGTTTAGCACGTTATCAACATAGTGTTACGTTCCCTTAATGTCAGCGTACTCAAAACACATCGTTTGGTATAGCTGGTGGTATAAAGTTCGATGTACATTAATAAATAAATAATTATTCGTCTTATAAATTTTGGTTCCTTGTGTTATTTATCGAATCCGAGATAAGAGGCGCTCAGATGTGATGTTAATGAAGTCGAGTTTATATAGACGATAAGCAGTTATAATGGAGCGAGTTTATAAAACAGATTAGCGTAGTTTTAGTAGTTGTTCGTTGTTTCTTAAATTAATGAATTGTAAATTGGATTGTTCTTGTCTAACCGCGGTAATTAATGAGTAGATATGAGTGCTGCTTTGATATAAATGTTGTTCTTTATGTGGATATACAAGTGTAGAGAAGAAGAGTCTTATTTGTAATAGCAAGCAGTTTGTTTTCGGTTCCTATATATAAATTGCGTTTCAAGTACTGTTGCCCGTGTTTT